>OX297871.1:0-2500000 GCA_946478455.1 Eupithecia vulgata
CTAACCTAACCTAACCTAACCTAACCTAACCTAACCTAACCTAACCTAACCTAACCTAACCTAACCTACCTAACCTAACCTAACCTAACCTAACCTAACCTAACCTAACCTAACCTAACCTAACCTAACCTAACCTAACCTAACCTAACCTAACCTAACCTAACCTAACCTAACCTAACCTAACCTAACCTAACCTAACCTAACCTAACCTAACCTAACCTAACCTAACCTAACCTAACCTAACCTAACCTAACCTAACCTAACCTAACCTAACCTAACCTAACCTAACCTAACCTAACCTAACCTAACCTAACCTAACCTAACCTAACCTAACCTAACCTAACCTAACCTAACCTAACCTAACCTAACCTAACCTAACCTAACCTAACCTAACCTAACCTAACCTAACCTAACCTAACCTAACCTAACCTAACCTAACCTAACCTAACCTAACCTAACCTAACCTAACCTAACCTAACCTAACCTAACCTAACCTAACCTAACCTAACCTAACCTAACCTAACCTAACCTAACCTAACCTAACCTAACCTAACCTAACCTAACCTAACCTAACCTAACCTAACCTAACCTAACCTAACCTAACCTAACCTAACCTAACCTAACCTAACCTAACCTAACCTAACCTAACCTAACCTAACCTAACCTAACCTAACCTAACCTAACCTAACCTAACCTAACCTAACCTAACCTAACCTAACCTAACCTAACCTAACCTAACCTAACCTAACCTAACCTAACCTAACCTAACCTAACCTAACCTAACCTAACTAACCTAACCTAACCTAACCTAACCTAACCTAACCTAACCTAACCTAACCTAACCTAACCTAACCTAACCTAACCTAACCTAACCTAACCTAACCTAACCTAACCTAACCTAACCTAACCTAACCTAACCTAACCTAACCTAACCTAACCTAACCTAACCTAACCTAACCTAACCTAACCTAACCTAACCTAACCTAACCTAACCTAACCTAACCTAACCTAACCTAACCTAACCTAACCTAACCTAACCTAACCTAACCTAACCTAACCTAACCTAACCTAACCTAACCTAACCTAACCTAACCTAACCTAACCTAACCTAACCTAACCTAACCTAACCTAACCTAACCTAACCTAACCTAACCTAACCTAACCTAACCTAACCTAACCTAACCTAACCTAACCTAACCTAACCTAACCTAACCTAACCTAACCTAACCTAACCTAACCTAACCTAACCTAACCTAACCTAACCTAACCTAACTAACCTAACCTAACCTAACCTAACCTAACCTAACCTAACCTAACCTAACCTAACCTAACCTAACCTAACCTAACCTAACCTAACCTAACCTAACCTAACCTAACCTAACCTAACCTAACCTAACCTAACCTAACCTAACCTAACCTAACCTAACCTAACCTAACCTAACCTAACCTAACCTAACCTAACCTAACCTAACCTAACCTAACCTAACCTAACCTAACCTAACCTAACCTAACCTAACCTAACCTAACCTAACCTAACCTAACCTAACCTAACCTAACCTAACCTAACCTAACCTAACCTAACCTAACCTAACCTAACCTAACCTAACCTAACCTAACCTAACCTAACCTAACCTAACCTAACCTAACCTAACCTAACCTAACCTAACCTAACCTAACCTAACCTAACCTAACCTAACCTAACCTAACCTAACCTAACCTAACCTAACCTAACCTAACCTAACCTAACCTAACCTAACCTAACCTAACCTAACCTAACCTAACCTAACCTAACCTAACTAACCTAACCTAACCTAACCTAACCTAACCTAACCTAACCTAACCTAACCTAACCTAACCTAACCTAACCTAACCTAACCTAACCTAACCTAACCTAACCTAACCTAACCTAACCTAACCTAACCTAACCTAACCTAACCTAACCTAACCTAACCTAACCTAACCTAACCTAACCTAACCTAACCTAACCTAACCTAACTAACCTAACCTAACCTAACCTAACCTAACCTAACCTAACCTAACCTAACCTAACCTAACCTAACCTAACCTAACCTAACCTAACCTAACCTAACCTAACCTAACCTAACCTAACCTAACCTAACCTAACCTAACCTAACCTAACCTAACCTAACCTAACCTAACCTAACCTAACCTAACCTAACCTAACCTAACCTAACCTAACCTAACCTAACCTAACCTAACCTAACCTAACCTAACCTAACCTAACCTAACCTAACCTAACCTAACCTAACCTAACCTAACCTAACCTAACCTAACCTAACCTAACCTAACCTAACCTAACCTAACCTAACCTAACCTAACCTAACCTAACCTAACCTAACCTAACCTAACCTAACCTAACCTAACCTAACCTAACCTAACCTAACCTAACCTAACCTAACCTAACCTAACCTAACCTAACCTAACCTAACCTAACCTAACCTAACCTAACCTAACCTAACCTAACCTAACCTAACCTAACCTAACCTAACCTAACCTAACCTAACCTAACCTAACCTAACCTAACCTAACCTAACCTAACCTAACCTAACCTAACCTAACCTAACCTAACCTAACCTAACCTAACCTAACCTAACCTAACCTAACCTAACCTAACCTAACCTAACCTAACCTAACCTAACCTAACCTAACCTAACCTAACCTAACCTAACCTAACCTAACCTAACCTAACCTAACCTAACCTAACCTAACCTAACCTAACCTAACCTAACCTAACCTAACCTAACCTAACCTAACCTAACCTAACCTAACCTAACCTAACCTAACCTAACCTAACCTAACCTAACCTAACCTAACCTAACCTAACCTAACCTAACCTAACCTAACCTAACCTAACCTAACCTAACCTAACCTAACCTAACCTAACCTAACCTAACCTAACCTAACCTAACCTAACCTAACCTAACCTAACCTAACCTAACCTAACCTAACCTAACCTAACCTAACCTAACCTAACCTAACCTAACCTAACCTAACCTAACCTAACCTAACCTAACCTAACCTAACCTAACCTAACCTAACCTAACCTAACCTAACCTAACCTAACCTAACCTAACCTAACCTAACCTAACCTAACCTAACCTAACCTAACCTAACCTAACCTAACCTAACCTAACCTAACCTAACCTAACCTAACCTAACCTAACCTAACCTAACCTAACCTAACCTAACCTAACCTAACCTAACCTAACCTAACCTAACCTAACCTAACCTAACCTAACCTAACCTAACCTAACCTAACCTAACCTAACCTAACCTAACCTAACCTAACCTAACCTAACCTAACCTAACCTAACCTAACCTAACCTAACCTAACCTAACCTAACCTAACCTAACCTAACCTAACCTAACCTAACCTAACCTAACCTAACCTAACCTAACCTAACCTAACCTAACCTAACCTAACCTAACCTAACCTAACCTAACCTAACCTAACCTAACCTAACCTAACCTAACCTAACCTAACCTAACCTAACCTAACCTAACCTAACCTAACCTAACCTAACCTAACCTAACCTAACCTAACCTAACCTAACCTAACCTAACCTAACCTAACCTAACCTAACCTAACCTAACCTAACCTAACCTAACCTAACCTAACCTAACCTAACCTAACCTAACCTAACCTAACCTAACCTAACCTAACCTAACCTAACCTAACCTAACCTAACCTAACCTAACCTAACCTAACCTAACCTAACCTAACCTAACCTAACCTAACCTAACCTAACCTAACCTAACCTAACCTAACCTAACCTAACCTAACCTAACCTAACCTAACCTAACCTAACCTAACCTAACCTAACCTAACCTAACCTAACCTAACCTAACCTAACCTAACCTAACCTAACCTAACCTAACCTAACCTAACCTAACCTAACCTAACCTAACCTAACCTAACCTAACCTAACCTAACCTAACCTAACCTAACCTAACCTAACCTAACCTAACCTAACCTAACCTAACCTAACCTAACCTAACCTAACCTAACCTAACCTAACCTAACCTAACCTAACCTAACCTAACCTAACCTAACCTAACCTAACCTAACCTAACCTAACCTAACCTAACCTAACCTAACCTAACCTAACCTAACCTAACCTAACCTAACCTAACCTAACCTAACCTAACCTAACCTAACCTAACCTAACCTAACCTAACCTAACCTAACCTAACCTAACCTAACCTAACCTAACCTAACCTAACCTAACCTAACCTAACCTAACCTAACCTAACCTAACCTAACCTAACCTAACCTAACCTAACCTAACCTAACCTAACCTAACCTAACCTAACCTAACCTAACCTAACCTAACCTAACCTAACCTAACCTAACCTAACCTAACCTAACCTAACCTAACCTAACCTAACCTAACCTAACCTAACCTAACCTAACCTAACCTAACCTAACCTAACCTAACCTAACCTAACCTAACCTAACCTAACCTAACCTAACCTAACCTAACCTAACCTAACCTAACCTAACCTAACCTAACCTAACCTAACCTAACCTAACCTAACCTAACCTAACCTAACCTAACCTAACCTAACCTAACCTAACCTAACCTAACCTAACCTAACCTAACCTAACCTAACCTAACCTAACCTAACCTAACCTAACCTAACCTAACCTAACCTAACCTAACCTAACCTAACCTAACCTAACCTAACCTAACCTAACCTAACCTAACCTAACCTAACCTAACCTAACCTAACCTAACCTAACCTAACCTAACCTAACCTAACCTAACCTAACCTAACCTAACCTAACCTAACCTAACCTAACCTAACCTAACCTAACCTAACCTAACCTAACCTAACCTAACCTAACCTAACCTAACCTAACCTAACCTAACCTAACCTAACCTAACCTAACCTAACCTAACCTAACCTAACCTAACCTAACCTAACCTAACCTAACCTAACCTAACCTAACCTAACCTAACCTAACCTAACCTAACCTAACCTAACCTAACCTAACCTAACCTAACCTAACCTAACCTAACCTAACCTAACCTAACCTAACCTAACCTAACCTAACCTAACCTAACCTAACCTAACCTAACCTAACCTAACCTAACCTAACCTAACCTAACCTAACCTAACCTAACCTAACCTAACCTAACCTAACCTAACCTAACCTAACCTAACCTAACCTAACCTAACCTAACCTAACCTAACCTAACCTAACCTAACCTAACCTAACCTAACCTAACCTAACCTAACCTAACCTAACCTAACCTAACCTAACCTAACCTAACCTAACCTAACCTAACCTAACCTAACCTAACCTAACCTAACCTAACCTAACCTAACCTAACCTAACCTAACCTAACCTAACCTAACCTAACCTAACCTAACCTAACCTAACCTAACCTAACCTAACCTAACCTAACCTAACCTAACCTAACCTAACCTAACCTAACCTAACCTAACCTAACCTAACCTAACCTAACCTAACCTAACCTAACCTAACCTAACCTAACCTAACCTAACCTAACCTAACCTAACCTAACCTAACCTAACCTAACCTAACCTAACCTAACCTAACCTAACCTAACCTAACCTAACCTAACCTAACCTAACCTAACCTAACCTAACCTAACCTAACCTAACCTAACCTAACCTAACCTAACCTAACCTAACCTAACCTAACCTAACCTAACCTAACCTAACCTAACCTAACCTAACCTAACCTAACCTAACCTAACCTAACCTAACCTAACCTAACCTAACCTAACCTAACCTAACCTAACCTAACCTAACCTAACCTAACCTAACCTAACCTAACCTAACCTAACCTAACCTAACCTAACCTAACCTAACCTAACCTAACCTAACCTAACCTAACCTAACCTAACCTAACCTAACCTAACCTAACCTAACCTAACCTAACCTAACCTAACCTAACCTAACCTAACCTAACCTAACCTAACCTAACCTAACCTAACCTAACCTAACCTAACCTAACCTAACCTAACCTAACCTAACCTAACCTAACCTAACCTAACCTAACCTAACCTAACCTAACCTAACCTAACCTAACCTAACCTAACCTAACCTAACCTAACCTAACCTAACCTAACCTAACCTAACCTAACCTAACCTAACCTAACCTAACCTAACCTAACCTAACCTAACCTAACCTAACCTAACCTAACCTAACCTAACCTAACCTAACCTAACCTAACCTAACCTAACCTAACCTAACCTAACCTAACCTAACCTAACCTAACCTAACCTAACCTAACCTAACCTAACCTAACCTAACCTAACCTAACCTAACCTAACCTAACCTAACCTAACCTAACCTAACCTAACCTAACCTAACCTAACCTAACCTAACCTAACCTAACCTAACCTAACCTAACCTAACCTAACCTAACCTAACCTAACCTAACCTAACCTAACCTAACCTAACCTAACCTAACCTAACCTAACCTAACCTAACCTAACCTAACCTAACCTAACCTAACCTAACCTAACCTAACCTAACCTAACCTAACCTAACCTAACCTAACCTAACCTAACCTAACCTAACCTAACCTAACCTAACCTAACCTAACCTAACCTAACCTAACCTAACCTAACCTAACCTAACCTAACCTAACCTAACCTAACCTAACCTAACCTAACCTAACCTAACCTAACCTAACCTAACCTAACCTAACCTAACCTAACCTAACCTAACCTAACCTAACCTAACCTAACCTAACCTAACCTAACCTAACCTAACCTAACCTAACCTAACCTAACCTAACCTAACCTAACCTAACCTAACCTAACCTAACCTAACCTAACCTAACCTAACCTAACCTAACCTAACCTAACCTAACCTAACCTAACCTAACCTAACCTAACCTAACCTAACCTAACCTAACCTAACCTAACCTAACCTAACCTAACCTAACCTAACCTAACCTAACCTAACCTAACCTAACCTAACCTAACCTAACCTAACCTAACCTAACCTAACCTAACCTAACCTAACCTAACCTAACCTAACCTAACCTAACCTAACCTAACCTAACCTAACCTAACCTAACCTAACCTAACCTAACCTAACCTAACCTAACCTAACCTAACCTAACCTAACCTAACCTAACCTAACCTAACCTAACCTAACCTAACCTAACCTAACCTAACCTAACCTAACCTAACCTAACCTAACCTAACCTAACCTAACCTAACCTAACCTAACCTAACCTAACCTAACCTAACCTAACCTAACCTAACCTAACCTAACCTAACCTAACCTAACCTAACCTAACCTAACCTAACCTAACCTAACCTAACCTAACCTAACCTAACCTAACCTAACCTAACCTAACCTAACCTAACCTAACCTAACCTAACCTAACCTAACCTAACCTAACCTAACCTAACCTAACCTAACCTAACCTAACCTAACCTAACCTAACCTAACCTAACCTAACCTAACCTAACCTAACCTAACCTAACCTAACCTAACCTAACCTAACCTAACCTAACCTAACCTAACCTAACCTAACCTAACCTAACCTAACCTAACCTAACCTAACCTAACCTAACCTAACCTAACCTAACCTAACCTAACCTAACCTAACCTAACCTAACCTAACCTAACCTAACCTAACCTAACCTAACCTAACCTAACCTAACCTAACCTAACCTAACCTAACCTAACCTAACCTAACCTAACCTAACCTAACCTAACCTAACCTAACCTAACCTAACCTAACCTAACCTAACCTAACCTAACCTAACCTAACCTAACCTAACCTAACCTAACCTAACCTAACCTAACCTAACCTAACCTAACCTAACCTAACCTAACCTAACCTAACCTAACCTAACCTAACCTAACCTAACCTAACCTAACCTAACCTAACCTAACCTAACCTAACCTAACCTAACCTAACCTAACCTAACCTAACCTAACCTAACCTAACCTAACCTAACCTAACCTAACCTAACCTAACCTAACCTAACCTAACCTAACCTAACCTAACCTAACCTAACCTAACCTAACCTAACCTAACCTAACCTAACCTAACCTAACCTAACCTAACCTAACCTAACCTAACCTAACCTAACCTAACCTAACCTAACCTAACCTAACCTAACCTAACCTAACCTAACCTAACCTAACCTCACCAAAATGCAGCCATTGTGGTGGCCCGCACTTGAAAACCCAATGCGCGGAGTACCTGGTAGAAGCAGCACCGTCTTGCTGCAATTGCGTGGCCGCCAAACTGGAGAATGTGGAGCATAACGCCTTTAGCCCTGAGTGCCCAGTGCGTAGGAGATGGGAGGCACTAGCGAGGGCTAAAGTAGCGTATTGCTAAGGTGGTTCCGAGTCGCTCTGGGGCAGGCAACCCCACCAGAGTATATGCAGTGGCCCAAGCGAACCTCCAGAGAAAAGAGCTGGCAACCACGGAACTCCTAATAGAGGCTAACATGCGAAAGCTAGCATTTGCTTTGGTCCAGGAGCCTTATGTGGGTGGGGTGAAGAGGATGAAGGATTATCGTGGGGCGAGAATCTTCCAGTGTGCTGAAGTAGGAGATGGGACTGTGAAGGCGGCAATAGTGGTCTTCGACCACGAGCTTGACGTCATCCAGTGCCCGAAACTCACAACTAACAACGTGGTAGTGGTGAGAATCCGAACCAGCGCCTGGGAAATCGCGGCGGTATCCTTTTACTTTGAGCCAGACCAGCCCATAGAGCCATACCTGGATCAGATTAAGAAGATCAAAGAGGAGCTGGGCCCAAGAGGACTGCTAATAGGAGGCGATTGTAACGCCAAGAGCACCTGGTGGGGTAGCACCATAGAAGACCACAGGGGAATAGAGATGTCCGGGACCCTGGAAGAGTCTGGATTACAGGTACTCAATACAGGTGATACGCCCACTTTCGACACCGTGAGGGGTAACGTCGCGTACACCAGTTTCGTAGATATCACAGCCTGCACGGAAGACCTACTGGAATTGGTAGATAACTGGAGGGTAGACCAGGAGATGACGAGCTCGGACCACAACGCTATCTTGTTCGAAATAAAACTCCGCCGAAATAGAGGCCTCAAAGTACAGAGGACAACAAGGCTCTACAACACAAGAAAAGCTAAATGGGACCTTTTTGACAGTAAATTAGTTCAATTAAAATTAGATTGTGAAATAAATTTAGATAGCATTCAGTTAATTAGAAACAAAACAGATTTGGAAACACTTACTTTAAATTTCAGTGAAGCCATCACTGAAGCATGCAAGGCCAGCATGCCCATAAAAAAGAGTACCGAGGTACTCAAGGTCCCATGGTGGAATGATGAGCTCGCAAGGCTGAAAAAAGTTACCACTACCTTCAGGCGTAAGATCAGGAATGCGGCACCTCACCGCAAAGAAATAGTGGTAGCTGAGTACCTGAAAAAGAAAGAGGAATATGAGTGCCAAGCCAAGAAAGCCCAAATAGACAGCTGGAAGGAGTTCTGTAGAAGACAGGACAAGGAAGGAGTATGGGACGGTATTTACCGCATCATCCGTAGGACCACCAGGAGACAAGAAGACTTGACCTTAACCAAAGACGGTGCATTCTTAAACCCAAGAGAGTCGGCGAACTTACTAGCGGAGACGTTCTACCCACAAGACCTGGAGGAAACTGACGATGAGGAACATCGCCGCGTTAGAGAAGCGGCAAAGCGGGTAAACGAGTGGAAACATGATGAATGCCATGACCCACCGTTTACACTGCTGGAGCTGAAGACTGCGGTGGGTAGTTTCAACCCAAAGAAGGCCCCTGGAGCAGACGGCTTCACAGCGGATATCTGCAGTAGAGCTATCTACCAGGACCTGGACGCGTCCCTTGCCCTTTTCAACAAGTACCTGGAAATGGGTCACTTCCCGGACATCTGGAAGCAGGCAACCGTGGTAGTCCTGAGAAAACCGGGCAAGGATGACTACACGAACCCCAAGGCTTATAGGCCTATAGGCTTACTACCGGTCTTGGGGAAGGTCCTGGAGAAGATGATGGTAGCACGGATTAAATGGCACCTAGTACCGAGGATCAGTACTCGCCAGTTTGGATTCATGCCCCAGAAAAACACCGAAGACGCCCTCTATAGGCTAATACACCATATCAAGGACAGGATCAGGCAGAAAAAGCTGGTAACCCTAGTGTCATTGGATATAGAGGGTGCCTTCGATAGCGCGTGGTGGCCGATTATCCGAATTCGTCTGGCTGAGGAAAAGTGCCCGGTCAATATCAGGAGGCTACTCGATAGCTATTTAGACTGCAGAAAAGTCAGTGTAAGATTCGCCGGGGAAGAATGCACGAGGAGCACCAACAAGGGTTGCGTGCAAGGGTCAATCGGTGGTCCCATCCTATGGAACCTTCTTCTGGATCCTCTGCTGCGGGAGTTGGGGGATAGGGGGGTGTGTGTACAGGCCTTTGCCGATGACGTGGTGTTGACTTTTGACGGAGACACTGGGCTTGACATCTCGAGACAGGCCAACGCAGCGCTCGCCTATGTGCAGCAATGGGGCGCTCGGAACAAGCTGAAGTTTGCGCCGCACAAAACTTGCGCAATGGTATTGACCAAGAAACTTAAGTACGACACCCCGCTGCTGACCATGGGAGGAGTGAGCGTTGGCATGTCGCGGGAGGTCAAGATCCTAGGACTGACGATAGACGACAAAATGACATTTAACACGCACGTCACACTGCAATGTAGGAGGGCGCTTGAAATATACAAGCAGCTCTCAAGGGCCGCGAGAGTGGATTGGGGTTTACACCCCGAGGTCATACACATGATCTACACAGCCACGATAGAGCCAATCATCATGTATGCCTCGCCGGTGTGGGCGCCTGCCGCCAGGAAACTGGGGGTGCGTAAGTTGCTCGATACGGTCCAAAGAGGTTTCGCTCAGAAGCTCTGCAAATCTTACCGGACAGTTTCATTGAACTCGGCATTAGTGCTGGCGGGAATACTGCCTCTTGACCTCAGGATACAGGAAGCAGCCGCACTGTACGAGGTGAAAAGAGGGTCATCCCCGCCATTTCTCAAGGATAGAGAGCCCGAGCTTCCGGTAAGGTTTGCAGAATCTCCTCATCCAGCCGATCATATGAGCATCGAGTGTGTCCGCCTGGAAGACCAAAACCTTGTTGACAGGCACAATGTGCAGCAGGTGCGGATATTCACCGACGGCAGCAAGATTGAGGGGAAGGTCGGAGCAGCACTGTCCCTGTGGGACGGTGAGGCTGAGATCCAGAACCTCAAGCTATGTCTGTCCGCGTACTGCACAGTCTACCAGGCGGAACTGCTAGCCATAAACAAGGCCACCGAAGTGATCCTCAAGAGGAAGGAGCGAAGCTATGGTCTGTACAGCGATTCGATGGCCGCATTGGAGACGGTCGCTAACTACGGCATCCTCCATCCTCTCGCAGTAGAGACCAGGTGCAATCTGCGGATGGCCTTGACTCAAGGCAAGGATGTCTCCCTGTTCTGGGTCAAAGCCCATGCAGGGCTCCCGGGCAACGAGCGCGCCGACGATTTGGCTAAAGAGGCTGCACTCACGTCCAATAAGAAGCCAGTGTACGACCGGTGTCCTGTATCATATATCAAGCGAACAATTAGAGAGTCATTCTTGACAGAATGGGACGCTCGATACAAAGCTGGGGACACCGCGTCCGTCACAAAACTTTTTCTCCCGGACGTTAGGAGCGCTTACCGATTTGTACGGAAAGTCAGACCAGCGGGTGTACTCACTCAGATACTCACGGGGCATGGTGGGTTCTCCCAGTATTTGAATCGGTTCAAATGCAGGGACAACCCATCATGCATCTGTGAGCCAGATGCTGAGGAGGACGTGCCACACATACTAACACAGTGCCCAGCTCACGCAGCTTTAAGATTTAGTTTTGAGCAAAAAATAGGTTTAAAAATTGTTAAAGAGAACTTGCAGGAGCTGCTTACGAGTAAAGCTAGCTCTGCAGATTTTGTGAATTACTGCACTCAAATATGCAAAATAGTGAACAATAGAAATAAGACTAGATAAATAAGTATTTGTTAGGTTATATATTGAATTATATAAATCATAGCAAAATAAGGACATTAGTTATATAAGTTAAAACGTAAGTAGGAGCACAGTAATTAAGAGTTTGTATAAAATAGATAAAGTAAATTGTAACAACTAAATTATAGAAAATTATAAAATATGCTAGAAAACATACATAGTGGGAATAAGTAAAATGTATAAAATAAGTTTAAAATAGAATAAAAATGTATGTAAGAAATAAATTAAGAAAATAAAAGAAACCCTGTAGTCCAATCCTGAACCCATATTCGGGGAAACCTAGGTAGGTTAGCTCGCGGGCCGGGACATTGCGCTCCCGGACAGGAAAAAAAAAAAAAAAAAAAAAAAACCTAACCTAACCTAACCTAACCTAACCTAACCTAACCTAACCTAACCTAACCTAACCTAACCTAACCTAACCTAACCTAACCTAACCTAACCTAACCTAACCTAACCTAACCTAACCTAACCTAACCTAACCTAACCTAACCTAACCTAACCTAACCTAACCTAACCTAACCTAACCTAACCTAACCTAACCTAACCTAACCTAACCTAACCTAACCTAACCTAACCTAACCTAACCTAACCTAACCTAACCTAACCTAACCTAACCTAACCTAACCTAACCTAACCTAACCTAACCTAACCTAACCTAACCTAACCTAACCTAACCTAACCTAACCTAACCTAACCTAACCTAACCTAACCTAACCTAACCTAACCTAACCTAACCTAACCTAACCTAACCTAACCTAACCTAACCTAACCTAACCTAACCTAACCTAACCTAACCTAACCTAACCTAACCTAACCTAACCTAACCTAACCTAACCTAACCTAACCTAACCTAACCTAACCTAACCTAACCTAACCTAACCTAACCTAACCTAACCTAACCTAACCTAACCTAACCTAACCTAACCTAACCTAACCTAACCTAACCTAACCTAACCTAACCTAACCTAACCTAACCTAACCTAACCTAACCTAACCTAACCTAACCTAACCTAACCTAACCTAACCTAACCTAACCTAACCTAACCTAACCTAACCTAACCTAACCTAACCTAACCTAACCTAACCTAACCTAACCTAACCTAACCTAACCTAACCTAACCTAACCTAACCTAACCTAACCTAACCTAACCTAACCTAACCTAACCTAACCTAACCTAACCTAACCTAACCTAACCTAACCTAACCTAACCTAACCTAACCTAACCTAACCTAACCTAACCTAACCTAACCTAACCTAACCTAACCTAACCTAACCTAACCTAACCTAACCTAACCTAACCTAACCTAACCTAACCTAACCTAACCTAACCTAACCTAACCTAACCTAACCTAACCTAACCTAACCTAACCTAACCTAACCTAACCTAACCTAACCTAACCTAACCTAACCTAACCTAACCTAACCTAACCTAACCTAACCTAACCTAACCTAACCTAACCTAACCTAACCTAACCTAACCTAACCTAACCTAACCTAACCTAACCTAACCTAACCTAACCTAACCTAACCTAACCTAACCTAACCTAACCTAACCTAACCTAACCTAACCTAACCTAACCTAACCTAACCTAACCTAACCTAACCTAACCTAACCTAACCTAACCTAACCTAACCTAACCTAACCTAACCTAACCTAACCTAACCTAACCTAACCTAACCTAACCTAACCTAACCTAACCTAACCTAACCTAACCTAACCTAACCTAACCTAACCTAACCTAACCTAACCTAACCTAACCTAACCTAACCTAACCTAACCTAACCTAACCTAACCTAACCTAACCTAACCTAACCTAACCTAACCTAACCTAACCTAACCTAACCTAACCTAACCTAACCTAACCTAACCTAACCTAACCTAACCTAACCTAACCTAACCTAACCTAACCTAACCTAACCTAACCTAACCTAACCTAACCTAACCTAACCTAACCTAACCTAACCTAACCTAACCTAACCTAACCTAACCTAACCTAACCTAACCTAACCTAACCTAACCTAACCTAACCTAACCTAACCTAACCTAACCTAACCTAACCTAACCTAACCTAACCTAACCTAACCTAACCTAACCTAACCTAACCTAACCTAACCTAACCTAACCTAACCTAACCTAACCTAACCTAACCTAACCTAACCTAACCTAACCTAACCTAACCTAACCTAACCTAACCTAACCTAACCTAACCTAACCTAACCTAACCTAACCTAACCTAACCTAACCTAACCTAACCTAACCTAACCTAACCTAACCTAACCTAACCTAACCTAACCTAACCTAACCTAACCTAACCTAACCTAACCTAACCTAACCTAACCTAACCTAACCTAACCTAACCTAACCTAACCTAACCTAACCTAACCTAACCTAACCTAACCTAACCTAACCTAACCTAACCTAACCTAACCTAACCTAACCTAACCTAACCTAACCTAACCTAACCTAACCTAACCTAACCTAACCTAACCTAACCTAACCTAACCTAACCTAACCTAACCTAACCTAACCTAACCTAACCTAACCTAACCTAACCTAACCTAACCTAACCTAACCTAACCTAACCATTCGCGCTCGAACCGCACTCGAGAGCGCCACGAAAAACGGCCCCTCCGCGCTTAAAAAATCAGGAAAAATTTAAAAAGTGATCCGATTTTGCATTGCAGCATACCAAAGTGAGCGGAAAGTGAAGGCGCATACGCCAGTGAAAACAGCGTATTTCTAAGTGTTGTGGCCATAAAGAAAACGGCAAAAAAGTGAATTTTGAAAAATTTTGAAAATCAAAAGTGATTTTTCTCGAGATCTGCAGCGGCGACCCCCTGTTTTTTAAGTGCCTCGTGAAAGGCCCTGTGGAGCTGCATCGAACGACCTGTCTTGCCGATTTTTCCCGCGAAGGATCGCGGAGTAATCGGCAAAATAATAAAAAGCACGTGGCCACGAGGTCACAGAAGGAGAGCAGCTAGGTGCCGGGTGACGCTGAAGAAGACTGGAGGACGCCGCAAGGACGCTGGAGGCACTTCAACTGCATCTCTAAGTTGAGTGGTTCCGGAGAAACAAGGTTTTTAAATATTGTGCGGTCGAGTCATATTTTTGAAATTAATTTACTTTAAATTTTCAGCGACAACCTACCCCTAAATTTTGCTTGTAGATACTTCACCCTTTAGACAAACTGATCAAATTTTTATTTTTAATTTATTCAAATCCGTTTTGAAGTTACGAATTTTTTCGAATGTAGGTCAACCGCAAATAGAGAAGAAACCCTTGTTTCTCCGAAACAGAGAGAGATAGACGACTTTTGACCATACCCAAATATTTGACCTTTCCTTATCTAATGTGTTACCCTCCTACCCTTAACATTTTCCCTACCCTCTTTAAATAATTTAATTAATTTAGAATTCTGTTCTACCATTGTTAAAAATTTAAACTATTCTATTTGTTTTAATATAAAGATAAATATTTAAATTAGATTAAAATAACAATTTCCACCCCATCCTACCCCCTCTTAGAGTTTACATATTGATATTACCTATTTATTGAGTTAACTATTTTGCAAAAAATTTAAAATTATAGAATGTAATTTAGTAGTTAAGACCATAATATTTATAAGCATCCTCCATCAAAAAACTCTATTTTAATTAATTTTAAAAAATTTAAATGTAAATATCTCGTAAGTTAAGCAAGATAGCCATATTTTGACAAAAGTTATTCCTATTTTCATCTTTGCAAAATCATTAGTAAACCTCCCCCATCAACCCCCCCCCCTCAAAATAGCTTGTCTCACATCTCAGAAACCACTTCATTGATTTGGACGCGAATTTTTGTTTCATTAGATAGAGTATTTTTAAGACGACCATAAATAATTTAGACTGACTCTACATAGAGTCGAAAAGGGCACTCAAAAATCATCTTAGGTGATATCACAGTCTGGCACTTGAAATATTCGTCGGATTTGTGTTGTTGTGCCAGAACGTTTTATGTTGACATTGATATAGAGTTGGACTCTACATAGAGTTGGACTCTACATAGAGTTGGACTCTACATAGAGTTGAACTCTACATAGAGCTGGACTCTGCATGGAGTTGGACTCTTCATAGAGTTGGACTACATAGAGTTGGACTCTACCTAGAGCGTCGGGAAAAACACCAGGTCGAACTGAAATTGACATTTACGGTCATTTTTATCTTCGTCGCCTGGTTTTTACGTAGTCTTAGACGAAAATTTCAAATAATTTTATAACTTTTACAAACCTTTGCTTTACCATTCTCGTTGACTCGTTGTAGACATCCATTGTGACGAACCTGCAACATAAAACATAAATTATTATAGACTACCAAATATAAAAAATCTAAATACAAACATTTGGTAACTTACATAGAGACTCGTCGTGAAGATCCATCACAGCGTATCTGAAAAATTAAATATAATTAGTATAAATTGACACATCCTTACAAATAGAATGGGATTTGGATATAGAACACCTGCAAAGCAGACAAAATCGCCTAACAAAGACGCTTCAATGGAAACGGTAAGAAGAGGCCTGGACGTGGCAGGCTCTTCAAGCTCGACACCCAGTGTAAGAAAGAGTATCGCAGAAATAGAGGCTGGGAAATCGAGCAGGACCAGCCTGACACCCCCGAAAACGGCTTTGCCAGAGACCAATCCAAAGCCTAAATCAGCGGCGCTGCGAAAACTTACAGCGGAAGCAATGGAGAGCCCGCCTACAACTAGCAGCAGCAAATGCTCAGATAGGGTGAAAGAGGCGAAGGCCTGCCTCCTCAAGGCCAAACTCCACATAAACAACTCCCGAAACCTAAAAACCGACATCAAGAACGGTGTTATAGAAGCATTGGAACGGCTATATCAACTGGTCAAAGAAGTTGATGCCGTTAAAGGCAGAAATACCCCTAGCCAACCCAGTTCTCAGAACAAAGAAAACGAGAAAGTAGAAAACACAGATGAACAAAGAGGAAAACTAGACATAAATAACTTTGAGAAGATGTTGAAACAGCACTCTGAACTTATTAAACAAAATAACGAAAGGATGGAAAAACTAAGGGACACTCTGGAGCAAAAGACATACGCGAGCGTGGCGGCGACGACCACTAGAGTGCAGTTACCTGCACCGGCTGCTCTCCACTCAGTGGTCGTCACCGCCAAGGATGAGACTGAGACAGGAGAAGATGTTCTGAATAGAATAAGAAGAGCTGTAAATGCCAAAGAAGGAGGAGTCAAAGTGGACAGAATAAGAAAGGCAAAAGATAGAAAGATTATTGTCGGTTGCAGAACAGAGGAAGAAAGACAAGTTATAAAGGATAGACTTAGGAAAGAGGAACACCTCAATGTCGAGGAGATCAAAAATAAGGACCCTCTTTTGATTCTTAAGGACGTTCTGCAGTATAATAGTGATGCTGACATCCTGAGCGCCTTAAGAAATCAAAACGGAAATGTTTATAAGAACCTCGATAAAGAGGATGACAGAGTTGAAGTCAGGTTTCGGAGAAAAACCCGAAACCCCCACACTTGTCATGTTGTGGTGCGAGTATCTCCAGCCCTATGGAACCGCATGTTGGACATGGGAGAGGTCCATATTGACCTGCAAAGAGTCAGAGTGGCAGATCAATCCCCGCTGGTGCAGTGCTCGCTCTGTCTTGGCTATGGCCATGGTAGGCGATTCTGCACCGAGAGGATTGAAAAGTGCAGCCACTGTGGGGGACCTCACATGAGGGCCACGTGCCCGGACTGGCTTGCTGGAGCAGCTCCATCATGCTGCAACTGCCTGCACGCAAAGTTTAGTGCAGTCGACCATAACGCCTTCAGCCTGGAGTGCCCGATTAGGAGAAGGTGGGACGCACTAGCTAGAGCAGCAGTAGCATATTGCTAAGGTGGTCCCTGGCGGAAATCCCACTTCAGCAAACGGAAGGCCATACCTTGTAGCTCAAGCAAATTTGCGAAGAATGGAACTGGCAACAAATGAGCTTATGCTTGAGGCGTACAACCAAAAGATGGCCTTCGCACTGCTTCAGGAGCCCTATATCGGGGGAATAGGCCGAGTAAAAGACTACAAAGGTGCGAGAATCTTCCAAAGCACGAAACCCGAAGACGGACCAGTAAAAGCAGCGATAGCTGTCTTCGACCAAGATCTGGACGTAATTCAGTATCCTGAATTTACCACACCTAACATCTCTGTAGTAAAAATCAGAACAAGTGCATGGGAGATACTCGCAGTGTCCCTTTATTTTGAGCCACACCCGGAACCGATAGAGCCATACTTAGAGCAGCTGAACAGGATCATAAAGCATTTCCGCAAAAATGTTATTATGGGAGGAGACACGAACTCTAAAAACTCATGGTGGGGCAGTCCAACCACGGATGATAGAGGGGATGCTATGGCAGGTGCTCTAGAAGAAATGAACTTACAGGTGCTTAACGACGGCACTACCCCCACGTTTTTCACTGTAAGAGGGGGACAAACATACTCCAGCTTTGTAGACGTGACAGCCTGCACATCGGAACTCTTGTGCCTGGTGGAGGACTGGCGAATTGACGAGGGTTTGACGAGCTCGGATCATAACACAATACTTTTTGGCATAAGACTAAATAAATCTAAAGGTATTTGTATTAATAGAACCACAAGAATTTACAATAGCAGAAAAGCAAACTGGGACCAGTTTCATTCAAATATGGCCCAGTTGCTGCAAGAAAACCCATTAGAAATAGAAGACTCAAATTCAACAGAACAATTAGAAAATGAAATAATAAAATATATAAACATAGTAAAAGAATCATGTAGAAATAGTATACCGAAAATAAAACAAAAAGATAATGCAAACTTACCCTGGTGGTCCGAGGAACTCGCAAAGTTGAAGCAGGAGGTTGCCACAAAGAAGCGCAGGATCCGGTGTGCAGCACAGGTCCGAAGAGAGAAGGTCGTCGCTGAGTACCTGGAAGCAAAAACAAAGTATGAATTAGAGACAAAGAAGGCACAAATAGAAAGTTGGAAGCAGTTTTGCGGAAAACAAGATCGGGAAGGATTGTGGGAGGGCATTTACAGGGTGATCGGGAGAACAAAAAAGAGACAAGAAGACCTGCCTCTGGTTAGGGATGGCCGGCAGTTGACCCCCAAAGAATCTGCCATAGTACTCACAGAGACATTCTACCCGGAGGACCTGAAAACAGAGGATAATGCAGACCATCGACTGACAAGACAACAAGCTGAACAAGTAAACACCGACTGTCATGATGAGCATGATCCGCTGTTTACGCTTGAAGAGCTGTCTGAGTCGGTGGAAAGTTTTAATCCGAAAAAAGCTCCGGGAGCGGATGGTCTTACAGCAGATATCTGTAAGAGGGCGGTACTTCACGATCCTAATCTTTTTCTCGCGATAGCTAACAAATGCCTAAAACTCAGCCACTTCCCTATGATCTGGAAGGAGGCTACAGTGATAGTCCTCCGAAAACCCGGAAAAGACGACTATTCTAGCCCAAAATCATATAGGCCCATTGGTCTTCTTCCGGTTATGGGGAAGATTCTGGAAAAAATGATAATCAGAAGATTGAAATGGCACCTTATCCCCCGGATGAGTACTCGCCAGTATGGATTCATGCCCCAAAAGAGCACTGAGGATGCCCTCTATGACCTGATACAATATGTGAGATCAAAGCTGGACCAGCGGAAAATCATCACGGTTGTATCATTGGACATAGAGGGAGCCTTCGACAGTGCGTGGTGGCCTGCGATTAGAGTCCGTCTGGCTGAGGAACAGTGTCCGGTAAACATAAGAAGGATACTGGATAGCTATCTGCGGGAGAGAAGGGTGAGAGTAAGGTATGCTGGGGAGGAGGTTGCAAAGGAAACAACCAAGGGATGTGTACAGGGCTCCATTGGAGGCCCTATCCTTTGGAACCTCCTTCTCGACTCCCTGCTCAAAGGGATAGAAAAGCGAGGTGACTTCTGTCAAGCCTTCGCCGACGACGTGATAATGGTTTTTGACGGAAATACTGCGATGGAGGTCCAACGACAGGCAAATGCCGCTCTCGCCTATGTTCAGGAGTGGGGTGTCCGACACAAACTGAAGTTTGCACCGCAAAAAACTAATGCGATGATAATAACGCGCAGACTAAAATATGACAACCCACTTCTGACCATGGGAGGGATTGACATTGCCATGTCCACAGAGTTTAAGATTCTGGGACTCTGGATTGATAACAAGTTGACTTTCAATAGCCATGCAAGCTATATATGTAGAAAAGCCTTGAAAGTCTACAAGCAGCTGTCCAGAGCCGCCAGAATCAGCTGGGGTCTCCATCCAGAAGTCATACGTACCATATATGTGGCTGTCGTGGAGCCGATCGTTTTGTACGCATCATCAGTTTGGGCGACGGCGACGAAGAAACTCGGGATACAGAAGCAACTAAACGTTGTCCAAAGAGGATTTGCTCAAAAATTAACAAAAGCTTATCGCACGGTCTCCCTAAATGCGGCACTGGCACTGGCTGGGTTGCTACCCCTAGATCTTCGGATACAGGAAGCAGCCGCTCTGTACGAAACGAAAAGGGGAATCCCACAGCCAGCATTGAAGGAGGGGGAGATCGAGCGGATGACAACGTTTGCAGACACTCCTCACCCAGCGCTCCATATGAGTCTGGAATTTATATGCCTGGAAAACCAAAGTGACGTTGAAAGGAACAGTGGTCAAGCAGTACAAATTTACACAGACGGCAGTAAAATTGAAGGCAAAGTTGGAGCAGCATTGTCTCTCTGGAGCAATGGTGCTGAAACTAAAAGCCTGAAATTGAAGCTGTCGCCTTTCTGCACGGTTTACCAGGCCGAATTGCTGGCCATATGTAGAGCAATTGAGGAGGTGCTAAAAAGTCCAGAAACGAGCTTTGGCGTATTCAGCGACTCCAGGTCGTCTCTTGAGACAGTCATAAATGGCTGCTCTCTCAATCCCCTTGCAGTCCAAATCCGCAATAACTTGAGAAAGTGCAAAAATGTCTCCAAAAAAGTTGAGCTCTTTTGGATAAAGGCACACGCGGGGCTCGAGGGAAATGAGAGAGCAGATCAGCTGGCAAAGGAGGCGGCATCAAAAAAGACGAAGCCAGTGTACGACATGGTCCCGATTTCATTCGCCAGGCGAGAAATCCGTAAGGCCTCGCTCGACGAATGGAATCGGAGGTATAAATCTGGATCTACGGCATCCACGACTAAATTGTTTCTCCCAGATGCGATCCTGGCTTTCAAAGTAGTAAGAGAGTTAAACATAACTGGCACATTAACACAAGTTCTGACAGGACATGGTGGGTTTTCCATGTACTTAAATAGATTCAAGTGCAAGGACAACCCATCGTGTATCTGCGAGCCCGACAAGGAAGAATCAGTGCCACATATTTTGATAGAGTGCCCTGCTTACGACCTTGAACGATATGAGTTTGAACAGGAATTAGGTGTAAAGATGGAAATAGGAAATTTAAGTAAGTTTATAGCTGAAAAAAATATAAGAGAAAAGTTTATAAAATTGTGTATTAAAATAGCTAATAAGGTAATAAATAGAAACAAATAGATATATAAGAAAATATTGAGTAGGAATATCTTAAGATATTTCCCTACAATATTGTTAAGCTTAGAGTTAGACAACTATAGATAAAATAAAAATGTACAATATAAAATAAGACCGTAATCAGAAAATTTGTATAAAACACATACTATAAGACTCCCCTGTAAACTATTTATTAAGATATAGACTAAGAAAACTGTAAGAATTATATAGATAAGATTGTAAAGAAAACCCGAAATAAAGATATACCCTGTTGTTGCATCCCAATTCAGAAAACAAAGACTCTGATCATGTCAGAGGTAGGATAGCTCGCGGGCCGGGACATCGCTCCCGGACAGGTTAATAAAAAAAAAAAAAAAAAAAAAAAAAACCTAACCTAACCTAATCTAACCTAACCTAACCTAACCTAACCTAACCTAACCTAACCTAACCTAACCTAACCTAACCTAACCTAACCTAACCTAACCTAACCTAACCTAACCTAACCTAACCTAACCTAACCTAACCTAACCTAACCTAACCTAACCTAACCTAACCTAACCTAACCTAACCTAACCTAACCTAACCTAACCTAACCTAACCTAACCTAACCTAACCTAACCTAACCTAACCTAACCTAACCTAACCTAACCTAACCTAACCTAACCTAACCTAACCTAACCTAACCTAACCTAACCTAACCTAACCTAACCTAACCTAACCTAACCTAACCTAACCTAACCTAACCTAACCTAACCTAACCTAACCTAACCTAACCTAACCTAACCTAACCTAACCTAACCTAACCTAACCTAACCTAACCTAACCTAACCTAACCTAACCTAACCTAACCTAACCTAACCTAACCTAACCTAACCTAACCTAACCTAACCTAACCTAACCTAACCTAACCTAACCTAACCTAACCTAACCTAACCTAACCTAACCTAACCTAACCTAACCTAACCTAACCTTTTTTTTTTTTTTTTTTTGTTTTCGAGGGGAAATCTGCGCACAGACACCTTATCACATTTAAGGGAATGCGATAAGGTAGTGTGAGGTTGACGATCTCGTCGACTCACTAAAACCACCCCGGTGGCCGGCCTCGATGCTTGACAAGGGACTCCGGGTCCTCAGACTGACCAACGCCAGAGCCCTCATCGCATATCGCCAAAAATAACCCGTCCCGGGATAACGACACCCACAGTCGCGATCCCAGCACCAACGGTGCTACGGCTGCACTTGCCACAATGTGCGAGCCGCCCTCCCGAAGACCGCTATTTGACCAGTCGGAGCCCTCACTCCGACTGCCCACGGACTCGAAAGAGTAGGCAGAGCGGGGCGGCCGTTGCCTGCACCCCGCCGCCGCCTCCTCCGAGCGGGATCGGCCCTCTCCCGATCACGCTCGGCGGCCTCTTTCCGGACTAAGACCGTCTCGCAAAAAGAAGCCACAGCCATCCAGGCCGTCTCATCCGCCAACATAGCCTCCACTACACTTGGCAGGGTGAGATCCCGCCCGATCCTGTTTACTAGGATTTCGCGCTCCCCGCACCACGCTGGGCATTGCTCCAACGTGTGCTGCGCGCAGTCCCGGTCCCACCCACAATGGTGGCATTGTGGTGTGGGTTCGCGTCCAATTCTACTCAGGTACTCACCGAAGCAACCATGTCCGGTGAGTACCTGAGTAAGTCGATAGGTGACGTGTCCAAACTCCCTTCCCAGCCAGGCTTCGAAATTTGGTGCAATGGCACCGACGATGCGTTGGCGCGAGCTTCGCGGTTCATCGAACCGCTCACGCCACTCCACAAGAGCACGCCGGTGCTCCTGCACCCGCACTTCCGCAGGCGCTGTTCCAGTCCCGTCATCGGCTCGGAGACGCCCGTAAACACGGGCATCCATCCTCGCTAGGATGTCAAGGGGCGGAAACCGCGCCAAGATTGTCGCCGCCTCAAAGGATATCGTACGATATCCCCGTGCAATACGGATGGCTATGGTGCGCTGCAGGCCATTATACAATAGCCTATAGCGCCCCACACCCGCCAGTCTTGCAGACCAGACGGGCGCTCCGTAGAGAGCCATCGATCGCACCACCCCTCCGTAGAGGCGACGGACACCTTCCCTGGGTCCCCCGAGATTTGGCAGCAGTCTGTGCAATGCACCCACTACCTTCTGGATCCGGGGGACGGTACGGCTGAAGTGCTCTCCGAAGTCCCACCGACTATCCAAGGTGAGGCCCAGGTACCTAAGGTACATCCCCACCTGGACGTCTACGTCACCTACGCGAACCGACAAGCTGGGTGGTTCCCTTCCCCTTGGGAATTTGTGGAACCACATCGCTTCAGTTTTCTGAGGCGCTGTCCGTAGACCCAGCTCGTGGATTTTGTCCACGACACATGCCACCCCAAGCTCTGCGAGCCCCTTGGCCCTCTCGAAGTTATTCCCGCCGGCCAACACTAAGGTGTCATCCGCATAGCAGACGACGTGTAGGCCGACGGGGAGATCGACACGCAGGACCGCATCGTACGCAAGATTCCACAGTAGCGGGCCCAAAACGGACCCCTGTGGAACCCCGCAGTACACCTCCCTCTGATAACGGGTACCATCCCTGCCCACATACTGCACACATCTGTCACGCAGGTAGGCGCCGATTATGCGCTGCAGGTAGGGGGGGACCCCGTGAAATACGAGGGCCTCCCTGATCGCCCTCCAAGGCAAGGAGTTGAAAGCGTTGACGATGTCTAGAGACACCGCCAACATCTTCCCGCCCTGGGACACTACCTCGTCCGACAGCGAACGGACTCGTTGAATCGCGTCCACCGTCGAACGCGCCTGCCGGAAACCAAACTGGTCGTCCGACAGATTGGGACCTTCCTGCCACAAATGCGTGCAGAGACGACCGGCAATTATTCTTTCAAACAATTTGCCGGCCTCGTCTAGCAAACATATAGGACGGAACGCAGAGGGAGAATCTGCGGGCCTGCCATCCTTCTTCAAGAGGACCAACTTTGCCTCCTTCCACTCCTTAGGGAACACTCCGTCTCGGAGGCAGCTATCAAACAGCCGCCTCAGGCGGTCCCCCAAACCGGCGGATAGAGCCAACACCCAAACCCTTCCGGGAATTCCATCCGGGCCGGGTGCCGTATTTCGAGCCCTAAGGCGCTTCACTGCTCCGTCCAACTCTTGTTTAGTCACCCCCAGTGCATCGTCCCAGACAGTCGGGCTCGACGGAAAAACAGGGGGTGATGAGAGATCATCATGGACCCTCGGGAAGAGCGTTTCTACGACAACTTCCACGAACGCAGGGTCCAGGGTTTCCGTCAACGGAGGGACCCACGGTCTGAGCTTCCCCAGTACCATCTTGTACGGGCGCCCCCATGGATCCCTATCCAGTCCCTCCAAGAGTTCACTCCAAGACCTAGCCTTGGCGTCGGCAATCGCGACCTGGAGTGCCACTGTAGCGCCTCGGTATACCTCGTAGGCTCCATCCACCTCTTCGGCAGGGGCTCGCCGTCTTCTCCGGGCTCGTTGGTACAGGCGTCGGGAGCGTAGGCACGTCACACGCAACCCCGCTATCTCCTCCGACCACCAGTACATCGATCCGCGCTTGGAAGGCCCGGATCGGGGCATCGATGCGTCACAAATCGACGTCATCGTTGCCCGGAACCAGGCCGCCTCCCTGTCAGGATTGGGCACGTCCTTTCCAGCTTCCGGCCAGGCCGCGACGATGGCGGCGGCTTCGAGCATATCTCTGTCCAATCGCTTGAGGGTCCATCGTCGTGGCGGACTGCAACTGCGGCGGGCCGCACATCCGGGGGGGCGGAGGGCCACATCCAAAAAGATGTGGCGGTGATCGGATAAAGTGACCACCTCCTCCGCAACTCTCCATCCTGAAACCAGGCGTGTGGCCGAAGGAGTCGCCCATGAAAGGTCCACGATCGACTCCCCCTGCCACCGCACACAGGTGCTTACAGACCCCCGATTTAGCAACCGGAGATCCATACCTGCCGCCCAATCGACGATTGTCTCTCCCCTTGGGTCGTCTCGGGGACTCCCCCACTCACGAGAGTGAGCGTTGAAGTCGCCCAAGACGAGCACAGGACGCGGTAGGCACCTACGTATGCAACCACCGACCGCGTCAACCTAACCTAACCTAACCTAACAACATTTTCCTATGGACTTAACCAAAGAATTGGTTATTAACAAGACAAAGCTTTCGTAAGGTGCAAAATACTAACAAACAAATTGATAGAGCTCTACTCTACACAGAGCAAATAAAAACTTTACGTTGCTCTACCGTCGTACACCATTAAACAAAACGAACAAACAAATCCATTCTCGACCAACTGAATACCGGTCACCGAACAGAACCTACCGGTCAATCAAATATGCACATGCACTGCAAAAATAATAACGGTTTGTACACACATAATAATTATAAAACAACCACTAGAATAAAGTATTGTAAGAATTTTACGTATATCAACGTCAAAAAATGTTTACACAATCTGCGATATTCATAATTTTATAAAAGAACCGAAAACCCGGTTCCTAATATTTTGAGAACCGGTTCTTTTCATAGCCCCAAGAACCGGGAATTCCCGGTTCTTTCGGAACCGAGAAAAACCGGTTCCGATGCCCTAGTCCAGGACACGGTATGGCTCCGCGACTACGGCTAGTGCAACCGACCACTGCGCGAGGGTTTGCAAGAGCAAATCCTGCGCGCCACAGCAGTGGTTCAGGTTGCACTGGAGGATTCTTATGGTGTGCTTTACTCCCCATCCTATGGTCGGCCTTACAGCCTTTGTCAGTGCACAGCGGACACACGCGGCCACACGCGTAGCACAAGTTACTACGGTCCACTGTACTCTGACACATGCTGCGTACGTGCCCGTACTCCAGGCACCGGAAGCACTGGAGTGGTCTCGAGGTCAGGTAGTCGACCCGAGACGACGTCCATCCTACAACGACGTGCTTTGCCGCGGCTAGCTTCCGCACGGCAGCTAGGGGACAACGGACCCATACCGTGCCCAGGGCAGTGGGAGAGCGACGTATGTCGCTCACGCGCACGTCCAAGACCGAGCAGAGGGAACAGACCAGTGAGGAAGCAGTATGCGGTGAAGACCACGCAGACAAATGCAAGAGTTGTCCAAGCGGGCGGGAACCGCGCCGGTAGCGTCTAGCGTCCCGCCCCGGCGGCGGTGGCGGCCCTGCGCCCTCACCGCAGCCCGCGTCCGCCCGTGCACTGCGTGCATTAAAACGGGCAAATCAATAAAGCGCATATTATTTTATAAAATAAAAGCTTTAAATGTGAGGTTTATATTAAAGATTAGACGTTAAGTTGTGCTTGTATCTAGGTTTAAATAGTATAGGTAATTACTGGCTTGACGGGGAAAGGTGTAACGATCCGTCGATGCCTATTATTATAATAGTGGCGGGTAGCGGCCAGCGGGAAATATTTTGAATAAACCAGTCTAATTGCTCACTCTGGCTTTCATTGACGTCTCAGTATAAATGATAGTGATCGGGTGAGAGGTTTGTTAAAATAAATTTACAGAATAATAATTTTGGGAAGAGCACTGAATTGGTTTTAAATAATGAAATCAAAAATCAAAATCAAAAATCAAAGTTTATTTCCATAAATACAAAAATGTACACTTAGAAAAGGTCAAATTCTTAAAATAAAACATTGACACGGAAATAAAGTGATATTTTTGATTTCGGTCACTTCGGTATGTAGACTAAAGTAAAGAAGCGATGAAGAAACCTTTAGCCTGTTAGTTGTTATTTTTCGAGTTGGAGCAAAACCCGTCCCAAGCTTTTTTATCTTCTAGATAATCTGATATTTTGTAGTAAGCCCTTTTGCACAGAAAGGTTTTTACAATTTGTTTGAATTTATTTATTGATAGATTTTGCAACTCACTAGGAATTTTGTTGTAGAAGCGTATACATTGCCCTTTAAAAGATACATTAATTTTGTGAAGCCTAGTTGTGGGCACAGCATTATATATCATACAACTTCTGAGCCACGAGTCTATGACTTCGACATCGCCGGACGCGCCTGTTCGAGGGGAAGAAGTGACGAGTGTAAGTAGAGGTACCCCGGGCTGGGTCTAATACCCGCCCTGTGCGAAGCATCTGTCAATTTCTAATACCCGCCCTGTGCGAAGCATCTGTCAATTCCACCATCGAGGTATTGTGATTAAGACATTTCGATGTATGTCGGTAATTTTGAGAAACCATCTTGTTATGAAGAGGCTGTCTCTTGTCCGGACGCCACTGACCCTGACCGGCGTGCTGCAATGCAGAGTGAGTATGACTCGTTAATCGCAAATGAAGTTTGGGAGATCGTAGATAGACCCTTAGACAAAATGTAATTAAATGTAAATGGGTTTTAAAATATCGTAAACACGATGCTTCTGGTAATTTTAATAAGTACAAAGCGCGATTAGTTGCCAGGGGATTCACCCAAAAACAGAGAATAGATTATAATGAAACATTCTCCCCGGTTGTAAGGCATTCTACCAAAACCGCTTAGTTGTATTGTAAGAAACATGTAGATTTTATTAAGGACATGAATATTTGTGTTGTGTAGAATGTATATCTATAAGTAGGTTCTGAAATTGTAGACTTATTATAGATATAGAGTCAATATTGTAGAGTCATAGAGTTGCATAATGAATATTGTAGTCTTATAGAGATAAGTCAATTGTGTAGTTGTCTGTATGTCTCATGTTGTATCTGCTGTATTATGTTATGCAATAATGTAAAGCTTAAGGGGAAGTGATGGAACGTCTGAAGTCCGCTTTAATTACTTTTCATAGTGTAAAGACCTTCCGTAATCTATGTTCCTATTTATAATGTATGGCTTCCTTCTCTTCCAAAATTGTCTAAGAGCTGCGAGCTGAGCATATCATTGTCTAAGAGCTGTGAGCATATCATTGTGTAAGAGCTGTGAGCTGAGCATATAATTGTCTAAGAGCTGTGAGCTGAGCATATCATTCTAATTGTCTAAGAGCTGTGAGCTGAGCATATAATTGTCTAAGAGCTGTGAGCTGAGCATATCATTCTAATTGTCTAAGAGCTGTGAGCTGAGCATATAATTGTCTAAGAGCTGTGAGCTGAGCATATCATTCTAATTGTCTAAGAGCTGTGAGCTGAGCATATAATTGTCTAAGAGCTGTGAGCTGAGCATATAATTGTCTAAGAGCTGTGAGCTGAGCATATCATTCTAATTGTCTAAGAGCTGTGAGCTGAGCATATAATTGTCTAAGAGCTGTGAGCTGAGCATATCATTGTCTAAGAGCTGTGAGCATATCATTGTGTAAGAGCTGTGAGCTGAGCATATAATTGTCTAAGAGCTGTGAGCTGAGCATATAATTGTCTAAGAGCTGTGAGCTGAGCATATAATTGTCTAAGAGCTGTGAGCTGAGCATATCATTCTAATTGTCTAAGAGCTGTGAGCTGAGCATATAATTGTCTAAGAGCTGTGAGCTGAGCATATCATTGTCTAAGAGCTGTGAGCATATCATTGTGTAAGAGCTGTGAGCTGAGCATATAATTGTCTAAGAGCTGTGAGCTGAGCATATAATTGTCTAAGAGCTGTGAGCTGAGCATATAATTGTCTAAGAGCTGTGAGCTGAGCATATAATTGTCTAAGAGCTGTGAGCTGAGCATATCATTCTAATTGTCTAAGAGCTGTGAGCTGAGCATATAATTGTCTAAGAGCTGTGAGCTGAGCATATCATTGTCTAAGAGCTGTGAGCATATCATTGTGTAAGAGCTGTGAGCTGAGCATATAATTGTCTAAGAGCTGTGAGCTGAGCATATAATTGTCTAAGAGCTGTGAGCTGAGCATATAATTGTCTAAGAGCTGTGAGCTGAGCATATAATTGTCTAAGAGCTGCGAGCTGAGCATATCATTGTCTAAGAGCTGTGAGCATATCATTGTGTAATAGCTGTGAGCTGAGCATATAATTGTCTAAGAGCTGTGAGCTGAGCATATCATTCTAATTGTCTAAGAGCTGTGAGCTGAGCATATAATTGTCTAAGAGCTGTGAGCTGAGCATATCATTCTAATTGTCTAAGAGCTGTGAGCTGAGCATATCATTCTAATTGTCTAAGAGCTGTGAGCTGAGCATATAATTGTCTAAGAGCTGCGAGCTGAGCATATCATTGTCTAAGAGCTGTGAGCATATCATTGTGTAAGAGCTGTGAGCTGAGCATATAATTGTCTAAGAGCTGTGAGCTGAGCATATCATTGTGTAAGAGCTGTGAGCTGAGCATATAATTGTCTAAGAGCTGTGAGCTGAGCATATAATTGTCTAAGAGCTGTGAGCTGAGCATATAATTGTCTAAGAGCTGTGAGCTGAGCATATCATTATAATGTAAATTAATATAATTTTATTTTACCAAAGGCATGATGACTGATTTTGAAAAACTACTCCGAGATATTTTTAAACATCTACTGAATAGAAAATAAAACATAATTCTGCAAAAAAAATGTATTTTGAAGGTGAAATTGATCTTATAAAAATGCAATTTCAATTTCGCTCAAAAGCGCTACAAGACTCGTGGCGACTGTCTATGACGTCACCGATGCACAAATTCTTATCATACAGAATTACCATAATATTTATTATTCATTAGTCTTTATTAATAAAAAAAATACAATCAAATAATAGAAACAAGGACACAAGGAACAATATTGTCAAGAAACAAGCTATTGTTTAAAGAAAGTCAGACGTTTACCATAATTTATTGCTGTGGTTGTTCTGTGCCTTCCAATTCATATTATGACGTCACGGTTATGTATTCTCTGATTGGTGTTTAACGTGTCATGGCGGCTTATCGTATTTTGTACTTTTTTTTAATCAAAATAACAAATTGATCTTGATCAAAATAAAAATATAACACGCGTTTTGTCATATTGTATGGCTCAGACATAATTCGATAAATTCATAATAATGGTGATTTTTTGATACTATCATCATCCCTTGTTTATAACTTGTTGATGCAAGTGAATACAGGAACAGTAACCAGTGCAGTCGTGTCCGTGATGGTAGCGTACACATAACCGTGTCCGTAATGGTAGCGTACACATAACCGTGTCCGTGATGGTAGCGTACACATAACCGTGTCCGTGATGGTAGCGTACACATAACCGTGTCCGTGATGGTAGCGTACACATAACTGAATTCACGTTTGTTGTTATGCCTAATAAATAACGTATAAATAGAGTATAATCAGTGCAAAAGTAAAATAAATAGTGCCTCCTTGGTTTAAGAAATAATGACCATTGTTTGTGGGTACGCCAGCATAACGTTATGCTAGCGTACACACGACCGTTCTCAAAAACGGCTTATACTATAGCAACAAAATTTATACTCAATAACAGAGTATAAATAGCGTCTTAGCTATGCAACATTTCATAATGATTGCTCTCATAGGAACAGAGATATGGAACAAGACTATAAAATAACACCTGAGCTGGCGTTATGCTAGCATCCATTAAAAACCGAAATAGTTCTTATAGAAAACGAGGATTTCTTTAATGAATACCGAAATGTTAGTAAGACTATAATTAGGGTATTCTTTTGATTTATTAATTATTCCTTTTTTATTTGAGAGAAGCGTTATAATAATCAAGATACTGATGTTTACTGTGTTATTTGGCAAACGTAGTGTAGGACGCCCTCCGACCAGGTGGGATGACAATCTGCAAAGACTGCTATGCAGGCAGATGATACATGCGGCAAGCTGAGGACAGGGCGCTATGGAGCTCATTAGACTGTCCAGCTGTGGACTAGTGTAGCCTGACGATGATCATGTCTGTGTTATGTTAAGTCTGAGCCGAGAGCCTTCGAGTTTTCGTGATTTATGAAGATTTTGAGGTAATTTCGTCAATTTAAAGCATTATATTCACATAAAGAATAAGTTGATTACCATTGTTAATCGATTTTGGGGGAAATACTATGAATAAAATGGTAATCGACATTATAATAAGTATGTACCTACATCTTGGATGGTGATTGATTTTCAGTAACTTTTTATACCTACTATTTGAAATAAGCATCTCGTTTTTGACATATCTTACGCATGTTCTATTACGAAGACGCAACCGCTTTCAAAAGTGTTTTATTTGATACAACACGTCCTTTAAAATCAGTGCAGCTCTAGTTTATGTTGACAAAAACACAGTTCACTTTGCACAGTCTCTAGACCAAGGCGGCGGTTTGGTCCATAGAAGGTAAGGTATATTCCCCATTTCACTGACAATGCGCTCGACGAAGGCGTTCGATACTGGAATGCTGTTTACATGTTTGCATACATTTTTGTGAGTTTTGCGTTTGAGAGATTTCATATGCCTACTTTTGTAGGCGCTTGTGACCAGTGCCTAGTACCGACTTTCCTCAAAATACCGGACATTGTTCTGTCCGGTATGACCATTTATTTTTTACCGGACAGGCCTCGAAAATACCAGACTGTACGCTTAAATACCGGACATCTGGCAACCCTATTCACAAAGCGCGATGATAAGGAACTTACTTCCAATAACATTCCAAATACATTAAAAATAAGCTTTTCGTAAAGTTGACAATCAACAGTCTACGTCCAGTATCAATTTATGATCATCCAATTATTTATGAAGTAGGTAGGTACATAGATCTATGAGTAGGTAGGTACCTAATCAATAAAATCATGTTTACTATTTTTCATGAAAAGTTGTGTTTTTGCAGTTACCATTATATTCTCCGGCCTCTGGGGACAGCGCTGGCTATGTGTGCCCTGCCTGCCGCCGCCGTCGTCGCCGTCGCCAGCAGCGAGCGCAGCGGCGCCCGCCCCCGCCCTCGCCCCCGCCCGGCGCCCATCACACAGACAGAGCAGCCAGACAGACAGACGGCCAGTCGGCACCGCGGCCGGGCGGGCCGGCGGCGGCACTCGGCAGTATCGCGCACGCCGCCGTCGTTAGCGCACGCGTCTCCGACCGTAGACTCCGCGCCGACCGCGACCGCGACCGCTCGCCCGCGCGCGCGAGCTTCTTCTACAATACATACATACAAGTGGTTTGTTTGTGAAGTGAACTTGCAGGGTTCTGTTTGTTGTGAGACGAGTACGCATCTGTGAATTATAGTTGGATTGTGACGACTATTCCGGTAGGTCAGTAAAATTAATTACATAAATGAAGGTACTTACCTTACATTTGGGAAGTAATAGGTTCTGTCTGTAGTTTGTGATCGCGAGGACGTCGCAGCCGCGCCGGGCGCCGCCGCCGGGCGCCGCCGCCGTCGTCGCCGCGGCCGGAGAAAATTTGAGTTGTAACTTTCCATTCCATTCCATCGAGCTTCACTTGAAAACACGCGCCCTATTAGTAGAGATAAGGCAGGCTACCTAGGGCTACAGGCTACCTAGGTTTCTGCTCTGCCTGCAATACAATCAGTACCTACGGCTGGGTCTAGCACGGTCTAGGAGATGCAGTGGTACCTCCCGCCCTCCCCACCCCAACCTACCCCCAGCTACGTCCCCCATGCCATCTCTACACAGAATACAAGTACAATACTGAGTACCTACTACTGAGCTGAGTGCAACCTGTGTGAGGTGCAACGACTCGGTGCAGGTGCAGGCGAGTCCCAGAACACGTACGACTAGGTGACTCCACTAGGGGTACTGCACACAAACATTTGGGGTACTGTACACAAACATACATACCTCGTAGGCAGGTAGGTACTAGGTACTATACTTGTATTACCTAAACTAAACACCCGCCTTTCAGGGTCAAAAAGCCTCCAAGCTGTTGCTCTTGCTTCCACCTAGCCCTAGCCAGGGTAGGTAGGTACCTAAGGTGCCTAATGTGCCTATCCTCGGCGAGGTACAATACCATCAGTGTACCTTACTAAGGGTAATAATTATAATAGGTAGGGTCAATGCGCCAGTTTGCGTCCAATTAGTGGAGTTGTCAGATTCAGATATCGAAAAAAAAATATTTTAGTGAGCTCTTTGGAATAAAATTGATTCCACCACATGACTAAAATACTCTATTGTCACTAGAAAAAAAGACTTTCTTCTTAAATTTATCTGTTAATTTTAAAAAAATATTTTAAGCCGAAATACCTAATTTTACCAGTTCTCGTCCAAAATTTCCAGTTTTCGACCCCCTGTTACCCAGTTTTCGACCACCATATATCTGATAGGAAAATCACTAGAAATTATTATGCTAAGAGGGTTTATTAAAACTCGTGTTTAGTAATTAGTCATCTTTTATTAGAGGTTCTGTCTCACACATTATTGAATAAAGTTATAATTATAAAAAGTCAATCCTAATCAGCTACAAACACCAGACATTATTAACTTCTGTTTTACACAATGATTATTATTTACTTACGAATAACAAATTTTAACAGGTAAGTAGGTAGGTACTTATATAGGCCTCCCCTAATGAGCGCCATAGCGTCCTGTCTTCAGCTTGCCGCACGCATCCAGCATCTGCCAGCAGTCTTTCGCAAATCGTCATCCCACCTGGTCGGAGGGCGTCCTACATTACGTTTGCCGAGTCGCGGTCTCCACTCAAGAACACGTTTACCCCAGCGGTAGTCGGTTCTTCTCGAGATATGGCCAGCCCACTGCCACTTCAGCTTGCTAATCCTTTGAGCTATGTCGAAAACCTTGGTTCTCTGTCGGATGTATTCGTTGCGAATCCTATCCTTCAGAGAAACACCGAGCATAGCTCTCTCCATAGCTCGCTGGCCGACTTTAAACTGGTGGACCAGCCCTACCGTGAGCGTCCACGTCTCAGCTCCGTAGGTCATGACGGGTAGGACGCACTGATTGAAAACATTCGTTTTCAAGCATTGCGGTATGGATGACGAGAAGACTCGACGTAGTTTTCCAAACGCTGCCCAACCTAGCAGGATCCTCCTCTTGGCCTCCTTCTCGAAATTGTTTTTACCCAACTGCAGAATCTGCCCAAGGTAAGTGTACTCGGAAACAATTACGAGAAGGTGGCCATGTACGACGATCGGTCCCGGATCAATATGGCCATTGATCATGACCTTGGTTTTATCCAAGTTCATGCCAAGACCGATGCGTCGTGAGGCGGAAGCTAGGCCGTCCAGCGTCCGGTTAAGCTCCTCCAGCGATTTCGCCATTAAGACTATGTCATCAGCGAATCGGAGGTGTGAGATGTAATCGCCGTTTATGTTAATGACCTTTCCAGTCGTCCAGGCGTCTTCAACACATCTTCCAACGCGCTTGTTTCTGGGATATAACATCCCCCTGTCTCACACCTCTGCGCAGTTGGATGGGTTTGGACTGCTGGCCCTGTACTTGGACAGTCATGGTCGCAGCATCATAAAGACATCTCAGCACCTCGATATAACGATAGTCCAACTTTCAACGCTGTAAGGATTCTAGAACAGCCCAGGTTTCGACAGAGTCAAAAGCCTTTTCATAGTCCACAAAGGCCAGACACAGGGGCTGATTATACTCTTCGGACTTCTGTACAATCTGCCTCACTGTGTGTATGTGGTCTATGGTGCCATATCCTCCGGCTCTGTTCGGGTGGCTGGAACTCGTCGAGTCTCCTGGCGAGACGATTCGTGACCACTCGTGAGAAAAGCTTATAGACGTGGCTCAGGAGTGTGATGGGTCTGTAGTTTTTAAGAAGGGTTTTATCTTACTTCTTAAAAAAGAGCACCACGTCCACCAGGCTCTCGCTCCACGCCTTTGGAGTTCTCCCACTGCGAAGAACGGTGTTGAACAGGTTCTGAAGCTCCTGCAAAACAGGGGCTCCTCCTGCCTTCAGAAGCTCTGAAGTAATGCCGTCTTCACCGGGGGCTTTTCCATTTTTAAGCTGCCTCTGAGCCATCACGATCTCGTCTTGACTGATGTCTGGCAGTTCGTCGATGTAGTGGCGTGTCAGGGTAGCTCGTGAATCGTGGTCATCCCGTTGGGCATGAGGGGCATGTGCAGCGTATAAACGACCATAGAAATCCTCTATCTCAGCAGAGATCTCCGGCTTCGACAATACTATCTGATCCAAAGCTAGGTTTAACTTTTCCAGTTGGTGTTTTCTTTTTTCTCTCTTCTCCAATTGTCTTACCTGATTTTGACTGTCCTTTTCCTTCTTTTTCTGTATTCTTGCTAATTTTCTTTTTCTTGATATTTCTGCTCTACCATTCTTTGTTTTTTCCTTGTCTTCATAAAATTTATAGTAACAAAAAACCTTATAATTCTATTAGATTATTGTTTGGTTTACATAATCTATAAAGCTAAGGACGAAATCAGGACTTCACTTAACATTGTCCAATTTCCGACCACCAAGAAATTTCATAAACTCAGTATTATATGGTTCGTTGCTCCAAGCCTGGACGAAATATGGTTTTTAGATAGCTTACGAGCATAACGCAATGATTTATTATACGCAATTCTATTAGAATATTGTTCGGTTTACATAATCTTTAAAGTTAAGGTCGAAATCAGGACTTCACTTAACCTTGTCCAATTCCCGTCCACAAGAAATTTCATACCTTTAGTATTTTATGGTTCGTTGCTCTAAGCCTGGACGAAATATGGTTTTTAGATAGCTTACGAGCATAAGGTCCAAATTTAATTGAAAGTTTGAGTAAATTTTCATACAATAATGAATACAAGAGACCACCTTATTGACACGATATGTCCATTTCGCGTCCACCCGGTCGACAACTGGACTATCTCAAAATATCGTGGTACAGTTCACGTCCACGCAAAATTTCAAATTTATTGATTATAATTTAGACAGAATAACACAAATCCATATTTTTTAATCCAAGATTAAGTCACATTAATAACCATCAACTCTAAAATGCATAAAAACAATGTAAAACTTACCGTTAAAAATGTGACATGCTGCTAATTTTTCCGTTGAATCCAGACACGTTTCGTCTTTTTTCTTTCGACCGCACACTGATTGATTTTTTTTATCTATTTTGCTGGGTGCTAGTGATGTGAAGTTTGCTTTTGTGCGTAGCTTACACATCCAGGTTATTGATATAACTGATTATCATTGTGTGCGAGTGTAAGTAAGGCTATTTTCGACGAAATGTTACCAGTAGTGCCGTGAAAGGACGAGATATGGGCCTGGACGCCTAACTGGTACACCTACCCTACCTACCTATAGTATAAGCACTTATGCACTCACTTGAGACTTGCTGTGTTTTAAGTGCTAAGGATATACCTGCTTGCCTAGGTAGTAGGAGTAAGTAGTACTTAGGTACCTTAACAGTTTCATGTCCCTTATCCGAAGCTTCTTTGAGCAAAGTCGACCCTTACCTTAGGGCTAACCTGAAATGGCGCCGGCTTATTATTTCATGAGTGTCGTGCTGGGCTGGCCGCAAAACGCGACACTATTGAAACAATTTCATGAGTGTCGTGCTGGGCTGGCCGCAAAACGCAACACTATTGAAACAATTTCATGAGTGTCGTGCTGGGCTGGCCGCAAAACGCGACAAAATTGAAACAATTTCATGAGTGTCGTGCTGGGCTGGCCGCAAAACGCGACAATATTGAAACAATTTCATGAGTGTCGTGCTGGGCTGGCCGCAAAACGCGACAAAATTGAAACAATTTCATGAGTGTCGTGCTGGGCTGGCCGCAAAACGCGACAATATTGAAACAATTTCATGAGTGTCGTGCTGGGCTGGCCGCAAAACGCGACAAAATTGAAACAATTTCATGAGTGTCGTGCTGGGCTGGCCGCAAAACGCGACAAAATTTAAACAATTTCATGAGTGTCGTGCTGGGCTGGCCGCAAAACGCGACAAAATTGAAACAATTTCATGAGTGTCGTGCTGGGCTGGCCGCAAAACGCGACACTATTGAAACAATTTCATGAGTGTCGTGCTGGGCTGGCCGCAAAACGCGACACCATTGAAACAATTTCATGAGTGTCGTGCTGGGCTGGCCGCAAAACGCGACACCATTGAAACAATTTCATGAGTGTCGTGCTGGGCTGGCTGCAAAACGCGACACTATTGAAACAATTTCCCTCGTCCCTGATTCAAACTGATATTATTTAGTGTATTTTTTATAATATATTAGAAGGTACATTATTGCAAAGGCAGCGAAATAGGCAATTGCAGGTCGAGTATAAAATAATAATAAATAATTCGGCCGAGGCATACCTAGAATACGTGTCCGTGATGGTAGCGTACACATAACCGAATTCGAGTTTGTTGTTGTGCCTAATAAATAGCGTATAAATAGAGTATAATCAGTGCAAAAGTGAAATGAATAGTGCTTCCTTGGTTTAAGAAATAATGACCATTGTTTGTGGGTACGCCAGCATAACGTTATGCTAGCGTACACACGACCGTTCTCAAAAACGGCTTATACTATAGCAACAAAAGTTATACACAAAAATAGAGTTTGAAGATCACCCGACCAATGCAAAATTTCATAATGATTGCTCTCATGGGATCAGAGATATGGAACAAGTGAGAAGTATGAGGATTATAGAAACGACCAGTTACGATGCTCGCTCGTTTAATTATTACTAAAGTGGCGCGGTGCACTGCCGCGCGTATACAATGATTGGTAGCTAGGTAGGTAGGTATAGCTACATATACATCAACAAGACTATAAAATAACATTCGAGCTGGCGTTATGCTAGCGTACCCATTATAAACCGAAATAGTTCTTATAGAAAACGAGGTTTTCTTAATGTAAATGCTATATATTGTAACGCTTTTGATTTTAAGTTTATAGTAAAGGAAGGAAACAGAAATACCTAATAGAGAAAGCTAGCGTTATCAATTATAAATTTATTATATTTTTCAAGAGGTACAGAAAATGTTGGGCGCCTTAAAATTAAGTAATAAGTAAGGGTTCAGCCGGAAGAGCACAAGTAAGTCACAGGGCGTGGTATGGTAGCCTTCCGGCTTCCATCCACCTTCTTAGCAACCAGATAATTTAAAGAATTTAAGTTATAGAATTTAAGTATATTTATAGTGCAGACGAAGCTCAGCCAATGCAGGTATGTAGAGGAGTGTTCCGGATGGTCCACGAGTAGGGTTAGTATTCAACGGCACAGAATAAAGAAAAAACACAGCGGACAGGGTCCAGCTGTGTTACCAGAAAGCCTCCGCAGTCGGTCCGAAGGGGCTGAAGCACAGAAGAAGGGGCCTGCCTCCCTCGGTGCCGGACTGCCTCCGAGCGGCCTCTCTCAGACCGCTCTCTCCAGAAGGGTTACAATATATAAATGGAGTGTGAAATACTTCCTCTCCCAGTTACTGTAGTTATACTTTATGTAAATTCATAGTGAAACAATCTAAAAAGACAAATTTGTTATGGTAACACCACAGAGCAAATACAGAGCCTAGAATATAAAAAAGCCTAAATATAGAATATAGGCCGTCTCCTCTCTGTATTTGCTCCGTGGGTACATGGTGGGTACCACAAATCACAATGCATATTTTGTTCCTAGAACTTCACGTTAACTTTTTAGATTGTTTCACTATGAATTTACATTAAGTATGACTACTGGGAGAGGAAGTATTTCACACTCTATTTATACATATAGCATTTACATTAAGAAAACCTCGTTTTCTATAGGAACTATTTCGGTTTTTAATGGGTACGCTAGCATAAGCATAACGCCACTCGAGTGTTATTTTATAGTCTTGTTCCATATCTCTGATCCTATGAGAGCAATCATTATGAAATTTTGCATAGCTCGGACGATCTTCAAACTCTATTTTTGTGTATAACTTTTGTTGCTATAGTATAAGCCGTTTTTGAGAACGGTCGTGTGTACGCTAGCCTATCGTTATGCTGGCGTACCCACAAACAATGGTCATTATTTCTTAAACCAAGGAGGCGCTATTTATTTTACTTTTGCACTGATTATACTCTATTTATACGCTATTTATTAGGCATAACAACAAACTCGAATTCGGTTATGTGTACGCTACCATTACGGACACTAGAATACCTACCTATATAAGTAGTGCTTTTCTTAAAAAAATGCAAGGAAATAAAAAAAGGGCCTTTTACATAATAAATGTAATTACTCAATATGAATAGTTATATTGCTCAAGTTAGGACAATTATTGAACGAAAATGTTATTGTTTTAGTTTCTGATATCTGTGCTTTTTAATATGAATTGTACATTTCAGCATAGAATAAATCGCCCATAATGTAGATGGCTTTTTAGTTTTAGCAATTTCATTGAAATACGCCAAAAACACTGTTTCGGAAAACAATTTTGCATTTTCTCGTTTTTCCAGAACATGAAATTTTCATATACTTAGGTAGGTACTTCATATATTTTTCTTTTGATTTCGCTGGAAGCAGGTTTTCCATCGCTAATTTAGCTTCCGATCTTAAATCTGGTGGAGTGCAGTCAATGTCCATTTCATTTTCACTTTCAGAATCATCGGAAGTCATTTTAATTTGTAGTTATTTTGTTAATAGAAATTAACAAAATAACAACAAGCTCCGCTTTACCGCCAATTTTTTATTTTTATTTTACAGTTTGTGCCGAAAGGTAAACGCACCTGTGTCTATACAAGCTATATGGGGGATTTCCGGTTTTTTTTTTCCTGAAATCCCCCATGAGACTGATCGATTCGATTTGGGGGATTTCCGGAATTTTTTTCCGGAAATCCCCCACGTGGGGGATGGACGTGGGGGATTTCCGGAATAAACCGACTGAAAAACTTAAATCACTTCCGGCAATGTTGTATGAAACGGTGTGCTGTTTGAATTTAGAACTCTTTCATCTATCGTACACATTGCGTTCTCGTGGCTGTATGGGTTTATTCCGGAAATATGATACTTCGTATGGGCAGCGTTTGGGAAACTACGTCGAGTCTTCTCGTCATCCATACCGCAATGCTTGAAAACGAAAGTTTTCAATCAGTGCGTCCTACCCGTCATGACCTACGGAGCTGAGACGTGGACACTCACGGTAGGGCTGGTCCACCAGTTTAAAGTCGCTCAGCGAGCTATGGAGAGAGCTATGCTCGGAGTTTCTTTGAAGGATAGGATTCGCAACGAATACATCCGACAGAGAACCAAGGTTATCGACATAGCTCAAAGGATTAGCAAGCTGAAGTGGCAGTGGGCTGGCCATATCTCGAGAAGAACCGACAACCGCTGGGGTAAACGTGTTCTTGAGTGGAGACCGCGACTCGGCAAACGTAGTGTAGGACGCCCTCCGACCAGGTGGGATGACGATTTGCGAAAGACTGCTGGCAGATGCTGGATGCGGCAAGCTGAAGACAGGGCGCTATGGCGCTCATTAGGGGAGGCCTATGTCCAGCAGTGGACTGAAAAAGGCTGATGATGATGATGATGATGATGATACTTCGCTTCGCGTCATCGCGTGTTCTTTATTCAAAAGTAATGACATATTAGGTACCTACTATGTGTAGACAGTAAAGCACTGGTAGGCAGGTTGGGCACAGCTGGTACTAGTAGGCAGGTTGGGCACAGCTGGTACTAGTAGGTAAGCTTGAGCGGGGATGGAATGGAACGGAACGGAGGCTCTCTCCCGCGCCCGGCCCTCCGCAGTCGGCTCGGCTACGGATACGGAGGAGCCTTTACCATTCCCTCCCTAGGTAGGTGTAAGTGAGTACCCTCGCGCAAGTGAAGTGCAGTGAGTCGTTATGTCGTTGCAGCTGAGAGATGTGTGTGGACACGGAGTGACGAGGGACGAGGGGAGAGGCATGTGAGGGGGTGGTCGCGCGCCATGCGCTGGAGCGTGCTGGCGGCGCTGGCGGCGCTGGTGGCGCTGGCGGGCGCGCAGTGCCGGCCGCCGCCGCCCGCCGCCGCCGCGCTGCACTGCCGCGCCGCGGGCGCCGGCCTCACGCGCCTCCCGCCGCTGCCGGCCACGCTGCTCGTCTTGTAAGTACCTACCACCATTACTACTCACTCATACATACCTACCTATATATATAGTTTATGTGTATTCCGCACGAATGATATCATACCGACAAAATGTGAAACAGCGCGGGGAGGCAGACCCAGGTGTCCTAGGGCTCCGGCGCCGCCCGCGCCGCCGCCGCCGCGCGCTGGGACGCCAAGGACTCGCCCTTGCCTGCGAGGCTGCTCTACAATAAGACGGCCCCGAGCCAAGCGCTAATACCTCGCTCCTTGTTGTGGTTGAGCTCCCTTGCGGTTGCGCTGCAATCACAATGTACTGCAGTGCGTAGGAAGCACTGCTTGGTGCCTGACCTACTCTGCGAGTCGAGAGGCTCCCTCCCGCCCCCCGCTCCCCGCTCCCCGCTCCCGCGTGTTGCAAGCTGTCTGTCTGCGAAGGCTCACAATGAGGTCAGCATTGCGCACTACAAGGTAGTACTTCGTACTTGGTACGCTATGCACGGACGATGTGCGACGTGTGTGTGGTGTCTGCCATCAGCCAGCGGGCCCTCCGCTCCGCTCCGCTCCGCTCCGCTCCGCTCAGCTCCGCTCCTGGCAGCGCGCGAGTGCTGTCGATGCGGGATGTCGCCAGGCCCGTGTCGTGTCGTGTCGGCCGCGGCCGGTGTGGTCGATCGGCTGCATGATGGATCACAGTTACGCTGCTGATTAGTTCATTATACAGACATTGAAAACGCTTCTCATAGGAATCACAAACTGACAATGGTTTGGTCTTTTTGAGAACTCTTTTGATAAAATAAAATAGGTGGCAGCGGCGTTTAAATTGAGTTATTACATTACCTAAACTATCAAAATATCTGAAAATATCAATGATTTGATTTTTCCAATATTTCGGCACAGTTTGATGCGCCTGCGCCATGTCACTCCGAGTTGTTTCATTGTGATTGGCTCCGATACCGATATCCGATCTACCCTCTTTCAGTTCAAAGATCTTTATTTCTCATTTACAACAACCATGCTACTTACATGAGAAACTTAAGCTAAGTCTTATTATAATGTTTTTTTCATTGTGTGCTACCCTCATTCATTGTGTTCACTACGACCGTTACCTCTACCACCGGTTTCATTGTCGAACGCATCTCGTAATCTCGACCACGACGGCACAACCATCAACACTGACTGTAAGTATCTGAACTCGGCCTGGTTGGTGTTGGTACATCACTGCTACGGTTTTACACAATCCACAATGTCACCACAGCACAGGCTTCTAGATATAGACGAAAATGTACATAGTGGGTCTTACTTAGATTCAGTCCCAGCCCGTTCATCCTGAACCATCCAGAGAGTAAGCTGGCCGTCTCGTTCAGCTTCTCTTCCAGCTCGTCTACGGACTTTGCAGTGACGACCGCGGCTACATCATCAGCGTACATGAATGTCTCCGCGGAGGTCACCGCTCCAGGCAGATCATTCAGGAGGAGGGAGAACATAATGTTCGAGACGGAGGATCCCTGCGCTACCCCCATGGTAAGGGAGAGAGGCTCCGACCGTTCATTACGTCCAGCGACTATCTGTGAACGATCGCGCATCATATCGGTCAGTACGGCGTATGATGCCCCCTCGATCCCATAGTGGCTCATCTTACAGGCGTGAACGGCGTGGCTGGCCACGTCCAACACGGCTACCTGAAGCTTCCGCTCGCGCGCAGCCAGCACACGTCGCATCACTTCACGCGTCAGCGATGTCGTGGAGTAGCCGGCGCGGTACGCGTACCTACTGCCGAGGCGACAGAGCGTCCCTCTCCAGCAGAAACTCCACCAGCCGACTGCTCAGCCCGTTCTCGAAAACTTTCGCAATAGCTGGTATGATCGAGACAGCCCTGTAGCTATCCATGTTCTCTCGCCTTCCTTTACCTTTATAGATTGGAACCACCTTGCTCACCTTTAGCATCTTCGGGTAAACACCTTCTTCGAGGCAAGTATTAAATAGGTCAGGTAAAGTCGATGGTATCGAGAGTGGAAGTGGACCGGGTTTCTTGAAAAATCTTTAGTTAGCTTTTAGCAGAATAATGTAATCCAATTGATAAGGTAATATCTGTGGGTAATATTATGGATAAGCAGGTATCATATTATGGATGAGCAGGTATCATATTATGGATGAGCAGGTATCATATTATGGATAAGCAGGTATCATATTATGGATGAGCAGGTATCATATTATGGATGAGCAGGTATCATATTATGGATAAGCAGGTATCATATTATGGATGAGCAGGTATCATATTATGGATAAGCAGGTATCATATTATGGATGAGCAGGTATCATATTATGGATGAGCAGGTATCATATTATGGATAAGCAGGTATCATATTATGGATGAGCAGGTATCATATTATGGATAAGCAGGTATCATATTATGGATGAGCAGGTATCATATTATGGATAAGCAGGTATCATATTATGGATGAGCAGGTATCATATTATGGATAAGCAGGTATCATATTATGGATGAGCAGGTATCATATTATGGATAAGCAGGTATCATATTATGGATGAGCAGGTATCATATTATGGATAAGCAGGTATCATAATTTATAGAATTCTAGCTCGATGGTAGGTATTCAATATATTTTTTTAGGTATCAATGTATGAAGTTAGGTATAGTAGTAGTTATTATTAATAGGTGGTTTCTTTTTTGTTAAAATTTGTCGTTAAAAAAGTCGTTTAAATTGTAATAATTTGGTTTAAATATTTAATAATTCTTTTGTAATTTTTTCAAGTTATTTTAAATAAAAAATGTGGTAATTGGACATTTATATTATTTTACAAATTCCTTTAACATTTTTAAGTGTTTAATCTCCTTACAGAATGAAATTCGCTTTTTTTTCTTAGCCTGGATATATTTCCGATATATGTATATCAGTAATATATGTATATCGGATATATTTCCGATATATGTATATCGGAAATATGTAGGTATGTATAAAAAAAATCGAATTTTTGATATTTATTATAAAAGTCGGATTTTTTCGAACGCTTCGTCAGATGGCTCCTGCCAAGCTGCTGAGTGAATACTTTGGACCCTCGGTTTCGCTCTATCGCCTCTTCAATGAGGCGTGTGTTGGAGCTCCGAAGGTCGCGCCGTACCATCTTCGCAATTCACTTGTTCAGGTCTGACCTTTCAGACAAAGTCGCTTGGGTGGTTTCCCGTATTCTTGTCATCAACCCGAGAGTTTCGGCCGAGAGTTTGGATTTCCTGCCAGTACGCTGCTTTTTACAATACTTGATGCCCTCTTTCCTCAGCGTTTCGACCAGATTGTGTAGGGTCTCATCAACGTCATCAGTGGGTTCAATCAAAGGCAACAAATCTATCCCCGAGAAGCTCCTGAAACTTCTCGGTGCCCGCCACGATTTGGATTGGGTTAGGTCGGAGCGTGGACTTCATCAGACGGCTTCTTTCAAGCTTCAAGTTGATATTACGCTACCCTGGTCGACACACTGGAGATTTCTTGGACGTTGTTAGAGAGAGGGCCTTATTGACGAGGAAACCTACGCCACCCTGGGATGTTATCACCCTCGCGAAAGTAGAGAAGATGGCCCGAGTCTAGGGTTACGGTGTCCTCCCCCTCTCTGCGGACTTCACATAACCCTAGAACATGCCATTTGATGTTCTCTAACTCCACTTCCAACTGTGCTAGATGTTGGTCAAGCCTCAGAGTGCGTCCGTTATACGTAGCCAGGGTCAGTTGTTGGTGGCAGCCTGATGTAGCCCGGTGATTCCTAGCACCCCCTGCCAAGCCGTTACCATGGCCGCTGCCATGGCCAGGAATAGCGAGGCGGCCGGGAATAGGGGGCCATTTCTTGGTTCAGATCTTCATTGGGGGGGGTAATGCCCATAATCCCCACGCTGGGCATGCGGGTTGGGGATCGCAGTTCAGTGATCGGATTGTTACGGCAGGGGGCGCTGCTGCCCACCCCCCGGTTTGTGTCCCTTAGTCGCCTCCTACGACACCCACGGGAAGAGTTGGGGTGGTTACTATTCTATAGGCCGGCACCAGCACCACACGGCAAAGCGAATTTCTTAAGGGGCTACTATGGGCCAACATCCTTGAGGATTCGGGCGGAGCCAAAAATTTTCCCCGCGCCAACCGCATAACCCCGCTACGTTTTTACGCACGCAGACGGCGGCGGCGGCCTGCGCTCATGGCAAGCGGTCGTGCATCGCGACGCGACGTTGAAAATAAGAACTGAAGGACTTATGTACCTACTACTACTACTTCATATTATGACTATTGTACCTACCTACCTCTATTAGATTTAGGTTGGGTGCACTGTGCACATCTAACCGATATTTTTTTACATAAGTAGGTACCACTGCACATAATACCAACGTGTGGGTCAAAAGGAATTATGTACAGAATTCAGAGATAACTCTGTAATCTGTAGTATTCAGTACAATGTTGTCTAAAAAAATATACTGTACACTTATCTACTTAGGTACTACCTAATAATAAGATGGAAAGATAGGCAGGATTGGCTAGGTATCTAGGTAGGTACTAGTACCTACCTAGATACCTCGAATGCGAATGCGAATCTCAAATCATCTCTAGAGATGTAAGGAATATTCGCATTCGCATTCGCGAATATTCGCAGGATTTTCAATATTCGCATTCGCATCCGCATTCGCCAAAATCTATGCGAATATTGATGGGGCAAAAACTTACCTAATATAATATAAAAAAAAACTGTTCTCTTTTACATGCCGAATTAAAAAAAACATCTCGTGAATAGAGATGATGACAGTAACAAAAAAGCAACATTATTATGTATTTACCAAATTATATCTGAGTCAAACATGACAAAACGCGTATTATAATTTTTATTTTGATCAAGATCAATTATTATTTTCATAAATAACATCTACAAAATACAATAATCCACCATGACACGTTGGACACCAATTAGAGAACACAGACCCATGACGTCATGTCGTCGTCACAAAGTAAAATGGAAGACACAGAATAACCACAGAAATAAGTAATAATAAACGTATGACTTGCCAATATTGTTAATACTTGTTTCTATTATTTGATTGTATTTATTATTAGTAAAGACATACTAATGAATAATAAAATATTATGGTAATTCTGTATCATAAAAATGTGTGCATCGGTGACGTCATAGACAGTCGCCACGAGTATTGTAGCGTTTTAGACGAAATTGAAATTATATTTTTAAAGCTCAATTTTACTTCAATATCCATAAAGCTAGGGAAGTAACGAATGTCAAATTTTCGAAATTCGCGAATGCGAATGCGAGTATTCGAAGAGTATTCGAATAAGAACGCATTATCAGAAATTTTCAAGAAAACTCTTAAAAAGTTACAATAAAAACTTCAATCCTCTTTTTCTTCGGGGGTGTAATTTCCAAAACTCCTTTCATAGCGAGAATCGTAAAGAAAAAGTAAATATGCTTAAAATTTAAGATTTCTAGTTTATGAAGTTTCGGTTGGGTGCAACTAAAAAATAACTTGTTTTTTTTAATATTTTAAATGTTCATATTTATTTATTAACTAGTATAAAATAATAATGAAAACTAAAAGAAGGCCTTGTCCTAGGTCCTCCAATCATGGTCTGTGCACGTCAAAAACATACCATAAATTTGTCAAGTGGTTCCCGCCATTAAAAGGTTAAGATGATGATAATGTATTGATTATTCTAACCCAGGGGGGTTAAAATATTCAATACATTATCATTCAAAGCAAAGGCTAGGTTACTTTTCTATCCCACAAATTAGTTCCTATAGGGAAAAAATAAACATTAAACGTTTAGTTTCTTTAATTTCGTAGAAACGCGTGCAAAGCCACGGACAGACACTAGTCACCAAACAAAGTCAGTTCAACATAATATTTTTTTCAGTTAAGTTTTTAAACCTTTGTTAAAGCTTCTTACAAAGTTCCAAATGTTCCAATTAAAGTAAGCAATAAGAGTGCCGTAATAAAATGCATGATGATTGATTTTAAGAATTTACTCCATGATATTTTTAAACATCTACTGAATAGAAAATAAAACATATTTCTGCAAAAAACATAGATTATGAAGGTGAAATTGAGTTTTTAAAAATTTAATTTAAATTTCACTCTAAAAAGCACAACACAATCTAAAATACTCTCACTTTTTACGATACAGAATTACCATACTATTTATTATTCATTAGTATATCTTTACAAATAATTAATACAATCAAATAATAGAAACAAATATTAACAATTATATATAAAACAAAGAAGCAAGCTATTGATTGAAAAAAGTCATACGTTTACCATTACTTATTTCTGTGGTTGCTCTGTGCCTTCCATTTACTTTGTGACGACATGACGTCATGGGTCTGTGTTCTCTAATTGGTGTTCAACGTGTCATGGCGGATTATTGTATTTCGTAGATGTTATTTATCAAAATAATAATTGATCTTGATCAAAATAAAAATTATAATACGCGTTTTGTCATGTATGGCTCTGATATAATTTGGTAAATAGGTACATAATAATGTTGCTTTTTTGTTACTGTCATCATCCCTATTTACGAGATGTGCAGAGTTTTTTTTTATAATTCCGCATGTAAAAGGGAACAGTTTTTTATACCTCTATTAGGTACGTTTTTGCCCCATCAACATTCGCCAAATATTCGCATAGATTTTGGCGAACGCGAATGCGAATATTGAAAATCCTGCGAATATTCGCGAATGCGAATGCGAGTATTCGTTACATCTCTAAAATAAACATTATTACTCGTACGTAATTGGTGGTTGAAGATAGCTAATAGCAAGCGTTGGTAATTGGACAACGCGCGCGCCAAAAAGCAGTGTGTGAAGTTGGCGGCAAGTTCGAATAACCAACATTCGCATTCGCGAATGTGAGCATCGAATATTCGCATTCGCGAATGTCGAAAATTTTACATTCGTTACATCCCTAGTAGGTACATACATCTCACTAATATTATAAATGTGAAAGTTTGGATAGATGGATGTTTGTTACTCAATCGCGCCAGAACGGCTGAACAGATCTGTGTGAAATTTGGCACAGACAGAGATAGATTATAGTTTAGAATAATAAATAAATAATGCTGGACAATTCACACAGCATTATCTAGCCCCAAGGTAAGCAGAGCTTGTGTTATGGGTACTAGATAACTGATATACGTAATATTATACATTACATAGATAGTTTTTTTTTATTATACATAGAAAACACCCAGACCAACGGAACAAATTTCTGCAGATCGTACACAAATTTGTTCCGAGGCGGGGATCGAACCCGCAACCTCTTGCGTCGCAGGCAGACTCTCGCCCGCAGCGCCACTGAGGTCGTCAGAATAGTACATAGTACATATGCTACTTTTTATCCCGGTGAAATGTATGGTTCCCGTGGGATCATTCTAATCGCGGGTAACACCGCGGGGTACAGCTAGTAAATAATAAAACAAAACTGTTTCATAAGTATTTTTATGCAACTATTATAATTGTATTTATTCGTAGGCAGTAGTAAAATAAAATGACAGCAAATGCTAAGTATATAAAAATACTATACCTACTAGGTACAGTATAATATTTTTTAGTATAATATTTTCTCATAAACAAGAGTCCGAGCTCAAATAATACTAGATAACGCTACAGCGTCCATGCGCAAACAATAATGATTATTGCTAATAAATAGGTAAGTATTGTAATATCTAAAATAGGTACACTAGGACCGACGCGACGACGAGCGACACAACCTCCACGTCCGACAGTCTGAGCCACACTGCCGCCCGTCGCCCGCGCACAGGCCAACCCATCCCATTTCATATCGAAAACATAAAATAATTATTTGTAGCCTGATTAATGATTTGTTTTACTCGTGAAACGTTCAAATTGTGTGAAATACTTTGACAAATAATTGTGTAAAAGAAAAATGATATAACTCAATACCGTTTAAAAGATATATCCATATTTCGAACAAAAAATGCTTTACTTTGGATTTTTTTTTTATATAGTAATAATAAAGATACAATCATTTCCATCGTACAAATTGTAGTTTAATATCTACTTTGCAACATATATTTTTTTCATACATTTTCATTCACTCATAACGGAGATATATCATTTTGAAAAAGTCGTGTTAGCCCATACAACAGCCTTAATGATAACATAACATTGTAATAGTTATGACTAAATGTGGCCGCCTCTCTAGTGAACTCTACTTATGGTTGCACACCGGACACCGGACCCGGTCAAGCATGTTTGTTCATTATATATTATAATTATAAATGTGGCCGCCTCTCTAGTGAACTCTACTTATGGTTGCACACCGGACACCGGACCCGGTCAAGCATGTTTGTTCATTATATATTATAATTATAAATGTGGCGTCAAAGAAACTCCCTCGTCGCTGGAATCACTCCTTTTAGGTTTTTCACTTGTTATTTTGCTTCGTGTTTTTAACCTAAGGTTTTAATTTAATTGAAATTTCTCTCGTACCTGTTTTTAACAACATATGTCGTGGGAAGAAAATGGCGCGCGCAAAGCAAATTAAATAAAAAGTTAACAAGAAAGTCCACAGTCTTGAGTATTAACAAATTGTATGTAACTAACTACGTTCACAGAAATGGCTTTATTGCTAAAACTTAGAGAGGCTAGTTAAATTAAAACTTAGAGAGGCTAGTTAAATTAAAACTTAGAGAGGCTAGTTAAATTAAAACTTAGAGAGGCTAGATAAATTAAAACTTAGAGAGGCTAGATAAATTAAAACTTAGAGAGGCTAGTTAAATTAAAACTTAGAGAGGCTAGATAAATTAAAACTTAGAGAGGCTAGTTAAATTAAAACTTAGAGAGGCTAGTTAAATTAAAACTTAGAGAGGCTAGTTAAATTAAAACTTAGAGAGGCTAGATAAATTAAAACTTAGAGAGGCTAGATAAATTAAAACTTAGAGAGGCTAGTTAAATTAAAACTTAGAGAGGCTAGATAAATTAAAACTTAGAGAGGCTAGTTAAATTAAAACTTAGAGAGGCTAGTTAAATTAAAACTTAGAGAGGCTAGTTAAATTAAAACTTAGAGAGGCTAGATTACTTAAAACTTAGAGAGGCTAGATAAATTAAAACTTAGAGAGGCTAGTTAAATTAAAACTTAGAGAGGCTAGATAAATTAAAACTTAGAGAGGCTAGTTAAATTAAAACGATGTAAGTTTCAAAAATATCTTGGAACAAACAATAATAGTACTTACCTATTTGATAATAGGTAATCCATTACCTTTTTGAAAAGTTATCTACTTTTTAGAATTCCGTACCTTAAAAGGAAAAAATGAACCCTTATAGGATGATCACCTTGTTGTCCGTCTGTCCGTCTGTCAACTCTCTATTCTCTGAAACGCGTGGAGTTATCGAGTTGATATTCACATCATATACGCAGGCTCGTAACCTCTTGGAGCCGCGATATAAATCAAACTTCTAAGTCAACGCGATCAAAAGTTACAGCTGTTTATGCCCAAATATTTAGAAGTTTCCTAGGGAATCACATGCACACAAATCCTATAGGGTACCTACTTCCCACTAACCTATAGGGTACCTACTTCCCACTAACCTATAGGGTACCTACTTCCCACTAACCTATAGGGTACCTACTTCCCACTAACCTATAGGGTACCTACTTCCCACTAACCTATAGGGTACCTACTTCCCACTAACCTAAAATCATGAAATTTGGCAAGAAGCAAGGTCTTATAGCACCAATAGAAAAAATCCGAAAACCGGAAATTTGTGGTTTTTTACCAAAACTATTAAGTATTAATTTTATTCTCTCCTTGGACCGAAAACCTATAGGGTACTTCCCGTTGATCTAGAGTCATAAAGCACAAGTAAATGGAAAAATCAGGAAACCGGAAATTTGTAGCACACCAATATAAAATTAAAGATTTTTTTTATCTTGCTAGTGACCAATACTTGTGGCACTTTCCGTTGAACTAGAACCATGCCATGCTATTTGGTAAGAAACAAGAACACACAACAAACTCTTCATTTTACGCAACCCACGGTGCGCAAGTCCGACTCGCACTTGACGTTTTATTTATTCATGACGTAACCTCTAAACTAATTAAAATAATAATTACACTTGATGCTCTAATAATTAGATTTATTTATTTATTTATTTACTGAAACGTAACCTCTATTATTACAGGTAAGACCTAATACAATAGAGTAGTCATCGATATAATTATTAAGTTAAATAATTAGGCTAAATGTTCAAATACACGTGTCAACAAGAAAAGTAATACAATACAACCAACTAATAATTAAATACAAAATGTCAATAAGTAAAATAATTCAATAGATCAACGAGCACAAATAACAAGTCATAATAATTTCAAAAGTCATCATTTGATCTGAAGCATAAAAAATATTAATAATTATTTCTTGTAACACAAATTGAATAATATAGCCCTAGCGAATTCACTCTGGGGACAGTGAAATACATCAATGGACTCTGCTATCAGATTTAATACTTGAATGGTGCGCGTGCGCGTCAGTGGTGCCTTGTTGAGTAGGTTAGTCCTTCCGCGTGGGACTGCGAACAAAGGAGGGCGCCTGCGCCGCCCAACGTACTCGTCCCGTACGCACAGCCTCATCAACTCCAAGATGGACGGGTTGGATATCATCCCCCGGAACACCCTAATCACATACAACGCAAGTGCCATATCACGCCTAATTTCCAACTTGTTGTATCCAACCATACCCAAAACGAATAAGGTTGGATACATTAATTAAAGGATAGAAAGGGTAGACGCCATATCTTTTCATGTATAAATATCGAGTGAACTTATTCTGTATGCGCTCCATCATGAGACTATATTTAGCTTCATGAGGAGCCCATACAGCCGCTGCACTTTCCATTTGGCTTCTGACCAGAGCATCATACATTGCTGTTAGAGCCCTTATATTTGTGAAACCGTTTGCTCGGCGTAAAATGAATCCTAGAATTCTGTATGCCTTTTTGCAAACGCTAACAACGTGGGCTCTGAACCTCAACTCGGTGTCCATTCGAACCCCAAGATCCCTCACAGATTCCACCCTCTTCAACTCCGCTTTCTCCATCTTGTAGTTGTAGTGGAGGGGAGCAGTTGCTCTACTAAATGTTATTATAGAACATTTGTTCACATTAAATTGCAGTTTGTTTCTCAGGCTCCACTCCACTACCCTATCCACGTCTTGTTGAAGACGAACGCAGTCTCCTTCCTTAATGGGCAAGAGCAATTTAAGGTCATCTGCGAACAAAAGACATTTAGCCTCTGTGACAACTTCGGGCAGGTCGTTGATCATCACGATAAATTCCAACGGCCCCAAGTTGCTACCTTGGCTCACGCCTGTCCTCGTGAAATAAGGTTCGGATTTGTATCCCGCGTACTCCACGTACTGCTGCCTGTCCTCCATGTAGCTCGTGAAGAACTGCAGCAGTTTGGTGATGCAGCCGATCGTCGCCAGTTTTGTCAATAAGATGTCATTATCGACCAGGTCAAAAGCTTTTTTAAAATCAAAATAGGCGACGTCGACTTGAATCCCTGCGTCCACGTTCGGGAGCACGCAAGACATCGAGTTAAGGAGGTTGCTGGTCGTGCTGCGGGCAGTTCTGAAGCCGTGCTGAGCCTCTGAGATGGGGCGATATCTGCTGCTGAATGCTGCGCTGCAGTGCCGACTCAAAAACTTTAGCTGGTGTTGACAGTATCGCAACGGGTCTGAATCCACTTACCTCTGAGCCGCCTTCACCTTTCGGTATTGGTATCACCCGGGTCACCCTCCAGCGCTCTGGGAAATACGACACTTTGAGACATAGGTTAAATATGTGGCAGAGTGGCTCCGCGAGAACTCTGCGACAATCTCTCATCACAAACACGGGAATCCCGTCTGGGCCAGCGGACTGCTTCGGTTTAAGTCGCGTTAGTGCCAACTGTACCTCTGCCTCAGTGAGCCGTGGCACATGGACCCGCGCGCTGCCGGCGTGGCTCGAAGCTTCAGCCTGACGCACGTCCAGTGCCGCCGCTGCGGTACCGTAAACCGAAAGAAAATACTTAGCAAATTCCTCTGCACATTCTGCCTCCGGAAGTGTATTACCATCTTTAGTAATTTTCTTTCGGTCTACCGCACCCCGTTTAGCTCTGACGTATTCCCAGAATGCCTTCGGGTCCTCCACTAGTCGGCTCTGCACTCGCTCCTGGTGATGTTGATGCTCAGTTTGTATCAGTTCCTTGACCCTCGCTCTACATTCTGAAAAGATAGATAATGTACTTACATAAATTACATTTTATTATTTTAAGTAAGTACTTATATTAATATTATTATATTAATCTTTATAATGTTATTATAATATAAAATATTATTAGGTACATATATAATATTTTTTTATAATATAATAGCTTATTGAGTACGTGATGTTTGTAATAATTATCAGCGTTGGAGTATCAGTCCCATCTAGGGCATCGGAACCGGTTTTTCCCGGTTCCGAAAGAACCGGGAATTCCCGGTTCTTGGGGCTATGAAAAGAACCGGTTCTCAAAATATTAGATTTCGATTCTTTTATAAAATTATGAATATCGCAGATTGTGTAAACATTTTTTGACGTTGATTATGCGTAAAATTCTTACAATACTTTATTCTAGTGATTGTTTTATAATTATGTGTGTACAAACTGTTATTTTTGCAGTGCATGTGCATATTTGATTGACCGGTAGGTTCTGTTCGGTGACCGGTATTCAGTTGGTCGAGAATGGAGTTGTTTGTTCGTTTTGTTGTCCACGGTATGCGCAACATTCTCCTCCAGACCCACATTTCAAAAGCCTCGATCTTTTTTCGGTCAGCTGCACGAATTGACTACGATTCAGAGCCATATAGAAATATTGAGAACACCAAAGAACGCACTATTCTCATATTGGTGGTATTAGAGATACTTCTGTCTTGCTAAATTCTGGTCATCACAATCATGGCTACTTTGGATATATGCGTGTGATAGATTCGTGGGCTTTATCTACCTAATAAATCATCTTATTTTGATAAGATTTATAGAATTGCCTATATCTATTCTACCTAACCTTTGGGAAATTATAAATTATAATACCAGAATTCAGAAACCCTTTTCTTTATTCCTTTATGCTAACAAAATAAGCACATTGATATACAAGTTTAATTTCAAACCATAAAATAATATCAATTTAGAAATAAAGTAATAAGGAGTTTCTGTTCGCTTCAATCTTTTAAACCCCAGTGGAAGAAGCGAACAAGAAACCACTAGGTATTAGATTCTCAGTGAATTATACAAGCTTTGATATAAAACATAAAATATAAAGGGGAAGAAATACATTTATAATAATTTTAAGTAAGATTACATTACACAAATTGCTAGTGAGAAGATATTCAAATAACAATAAACATTACTTAGCTTTTTAGTTCTGTCTGGGAAGGCTGCTCGTCAAAAAGTGGCCGTACTGCCATTTTTGGATCATATTAAGCACTGCCTACGTTTTCATAAAACAACGCTCACAGCGCCCTCTAAGCTCTGGCGCGAAAAGTCGTTACAGTGTCTTAATACTCAAATGACTTTCAGAACATTATCAATGATAACAATAATTCTACAAAATAATATTCCACGTATTTTAAATCATGTGATACTTCAATAAGTAATAAACTAATAATTATCGACGCTATGATATTTAGCAAAGTGATGTGCAAAACATATTATTACATTTAAATACTTATAAAATAGGTAATCTAAAATCTGAAAACTATTTTAGAGATCCATTTCACATTTCATATCCACAATTATTCTATAATAATCTCATACGTGCGTCTGCGGATCTCCTTTTTACCGCCTCCCTGATCGCTGATCAAAGAACCAAGGTAAACAAACTCGCTCACGACTTCCTCGCTTACGCAGGATCTCCATCTCTTAGCAACCGCAATGTAGTCGATTTGGTTTCTGAAGCGATTCCCTGGCATCACCCAAGTATACAGGCGTCGTGGGTGGTTCAGGAAGCATGTGTTCATAATAGTGAGAGTTTTCTGCGCAGAACTGTAGCCACATCTCTCCTCTATCATTTCTATCTCTAAGACCATACTTCACTAGCTGTAGCTTAAAACATCACTATAAGTATAATATAATGTATAAAAAAGTGATTGTTACAAGAGTGATGTTTAAGAAATATAAATTATTGCTGTGATTATAAATTCCCTGTTTGATTTTTGGCACTATTGTAGAATTTTGTAAGATTATACTAACAAAATTCTAATAAATTAATAAAAGCTTTGAAAGAACCGAAAAAACCGGGTACCCGGTTCTGTGTTGGAACTGGAACCGAAAGAACCGGTTCTTAAAATATGGCCGATTCTCGATGCCCTAGCTAGACCCATCCCGTCCTCTGGGTTACCTTACCTGTCACAATCGCAACTAGATCTGTCTGTCTGTCTCTTAACTATACGTCTAAACGGCTGAACGGATCTTAATGAAAGTGGGCAGGAAGGTAATTAGTATCCCGGAGACGGACATACCTACCTGGAGAGCGCGGGCGAAGCCGCGGGCTGCAACTACCTACTTGCAGTGCAATATAATTAGTATCCCGGAGACGGACATACCTACCTGGAGAGCGCGGGCGAAGCCGCGGGCTGCAACTACCTACTTGCAGTGCAATATAATTAGTATCCCGGAGACGGACATACCTACCTGGAGAGCGCGGGCGAAGCCGCGGGCTGCAACTACCTACTTGCAGTGCAATATAATTAGTATCCCGGAGACGGACATACCTACCTGGAGAGCGCGGGCGAAGCCGCGGGCTGCAACTACCTACTTGCAGTGCAATATAATTAGTATCCCGGAGACGGACATACCTACCTGGAGAGCGCGGGCGAAGCCGCGGGCTGCAACTACCTACTTGCAGTGCAATATAATTAGTATCCCGGAGACGGACATACCTACCTGGAGAGCGCGGGCGAAGCCGCGGGCTGCAACTACCTACTTGCAGTGCAATATAATTAGTATCCCGGAGACGGACATACCTACCTGGAGAGCGCGGGCGAAGCCGCGGGCTGCAACTACCTACTTGCAGTGCAATATAATTAGTATCCCGGAGACGGACATACCTACCTGGAGAGCGCGGGCGAAGCCGCGGGCTGCAACTACCTACTTGCAATATAATTATTTAGGTAGGTAGGTACCTAGGTATATATAATAATGATATAAGTTTTGTTATTTATCATAGTTGTATTAATTAAGGGCTGTGGATTTTGTTTAATAAATAAATATAATACCAATATGTAAGTATTGTATCGCGTGGCCTCTTCAATGGTCTGTAGAGAAATGTACCCCTTGAGGGGATTGTGTGAGGGCAGAGGAGGGAAGGGGGGGCGGGTGCAGATTACGGCGGCGATGTCGGCGACCGCGATGATGGATGACGGCAATAACGAGCGGGGGGAGAGCGGCGCAGCGGTATGGTAATGGAACGGGGCGGGCGCGGGCGGAGCGCGGGGCGCGGGGTGCGCCTGTCTGATTCTGATGTGCAGAGCCGCGCGACCTCTGACCGGTCACGAGCGGACCGGACCGGAGGAGGCGGCGCGCCGCGGCTCTCTTCCACCACTGTGTTCACAATCAGTCAATCACACATTAACTTATACGATACTAACGATACGTACGAAGAATAACTGAACACCCAATCATGTACATGTACTATGTAAATAACACAGAAGAGGGAATCCGTAGGTGCGCTGTTGACCGTAATGGAGAATAGCTCGCAGTGAGCCGCACTCGATCAGCTCGGTGCCAGTAATAAGGTCTAACTTGGGTCTAACACGACAACTAGCATTTTACCGTATGTGAAAGGGGTGACGGATAAAATCGAAAATATCCTGAAAAGGTTTTCGATAAAGTCGGTTCTCCTTAGGTGTCCGTAGTTGCTGGGCAACTTTTGTATGGGGGGGGGCCCCCATACAAAAGTTGCCCAGCAACTACGGACACCTAAGGATGTTATACCTCTACAAATGCCAAGCGTATACAAGATTGACTGCAGCTGTGGCCGCTCATACATAGGGCAAACTAAAAGGACCATTGCCGAAAGGGTGAAAGAGCACATAGTTGCGGTCAAAAATAGGCAGATGAACAAGTCAGCGATAGTGGAACACCTGCTAGACTCAGGAACCAACCACTGGATTGAGCTACATGACCCTAAAGTTCTGTCATGTGAAGATGGTTTTCGTCTCTCTTCCGCGTGGAATCCTGTGTTAAATAAGTGTGTGCATCGTGTCCCGTCTGTACAGCAATCGGACACGGTCAGTGTAGTGTGTCGCAATGTGAACGTGAACTTTCCTGATTCTGACGATGAATTGAGGGTAGTCGTGGAAACTGCCATCAATTCTCGGTTGTAACTCCGAGTACATCCAGTCGCCCCGTGACCACGATCGCTGAAACGCGGTTGAAACGTTGGGGAAAAGAAAGCAAAATGTACGCGATAAATACCCGATAAATAATCTTAAATAAGAGTCTAGAGTTATTCATTGATAAAGATAGTGAAAAGCAGTGGTCCAGAACTGAGCCTTGGGGAACGCCTGATGGAATTGGCAACACTCCAGATGCATATCCGTTTAGCACCACACCAGCTTGGCAGCGACCATTGACGAAAGAGGCGAACCACCTTGTAAGATTGCCCTGTATACCAAGCAGACCACAATGTGCTCAGTACAATGGAGTGGTCAATACGATTGAAAGCTTTAATAAAGCCAGTATATAAATTGTACCTATCGACCTGGCTCCCCGATTCCATTTGATCAGTCACAAAATGTATTAAACTTAGAGATTAGTGGCAAGTAGTTACCCGACCTCTTAGAGAACAATGTTGCTGGTTAATGAAAGATGACTTTAAGGCCGAGTGCATCTGCTCATAAACAACTTTCTCTAAGACTTTAGCCAGCACATATAATTATGTAGTCTAGAAATTTTGACATTTTTGTTTATAAATTTCCTTATGAATGTGGTAGTGGTGGCCCGGCACCGGCCGCCACAGTCCTAAAAATTTGGTCATCTGGAAATTCTATTGGCCACCTTGAGCTAGAATAATAAATGAATAAACTAAAATTCTTCTTTTTCAGATAACGGGATCCATAATTTGTTAGTGTGAAAAATCTCTTATAATTAATGTTAGTATATTCAAAGTACCTATACCTATAACAGTTAAATTTAAAGTTAGTGAAGTTAAAATCGTAATTAAATTAAATACAAAACAAATTAAAATAAATTAGATCAAATACAATAAAATTAAATTAAAACAATAAATTAAATAAGTTAGATTAAATCAAATTATGATATATTTTACTATATAATTACTTTTCACACAAAATGCTGCCATATTGGCGAATTAATTTTACCAGCTACAGTTTGTAGGATGGTGTCGGGGCGGTCCCGCACCCTGCGTCTTTTTCCGGAGGATGGCAGCCAACCCATCCGTCTCGTACTCAGCAAACATCCCCGATGCACTGCAGAAAGGAGCCAGTCCCAACCCAACATCCGTACGCGCAGGGTCTCTAGCGGCCGCTCAGCGTATCTGACCCATAGGTTCCCAGTGTACAAGTTTTGGCAGTACGCTTTGAGAAGCGTTATTTTAACTTCTTGTGAACACCTGGAAAACCTACGGATCAACATATTACCTCTTACCGCCAGAGCCATCGACATTATACCCAGGGTATAATGTCGATGAGAGCGCCCAGAGCCCTACGCTCTCTTTCAATGTCAGCATTGTCTCCCAAGATATTTAAAAGATGAGGCTTTATTAATATTCATGTCGTTAAGCGTTATGTCTGGGAATTCTTTGAGGTTATTATTACCGACGGCGGCCCCAAAGACAATGTATTCACACTTTATTATATTGTAGTGGAGACCATGTGAAGCAGCAGCGTAGCCAGCACAGACTTTTAGCTTTGGAGACCATGTGAAGCAGCAGCGTAGCCAGCACAGACTTTTAGCTTTGGAGACCATGTGAAGCAGCAGCGTAGCCAGCACAGACTTTTAGCTTTGGAGACCATGTGAAGCAGCAGCGTAGCCAGCACAGACTTTTAGCTTTGGAGACCATGTGAAGCAGCAGCGTAGCCAGCACAGACTTTTTGCTTTTTGTTGCCTAAAATAAATGATTTTATTATTATTATAATTAGCATCTCTTCGACAGATCTCGCCGTTGGTCCCAGCAGCACCATGTCGTCCGCGTAGCTGATGTTGCTTATACGAACAACATCAACCCGACAGTCGACACGCATGCCACTGAGTTCAACAATGAGATCATTTACATATAGGTTGAAGAGCGTGGTAGAGCTTACCCCCCCACCCCCCCTGTCTTACCCATACGCATCGGAGATAATGTCTATTATAGAGCTTTTGATCGCTAGGTACTGTTTACAGTGCCGGAAGGAAGAGGATCACTAGGGCTAGGGGTCTAACCTTCGTCAGGGCATGGACCTGGCCAGTGCCTCCCTCTGTCCGTGCTAGCAGCCGGCCTTCAGTGTATGAACATGAAATGTGAGTTTGATTGTTACAGAGACGTCTCCAACAACAACATCACCGAGCTGCCGCGCGACGCGCTGCTGCCCGCCGCCGGCCTGCGCGACCTGTACGTACCCCCTCCCCCCTCCCCTCTCTGTGCTGCAGGTGACCTGTGCTGTGCAGACTGACAGCATTGTGTGTATGTGTGCAGGAACCTGTCACTGAACCCGCTGGAGCGCATCTCTGCGGGCGCGCTGGGCGGCGCGGCGCTGGCGCGGCTCTGGCTGGACCGGTGTGCGCTGCGCCGCCTGCCGCACCACGCGCTCAGAGATCTGAGACATCTGCACTACCTGTGAGTGTCTACACTAGTATCGTATCGCATCTCCGCGGACGCGCCGCTCTGGCTGGACCGGTGTGCGCTGCGCCGCCTGCCGCACCACGCGCTCAGAGATCTGAGACATCTGCACTACCTGTGAGTGTCTACACTAGTATCGTATCGCATCTCCGCGGACGCGCCGCTCTGGCTGGACCGGTGTGCGCTGCGCCGCCTGCCGCACCACGCGCTCAGAGATCTGAGACATCTGCACTACCTGTGAGTGTCTACACTAGTATCGTATCGCATCTCCGCGGACGCGCCGCTCTGGCTGGACCGGTGTGCGCTGCGCCGCCTGCCGCACCACGCGCTCAGAGATCTGAGACATCTGCACTACCTGTGAGTGTCTACACTAGTATCGTATCGCATCTCCGCGGACGCGCCGCTCTGGCTGGACCGGTGTGCGCTGCGCCGCCTGCCGCACCACGCGCTCAGAGATCTGAGACATCTGCACTACCTGTGAGTGTCTACACTAGTATCGTATCGCATCTCCGCGGACGCGCCGCTCTGGCTGGACCGGTGTGCGCTGCGCCGCCTGCCGCACCACGCGCTCAGAGATCTGAGACATCTGCACTACCTGTGAGTGTCTACACTAGTATCGTATCGCATCTCCGCGGACGCGCCGCTCTGGCTGGACCGGTGTGCGCTGCGCCGCCTGCCGCACCACGCGCTCAGAGATCTGAGACATCTGCACTACCTGTGAGTGTCTACACTAGTATCGTATCGCATCTCCGCGGACGCGCCGCTCTGGCTGGACCGGTGTGCGCTGCGCCGCCTGCCGCACCACGCGCTCAGAGATCTGAGACATCTGCACTACCTGTGAGTGTCTACACTAGTATCGTATCGCATCTCCGCGGACGCGCTGCTCTGGCTGGACCGGTGTGCGCTGCGCCGCCTGCCGCACCACGCGCTCAGAGATCTGAGACATCTGCACTACCTGTGAGTGTCTACACTAGTATCGTATCGCATCTCCGCGGACGCGCCGCTCTGGCTGGACCGGTGTGCGCTGCGCCGCCTGCCGCACCACGCGCTCAGAGATCTGAGACATCTGCACTACCTGTGAGTGTCTACACTAGTATCGTATCGCATCTCCGCGGACGCGCCGCTCTGGCTGGACCGGACCTGTATGTATTGGATAGACCACGTATTCCTACTTATGTATGTGGGAACACGAAAACATTCAAAGAAGCTTTCGTAAATCTGAGAATAAGCAACAAGAAGGCAAACAAGAAATACAATAAGGGAGAAGAATGTTTATTTGGGTCTGAAAGTGAAATGGCTAGTAAATATTAGACTAAGAAAGCTAACTAATGGGCCTGCCTCAGAAGGCAGAACAGCGCCGAGTGGTGCTGCACGGAGCGGCGGCGTGTCGGAGCCGCGCGCTGTCTGCGGCGGCGGCGCGGCCATCAGTCCCCGCGGCACCCCACGGCCGCCGCCGCCGCTGTCGCGCGCCGATCGATACAGTCTATCTATTCGAACCCTTTTCTCTATAACCTACTATCTATCTATACATTCACTACGCTCCCACTGATGTGACAGTCAATACCACAGATTAAATAATATTGCTTCGCATCAATACTCGGAATAATAGTATCAGTTTTACGCGGTGCGGTGCGGTGGCGGCGCGGTGCGGTGGCGGCGCGGTGCGGTGGCGGCGCGGTGCGTTAGATGACGATCTGCAGGCAGATGCTGGATGCGTCAAGCTGAAGACAGAGCGCTATCCCTCGCTAGTGGAGATCTATTATGGCTGATGGCATAACACAGGCTGGTGGTGATGATGTTGTTGAGGGGCCGCTGCAGTAACATTACCTGTACCTGAGCTGGGCCGCTGCAGTAACATTACCTGTACCTGAGCTGGGCCGCTGCAGTAACATTACCTGTACCTGAGCTGGACCGCTGCAGTAACATTACCTGTACCTGAGCTGGGCCGCTGCAGTAACATTACCTGTACCTGAGCTGGACCGCTGCAGTAACATTACCTGTACCTGAGCTGGGCCGCTGCAGTAACATTACCTGTACCTGAGCTGGGCCGCTGCAGTAACATTACCTGTACCTGAGCTGGGCCGCTGCAGTAACATTACCTGTACCTGAGCTGGGCCGCTGCAGTAACATTACCTGTACCTGAGCTGGGCCGCTGCAGTAACATTACCTGTACCTGAGCTGGGCCGCTGCAGTAACATTACCTGTACCTGAGCTGGGCCGCTGCAGTAACATTACCTGTACCTGAGCTGGGCCGCTGCAGTAACATTACCTGTACCTGAGCTGGGCCGCTGCAGTAACATTACCTGTACCTGAGCTGGGCCGCTGCAGTAACATTACCTGTACCTGAGCTGGGCCGCTGGTAGGTACTAGGTAGTACAATATATGTTTTGTTCCAATGTACTTGGTACTTTTATTATTTTTCTTGTGTATCTTTTTGTAACAATTTGTGTAGATATTCTTCTAGAGTGCTAGAACCTAAATAAATAAACCTAAATAAATTATTTAAAATAAATTTAGTAAATTGTTGTACAACCAACGACATGTCTAGAATCAATAGACGTGCGGTACGGTAGGGGTGGTGCGCGCCAGCAGGCTCGATGGTGTGCTGTGCTTGGCTCGCTGTATGCACACAGGTACTGGTACATGGTGCAGGCATAGCGGCACAGGTATCCAGCTACCTGACTACCTGTACCTTTCTGGCTAGTGACCGACATTCAGTACAAGAGTGTTTTGCGCGTACGCATTACGCACGTGCGCAAGTATGCGCGCCGAGTGCACGAGCCCGCGCGGCCGCGCGACCGCTCGGCGAGGCCGGCCGGCTGATTTAGTTCAATGTCCAATAACGTCAGGCGGACGGGGGGCAGGGGGAGGGGGAGTACTCGCTCGCACAACATTCATTCATTACATTAATGCCGCACATGCAGGAGCTGCATGTTCGGCATATTTAGCTAATTTATAGTGATATAATTCGCAGAGGCTTCACGTCTTGAGCCCACAAACGTTTCTCCACCCAGCCCCCAGCCGTCATACATGTACAAACTTGTCCGACATCCGCATACATTATAGAACGAAGTGCTCAAAACATTGCGTTGCGAGGTCTCGACGTGAACAAGGCTAGTGGTCCGGATGGAATCGCGGCTGTGGTGCTGAAGTCCTGTTCTACTGAGTTGTCTCCTGTTCTTACGCGACTTCTGGTAAAGTTCCCATATCATGGAAGCTTGCTAAGTGCAGCCGGCGCCCAAGAAAGGTAGTCGAGCTGGGCCCTTGAACTATTGCCCCATCTCAGTCACCTCCCTGGTCCCTGCTATGTTAATGCATGGAACGTGTTCTGAATGGAAAGCTCCTGGCATACCGCAGAGACAACGACCTCCTTAGCGACCAAACGGCTTCCGCCGAAAACGTTCTACGGGATTCTTCTTGTGTGTCCACATCTGGAGTGACGCCATCGAGAAGCACGGTGAAGCCATCGCGGTTTCACTAGATGACTCGAAAGTCTTCGATAGGGTCTGGCAGGACAGACTTTTTGGAAAGTTTTCATCATAAGGACTTCCAGACCTCTTCTGTAACCGGCTTTGTGAGTTTCGGAGGAAAAGAGCTATCGGGGTAATCGTTGATGGCTGCTCGTCTGATCAACTGGTGATCAACGCCGGGGTACCTAGGGGGCCAGGACTGTATGCCACGTTGTTCCTGTTGCACATTGACGTTCTGCTATATCATGTAAAGTGTCTAAACTCTTATCAAGTAATCGCTGACTCGTTGAGTCATTCGTTACTCATATAAAATGTACAAAAATGCAAAAGTAAATTTAATTTCAACCATGTCAATGAAGAAAATATTAAAAAAGCCTTTGACCGTTTAAATATAAAGAATACCTTCAGATCACCCACCGGCAGAGTGATTACGCTATTCTCAATGGATCAATGGATGGGCGACTGGGTTCGATTCCATCAATGGGACAAATAGAATTGCACTAAATTTTATGGCTGGATGGTCAATGTGAGTGAACACGGAGTGAACGAAGTGGATTCCCCATTTTACGTTTCGTTTTCGATTTTGCCTAAATATTGTCCTAAAACTGATGATTTAACAAATTTTAGAAAACGTCTCTTTTCTTCTCCAAGTACGTTAGGGGCTTCATAGTCTGTGTTGAAATAATAAATATTAAGGCTGAAACAATTAATAGTTGGGTTGCCTAAAAAAATATAAGGGTACATTAAATAAAAATATCATGAAGGTTATGTTACTGTATTTGGAGTCAGAATTGCAGCAATGAAACGTTATCAAGAACATGCATCGGAACTGTCATTGTCATGGTAGAAGTTTTCAGTGAAATGTTGCCAGTTTAGCATATTGGGCCATTTTCTTGCCCTTTTTCTTTTTGTTGATTTATTTATCTATTTTTTACGACTACCTACCTACCTACATTACATTTTTTATCTTAATGTGAATGTGAGCAATATCAACTTTTATAACATCATAATGAGGGGTTTTCGATTAGCATTTTAAAAAGAAAAAAAATAGTTCCAAATAAATCGATAGGTGGCAGGGGGCGTCAACTGGAAATTAGGGTATGTCAATGTCAAATGAAAAGAAAACAACCTTACGTCAAAATCGTTCTATTTACTGTCAAAAGCATTCATCTCATTCATTCATGGGCTTCAATTTCGGCTGGGACTGGCAATCGTCTCAGTGACGGCTATTTTATTTACAATTGGATGGATGGGAGGCTCGAAGGCCATCCTACGGGCTTTCAAATGTCAAATTTGGATGGGGTATTTTACCGTAATCGATCTGCCGGGCCATTGAGTTACAATTATTAAACCATTGCAGACTTAATTTTTGGGTTCCGTACCTCAAAAGGAAAAAAGGAACCCTTATAGGATCACTTTGTTGTCCGTCTGTCCGTCTGTCAACCCACTTTTCTCAGAAACGCGTTGAGTTATCGAGTTGATATTCACATCATATACGCAGGCTCGTAACCTCTTGGAGCCGCGATATAAATCAAACTTCTAAGTCAACGCAATCAAAAGTTACAGCTGTTTACGACAATTTTTTTTTTAATTTTCCAAGGGAATCACATGCACACAAAACCTTTAGGGTGCTTGCTTCTCACCAAATTTCATGGTTCTAGGTCAACGGGAAGTCCCGTTGACCTAGAACCATGAAATTTGGTGAGAAGCAAGGTCTTATAACACAATTAAAGGGAAAAATCCGAAAACGGTAAATTTGTAGTTTATTCGCAGAAAAAATAATTTTCAAATCTCGCCATGGACCAAAAACCTATAGGGTACTTCCTGTTCACCTAGAACCATGAAATTTGGCACGAAGCAAAGTCTTATTGCAAAAATAAAGGTAAAAATCTGAAAACCGTAAATTTGTAGTTTATTCACAGAAAAAATATTTTTTTAATCTTGCAATGGACCAAATCCTTTAGGGTACTTCCCTTTGACCTAGAACCATGAAAATTGGCGAGAAGCAAGGTCTTATAACACAAGTAAAGGGGAAAATCCGAAAACCGTAAGTTTGTAGTTTATTCACAGAAAAAATAATTTTCGAATCTCGCCATGGACCAAAAACCTGTAGGGTACTTTCCGTTGACCTAGAACCATGAAATTTGGCAAGAAGCAATGACTTATAGCCGTTAAAAAAATTAGTGTGGTTTGCTTGATGTCAGTACCAGATCATGTGGATTGGTAACTACAAGGTGGGGAATAGCATGGATCATTAATCGTTACCAGTTATCACTATCAGTAATATGATTATAAATAAAAGATAAATAGGTATGTACGGTGCAGCGCAACCGTGCATTTAGGTATAAGCTAGGTAATTACATATTGTCAAATCATCGATATTATTAAGGTCAATTGTTACACGCGCCTGCCACTTAGCTTATTTGATCAGTTCACGTTTTCACCTCATCATGGTAGGCGCGTGCTCAACTATCAATTTATTATCATATCAATAATATAAGAGTTCTCTATCAAATCTCTTCTTATCATTTACATAAAGGTGTCCCGTACATCTTTTGGTCCTTCGAACTTTTTAGTCCTTCGACTAAGGGCTACTTGCAGTGGACTAATAACAGTGTTCGCGTAAGTGGTTATTACCAGCATATGGATTGCAGTGCATAAGGAGGAAGGATACACCTACTCTAGAGGACTGCAAACAGCACACAAGTAAGATCTTTCCTTATACTCTCTGTCATTGAAGTCTCTATCAATACAACCATGGAGGATCTTGTTGTGACCCAAAATCAGCTCATGGGAGCAATGAATCAGCTCCTTATGAATTTTAAGAAAGCCGGAGCCGATCGAAAGACCGCTTCGTATATCAAGAAAAGATTGGATACTCTTGACACATATTGGCAGGAGTTCCAAGCTAATCATAGCAGATTACTGGAGAGTCAGGAGCAATCGCATGCATATTTTCTAGAAAATTGCTACGAACGTACCTTAGCATTTTATAACGACACAAGAGCATTTTTAAACAACTACTTGTTGGAAATGACGATGGAGAAACCTCTCCTTAAGCCCCCAACTCCCTTTACTATGCCGAGAAAGTTAGATAACCCAGGCCCATCAGCACCAGCAGTACCTTCGGCAGGTCACTCCGGTGCTTCAACACCGCAGCAGCAGACCTTATCATTTGAATTTCCCTCGGTACCAGGTAGCTCACGCCCTCCTCAATTTTCTTCTAGTGGTAATAATAGTAAATTAGACGAGATGATGCGCAATCAGAAAAGTAACTTCAAAGCTTTTTCCCGTACTATTTCTAACATCAATTACACTAACATGACTGAAAACTACGAACTAGAAGATTTTTTGAGAATAATAAACTCGCGTTGGTCTACTATCGACTCTCTACACTGGAAAATCGATAGTGAACTGCAGGAAGAAAATCAAGAGTATGAGCAAACATTCAGCAGGTATGAACAAAAGTACCTAGAAATTAAGAAGGAGGTCACTCTGAAGATTTCATCAGCAAGCCACAGGGAAAGGTCAACACCTCAAACAGAAGTGCCATCATTCAGTGGTGATTATCAAAAGTGGATGACATTCAAAGATTTGTATATCGAGGCTATCCATAACAACGGGACTATGTCTAATTGTCAAAAAATGGAGTTTTTGAAAGGCAAACTCAAGGGAGAGGCGGAACAAATTGTCTCTCATCTGCGTATCACTGCAGATAACTATCAAGTATGTTGGGATATTCTTAACAACCGATTCAATAACACCAAATTTATTTTCAACTCATACATAGGTATCATCATGAATTTACCTATTCTCCAACAGCAATCAGTGACTCAACTGAAAAAGATGCATGACTGTGTCGTCGAATGCCTAAACTCTATCAAAAACATGGGCGTTGATATCAGCTCTTGGGATCCTTTGGTGATGTTCATCTTGGAGCAGAAGCTGGATATCGAAACCGACAAGGAGTACTGTCAATCATTGAAAAATCCTAGGGCTCTGCCGACTATCAAGGATTTTACAGACTTCTTGGAAAGCAAATTCACATCATTGGAGGCGTCACGTTTTCCAAATAAATTAACTAATTCAAAATTAGCTCAACAAACAGACAAACAAAACCATAAATCTAACAATCAATATAAATCAAATTATAACAATCAAAAACCAACAAATAACGTTGTACAAAAACAGCAAACAGGATGTCAACTCTGCAAAAAATTTCATCGCATATTTAATTGCAAAATTTTCCTTAATATGAAACCGACGGAACGCCGTAATACAATTGCGAAATTAAAATTATGCTTGAATTGTTTGTACGATCATTTTGGCAAAAAATGCTTATCAAATACTAGCTGCCGTGAATGCAATGGTCGGCACAATACTTTACTTCACGAAGCGTTTACTGACCAGCCATTTACTGAAAACGAACAAAACGAGAAAAATGTTACGCACGTGTCTCAAGATGATATTACTGAAACTTTATTGGCAACAGCCATGGTGAAGGTTAAGTCAGCTGATGGGACATTTATCAAATTGAGAGCCTTGATCGACCAGGGCTCACAAACCTCTCTTATCACCGAAAATGCAGCACAAATGCTGAAGTTACCTAGACAGAGGTGCAAAGGCGTTATTTTCGGAGTAGGAGCCAAGGAAAACAACTGCAAAGGCGCTCTGAATATTACTTGTTCATCATTGTACAACGACTATCAATTTGAAACAGATGTTTATATAATGAAACAGATGGTAAACAATTTACCCAATCATACATTTAATAAGCCTACTTGGTCTTTCCTAGAGGGCATCCAGCTAGCCGACCCCGACTTTAATATCAGTCGACCGGTGGACTTACTACTAGGAGCCGATGTCTACTCTTGCATCATTTTGAGTGGAATCATTGCATCTGAAAAATCACTGCCAGTCGTTCAACAAACACGCCTTGGATGGGTTTTATGCGGAAACGTAAAATCATTCCAATGTAACGTTATCATCAATAACGTGGAAGATATTCAACGCTTCTGGGAAATAGAAGATATTCCTCATGAAACATCTTTATCGCAAGAGGATGCTCACTGCTTGGAATATTTTAAAAACACCACGACTCGGCAGACCGATGGAAGATACATCGTCAGGCTACCTATTATATCAGATGCCACAGAACAGCTAGGAGAATCGAAGCCAAGGGCTATAGCACAATTGAAGCAGTTGGAGAAAAGATTTATCAAAAACCCAGACATGCAAAAGGGTTATAAATCATTCTTATCAGAATATATCACTTTAAACCACATGCAGCTTCCACCACAATCATTGAAACCTCTCGTCTATTTGCCTCATCACTGTGTGATAAAAGCAGATTCTACGACTACGGCCCTTCGAGTGGTATTCAACGCTTCTTCAAAAACATCAAGCGGCCGCAGTTTGAATGACGTCATGTATCGTGGTCCAAATCTACAACAAGATTTACTATCACTCATCATCAAGTGGAGGCAGTACAAGTATGCCTACACAGCTGACATTGAAAAAATGTTTAGAAACATATCAGTTCATGAAGATGATCAATGTCTTCAGGCCGTAGTGTGGCGCGAATCAGCATCAGACAGCATGAAAGAGTACGTCCTCACAACGGTCACATATGGACAGAAAGCAGCACCATTCCTTGCCATGATGGTGTTAAAACAATTGGCTCATGATGAGGGTCATAAATATCAATCAAGTCCAGCAGCAAAAACATTAAGAGAACAGTTTTATATGGACGATCTTATCAATGGAAATCATGACATTCAAAGCGCGAAACAACTGCAATCAGATCTCATTCAATTATTGCAATCAGGCGGTTTTAACTTGCGTAAATGGTCCTCTAATACAGAAGAACTATTACAGAATGTCAACACGGCAAACAGCACTGATCAATATGACTTCAAACATGAAGCCACAACAAAGACTTTCGGACTTCGGTGGCATCCACAATCAGATGAATTAACTTTCGATCTCAAGATAAATTTATCAGAAACAATCAAACATACAAAACGCAGTTTATTATCAGATATATCAAAGTTATTCGACCCGCTCGGTTGGCTTACTCCAGTTACAACAAAGTTCAAATTGCTATTTCAGCGAATCTGGTTTCACAACATTGAATGGGACGATGAACTTCCAGCTGATATTAGTAACGAGTGGTTGAAAATCAGAAAGGATTTGAAAAATATCATCGAATTACGAATCCCTAGGTGGCTTCAGATCTGTGAGAATGACGTCATCGAGTTGCACGGATTCTGTGACGCATCAAACAATGCCTACGCCTGCGTCATATACTGCAAAATTATCAGAAAAGATCAGCACGGCAATTCAAATAATTCGATTACATTGGTTGCAGCAAAATCAAGATTAGTTCCACCGAAGAGAGATGTCACATTGCCCAGATTAGAACTTACGGCTACTCTATTGCTTTCTAAGCTAATGGAAAAAGTTTTAACATGTTTATCAGGCTATAATATCAAATTGTTTGGTTGGTCTGACTCGATGGCTGTACTAGGTTGGTTGCAGGGCGATCCGGGACGATGGAAAACCTTCGTAGCTAATAGAGTAGTTCAGGTCACCAAGATTCTACCACCCGAAACATGGCGTTACGTGAAGTCAAGCGAGAACCCAGCTGACTGTGCTAGCAGGGGTATAACTATGGAGCAGGTTATTCATCATCCCTTGTGGTGGCATGGACCAGCTTGGCTTATGACTTTCGACGAACAAAAACCAAAACAGCAAGGTTTTATCACTAATGAAGAGGTCAAGAAACCTAAACAAAGCAACGTCACGACAACAACGTCACACCAGCATGATGACGTCATATCAACGCTACTAAACAATAATAGTAGCTGGACTCGGGTGACACGTATACTTGCATACGTGTTACGTTTCAAGGAAAATAATAAATCACCGTTTCTTACCGCCACAGAACTAAAAGCGGCGAGATTGAGGATTATCAAATACATTCAAAACATTGTATTTGGAAAGGACATCGCATCCTTACTACATCATAATCAAGTCGACTCGAAGAGCAAACTTTTATGTTTAAATCCGAGACTAGACCAAGCAGGCTTACTAAGAGTAGGAGGCAGACTTACAAACGCCTCCATTAGCAAAGACATGATGCACCCACTCATCATCCCGCATTCTGGTCATATGACAAATCTACTCATCGACCACGCACACAAACAAACATATCATGGTGGAGCGCGTGTTACACTAGCAAAGATACGACAACAGTATTGGATAATTGGTGGTAATAGAGCCGTTAAAATGCGTTTACGCCAATGTATCACATGTAGAAGAAATAACCCTTCAAAACACGATCAAATTTTAGGTAATTTGCCCGAATCAAGGTCGAATCCTTCAAGGCCATTCTATCATACAGGCGTTGACTTTTCAGGTCACGTGTTTGTGAAATGCAGCAAGGGCAGAGGCATGAAAAGCTTCAAGGGTTACATATCATTATTTATATGTATGGCGACAAAGGCGGTACATCTCGAGTTAGTGTCAGACATGACTGCGTCCGCATTCCTAGCGGCATTGAGACGGATGGCTGCAAGACGCGGCACACCATCACATATGTACAGCGACAATGGTACAAATTTTGTGGGCGCTAACAAAATTCTCAAGCAAGAGATTCAAGAGATCAGAAGCGTTATCAATCCAGAATTTTTATCAGAGATCAGTGAGATGGAGATAACCTGGCATTTTAATGCACCAAGCAATCCGAGCGCCGGAGGTCTATGGGAAGCGGCCATAAAGAGCGTGAAGTACCATCTTCGACGTGTCGTTGGTGAGCAGAAACTCACCTTTGAAGAATATACGACTCTTCTCACCCAATTGGAGGCCGTCCTCAATTCAAGGCCACTCTGCGCGCTGACGGAAGATCCGGAAGATCTCAACTACCTAACTCCATCACATTTTCTATCAAGCGGCCCAGTGTTAAGTATTGTCGAAACAGAAAGAGATCAAAGGACAAGATGGCATCTTACACAGAAGTTGTTCGGAGATATCTGGAAACGATGGCAGGCAGAATATTTAACACAACTAACATCACGAAGCAAGTGGCTACAGCCCAAAGAAAATATCAAAATTGACGATATCATAATCATACACGACGCTAACCTACCCCCGGGAAAGTGGGCTCTAGGCAGAGTTGTTGACGTTCACCCCGGCACCGATGGTTATGTGCGAGTGGTCTCAGTGAAGACAAAAAATGGCGTTGTCAAGAGGCCAATCACAAAACTATCAATTTTACCAGTTGAGAATCTGTCACCAGAAAAAGCTTCAGAACAGAGCAAAAATAATCAACAGAGTCCCAAGCCCGATAGAGTAAAAAGAACAGTCAGTAAACTCAGTAACTTCATACTCACAATGTTGTTATTGTTTACTATGTGTACACAAAACGCATATTGTGCACATAATATATCATATTTTAAAGAGCAACAGAGCCTTTATTTTGACAAACTATCAACAATGCAACTTATCAGGGACGAATGGAAGATGGTTATTTACTACGACATGACTCCCTACTGGGAAGGGTCAAGGTTACTGTCTAACTATATCAATCACCTGCATGCGTCATGCGCCAAACAAAAACAAAGAGCACAGTGCGACTTGATAGTACTGCAACTACGTCACGGGTTTATCGAGTTACAATACTACGATCAGCTGTTACTTAATAAACAATCTAACGTCATTGGAACCCGAGTACGCAGAGGCCTTATCAATGGAATAGGAAACATAGCTCATACATTGTTCGGAGTATTAGATGATGATTTTGCACAACAGTATCAGCGCGACATTGACCTCGTTATGAAGAACCAAAATCACCTCGCCAACCTATGGAAAAATCAAACATCGATTATTGAAGCACAATATACCTTTTTGAAGCGTTTAGAACTATCAGTAGACCAACAGCATAAATTATTTTACCAACACATGATAAACCAAGCGCAGAAAAATGAAGTTTTGAAACAGGAGGTAGAGAGTGTTATAGCTAATAATGAGTTTACATTGTCGTCTATCACCGCCAATAATATACTAGGCAATCTAAAACAGATACAGAATACTCTTTTAGATACGGTTACCGATATTTATCACGGGAAATTCAATATCCATATCATATCACCGGATCAAATCAAAGAAGAGTTAAGTATAATTTCTGGGCATTTATCTAAGGGTGTATCATTACCTATAGAAAACTTTCATAGCGGAGATGGCATATCAAAACTGTATCATTTATTGAGGGTTAAGGTGCGAGTTACAGATCAGTACATGCTCTTAGAAGTGAAGATCCCACTTGTTACTAGAGAGAACTACGAAATCTACAAGATCATACCTATTCCTACCATAAATAGAGGCAAAATGGTTTCTATCATACCTATCACAGAGTACATTGCAATGAACATACAGCGAGATTCGTACCTACCTATCACAGAAAAAGATTTACATGCATGCTATCAATTAGATCCTACCACAAAATTATGTGAGGTTCAGAGTCCTATTTACCATATGGATAGTGATCAAAACTTGTGTGTTAAGGACAATGCAATGCAGAGATGTCAAACCACGACAGAGACGTGCCAAAACATCTGGTTAGCTCTAAATAAATTAAACAATTATTTATTTTATTGCTGCGGAAAATGTACAATACGATTGATGTGCAGCGACCAGGTGGCATTCGAACACATCGACAAGGGCGGCGTGTTATCCATTGGCAATGATTGCACATTGAGAGCCGATTCGTTCATGATTTATTCACACAATCATCACATGAACGAGATGCACGCAAAACCAGATTTACTATCAATAGATATTCCTCCGGTGAACAACATTGTCAATCTAACTGTACCAATCGATGAGAGCGAGAATCGATCAGACGTTCTTGAAGAGACAAACATCAAAGACAGACAGGCGTCCTTGAAGAGGATCGGTCAGCAGATCGAGCAGATGAAAGGAAGTGAAATTGAACAGATTTCCAGCCACGATGTTCATCACTACGTGGCCATATACATTCTGGTCGCGGTTGGGTGCGTCGCAGGCGTCGCGTTCCTGTGGAGGCGACGGCGGGCGGGAGTGCGCGCGGGCCGCGGGGAGCGGGCCGCTGCTGCCACCGCCGCCACTGCTGCTGCCCCGGCGCCGCAGCCGGCTCCGAGGGTCTCCCTCGGTGACATCGCTAGTGCTTGTGCCAGTGAAAGTGTTAATGAGCCTTATAGTGTTAAATCAGTGAGAAGTGTAGCTAGTTTGGGCGAAAAACCGCGAGTTGTTTCAGTGTTGTATAAAAATCAGAAAGTTCAAATGATTGACAAGGCAACGACACCAACAAGAGTTTTTCCCACTTTTCACGCGAACGATTTAGAAGCTATCATCTAACTAACATAGCGTTTAAGTTTAAATTTACTTAGGCTAACGCATCTTATCATTTTATCATTAGATTAAATTACTAATCCTATCATTTATCATACAGCATCTTAACCTACTTCTCTCGCCCGGGAGCCGGGAGCATGTACGGTGCAGCGCAACCGTGCATTTAGGTATAAGCTAGGTAATTACATATTGTCAAATCATCGATATTATTAAGGTCAATTGTTACACGCGCCTGCCACTTAGCTTATTTGATCAGTTCACGTTTTCACCTCATCATGGTAGGCGCGTGCTCAACTATCAATTTATTATCATATCAATAATATAAGAGTTCTCTATCAAATCTCTTCTTATCATTTACATAAAGGTGTCCCGTACAAGGTACCTGCCATTATATACGATACTAACATGAAGTTTTATATAAATATTATATTATAATTAGGTACCTAAAAATACTTTATTCAAAAAGAAAATAACAATCAAATAACAAATTTAAATTAAAACTAGTATTTACAATAGAAACAATTAAGCTATCTGCAAATGCTATTAGGTAGGTACCTAATTACTATAATTAGGTACTTACTATAATTATTAGGTACTTACGTGTGTCATTTGAAGAAATTAATGTTGATTAACTTCTTAAAAGCATTTCGCCTCATGTTAAATATGTCAACGCTCTTGGACTATTTAGTGATTTAGCCGATTTTCAGGAATGTTATCAAAAATCCTGAAACATGTGTTCAATTGTTTCGTATTTTTTGTATTCTCTGTAAGTTTCTAGCAAGTCGGGCTACTTTTTCGTCTCCCATTTTGGCCATTTCAAATATTTTTTGATAATTAATGAAAATTACTGAAACACGTGTTTTTATTTATGGTTGTATCACTAGAGTAGGCACAGATGTACTAGGGATGCTAACGCATAGAGTAGGGCATACTGAACATTTCAAGTCATTAGCATCCATTATATATTATGATCACAGATTAAATACGGAGCCAAACTACGATACTTTTTAGTTCAGGTAAAATATTTTAAATGATTATTTATATATGTTGTGTTTGCAGGAACTCAATGCCATCTATCTCGTGGTCCATGTATTGCATCGACTTTTTATGGGTAAAAAGTCGATGATGTATTGCCAAAGCAAGCTGTCACTGTCATAAGTCATTGACGGGTGACAGACAGTCAGTTGACATAGTCAACTGACGTGTCAGACAAGTCCGTAGCGCGGGAACGCCAGTTGCTCGGGAACCGTTGGCGGGTCGTGTGCTGCTTTGCAATACGTGGATGTAGCGAGCCAGTGTTCATCTAATGGGATTGAATATCGGTCATACATAAGACCTCTACAATGTACCTAACTCAAACATTTAAAACAAAACATTAAATATTGTATTTTAATGTTTTGTCTCATCATATCGTCCCTTATTAATGGTTACGTTCATTAAAAGAAGGTGCACTCCGTATCGCTTACGAATGTTATTGAATGTTATCTGATCAGACTTTCATGGCCCTCGAACGGACACGTTCATCCGGAGCTCCCCGGAGCTCCCGGACTGGGCAGTGAAGGCGTTGAGGTAAAAAAAAGTAAATTGAGGATGAATGAGTGGAGAGAGGGGCTCCAATCCGACCTTCGGTTAGCTCTCTCAGGCGTCGACAACGCAGACTGTGTTGTGTGTGTACCATGGTGTGGCCGAATCTTCATAGCTAAGTAGATCAGCAAGCGTGCAATACTTAACTATACATGTTTGTGTGGCACAGGTCTGCGGAGGACAACCTTCTCACTGAGGTAGACGCCGAGGCGCTGGCGGGGCTCGCCGCCCTGCGCGTGCTGCGGCTGTCGCGCAACCTGCTGCGCCGCGTGCCCGCCGCCGCGCTCGCGCCGCTCACACAGCTGCAGACTCTGTACGTACCACACCACTGCTCGTCACCTCCATCGAGGCGGCGTGTCGCTCGGCTGTCGCGCAACCTGCTGCGCCGCCTCGCTCACACAGCTGCAGACTCTGTACGTACCACACCACTGCTCGTCACCTCCATCGAGGCGGCGTGTCGCTCGGCTGTCGCGCAACCTGCTGCGCCGCCTCGCTCACACAGCTGCAGACTCTGTACGTACCACACCACTGCTCGTCACCTCCATCGAGGCGGCGTGTCGCTCGGGTGTCGCGCAACCTGCTGCGCCGCCTCGCTCACACAGCTGCAGACTCTGTACGTACCACACCACTGCTCGTCACCTCCATCGAGGCGGCGTGTCGCTCGGGTGTCGCGCAACCTGCTGCGCCGCCTCGCTCACACAGCTGCAGACTCTGTACGTACCACACCACTGCTCGTCACCTCCATCGAGGCGGCGTGTCGCTCGGCTGTCGCGCAACCTGCTGCGCCGCCTCGCTCACACAGCTGCAGACTCTGTACGTACCACACCACTGCTCGTCACCTCCATTGAGGCGGCGTGTCGCTCGGCTGTCGCGCAACCTGCTGCGCCGCCTCGCTCACACAGCTGCAGACTCTGTACGTACCACACCACTGCTCGTCACCTCCATCGAGGCGGCGTGTCGCTCGGGTGTCGCGCAACCTGCTGCGCCGCCTCGCTCACACAGCTGCAGACTCTGTACGTACCACACCACTGCTCGTCACCTCCATCGAGGCGGCGTGTCGCTCGGCTGTCGCGCAACCTGCTGCGCCGTCTCGCTCACACAGCTGCAGACTCTGTACGTACCACACCACTGCTCGTCACCTCCATCGAGGCGGCGTGTCGCTCGGGTGTCGCGCAACCTGCTGCGCCGCCTCGCTCACACAGCTGCAGACTCTGTACGTACCACACCACTGCTCGTCACCTCCATCGAGGCGGCGTGTCGCTCGGGTGTCGCGCAACCTGCTGCGCCGCCTCGCTCACACAGCTGCAGACTCTGTACGTACCACACCACTGCTCGTCACCTCCATCGAGGCGGCGTGTCGCTCGGCTGTCGCGCAACCTGCTGCGCCGTCTCGCTCACACAGCTGCAGACTCTGTACGTACCACACCACTGCTCGTCACCTCCATCGAGGCGGCGTGTCGCTCGGGTGTCGCGCAACCTGCTGCGCCGCCTCGCTCACACAGCTGCAGACTCTGTACGTACCACACCACTGCTCGTCACCTCCATCGAGGCGGCGTGTCGCTCGGGTGTCGCGCAACCTGCTGCGCCGCCTCGCTCACACAGCTGCAGACTCTGTACGTACCACACCACTGCTCGTCACCTCCATCGAGGCGGCGTGTCGCTCGGGTGTCGCGCAACCTGCTGCGCCGTCTCGCTCACACAGCTGCAGACTCTGTACGTACCACACCACTGCTCGTCACCTCCATCGAGGCGGCGTGTCGCTCGGGTGTCGCGCAACCTGCTGCGCCGCCTCGCTCACACAGCTGCAGACTCTGTACGTACCACACCACTGCTCGTCACCTCCATCGAGGCGGCGTGTCGCTCGGGTGTCGCGCAACCTGCTGCGCCGCCTCGCTCACACAGCTGCAGACTCTGTACGTACCACACCACTGCTCGTCACCTCCATCGAGGCGGCGTGTCGCTCGGGTGTCGCGCAACCTGCTGCGCCGCCTCGCTCACACAGCTGCAGACTCTGTACGTACCACACCACTGCTCGTCACCTCCATCGAGGCGGCGTGTCGCTCGGGTGTCGCGCAACCTGCTGCGCCGCCTCGCTCACACAGCTGCAGACTCTGTACGTACCACACCACTGCTCGTCACCTCCATCGAGGCGGCGTGTCGCTCGGCTGTCGCGCAACCTGCTGCGCCGCCTCGCTCACACAGCTGCAGACTCTGTACGTACCACACCACTGCTCGTCACCTCCATCGAGGCGGCGTGTCGCTCGGCTGTCGCGCAACCTGCTGCGCCGTCTCGCTCACACAGCTGCAGACTCTGTACGTACCACACCACTGCTCGTCACCTCCATCGAGGCGGCGTGTCGCTCGGGTGTCGCGCAACCTGCTGCGCCGTCTCGCTCACACAGCTGCAGACTCTGTACGTACCACACCACTGCTCGTCACCTCCATCGAGGCGGCGTGTCGCTCGGGTGTCGCGCAACCTGCTGCGCCGTCTCGCTCACACAGCTGCAGACTCTGTACGTACCACACCACTGCTCGTCACCTCCATCGAGGCGGCGTGTCGCTCGGGTGTCGCGCACCACGAGGTGTCGCAGCATACTGTCGGGACACGGTTGTTTCAGGAAGAGATTGAGTGACATAAGACTGAGCGACAAGCGGCAGTTTGTAGCTGCGGGCCCCGCGGTAACACGCGACCACGTCTTGTGGCTGCGGGCCCCGCGGTAACACGCGACCACGTCTTGTGGCTGCGGGCCCCGCGGTAACACGCGACCACGTCTTGTGGCTGCGGGCCCCGCGGTAACACGCGACCACGTCTTGTGGCTGCGGGCCCCGCGGTAACACGCGACCACGTCTTGTGGCTGCGGGCCCCGCGGTAACACGCGACCACGTCTTGTGGCTGCGGGCCCCGCGGTAACACGCGACCACGTCTTGTGGCTGCGGGCCCCGCGGTAACACGCGACCACGTCTTGTGGCTGCGGGCCCCGCGGTAACACGCGACCACGTCTTGTGGCTGCGGGCCCCGCGGTAACACGCGACCACGTCTTGTGGCTGCGGGCCCCGCGGTAACACGCGACCACGTCTTGTGGCTGCGGGCCCCGCGGTAACACGCGACCACGTCTTGTGGCTGCGGGCCCCGCGGTAACACGCGACCACGTCTTGTGGCTGCGGGCCCCGCGGTAACACGCGACCACGTCTTGTGGCTGCGGGCCCCGCGGTAACACGCGACCACGTCTTGTGGCTGCGGGCCCCGCGGTAACACGCGACCACGTCTTGTGGCTGCGGGCCCCGCGGTAACACGCGACCACGTCTTGTGGCTGCGGGCCCCGCGGTAACACGCGACCACGTCTTGTGGCTGCGGGCCCCGCGGTAACACGCGACCACGTCTTGTGGCTGCGGGCCCCGCGGTAACACGCGACCACGTCTTGTGGCTGCGGGCCCCGCGGTAACACGCGACCACGTCTTGTGGCTGCGGGCCCCGCGGTAACACGCGACCACGTCTTGTGGCTGCGGGCCCCGCGGTAACACGCGACCACGTCTTGTGGCTGCGGGCCCCGCGGTAACACGCGACCACGTCTTGTGGCTGCGGGCCCCGCGGTAACACGCGACCACGTCTTGTGGCTGCGGGCCCCGCGGTAACACGCGACCACGTCTTGTGGCTGCGGGCCCCGCGGTAACACGCGACCACGTCTTGTGGCTGCGGGCCCCGCGGTAACACGCGACCACGTCTTGTGGCTGCGGGCCCCGCGGTAACACGCGACCACGTCTTGTGGCTGCGGGCCCCGCGGTAACACGCGACCACGTCTTGTGGCTGCGGGCCCCGCGGTAACACGCGACCACGTCTTGTGGCTGCGGGCCCCGCGGTAACACGCGACCACGTCTTGTGGCTGCGGGCCCCGCGGTAACACGCGACCACGTCTTGTGGCTGCGGGCCCCGCGGTAACACGCGACCACGTCTTGTGGCTGCGGGCCCCGCGGTAACACGCGACCACGTCTTGTGGCTGCGGGCCCCGCGGTAACACGCGACCACGTCTTGTGGCTGCGGGCCCCGCGGTAACACGCGACCACGTCTTGTGGCTGCGGGCCCCGCGGTAACACGCGACCACGTCTTGTGGCTGCGGGCCCCGCGGTAACACGCGACCACGTCTTGTGGCTGCGGGCCCCGCGGTAACACGCGACCACGTCTTGTGGCTGCGGGCCCCGCGGTAACACGCGACCACGTCTTGTAGCTGCGGGCCCCGCGGTAACACGCGACCACGTCTTGTGGGACTGTCCATTACACGCGGCAGAACGGGATATTTTAATAACGGGGGATAGTTGGAGAAGGCGGACATGAGGGACCGATTTATCACGGAGACCGGAGACCTAGTTAGCAACGCGGATTACTATGGCGCGCTCAAAAGATTCGCTAAAGCTTGGCACAACAAAAGGCGCGCTGAGGAGTGCACGGTTTCGATTGGGGGGGGGGGGGGGGGCGCAGAGCAGTACCGAGCTGGGGTGGAGCAGCCCCCGGCAATGAAGTCTGTGATGTGATGTGGCATGCCCCAGAAGGGGGAGAGTGTTCGGGACATGGAGCGTAGGATTTGTAGAGGCGCTACCCGAGTGGGCACAGTTTAGGTCCGTGTAACCGCAAGGTTGGCAGGACCATAGGATGGTAGGAGGGAGTACCCCCGCCCCCCCTCCCGCACTGCCCCGCTCATCCGGATACTTACCCCCACTCCCAACCTACCGATACAACTATATAAGTTATTAGATAGGATAAAAAGTAGATGATCAAGCGAAGGCCTTTTTTTGGTAGTGATGTATTTATTTTATAAAGACATCGGTGAATCTAATGGGTAGCTAGTATCTTACCCGGCGAATCGTACGGGTATCCATTACATTGACACACTTCACCTACTGCCTTCAGTATCGACATCAGACTCCGCTCCGCTCCGCTCCGCGCTCACATGCACACACAGACTAACAGCGAGCGGCGCGTTCATTGGTACGTCGTCGTTGTGCAAGCGCGATGCGCGACGCGAGCGAGTTCTAAAATACCGTCTGGTCGTGTATCTGGAGCTCCGGGATTTATTACCGACGACGACATACGACATGCGACACGGCAGTTAATAACGACGAACACGACAGCCGGCCGGGGGCGGGCGGAGGGGGGGCCTCCGCCCGCCCCCGGCCGGCTGTGACCTGCCCTGCTGCTGCCCGGTGAACTGTTCCACGTGCAGACTGTACTACCGGCTGGCGCAACCAAGCCGTGTGCTATATCCAAGTACATAGATACGATTGTGGAGAGAACTTCTCTGCGTCGAGGGTGTCTCGCCCGCGCCGTGCCCGCGCCGACACGGACACTAATAGCCAACATGCCGACAGCCGTAAATACATCGAACTGTAGTTGCTAGTAAATCTTATCTTACTAAACCAAGTCGACAAACACATAAGTACAACTAACAAAGGGAAAGGAGTCCATCACTTCATTTGGTTCTGCAAGACGAGTTGAATGTCCAGCATGGGCAACATGCGGCGGTCTAGTTGGAGTTCCTGCGTGGACGCGGCGGCTGCGGGCGCGGCTGCGGGCGCGGCTGCGGGCGCGGCTGCGGGCGCGGCTGCGGGCGCGGCTGGTGGACGCTGTTCGTCGGGCGCGGCTGCGGGCGCGGCTGCGGGCGCGGCTGGTGGACGCTGTTCGTCGGCCGCGCCCGCACCGCAACCCGCCCAGCGGCACTGCGCAGTATCGCCAGTCCGCCGCCGCCCAGCACCGGTTCACTACCACAAATACACTGGACAGCAAACAACCCGGCCCACCAGCCCGGCCCACGAGCCCGGCCCACCAGCCCGGCCCACTGAATTATTATTAATTATTAATTTACTGAATTTACTAATTTATAAATGTTAACACATATTATTATGTACATAGGAATTCATTAATTTAGTGTTTATTCAAAGAGTCGTTTTTAGGGTTTCAAAGATCGGTTTTGAAACCCTTATGGTCTCGCTCTGTCCGTCCCCGCTCTTTCTTGAATATCTCAGTAACTACTGCAGCTATTAACTTGAAATTTGAAATAATGATACATTTCGTGCGCCATTACTGGTTTTAAGAAAAAAATATATAAATAAATGAAAAATGAAAATGAATATTTTCAGTACAAATTTTGATGTTGAAATTTCAAAAGAGACCTAGGAAGGCAAATGGGGTATCAAATGAAAGGTATCGTTTTGTACATTTCAAAACACTTTTTGAAATTTCTGTAAATTTCATACTTTTTGAAATATTTCAAAAATAGTCGAAAAATTGACCTTTCCCCCCCCCCCCTATCTCCGAAGATTGCACACCGATCCATGTACAATGTATTAGGCGTTTGTAGATATGGATCTATATTTTACAGGAAAAATATAGAGAAGTCTGTAATAATAATAGTTTTTGAAAAATGGTCAAAAAGGGGGAGAAATTTTTTTCAAAAGGGGGGGTACCTACCAGTATCTTTTGTATAATTGGGATTACTTTTATTAAAACATAAAACATTTGAGATTCACGTACGTGGTTTATTCTGGCTGATACCATAGAGGCAGAGCAAAAGGGAAACCGAGAAACTAAACATGGCGACGATCTCTGCGCCATAGAGTATCGTCGCGTTTCTTGTTACGCATGAATGGTTCCATGCCTGACATCCCCCTTCTTTAGGCGTAGCGCTTAGGGCGAACAATAGGTCGTCCGTAACGGGATGTATAGGGCGCCGGCGCTGCAAGCGGCAGGTCAGCTGCTGCCATTGAAGTCGGCATTGGCGTCCGTTCCGGTGACGCCGCCGCCGGTGACTGAATCTGTGGTCGCTCTGAAAGCGTCACTTCTGGTGGTTCTGTAGTTAGACTGAATTCATCCCCCAGTGCTTGGTTACCCGAGACTGTCACCTCCCGAGAGCTGGCTTGCCGAGGGATAGAACCCGTGTTGTCGACTTGATTGGGAGAGTCTGAAACAATAGATAGTGAATGTGGCCGCAGGAACCAGGTGTTTCTCCTGTATATTGATCCATCTGGTTTTCTAACCAGGTATGACCTGGGTTCTGGAGTTGGTCCTATTATTTTGGCTGGTACCCATTGTTTGTGGCCCTCTCTTAGCAATACCTCTTCTCCACTTCCAAATACTTCTCCTTGTTTCTTTGCTCTGTCTGCATACTTCTTTTCTTTTTCTTTTAATGTTTCCAAATTTTTAGCTACATTAGGTATTATTTTTGGTTTCAGTAATTTATTGTTTGTGGGTAATAATGTTTTAGTCCTTCTGCCCATTAATCTTTGAACTGGGGAGGCCAGATTTTCTCTTGGTGTATTTCTGTGATGTAATAGAGCTAGTTGTATGTCAGATTGATCTTCTAAGCATTTTTTTAGTAAATTTTTTGCTTCTTGTACATATCTCTCTGCCAGTCCGTTTGACCTGGGAAAATGTGGGCTTGATAATCTATGTTTGAATTGCCATTGATCTCTAAATCTTCTGAACTGTTCACTGTCATATTGTTTACCGTTATCCGTTAGGAGGACTTCTGGAATACCAAGTAAAGCGAACCAGATTTTCATTGATTTGATAACCGTCACACTATTTAAGTTTGATAGTTCATGGAAGTCAAAATACCCTGAGTAAGCATCTGCTATAACAATATAGTTTTTTCCTTCATGATGGAATATATCAGATGCTACTACACTCCATGGAAGTTCGGGTACTTTTTGTAATAATAATGGTTCCATTGGTTTATCTTTTTGCATTTTTAGACAGGTTTTGCATTTGCTAACATAATCTTGTACATCTTGATTCATGGTTGGCCAAAATACATTATCTCTAGCAAGCCGTAGTGTACCTGCTACTGCTTTATGGCTTAGGTGACATTGTTGCAATATCAGTGGGACCATGGTTTGAGGAATCATTATTCTGTTATTTTTGAAAATTAAATTTTCATATACACTTAGTTGTTCTCGATAATGCCAGTACTTTTTTATATTTTCTGGTAGACGTTTTATATTTTCTGGCCATCCATTTAATATGAATTCCTTGACTTTTTTCAGTTCCATACAATTTTCTACTTCTTCTCTTAGTTCTTGTGTTCTATTTTTAGAAAATGGGATTATGGCACAAATTTCAATTTTGCTTTCATTCATATCTTGGTCACTTAAATTCCTGCAGTCTCGGCTTAATGTATCTGCAATGTATAATTCTGTACCTTTTTTGTATGTTATTTTTGCATTATAAGGCAAGATTTGGTACAGCATTCTTTGAAGTCTTGGCGGTGCTTCTGATAATGGTTTTTTGAAGATAGTTTCTAATGGTTTGTGATCTGATTCAATGGTTAAGTTTTTACATCCCCATATGTATGTGTGGAATTTCTTGCAAGCTACTAATATTGCATTTGTTTCTTTCTCTAGTTGGCTGTAACCTTGCTCAGTCTTAGTAAAAGCTTTTGCGCAATAAGCTACAGGTTTTCCACTTTGTATTAGTACCCCTCCACATGCATAGCTACTGGCATCTACTGACAGAAGTATTGGGGCTTTTGGGTTGTAAAACCCCAGAACTGGTGGTTTCTTCAGAAGTTCTTTAAGTTGATTGAATGCTTCTTCTTGAGGATTGTCCCAGCACCACTCTGTGTCTTTCTGTAGTAGTTGTCTTAATGGGTTGGTGATATGTGATAAGTTTTGTATGAACTTGGACAGATATGTGATAAGCCCAAGGAATCTTTGAAGTTCTTTAGTATTTTCTGGTCTTTTTATTTTATTTATTGTGTCCAATTTTTCAGGATCAGGTTTAAGTCCATTATCCGTGAATATATGGCCCAAGAATTTTATTTCTTGCGTATTGAAAATGCATTTTTCCGGGTTGAGTTTTAGTCCAGCCGTTTTTAGGGTTTGTACGACTTCTTGAGTTTTTGATTCTAGTTTCTCTTTGCATTGATCATGGATGAGGATATCATCCATTGAGACTTCTACGTTGCTAAAATTCATGAGAAGAGAGCTCATTGTTTGTTGGAATACTTCTGGCGCTGATGCTAAACCAAATGGAACTCTCAAGCAGGAATATCTACCAAATGGAGTGCTAAAGTGGAGTGCTAAGACCACATAATAAACTATCAATACCCTTCTCTAGACTTCACATGTATCATTCAGGCCCACATGCCATGTGCGTAAAAATATACAATAATCTTTCTAAAACTATTCAAGAAGAAGATAATTTACACCGGTTTAAAAGCAAATTAAAGCGTTTTCTACTAGAAAAATGCTTTTATAGCCTTGAAGAATACTTTGAAAAAACAAATAGAACAGATCCAACAAATTGATGTTCCTTGATCTCTCCCTCTAATTTAAATTTAATTGAATTTTGTTTTATATATATTGTTAAATTTTAGTACTTATAAGTATAATTTTGTTTTTCTACATATACATTTTTAGAAGTAAATAGAATAAGTTCCCTATAATTTACTTCATATGTAAAAGTTTAGTTTAGTTAAGTCTATGATTATCTGTATATAGCCACCTAGCACTTACATTTATATTGTCGTGCCCTTGCAGGGTGCATGCTGGACTTTTTATGTTTATAAGACCTATTGTACACATGCAAGCAATAAATCTTTGAGTTTGAGTTTGAGTTTGAGTTTAAATGTTAGGTACTTAGAAGTTCTAGGAGTTACTTTTAACTGCCAGAAACCTTTTTTGCAGTCTAGTAGACTAAACCATTTTGATCCTGTTACTCTTGTTGCAATTTCTTCTATGGTGTTTAGTGGATAATGTCTTCTCTTCAAGTTTTTGTTTATTTCGGATGGATCAATACACAGTCTTATTTTGTCATTTTTTCTTACTACTACCATGGGCGAGACTGCTGGTGTAGGCTCTGTAACAGGAATTATTATGTTAGCTTTCACCATGCTATCCAGTTCATCTTTGACTTGATTTCTTATTATATGAGGTACCTTCCGTGCTGGACATGTTGGTAAGGTTGGGTTGTCAATTAGGTCAATGTCATATTCATAATCCTTGAGGCATCCAATGCCATCAAAAATATCATCATTTTGCATTATAGCATTAACACGCTTTATGAGGTTCAGCTTGACACATGTTTTTTTACCAAGTATAGGTGAGTAGTCTTGTTCGATTACATAGAATTTTATTTTATGAGTTTTATGTTTCACTTTAGTATCTATCCAGGTTTCTCCGATGACTGACATTTTGTGCTCAGAGTATGATGTGAGAAATTTTGAGCTAGTTGGCTTTATTGTAGCTCTCGCACCCTGCGCTATCTTCATGGATAACACATTGCATTGGCTCCCAGTATCTAACTTGAATGTTACCTTTTTCTTTGTTGGCAACAATAATGCTGTTTCAAACCAATCTTTTGTATTTTCTTTGATAGATAAAGCTGATACATACAATTCACTTTGTTGCAAGCCCTCTTCATCACTGTCGCTATCTTCTTCGGGAGACTGTTTGGTAACTGCATGGATTTTCTTGGATCGACAGCATTTTGCAAAATGGTTTAGTTTGCCACATTTTGTGCATGTTGCTTTGAATGCAGGGCACGCTCTTGGCCCATGTTTTCCGGCACATCGATTACATTTAAATAATTCGGACTTTTTTATCGCCGCCACGACTGGCACTGTGTTTTCATTCATGGATTCTAGTTGTTTTTTTAATTGTTCACTCGTACGGCACAAGTCTATTGCTTGTGTTAGCAGTAAATCCGCATGACACAACAGTTTCTCACGTGTAGAACTGCAACTGATTCCAATAACGATTCTGTCTCGCAGGATGCTTTCTTCGATTGTGCCATATTCACAAAACTTAATTTGGTTTTTTAGTTTGGTTAGGAATTCCTCAAAACTTTCGTTCTTTTGTACCATTTGGTTCAAAATGTATCGCTCATAGGTTATGTTGGTCTTAGGAATGAAATATTCATTGAATTTTTCCGTAATGGCTTCCAGCGTTACACGTTCAAGCTTGAACGTGTTGTATATTGCTGCCGCGTCTGGTCCTATTGCGCTCATGAATATTGCCACCTGGACCTCCGGTGTTCTTTTATCCAAACCTGTAGCGATACTGTACCAGGTAAATTGTTGGAGCCATGATTTCCATGCCGGGCCTCCACTTTCTTTTGTGAAATCTAATGGATTTGGCGGTCTTATTCCCGTGCTACTTTCCATTGTTTTTCTCTCTCGTTTATCAGATTCTTCTTTTCCTGACATTATTTCATCACTTTTCCCTGGTTTCGGCACCAAGTATCTTTTGTATAATTGGGATTACTTTTATTAAAACATAAAACATTTGAGATTCACGTACGTGGTTTATTCTGGCTGATACCATAGAGGCAGAGCAAAAGGGAAACCGAGAAACTAAACATGGCGACGATCTCTGCGCCATAGAGTATCGTCGCGTTTCTTGTTACGCATGAATGGTTCCATGCCTGACACTACCTATGTGGGGTATCAAATGAAAGGTATCGTTTTGACCATTTCAAAACACTTTTTGAAATTTCTGTAAATTTCATACTTTTTGAAATATTTCAAAAATAGTCGAAAAATTGACCTTTCCCCCCCCCCCCCCTATCTCCGAAGATTGCACACCTATCCACGTACAATGTATTAGGCGTTTGTAGATATCGATCTATATTTTACAGGAAAAATATAGAGAAGTCTGTAATAATAATAGTTTTTGAAAAATGGTCAAAAAGGGGGGGAATTTTTTTTCAAAAGGGGGGGTACCTACCTATGTGGGGTATCAAATGAAAGGTATCGATTTGACCATTTCAAAACACTTTTTGAAATTTCTGTGAGTTTCATACTTTTTGAAATATTTCAAAAAAAGACGAAAAATTGACCATTCCCCCCCCCCTAGCTCCGAAGATTGCAGACCGATCCATGTACAATGTACTAGGCGTTTGTAGACATCGATCTATATTTTACAGGAAAAATATAGAGAAGTCTGTAATAATAATAGTTTTTGAAAAATGGTCAAAAAGGGGGGGAATTTTTTTTCAAAAGTAGGGGTACCTACCCAAGTGGGATATCAAATGAAAGGTATCGTTTTGACCATTTCAAAACACTTTTTGAAATTTCTGTAAGTTTCATACTTTTTGAAATATTTCAAAAATAGTCGAAAAATTTACCTTTCCCCCCCCCCTATCTCCGAAGATTGCAGACCGATCCACGTACAATGTATTAGGCGTTTGTAGATATCGATCTATATTTTACAGGAAAAATATAGAGAAGTCTGTAATAATAATAGTTTTTGAAAAATGGTCAAAAAAGGGGATTTTTTTTCAAAAAGGGGTACTTACCCATGTGGGGTATCAAATGAAAGGTATCGTTTTGACCATTTCAAAACACTTTTTGAAATTTCTGTAAGTTTCATACTTTTTAAAATATTTCAGAAAATTGATTGTCCAAATAATTGGCAAATGTTTGAAACCCTCGGCGCGCGAGTTACACTCGCACTTGGCGAATCTTGTTTAGTCGTGTTAACCGTTAGTGAACAACCGTGTTAACCGTTAGTGAACAACCTTGTTAACCGTTAGTGAACAAAAATGAAAAAAAAAATGTTTTAAATCAATATTTAGTATTCCCTGCCGTCGGTCGGATAACCGCCAGCATCCTCGAGTTCATCGACCTGACCGTGGACCTGACGATCTAATCCTGAGGAATTGCATTCCACTCCTCTTCAATAGCGATTCGCAGCTCCGGAAGCCTTCATGGAGCAGGTACCCGGGGTCGATCCCGACGTTTTAGCTGATTCCTCAAGTGCTCTATCAGATTCAAGTCCAGGCTTCGAGCTGGCCAGTCCATCGTAGGAATGTCGTCGTCGCGGAGGTGCTGGGTCACCCCATGCCGTGCATCATCAGACATCAACTGCATAGGATTTCACTAATGTAGCTATGAGAAGAGAAGTCGATCCACGTCCACGTCCACGTCCACGTCCACGGCCCGTCGGCGTCCGATCCATGAAAACTAACGCTCTACTTATTTATTTATTCACTTGTTACTGAGGATCTTCAGTAGGTAGAAAGTAGTGTAGTGTAAAAAGTATCAAACATGTAGGTAGTAGGTACCCCGTTGAGGCGCTACAAAAAGTATCAAACATGTAGGTAGTAGGTACCCCGTTGAGGCGCTACAAAAAGTATCAAACATGTAGGTAGTAGGTACCCCGTTGAGGCGCTATAAAAAGTATCAAACATGTAGGTAGTAGGTACCCCGTTGAGGCGCTACAAAAAGTATCAAACATGTAGGTAGTAGGTACCCCGTTGAGGCGCTACAAAAAGTATCAAACATGTAGGTAGTAGGTACCCCGTTGAGGCGCTACAAAAAGTATCAAACATGTAGGTAGTAGGTACCCCGTTGAGGCGCTACAAAAAGTATCAAACATGTAGGTAGTAGGTACCCCGTTGAGGCGCTACAAAAAGTATCAAACATGTAGGTAGTAGGTTAGGTACCCCGTTGAGGCGCTACAAAAAGTATCAAACATGTAGGTAGTAGGTACCCCGTTGAGGCGCTACAAAAAGTATCAAACATGTCGGTAGTAGGTACCCCGTTGAGGCGCTACAAAATCTAATTCAAAGAATTAGCTTACTATAGCAAAGTAATAGGTATATTATTATAAAAGTCTTTCATCATGTTTCATTCAGGTGTTGCAGATCTTACTATTTGTTATAGGTGTTGCAGATCTTACTATTTGTTATAGGTGTTGCAGATCTTACTATTTGTTATAGGTGTTGCAGATCTTACTATTTGTTATAGGTGTTGCAGATCTTACTATTTGTTATAGGTGTTGCAGATCTTACTATTTGTTATAGGTGTTGCAGATCTTACTATTTGTTATAGGTGTTGCAGATCTTACTATTTGTTATAGGTGTTGCAGATCTTACTATTTGTTATAGGTGTTGCAGATCTTACTATTTGTTATAGGTGTTGCAGATCTTACTATTTGTTATAGGTGTTGCAGATCTTACTATTTGTTATAGGTGTTGCAGATCTTACTATTTGTTATAGGTGTTGCAGATCTTACTATTTGTTATAGGTGTTGCAGATCTTACTATTTGTTATAGGTGTTGCAGATCTTACTATTTGTTATAGGGGAGTGATAATTCTATTTTGTATGTGCGGTTAAGGCGCATACAGCACGCAAACTAGCGCCGCCACCTACTTTATGTTATTATTCCGTTTAACAAAGGAATTTTCAAAAATCCATCTTCCAGTTTGTGATACCTATCATAAGCTTTTTTTAATGCCTCTGTAATAGTTTTATTCAAATTAGTTTAGGCAGAGATAAGAAGTTGCCCTTGGTGGCCACCAAAATCTATTTTCGTATCTCTGCCTAAACTAATTTGAATAAAACTATTACAGAGGCATTAAAAAAAGCTTATGATAGGTATCACAAACTGGAAGATGGATTTTTGAAAATTCCTTTGTTAAACGGAATAATAACATAAAGTAGGTGGCGGCGGCGCTAGTTTGGGTGCTGTATGCGCCTTAACTTAAGGAGATGCCGCCCCAGGCATTACACATTACAGATAGAGCATGGCGGTAATGGACTTAATGACAATACCGGTAATTTACCGATATCAAAATTTTTAAAACCGGTTTTGCGGTCATTTTTCGGTAATTCAGTATAAATGATAAAATAGCAGAAAAAAATTCCACTTGGTTTAATATTGTTTTACACTGAATAAATGTACAATGTATTTTTTTTAAAGTCATGTAATTTGAAATCAGCTTAACTTTTATTGATACTCAATTTATAATGGTTCTTAGTTTGGACTCTGAGCAGTGAGCAATGTAGGTATTGGTCACAATGAAAGATAGAGAAAGATGCGTGTGAATTATCCATGGAAGTGAAAGAGATAGAGATAATGCGTCGTCATGTTCCTAGAACTTTACATCAACTTTTTATAGTGTTTGATTACGAATTTGCATAAAGTATGACTACTGGGAGAGGAAGTACTTCACACACTATTTATACATATATCATTTACATTAAGAAAACCTCGTTTTCTATAGGAACTATTTCGGTTTTTAATGGGTACGCTAGCATAACGTTATGCTGGCGTACCCACAAACAATGGTCATTATTTCTTAAACCAAGGAGGCGCTATTTATTTTACTTTTGCACTGATTATACTCTATTTATACGTTATTTATTAGGCATAACAACAAACGTGAATTCGGTTATGTGTACGCTACCATCACGGACACGGTTATGTGTACGCTACCATCACGGACACGGTTATGTGTACGCTACCATCACGGACACGGTTATGTGTACGCTACCATCACGGACACGGTTATGTGTACGCTACCATCACGGACACGGTTATGTGTACGCTACCATCACGGACACGGTTATGTGTACGCTACCATCACGGACACGGTTATGTGTACGCTACCATCACGGACACGGTTATGTGTACGCTACCATCACGGACACGGTTATGTGTACGCTACCATCACGGACACGGTTATGTGTACGCTACCATCACGGACACGGTTATGTGTACGCTACCATCACGGACACTGTCGTTCTGGACTTTGATCCGAAACAGCCATACCTAGCTTAAAGCACACTTTTAAGTACTACACGGACAGGCAGACACCTGTGTATGCCTGTTTCCTGGACCTCTCGCAGGCCTTCGATATGGTGTCGTATGATGTACTCTGGGACAAGTTGAACGAAGCGGGGCTTCCTTCCGAGCTGGTGTCGCTATTCAGGTACTGGTACCTGAACCAGCGGAACCGAGTGAGGTGGGCAGGCGAGCTGTCGGACTCATAGGAACCGAGTGAGGTGGGCAGGCGAGCTGTCGGACTCATAGGAACCGAGTGAGGTGGGCAGGCGAGCTGTCGGACTCATAGGAACCGAGTGAGGTGGGCAGGCGAGCTGTCGGACTCATAGTAACCGAGTGAGGTGGGCAGGCGAGCTGTCGGACTCATAGGAACCGAGTGAGGTGGGCAGGCGCGCTGTCGGACTCATAGGAGGTGCGGCAGGGAGGGGGGGGGTCGCTCAGTAGCGAAAGTCATTTTGATCAGCATAAAACACTTTCTGTAGGAGTAGGTGCAACTTTCAAGTTGTAAGTTTAATATTTTGCGAGAAAATCGAATCCGAGTTCCAAACTTGCGGGCGAGCTCGACCACCTGCCTGGTGCGTGGCTACATGCTGCCTCGACCAGCACCACCTGCCTGGTGCGTGGCTACATGCTGCCTCGACCAACACCACCTGCCTGGTGCGTGGCTACATGCTGCCTCGACCAGCACCACCTGCCTGGTGCGTGGCTACATGCTGCCTCGACCAGCACCACACTCCACACCAGGTCAGTCAGTACATGCTGCCTCGACCAGCACCACCTGCCTGGTGCGCAGTGTTGCCACATGCCAAACCAAAATATCTGGGTTTCAAAGTCTAAAATCTGTAAACTTACGATAAATTTAAAATTAAACAAATATTTATTTAGGCAATTCAATGAAAAAAAACAGAAAACAAAACGAAACAAAAGCAGAAGAGTAAACAAAAAAAGACAAAAAAATTATACACAAACATTGAAATTTCAGATAAAGGTAGTTACTTTTTATACATATTATTTGTATTCATTTTAGCTATTAACTCCTTTCCTACATTAAATTTATAGCATGGGTCATTGTTCAGCACTTGCTTCGACGAAGTTAGGTTACGAAGGTTAGGTGTCTAGGGTTAGTAGCAGTCCCTCTGTTGTCTCAGTACTTAAATGGTTCCGCGTTTTAGTTTTGATCATATTTATTGCGGAAAATATCCTTTCAACTGCTGCAGCGCTGGAGTGGGGGAGGCATAATAAAGCGGTAACTAACTGCTTTAGAGTCGGATAAAGAAAACCGTCACTGTTTTGGGCACAAAAAACTTTTTGCCAGAAAACTTCAGGATCTTCTAGAATCTAATAGATTGTCATTCATTTTTAAATGTCATTGTCTAGTATTTGTAAATTTTCTGGTACTATTATATTTGGAAAAACCTGTGAAATATGACTTAACGATGGTATACTTCGGCGTTTAATTATAATCGGGTCAAGAAATTCCAAGCTTTTTGTTATTTGGTTGCCAAAACTGTAACGGGACTTTATTTGTTTTGATTTTTTAATATTAATCATTCTCAGGTAGACTCGTTTCGGGAAATCCTTGCTGTACATTACGTAATGTTGCCATTATATTAATATTATCAAAGTAAATCTAAATTAATATCTTTTAGTCTTCATCTTATCAGTTATCATAGACTAGGTATAGCAGATTCCAAAAATCTGTATAAAAGTAAGGTAAAATCTTTCATCTGTAATACTAGCCAAAACTCTGTATAAATACAGATTAATCTGTATATTTGGCAACACTGCTGGTGCGTGGCTACATGCTGCCTCGACCAGCACCACCTGCCTGGTGCGTGGCTACATGCTGCCTCGACCAGCACCACCTGCCTGGTGCGTGGCTACATGCTGCCTCGACCAGCACCACCTGCCTGGTGCGTGGCTACATACTGCCTCGACCAGCACCACACTCCACACCAGGTCAGTCAGTACATGCTGCCTCGACCAGCACCACCTGCCTGGTGCGTGGCTACATGCTGCCTCGACCAGCACCACACTCCACACCAGGTCAGTCAGTACATGCTGCCTCGACCAGCACCACCTGCCTGGTGCGTGGCTACATACTGCCTCGACCAGCACCACACTCCACACCAGGTCAGTCAGTACATGCTGCCTCGACCAGCACCACCTGCCTGGTGCGTGGCTACATGCTGCCTCGACCAGCACCACACTCCACACCAGGTCAGTCAGTACAGCACGGTGCAGGAGATCGGGTCTCATCTAGACTCGAGAGTAAGTGTGAGTGGAATGCAAGCCTGTCCTAGCTGCGGTCCTAGATGGATGGATAGGGGCAGTCTCCGCGAGGTCGACCCTGGACTCGACTGCTCGACGCTTATTTTGACAATGACCTTAATTTATTTTATCATTGCAAAAAGTTTCGCAATTTCATTTAGATAATTAAGGTCATTTATTTAATTAAATGGTATCTCATTAAAAGTTGTGCCGTTATGATAATGCGATTTGATGGGAAAGCCCTCGGGCGCGGTCTCCCTCGCCGCGCCGCCGCGGTGCTCCTGACTGATGGAGATAGAGAGTGAGTGGTGGGTAACGCATGTACCCACCTAGTGCAGAAACAGAGAAGGTGTTTGTGATGTTTGTGTAAGATGTGCGCGGGTGTGTTGCAGGTCGCTGGCGGGCAACCTGCTGGCCGCGCTGGACGACGACGCGCTGCCGCCGCTGGCCGCGCTCCACACGCTGTGAGTACTGTGCTTCAAGTTGTATGTCGAGAGCCGAGACCCGGTCGGCGGCGTTCAGTACCGCGGCAGGCAAGGCTGCGGGCTGCGGGCTGCGGGGGGAAGGTGAACCAGTTCCGCACCGGGTGAGCCACGTACACACACACACCGGTAGTGTACCTACTACTAGTATAGATAGACGGATGTCCGCATGGTGTCGGCATTTCATTAATGTAGGTACCTACCTAGTGCCTACCTGCTACCCGCTACCGGCGGCGGCGGCCTGCACGAGCGAGTGCGGGTTCCCGGAGACGTGCCTCGTGCCGCATCACATCACATCAAACACACCACGTAGGTAATACAACGTACCTAAACTCCCCTTCATTGCGAACACCCGACGCGGGCGCGGGGGCGGGGACGGCGCGGGCCGCTCTCTCTCTCTCTCTTGTCCACTCTCCGCTAGGAAGCGCACCCCGTGTATAGTGTGAGTGAGCCCGCGTTACCCAGTACATCCACACGACATCACCTCACCCGACGCGGGCGCGGGGGCGGGGACGGCGCGGGCCGCTCTCTCTCTCTCTCTCTTGTCCACTCTCCGCTAGGAAGCGCACCCCGTGTATAGTGTGAGTGAGCCCGCGTTACCCAGTACATCCACACGACATCACCTCACCCGACGCGGGCGCGGGGGCGGGGACGGCGCGGGCCGCTCTCTCTCTCTCTCTTGTCCACTCTCCGCTAGGAAGCGCACCCCGTGTATAGTGTGAGTGAGCCCGCGTTACCCAGTACATCCACACGACATCACCTCACCCGACGCGGGCGCGGGGGCGGGGACGGCGCGGGCCGCTCTCTCTCTCTCTCTTGTCCACTCTCCGCTAGGAAGCGCACCCCGTGTATAGTGTGAGTGAGCCCGCGTTACCCAGTACATCCACACGACATCACCTCACCCGACGCGGGCGCGGGGGCGGGGACGGCGCGGGCCGCTCTCTCTCTCTCTCTTGTCCACTCTCCGCTAGGAAGCGCACCCCGTGTATAGTGTGAGTGAGCCCGCGTTACCCAGTACATCCACACGACATCACCTCACCCGACGCGGGCGCGGGGGCGGGGACGGCGCGGGCCGCTCTCTCTCTCTCTCTCTCTCTTGTCCACTCTCCGCTAGGAAGCGCACCCCGTGTATAGTGTGAGTGAGCCCGCGTTACCCAGTACATCCACACGACATCACCTCACCCGACGCGGGCGCGGGGGCGGGGACGGCGCGGGCCGCTCTCTCTCTCTCTCTTGTCCACTCTCCGCTAGGAAGCGCACCCCGTGTATAGTGTGAGTGAGCCCGCGTTACCCAGTACATCCACACGACATCACCTCACCCGACGCGGGCGCGGGGGCGGGGACGGCGCGGGCCGCTCTCTCTCTCTCTCTTGTCCACTCTCCGCTAGGAAGCGCACCCCGTGTATAGTGTGAGTGAGCCCGCGTTACCCAGTACATCCACACGACATCACCTCACCCGACGCGGGCGCGGGGGCGGGGACGGCGCGGGCCGCTCTCTCTCTCTCTCTTGTCCACTCTCCGCTAGGAAGCGCACCCCGTGTATAGTGTGAGTGAGCCCGCGTTACCCAGTACATCCACACGACATCACCTCACCCGACGCGGGCGCGGGGGCGGGGACGGCGCGGGCCGCTCTCTCTCTCTCTCTTGTCCACTCTCCGCTAGGAAGCGCACCCCGTGTATAGTGTGAGTGAGCCCGCGTTACCCAGTACATCCACACGACATCACCTCACCCGACGCGGGCGCGGGGGCGGGGACGGCGCGGGCCGCTCTCTCTCTCTCTCTTGTCCACTCTCCGCTAGGAAGCGCACCCCGTGTATAGTGTGAGTGAGCCCGCGTTACCCAGTACATCCACACGACATCACCTCACCCGACGCGGGCGCGGGGGCGGGGACGGCGCGGGCCGCTCTCTCTCTCTCTCTCTTGTCCACTCTCCGCTAGGAAGCGCACCCCGTGTATAGTGTGAGTGAGCCCGCGTTACCCAGTACATCCACACGACATCACCTCACCCGACGCGGGCGCGGGGGCGGGGACGGCGCGGGCCGCTCTCTCTCTCTCTCTTGTCCACTCTCCGCTAGGAAGCGCACCCCGTGTATAGTGTGAGTGAGCCCGCGTTACCCAGTACATCCACACGACATCACCTCACCCGACGCGGGCGCGGGGGCGGGGACGGCGCGGGCCGCTCTCTCTCTCTCTCTTGTCCACTCTCCGCTAGGAAGCGCACCCCGTGTATAGTGTGAGTGAGCCCGCGTTACCCAGTACATCCACACGACATCACTCCCCCGCGCTGCGCTACATGCTTGGTCTCGGTTAGGTATGTGTTATATACTCAGGTATGTGTTATATACTCAGGTATGTGTTATATACTCAGGTATGTGTTATATACTCAGGTATGTGTTATATACTCAGGTATGTGTTATATACTCAGGTATGTGTTATATACTCAGGTACCTACTAAATTAAATCATTGCTAATGCAAAAGAAACTTTTGGTAGGTCTGGGAGCAGGCGTGGGGCGCGCCCCCCCACGTCCCGCCCCCCCACGTCCCGTCCCGCCACGTCCCGTCCCGTCCTGCCGTGCCTCGGTGCTGAATCATTGTCAGCGACAATGTTAGTAATAAATAAATTTTATTTTTTATTTATTTTATTGTTCAAACAAAATCAACAGCCCTTAGGTATGTCCTAACAGTTTAGACCTTACTAATCTAACTTACGGCCAATAAGAGATTTACATTTTATAAAATAAACATACAAAATACCGACAGTCTAACACAAACAAAATACAACTTACTGAAGACTATTATAAAGAAACAATTATTATTTTATAAAACAAGATACTTAATTTAACCTAAAGCAATAAGTTTATATAAACATGAACCTGCCTAGTGCTAGTTGATATTCACTTTTACTTAATTAAATTAAATACCTACATTTGTACATTTATATAGAAAAAGATTTACTAAAACTATTATTATTATTTAATTTTATACAGTGTCCTCCTGCAGAACTTTTAGAACATCTCTTTTATATGCTACCTTACCGTCATGAAAAATGTCCGTGGTATGAAATTTCAAATTATAGATTGTTTGTATCCTGTTAACAACAGAGTAATGGGCGTTAGATAAATAAATAAATAATTAATGCTGGACAATTCACACAGCATTATCTAGCCCCAAGGTAAGCAGAGCTTGTGTTATGGGTACTAGATAACTGATATACGTAATATTATACATTACATAGATAGATATTTTTTATTATACATAGAAAACACCCAGACCAACGGAACAAATTTCTGCAGATCGCACACAAATTTGTTCCGAGGCGGGGATCGAACCCGCAACCTCTTGCGTCGCAGGCAGACTCTCGCCCGCTGCGCCACTGAGGTCGTCGAGTAATGTTCGAGAGATGAACAGCTGTCAGCTATGTGTGGTGTGGCTGAAGCTGGTAGCTGATGTTTCATGTGAACCACAGAACACGATTAAGGATTATTCTATATTCCCCCCCTAAGTGTGTGAAAGGGGGGGGGTTGAAGTTTTGTTGGTGTTTTTTGTAATTCAATAGGTAACCTGTTTCCAGATTTGCTTGAACCTTGCAGAGAATACTTAAAATATAAAGTTATTGAACTCGTTTTAGAATTTTATTCCTGAACATGGGGTGAAACAGGTTCACAAACGTTTAAGATTCCTAATTAATTACAGACATTTCATTTCTTAGTACTTACAGAAATTTCAATACGGAGCCAATATTGAAATGTCTGTCACTTTATAATGTAGGATGCTAAAGACTCCATACAGCCTGCACCTGCGTTGTACCGCAGAAACAACCTGCCTGCTCGCACACAACACAACCAAACCAAGTTAGAGGGAGACGGTGTGTGTCAGCGCTTCCGGAACCCGCTCTGGACCAGCTACTGTGCACACGCTCCGAACCAAACTCTATTGGGCACATAAATAATGACACGTCTATATCTCGCGCCATCTCCTCTCCGAGTCTGCAACTCGCGTCCCTCGCCGGCGGCGGGCGGACGGCGGCGGCGCGCCGGACGGCCGGCGGCGCGCGGCGTCCGCCCAGCAGCGCAGCGCGGTTATTGTTTGTTTTGGGTATTCAATTAACATAAAGCTAATTAATTTAAAATTGCTTCCTAATTAATAATGAGCACAAAGAGTCGTTAATCAGACTTCTCATTATAAACGAAGAAAACATAATCTCTCTCAGTCATTAAGGAAATTTCCAATGCGGCGGAGTACCTCCTGCAGCCGCCGGGGGAGTACCTTCTGCAGCCGCCGGGGGAGTACCTCCTGCAGCCGCCGGGGGAGTACCTTCTGCAGTCGCCGGGGGAGTACCTCCTGCAGCCGCCGGGGGAGTACCTCCTGCAGCTGCCGGGGGAGTACCTTCTGCAGCCGCCGGGGGATTACCTCCTGCAGCCGCCGGGGGAGTACCTTCTGCAGCCGCCGGGGGAGTACATCCTGCAGCCGCCGGGGGAGTACGCGCAGGGGGAGGGAGGGGCGCGCGCGACGTCATCATCGCATCCTTTGTAATTTGTAACAAATGAATACCTCTACTTACATTGTACAAGTCGAGCCATAATGTAAATAAAATATATAATAATGTAAAGCTGGCCACCGCCGCCGCCGCCGCCGCCGCCGCCGCCGCCGCCATCGCCGCCGCCGCCGCCGCCGCCGCCGCCGGTCCATTTGTAAATGGAACAACCGCAGAGTAGCGACCGAGACGCACGACCGCCAATGATATTATAATAATCATTGACGACCGCCCAGCAGAGCGATTACGCTTTTCTCAATCTCAATGGATCAATGGATGTGCGACTGGGTTCGATTCCATCGATAGGACAAATAGAATTGCACTAAATTTTATGGCTGGATAGTCAATGTGAGTGAACACGGAGTGAACGAAGTGGATTCTCCATTCTACGTTTCGTTTTCGATTTTACCTAAAAACTATCCTAAAAGTGATGATTTAATTTTTGAAAAACATATTCACCAAGTGGGTTAGGGGCTTCATAGTCTGTGTTAAAATAATAAATATTTAGGCTGAAACATTTAATAGTTTGGTAATAGTTTTTCTAAGAAATGAGGGTACTTAACTTATATTAAATAAAAATATCATGAAGGTTACGCTACTGTATTTGGAGTCAGAATTGTGGCAATGAAACGTAATCAGAACAGAAGCAGAACATGCACCATCGGAACTGTCATTGTCATGGAAAAAAAAATCAGTGAAATGTTGCCAACTTAGCATACTTGTAGGGCAATTTTCTGGACTAAATTTTTTGTTGATTTATTTAAGTATCTATTTATTAGGACCTAGATTACATTTTGTATCTTATGTGAATCTGGGTGATATCAACTTATCATAATTATTGAAAGGGCCATGACACATAAGAATCTACAACTTTTTACTCGAAAACTTTGAAATGCCTTTGAAATTCTCCTTTCTTCAAATTGACACTTGGAAATGTGAAATAGTCTGCTGGCCGATCGTTCTATTTACTATCAAAAGCTCATCTCTTCATTCATGGGCTTCAATTTCAGCTGGGACTGGGACTGGCAATCGTCTCAGTGATGGCTATTTACAATTGGATGGATGGGAGACGCGAAGGCCATCCAACGGGCTTTCAAATGTCAATGTGGTTGTGAATGGGGTATTTTACCGTGATCGGTGTGCAGCCCGCGCGCGGTCGCCGACCCCGCGGGCGGGGCGGGGCGGCGCGGCGCTCTGTGACCTGGTAACGGTCGGTAGTGGACTTACTAGGCAAACTTGGAAAAGAAACTTTTTTCTAATAATATTATGATTGATTCAGATAATTCGCATCAAAACAAACGTAAGACTTGTGTATTCATTCACGTTGTAGCTATATACCCGGAGCAAGAGTCAAATGGTCGCAAAGTTTACGTGACCTAAGAGATTAGTGCATTGATTAGTACATTCAGTAATTTGGAACAGTGGCGAGGTCTACGGCGAGGTACAGAGAAGGTCTACGCTACGCTAGGTATAATCTTTGGGTATAGCGCAAAAACTTGCCTTTTGGTTTTTAGAATTTTTCGCGTTTTGGATACTGTACGGTGAAACCCCGTGGGTGAAACCGCACTATTCTCTCGCGTCAGCATTTTTACCTTATTGTAGCCATGGTACAATAATATACTCCGCTATTGTAGCCATGGTACAATAATATACTCCGCCATTGTAGCCATGGTACAATAATATACTCCGCCATTGTAGCCATGGTACAATAATATACTCCGCCATTGTAGCCATGGTACAATAATATACTCCGCCATTGTAGCCATGGTACAATAATATACTCCGCCATTGTAGCCATGGTACAATAATATACTCCGCCATTGTAGCCATGGTACAATAATATACTCCGCCATTGTAGCCATGGTACAATAATATACTCCGCCATTGTAGCCATGGTACAATAATATACTCCACCATTGTAGCCATGGTACATTAATATGCTCCGCCATTGTAGCCATGGTACAATAATATACTCCGCCATTGTAGCCATGGTACAATAATATACTCCGCCATTGTAGCCATGGTACAATAATATACTCCGCCATTGTAGCCATGGTACAATAATATACTCCGCCATTGTAGCCATGGTACAATAATATACTCCGCCATTGTAGCCATGGTACAATAATATACTCCGCCATTGTAGCCATGGTACAATAATATACTCCGCCATTGTAGCCATGGTACAATAATATACTCCGCCATTGTAGCCATGGTACAATAATATACTCCACCATTGTAGCCATGGTACATTAATATGCTCCGCCATTGTAGCCATGGTACAATAATATACTCCGCCATTGTAGCCATGGTACAATAATATACTCCGCCATTGTAGCCATGGTACAATAATATACTCCGCCATTGTAGCCATGGTACAATAATATAGTCCGCCATTTCTTCTACACAATCGGCTAAACTAAGTATACAATATTACTATTCCTCCTGAAGATCCAAATTATAATATGCCTCACCTCTTCCTCCGTTTCTATAACTACATAAACTACCAAGCCGAGCGGCCAAGCCAATTCGATCTATACTCATTCGTTATAATGTTTCTTTACCACAGATCCCAGACAGAAATGTTGATACTTATTTATAATATTGTTATTTTGATAAAGTTTTGGACTGTTGTAATAGTGTGTGTGTAATAGTGTGTACGGGACCGGACACTCACACACACAAACACATTTAATAGAGAATTAGACCTATAACACATATAATCCTGAGCTTCAGTTCCAGGACTTCCAGGCGACCGCGAGTCCCGCGACCGTTCAATGATAAAGGCATTTAATACTTTGAGAATGTGTTGTTGTTTACTGTAAGTGTTGTGTATGTGAACAAGATGTCTACATGGTAGAGCGAGGGCGATACTTACTGAACATGAGTAGGTACTCTAGGTAGAGCGAGGGCGATACTTACTGAACATGAGTAGGTACTCTAGGTAGAGCGAGGGCGATACTTACTGAACATGAGTAGGTACTCTAGGTAGAGCGAGGGCGATACTTACTGAACATGAGTAGGTACTCTAGGTAGAGCGAGGGCGATACTTACTGAACATGAGTAGGTACTCTAGGTAGAGCGAGGGCGATACTTACTGAACATGAGTAGGTACTCTAGGTAGAGCGAGGGCGATACTTACTGAACATGAGTAGGTACTCTAGGTAGAGCGAGGGCGATACTTACTGAACATGAGTAGATACTCTAGGTAGAGCGAGGGCGATACTTACTGAACATGAGTAGGTACTCTAGGTAGAGCGAGGGCGATACTTACTGAACATGAGTAGGTACTCTAGGTAGAGCGAGGGCGATACTTACTGAACATGAGTAGATACTCTAGGTAGAGCGAGGGCGATACTTACTGAACATGAGTAGGTACTCTAGGTAGAGCGAGGGCGATACTTACTGAACATGAGTAGGTACTCTAGGTAGAGCGAGGGCGATACTTACTGAACATGAGTAGGTACTCTAGGAAGGTACCCACTTCCCCAGTGTAGGCAGACGCGGTGTACTTGTGCTATGTGTTGATCATCTGGCTGGCTGGTGAAGCACGCGGTGCTGGTGCTGGTAAAGCACGCGGTGCTGGTGCTGGTGAAGCACGAGGTGCTGGTGCTGGTGCCTGGAAGTAAACACTTGGTTGTTGCAGGGTGCTGCGCAGGAATCGCATCGCGCACATCTCGGCGCGCGCCTTCGCCAACACGCCGGCGCTGCGCGTGCTGTGAGTACCTACACCTACCCGGTGCCCGCGTGCCCACCGAGGGTTTCTACCGAAGGACACTTCTCCTTGCACCTTGTCTCGTGCTCGAAGTAGAGCTTTGAACATTTTCCAAAACGAACTTTGATTAAGTTGAGGATTATTTGTAAGCTCGGCTCATCCAGTCGCCCCGCGAATAGATCGTGTTGAGTCACAACAAGTGGCGGGCTCACTGTGCTCTCTGGCGCAGCGCAAGCGCATCAATACTGCAGCTGACATCCCGCCCCACCCCGCGCACCGCGCCGCTCGCCTCGCCCTCGCGGGACAGGCGAGGGGTGTGCGGTGCGACATGCAACCCGGTCAACCAGCTCATCTGTAGTTGTTTGTGTCCACAGGCGGCTGGAGGAGAACCTGCTGAGCGAAGTGCCGCCGGCAATACAGTTGCTGCCGATGCTGGAGGACCTGTGAGTATGCTGGGGCCGGGGTGTGTGTGTGTGTGTGCAGCGTGTGTCTGATGGTGCGTGTCTCCCGCAGGTCGCTGGCGAGCAACCGCGTGTCGAGCGTGGGCAGCGGCGCGCTGGCGGGCTGCCGGCGGCTGGTGCGGCTGGAGCTGCGCGGCAACCCGCTGGACCACCTGCACCAGCACGCGCTGCACGACCTGCCGCACCTCACCACGCTGTGAGTACTCACCCCTCTGTACGCTGCATGCTCAGCACTCACCACTTACGTATACCTACCTAGTGCTAACGGTATACCTACCTAGTGCTAACGGTATACCTACCTAGTGCTAACGGTATACCTACCTAGTGCTAACGGTATACCTACCTAGTGCTAACGGTATACCTACCTAGTGCTAACGGTATACCTACCTAGTGCTAACGGTATACCTACCTAGTGCTAACGGTATACCTACCTAGTGCTAACGGTATACCTACCTAGTGCTAACGGTATACCTACTAGGGCATGCAATTATCGAAACTTTCCGATAATCGATAATCCTATTTTTATAGCTCTATTTCTCGATAAATACCGATAATTACCGGATTTTTGGAGAAGGAAAATATCATTATGTTTAATTTTCAAATTTACTGCTCTATTTGTCCAATTTGCTGCACTCAAGAAGAATATTTACTTATTACCTAGTATTTATCGATCTTTATCGTTAAATGTATTGGAAATTAAATGTTTTTTCTTATAGCTTCGTTCTTTTAACGTTCGTTAAAGTTTCAAAGATTGAATTTACCATTCATTATATAAAAAATAGCTTAAGTTTATTGACATTTGATTAGAAATTTAGTGATGGATAAAAGATAATAGTAACTCATTATTTACTTAAGAATATGTATAAAGTGTAAGAATGAGGAAAGAATGAGAAGGACCTGAACAGGCGAATTCCGAAGATGGTAGGGCGCGACCTTCGGAGCTCCAACACACGCTTCATTGAAGAGGCGATAGAGCGAATCCAAGGGTCCGAAGTATTCACTCAGCAGCTTGGCAGGAGCCACCTCACGAAGCTTGAAACGCATGATGGAAGGACAGTATTGTCGAAGCCGGAGATCTTAGCAGAGATCGAGGATTTCAATTGCCGTTTATACGCTGCACATGTCCCTCTTGCCCAACGAAACGACCACGATTCTAGAACCACCGACGAACTGCCAGACACATCAGTCAAGACGAGATCGTGTCAGCTCTGAGGCAGCTTAAAAATGGAAAAGCCCCCGGTGAAGACGGAATATCATCAGAGCTTTTGAAAGCCGGAAAAACCCCTGTTTTACAGGAATTACAGAACCTCCTCAATGCCGTCCTTCACAGTGGGAGAACTCCAAAGGCATGGGGCGGGAGTCTGCTGGTGCTATTTTTTAAGAAGGGCGATAAACCCTCCGTACAAATTACAGGCCCATATCGCTCCTGAGCCATGTCTATAAGTTCTCACGAGTGGTTACAAATCGTCTCGCCAAAAGACTCGCTCGACGAGTTCTAGCCACCGGAACAAGCCGGGTTTCGCGGAGGATATGGCACCAATGGCATCATAGACCACATACACACAGTAAGGTAAATTATACAAAAGTCCAAAGAGTAATCAGCCCCTGTGCCTGGCCTTTATAAACTATGAAAAAGCCTTTGACTCTGTCGAAACGTGGGCTGTTCTGGAATTCTTACAGCGATTCCAAGCAGACTATCGTTATATCGAGGTGCTGAGATGTCTTTATGATGCCACCATCATGTGTGTCCAAGTACAGGGCCAGCAGTCTAAACCCATCCAACTGCGCAGAGGTGTGAGACAGGGGGATGTTATATCCCGAAACTGTTCACAAGCGCGCTGGAGGATGTGTTTAAGACGCTGGACTGTAAGGGCATAAACATAAACGATTACATCTTACACCTGCGATTCGCGGATGACAGACTTGATGGCGGCTTCAGCCTCACGACGCATCTCGCCTCGCGAACTTGGATAAAACCTAGGTCATAATCATTGGCCACATTGATCTGGGACAGGTCGTCGTTCATGGCCACTTTCTCGAAACTATTTCCGAATACACTTACCTTAGGCAGATTCTGCAGTTGGGTAAAAATAATTTCGAGAAGGAGGCCAAGAGGATGATCCAGCTAGGTTCGGTTGGGCCGCGTTTGGCAAACTACGTTGAGTCTTCTCGCCATCCATACCTCAATGCTTGAAAACGAAAGTTTTCAATCGGTGTGTCCTACCCGTCATGACCTACAGACCTGAGACGTGAACACTCACAGTAGGGCTCGTCCACCAATTTTAAATCGCCCAGCGAGCTAGCTATGGAGATGGAGAGAGCTATGGTCGGAGTTTCTCTGAAAGATAGGATTCGCAACGAATACATCCAACAGAGAACTATGGTTATCGAAATAGCTCAAACGATTAGCAAGCTGAAGTGGCAGTGGGCTGGCCATATCTCGAGTAGAACCAACAACCGCTGGGGTAAACGTGTTCTTGAGTAGAGATTGAGACTCGGAAAACGTAGCGTAAGAAGCCCTCCGACCAGGTGGGATGATAAATTGCGAAAGACTGCTGGCAGATGCTTGATGCGGCAAGCTGAAGATAGGGCGCTAAGGCGCTCACCAGGGGAGCCCTATGTCCAGCAGTGGACTAATATAGGCTGATGATAAATGATGATCGATCAATGCAATGAGTGTTTTTAACACTGCTAATAATATTATCGTTTATCGATATTTTATCGATTTTTTTCGATAATTATCGCTAGCAAAAATGAGCCGATTACCGATAATTTATCGGTTATCGATTATCGGTTTGCATGCCCTAATACCTACCTAGTGCTAACGGTATACCTACCTAGTGCTAACGATATACCTACCTAGTGCTAACAGTATACCTACCTACCTAGTTGACGTTGACGACCTCTGTGGCGCGGTGGGCGAAGGTCTGCCTGCGACGCAGGAGGTTGCGGGTTCGATTCCCGCCTCGGGACAAATGTGTGTACGATCTGCAGACCTTTGTTCAGGGTGTTCTGGTCGTTTTCTATGTATAATAAAAAATATCTATCTATGTATTGTATTATATATATTATATTATGTATATCAGTTATCTAGTACCCATAACACAAGCTCTGCTTAGCTTGGGGCTAGATAATGCTGTGTGAATTGTCCAGCATTATTTATTATTATTATTTATTATTAGTGCTAACGGTATAGGTACCTACCTAGTGCTAAATGCTAATAAAAGTGTAATTATGCGATATCAAAGATCCTAGGATCCTACGTTCCGTATGCGATATAAAACAAGAAGAAGAAGGCACACTGAGGGGACAAGGTCTCACGTGTTCCTTGGGTAGGGGTACACTAGGTATACACAGATCACACGCTGAACCATACAACGCAAACTATCTGCAAAACAAGAAGAAGAAGGCACACTGAGGGGACAAGGTCTCACGTGTTCCTTGGGTAGGGGTACACTAGGTATACACAGATCACACGCTGAACCATACAACGCAAACTATCTGCAAAACAAGAAGAAGAAGGCACACTGAGGGGACAAGGTCTCACGTGTTCCTTGGGTAGGGGTACACTAGGTATACACAGATCACACGCTGAACCATAAAACGCAAACTATCTGCAAAACAAGAAGAAGAAGGCACACTGAGGGGACAAGGTCTCACGTGTTCCTTGGGTAGGGGTACACTAGGTATACACAGATCACACGCTGAACCATACAACGCAAACTATCTGCAAAACAAGAAGAAGAAGGCACACTGAGGGGACAAGGTCTCACGTGTTCCTTGGGTAGGGGTACACTAGGTATACACAGATCACACGCTGAACCATACAACGCAAACTATCTGCAAAACAAGAAGAAGAAGGCACACTGAGGGGACAAGGTCTCACGTGTTCCTTGGGTAGGGGTACACTAGGTATACACAGATCACACGCTGAACCATAAAACGCAAACTATCTGCAAAACAAGAAGAAGAAGGCACACTGAGGGGACAAGGTCTCACGTGTTCCTTGGGTAGGGGTACACTAGGTATACACAGATCACACGCTGAACCATACAACGCAAACTATCTGCAAAACAAGAAGAAGAAGGCACACTGAGGGAACTAGGTCTCACGTGTTCCTTGGGTAGGGGTACACTAGGTATACACAGATCACACGCTGAACCATAAAACGCAAACTATCTGCAAAACAAGAAGAAGAAGGCACTCTGAGGGGACTAGGTCTCACGTGTTCCTTGGGTAGGGGTACACTAGGTATACACAGATCACACGCTGAACCATACAACGCAAACTATCTGCAAAACAAGAAGAAGAAGGCACACTGAGGGGACAAGGTCTCACGTGTTCCTTGGGTAGGGGTACACTAGGTATACACAGATCACACGCTGAACCATACAACGCAAACTATCTGCAAAACAAGAAGAAGAAGGCACACTGAGGGGACAAGGTCTCACGTGTTCCTTGGGTAGGGGTACACTAGGTATACACAGATCACACGCTGAACCATGCAACGCAAACTATCTGCAAAACAAGAAGAAGAAGGCACACTGAGGGGACAAGGTCTCACGTGTTCCTTGGGTAGGGGTACACTAGGTATACACAGATCACACGCTGAACCATAAAACGCAAACTATCTGCAAAACAAGAAGAAGAAGGCACACTGAGGGGACAAGGTCTCACGTGTTCCTTGGGTAGGGGTACACTAGGTATACACAGATCACACGCTGAACCATACAACGCAAACTATCTGCAAAACAAGAAGAAGAAGGCACACTGAGGGGACAAGGTCTCACGTGTTCCTTGGGTAGGGGTACACTAGGTATACACAGATCACACGCTGAACCATACAACGCAAACTATCTGCAAAACACTAGCAAGCTAAGTGTCCGTGCCGTGATGGTAGCGTACACATAACCGTGTCCGTGATGGTAGCGTACACATAACCGTGTCCGTGATGGTAGCGTACACATAACCGAATTCACGTTTGTTGTTATGCCTAATAAATAACGTATAAATAGAGTATAATCAGTGCAAAAGTAAAATAAATAGCGCCTCCTTGGTTTAAGAAATAATGACCATTGTTTGTGGGTACGCCAGCATAACGTTATGCTAGCGTACCCATTAAAAACCGAAATAGTTCCTATAGAAAACGAGGTTTTCTTAATGTAAATGCTATTTGTATAAATAGTGTGTGAAGTACTTCCTCTCCCAGTAGTCATACTTTATGCAAATTCGTAATCAAACACTATAAAAAGTTGATGTAAAGTTCTAGGAACATGACGACGCATTATCTCTATCTCTTTCACTTCCATGATGGATAATTCACACGCATCTTTCTCTATCTTTCATTGTTACCAATACCTACATTGCTCACTGCTCAGAGTCCAAGGGATATTGCTGTCCGTTGCAATGTAGTTCCGCCGTGGTCTGCTAGATGGCGCTTATAGTCTTGTTCCATATCTCTGTTCCTATGAGAGCAATCATTGTGAAATTTTGCATAGCTAAGACGCTATTTATACTCTATTATTGTGTATAAATTTTGTTGCTATAGTATAAGCCGTTTTTGAGAACGGTCGTGTGTACGCTAGCATAACGTTATGCTGGCGTACCCACAAACAATGGTCATTATTTCTTAAACCAAGGAGGCGCTATTTATTTTAATTTTGCACTGATTATATTCTATATAAACGCTATTAATTAGGCATAACAACAAACGTGAATTCGGTTATGTGTACGCTACCATCACGGACACGCAAGCTAACTATGCTCTATTAAAGTTAAAACCTGTGGTCACTAAAAAAACGTTGGTATCAGTGTACTATGCTTATGTGCACTCCATAATACGCTATGTTATAACAGTGTGGGGAAATAGTGCTGTGGTAAGCAAGGCTTTGATTTGCCAGAAAGGGGCCATTAGAATAATTTGCGGACTACATATACATAGGAGAACGTCTGCTAAGAAATGTTTTGAGAACACCACTAGTAGGATCTACACTCATTCTAGTTTAAATAAGCTTAGGTTATATATTTAGTTTTCTGTCCTGTGTAACAATAACAACCAGTTTTGTGAACTAACAATAAAAAAAGCAAATATAAAATTATGACTGTGGTATCTCTATATTTATAAAAGTAAAAAAAAAACTAGTCAAACCAACGGTACGTCTTGCGAAAGTACAAAAGCAGGGAGAATTTATTAAAATACAATTATATAATAAACTACCAATTAAAATCACACACATTGACAATTTTGAACATTTTAAACTTCAAAATTTTTTTTGGAAAGCCTTGCATTTTATATGTATGTACCTATTACCTACTGAATTTATGTGTAGTAATTTACTGATTACTTATTATATTACTTACAGCGATTCCAAGTAGACTATCGTTATATCGAGGTGTTGAGATATCTTTATGATGCCGCCACCATGAGTGTCCAAGTACAGGGCCAGCAGTCTAAACCCATCCAACTGCGCAGAGGTGTGAGACAGGGGATGTTATATCCCCGAAACTGTTCACAAGCGCGTTGGAAGATGTGTTTAAGATGCTGGACTGGAAAGGTAAGGGCATTAACATAAACGGCGATTACATCTCACACCTGCGATTCGCTGATGACTTAGTCTAGTTGGTCTTAATGGCGGAGTCGCTGGATCAGCTGAACTGGATGCTGGCCGGCCTAGCTTCAGCCTCACGACGCATCGGTCTTGGCATGAACTTGGATAAAACCAAGGTCATGATCAATGGCCACATTGATCCGGGACCGGTCGTCGTACAGGGCCATTTTCTCGAAATTGTTTCCGAATACACTTACCTTGGGCAGATTCTGCAGTTGGGTAAAAACAATTTCGAGAAGGAGGCCAAGAGGAGGATCCAGCTAGGTTGGGCAGCGTTTGGGAAACTACGTCGAGTCTTCTCGTCATCCATACCGCAATGCTTGAAAACGAAAGTTTTCAATCAGTGCGTCCTACCCGTCATGACCTACGGAGCTGAGACGTGAACACTCACGGTAGGGCTGGTCCATCAGTTTCAAGTCGCCCAGCGAGCTATGGAGAGAGCTATGCTCGGAGTTTCTCTGAAGGATAGGATTCGCAACGAATACATCCGACAGAGAACCAAGGTTATCGACATAGCTCAAAGGATTAGCAAGCTGAAGTGGCAGTGGGCTGGACATATTTCCAGAAGAACCGACAACCGCTGGGGTAAACGTGTTCTTGAGTGGAGACCGCGACTCGGAAAACGTAGTGTAGGACGCCCTCCGACCAGGTGGACTGGTATAGGCTGATGATGATGAATTTACTGATTAAATTTATTGAAAACCTCTTTTAACGACTTAAAAAACGAATGATATGAAATTATTTGAATTATTATGAATGTAATATTATTTGTATATTGTGTATTATATTATATTATATACCTACTGTTAAATTAAATTTTCTAAAATCTGATTTGTACAACATAACTTGTATAACTTCCAATGGTATATAATATAATGGTCAGTAATACAAATATACAAAAATTAATATATACAAAATGTAGTATGATAGGGTTGTTCACTTCACTCCGCATTCATTACTACTTAGATGAAGTATTTCGCGAAACAGCGAGGTAGTACTAGTTGTAGCAATGAGTTCTCTCTCACCTCCTCGGCCTAGGGAGAGAGAGAAGGAGTAGCTGCCTGACCTCACCGTGCCGTCACCCTGATTAGTACGAGGCAAGTACCGGGGTGCGGGGCGCGGGGAGCGGGGAGCGGACGTGACGTGCCAGCCCATTGCCACTTCAGCTTGCTAATCCTTCGAGCTATGTCGATAACCTTGGCTCACTGTCGGATGTATTCGTTGCGAATCTTATCTTTCAAAGAAACTCCGAGCATAGCTCTCTCCATAGCTCGCTGGGCGACTTTAAACTGGTAGACCAGCCCTACCGTGAGTGTCCACGTATCAGCTCCGTAGGTCATGACGGGTAGGACCACGAAGCAAATACAAAGAGGAGACGGCCTAAGCCACCGTGCACTGTGATTCTCAGCCTGGTCCTGACATCATCACAGTGGTCGTGTCTAAGTCAGTGAACTGACGTCGTTCGTTCTGTGCACAACTTTATAAACAAAGGCATTTTCGTGATTTTGTTTGATAAGATGTAGAAAAGGATGAAGTGTTGTGTTTCATTATGTAAAAACTACTCGGACGGACGTTCTGGTGATATGAACGGCATTTCATTTCATTTGTAAGTAAGTTTATGCGTAATTTAATACATTAGTTCTAGAAAAATCTATCGTGTCGGCCTCTCCAAATATACTTATTCTACTTGACAATAGATAGCGACACTTTGTGTCATGGGAACCTAAAAATAAATAGGCAGATAGAGCAGTATTAATATATTTTAATAATCAAACGTACTGAAATTTATTCTACTGACATCCCTAAAGACTTTTTAGTCGCCAAAATATTATTTTTTCAGTTATCATATTTTTTTTTAAAATGACGCCATCTGTCTTTATCTCTCTTCGTTAATTCTGAGTACGTCCCTGTTTTATCCAACACTTAGTGACATCTAGTGTGAGGTAGTTAAACTACTTCGTAACATCGATACAGAACGAAGCAAGCAGTTTTGCTTTTCACCGGTAGATGGAAAACAAAAAAGTGGGCGGGATCTAACACAGGGGGTGTTACCACCCCACAAATTGTCACGCGTTGTTTCTTATGGAAATCTAATCCAAGACCATCTCCTCTCTGTATTTGCTCTGTGGGTAGGACGCACTGATTGAAAACTTTCGTTTTCAAGCATTGCGAACGGGAACTCGATAAGGTGACTTCTGATATTTGAGGCCGGTTGTAGATTCAGTTCGCTTGGTTGGTAGCGTCGACATCTTGGAGTTCCCGGCCGGGATGGTCCCACTCCACATCTTTGAGTTCCCGGCCGGGATGGTCCCACTCCACATCTTGGAGTTCCCGGGCGGGATGGTCCCACTCCACATCTTGGAGTTCCCGGCCGGGATGGTCCCACTCCACATCTTATAGTTCCCGGCCGGGATGGTCCCACTCCACATCTTGGAGTTCCCGGCCGGGATGGTCCCACTCCACATCATGGAGTTCCCGGGCGGGATGGTCCCACTCCACATCTTGTAGTTCCCGGCCGGGATGGTCCCACTCCACATCATGGAGTTCCCGGCCGGGATGGTCCCACTCCACATCTTGGAGTTCCCGGCCGGGATGGTCCCACTCTACATCTTGGAGTTCCCGGCCGGGATGGTCCCACTCCACATCTTGGAGTTCCCGGGCGGGATGGTCCCACTCCACATCTTGTAGTTCCCGGCCGGGATGGTCCCACTCCACATCATGGAGTTCCCGGCCGGGATGGTCCCACTCCACATCTTGGAGTTCCCGGCCGGGATGGTCCCACTCTACATCTTGGAGTTCCCGGCCGGGATGGTCCCACTCCACATCTTGGAGTTCCCGGCCGGGATGGTCCCACTCCACATCTTGTAGTTCCCGGCCGGGATGGTCCCACTCCACATCATGGAGTTCCCGGGCGGGATGGTCCCACTCCACATCTTGTAGTTCCCGGCCGGGATGGTCCCACTCCACATCATGGAGTTCCCGGCCGGGATGGTCCCACTCCACATCATGGAGTTCCCGGGCGGGATGGTCCCACTCCACATCTTGTAGTTCCCGGCCGGGATGGTCCCACTCCACATCATGGAGTTCCCGGCCGGGATGGTCCCACTCCACATCTTGGAGTTCCTGGGCGGGATGGTTCCACTCCACATCTTGCAGTTCCCGGCAGGGATGGTCCCACTCCACGCCGCATAGGATTCTGATCGCTCGTTCAGCCGCTCGTCCAAAAACCTCAACGCCGTACTATGTCAAAACATGAAAACACCCCTGAATCGTGCGTGATACTCCCTTTGCTTGGGCGGGGCTGGGGCGCTGGGCTAAGCACGCAGAAGATAGCTTTTCACTTAGAAGACGATAGAAGATGCAGATAACGTTGTCCTTTGTTTTTGTCTGGGCCCAAATAGAAGTAAACAATATTTCATTATTTTTTTTAAAGATTATTTATCGGGTATTTATCGCGTACCTTTTGCTTTCTTTTTCCCAACGTTTCAACCGCGTTTCAGCGATCGTGGTCACGGGGCGACTGGATTTACTCGGAGTTACAACCGAGGATTGATGGCAGTTTCCACGACTACCCTCAATTCATCGTCAGAATCAGGAAAGTTCACGTTCACATTGCGACACACTACACTGACCGTGTCCGATTGCTGTACAGACGGGACACGATGCACACACTTATTTAACACAGAATTCCACGAGGAAAAGAGACGAAAACCATCTTCACGATTAAAGTTCGGGTGTTTTTTGATCTCAATCGCCTCTCGAACCATCCTTTTGTAGTAGTGGCGTTCACGGGACAGAACTTTAGGGTCATGTAGCTTAATCCAGTGGTTGGTTCCTGAGTCTAGCAGGTGTTCCACTATCGCTGACTTGTTCATCTGCCTATTTTTGACCGCAACTATGTGCTCTTTCACCCTTTCGGCAATGGTCCTTTTAGTTTGCCCTATGTATGAGCGGCCACAGCTGCAGTCAATCTTGTATACGCTTGGCATTTGTAGAGGTATAACATCCTTAGGTGTCCGTAGTTGCTGGGCAACTTTTGTATGGGGGGTGAGAACCGACTTTATCGAAAACCTTTTCAGGATATTTTCGATTTTATCCGTCACCCCTTTCACATACGGTAAAAAGATGGGTTGTCTGCTGACCCCCGGCGTTCTTCGGCTTCTCCGCTTTGTGTGTACAGTATTTACATATCCGTTCTGTTTGAGAACCTTCTGGACATGGCTGAGTTCCTTCTCGAGATGTTCAGGGCCATATAGAGCATGAGCCCTATTCGTGATTGAGGACACAACGGACTGTAAATGGTGCGGGTGATGATGTGGATGTGGTGGGTGATGCGGCATTCAGGTACCTGTCTGTGTGAGTGGGTTTTCGATAGACACTGTGCGCTAACGAACCATCTGGTCTGACGGAGCGGCCAACCCGTCTTACTTTTCATGCAAACGCTCGTACGTGATTATGTCGTTGTAACCATAGGCTTAGAATGTACTAGACCAACAGTGACAGATTAACGGTGTTACAAAAAATGAAATGTAAATGTGTGCGTGAAATAGTGCTGCCTTGACTCTAGCATAATATTATCGATGGTCTTACGGGCGAAATGACACGACATAATGAGTTAGTTTAACAAAGTTATATAAAAAGTATTTTATAATATAAAAAATCAAATACATTTAACCTATTATTTATAAATGAAATGACTTGGTTCAGCTAGTATGAAATAATGTATGTTTATATATAATATGGATATTTCTGTGTGTGTGTTTATTACCATGTTTGTAAAATAAAACGTATCCAAAGTTGAAGTCCAATGCATTTATTATAAGTAGGTAATGTAAAGCTTTCAAAAGTCAAAAGTACGTCTAATCATCACAAAATTAAAATAAAACTTATCAGTATTTGACTCCCGCTAACAAAATTTATATGCTCCCAATCACATTCACACATTGTGACTCCAAAGAATTTGTATCCAAAAATAATGGCTACTAAAACAAAAAAACATACTATTGGGTCGTCACAAAAGTAATGGGACAATTGGTTTATGTTATACATTATTATATTACAACAGGTACAGATACGGTTGGTTCATTAGGACACGTCGATGTTTCCTTAGTATGAAGTTGGTTGGAAACCTGTAAGAACATAACATTATAAATTCTTATTAGATACTTATAGTTATTTTAAATTCCATGCTGATAAACAGTCAGCTAACTAGTTCAATAAAAAATTATAAAAATTCTTAAATAAAGAAATAATCTCAAGTTCTTCTTCTGTTTAGGTTTGTTTAAAATTTTGATGTCTTGTGTTAACTAGTTTCAAGGTCGTTTCAATGTGTGTGCTTCCATGATAACATTGTGAACTCGAGTTTTCTATAACCTCTTATCAGATTTTTTTATATTTCGAAAGAAAGCTTTCGAACGAGAGCGGGCGGACCCACTGAAACAAAGACGGGGGTTAAAAGAAAAGCAAAAATATTAAAACAGAGATATTTTTAAAATAATCTGCCCAAAAAAATAGTCTATAGTTTTGATTTTAGGGTGCGAGTCAAAGATTATAGTATACCTCAACGTAGGATCCTAGGATCTTTGGTGCGAGTACATTTAATTTGTTGAATTTGTATATAGACGACCGATGTGGCGCGGTGGGCGAAGGTCTGCCTGCGACGCAGAAGGTTGCGGGTTCGATTCCCGCCTCGGGACAAATGTGTGTACGATCTGCACACATTTGTTCAGGGTGTTCTGGTCGTTTTCTATATTAATAAAAAATATCTATCTATGTATTGTATTATATTATGTATATCACTTAAATACAGTATTGTACTGAATTGCCAGTAGCCCTGTATATTATGTTATAATAACCCTGTACACCCTGTACATTACGTTCTTTTTATTTTACAGGAATGGATTTGTAAAGTACAATAAACCACTACTTATGTTTTATTGTAGGTACTTTACAAATCTAAGCCTATGATAAGCCTAGCCAATCACGTCGAACCTACCGGCCGACACGTATTATCGACTATCGATACAAATCTAAGCCTATGATAAGCCTAGCCAATCACGTCGAACCTACCGGCCGACACGTATTATCGACTATCGATACAAATCTAAGCCTATGATAAGCCTAGCCAATCACGTCGAACCTACCGGCCGACACGTATTATCGACTATCGATACAAATCTAAGCCTATGATAAGCCTAGCCAATCACGTCGAACCTACCGGCCGACACGTATTATCGACTATCGATACAAATCTAAGCCTATGATAAGCCTAGCCAATCACGTCGAACCTACCGGCCGACACGTATTATCGACTATCGATACAAATCTAAGCCTATGATAAGCCTAGCCAATCACGTCGAACCTATCGGCCGACACGTATTATCGACTATCGATACAAATCTAAGCCTATGATAAGCCTAGCCAATCACGTCGAACCTACCGGCCGACACGTATTATCGACTATCGATACAATAGATAGATAGATAGATGATTTATTCATGAACAATGTTAACAATCGTATTTGAATATTATGAGAATCTTAATGCACAAAATTCTTCTCGACTTGGATTAGCGCGGGATCTTATGGCCTCTTACTAGCTAAAACAACGACATATCGACATCTTGTGTCTCTATCTCTTTTTCTCTCGTGGCAGTGTGTATTAACTAAATACCTCTCGCTCCCACGCTTTGTTAGTCTATTGAACGTAGTGAAAAAATTCTATGTCTATGGTTGTAACAGATCTTTCTTTGAAACTTTTAACTAATAGGTATCATGAGCACTATTATCTAGGTTTCTATTGTAACAAAAAACCAAAATTTGAAGAAGCAAATTCAGTATAAGCCTCCAAAAATTTGCTTTTTTGCACAAATTTTACCTGAACTTTGGGCGTTCATAATGTACTCTTAAATTGTAAAAATAAAAGAAAATATTTCTTGCAAATGTAATGGAGATTCTAAACGACAAACTTCTATTTAACAAACTTGTAAGGCTTACTGAAAATCACGTATTTCCTGGAACATGTTTTAATGAAATTTTCGCACACTATTTTTCGTTCAATGTTATCGCGTTGTCAAAAAAACCGAAAGTAACCGAATGCCAACCGAGCGCTCAGGCGCTTTCTCTCTATTTTCGCTTTGCCTCTTTTTCTAACATTGCGCTGGATGAAACAACAAGCTTTTCAATCACGCTCGCGTTGGCGATAGTAGGACCGGGAAGGGTCCTCTTAAGAATTCATTTAGCTCGTAGTAGCATTTTTTCAATAGCATCTCTTTTAATCTTATTTTAAATATTTTTTTATTTTCTTGGCTTTTTATCTGGACTAGTTTGGTGTTTTTTTTTTATTTTGATGCAGGTGTCACAATATTATGTATGTACCGACTTTGATAGCGACGCGGTTGTCCATTTATTTTTTAAAGAAATGAGGGTTTTTCTTACAAATTTACAAATTTCTAGAATATTTGATTTTTCCTATACTTACCTACTTAGTGCCATTCCATCGCAGAAGGTACTTGTTACATCACGTGGTTGACCTTTGCGTTGAGAAGGCTATGTGATTCAGCAGATTATTTATTAAGCATCCATCCTCCTCCGCATACATGACATATTCCGGTCGCGCGGAGGCCGCGCCGCCGCCGCGCCGCCGACTAACCGCAAGTTGACAAAAAAATGAAAAAAAAAGAAAGAAAGAAAAGACATTTATTTTTAACCACAATCAATTACACAGTTAAACACAAACTTAAAGCTAATACCTAGACCTAGACCTAGGTACATTAAATGAAGTGAATAGAATCAATAACACATTTCTTGTTTGATAGGTTTTAAATAATTGCAATTTCTATTAGATACTTACCTAAAACTAGACTTGATTAGGCGCTTATGTTGAAGATAAGTAAGCCTATAGAAATAGACAGACTTTGATTGGGTATTTTATTTATAAATTGTCCGTTATTTGACAACATTCCGACTAGATGGAAGTTATCCTCAATAGATAAATAGGTGGAAAGCTTTGCAATGTCCACCGATACCTATATGTATGTATGTACGTAACGTGACGTGATGCGATGTGTTCATGTGTGTGTGTGTGACACATATTTGTGATAAAACGAGAAGTACGCGCGTGTGTGTGTGTGCAGGCGGGCCGCGGTGACGTCAGCACGACACGAGCGCGCTCTGTAAGGTCGATAGTCGCGCGTCCGCCGAGAGCCGGCGGCGGCGGCGGCGTGCCGATGCCGGAAGCACGAGGACACGGCTCGCGTGTGCTGGCTGATGTCCGGAATGTGTTCCGGTGTCCGGGCGTCGCCGCCGCGCGCCGGAAGCACGAGGACACGGCTCGCGTGTGCTGGCTGATGTCCGGAATGTGTTCCGGTGTCCGGGCGTCGCCGCCGCGCGCCGGAAGCACGAGGACACGGCTCGCGTGTGCTGGCTGATGTCCGGAATGTGTCGCCGCACGGCTACGCTTCGCACGCTTTTAATTATGATGTTAAAGTAAAGAAAGAGTCATTAAAAGACACAGAATAAAAGCAACCTACCTACCTACCTAGTGAACTGAGGAAATAGGGATGACAGATTAACGTGATACAGATTAGGTCTGATACTGGGCACATTAGGTCTGATACTGGGTACATTAGGTCTGATACTGGGTACATTAGGTCTGATACTGGGTACATTAGGTCTGATACTGGGCACATTAGGTCTGATACTGGGCACATTAGGTCTGATACTGGGCACATTAGGTCTGATACTGGGTACATTAGGTCTGATACTGGGTACATTAGGTCTGATACTGGGTACATTAGGTCTGATACTGGGCACATTAGGTCTGATACTGGGCACATTAGGTCTGATACTGGGCACATTAGGTCTGATACTGGGTACATTAGGTCTGATACTGGGTACATTAGGTCTGATACTGGGTACATTAGGTCTGATACTGGGCACATTAGGTCTGATACTGGGCACATTAGGTCTGATACTGGGCACATTAGGTCTGATACTGGGTACATTAGGTCTGATACTGGATACATTAGGTCTGATACTGGGTACATTAGGTCTGATACTGGGTACATTAGGTCTGATACTGGGTACATTAGGTCTGTATGTATGATCGGTACTCGGTAGATGCCTATACGGTAACATTCATAGACTGGAGTACGGGGCGGCGCCGCGGCGCGGCGTCCGCTCCGGGCGGCGCGGGCGGCGCGGCGCAAGGACGTGTCCGGCGCGTCCTTGGCGCGTGATGTCGTTATAATTTGAATGAGCACATCTGGTCGGCGAGGCTGGTCGTAACGCGCGCCCTCGCACCGCCGCCGCCGCCGCCGCCGGCACACCGAGACACTCCAATACACTGATGACCGTGTACTTTATTGCGGAACCGCCTTGCGCCACTTCCAGCGCCACAATAAGAAGCTCATGACGACGACATCACAGTCCCAGCCGAGCCGACCTTGCGGCAGGCACCTACTCACAGTCCCAGCCGAGCCGACCTTGCGGCAGGCACCTACTCACAGTCCCAGCCGAGCCGACCTTGCGGCAGGCACCTACTCACAGTCCCAGCCGAGCCGACCTTGCGGCAGGCACCTACTCACAGTCCCAGCCGAGCCGACCTTGCGGCAGGCACCTACTCACAGTCCCAGCCGAGCTTGCGGCAGGGTGTCCGTGATGGTAGCGTATACATAACCGAATTCACGTTTGTTGTTATGCCTAATAAATAACGTATAAATAGAGTATAATCAGTGCAAAAGTAAAATAAATAGCGCCTCCTTGGTTTAAGAAATAATGACCATTGTTTGTGGGTACGCCAGCATAACGTTATGCTAGCGTACACACGACCGTTCTCAAAAACGGCTTATACTATAGCAACAAAATTTATACACAATAATAGAGTATAAATAGCGTCTTAGCTATGCAAAATTTCACAATGATTGCTCTCATAGGAACAGAGATATGGAACAAGACTATAAGCGCCATCTAGCAGACCACGGCGGAACTACATTGCAACGGACAGCAATATGCTCCATACGCCGCCAGGTCCATTGGCGAAGGCAATGCACGATAATGCCCGCTGCCACACGGCTGCACTCAAATGTGGCCATTGATCATGACCTTGGTTTTATCCAAGTTCATGCCAAGACCGATGCTTCGCGAGGCTGAAGCTAGGCCGGCCAGCATCCAGTTCAGCTGATCCAGCGACTCCGCCATTAATAATAATAATAAGCATTTATTTATCTCTCACAATAGGTTTTAGTGTTAAACTATATTATATTATTATTATATTATATTATTCCTTGGAAGATGGGTCAGCCTTTAGTTTGGGATGCTACGTGTGTAGATACCCTAGCACCTTCTCATCTTGCAGGGACATCAGTAAGGGCAGGCTCCGCAGCAACATCAGCGGAGTTCCTCAAACGGCGAAAATACGCTAGTCTTGACAGAGGTTACCTATTTGAGCCGTTTGGGGTGGAAACCCTAGGTCCTTGGGGTCCTGGGGCACACGTTATCTATAAAGATCTTACAAAACTACTAATAGAGTCCACGGTGATCGGAATGCTGGTTTTTATTTCGGTCAACGAATTAGCATTGCCATTCAACGTGGCAATGCTGCCAGCATTCTGGGCACTCTGCCTTCTGGTGACGGCTTAGATTTTTAGTAAATAGATGTAAGTGTAAATATTAGTTGTAATTATTTTTTGCTGTTAAATAAAAAAAGTTTTTAGTGTTAAACTATTTACTAACTAAATTTAAACACAGTAAGTATGCTAACCTAGGTAGGTCCAACAAATTAAAAAGACCAAAGACCTGTTTTGTGAGAGAACTGGTGCCTGTGATAGGTTTTTACAAACCTGTGGTACGGGTCACCAGGCCCTTCACTCCACGGGGAATAGAAATTTGTCTGTTTGGAGGTAGGTGCTATGTAAGTGGAAAATCTAGTTTCATTCTTAAATGAACATGGGTATCATTATTAAGATAAATGGAAAAGTTCTTATATTATAAGAATTAGTAGGTACCTATTTAGTAAGTTAAATCTTTTTGGTTGACTCCAGCGTGCTTGCTCCTGTTTGAATAGTGTTTGCTGAATGTGTGTGTTTGTGAGTGGTATCTGAAATATGTGGAAAATGTGGTATCTTTGTGGGCAGAAAATGATAGGGCGCGGTTTATATATTTTAAAAAATAATAATAATAAAAATATATATATTATAAGTATAATAGTAGGTATATATTATATGAATATGTTTTGGTGAATTGAAACATGTTTAGTATTATATAATTAATTAATACTTCATACTTAAATAATATTTTATATAAAAATATAATAGGTGTGTGGTGAAAGTGGTAATAGTGAAGAGAATATCAAATATACTTTGTTTCAATTAGATTAACATTTGTAGGTATTTTATATGCCGTTTGTAGTGTAGGTAATTTAACTTGTCTATGTGCGCATTTTGTGAGCATAAAGACAGAAGGTTATTGGATTTGAATCATGGTTATGACATCGGGATTAGTAGGTTTTCAGTATCACTATAGGTTAATGACTTTAACCAGATAGTGGCAGCAGTTTTGCATTTCGCTCTTGAGAGCGAGTAAATGGAGAGCTTAGCATTAGCTAAATTATAAATGTAAGGTCCAAGAAAGATGAAAAACTTATTGGGCAGTTTTGTGCGAAAGTTGGGAGAGCAGCATACCTTGCCCTTCCTTCTCCTGTTTTTAATTAGTTCCTGATCATATATGTTAACTGCGAGTGCTTGAGTAATATAGTTTGCAACAAGAAGTATTGTCTTACGGTTAGGACATCCCATTTGATATACAGTTCATTTGTAGGAAAACGGAATGGCAAACCAGCTCCTACCTTTAGCACTGCTCTTTGTGCTCTTTCTAGTTCCAGTAGTTGAGTCTTTCCGGTGGCCCCCCATGCGGAGATGCAGTAACCAAATACATATAGGCTGACACAATGCTAAATATACCATTTTGATGACATTACGGTCCGCTACATTCTTCAATGTTTTGAATATGAATATTAGTTTACGGAGCCTTTTGACTAACGAACTGACGTGAGGCTTGAATGAGACTGTCTGGTCTATAATAACACCCAGGTACTTAGTATTATCCGTACGTTTCAGTGCAGGGCAGAGACAGTCCTTGTTAGTATCGGTTGCTGCGCGTTGCATCTATGTATTTTTATCTCGAGCGAGGTAGCCGGTAGAAGGTTCGACCTTTGCGCAAAGACCATATATGTGGTTTTGGTAACATTTTAACGTTAGAACATTCGCCTTTAACCACGTACAGGCTGTGATAACTCCCTTCTGGGCTAGTTTAAAGACCTCTTCCCAGGAATCGCCGTTAAAGAGGAGGGCCGTATCGTCTGCAAAGGTAAATATTTTGCCCTTGTGAAGACTCAGGTTGCAGAGACTGTTTATGTATATAAGAAACAGCGAGGGTCCTAGGATGCTGCCCTGGGGGACTCCGTAGGTAACTGTTTGTTCCTTGCTGACGAATTGGCCAATTTTGACTCGCTGTTTCCTATTCGTGAGATAGTTACTGAATAATTTTAATGGTATTCCCCGAACCCCAGCAAGCTCTAGCTTCCTCACAAGTATAGGGATCGAAACCGTGTCGAACGCCTTAGCCAGATCTAAAAATACTGCTAAGGACTTCTTGTTTTCATCTATGTTTTTAACTATGGTGCTTGTCAATTTTAGCACAGCGTCGTTGGTTGATTTATTTGCGCGAAAACCAAATTGGGAGGGAGATAAGAGGTTGTTTGTTTCAATGAATTTCGTAAGTCTGGAGTTCATTATTTTCTCGAGGATTTTGGAGAGGCTAGATAGGATTGAGATCGGTCTATAGTTGTCAACACGATCCCGATCACCACTCTTGTGAATAGGCTTGATGAGGGCTGTCTTAAATGCGCGTGGGAATACGCCATTTGATAGAGCAAGGTTGCAAATATGAGTGATCGCCCTAGATAGTAACTGCGCGTATCTTTTTAAAATTGATCCGGAAATTTGGTCAAAACCTACTGCACACTTATTCTTAAGTCCCCTTATTAGCAAATTGACTTCATCTTCATCAGTCGGTAGCATAACAAAGGAGTTTACCGGGGTGATAGCAGATGCAGGCTCCACTTCATTAGTCGAGGCATGAGGGTTAATTGTTTTTTCGGTCAGTGTTTTACCTATGTTTGCGAAAAAGGCATTTACTTTATTTATGTTAGTATCTGGGTTACTTTCATTGAGAAGGTTAATGGAGTGATCAGCTTTTCTTTTCCTGCCACTAATTTCTGTAATGACGTCCCAGAGTTTCTTTTTATTGTTATGTGCTAATGCGATCTCTTGCTTTTCATATGTTTTTCTAGCTCTTTTTATCCGCCCATTACAGAAATTCCTATAATTTTTATATTATATTATTTTTATTTCAGCTTCTTATGAAGGTTATCCCTGGTTGACATGCATTTAATTAGTCCCTTGGTGATCCAGGGTTTGGAGAATTGTTGGCGTGCCGGGTTTTTTACTGTTTGTGTGTTCGCGTTTATTGCTTCTGTTATGTAGTTTGTTAGTATTTCTGTGGCTTTATCAGCGTCGCAAGTATCAAAAATAGGTTGAAAATTTATACTACTTATCGATTTGTCCAGTCCATCATATGAAATGCGAGTTACGACTCTGTTGATATTTGGAAGTCTAGTTATTGACGTTAAGACAACCGTCTCTTGGTCAGTTATCGAGGACTCGATCAGAAAGCATGTGGCGTCTAATTTCGTCTTTAGCACAATGTGATCAATGCACGCCTTCCCGCGGGTTGGCAGTGATAAGCCAGGAAGACGACTGTGGCTGGCTAGTAGGTTTAGGTAGTCATAGGATCTATTGTCATTGGTATTGCCAGAAATATCTATATTGATATCACCGCAGACGATTATGTTTTTGTAATTACATAATGAAGCTAAAAGACCATCTAGACCATCTAAGAATAAGGTTATATTATGTTCGGCTGGTGAGCGATAAATTCCCAGTATGCATATATCCGTGTTAAGTTTAAGTAAAAGGCAGTTGGTCTTAGGAACCGCAGGTTCCTCGTACGTAATACTTAGATAATTTTTATAATAGATCACAACACCTTCATTTTGTGATCGATTTGCTTCAGTGCTAATATTTTTGTAACCCAGGATTTCTGGGATACCATTGGTAGAAGGAAGCCAGCACTCTGTCAGCACAATAACATCCCAATCTACTTGTGAGCGTAGAAGTAGCGTAATAAAACTATCTAGGTTACAGTTTATACTTCTGATATTTTGAGAAATTAGTTTGATACTCTGGGTTATGGAGTTGTTTTTTGGGATAAACTTTTCAATATTTTCTATGTCGCATTGGATAGTGTTTGCAGTCACTAAGGAGTCAAGTTCCTGATGTAAGAAATCTAGATTATTTCTATTAGACATCATAATATCATAAATGGACGAGTGGATCCCCATAACACAGGGATTTTATAATGAATTTTTAAGTATTTAACATCAGGAATCTGTGGCCCGTAGCCATAGCAGTAGGATAATAGTGCGAATAAGTATTGAAAAGTAGGTGCAGTGGGTTGGTATGGTTTATGTACTCTAATTTTAGTGTTTATGTAATATTTTTGGGAATGATAGTGTTGAGTGAGTAGTATTTTTGGTTGTGCAATTGTGTAAATATATAGGTAATATGTGGGTGTGTCTGTACGCAGTGGAGTTTGTATAAGTACTAATTGACTCTATATGCAAGTATTGGACTATGTTATATGATAAAGAAAATTTCGATACCAAAAACTTAAACATAAGTGAAAGAATCTTAATTCTAGTATTAAGTCTAATATTAAGCGGACCAAGCCATAAACTATGTACATACTCTAGTCATTGCATGAATTTCAGTAGATCTTCTTCATTATCGATGCAGACTGGAGCTGATCCCTCTTCTTTCTTAACAAAGATCCTCCCGTAGGTAGACCATGAAGCAAGTAGTTTTTTGTTACGATTCCCTGGCTATGAAAGATATATGGCGAGCCTTGCTTGTGAGAGCTTCAGAGATGTATATGGGGCGTGGGGGGCCTGGGAGCTTGATCTGTCCTGAGTTTAAGGGTTGCTCCTTACGCAGCTTACGGGCTTTGTTAAATTTCCTGTAGCCAGTGACTATATCTTCCTGGCGAGAAAAGCGAGTGAAATGGACAATGAGGGTGTCCTTCTTTGTTCGATAGATGCTGCTAACTTCTAGATCTTGTATTGGCTCCGCGAGTCCCAGTTCCAACCCTATGCTCTTGACTATCTGAACTCTGTCTTGAGCTAGTTCATTATCAATTTTGGGTACATTGCGGATCTCAATGCTGCATCTCTGTGTTTGTTTTTCTAAAGATTCAACCTTGTTTTCTAAGGAAGATATTTTGTTTCGAAAAACTTGATTTTCTTGGGATAATAAGTCAATTCGTGAAAACAATTCATTGTTCTGTAGATTCATATGCTCGAATGATTTTTGTATTTGTTGGTTTTGCGACATAATCGTCGCGAGAGCATTGTTCAGCGAGTCGAGTTTCGAGTCGTTTTGAGTTTTAAGCTCTTGAAACATAGCTTTAACTTCTTTGAGCTCAGGGGAGCTATGACCCAGGAATCCGCCAAATTTACGCTTCTGTCGCTTGGTGACGTTGGTTAAGGAGTCAGTATCATCTGTTTCCACAACTGAGGAGATGTTTATAGCAGAGTCCGATGCATAGTGCTGCATAGGCGGGGTCCGCAGACCGCCGCCGTCGGGGGCCGGGGGAGAGTGGATCATTGTTTATAATCCAGAGGAAAAACAATTAAATTTCACAAAGAATTCACTAGGTACCTAGTTCCAGGTCAATTCAATACGTAGCTTGGCTTGTTTATTTATTTGACTGGAGTTGATATTACTTGGAGTTTTCTTAACAAAGGCTATTTCACCGTAACGCTCCTTGTAATTTGAACGCGTATCGCGTGTGACTTAGCTGATTGATGTGGAAATAGCCTCGGGGACAGTCAGCCGCTGATTTCAGTCCGTGGTGTGAGCCGTGGAATTCGTGGAAATAGTCTCTTTATGAAATTAGTCGATGTTTTCGAGTAGATTCTAGTCAAAAATCTTCACTCACGCAAGGTATCCAAGTCGTTACGTCTTCTATGTTTCGTCTTCTGTACAGTTGTTATCTTGGAATGGGGTTTTCTGCGTTTTGAGCAATTAAATTCTAAAACTTTTATCGGGAGTGAACACGCACACGTCACCCCTATTTGTCCGTCAAAAGTGAAGTGCAGAAAAAAGAAAAAGTGCATTAAGACCAACTAGACTAAGTCATCAGCGAATCGCAGGTGTGAGATGTAATCGCCGTTTATGTTAATGCCCTTACCTTTCCAGTCCAGCATCTTAAACACATCTTCCAACGCGCTTGTGAACAGTTTCGGGGATATAACATCCCCTGTCTCACACCTCTGCGCAGTTGGATGGGTTTAGACTGCTGGCCCTGTACTTGGACACTCATGGTGGCGGCATCATAAAGATATCTCAACACCTCGATATAACGATAGTCTACTTGGAATCGCTGTAAGGATTCCAGAACTGCCCAGGTTTCGACAGAGTCAAAGGCCTTTTCATAGTCCACAAAGGCTAGACACAGGGGCTGATTATACTCTTCGGACTTCTGTATAATCCGTTCCGGTGGCTGGAACTCGTCGAGTCTCCATGCGAGACAATTCGTGTGATGGGTCTGTACTGTAGTTTTTAAGAAAAGTTTTCTCTCTTCTTAAAAAAGAGCACTACCGAACTCCCGCTCCACGCCTTTGGAGTTCTCCCACTGTGAAGGGCGGTGTTGAACAGGTTCTGTAACTCCTGTATAACAGGGGCTCCTCCTGCCTTATGCTTCAGAAGTTCTAATGTAATGCCGTCTCTAGATATCCTAGAAATGATAAGATGTTGATATTTGATATATGGATTTAATTCAACAAATTAGACGGCGCGGGCGGGGTCAGATGGGCCACCTCATTCCGTGTCAGATGGGCCACCTCATTCCGTGTCAGATGGGCCACCTCATTCCGTGTCAGATGGGCCACCTCATTCCGTGTCAGATGGGTCACCTCATTCCGTGTCAGATCTGGCTCACGTTGTGTCCCCTACTATAGAGACATTGGTTGCACTTTGCAGGGTCCTGTCGGAGGCGCGCGGGCTGCGCTCGCTGCCGTCGTTGAACGGGTCGCTGCGGCTGCGCACGTTGCGCGTGGAGCGCGCGCGCCTCGCCAGCCTGCCGGCCAGCCTGTGCGCCAGCGCGCCGCAGCTGCGCTCGCTGTGAGTGTACCACCGCCCCGGCACGGCCGGAGCCTGGCCCGCCCTTGCGGTACCACCGGCTCGACAGATTCCCCGTCCCAGCCGCCGCCGTCGCTCACAATTACTTTAATACAAATAGTGTGTTCGTGTTGCAGGGACGCGCGCTGGAACCAGCTGGAGCGCGTGCCGGAGCTGCGCGACTGCTCGGAGCTGCGCGTGCTGTGAGTGCTGCACCTCTACACTTGCGTGCGCGCGCACAGAGCACACACTTCATACTGGAGCATGGCATGGCGGCTGGTACAGAGTTACATAAGTACCGCGCGATGTAATGCGAACTGAGCCTTCTCCCGTGTGGTCGGACTGCGACCACGAAGCGAACCTATAAGTCCCACGCAAGGTCGCCGCCGCCGGTTTCTTCCAGGGACTCTCATCTACACAATATAAATTACTAGCTTTCCGCTCGCGGCTTCGCTCGCGTAGAAGATACGATTTGTACTCTTTAATCTGATCGTGTCCGTGATGGTAGCGTACACATAACCGTGTCCGTGATGGTAGCGTACACATAACCGAATTCACGTTTGTTGTTATGCCTAATTAATAGCGTATAAATAGAATATAATCAGTGCAAAATTAAAATAAATAGCGCCTCCTTGGTTTAAGAAATAATGACCATTGTTTGTGGGTACGCCAGCATAACGTTATGCTAGCGTACACACGACCGTTCTCAAAAACGGCTTATACTATAGCAACAAAATTTATACACAATAATAGAGTATAAATAGCGTCTTAGCTATGCAAAATTTCACAATGATTGCTCTCATAGGAACAGAGATATGGAACAAGACTATAAGCGCCATCTAGCAGACCACGGCGGAACTACATTGCAACGGACAGCAATATCCCTTGGACTCTGAGCAGTGAGCAATGTAGGTATTGGTAACAATGAAAGATAGAGAAAGATGCGTGTGAATTATCCATGGAAGTGAAAGAGATAGAGATAATGCGTCGTCATGTTCCTAAAACTTTACATCAACTTTTTATAGTGTTTGATTACGAATTTGCATAAAGTATGACTACTGGGAGAGGAAGTACTTCACACACTATTTATACATATAGCATTTACATTAAGAAAACCTCGTTTTCTATAGCAACTATTTCGGTTTTTAATGGATACGCTAGCATAACGTTATGCTGGCGTACCCACAAACAATGGTCATTATTTCTTAAACCAAGGAGGCGCTATTTATTTTACTTTTGCACTGATTATACTCTATTTATACGTTATTTATTAGGCATAACAACAAACGTGAATTCGGTTATGTGTACGCTACCATCACGGACACGGTTATGTGTACGCTACCATCACGGACACGGTTATGTGTACGCTACCATCACGGACACTAATCAGAAGCCAGGTACGAATTTCAAACTTTAATAAAGCCTGATTTTCATCGTTATTTTGAAATATCCTGAAACACGCGTTCAATAGTTCTTTAGGGGTTTTTGTGAAAACTCCTGAAACAGGCATTTTAATTTATTGTGTTTTTTTATATACAAAGAAAACTTCAGGTCAGTAACTCTGAAAATTAAAAAGTTATATCCATTTCGGAGCCAAACTACGAACCTCAAACTTTATTAACCCGCTTAAACCCATTTTCAAGAAAATTTTCAAGAAAATTTTCATAAATCCTGAAACACGTATTCAATAATGTTATATTTTTAGTATTTTCTGTAAGTTTCAAGCAAATTTGGTCACACGATGAGAACCCAAATAGTTCTTCACTTACCTACATGTTTTATATATCGGACTGCGGGTAAATACCAAAGTTAGTTAGCACTAGCAGGTACCTACCTACCTACCTACCTACCTACCTACCTACCTACCTACCTACCTACCTACCTACCTACCTACCTACCTACCTACAGAATGATTTGTAATACCTAATTAAATTGTATTTTGATGTACATTTGTTTTTGTTCACGGTTCGTAAGTTCTATTAGATTGCAAGAGAGAGTAAGGAAACTGAGCCCCGCCTGGCGCCTGGCGCCTGTCCGTGCTGGCGCCTGGCGCCTGTCCGCGCTGGCGCCTGGCGCCTGTCCGCGCTGGCGCCTGGCGCCTGTCCGCGCTGGCGCCTGGCGCCTGTCCGCGCTGGCGCCTGGCGCCTGTCCGCGCTGGCGCATGCACAGCTGCGCTCCGACCACTCTGCGAGCAGGGATTTCAAATGTTTCACTGCGCGCCCCTTTGTATTCATTCGAAAAATCGACAAGTGACGGATCGCGCTGTGCTCACCTTGAAATGCTCCTAATGTGCTCATGAAATATGAAAGTAATGTCGCCAGCCAAAGTGTATCCCCTATATCTATATTTAGCGACGCGACGGAGGCGCTCACGGCAGTACGTTCGCGAGCACGCCGCCGCCGCCGGAACGCTCACGGCAGTACGTCCGCGAGCACGCCGCCGCCGCCGGAACGCTCACGGCAGTACGTCTGCGAGCACGCCGCCGCCGCCGGAACGCTCACGGCAGTACGTCCGCGAGCACGCCGCCGCCGCCGGAACGCTCACGGCAGTACGTCTGCGAGCACGCCGCCGCCGCCGGAACGCTCACGGCAGTACGTCCGCGAGCACGCCGCCGCCGCCGGAACGCTCACGGCAGTACGTCTGCGAGCACGCCGCCGCCGCCGGAACGCTCACGGCAGTACGTTCGCGAGCACGCCGCCGCCGCCGGAACGCTCACGGCAGTACGTCCGCGAGCACGCCGCCGCCGCCGGAACGCTCACGGCAGTACGTCTGCGAGCACGCCGCCGCCGCCGCCGCCGGAACCAGAAGCGTAGGAATAAGTTCGCTTCGTGGTCGCAGTCCGTCCACACAGTCCACACGGCAGAAATGCTCAGTTCGCATTACATTGCGTGGGACATTATGTAACTCTGTACGCAGCATTAGACGAAGAAGTTAGAGAGAAAGCTAGCTCCCTAGCCTAGCCGCTAGCTCCCTAGCCTAGCCGCTAGCTCCCTAGCCTAGCCGCTAGCCATGCCTCAATGCGATTACAAAAACCAAACCAACATTTTTTTTAGTTTAGATAATAATAAAATCTTTTTTTGTTATTTTGAAAGCTGGCTCAGTCATCGAACTAGCTTGAGTAACGCTTTTCCATGGATTAAACGTCACTCAAGTATAGATGTATGACTGCGCAAGCATTCACAATACGGGCCTCCGAGTAGGTCGCCCATGTTCTGTACACATAGCTGAGTCATATACCTACAAGGTGTCAGCAGCTAGCAACCTTCAGGCAACCTTCCACTGCGTAGAGAGAGGCACTCTCTCACGGGGGTGGACGTGTGTTACAGTGACCTGTCGTGGAACAGCATCTCACTGTTGGAGGGCGAGGCGCTGCGCGGGCTGCGGCACCTGCACGACCTGCTGCTGCAGGGCAACCGTCTGCAGCGGCTCTCCGCCGGCACCTTCACGCACGTGCCGAACCTGCTGCTGCTGTGAGTACACTGTGTCTCCTCATCAGCATACCACGTCCACTGCGGCACCTGCACGACCTGCTGCTGCAGCGGCTCTCCGCCGGCACCTGCACGACCTGCTGCTGCTGTGAGTACACTGTGTCTCCTCATCAGCACACTACGTCCACTGCGGCACCTGCACGACCTGCTGCTGCAGGGCAACCGGCTGCAGCGGCTCTCCGCCGGCACCTTCACGCACGTGCCGGACCTGCTGCTGCTGTGAGTACACTGTGTCTCCTCATCAGCACACTCCGTCCACTGCGGCACCTGCACGACCTGCTGCTGCAGGGCAACCGGCTGCAGCGGCTCTCCACCGGCACCTTCACGCACGTGCCGGACCTGCTGCTGCTGTGAGTACACTGTCTCCTCATCAGTACACTACGTCCACTGCGGCACCTGCACGACCTGCTGCTGCAGCGGCTCTCCGCCGGCACCTGGACGACCTGCTGCTGCAGCGGCTCTCCGCCGGCACCTGCACGACCTGCTGCTGCAGCGGCTCTCCGCTGGCACCTGCACGACCTGTTGCTGCAGCGGCTCTCCGCTGGCACCTGCACGACCTGTTGCTGCAGCGGCTCTCCGCCGGCAGGACAAAAACCACAGTTCTCGCAATGAATCACCAATAACGTAGCCAATGACCTTGTAATTGTACTAAGAGCTGTGTGGTGCCGGCCTAGAATAGTACCAACCCAACTCTTCCCGTGGGTTTCGTAGGAGGCGACTAAGGGACATAAACCGGGGGGCGGGCAGCAGCGTCCCCTGCAGAACGATTCCAACACGAAACTGCGATCCCCAACCCGCATGCCCAGCGTGGGGATTATGGGCATTACCCCCCCCAATGAAGATGTGAACCAAGAAATGGCCCCCTATTCCCGGCCGCCTCGCTATTCCTGGCCATGGCAGCGGCCATGGTAACGGCTTGGCAGGGGGTGCTAGGAATCACCGGGCTACATCAGGCTGCCACCAACAACTGACCCTGGCTACGTATAACGGACGCACTCTGAGGCTTGACCAACACCTAGCGCAGTTGGAAGTGGAGTTAGAGAACATCAAATGGCATGTTCTTATCCATATTTCAAGAAGAACCGACAACCGCTGGGGTAAACGTGTTCTTGAGTGGAGACCGCGACTCGGAAAACGTAGTGTAGGACGCCCTCCTACCAGGTGGGACGACGATTTGCGAAAGACTGCTGGCAGATGCTGGATGCGGCAAGCTGAAGACAGGGCGCTATGGCGCTCATTAGGGGAGGCCTATGTCCAGCAGTGGACTGGTATAGGCTGATGATGATGATGATAAATGGCATGTTCTAGGGTTATGTGAAGTCCGCAGAGAGGGGGAGGACACCATAACCCTAGACTCGGGTCATCTTCTCTACTTTCGTGAGGGTGATAAAACATCCCAGGGTGGCGTTGGTTTCCTCGTCAATAAGGCCCTCTCTAACAACGTCCAAGAAATCATATCAAAGCCTTGCATAACACCACTAAGGCCCACTTCAACGTTGTTATGGGGGACTTTAATGGCAAGGTGGGAACTCAGAATGGCAACGAATCCCGAATAGGCCCCCATGGTTATGGAGTTAGGAATCACAGGGGGCAAATGCTTGTCATCTTCCTTGAGAAAGAGGAGCTGTTCTTAATGAACTCCTTCTTTAAGAAGCAGCCTCAAAGGAAGTGGGCAAGGCGAAGCCCCGACACTGTGACTAAAAATGAGATTGACTTCATCTAGACGGATAGCAAGCACATATTCATCTATCTTAGATCACTCCTTGCTAGCACGACCTGCAGAAGAAGTCAAAAAGCTTATAGTGAGCTTAAAACTTCGTAAGGCTCCTGGCTCAGACCAGATTTCTAACCTTCTGATTCGTAACATGCCTCAAAAATGTGTTGTGCTACTAACCAAGATATTTAACGCCTGCCTAATCTTGAACTACTTTCCACCCGTTTGGAAACTAGCTAAAGTTATTGCAATCCACAAGCCAGGCAAGGACTCTGCTGAACCTGCATCATATCGCCCTATAAGTCAAAAAGTCAAAAGTCAATAACTTTATTTCTTTAGGCTTACAAACTAAGCACTTAGACACGTCAAATATAATACTATAAACAGGTTTACAAATAGTCATTATTATCAAATAAGAAATAAGATGTTATTGATTTTATTCTATTCGCTTCAATTTGTCTGCTGCCATGCCTTGGGAAGCTCTTTGAAAAGCTGATCTACAAACGATTGCTACGCGCATCTGGCAACCTTCTCATTAATGAGCAATTATATATAATAGAGTAGCTGAAACCGTGTCACATAACCTTAATCTTATACAATCTACCGGCATGTTTCTTTTAGACATAGAAAAAGCGTTTGACACGGTCTGGCATTATGCTCTACTTCACAAACTCGTTTTACTTGGAATCCCCATGTCCATAGTAAAAATACTAGAGTCCTACCTAAGGGATAGAAGTTTCCAAGTTTATATTAATAAAGAAAGATAGATCCCACAAAAAACCAATGCCTTCAGGTGTGCCACAAGGCTCGATCCTGGGTCCGTACCTGTTTCTCTTATATCTGAACGATATTCCGGTGCAGACACGCACTAATATAGCTTGCTTTGCAGACGATACTGCTTGCTTTACCACCTCATCTGATGTTGATTTAATAATAAGCCGCCTTCAACTCGCCATCGACCGTCTGTTTGTTTATTTTAATACATGGAAACTAAAAATTAATGACACTAAAACTGAAGCGATACTTTTCACTAGAATGCGTATTTTACCATCGAGAAAACTTAACATCGGAACCATAACATTCCTTGGAGCCGATCAGTCAAGTATCTAGGTTTAACATTAGATAATAAACTTAACTGGACCAACAACACATCTAAACTACATTTGAAAGGTATCAAAGCCATCAATGCCCTGAATCCTGTCCTCAACAGGCGCTCTACTTGGAATAGCTACATGAAATTACGTATATACTGCACCCTGGTTCGGCCGTGTATTACGTATGCTTGTCCTGTCTGGAGTAGCACGTGTCGCACTAATCTTAACAAGTTACAGCTTGTTCAAAACAAAGCCCTCAAATTAGCATTCAGCACTCCATTTCGAACCAACCTTTATAACCTACATTTGCTAGTAGGTCTACCAAGAATTGACACGTTTATTTATAAATTATCAGAAAAAAATTATATTCATAAAAACCCAAATAGTAAAAACCAACTAATTAAAAATTTATGTAAAACTCGTAAAAATAATATTTCATTCATCGACAACTACAATCGTTATAAGTTACCCCATCACTTATTCATAGAGTGCAATGAATAGGCCGCGTCACTCGTATGAGTTCGCTCAGCCCGCCCGCCGCTGCGCGCACGCCAATCTCAGCCGTATTATCAGGTGATAGGTCGGGTCACGGGTGGTACTGGCGTGCGCGCGGGCGCGACCGGGCTGCGCGCTTGTGTGTGTGATTAGTTCACGACATTGGCGGATACAGGGGGGGGGCCACGCACGGGGGCCATTCCCCCCCCCAAAGACCCAAGAGTTCCATACCTTCGATTTGATTAAGGTCCAGGTTACTCTTTTTAACTTGTTTGACCACCCGAAACAAAAATTTCGGCGGCTCGCTACGCTCGCCGTTACATACATGGCTTTGTTGTTTATCGCCGAAAAAAGTCGCCAAAATGTTGGGCTCCGTTCGCTGTCTTCTTAGACATGTACCTACATGTAATTTTGTTAACCTCACCAAACTCCAAAATTACCTACTGCGGCTCGCTCCGTTGGCCGATATTTATATTCATATTTGTTAATTTCTTTACTTAGTTAGTTTTCAACAAAAATCCAAAAAATCAGAAAAAGTTAAAAAAATGTCGCGGCTCGCTCCGCTCGCCGTTTCTTATATTTCCTGTTAGTAATTGATGGATGTGATTGTCAACCAACCCTCAAGACGGTTCTGTATTTTTGTTTCCGTTTTTTTGGGGTGGGGAAATCGTCCCGGATACCAGCCCTCGCTACGCCGCTACTGGTAGGTATAATAGGGATAAATTTACAATAAAACTGAAGCACCTCTCTATTATTTAATGACCGAAAAGCTAAATACTTAAAATACCTAGGTACTAAGTATCAAATTTTATGAGTTTAACTTGAAATTAAATTAAAAGGTTAAGCCGAAAATTGCCGAATTCATTGTTAAACTAAAGAAATCATTATTTTATACCCTTAGATTAGTTAGAGACTGAATTTCTATTCGGCGGCGCGACGTACACGTACCGCGCCGTCCCGCGCCACTTGACTCGATGATACCAATGGCGTACCCACAAACAATGGTCATTAAGGAGGCGCTATTTATTTTACTTTTGCACTAGTTATACTCTATATACACTCTATATATTAGGCATAACAACAAACGTGAATTCGGTTATGTGTACGCTACCATCACGGACACTAATAAACTACATTGTTAAATTACAAATTAAATTTCATTGTGAATAAAGTACTTTGGGGGGTTTATTCCGGAAATCCCCCACGTCCATCCCCCACGTGGGGGATTTCCGGAAAAAAATTCCGGAAATCCCCCAAATCGAATCGATCAGTCTCATGGGGGATTTCAGGAAAAAAAATTCCGGAAATCCCCCATATAGCTCGACCATAGAAATATATTAGTTCTTAATAACCTTTAACTCGTCACCGCTGGCTGCTAGTGGTAGACCGCTCACCACTACAATGAGAAGTCTTCCAAAGCAAAAAACATCAAATGCGATAGAATTTGCCAAAGACACTAACAGCTGTCGAATTGACACATACCTACTGTCAAAATGACACATACTGTCAAAATGACACATACTGTCAAAATGACAATGTCAGATGTGACTAACAGATCGGGCTTGGGGCTAGACAATGCTGTGTAAATTGTCCAGCATTATTTATTTATTATGTCTTATATACAGAAAACAGACCGTTTCGACCAAAATTCTTAATGAATGTCGTATTGTCGGTAGATGTCATAACTAAAACTATCATATCTCGGGAACTACTAGTGCTGGACTTTCAGTTCCTGTCTCAAATGATAGGTACGAACAAAATCTACATTTCTAATGACAGCTGTCAAAACTAAAACTATCATATCTCGGGAACTACTAGTGCTGGACTTTCAGTTCCTGTCTCAAATGATAGGTACGAACAAAATCTACATTTCTAATGACAGCTGTCAAAACTAAAACTATCATATCTCGGGAACTACTAGTGCTGGACTTTCAGTTCCTGTCTCAAATGATAGGTACGAACAAAATCTACATTTCTAATGACAGCTGTCAAAACTAAAACTATCATATCTCGGGAACTACTAGTGCTGGACTTTCAGTTCCTGGCTCAAATGATAGGTACGAACAAAATCTACATTCACATAAATGACCTCATCGCTAAGGAAGCTCGTTAGTGTTTGACATTTTGTTTGTTTGAGCATGGACTTGGACATAGCGAATTTCTTCTGATTTGATAATTGTTACAGGGGGGGTTACCTTTTGAAGATTATATGAGTTGGATATCAACTGAAAGGTATCGGTTTGTACATCTCAAAACAGTTTTTAAAATTTCTGTAGGTATCATACGTATTGAAATATTTGAAAGAAGTCAAAAAACTCGTAGTGTCGTTTCGTCTCTTATTTCTGATGGAACGACACTACCAAAATTTACTAGCGTCGTTTCGCCCCTTGACGAGTGAACTGAAAGTCCAGCACTAGTAGTTCCCGAGATATGATAGTTTTAGTTTTGACAGCTGTCATTAGAAATGTAGATTTTGTTCGTACCTATCATTTGAGCCAGGAACTGAAAGTCCAGCACTAGTAGTTCCCGAGATATGATAGTTTTAGTTTTGACAGCTGTCATTAGAAATGTAGATTTTGTTCGTACCTATCATTTGAGACAGGAACTGAAAGTCCAGCACTAGAAGTTCCCGAGATATGATAGTTTTAGTTTTGACAGCTGTCATTAGAAATGTAGATTTTGTTCGTACCTATCATTTGAGACAGGAACTGAAAGTCCAGCACTAGTAGTTCCCGAGATATGATAGTTTTAGTTTTGACAGCTGTCATTAGAAATGTAGATTTTGTTCGTACCTATCATTTGAGACAGGAACTGAAAGTCCAGCACTAGTAGTTCCCGAGATATGATAGTTTTAGTTTTGACAGCTGTCATTAGAAATGTAGATTTTGTTCGTACCTATCATTTGAGCCAGGAACTGAAAGTCCAGCACTAGTAGTTCCCGAGATATGATAGTTTTAGTTTTGACAGCTGTCATTAGAAATGTAGATTTTGTTCGTACCTATCATTTGAGACAGGAACTGAAAGTCCAGCACTAGTAGTTCCCGAGATATGATAGTTTTAGTTTTGACAGCTGTCATTAGAAATATAGATTTTGTTCGTACCTATCATTTGAGACAGGAACTGAAAGTCCAGCACTAGTAGTTCCCGAGATATGATAGTTTTAGTTTTGACAGCTGTCATTAGAAATGTAGATTTTGTTCGTACCTATCATTTGAGACAGGAACTGAAAGTCCAGCACTAGTAGTTCCCGAGATATGATAGTTTTAGTTTTGACAGCTGTCATTAGAAATGTAGATTTTGTTCGTACCTATCATTTGAGACAGGAACTGAAAGTCCAGCACTAGTAGTTCCCGAGATATGATAGTTTTAGTTTTGACAGCTGTCATTAGAAATGTAGATTTTGTTTGTACCTATCATTTGAGACAGGAACTGAAAGTCCAGCACTAGTAGTTCCCGAGATATGATAGTTTTAGTTTTGACAGCTGTCATTAGAAATGTAGATTTTGTTCGTACCTATCATTTGAGACAGGAACTGAAAGTCCAGCACTAGTAGTTCCCGAGATATGATAGTTTTAGTTATGACATCTACCGACAATACGACATTCATTAAGAATTTTGGTCGAAACGGTCTGTTTTCTGTATATAAGACATAATAAATAAATAATGCTGGACAATTTACACAGCATTGTCTAGCCCCAAGCCCGATCTGTTAGTCACATCTGACATTGTCATTTTGACAGTATGTGTCATTTTGACAGTATGTGTCATTTTGACAGTATGTGTCATTTTGACAGTATGTGTCATTTTGACAGTATGTGTCATTTTGACAGTATGTGTCATTTTGACAGTATGTGTCAATTCGACAGCTGTTAGTGTCTTTGGCAAATTCTATCGCATTTGATGTTTATTGCTTTGGAAGACTTCTCATTGTATTGGTGAGCGGTCTACCACTAGCAGCCAGCGGTGACGAGTTAAAGGTTATTAAGAACTAATATATTTCTATGGTCGAGCTATATGGGGGATTTCCGGAATTTTTTTTCCTGAAATCCCCCATGAGACTGATCGATTCGATTTGGGGGATTTCCGGAATTTTTTTCCGGAAATCCCCCACGTGGGGGATGGACGTGGGGGATTTCCGGAATAAACCCTTTGGGGGAAGAGGTGGTATTTCCCCCAAATATTGGCAAAGTGAGATCTCCTCTGACCGAGCCCACCCGTGGGTCCACTGGCGCGGTGGTCTTTCGATCGACAGTTGATGTCGAATAGTCGTTTATAGGTCGGTTGCATTGCAACTGAATCAAGCGTTTTGCGCGATCTAGAAAATATTGTGCTCTTTTTGCACTCCAATGTTTCTCCAATTTGTCTTAACGACATCTAGCGAATATCGGTTGAAGCGCTTAGGTAGTTTCTATTTTCTTCTATGATCTACTACAGTATTGAAGTCAGCTTTGTAGTTCCGTTTATATTCGCTAGAGGTCGCTACAGTACATTCCTCTTGAACAAGCTCCAGGAAGGATCTATCTTTCTGTTAGGATAGGTGCCTACATCTTGACTGACAACAAAGTCAGCTCCAAGGTGTGTCTAAATATGTTAATACAAAATAAATTTACCTAAGGCATATCTCTTGTGACATCTGTGTCACTAGAGAGACAGAGATAGTTGTATAGAGATGTCACAAGCACTGAAGTACTAATACTAGAGATGTCACAAGCACTGGAGTACTATTACTAGAGATGTCACAAGCACTGAAGTACTATTACTAGAGATGTCACAAGCACTAGAGTACTATTACTAGAGATGTCGCAAGAACTGAAGTACTATTACTAGATGTCACAATCACTGAAGTACTATTACTAGAGATGTCACAAGAACTGAAGTACTATTACTAAAGATGTCACAAGAGATATGTAATATAAATAAATAAATTAATTTATTAAATCAGACAATATTGAGTCCATTTTATTGTTAGTGAGCTGTCTTAAAAACTATGTTAAAACACAATAATAATAACTATGTGTGAGTGTTTGTTGTAGGAACTTGGAGGAGAATCAGATCCAGCACATCGACGCCGAGACCTTCGTGCCCATTTCCAAACTGGAAGACTTGTAAGTGGAACCGATCACCTTGATGCTGCACGTCGAGGATACTGACTGGGGCTGTAGGGCATTCACTGAGCGGAGGCACTTGTTGCAGGAACGTGGGCAACAACGTGTTCGGGACGCTGCCGGCGGCCGGGCTGCAGCGCCTGCTGCATCTGAAGGCACACAACAACCCCAACCTGCTCCACTTCCACCCGCCCGCGCTCTTCCCCAGGATACAGGTACTGCCTCGGAGCACGAGCCTCCCTGCCAGAGCATTGCTATCATCGCGCACCGAGACGGCATTGCTGGCCACGTCCCTGCGAGCCATGCCGCTACCGCTACGGTTTGCTGACTTCCCTGCTGGCTCGCAGGGACGAGGCTATCACGAGACGGCATTGCTGGCCACGTCCCTGCGAGCCATGCCGCTACCGCTACGGTCTGCTGACTTCCCTGCTGGCTCGCAGGGACGAGGCTATCACGAGACGATTCATATCATATCACTATTGTAATATTAAACAGAACGAATAATAACACACAAGAAACTACATGAAATTGTAATCAAGTTAAACTATTGCACTTTTCAAAATAACTAATGAAAACTCTCGAAATTAATTTGCAAAATACATACATTGAATCCGAGGTTACTCAACTTTGGGGTCAATGACCTGAACTAAAGTGACCCCCTTCACTGCCCCCTTCACTGCCCTTCGATGCCATAAGAAAAAAATACATATTATATAAACCTACATTAAAAAAATCGTCGAAAATTTTCTAAGTCCTGCGTCACGTAAACTCAACAACCAGAGAAATTGCAAGATTTATGAAGATGAGAACAAGAACATGAGAAGATAAATTGTTTCCAAGCCATGCAAGCACAACATTGCCGAGTTTTGATTTACACTCACAGGATATCACAAACAATCCATCTCAAGGGAAAGTCCAGTGAACAATCGAAGACACCCTGAACACGTCTTTACATTTTAAACGACCGTTCGAGGCACTACGTATGGGCCTCCAGCCCTTTAGGACTCTTTATCATTTTACCTAAAACGAATATTTTATTACTTTTACATGTTTTTTGTAAGAAATCAATGAATTGAAGGGTTTAACTTGCGACTATAAATATCAAAAAGTATTTGGTATGCAGTTTATATGAATAAATACAGTTTTACGTACAAATAAATGCATTTACTGACCATGTAAAGAAGGCAAAAAACCTCTAGTAACCGAAACAGCTGCACACGGCCCACACATCGGGCCCGCATCCCTCAAGGGCATTATCTGCTAGCCCTACGTATGGGCCCAAAGCGCCCGAGTGGATATAATTACACTTTATTGATGTGTTGTGTTTTTATTAGACGTTGGTGCTGTCGTACGCGTACCACTGCTGCGAGTTCATGCCGCTGATGGAGGGAGGCGCCGAGGGTGCCGGCGCGGGGGCGGCGGGGAGCGAGGAGGAGGAGGAGGACGAGGCGCCGACAGACTTCGTGATCGTGCCGGGCGCGCACGGCGACCTGCCCGCCTGGGCCAACGGGACCGACCTCTGGGCGCACCGTGAGTTAGCACCCCGACTGCGGCCCGGAGTCCCCGGAGTGCGGCGCGAGCGAGGACTGACGGAGCATGTGTCTGTGTTGCAGTGAACGCGTCGGGTGCGGACGAGACGGGGCTGGCGGCGCTGCTGGCGGGGTGGGGCGCAGGGCGCGGGCCCGCCGAGCCGCGGCGCGCGCGCGTGCAGTGCCTGCCGCTGCCGGGTGAGTACAGGGAGTGGGGGGAGGGGTGGGGCGCGCGCGTGGTGGGGGCAGGCGGTGCTGTAACGTGATCTCTCTGCGCAGGCCCGTTCCTGCCATGCGTGGACCTGTTCGACTGGTGGTCGCTGCGCTGCGGCGTGTGGTGCGTGTTCCTGCTGGCGCTGCTCGGGAACGGCACGGTGGTGTTCGTGCTAGTGGTCTCACGCGCGCGCATGGACGTGCCGCGCTTCCTGGTGACCAACCTGGCGGCCGCCGACCTCTGCATGGGCGCTTACCTAGGGCTGCTGGCCGTGGTGGACGCGGGCACGCTGGGCGAGTTCCGCGCGCACGCCGTGCACTGGCAGATGTCGCCCGCGTGCCGGCTGGCCGGGTTCCTGGGCGTGCTGTCCTCGGAGCTGTCCGTGTACACGCTGGCCGTCATCACGCTGGAGCGCAACTATGCGATCACGCACGCGATGCACCTCAACAAACGCCTGTCGCTGCGGCACGCGGCCTGCGTAATGGGCGCCGGGTGGGCGCTGGCGCTGACGGCGGCCGCGCTGCCGCTGCTGGGCGTGTCCGACTACCGCAAGTTCGCGGTGTGCCTGCCCTTCGAGACGGGCTCGGCGGGAGCGCTGGCCTACGTGGTGGCGCTGCTGGCCGCCAACGGACTCGCCTTCCTGGTACTGCTCGGCTGCTATCTCAAGATGTACTGCGCCATCCGCGGCAGCCAGGCCTGGAACAGTAACGACTCGCGCATCGCGCGCCGCATGGCGCTGCTCGTGTTCACCGACTTCCTCTGCTGGTCGCCCGTCGCGTTCTTCGCGCTGACGGCGGCGGCGGGCGCGCGGCTCGTCTCGCTGGAGCAGGCCAAGGTGTTCACGGTGTTCGTGCTGCCGCTCAACTCGTGCTGCAACCCCTTCCTGTACGCCATCCTCACCAAGCAGTTCAAGAAGGACTGCGCGCTAGTCTGCAAGGCCATCGAGGAGTCGCGCGTCACCCGCGGCATCGGCCGCTGTCGCCACTCCAGCAACTTCAGCAACCGCCAGACGCCCGCCAACACCAACTCGCTGAACGAGCGCTCGTCGGGCCGCGCGCACGGCGCTGCCTGCGCGTGCCGGCGCCTGCTGACCGCGCCCCCCGCCGCCGCCGCGCCCTCCCCCGCGCTCCTGCCCCCCGCCGCCCCTGCACCTCGCCTGGTGCGCTGGCTGCGCGCGTGGGGCCGGCGCGCGGCGCCCGCGCCCCCCGCCCCCCTGCCCGCCGGCCGCGCTGCCCCGCGCCGCGCCGGCTCCGTTTCTTCCTCGGTAGAGTTCAGTTCGTCTCGCTCGGACTCGTGGCGCGCATACCGAGGCGCTGTCGTCCCTCCCCCGCGCCGCCCGCCCGCTTCGTGGCTGGTCGCGCGGAAGACCTCGCAGGACTCTAACCTGTCCTCGTCGCGCAACGACTCCTCAGGATCCAACGCCACCGCGTCCACCGGCACGTGGCGCACATCCCGCTCCGCCCCCGCGCCTCCCCCCGTGCCCGCCCCCGCCGCGCCCCGGCCGCGCCTCACCCGCCAGCCGGCCCTGTGCGCGGAGGAGCCCCCCGCCGCCCCCCGCGCGCTACACACCATCCCCTCTGCGGCGGAGGAGCCGGACGCGCGCTGAACCATCCCCCCCCCGCGCCGTGCTGTGTCTTACGTATGGAACCGTCCATTAGCGCGCGGAACCGTGCGCCCGCGCCGATGTCACTCAGTGAACATCAAGTAAACGAGTATTTTGCAAAAATGAAATATTTATTTAGACAATTTTATTAGACTAGGCCACTAATGATCGAATGACTTATTAGAATTGTCGTACTGTGTTCGAGCTGTGTAAATGTTACTTAAGAAAAATTATAAGAAAAAGTTCCAGCTCCAGCCGTGGTTATGTTAATAATAGAGCGCCCGCCGCCACCGCCGCGCCGTCCGCACCCGCCGGCCGCGCGCCACAGACTGACGCGAGTGTTTGTGAATGTACCCGCGCATGCAGGAACAGTGAGTCCTCACTACACTAGTGAGGACGGATGAGGCGCACGCGCAGGCGGCGCGCCGCCTGCGCCGTCATCCGTTTCATTCTCATCCTCTCCCTGGAGGGAGAGTGCCGCGCGGCGCGGCGGGAGAGGGTGCCTCGCGCCTCGGTGGGAGAGGGTGCCTCGCGCCTCGGCGGGAGAGGGTGCCTCGCGCCTCGGCGGGAGAGGGTGCCTCGCGCCTCGGCGGGAGAGGGTGCCTCGCGCCTCGGCGGGAGAGGGTGCCTCGCGCTGGTCGCAGCTCAAAATAGTGCCAATTAAATTGTACCAATATAGCTCATACTACAGATTAACATTATTCATTAGTAAACGATAAACAGTCGTAAGGAAACCTTTGTCAGGCGCGCGCGTGCGCCGTGCTCCGTGCGCCGTGCGCCGTGCTCCGTGCTCCGTGCGCCGTGCGCCGTGCTCCGTGCTCCGTGCTCCGAACATTACGTGCGGCTCTCTACCTAGATTACCTTAATAAAGTTTAATTTGAGATTAAATATAAAGACTATGAACAGAGATTTGGTGTTGCCAGGCAGGTATAAGTATTTCCTACAAACTTATCTGTAACTGGTGCCCGGCCGCTCGACCGACGACGAGATCAGCCCAACATAAATATTGTGTAGGTACATCGTTTTGTGAAATGTCTACGTTAAACGTTAAACGTAACGATATCGCAAGTACCTACCTATGTATGTATATTTAAGTACCTACCTACCTATGTATGTATATTTAAGTACCTACCTACCTATGTAGCTAAAGCTGTAACAAAAGAAAAGAGCCTAACTTTCAGGGCGGGTTCAGCTTCGGCCACAGAACAGAACCACCCCTGAGAGTTTGGACTTATTGTTACACCCTGTACTAATACTTAGTTCTGTGGTTTCAATTTATTATAGGTAATTGGATGTTTGATTCAAAATAAATAATGTAATGTAATAAGGTTTGGTAATATCGTTGTAACTACATACAATTAGACTAAGTTTTTACGAGTGAATGTTATTTATCGAGGCAGCTGGCAGGAGCGTGCGTGATGTTTACTTATTTAATAATACTTGTTATTTATTATTTATTTATTTAATACTGTACAAATATACGAAGTGAGACCGAAATGGCAGTTTGCATTGAACAGCTACCCTCTACCCTCTACCCTCTACCCTCTACCCCATTCTCTTCAGCCCGTTCCTGACCTACCATCCTACCTGCATCGCATCGCATCGCTCAGTGATCGCCACTGCAGTACGCAGTACGCTGCTTCACAGCACAGCACAACACAACGACGAACTTGCTAAAGCTTCACACACGATCCCAAGTGTAAGTGTCTTAAACCTACTAGGTGAATCTAGATCTAGGAATTTATGTACAACTAGGAATGTACCTACTCATACTGCTAGTTCACAACTAGGTAAGTATGTACCTACTCATACTGCTAGTTCACAACTAGGTAAGTATGTACCTACTCATACTGCTAGTTCACAACTAGGTAAGTATGTACCTACTCATACTGCTAGTTCACAACTAGGTAAGTATGTACCTACTCATACTGCTAGTTCACAACTAGGTAAGTATGTACCTACTCATACTGCTAGTTCACAACTAGGTAAGTATGTACCTACTCATACTGCTAGTTCACAACTAGGTAAGTATGTACCTACAAATACTGCTAGTTCACAACTAGGTAAGTATGTACCTACTCATACTGCTAGTTCACAACTAGGTAAGTATGTACCTACTCATACTGCTAGTTCACAACTAGGTAAGTATGTACCTACTCATACTGCTAGTTCACAACTAGGTACGTACCTACTCATACTGCTAGTTCACAACTAGGAATGTACCTACTCATACTGCTAGTTCACAACTAGGTATGTACCTACTCATACTGCTAGTTCACAACTAGGAATGTACCTACTCATACTGCTAGTTCACAACTAGGTAAGTATGTACCTACTCATACTGCTAGTTCACAACTAGGTAAGTATGTACCTACTCATACTGCTAGTTCACAACTAGGTAAGTATGTACCTACAAATACTGCTAGTTCACAACTAGGTAAGTATGTACCTACTCATACTGCTAGTTCACAACTAGGTATGTACCTACTCATACTGCTAGTTCACAACTAGGTAAGTATGTACCTACTCATACTGCTAGTTCACAACTAGGTACGTACCTACTCATACTGCTAGTTCACAACTAGGAATGTACCTACTCATACTGCTAGTTCACAACTAGGTATGTACCTACTCATACTGCTAGTTCACAACTAGGAATGTACCTACTCATACTGCTAGTTCACAACTAGGTAAGTATGTACCTACTCATACTGCTAGTTCACAACTAGGTAAGTATGTACCTACTCATACTGCTAGTTCACAACTAGGTAAGTATGTACCTACAAATACTGCTAGTTCACAACTAGGTAAGTATGTACCTACTCATACTGCTAGTTCACAACTAGGTATGTACCTACTCATACTGCTAGTTCACAACTAGGTAAGTATGTACCTACTCATACTGCTAGTTCACAACTAGGTACGTACCTACTCATACTGCTAGTTCACAACTAGGAATGTACCTACTCATACTGCTAGTTCACAACTAGGTATGTACCTACTCATACTGCTAGTTCACAACTAGGAATGTACCTACTCATACTGCTAGTTCACAACTAGGTAAGTATGTACTTACTCATACTAGAGTAGACAAAAGTTGTATGAACTGTATAGTGAAAAGCAATATAATTTTAGCCAGGAATTCAAAGAAAAAGTAAAAAAATACTCTAATATGTTTAGAAAAGTTTGTCAAATCGCAAAATCAAATTATATTATCTCGAAAATTAGAAATAGTGAAAATGTTATAAAATCAACGTGGAAAATAATAAATAGTGAGACTGGAAAAGTCAGTACCTACGATAATAATTATAATTTAAAGATTAATGACTGCTCAGTCACAAACGATGTTGATGTAGCCCAAGCATTTGAAAACTTCTTCACTGACATTCCAATCTCTACTACAAAGTGTCTAAACTCTTCTCTAGTAGTCGCCGAGTCATTATCGACCGATCCATGTTCCGCCAATTATGCTCAATGGTACTGCTCTACAAGTGGTTAGGAGTTTTAAATATCTAGGGCACATTGTTACCGAAGATTTAAAAGATGATGAGGACATTGAAAGGGAGCGCAGAGCGCTGGCAGTCCGGGGTAACATGCTCGCACGCAGGTTCGCTCGCTGCTCGAGGGAAGTGAAAATCACTTTGTTTAAGGCTTACTGCACGTCCTTCTACTCGAGCAGCCTCTGGATAAACCACACCCGGCGGGCTGCCAGCTCTCTGCGAGTCCAATACAACAATATTTTCAGGATGCTACTGCGGCTGCCTCGCTTTTGCAGCGCATCAGGGATGTTCGCGGAGGCGCGCACGGACGGCTTTCACGCGATAATTCGCAAGAAAGTCGCTTCCTTACTCCAGCGTGCGCGAGGCAGCGGCAACGGCATCCTGAAAATGATTGTTGGTCGAGCAGACTGTCCTATTCAAAACAGGTGGATGCAGATAGTGACGGGCTCCATCTGATTAACTTTAATTTTTGTGTATTTTTTGTGTATTTTTCGTGTATATTATTATTAAACCTTTAATTGATACCATAGCACCAGATCTTGCTTTTATATTTAATGAATCCATTAATAGTGGCGTATTTCCTGATCTAATGAAATGTAGTAAAATTATACCACTGTATAAATCGGGTAGTAGATCTGACCCCACTAACTTTAGACCGATATCAGTACTGCCTACATTCAGCAAAGTTTTTGAAAAACTGATTTTAAATCAATTACTTAGGCATTTTAATAGCAATGACCTACTGCATTGTAAGCAATTTGGTTTCACTCGCGGCAGGTCAACTACTGATGCCGGTGTAGAGTTAGTATCGCATATATTTGATGCTTGGGAGAAGTCGCAAGATGCTTTAGGCGTTTTTTGCGACTTGTCCAAAGCATTTGATTGCGTACACCATAAAACATTAATCAGGAAACTACATCACTATGGAATAGTGGACACCTCTTTGGATCTTTTGGCATCTTACTTGAGCAATAGGATACAAAGAGTGGACATCAATGGGAAACGGTCTTCGGGGTCTGTAGTTACAATGGGTGTACCGCAGGGTTCTATCCTCGGTCCCTTCCTATTTCTAGTTTACATTAACGATCTGCCTCATCTTGTTAAGAATAATCACGAGATTGTATTATTTGCTGATGACACTTCATTAATTTTTAAATTGAAACGACAAAACATAAACTTCGACGATGTAAAAGTCAAATCAAAGTCTGATTCAACTTGTCGACTCTTCGAGTCATCATTTTGAATTATAGTGAAGTGAGTGTGTTGTAAACACACAACTAAATTATATTACCAAAAGGCAGAATGAACAATGTCTAGGTTATGTTTTGAAAGGTTTGTATGTAGTACTTACGTGACTCCAAAGATGTAAATTATGTTGGAAATAGTATTCCTTCACACAGAAATCGGTACTACTAAGCACAAAACACCTCCAGAAACACAAACCAGCAAAAATTTCTAACCGAAAAAGACTTTTTTTCTTTGGCCAAAAACACACTAAAAACACGACATAAACACTTATTATCTATTTATACACGTATTTTATGCTAGAAATATGCGATGAAATCGGAAAGGGGTCTTTAAAACTACGTAAAAAACAATTTAATTTAAATTAAATTCGTAGGAAACATTTGCGAACAGCTGTTGCTAGGGTTGCCAGCCCAAAAAAAAATTTATAATAAATAATAATAATAAATTTATAATAATTAATATTTTTAGTTTATATCAACGACTTGCCTCATCTTGTAAAGAATAATCACGAGATTGTACTGTTTGCTGATGATACTTCCTTAATTTTTAAAATGAAGCGACAAAACACAAACTTCGACGATGTGAATAATGCAATCTCAAAAGTAGTCCACTGGTTTAGTGTCAATAATCTTTTGCTAAACGAAACCAAAACAAAATGTATTAGATTCATTCTACCTAATGTTAAACAAGTTAAGGCTGACGTAAACGTAAAAGAAGAAACGTTAGAAATTGTACAAAGTACCGTATTCTTAGGAATCACCTTAGATAATAAACTTCAATGGGGCCCACACATAGATAAGCTATCGAAGAGACTTAGTTCTGCAGCATATGCAGTCAAAAAAATCCGTCATCTTACAGAAGTGGATACATCCAGACTTGTTTATTTCAGCTACTTCCACAGTATTATGTCTTATGGTATACTGCTGTGGGGGAACGCTGCAGATATTAACACCGTATTTGTGCTGCAGAAGAGGGCTGTTCGTGCAATCTATAATATGGGTCCCAGAGAATCCCTGCGTGATAAATTTAAAGAAATTAACATAATGACAGTTCCCTGTCAATATATTTATGAAAACTTGTTGTACACTCATAAAAATGTCAAAACCTTTCCTAAAAATAGCGATATACATAATATAAATACTAGAAATAAACATAAACTTGCTGTGCCCACAACTAGGCTTCACAAAATTAATGTATCTTTTAAAGGGCAATGTATACGCTTCTACAACAAAATTCCTAGTGAGTTGCAAAATCTATCAATAAATAAATTCAAACAAATTGTAAAAACCTTTCTGTGCAAAAGGGCTTACTACAAAATATCAGATTATCTAGAAGATAAAAAAGCTTGGGACGGGTTTTGCTCCAACTCGAAAAATAACAACTAACAGGCTAAAAGTTTCTTTATCGCTTCTTTACATACCGAAGTGACCGAATTCAAAAATATCACTTTATTTCCGTGTCAATGTTTTATTTTAAGAATTTGACCTTTTCTAAGTGTACATTTTTGTATTTATGGAAATAAAGACTTTTTGATTTTGATTTTGACTGCTAGTTCACAACTAGGAATGTACCTACTCATACTGCTAGTTCACAACTAGGAATGTACCTACTCATACTGCTAGTTCACAACTAGGAATGTACCTACTCATACTGCTAGTTCACAACTAGGAATGTACCTACTCATACTGCTAGTTCACAACTAGGAATGTACCTACTCATACTGCTAGTTCACAACTAGGAATGTACCTACCTACTCATACTGCTAGTTCACAACTAGGAATGTACCTACTCATACTGCTAGTTCACAACTAGGTATGTACCTACTCATACTGCTAGTTCAGAACTAGGTATGTACCTTCTCATACTGCTAGTTCACAACTAGGTATGTACCTACTCATACTGCTAGTTCACAACTAGGTATGTACCTACTCATACTGCTAGTTCACAACTAGGCATGTACTAGGGTTTTACCTATACCCAAAGAGTAAAACTTCCTCTAATGAGTAAAAACTAACCATAGGGAAAAGAGAAGGAAATGTAGCGCTAACAGCGCCCTCTTTAGATTATTCGGTGAATTAACTTTATATAAGTACTTGTACATGTGTGGATATATAGCTATTGTGAGGGTACGTATACCCTATACCTCAGAGCAATAACTTTAGTTATTGCTCTGAAATTTCAGCCTACAGAAATTTCAGCAATTGAATTGACCGATTATAATATGATTGTTGTATGTATGTATACATAGATCTAATGTGACTAAATCTTCAATTTTTTTTCCTGCCTTTGAATCATTAATGAATGCGTTAAAGGATATGAATAAGGAATGCATGGTGGTGGGAGATTTTAACATCGATCTTTTATGGGCATTATATAGTGATCAGAAAAACTTTCTGACTTTGTGGATATTGGGAACGGTTGTATGTAACATAGTGGACTTCCCCACACGTGTTGCGACTTCGACGAGTACGTGCCTAGACCACGTCTACGTGGACTGTGAGCGCGCACGCACGGGTAGTGTATGCGCGACCCCAGTGAAAACTGGCCTGAGCGACCACTACGCCGCCGCGCCGTGCGTGTCGAGCTAGAATACGAACTGTCTGATCCGCCTGCACCTTCGCTGGTTAGGTCGTTCACGCGATCTTAAAATTGAAACCGGACAGAAGCGGGGGATCACCACTGACTGCATTGAAAGGTTGAGGAGACCCGATGGATCCGAATTTGTGAGCGAAGTCGCCGCTGTGGACGCACTGAACCACCACTTTGTGAGCGCTCCGCTGACGTGCGGCGCGCCCGCCGCCGACGTGTCGGCAGCGGTACGCGGCGCGCTGGCGGGGTGCCGCGCTCCAGCGGATCGCTCACTTAGGTTTGAACGGTTTACTCCGTGTGAAGTACCTACTAAATATACTTACATCGGGGGTAGCGAATAAACCAACGAAGGATATTTATGATATGTCCGTATCCTTGCTGGTTGTGGCCGCCGCCGCCTCATAGTGCTCTATTCTTTCGGTTGTGATGTTAGGGTAGCTCCACTATACAAGGGAAAGGGGTCAAAGGAACACGTTAACAGCCTGTGTCTATAATCCCAGCTATCGCCAAGATCTTCGAGCGCGGGTTGAGTATTCAGTATTTTATTGCTTAACAAAAATAATACAGAGTTTTGTATGTATTCCTGCTGCACCCTGTCAAATAGGGTATGGCAATAGTTCTTAAAAGTAGACTTATACTTACATTGAGTACTACCTATATTATGGTATTTTGTATTTTATACAAAATTACAGAGATCTTCTATCTACTTAATAACTAGTAACAAAGTTCTATTTTTCTAGATGTACTTTAAAATTATGTTGATATAATAACTATTATGTTTAAGTTATGTAAATTCGTCTGACTAGGCTGAGCTTAACATGAATAAATAAATGTAGGTAGGTAATTATTTTAATCAGGACATTTCTAAGCTATTTCTTTGATAAATAATGTAATCTATCTTAATAATTTGTCTTCAAGAAAATCTTTTGTGTTATAGTTAATAGCATTTTTTTATCAGTAGTTCTTTTAGTTTTAATGTGAATATATGGTCTTTTGGTTCAGATTTAAGGAATGTTGGTAGTTTATTATATATTTTAATAGACAATATGCGTTGTGTGCATGACAAGCACACGTATTGTTTCTATCTGTGGTTTCTATTTTGTTTACTGTGTGTGCGTGAGCTTTTAATGCGACGACGACACCAGGTTTCGGTACTTAGCGCATAAGATTGGCATCTCTCTAGTCTCTGTGGACGGGGCACTCCCATAGACTAGATTTCGACACTAAAAAGCTCACATATCAAGAATGACCATAACATTTTTTTCTGTTCCGTGAGAATGAGCGTGAGAATGACAGCTTCTTTTTTTTTTAATTTTTTGCTTAGACCCGGATTATTCGGATATGACGTCACAATCTATGCTAGTCATGTACTATTCGTATACTTCTTAGTTTATGTCATAAACTGCTTTTTTTTTTTCGGCCTTCTGACTCGTGCGAAGTTCACGCGTTTTTCTTTGTGCGGGAATTTTAAAGTATTGTGGGATTTATTAGTAGAAATATTTATGTAGAATTGTAGATGTAAGTTAGTAGTATTTGTAAGTGTTGTGTTTTTATTAGATAACTGTGTAAATAAATTTTATTTAGTGTTGTAAAAAAATTTTCCGTGTATGGTGAGTTCATTTGTTTTTTCATTTGTCCATGATGGACGGTCACTTGGACTCCGGGCAACTGGAGTTTGAGTTGGATCTCCCTCCTGGGATTATTTTAGCTTCGCCGAAATCGACACCAGAATATTTTGAAGCTTCCTCCGATATTGTTGAAGATGTTGATAAAAGAGATCAAAGAGAAAAATTTTTAAAATCAAAGGATACTAATTGCAAGTGGACAATCGTTCCTAATAAAAAAAAGCAGAAACATTTAAATAAGATTTCCAAAGTTTCATTGAAATCTTTGCCAAAATCTTCAGATGCTACATTAAAGTTGGCATCAAGCCAACTAAATGAGCTAGCAAGACCATGTCCTCCAGGACCAATGTCACCTCCCATTATCCAACCTGTTTCCCAGAGTTCCTCTGTGCCTATGACACAGGATCTTACCAAATCATATACTCCCATAACTAGGGACTTTTATGAGACCAGTGACTGCGGTCCTTTCCTTATTTATGTGGAGCTTTTGCACCAGTCATCTGGGGAGAATTCTTCAGCTGATTTAAATTTGGGTACTACCCTACACCCACTTAAGTTTGGAGCCTTCCTATATAAAAACAAGTGTTCAGCCATCCTTCACAATGGAATTAAAAAAATCGGACGTAATCGGTTGGAACTCAAATTTAAATCAGCTGAAGAGGCTAATATTTTCATGAAAAGTGATTTCTTAGTAAATAGGTATAGGGCTTACATCCCGTCACATAATATATCCCGAACAGGTATTATTAAGGGCATTCCTATTGAATGGAATCATGAAGATATTATTGAGGCCATCAACTGCCCATCAGGCATTGGACATATAATTAAAACAAGGAGGTTAAATAAAAAAGTGGTCGGTAACGAAGGTACAAGCTGGGTGCCTACTCAGACGGTGGTAGTTACCTTTGACGGGCAGATACTACCAAAGGAAGTATCTTGCTGCTTCACATTATTGCATGTGGAGCAGTACATATTTCCAACAATACAATGTTACAATTGCTGCAAATTTGGTCATACTAAAATGCAATGTAGGTCACCGCCAAGATGCCTTAAGTGCTCTGGTTCCCATTCTGGGGACACGTGCCTCACTTTGGAATCAGCAGCCGTTTGTATGTTTTGTTCAGGTCATCATTTTGCTACCAACAAGTCATGCCCAGAATATGTTAGGCAAATAAACATAAAGCATTATATGTCCAACCATAATGTATCTTACATTGAGGCGTCAAAAGCTGTGCCCACAGCAAAAAAATCATTTGCGGATGTTCTTTCGACTCCTGTTTCGGTTCCAACGCAGATGGCCTATTCTCAGAACATGCAACAGCCCTCACATACCAATGCATATAGAAAGACGATATCACGTTCCGCTCGTCCTCGTCCTCCATTAGTACAGGGATATGATCAGAAATCTCATGAGGATATCATTAACTCATTTGCGATTAGGGCATGGCGGTAATGGGCTAAATGACAATACCGGTAATTTACCGGTATTCAAATTTTTAAAACCGGGATCCCGGTTTTTCGGTATTTTTTCGGTATTTCACTACAAACACTAAAAAAGCAGAAAAAAATGTTTTCCACTCCGTTTAATATTGTATTAGACTGAATAAATGTACCAAGAAATGTTATTTGAAATAAGCCTAACTTTTACTGTTAATTTAAAATGGTCCTTTCTACTTTATGGTCTTTCTTTTACTTAAACAATCAAATCGAGTTTAAATATCTATTAGGATGGCAATGCCTGCTACCTATATCATTTGGGATTATAAATATATTTATATCATTTCATATGGGATTTTAGGAATATGAATTGCAAGCACTTCCTACATATAACACTGCCACTTTATTGGACCCCGTAACTTTCCGTATCTTCAGTTGTGTGCAAGGTGTTGCGCGTCTCAAAAAATTCTGAAATTACACTACTCGTAATGAGCTCGCTGCAATTTCCACGCACACATTGACATTGATTAGAAGTAAAGATTTTACACAATATAAGATGAAACACGGTCTTACACTATTCTACGCGCATTTATTTGTTAATACCTAACTAAATACCTACTTTATTTTATAGTCTATTCTATAGACCTTCGTTTGACTACAAACTCACTTGATGAAAAGTAAAGATGTGGCCGACGATTTATCACGAAGGTTTAGAAGATACCCATTTACTTTAAACTTTTTGTCTTTAATACACCTAAGTTGTTATTGACGGGAAAAACAGCAGCAGCGTGTTCCAAATCCCAGCGGTACGAATGATGAAGGCGGTGGCAAAACCGTTTAGTGCGAGTGGACGGTATATTCATCAAGTACTAGGGGTACTTGATGAATATACCGTGGTAATGCGATATGCGTCTGCTTGTCCTGGAGTGGAAAGAGGATGCGCGTTGGTTTATCAATTTTTGAAACCATTATAATAAAAACGTAGACTGGCTATCAATTTTACAATCATAAAATGTATTATGTTTTATATAGAAGTTGTTTGGTAGTAGGTATTTGTGTAATTTAGAACCGCCATAAGGGTTTTCTTCACGAATATTTATTAATCATAACTTATTTTTTTTAAATACCGAATTACCGGTATTTACAATTTCAATACCGGTATTCGGTAATACCGAATACCGGTGTCCATGCCCTATTTGCGATTCCTGCTCCTGCTAATGGTTGTGCTATACAAGCTTCACAAGCTTGTAACAGTTTAGACTCATCCACTATTGCCAACAATAAAATTGATAATACTATTTCTCCGGAGTCAATCTCTAAGCTTATAACATCTCTGACAAATATCATTCTTCAAGCTGATTTACCGAACCACGTTGCCATAAAAATGATTAACACAATTTCTATCACACTTGTAAATATTGTCAAGCATGGAGGATGTAGTCCTCCAATGGAACAGTAGAAGTGTAGTTCAGCATAAGGCTGAATTACACTATCTTTTTAATCTTCATAAGCCATTCATCTCTGCTGTCTCGGAGACGTGGTTGAAACCGGGTTCCTTTTTTGGTATCCCTGGTTATACTATCCTCCGAGATGACAGAGATGATGGCTGGGGCGGTAGCGCCCTTTTTATTAGAAATAATCTTCCTTTTTCGCGAATTCCTATTCTAAATTCTAGTAAATTATTGAATATAGTTGCCATTAGATTTAATAATATCTCTTATGTGTCTGTTTACATCCCGGAAAGAAAAAGAGCTGTTATTCCCCTTCTTTCTTCTTACCTTTCAGCCGTACCTCCTCCTCTAGTGTTGTTGGGTGACTTCAATTGTCATAATCAATTATGGGGTGCTCCTACTGATCATCCTTTTAGCTTACTGCTTTTAGAAATCTTGGATGACTTTGATCTGTGTGTTTTGAACGATGGTTCTCACACACGTAGAACTCCTCCTGGAGCTAATCGTAGCTTCGTTGATATAACCTTCTGTTCCTCTTCATTAGCTAGTCTTTTATCTTGGTCTAGGTCATCATATTCATATGGTTCAGATCATTATCCTATAATTGTTTCTTTTCCTTTTCAAAATACAATCATTCCTAACCTTCCCCCTCTACTTCCGTTCATAATAAATAAGGAGAAATGGGATTCTTTTTCTGGTTTACTTGATCAGAAAATAGAATCTCTTTCCTTACCCAATTTTAATAATCTACTTGTCTGTTGTAAATATTTCTCCGAATCCATTATAAAAGCCGCTGAGGATAACTTCAAAAAGAAGAATTCATCAATAGGCAAAATTCCATCTCCTCCTTGGTGGGATGCTGAGTGCACTGATGCTATTAAACGTAGGAAAGCTGCTGAGCTTGCCTGCGATCAAGTAGTGACTTTAAGGAACTTTGTATATCTTAAAAATGTTAATGCTGCTATTAGGAGGTTATTAAAAAAAAAGAAGTTTAAGAGTTGGCGTAATTTCTGTTCCTCAATTTCTCCACAGACGCCTTCATCTATTGTTTGGGAGAAAGTTAGGCGTTTTAGGTCGTCCCGAAGTAGTCATCATTCGATCACTTCATATTCTACTTCATGGGTATACGACTTTATGAATAAGTTGGCCCCTCCTTTAGTTCCTAACTATAATCAGCTTCCTAAACCTTATTTTCTAGTGAATTCATCACCTAATTTAAATAATTCTAGCTTTGCACTAGATTCCCCGTTTCTTTTTACAGAATTAAAACTAGTCTTAAACCGTGTCAAGGACTCTGCTCCAGGTGCAGATGGTATTCCTTATTCGTTTCTGTCAAATGCCAATGAAGCTACCTTAAATTATTTTCTTGTTCTTATTAATATGGTTGTGGATTCGGGTATTATTCCGGAGGCATGGAAGCATCAGATAATAATCCCAATTTGTAAACCAGGTAAAGATAATCAATCTGCTTCATCTTATCGTCCGATTGCTTTATCATCTACCATTCCAAAAATAATAGAACATTTAATCAAAAATCGCCTTGAGTGGTTTTTAGAACATAACTCACTTTTATCGGGCACTCAATATGGCTTTAGAAAAGGAAAAAGTATTAATGATAGTCAAGCTATTTTTACTACTGACATCCAACTATCCTTTTCAAGAAAGGAATCAGTTGTGGCTGGCTTTCTAGATATTTCTGCGGCATATGATAACGTTGATCTTTGGATTCTTAAGCAAAAACTTCAGAATCTAAGGATTCCTCTTAAGTTAACGAATTTCATTTTTAATCTTCTTTCTGGCAGACATATTTCAATTCGTCTTAAGGGCGTGAATGAAAGTGACAGGATCATTTGGAAAGGTCTCCCTCAGGGATCAGTTCTTAGCCCGCTTTTATATGATGTATATACTGCTGGAATTGAAGGTCCGGTAACGTCAGTTTGTAGGATTCTTCAATATGCGGATGATATTCTTATTTATTCAGCTGACTCATCTCTAATTCTAGCTGCCAACAAAGTTGAACAAGGAATTGCTATACTTTGTGAGTGGTTGGACGCTCATAACCTCTCCCTTTCGGCCTCTAAAAGCTCTGTCTGTATTTTCACTCGTCGTAGGTTAATCCCCGATGTTAACATATCCTATAATGGTATTGTTATTCCGGTTCAAAGAGAAATAAAATTTCTTGGAAAAATCTTTGACTCAAAATTAAATGGTGTAGCTCACATAAAACAGAGTTTAGGAAAAAGCGAAATAGGTATCAACATTATGCGTTGTCTAGCTGGTGTTTGGTGGGGTGCGCATCCCTACTCCTTAAGAATTCTATATAATGCAATCGTTAGGAGCCATTTTGACTTTGGTTCATTCCTGCTTGTCCCTGGAAATAAAAAGGAGTTAAAAATGTTAGACATATGCCAAATGAAGGCGCTTAGAGTTGTGGTAGGTGCTATGAAATCTTCTCCTACTAATGCTCTACAAGTTGAAAGTGCTGATCCTCCTCTTAGACTGCGACGTCAATATCTTTCTGAAGTTTATTTTCAAAATTAGCATGTTTGCAAATCATCCTTTGTTCCCTAAATTACAATTATTAAATTCTTACACGCGAACAAATGCTTATTGGAAACATAAGGATACCCCTCCTTTAGTTAAAAGCTATAGGAAATTTATAACGGTTAGGTTCAGGGTGGAGAGATTTCCTATTCATCCACTATTTTTGTACGATTATTCTTCTAAAATCTTTCAACCTGATATTAGGATTTCTGTGGGAATTGACAAAAATACTTTACATCCTAATTCAAAATTTAATGAAATAATTGATGATGCCTGGCGTAATTATGACATATTCTTTACGGATGCTTCAAAATTAGATGTAAATAGTTCTGTAGGTGCAGCGTTTCTGCATAGGAATTCTAACATTTCTCGCCTATTTAAGTATCCTCATTATAGTTCTAACTTTTCGGGTGAAAGTTTGGCAATCTTAGAATGTATAAAATTTATTAGGGATAACAAACTGCAGGATTCTGTTGTTTTTACGGACTCTAAAAGTAGTTTACAGCTATTGCTTACAAACCCTTTTGGTAAATCAGCAATAACTTGCCCTATTTCTTTGCTCACTAAACACTTGCTCAGACTCTGTCATGATGATAATTTAAAAGTTACTTTGGCATGGGTCCCTGGGCACAGAGGAATTGAAGGGAATGAAAGAGTTGACCTTTTGGCTAAATCTGCTGTTTTACATGGCGATATGAGTCAGTTTTCAAGCTACCCTCATGATATTGTTTCCATTGCCAAGCAGGATTTAGAAAAGTCTTGGAATTTGTATTGGACAAGCTCTAGTAGATATAAAGGTAATCACTTGCATCAGATTCAACCGGTAGTAGCTTTCAGGCCTTGGTATGCGAAGATAAAAACTTCCAAAGAAATCACATCAACATTGTCTAGAATGCGAATTGGTCATTGCTCTTCACCTGTTCATTTACGCAAAATAAGGGTGAGGGACTCATCCATCTGTGAATGTGGTTTAGACGAAGGAACAATTGCCCATCTTATGTTCTGCTGTCCTTCATACTTATCTCCTTCTTTGTATGATCTCTTAATTCATTATAAAGCACCTCTTCCTTCTAATTTATCATCTCTCCTTTCTCTTACTATCAAAGAAAGTACTAGTGCATTGATTAAATATTTGACATATCATAACATAAAGTTGTAATGTAGTAGTAAATTTAGTTACGTTGTTAAATTTACGTCTTTGTTTTGTACATTTGTGTATATAGTCATATTAGTTTTGTATATGTAACTACCTATTGATAAAACCCTGACGAGTTAGTCTTATTTTTGTTCTTATGGTTTTTTTTTTTGTGACCGTGAACTAGTACGTGAAGTTGGCAAAAGTTTTCTCAAACCACAAGAGGAAAAAAATTGCCATATAATTAAAAAAAAAAAAAAAAAAAAAAATGTCATAAACTGGTTTATGTACTATTCTTACAATATTTTCAATTGGCCTACATACCGAAAGTAAGAAAAAATACTGGTGTAATTTATGTTTTTTATTGTTTCGTTTAGTTTTACATATTGTAAAAGGTTTGGATTGCATAAGATTGTTTCAAACAATTTGTTTGAAGGAACGTTTTGGTTTGAAGACTCGCATAAAATTTTGCACCTTTGCACCAAAATTAACACACAAACTATTATTGGTGAAGTCAGGGACGAGGGAAATCGTCCCTGGACTTAAAGTCCATTATTTTTGTTCGAAGATAACCTGCCGTGCATCAAACTGGAGTACCTATACAATAACTTCTTAAGACCATGAGTTTTCTGGCCTGGGTAACAAACAAACAATTTTGTGAACTAACAAAAAAAAACGGTAGACTAGACTTAGGTAGGTATTCATTTATTTATTCATTTAGGTAGGTACCTAGGTATTTATTCAGTTGTTTCATGTGTACCTACATTGTAAGTACCTGGTAAGTAGTACCTATTATAATGTCCAATGATCACGATCAAATAGAACCACCTGGAAAAATCTATTAGTATTCCCGTTAGCATCCCTAGTATATCTGTGGTATTCCCTCGTCCCTCCCTAGTTATTTACATGGTATTTACGGTAGGTACCTACTGTACCTAGTGTGTATTAATACTTATTGTGTGTCACTATTTTATTTTACTTTTTGGCGTGGTCAAGAAGCTTCACGCTTGAGACCAGCCAAGTAGTTTTTGTATACCTACCTACTCATTGCAGCCAAGTGAAAAGCTAAAGTCGAAGTGCAGTTTTTGGCATAGAATTTTCGCGGCGTACCCGACTCAAGACAAAAAGGTTTACATCCACTTTTATCATGAGTTACATGCTGGGACATTTACACAACGGCTGGCAAGTGGATCAAGCCATTCTCTCCGAAGAAGATAGAGTTGTGGTAAGCCTAAGAAACCCTTTATTTCAGGACTGCCTTCAGAGAAACCATTAAACATCAAATTTTAACATAAAGTGCTCATTGGTTTGGTGTTCTTCTATTATTTAGCTTCTTTAAGTTTGATTTTCTGATCTTGTTTTCATTACAGACAGACGTACAGTTTTGAACGTTTAACTTTATGATTTTATATCCACTCAATTTTTTCTGTCAATTTAACCTTTGTTTTGTTTATTTAGTCAAGGCATAGTTAGTTGATGCTGTAGCACCCTCTCATTAGTACCTAGGTAAAACACTAGACTTATCACTAACCTAATATGCATTCAGTTATATATTGTGCATGCTATTACAGCTGTGATATATTTGTTGGGTGTCCTTAGTAAGTAAATAAATTTAATAAAAGGGTGTTGCAGCATGTGTACAAATAAGAGACCAACTAAATGTAAACTAACAATGAAGGGTGTATGGGAATCCCCCCTTAAATATTTGATTCATTTTAAATAAACTATTTAAAGTGAATAAATAAATATTCATTGAATATTTCAAGCACCAACCTGTTGCCGTTATCAATATCGATCAAAAAAATCACATTTGATGTTTTGTTTTGTTTTGTTTTGTTTTATTTGGGAAATAAACAGTACATTATACTTAAAATTAAGAAACTTAAGATATACAAAAACCAAAATAATTTCCTCCATTAAGTAACACATGTAAAGCTAAAGAACAGATCTATAAAAAAAAGAAATTTGACAATACACACTAATTAATTTTACAATCTTAGAAAGAGAAAGATAATACAGAAAGTTAATTACAACGTGATAACTATGATGTATGGGAGCCGTCTTTAATATTGATTTTATTCTGTTTTTTAGTATTTGTTGTTATAGCGGCAACAGAAATACATCATCTCTTATGAATTTTAATATCTAACCCGGCCGCCTATTGCGATAGCTGGAACTATTTTTCTTTTTTTCTTTTTAATGCAAATCGAAAACTGCTCATTGTTAATAAAATAACCACCTACTAATTTAAAACTTAAACTATACTTAAATATATTGCTACCTATAAAACATTTTATAAATACCTACCATTGAGCTAGAATCCTACACAATGAAACCTTACTAATCAACTAAAATTTTTAATTAGGTATATTTTTGTGCTAAAACCTAAAAAAGCCTTGAGGCAAAATAAATATATTTTTTAATAGTGTCATTTGCACCATTTGCCCCATCAATGGTGTAAACGGTACATGACAGTGTCGTTTGCACCATTTGCCCCATCAATGGTGTAAACGGTACATGACAGTGTCGTTTGCCCAATTAATGGTGCTGGCCAATGGTGCAAATGACACTACGGGAAATAAAGATTGATCTAGAAACCCGGTCCACTTCCTCTCAATTACCTAAATAAAGAAATAAATGAATGAGAAAGCACAGTCTTCATAGTGTAAACACGTTCTTGTGGTCGGTCAGACTAGTTAAATAAAGGGACTACCTAGTCCAGTAATCAGGACAGGTAAGTCAGCCGAGTTTTCTTACCAGTTCCTATGTTGTCCAGGTGATACGGTTTGGGCATGACTGGGACCCCACATGCATGAAGATGGACGAGGTGCTGTACAGCATCGCAGAGAAAGTCAAGAACTTCGCCGTCATCTACCTCGTGGACATCACAGCAGTGCCGGACTTTAACAAAATGTAGGTGATTTCACTTTCTGAATTGCGAACTTTCAGGTAGACTACCAGGTCCATCCCAGGATCCGTGCCTCCCTGCCCCAAACTTCTTTCAGGTAGACTACCAGGTCCATCCCAGGATACCGTGCCTCCCTGCCCCAAACTTCTTTCAGGTAGACTACCAGGTCCATCCCAGGATACCTTGCCTCCCTGCCCCAAACTTCTTTCAGGTAGACTACCAGGTCCATCCCAGGATACCGTGCCTCCCTGCCCCAAACTTCTTTCAGGTAGACTACCAGGTCCATCCCAGGATACCGTGCCTCCCTGCCCCAAACTTCTTTCAGGTAGACTACCAGGTCCATCCCAGGATACCGTGCCTCCCTGCCCAAACTTCTTTCAGGTAGACTACCAGGTCCATCCCAGGATACCGTACCTCCCTGCCCCAAACTTCTTTCAGGTAGACTACCAGGTCCATCCCAGGATACCGTGCCTCCCTGCCGTAGACTACCAGGTCCATCCCAGGATACCGTGCCTCCCTGCCCCAAACTTCTTTCAGGTAGACTACCAGGTCCATTCCAGGATACCGTGCCTCCCTGCCCAAACTTCTTTCAGGTAGACTACCAGGTCCATCCCAGGATACCGTGCCTCCCTGCCCAAACTTCTTTCAGGTAGACTACCAGGTCCATCCCAGGATACCGTGCCTCCCTGCCCAAACTTCTTTCAGGTAGACTACCAGGTCCATCCCAGGATACCGTGCCTCCCTGCCCAAACTTCTTTCAGGTAGACTACCAGGTCCATCCCAGGATACCGTGCCTCCCTGCCCAAACTTCTTTCAGGTAGACTACCAGGTCCATCCCAGGATACCGTGCCTCCCTGCCCAAACTTCTTTCAGGTAGACTACCAGGTCCATCCCAGGATACCGTGCCTCCCTGCCCAAACTTCTTTCAGGTAGACTACCAGGTCCATCCCAGGATACCGTGCCTCCCTGCCCAAACTTCTTTCAGGTAGACTACCAGGTCCATCCCAGGATACCGTGCCTCCCTGCCCCAAACTTCTTTCAGGTAGACTACCAGGTCCATCCCAGGATACCGTGCCTCCCTGCCCAAACTTCTTTCAGGTAGACTACCAGGTCCATCCCAGGATACCGTGCCTCCCTGCCCAAACTTCTTTCAGGTAGACTACCAGGTCCATCCCAGGATACCGTGCCTCCCTGCCCAAACTTCTTTCAGGTAGACTACCAGGTCCATCCCAGGATACCGTGCCTCCCTGCCCAAACTTCTTTCAGGTAGACTACCAGGTCCATCCCAGGATACCGTGCCTCCCTGCCCAAACTTCTTTCAGGTAGACTACCAGGTCCATCCCAGGATACCGTGCCTCCCTGCCCAAACTTCTTTCAGGTAGACTACCAGGTCCATCCCAGGATACCGTGCCTCCCTGCCCAAACTTCTTTCAGGTAGACTACCAGGTCCATCCCAGGATACCGTGCCTTCCTGCCCAAACTTCTTTCAGGTAGACTACCAGGTCCATCCCAGGATACCGTGCCTCCCTGCCCAAACTTCTTTCAGGTAGACTACCAGGTCCATATCAGGATACCGTGCCTCCCTGCCCAAACTTCTTTCAGGTAGACTACCAGGTCCATCCCAGGATACCGTGCCTCCCTGCCCAAACTTCTTTAAGATCCATTCACTTGTGTATGACTTTTATGGGTGAAGGGAAAGAACAGACAGGATTCACTTGTGCTTTAAGATAGATAATACCAGGGACGAGAGAATAATTACATTGTACCTACTTAGTACCACATTTGTTGTTAGTACCCACTTAGTACCTTAGTACCTAGTAGTAGATCCTTTCAGGACGTGATGGGAATGGGAGGGTAGTGCTTACTGACCAGACCACCTGTAGGGCTAGCATGCGCGCCACGAGAAGCGTGTTTCGTCTCGAATACTCATGAAAAATGGCGGCATCTCGACTTCTCGACCGATGCTAGCATGCAGCACCAATACTGCCCTCGCAACGAAAAAAGGCACAACTAACAAATTGTAAATGTTGAGAAAAACGGGTTTAAAGTTTTTCGATGTTTTTCTGAAATAAAATTATTTTAAATGTATTTATAAAATATTTTTGAATGCAATTAGTAGCATTTACGTAAGATCTATCGTATCATATTATTTTTTTTTATTTATCTTATCCCATTATTTTTTTAATTACGATTTTTGCTTTTGACTTAATACAAAAAAACATTATAACATATTAATATTACATCAAAAAGTCATACCTAACCAAATGTGACTTTTAAATGTAATAATGTATTAAATATTACAACAGAAAGACCTATTCTACTCAATTGGTTCTTTCTTATTTAATATTATTATAGGTTGTTTGGAAATTATTTTACATAATAAGGGTACAACAACATATTATTTCGTATAAACATATTTAATTTTTACCTTTCTTCTATTTTTTCTTATCTAGCAAGAGATTATTTTAGATTTAAATGAAACGAAATAATTCATTACAGTCATAATTATTATTAATCAAAGTTATGAATCGGAAAGTACGTTTGTATGGGAGCTAACAGGTTCGCCCCCACCTTAAATAGTTAGATGGAAAAATAATTGAGATCATAACAAATAGAATAAAATGATAATTATTTGAGCTAGCATACATTTTTGGTATATTAATAACTTGTAGATTTGTAGGAACTTTGAGGAACTTAAATAACACAGTTAAAGAGATCAATTATTACACTTAGAGCTATGAATGGATGTTACATTCATAGTAAATATTATTTTAAAAGAATTTGAAATTTATCAACGTTGGTAAAAGTACAAACAACAATTAAATGTGTTAATCTTCATGTGTTTGATTGATGTCAGCAGAATTATCATTAACTGCTAAAATCCCCCAAAACACTTTTTTATTGGAAGGCATGAGCGTACCGAGCTTTGTCAAAATAGCAAACTTTCTTATTGATGTCACACCTCTTTCAACTAACTTTTGCTGTGGTGGCGGAATGCCATTTTTTATATTCTTATGCTTGAGAAAATCTAACTCGAATTGATCGTCTGTGCTGTGGTTGATTTTATACAACCGTGATGTAAATCCTCTCCGAAAAACAGTTTCACACATACTGTTCATAATAAGCACGAGGTTTGGAATGTTGAAGCTTTTATGTAGATGAACAGTCTTCAAAATCATAAGAGTCTTGTAAAGTCATATTTTTTACTTCAGTGTTTGAACCTGTATCGGACACAGCTTTAGTAAAGTCTTCGAAGTCGTAGACTCGTTTCGCTTTTTTAAGAGAAAGCACTCCACTCTGTGGTGGAACTCGTCTGCAGCCATGAATGTGTGGCCGACCTCCAGATACCGCAGTGTAATAGTCTCAAAATCAACTTCATTCAGGAGAGTTTACTAGATGAACCATATAAGAATACAGAGTCCAATTTTTATTTTGTGCTGCGCAGTTGTTTTATCCTCACTATTTATGTTTAAAGTCTCGATTTTCAAAGAAAAACGCGTCTGCTTCGTACTTTTTATTTGAGAGAAGATAAGTTATAAAAGGTACGAGAACATTTTAATTACGTAGGTTAATAGGTTTACGTTAAATTCAACAAGTCATGAAGGCAAACCAAGATCAAAAACTATTGAAAATGGGCACGCAAATAAGCATTCCACTTTACACTTTAGGCACTACTGATGTGATGGAGGTCCTTCCCCACCTCTCTTCCGTATAATATTACACAAAATGGGCACAACTGGCTATTCATGCCTTTTATTTTTAAAACATTTATTTTAAGAGTAATGTTTACTTTAGATATAAAAGGCATACCTGCCAAATCACCCTTTTATACGTAACACCTATTGAGCTATAAGCCTTTTTAATTTAGCGAAACAATTTTTTTTTATAAAATAAAAGGTACAACTATGCATTTGAATCATTCTAACCTAATCATTGCCATTTGTGCCTTTTTTTATAAAAAAATATGAATTTGGATGTTAGATGTGCCTTTTGGGCTTTTCGTATGTCCACGCTTAATAGGGATAGAATTTTTTAAAAAATCAGGCAGATGCGCCTTTTTTTCCTGATTCCGAATATGTATATAACTCAATTTTAAAAAAAATGTTAGATGTGCCCTTTTGCGTTGCGAGGGCAGAATAGTCGTCACGTTTCATCACGTGAACGATTATAATGAAGGTATCTTATCTGTGGTAACCTTTCTCGTCTAACTCTAAGATGCGCGTCCAATTTTCTCAACTTTTGACAGTTTTACGCGAGTAGCTTCTCGTCTTTCTATTCTACGACGATATGTGACGAGATGGAGTCTTGAAGAAAATAATCAATTTAAGTTAATAAATATATTGCAATAATCGCATATGCGAAGGCGAAAAAACTAATAAAAGAGTCAGTGCCATGCTATTGATTTAGGTATCTAAAATAGCTTTATCTTTAGTAGGTAGGTAGATAGGTGTGGAAAAACAATCCTGCGTGGATATAAAGGCATCCTTGTAATGATGGCATAATAAACCTATGCCTGTGCAGTAGGTACCTAGGTACTTGATTTGACAATATTGCCGGATCAACAGAATCGTAAAATGGCAGGTGGCAGGATTACGGCTGTTAAAATTAATAACCTACCTACTAGGTCATATTCCTGTTGAAGGTTGCTCGTCGCGGGCGCGAGATTCAATTTACTTGTGGTATTCATATAATGTTGTATTATTTTTTTATTATTTATTTTGCGTTCCACAAGCAATAAAACTATCGAAAAAGTAATTTGCCGCAAATCGTACACTATTTTCTATGAACTCATTGTAACAAGTTCAATTCATTGGTATTTGGAGCACATCGACTTTATACCCAATAGACTCCTAATACCTATTTATTCGCTATGCAAACAAGTCTGTCAAGTGTCAACTAACTGAGGTGTGCGGGCGCGGGGAAGCGAGTGCTTATTGGTCCGTTCAAGGTTACGACAAATCATAAACATAATTAGGGATGGGGTACTTAGTTTCTATGAAAACAATAATCGATACTTGTCACAAGGTAGGTATATTTACTAGTAAGTATTTAACGGCACTTTTGCCCGACTGCGCCATGGCAAAGATTTTAACACTAATATTTATGGTGTAGGTACATTACATACACATAATAATAGCCTAAGCATAGTGAAATAAGATGTAAGTAGGTAGTCACGTTAAGCTTCTAAGTTTAAGTATTGTTTATTCTCTTGCATCAAGCACACAGACTATGTACCTATTAATTATGTAAATCACCCACTGAAACTAAATAAATAACTAGCTTATATCCGCGATATCATGGAGAACAATTATGTCGATCAGTGAGTCAGTATAATAATCGGGTGATAAATATTAGGGTTAACATTTAAGTAGGTACTTTACATTTAGATAGATACCATGTAGCAATGTAACGGTGAATATTATTCAAATCGATTTTTACAGAATTATTTATAATAGTCCTGTATTGTAATAAACCCATATCGATATTCTGATCACTACCCGGCCCGGAACGGCACATCACTACTTGCACGCGCCTTGTCAGAGAAGAAAGGAAAGCAAATATAAAATTGGTTATCAAAGAAAGGGATGCACCGTTGGTGACGTCGACCGGCCAACCAAATTAAGTTGATCTCCGTCAAAACTAAATGAATTAGCAAATTTTATACTGTTTATGAAAGAAATCAGTTTACCTGTGAAATGTTATTCCATCGGTTTTAAAATTTGAGGTCTTGCTCTGTTTTCCACACCATTTTATACTACAAGGAGCCATTGCAGCTAGGATATTATGATATTTTTCGTAAGCGAGCGCAGAGATGTTTACGGGTCACTGATCTGGTCGTTACTGGCCGAACGTTAGAGGGCGTGGTTTAATATAAGATCTATTTTCCTAATGTGTTACCTGAAAGCGTTCTCCCTATATTAGGAGTCTACTGGGTATAAAGTCGCTGTTGGAGCATTTAGGAAAATTTTGCACTACAAATGTACATTTTTCAGAATGCTCGTTAAATAGGTACTAATGCTTCTTAGTTAAATTGGTTTGTACATTTTCCGTACCAGGTATCAGGCTCAGGTCCTGAAGGACCGGATCCAGGTACAATGTATGGTAGGGGAACCTTGCTGTAATCTAAAACCGTGAACTGTCTCGCAGGTACGAGTTGTACGACCCGTGCACGGTGATGTTCTTCTTCCGCAACAAGCACATCATGATCGACCTCGGCACCGGCAACAACAACAAGATCAACTGGCCGCTAGAGGACAAGCAGGAGATGATCGACATCATAGAGACCGTGTACCGCGGCGCGCGCAAGGGCCGCGGCCTGGTCGTCTCGCCCAAGGACTACTCCACCAAGTACAGATACTAAATAGAGACCGTGTACCGCGGCGTGCGCAAGGGCCGCGGCCTGGTCGTCTCGCCCAAGGACTACTCCACCAAGTACGGATACTAAATAGAGACCGTGTACCGCGGCGTGCGCAAGGGCCGCGGCCTGGTCGTCTCGCCCAAGGACTACTCCACCAAGTACGGATACTAAATAGAGACCGTGTACCGCGGCGCGCGCAAGGGCCGCGGCCTGGTCGTCTCGCCCAAGGACTACTCCACCAAGTACAGATACTAGATCGGATACCAGTAGGTAAGCATTGCATCCGGCAATGCTTACTGGTTACATACTGGTGCTTAGACATGGCCTCCCGCATGTTTCAAGTCTTGGTGATCAAATGACCAAAAACTTAACATCCTTGTAAATGTTTAGAAATAAGTAAAAGTATTATTAAAAAATGCCGGCTTAACATTTATTTTATTTAATAGGTACTTTATTTAAGATTATTTGTCACGTACCTTTTGCTTTTTTTTCCCCAACGTTTCAACCGCGTTACAGCGATCGTGGTCACAGGGCTACAGGATGTACTCGGAGTTACAACCGAGAATTGATGGCAGTTTCCACGACTACCCTCAATTCGTCGTCAGAATCAGGAAAGTCTACGTTCACATTGCGACACACTACACTGGCCGTGTCCGATTGCTGTACAGACGGGACACGACGCACACACTTATTTATCACGAGGAAGAGAGACGAAAGCCATCTTCACGATTAACACGTTCCCTGTGTTTATATAATTCAGCCTGTTCACTTTATATAATTCCGGGTGTTTTTTGATCTTTTAGATCCGACAAAATTCGAAATACCATTAAAAAGCGGGCGTCAGGAACATTCACCTTGCTTTCTTAATTTATCTATCAGGTTTTGTTATGTTTGTACAGTGGTGCAGAAAATATATTTTGGTGAATTTATATTATTTAGGTGTCATTTCTATTTGTTGTGTATTGTATTATGTAGGTAAATCAGTTATCTTATACTTGATAATGCTGTGTGAATTGTCCAGCATTATTTTAAATATTTCGATCACCTCTTTCGATGCCTACAAAGTACAAAGGTAGTAGGTAAGCACATATTTATTTAATAATTTGCGTTATGGTATCATGACAGAATGACCCGTAAACAATCAATTAATTTATGTATTTATCCACTAGTTTCTGCCCGCGGCTTTGCTCGTGTTGTTTAAGTTTTGCTTATTTATATCCAATGGGAACTAATTTATAAAATAAATAAAATCACATTTATTTCAGACACAGTAACATACATAGTCCATAAAACAATAATAAAAAATCAGACATACACAGAAAATATTAAACTAACAATTACAATACATTAAGGATAATTAATTTATGAGATTAAAAGTGGCCTCTGTTTTATTCTCGGCTCGGAACTACCTGTATGCAAAATTTCAGCCGATCCGTTCAGTAGTTTTGGCCTGACGCGTGAAGGAGTGTAACAACATCCTTCCCAAAATCTAAACTCTCAAGCTTTCGCATTTATAATGTTCCCTAGTGCGATGTGATAGTGTGATTGATTACCTATAGGTTATATTATAAAGGTAGGCACTTAACAAACATAACTACTACCTAGGAGGTATCATAATAAAATAGTAGTGACAATGAGCAAAAATTTAAAATCCACCTACACAATAAAAACCCTAATAAAAATAAACAAATATAATAAAGAAGAAGAAAAGGGGATCGCGCCAGCTTTTAAAAACTTATACAGGATAGAATTCTCAGATACATTTATTCAAATCAAACAATATCAATAAAGGCAATAAAGTTTATTTTATTGTAAAGTGCTATCGTGTAGGTAACTAAACATTTAGGAAAAGCCCCGATTCATGTCATGCATGAGAGTTGGGATCTGTTTTTTCTTTTGCCAAATTATCAAAACTACGATATTCTACTAAGGCATTTCGACCTAGGGGAGGTAGGGGAGGGACGGGCAGTCGGGAGACATGGGCACCCCCCTTTTATTCTGATCCTGTCACAGATTTTATTTTTTTACTATTTTGGAAGGTTACTTTACCGACTGGCAACACTGCTTATCCATAGACGATCTGTCATTTACGTCAGTTGTTTGACACAGAGACGTTTGAAGGTTTTGCGCTCGTAAAAGTGAATATTTTGTTGTGGTTTCGGATCGTAATAAAGGGAAAACTAACAAAAGGTATGTCTGTTTTTATTATTTATCTATTGTATATTTATTAACTTAGAAATTAAACTGAAATTCACGCTTAAATACCTAAACAAAAAAAATACCGGTAACTTATGTTGAAAATGTATACAGAGGGAGCATTGGGCATTCTGATGTGAGGGAGGTTTGGGCATGCCCAATGCTCCCTTCAAGTTCTCCTATATTGTTGAGTAAAGGAGGATTTTTTTTAAATTCTAATTACTTACCTGCTTTAATTAAACTAGGTATTTAAATTATTTTTTATTACAGAGAATAAAGAAAAGGAAAATGAGCAGTAGTGATAGTGATGTAGAAAATGTTTTACTCGCTGAAAGTTCTGAGGAATCATTTGTTGAAGAAATGTCTGAAGAAGAGTTAGATGAAGATGATGTGATAATGATTGACAGAAATCCTTTACCTATGGGTTATACCTATTCTTAATTCTTTATTGCACTAATAAAACCTTATTTAAACCTTGTTACAAGAGAGGTATCGCAAAGGCGAGCTTAACCTTAAAAAGAGTTCTCTTCCAGCAAACCTTAATGAGAGAGGGAGACATGTATGTAGAAGTGGGCAAGTGTGCAAAAGATATAAAGACAGAAAATACCTACACTAATTGCATAAACTAATACATAAAATAATATATAATACTATAAATCTGAATAAATATAATAACGATTCTATATTTATAATAATATATAAAATACTTACCTACATCGAAGTCATGGTACGTAATGCACTAACTAATCTTATATAAGTTAAGAAGATACTAATTAAGATGTTTTTTATTTGCTGTTAACTTTTATTTGATTCTATTATGGATATTTAGTGTTTTATAGGCCATGCCCAAGCCTCCCACAGGTGGTGTCCAAGCCTCCCTGCCATAGGGAGCATTGGGCACTTTTGACTTGTTTCAGAAATGATCTCGTAATGTCGAGACTGATTATAATTTTAAGAAAGTTTTCTCTAAGATATCTAGCCAAATGTGTGCTGCAATAAGAATTGCCAATAAATGTTGATTATCTCTAAAATCTGATTTTTTATGCATTAAATTGTGAAAAAGTGCCCATCCCTCCCCTACCTCCCCTACTAAATAATCTCCCTAATCGCGCCTCTTTCACACACTAAAATAAAACTTGTCTACGTAAGCACTGTGTTCACCAAACGATAATCAGACAATTAGGCAGTCTCACCCATAGGTCTCACCGGTTAACTTTGATCTTTGATGTATGAAAATGTGTGTCAAAAACGTCAAAACAACTGTTTAAAATTTAACCATGTGTTGGCGAACTCTGGTCTAAGTGTACCTACCTAGTACTTATCTAACGTTAAACATGACAAAGCTATCGATTTATAGATGTTGGCTTGAAGTACTGAACGGCCGCTTTTTAATGGCATTTCGAATTTGGTCGGATAACTGTCTAAAAGTTCTCGTCTGTTGTTTTTATTCATTAACGGTTAATTATAAGGCGTAGAAAGCTGAAATTCAGCGTGAGTGAATTTGAATATGCGCTCAGTTATTGGCAATCATGTAAAGTTGTTATCTTGTTCAAACTCCCTTATTTGAGGCTCGAAATAAGTAAACCATTTTCAGTTGTAAAATCGTGTGCGTTACCACAGCAGAAAAGTATCTTCTAGAATGAAGTGAGTGAGTACCACAAGGATCCATACTAGGACCAATTTTATTCATCCTATACTGTGCAGATATCACAAACTGTTTAAAATACTGTCAATATCACATTTACGCAGATGACGTTCAAATACATACCTATCTTTCAAACCCGACGAAATTGACACAGCATCAATTAGTAAGTTGACAGATGATCTAAATAACATTGTCTCATGGTCAAACAAAAATAGCCTTATACTGAACCCTTTAAAAACCAAATACCTAATCTTCGGCTCGAAACAAAAACTTACGCAAATACCGCAGTACTTAAATATTTCCATCATGGGTGAGCCTATTGATCGTGTTTATGAGGCACGAAATCTAGGGCTGTTAGTCGATGCTGACCTCAGATTTGAAAAGCACATCACGGAGTCAGTTCAAAACTGCTTCTATCGTTTAAAAGTTTTATATAGAATTAGATCACATCTGAGTGAAGAACTTCGAATCCAGCTTGTAGAGTCATTAGTCCTATCAAAATTCAACTACTCTGATGTAGTTTTTGGCCCCCGTCTTTTAAAGCGTACTCAGCGTCTTATACAGAGAGTTCAAAATGCTTGCGCCAGGTTTTGTTTTGCGATACCACCACGAGAACATGTTACACCATTTCTAAACAAAAAATGCATTCTTAGAATGAAGTCGCGCAGAAAACTCCATTTAGCTACTCTTCTCTTCGGTGTCATCAAGTTTAGTGCGCATCTTACCTCTTTAATAAGCTTATTTGGTTTAAGAAAGACGGAACGAGGAGACAATGTTGCCCTATTTTAGCAACGCCTCAGGGTTCTTCTGCCGCTTTCAGGGGTAGCTTTCGTTACGCATCAACGAAATGTTGGAACAATATACCACCCACCACCCATCAGGGACCAGAAACATATAAATTAAAACAGTTCCTCCTTAGTGCTCAGACTAAGGATGAAATTCTTAAAGAAAATGATAGATCTGTTATCTAAACTTTCATAGCGTAATTACTCTTATCTGGTAGGTAGTATTCAATGAAACCTGTCTAATCTTACGGTGCAATATAGGATCTGCGCCTAAACACACCAGAGGTTAATCCTCACAAAAATTCATTTTTACTTTTGGGTCAAACCGTACCATTTAACCGCACTATATAAATCGGACTAATTCCCATGGCCTGACTAATTGAACCACAGCCGACCGGCGGCGGCAGCAGTATTGCAATAATTATTTTATGATTTTCTATTGTTTTGGTTTGTGATTGTCTTATTTTATTATTATTTAGTATATTACATTGTTTTAGTAGTTTTTAGGTAAAATACATGTAAAATATGGCAGGTACCTATTGTTTTTTAGATATTATTTTATTGTCTGTATCGCGCACCTGGCGATCGTGACGTGACACGACCCCTCTGGGTATTCACTGAAAATCAGCGCTGAGTGTACATCAGTGTGCACCCAGCTCAATGCTGCCATATTTGCCTTTGACACTGCCAGGCACAAAGCAAACTAATCTAGTTACCTAAGTAGTAGTAATATAGCTTTAAGGTTTTTGTGTATAGTAGTTTTAAGGTAAATAAAAATATTTTCTATTTCTATTTTTCTAGTTACATAAATAATTAGTGTGTCATACGCTGTGAATGAGCGTCATGAAAAAAAAATGTGTATGTCCCCGTTTTGGAATAAAACGCAATATACCTACGTTTTCTGCTGGGGTAACGTTCTTCCAGCAGGAAGATTCTAAACGAATGGACCTAGACAAATTTATCTTATATGGCAGATAGCTTATATTTGTGTATGTGCGACTAAAAATTAAATTTGTGGGCCTTAAGGTTTTTGAGATATTCAGTTTCCTGCTGGGGTAACATTTTGCAAAATCTTGTTTCTCGGAAACTATTGAATGTGCATCTACAAAATATCACTCCGGAACCGTGGTCCCACTGCGATGTCCCACTGGTGGGACAAAACTTTTTCGTGGTCCCACCAAACACACACTTGACCGTTTTGTTACAATGTGATATGTAATTGTATGTTATAAAATAATAAGCAAGCGAGATTAAAATATCTTTATTCAGAAAGAAAATAACAATCAAATAACAAATTTAAATTAAAACTAGTATTTACAATAGAAACAATTAAGCTATCTGCAAACTGTTGCAAACGTAAGCGAGATTAAATAGTAATAATGAAAAGGCAATAAAATTATAATTAATTCCATCATTTATTTTACCGCAAAGTTTCTAAATAATGGTCAACTGAAATTTCGCCGTGAAGTAACTGCATTTGCAGTTCTATAATTTCGTGGTCTTTTCTATTTTGATTTTTCTTCGTTTTTATAATGTTTTATTATGAATTTTTATTTTTTGGATTGTCACGTTTTGTTGGAGTACCTACCTACTTCAAGGAGTTTTGCCAACGTAATATAGTTTTTGTTTATGGACTTGTTTAATAAGGAACGCTAGCTTTCCATAATATTATTAGTCCTGTGTCTCTCTTGGGCAACACACCATACATTTATAATTTTTCATCTCTTTTATTCAAAGTTCGCAATTGGATATATTTCCATACGTCCATCTTCAATTTAAACTTTTTAAACTTTGCGTCCACCGTAGAGCAACACTTGGCCGCCCTTTCTGTTTATAATTTTAAACTCGTCAGTATTATCCATAGTTAAGTAATCTTATTATTCTGCAAAATTATAACACTATTGACAATTTCAAAAACAAATGAAATTAATGTTACTGTCAGTTCAAGTTATCAAGTGCATGTCAGATTTAATAAATAGTTTTATCTAATTAGGTATACCTCAAAATCGAGTGGGTCTTCTTTAGATTGCTACGTACTTGCTACGTACGTAGGATAATAACACAGTACAAGAAAAACTTATTTATAATGTGGGTAATATTTACTACATGGCGTTCCTTCAATACGGCGTAACTAAACTGTCAAGTGTGTGTTTGGTGGGACCACGAAAGTCTTGTCCCACCAGTGGGACATTGCAGTGGGACCACGGTTCCGGAGTGCAAAATATAAATACACTAGTAGCCCTTAATTTGTGCTTAGGGGAGGGACGGGCAGTCGGGAGACATGGGCACCCCCCTTTTATTCTGATCCTGTCACAGATTTTATTTTTTTACTATTTTGGAAGGTTACTTTACCGACTGGCAACACTGCTTATCCATAGACGATCTGTCATTTACGTCAGTTGTTTGACACAGATACGTTTGAAGGTTTTGCGCTCGTAAAAGTGAATATTTTGTTGTGGTTTCGGATCGTAATAAAGGGAAAACTAACAAAAGGTATGTCTGTTTTTATTATTTATCTATTGTATATTTATTAACTTAGAAATTAAACTGAACTTCACGCTTAAATACCTAAACAAAAAAAAATACCGGTAACTTATGTTGAAAATGTGTACAGAGGGAGCATTGGGCATTCTGATGTGAGGGAGGTTTGGGCATGCCCAATGCTCCCTTCAAGTTCTCCTATATTGTTGAGTAAAGGAGGATTTTTTTAAAATTCTAATTACTTACCTGCTTTAATTAAACTAAGTATTTAAATTATTTTTTATTACAGAGAATAAAGAAAAGGAAAATGAGCAGTAGTGAGTGATAGTGATGTAGAAAATGTTTTACTCGCTGAAAGTTCTGAGGAATCATTTGTTGAAGAATTGTCTGAAGAAGAGTTAGATGAAGATGATGTGATAATGATTGACAGAAATCCTTTACCTATGGGTTATACCTATTCTTAACTCTTTATTGCACTAATAAAACCTTATTTAAACCTTGTTACAAGAGAGGTATCGCAAAGGCGAGCTTAACCTTAAAAAGAGTTCTCTTCCAGCAAACCTTAATGAGAGAGAGAGACATGTATGTAGAAGTGGGCAAGTGTGCAAAAGATATAAAGACAGAAAATACCTACACTAATTGCATAAACTAATACATAAAATAATATATAATACTATAAATCTGAATAAATATCTAATAAATACAATAACGATTCTATATTTATAATAATATATAAAATACTTAGGTACCTACATCGAAGTCATGATGATAGGTAATGCTCTAACTAATCTTATATAAGTTAAGAAGATACTAATTAAGATGTTTTTTATTTGCTGTTAACTTTTATTTGATTCTATTATGGATATTTAGTGTTTTATAGGCCATGCCCAAGCCTCCCACAGGTGGTGTCCAAGCCTCCCTGCCATAGGGAGCATTGGGCACTTTTGACTTGTTTCAGAAATGATCTCCTAATGTCGAGACTGATTATAATTTTAAGAAAGTTTTCTCTAAGATATCTAGCCAAATGTGTGCTGCAATAAGAATTGCCAATAAATGTTGATTATCTCTAAAATCTGATTTTTTATGCATTAAATTGTGAAAAAGTGCCCATCCCTCCCCTACCTCCCCTAAATGAGACCCACCAATCGACCCACCTTCCGAGGTAGTCGCTTAAAAAGATACCAACTGACTTGAGTTCTTATAACCTAAAATAGTTGACAAAAGTTATCCATAACTTTTGTACTTGAGTGTACCCAGGCCCAATGCGACTCGTTAGCCAAATTAAGAAGGTCATCAATATGTATGAAACAGTCGCTTTTTAGTGGTCGTTCGAATTTGGTCCCAGGTAGGACAAGACAGATTAAGTAGTCTTAATCAGGTCAATCGTTTATAACTAGCTAAATACGAGGCGTAGAGAGTTGAAATTTTCAGGATATATTTATTATTAATCACACTAGTTTTTTTGTTAATACCGACAATGGCGACAATCTTGGGTTGAAAAGGTATCTTGCATTTTGACGTCAAAGTTATGACCTTAAAAATGTGTCATAAACGATATTATTCAAAAGCGCGTTTATGTACCTTCTTGAAACTTTTTATGGTTATAAAAATAACAACAAAAACCCAAAACTGTTTACATTGAACCTGTATGTCTGTACATTAAAGAGCTAGTTTTTTTTTTAGGTTTTAAAAAGAAGCAAGATTACATAAAAACTGTATATATTTTTGTTAATTTTATTATGTCACATTTAAGCACTGTAGTAGATGAAATTAAACACCACGTAACGACAATTGTTTTATTCCCTCCCGGTATTACAAGAAATGTTCAAAGTAAGTACAATTAAGGGAGTTCGTAGGTACGTTCCCGGCAAGTACGCGACGTAACAAGTGAGGGATGCGTCACCCGCCCGCGAGAGGGAAGGGGGAGGCGTCTAGGCTAGTGCGGCTCTTCCGATGCGTGGATGGAGCGGAGCGCCAGCGCAGACTGACTGAGGCTTGTAGCGGCTCGCGGGCGCCTTTTATTTGCGAGCGGGGTGCAGTGGGGCGACGGGTCGCTTCGTAGTGTGCGTGCGTGTGATGCGAAGTAGGCAGGAGCGCGGTGACTCACGCGCTACGGGCGCGCGCGTAGTAAGTAATGTTACAATATTTTGTATATGCACATTCAATAGTTTCCGAGAAACAAGATTTTGCAAAACTTTACCCCAGCAGGAAACTGAATACCTATCTCAAAAACCTTAAGGCCCACAAATTTTATTTTTAGTCTTACATTGATACACAAATATAAGCTATCTGCCTGCCCATGTAAGTTAAATTTGTCTAGTTCCATTCGTTTTGAATCTTCCTGCTGGAAGAACGTTACCCCAGCAGAAAACGTATACTTATTGCGTTTTATTCCAAAACGGGGACATACATAATTTTTTTTTCATGACGCACATTCACAGCGTATGACACACTAATTATTTATGTAACTCACTTCATTCTAGAAGATACTTTTCTGCTGGGGTAACGCACACTGTAAAATCAGTAAAATTGATTTATTTCGTCGAGAATAAGTTGTAGGGTTTCACAGTTTTGTCAGAAGATAGGTACATATTCTTAAGAGTCTGCGATAGTAGGCCCTGTAATGATTTCGAGGATGTAAAATTTCCCAAAGAAGACAACAGAGGGCTCTTTATTTACACGTAGACCTACACAAATTGACTATACCTAGAAGTGGCTAACATCTACCATATCAAAGAACCATATCAAAGTAAATTTCCTGCCGGTTTCATTTCAATCCAATTCCGATCGCTCGCAGACTAAGTACGATGGCGGCGCTACGATTCTGAGCCTCGTATGATGGCCATGATGTAGACGACAGAGGGCTCTTTATTTACACCAACCTTCGTTTATGCAAATATTAATTAATTTTTAGTTTTAGTTTTTTTTTTAATTTATAAATGTTTTTGAACGAGCGTGGGTGAAGGAGAAGATGTCGTGTACACGCAAAAAAATCAATACACGCAGCTCCGTGCAAATAGCAACGCACATGCTATCTGTATTATTCCCTTATCTACGAGTATGTAAATAGTCAAATCGTAAGTTTAGAATGATTTTTTTACTACACCTAATCGGAAAATACCTATATTAGTTCTTACTTGAAACAAGATCCGTCACGTGCGAGTGTAACTCGCGCGCCGAGGGTTTCAAACATTTGCCAATTATTTGAACACTCAATTTTCCGTCTTTTTTCGAATGGCAAACCTACAGCAATTTCGAAAACTTTTTAAAATTTACAAAACAATGCCTTTCATTTGATAAACTAATAGGTAGGTAGCCCCCTTTTCGATAAAAAATATCCCCCTTTTCGAGCATTTTCAGTATGTTTTTTTTTTTCATAAATGTTAATTTTTACAGACTTCTCTATATTTTTCCTGTAAAATATAGATTGATATCTACAAACGCCTAATACATTGTACTTGTACGTGGATCGGTCTGCAATCTTCAGAGATAGGGGGAGGGGAGGGGGTATGGTCAATTTTTTGACTTCTTTTGAAATATTTCAAAAAGTGTTTTGAAATGGTCAAAACGATACCTTTCATTTGATATCCCTCTTGCCTCCCTAGGTCTCTTTTCAAATTTCAACATCATAATTTGTACTGAAAATATTCATTTTAATTTTTCATTTATTTATAAAAAAAATCTTGAAATCATTAATGGCGCACGAAATGTATCATTATTTCAAATTTCAAGTTAATAGCTGCAGTAGTTACTGAGATTTTCAAGAAAGAGCGGGGACGGACAGAGCGAGACCATGAGAGTTTCAAAACCGATCTTTGAAACCCTAAAAAGGGAAGAAAGTACGTAAATCCAAGCGAACAAATATGCGGGCGGCAAAAATATATGGGATTTTTTATTTTTTTTAATTTAAAATTTAAGGCTAGAATCAGGCGGATGCCAAAATAAAAAGTTTTTATCTCGAATCCCACCAAAATGTTACTGGCCACTTGCATTTTTTGAGAAAACTTGGCAGTATGTGTTTTTGAGTTTCAATAATTGTAATAGTTTTATTTTAAATTACGAAGTTTAAAAACTATTTCAAATATTTTTTTGTAAAAAGCCTGGTTATTAGATGAGTAGATTAATTATTTATTGACAAGCAGTTAGGTCACGAGGAAAAACCCATGTTTTTACAATAAATAAATAAATATACCAATTCTACTCAATTGATAGGTCTGCCAATAAATAAAATCTTTGCAAATTCCATAAACGAAAACTACAACTCAATATGGACTCTATTTCAATGATAAACGAACCATTGAACCTGCAAAACTAAATTTGTCGAATATCGTAATTCGTATGATTTTGTCAGCTGTCATCGTGAAAAAAGTAACGTGACCTCACGTCCATCCGAGGAGGCGTCCAGCCTCCGAATGACGTTGGTGGAAACGATTTTGGGTATTTGTCAAAGTAATATTCGATCTATAAGGTTCAAAATGGTTTTAGCAAAATACACACATGTTTTTAATTTGCGTTCGCACGAAGTAAATATGTGTTTTTACCTTATTACAAGATTATTAGACAACCAATCGAAAAATAAAAAAGCGTAACTAAAGAAGAACTTCTACCTTTTTTCTACAAAACAAAAACCCAACAAGAAAAGTGTGCTGTTCCTGAGATAAATAGCAAAACGTGTGTAAAACATCTGTTTTTCAAAAAAATAAACTATCGAGAAAACTTTCACCAATCGTGTTTTTAAAAATACGTACTCCAATATAAAAGTTCGAAGTAACATTTCCCTAAATATGAAGGTGGTAGCTTTCACAGATTCTGAGATAAATAACTATTTTGAAACACAAAACTGCATATCATACATTCTTAATACGCATCAGCCAATGTACCTACTCACAGAACGCCTTTCTTGTGTAATTCAAGAGAAAAGAGGTTATTTTTGATTTTCAGAAAAAGTCGTCTAATTAATAAACCGTGCACTTTTTTGGAAAAACTACTGGGGTCCACATTAAGCCAAGTCAAACCCCTCTGCTTACCAAAATTCATTTTTGTTCGTTCGGCCATTACGAAGATATGGAAACCTGCCAAACGTTACTCCAGCAGAATTTGCAATTTATTCAAAAACCACAGGGCGCACAAATGTCACTGTTGTTTGGCCAATAAAATGCTCAAATATAAGCTACCTTTTAAGCTATTTCAAAACTTTCTAGGGCTAATAGGTAAAAACCATGTTGCTGCAGTAACGTTTTCAGACGTTACTGCAGCGAAATGTTATTTTCTCGAATTACTCTAAAACCTTAATGCGCACAAATTTAATTTTTGGGGCTCATTCACACACAGGGCGTAGCGCTCTGATTTTTCTATATATTTCTTGATCTGAGTCCACATGTCGCTGGGGTAACGCACACACCTGAGCTGCCCGTGTAGGTAACATTCTTCCACCATCATCGTCGGGTGTCTCCCTGGGCCCAGGGGCTCCAGGGGCGCGCCTAGACTGGCCAGGAATGTGTTAATGTTATTAATAGATGTTTAGTGGTGAATCGTAGAAAATGTATTTTGTCAGCATTAACTTAATGCTGACAAAATACATTTTCTACGATTCACCACTAAACATCTATTAATAATTGACTGTTTAAAACCATTTAGTTAGTGGTTGCAATTGATATATTATCAAATAACTGTCCTTTAAACAGTTAACAAATACAATCCAACCATGGTTAATAATATGCCCTCAAACAAGTGAGGAAGATGTCTGGTCGAGGCGAGCAGCACCACTGCGGCGACTGCAGCCTCTGTAGGGTCTGCGGTTTCACTGATGTTTAAACTACGTAAAAGTAAGAGGTCAGGGGAGAAAATGAAAGGAGTTGATGCTTATTGTGAACATGTAAGTTTATTCAGTCTGGAACAGACGTCGGCTGCATACCTAACTAGCGAGCCCCACCGGGGGGGGGGGGGGGGGGTTTGTTCGTTATTAGCTCTAGTTCAGATCTGGCTACGAGCGGGCCTGTCGGTGCGGGCACTCGGACACTCGGCGCGGCCGGCCGGGGACATGACTAGTGCGCCGGCGCGCGCCCGCTTCGCTCCTCGGTACATCGAGTGACAAATAAATAAGTGATTAAGAACAAGGTCGGGGGTCTGGGGGGGGGGGACATTACTAGTACTTATATCACAAGCTAGGTACAGTAAGTGGAACAAGTCGGAAGGAAGCCTCGGGCTAGTTGGGCGGCGCGTCCTCGGTGCGCGGCGGGGAGGGCGCGGGCGCGGGCGGCGGGGTGCCGGCGTCCAGGCGCCAGTCTAGCGCCGCCGGCGTCCAGATGGACGCTAGCGACTGGAAGGGGTCGTAGGGGCGGCAGGCGCGTGGTGCGGGGAACCCAGGCGGCGGACGTACCGCGCCCCCCGCCGCCGCGCCCGCCGCGCCCGCGCCGCCCCACAGCCAGGGCGCGGGAGGCGCCAGCGGCTCCGCCCCGCCGCCCCACAGCAGCTCCAGCGACCGGTAGCCGCCGCCGCTGTCCTCTGCAACGACACAGACCGTCGTCGTCAGGCTCGATCATCCGCGCGCGGATCACATGTTTACAAAACAAAAAACAAGCGTACGTACAGACACAGAGCTGTCAACAAACAACAAGTGCGGTGCGCGAGAGGGCGCGGGCACTGACCTGGCACGGGCGTGGGCGTCGTGGGGGCCGGGGGCGCGGCGCCCTCGCCTGGGGGCCAGGCGCCTGGCGCGCCCCCGTAGTAGAACAGCGAGTGCGAGCCGAGCCGCCGCCGCACGTCCGATCCGATGGGCGCCAGCGGGGCCGCACACACCCCTCCACCTGTACACACACACACACACACTTACAGTTTGACCACATTTATAATTTACACCGATGTACCTGCGCAGATGCCATAACGTTATGCCTATGCGCGCGAAACATGTGCGGTTGCTATTGGGTGATGGCTACGCGCATGACGCCCGCGTTCGGCGTCCCGATCTCGACATTCGCGAGTCGTATTTTGCGTGTGATACATTTGAAAATACGTTGTTTCTTTATTGTTTTCTCGTGTGTGCATTATCATATGAGCGAGATAAAAACAAAGCTTAACGCAACGCAATAGTCTATTATTAGGACGACGTTGGCATTAGTATTCAATCAGGATGAAATGTTCTTCTGCGCAGACCAATTTTACCGATGCGACGTATTAAAGTGGTCAACCTGTGCAGCTAACGCAAAACTTGACCAAGCATTAACGCGATTAATATTGACGCCGAAACAAGTAGCCTCGGCCGCCGATGAACACCATTTTTGTATGTGCACGAACTACAATGTGTTATTCAGGCTAGGCGTACGCGTATGATGTTATTCAGGCTAGGCGTACGCGTGTGATGTTATTCAGGCTAGGCGTACGCGTGTGATGTTATTCAGGCTAGGCGTACGCGTGTGATGTTATTCAGGCTAGGCGTACGCGTGTGATGTTATTCAGGCTAGGCGTACGCGTGTGATGTTATTCAGGCTAGGCGTACGCGTGTGATGTTATTCAGGCTAGGCGTACGCGTATGATGTTATTCAGGCTAGGCGTACGCGTGTGATGTTATTCAGGCTAGGCGTACGCGTGTGATGTTATTCAGGCTAGGCGTACGCGTGTGATGACAAGGTTACTTAACTTCCTACATTATATATACTAGAATAGCTTATTAAGTACGTGATGTTTGTAATTTCGGTTTAAATCTTGATTTTAACTTAAATCTTTTCAATAAACAGTTGCCAATTATCAGCGTAAGAGTCATCATTCCCATCCCTGTGTTACCTGTAACAGTATGTATTATGTCTAGAATGTACATTCATGCACATTTCATACAAAAATATAAAAAACTACTAAATAAATAACTAAATTTAATAACACTGGACAATTCACACAGCACAGCATCATCTAGCCCCAAGCTAAGCAGAGCTTGTGTTATGGGTACTAGATAACTGATATACATAATACAATACTGTCCGGTTTCACCATACATACATACATACCTAAACAAAATACCGCACGCGTCATTTTGCACGCGCTGCAGTTTACTTTGACTGTCGTAATTTATATTACCTAAATTCTTCAGTACGTGACCTACTCTCGAGCAAGAGACACTATCAAAGGAAGACTTGCCACCTTTACTTTGTATTAACATCGTATGAATAAACTTAACTTTTACTGTGAATCTTGTGGTCGTGCTCATTATACCTATAACTAACTGGCATAAAACTCTAACTTACCCTATCAGTGAACTAAGTGATACACTCAGTGTGGTACCATACAACTTGTGGTACCTACAACTTGTGGTACCTATCTACAACTGCTTCTACAAGTGCATCGTTCATGAAGGTCAACACCCTCCAGACCCTAAGGATAGATATTTTTTCATTACATAGAAAACAACCAGCACACACGGTTATAATGTCTGCAGATCGTACAAACATTTGTTCCGAGGCGGAAATCGAACCCGCAACCTCCTGCGTCGCAGGCGGACCTTCGCCCGCAGCGCCACAGAGGTCGTCGTTTATTGTTATTCACATTATGATTTATGGTCCATTATACATTGTTCAGAGTTCTCGAGACCTTAACATTCAGAATAACTACCTCCTGTAGGTATTATGAGATAGTTCGTCAATTTTATTAAAAGAAATGACTTTCGAATAATGACGGCGGTCGTGCGAGTGAGCCGTCTGAGCGCGCCGCCAGACCTGTGTACCTTCAGTGTTCTGCGGGGCGTTGCCGCGGGACACGACGTCGCTCCAGCTGGCGCCCCAGCGCACCGGGGGCGGCGGCGGCGCAGGCCGGGGCGGCGCGGGGCGAGGGTCGTGCGGCGGCGCCGGCGTGGGGCACGCGGGGGCGGGGGCCACGGCTGCGGCGGCCGGCGGCGCTGGCTCGGTCCGGCGGCGCGTACCGGGGCGCTCCTTGCGCGCGTGTGGGCGGGCGACGGCCCGGGGCGCCGCCCCCGGCCCGCCGCTGCCGTTGGTCCCGGGCGAGCTGGTGTCCGCGCGGCGCTCCAGCGACGCCCGCGAGCTGCGCCGCGCCTCCGCGCTCGAGCGCCGCGCGCGGGACCCTACGTACGAACACAACAACCATTACTCATACCATACTACCTAAACTTGTGCATTATAATAATAGTGGTCCGAGCGAGTGACGCGTCTCTGCATCGACCACTAGCGACCACTAGCAACCACTAGCAACACATGCATTCAGTCAGAATGTACCTGCTCCTCTACAGGGCGTGTTCCACGTGTTCCAAGGTAAGGTCGGCCGGCAGCCTCCCGCCTCCCGCCGCATGGCAAGAGGCAACAAATGATGACGCGCCCGGCTGTCAATGTAGTCAGGACAAACTATTTTGAACTTGAAGTTATCTTATATTAAGAATCGTAAAAACTTTTTCTGGACTCTCTCCAACATGTCTGCCTGCGTCGAGTATTCAAGTCGACTTCTTACTAGGGAGCAGTATAAGATTTTAAGTGTTTTTACTGATTTAAAGTCTTTTGTTACACGGAGTATAAAACCCAACATTTTTAAAGCCTTTGCAACAATGCTCTCAATATGCTCGTTAAAGCGAAGCTTAGAATCAATAGTTATACCAAAAAGTAGCAGTATTATGGACCTTCCATAACACTGATAGTTTTAGTAAAAGCTTGGTCGTTGATTTTATTTATGATGAATGGGGTTGGGAGATCTATCGGAATCAAGTCTGATGTTGATAGTCGTCATCGGCAAATAACAAGTACTTAAAACATGCATGAATGTCGTTAATAAATAAGACGAATATAGCAGTCCTAAAATCGACCCCTGGGGTACTCCGGAGGTAATAGTGTACTTGTTTGACGCGAAACCATTGAGGACTACAGTTTGGCATCTGTCCCTGACATACGAGGCAAACCACCTGTGGAGGTCACCCCGAATCCCAGCGGCTAGAAGTTTGTCAAGAAGCAGGGCGTGGTCTATCCGGTCAAATGCCTCTTACTGTAGTCGGTGTAAATCGCGTCTACTTGTCCCGCAGTTACTACAAGTCCACAAGGGACAGCAATTATCCACAGATTACTACAAGTTGTACTTACTACATAGTTGTCTGTTGTTTAAGTAGCAATACTATAGGTTTTATGTGTTTTATTATAGTGGTAAATAATATTTAAATTACTACATTGAATGGAAGAGATATAAAAAGGAAAAGTTTTGAAATGTAATTTTATGAAGTACTACTTAATAGATTCAGGACATTTTTCTTATAATTAGGGTCAGATAAGTAGTAGGAACAGGTCAATATCAATGAAATATTTATCATACAAATTAAGGATTCGGCGGAGCGGCTGCGGCAGGCCAGCGATGGCAGGACTGGCGGCAGGCAAGGGGACAGGCAGTGCCAGGATGGCAGGGCTGGCAGGCAGCGGGACAGGCAGTGCCAGGATGGCAGGGCTGGCAGGCAAGGGGACAGGCAGTGCCAGGATGGCAGGACTGGCAGGCAAGGGGACAGGCAGTGCCAGGATGGCAGGGCTGGCAGGCAGGGGGACAGGCAGTGCCAGGATGGCAGGGCTGGCAGGCAGCGGGACAGGCAGTGCCAGGATGGCAGGACTGGCAGGCAAGGGGACAGGCAGTGCCAGGATGGCAGGGCTGGCAGGCAGCGGGACAGGCAGTGCCAGGATGGCAGGGCTGGCAGGCAAGGGGACAGGCAGTGCCAGGATGGCAGGACTGGCAGGCAAGGGGACAGGCAGTGCCAGGATGGCAGGGCTGGCAGGCAGGGGGACAGGCAGTGCCAGGATGGCAGGGCTGGCAGGCAAGGGGACAGGCAGTGCCAGGATGGCAGAGCTGGCAGGCAAGGGGACAGGCAGTGCCAGGATGGCAGGGCTGGCAGGCAGCGGGACAGGCAGTGCCAGGATGGCAGGGCTGGCAGGCAAGGGGACAGGCAGTGCCAGGATGGCAGGACTGGCAGGCAAGGGGACAGGCAGTGCCAGGATGGCAGGGCTGGCAGGCAGGGGGACAGGCAGTGCCAGGATGGCAGGGCTGGCAGGCAGCGGGACAGGCAGTGCCAGGATGGCAGGACTGGCAGGCAAGGGGACAGGCAGTGCCAGGATGGCAGGGCTGGCAGGCAGCGGGACAGGCAGTGCCAGGATGGCAGGGCTGGCAGGCAAGGGGACAGGCAGTGCCAGGATGGCAGGACTGGCAGGCAAGGGGACAGGCAGTGCCAGGATGGCAGGGCTGGCAGGCAAGGGGACAGGCAGTGCCAGGATGGCAGGGCTGGCAGGCAGGGGGACAGGCAGTGCCAGGATGGCAGGGCTGGCAGGCAAGGGGACAGGCAGTGCCAGGATGGCAGAGCTGGCAGGCAAGGGGACAGGCAGTGCCAGGATGGCAGGGCTGGCAGGCAGGGGGACAGGCAGTGCCAGGATGGCAGGGCTGGCAGGCAGGGGGACAGGCAGTGCCAGGATGGCAGAGCTGGCAGGCAAGGGGACAGGCAGTGCCAGGATGGCAGGGCTGGCAGGCAGGGGGACAGGCAGTGCCAGGATGGCAGGGCTGGCAGGCAGGGGGACAGGCAGTGCCAGGATGGCAGAGCTGGCAGGCAGGGGGACAGGCAGTGCCAGGATGGCAGGGCTGGCAGGCAGGGGGACAGGCAGTGCCAGGATGGCAGGGCTGGCAGGCAAGGGGACAGGCAGTGCCAGGATGGCAGGGCTGGCAGGCAAGGGGACAGGCAGTGCCAGGATGGCAGGGCTGGCAGGCAAGGGGACAGGCAGTGCCAGGATGGCAGGGCTGGCAGGCAAGGGGACAGGCAGTGCCAGAATGGCAGGGCTGGCAGGCAGGGGGACAGGCATTGCCAGCGATGACAGGACTGGCAGGCAGGGGGTCGGGAGCGGTCCGCATTGTGATAGCTAGGGTAGTTGTCTCCGAGCGGCTGCTTCTGGTCGTGTTACCTCTGGATGGTGCGTGCGGCGCGAGGTCGGCGTGGTGCGCGTGCTCGGGCGCGGGCGGGCGCGGCGCGCGGCGCGCGGGGCGCGGCCACGGGGGGTCCCGCTCGCGGTCCCGCCTCAGGTCGCCCCCGGACCCCGGGGAGGAGGACTCCGAGCTGCTGCCGCCCTCCTCGTCTCCGCAGCACATGTTTGAGTAACTGGAAACATCACGCTGTCATCAACCACCACCTGGGACACCAGACACTTTATGAATCAAGCCATGCTGTCACCAGAATCACTATTAATAACATAATAATATCATCATTACAACAATGAATAGGGCCTGAAGGGATCAGGTCAGGATCCCAAGTGGACGCCTGAAGGGATCAGGTCAGGATCCCAAGTAGACGCCTGAACCACGATGCAGCAAACAATAATTCAATTCAATAACCATGTAAGGTTTTGTTATTGCAGAGCTCCGGTCACTCTCCCGCGCTAGGCTCGCAAGAGCTCCCGGACAATTTGTTTCGAGCATGCGAGTATCGATTTAGTGACATCGTTGCGTTGGTTAGAGCACGCCCGTACTGAGGGTGAGGCGCGGGTTAGAGCACGCCCGTACTGAGAGTGAGGCGCGGGTTAGAGCACGCCCGTACTGAGGGTGAGGCGCGGGTTAGAGCACGCCCGTACTGAGGGTGAGGCGCGGGTTAGAGCACGGCCGTACTGAGAGTGAGGCGCGGGTTAGAGCACGGCCGTACTGAGAGTGAGGCGCGGGTTAGAGCACGCCCGTACTGAGGGTGAGGCGCGGGTTAGAGCACGCCCGTACTGAGGGTGAGGCGCGGTTTAGAGCACGCCCGTACTGAGGGTGAGGCGCGGTTTAGAGCACGCCCGTACTGAGGGTGAGGCGCGGGTTAGAGCACGCCCGTACTGAGGGTGAGGCGCGGGTTAGAGCACGCCCGTACTGAGGGTGAGGCGCGGGTTAGAGCACGCCCGTACTGAGGGTGAGGCGCGGGTTAGAGCAAGCCCGTACTGAGGGTGAGGCGCGGGTTAGAGCACGCCCGTACTGAGAGTGAGGCGCGGGTTAGAGCACGCCCGTACTGAGGGTGAGGCGCGGGTTAGAGCACGCCCGTACTGAGGGTGAGGCGCGGGTTAGAGCACGCCCGTACTGAGGGTGAGGCGCGGGTTAGAGCACGCCCGTACTGAGAGTGAGGCGCGGGTTAGAGCACGCCCGTACTGAGGGTGAGGCGCGGGTTAGAGCACGCCCGTACTGAGTGAGGGTGAGGCGCGGTTAGAGCACGCCCGTACTGAGGGTGAGGCGCTGTTAGAGCACGCCCGTACTGAGGGTGAGGCGCGGGTTAGAGCACGCCCGTACTGAGGGTGAGGCGCGGGTTAGAGCACGCCCGTATTGAGGGTGAGGCGCGGGTTAGAGCACGCCCGTACTGAGGGTGAGGCGCGGTTAGAGCACGCCCGTACTGAGGGTGAGGCGCGGTTAGAGCACGCCCGTACTGAGGGTGAGACGCGGTTAGAGCACGCCCGTACTGAGGGTGAGGCGCGGTTAGAGCACGCCCGTACTGAGGGTGAGGCGCGGTTAGAGCACGCCCGTACTGAGGGTGAGGCGCTGTTAGAGCACGCCCGTACTGAGGGTGAGGCGCGGGTTAGAGCACGCCCGTACTGAGGGTGAGGCGCGGGTTAGAGCACGCCCGTACTGAGGGTGAGGCGCTGTTAGAGCACGCCCGTACTGAGAGTGAGGCGCGGGTTAGAGCACGCCCGTACTGAGGGTGAGGCGCGGGTTAGAGCACGCCCGTACTGAGGGTGAGGCGCTGTTAGAGCACGCCCGTACTGAGAGTGAGGCGCGGGTTAGAGCACGCCCGTACTGAGGGTGAGGCGCGGGTTAGAGCACGCCCGTACTGAGGGTGAGGCGCTGTTAGAGCACGCCCGTACTGAGAGTGAGGCGCGGGTTAGAGCACGCCCGTACTGAGGGTGAGGCGCGTGTTAGAGCACGCCCGTACTGAGGGTGAGGCGCGTGTTAGAGCACGCCCGTACTGAGGGTGAGGCGCTGTTAGAGCACGCCCGTACTGAGAGTGAGGCGCGGGTTAGAGCACGCCCGTACTGAGGGTGAGGCGCGTGTTAGAGCACGCCCGTACTGAGGGTGAGGCGCGTGTTAGAGCACGCCCGTACTGAGGGTGAGGCGCTGTTAGAGCACGCCCGTACTGAGAGTGAGGCGCGGGTTGAACAATGCCGGACCTTAGCGTAGCTCAGGTTTCCAAAGCTGTTACTTTAACACGATCACTGCTAGCGTCGGCGGTGCGACCCGCAGGGGCGCGCCACCGGGACAGGGAGGTGCAGATGCAGATCGCACTCTGTGTTTTCAGTCATGAAAGTGTTTGTTTTGTATTTGTAGCTTCATGGCTGCTGTTTTAGCCTTTGACTCGCTGAAGGCTCCAAAGTTTAGAGTTGCTGTGAGCGTGACACCGAGGAGCTCAAGTTGATCCTTTATAGGTACATTTCGGACAACCACAACCACAACCTGGCCTAACGGACTTTTTTTTGCCGAGAAGAGGCAGGCTTGCGTTTTTGACGTATTAAAGTTGACCCGATTGGCCTCGCGCCAATCTGAGACTACCTTCAGGGTCCAATGCAAGCGCTGCAGCATGTCTTGTCTTTGCGCCTGTATCTTATGTTGACTGGCCTTGGCGTTGGAAAAGTACCTGTCCAGCACGGTGCTGTCGTCCGCGTACCCAATAATACCGGGTACCAGCAGAACGTCAATGTGCAACAAGAACAACGTGGCATACAGTCCTGGCCCCCTAGGTACCCCGGCGTTGATCACCAGTTGATCAGACGAGCAGCCATCAACGATTACCCCGGTAGATTTTTCCCAATCAGTACCTAACCTAGCAAACAGTAGGCGAAAAATAGTTTAGTGACAAGAAGAGCGGGATGGTGCCTCACCTATCGCGGGGCAGCGGAGAGGAGTCCGGGGAGGAGGAGGAGGCGTCCCCGCGCGGTAGTGCGGGCGGAGGCGGGGGCAGCGCGGCGGGCGGCGGCGCCGCCGGGGAGCCCTCCTCCGAGGAGCGCTCCTCGTCCTCCAACTCGGCAGCGCGCCGCGAGACGCCCGCGCGCCACCGCTCGAAGGCACGCCGCTCCGCCGCCGGGTCGGCGGGCGCGACGCGGCGCGGGCGGGGCGTGCGGCGCGTGTGCCGCGCGGCGTGCGGCGGCGGCGGCGCGGGCGCAGGCGCGTCCGGCGCGGCCGCCAGCGCGCGCAGATCCAGCGGCGGCAGGCACGGCGCGGGGTGGTGCGGCGGCGGCGGGGCGGGGCGCGCGGCGCGGTGCGCGCGCAGGTGTCGCTCCGCGTCCAGCGCGGCGCAGGCCAGGCACGCGGCGCCGGCGAGAAGCGCCAGCGCGCCGCCCGCCCAGCGCAGCGCCGCCTCCAAGGGCGCGCGCCCCGCGCCCGCACTGCACGCGCTGACCAGCCGCGCCGGCGCAGCGCCCACCACGTTGAACCGCGCTATGGTATTGCCCACCATCACAGTGACGGTTGCCTGCGAAAGAGCGATGTCGATCACTCTCAGGTGGAGATGCAATGTGCAGCGGGCGCGCCTCGGCGGGCTGCAGGCGCAGTGCGCGCGCCAGGGTGTATGTACCTGCGTGGTGGAGCGCGTCCAGTCGGGGTGGTAGTGCAGGTGCAGCGGGCGCGCCTCGCCGGGCTGCAGCGCGAGCGGCGCGCAGGGCTGCAGGCGCAGGGCGCGCGCGCCGCAGGGCTGGCCGGCGACGCGCCAGTGCCGCAGAGTGAGCGGCACGCGACCCGTGTTGCGCACGAGCAGGGTGCGCCGCGCCGCGCTGCAGGTAGCCGCCTCCACCACGAGGGCCGCGCTGGAGTTCGCCTTGCGGCCGCCCAGCTCGAAGCTCGGCTGCGCGCCGCGCCCCGTCAGAAGCACGCGCTCCACTATCGTCAAGTTATTTCTGGAACATAGACATCAATCACATTAAATTTCTAAGACACCTTAATTTTAAGCACAAAATCTACATTCCTAATCTCGACTATACTGAAAGTTGCAAGCGCCATCATCTCCTAACCTTAAAATTCCGTAGAGACGCCGCCGACCTTACATTCTTCCATAACATTATTCTCAATAGGCTTGACTGCTCGGATCTTCTTTCCAAGATTAAGATCGTTGCCCCGACCCGTGCTTCTATGAGACGGAACTACCTAAAGCTGCATGTTCCTACTTGTGCGACAAATTATCGTAAGAACTCATTCATTCCTCGAACTGCTGCTCTCATTAACAGCACTCACAGCACGGCTGAATTGGACCTCTTTACATCCAAACCTAATGTATTTAAAGGAATAATCAACAACAGTTTCTTTGACACAACACAACCACCTTCCTAAACATATACCGCTGGACACTCGCATATTAACTTATTATTTTATATAACGTAGGTACCTATATATTATAATAATTACTGTTTATTTAAAACTTTTTATCGTATACATAAGTACATACATAATTTACCTACCCTTCTCCCACTTGAAAGATTGATATGGCTCTTTAAATTCTTTAATTTTCAATTTACTTAATGTGTTTTGTTTATGTACAATATTTTAGGATAATTTATTCTCTTTCTATGTGTGGAAGCTGCCTAGCTTATTATTCTATTGTTAAGTGTTTAATTTTTATTTCTAAAGCTTTTTGTTTCCCTAAGATAAATAAATAAATAAATTAGGATACATTTACTTGTTCACGTTGACCCGACCTCCGACTGCGACACTCCGCCGCCGCCGCCGCCGCTGTCGATCGCTATCGATCACCCAATCTGTTCACGTTGACCCGACCTCCGACTGCGACACTCCGCCGCCGCCGCCGCTGTCGATCGCTATCGATCACCCAATCTGTTCACGTTGGCCCGACCTCCGACTGCGACACTCCGCCGCCGCTGTCGATCGCTATCGATCACCCAATCTGTTCACGTTGACCCGACCTCCGACTGCGACACTCCGCCGCCGCTGTCGATCGCTATCGATCACCCAATCTGTTCACGTTGACCCGACCTCCGACTGCGACACTCCGCCGCCGCCGCCGCTGTCGATCGCTATCGATCACCCAATCTGTTCACGTTGACCCGACCTCCGACTGCGACACTCCGCCGCCGCCGCCGCCGCTGTCGATCGCTATCGATCACCCAATCTGTTCACGTTGACCCGACCTCCGACTGCGACACTCCGCCGCCGCTGTCGATCGCTATCGATCACCCAATCTGTTCACGTTGACCCGACCTCCGACTGCGACACTCCGCCGCCGCCGCCGCCGCTGTCGATCGCTATCGATCACCCAATCTGTTCACGTTGACCCGACCTCCGACTGCGACACTCCGCCGCCGCTGTCGATCGCTATCGATCACCCAATCTGTTCACGTTGACCCGACCTCCGACTGCGACACTCCGCCGCCGCTGTCGATCGCTATCGATCACCCAATCTGTTCACGTTGACCCGACCTCCGACTGCGACACTCCGCCGCCGCCGCCGCCGCTGTCGATCGCTATCGATCACCCAATCTGTTCACGTTGGCCCGACCTCCGACTGCGACACTCCGCCGCCGCTGTCGATCGCTATCGATCACCCAATCTGTTCACATTGACCCGACCTCCGACTGCGACACTCCGCCGCCGCCGCCGCCGCTGTCGATCGCTATCGATCACCCAATCTGTTCACATTGACCCGACCTCCGACTGCGACACTCCGCCGCCGCCGCCGCCGCTGTCGATCGCTATCGATCACCCAATCTGTTCACATTGACCCGACCTCCGACTGCGACACTCCGCCGCCGCCGCCGCCGCTGTCGATCGCTATCGATCACCCAATCTGTTCACATTGACCCGACCTCCGACTGCGACACTCCGCCGCCGCCGCCGCCGCTGTCGATCGCTATCGATCACCCAATCTGTTCACGTTGACCCGACCTCCGACTGCGACACTCCGCCGCCGCCGCTGTCGATCGCTATCGATCACCCAATCTGTTCACGTTGACCCGACCTCCGACTGCGACACTCCGCCGCCGCCGCCGCCGCTGTCGATCGCTATCGATCACCCAATCTGTTCACGTTGACCCGACCTCCGACTGCGACACTCCGCCGCCGCCGCCGCCGCTGTCGATCGCTATCGATCACCCAATCTGTTCACGTTGACCCGACCTCCGACTGCGACACTCCATTTTTGGTAGTTTAGGCATAGGTTAAAAGTAATTTCTGGAGACTAATTTATACTAACAATTTTTTCGAATCTAATGATTTGTGTAAGTCCATAAATGATTATGATTTCCTTCAGACAAATACATAGTAATGCCCACCAGGAAGCTGTAGTTTGCATAGGCATTAATTTTGACTATCTATCAAGTATAAAAAAATGAAATTAGAACAATGCAACAAAATATTTCACAAACTTTCAAAGAACAATGGCAAGTTTCCCTTACGGTTTGTCCCAAAAATTTGGGAAACGATATGAAATATACCATTCGATTCATCTCAAAATTCTGAGGAACCCTACATTTTTACTTTTTCCATGTTTGTTCCAGAAAAAATTAAATATTTTTTTGAAAATTGGCAGAATAGTTTCTGTTCCTTGTTATCTTTTCATTGCAAATGGCGGCGGGGTGACAAAAAAGGTTTCAATTCTGTAGGTTGGTTTCAGGGTAGGGGAAAGGAATAAAACCAACCTCCTTTGTTTCAGGAGAAAGGTAGAATAGTGTAGTAGATCTATTGGCTAAATCAAAATTGTACAGTACATTTTGGCGGTGAAGTCAACCACTTTTCCCGTGAAGTTAACTCGCAACAAGTTACCGAGCTTTCTATTTTCAATCGAAGTCTTTGATTGAATAATTAAAAACATGATTCGCTGTAGAAACTGCAGCATGAATTTGGTGAGACAGTCAAACAGTGTTATTTTTGAAGAGGATGAAGAGGATCTTTACCTATCATTTCCGAGTGGATAACAGAGGTATAGTAAGTGCCTACAAATCTACCACTAATATTTTATCCATTATTTAGTACCTACCTTACCTGTCTATGCCCACCATTCAAAACTAAGTGCTGTATTTTCTTTATACCTAACAGGACTGCACAAAACTCAGATTACTTATGTAAAACTAGGAAATAAAGTAATCTCTATTGTCCACATCAATCTTAAAGGTAAAGACGAACGACCTCTGTGGTGCGGTTGGCGAAGGTCTACTTGCGACGCAGGAGGTTGCGGGTTCGATTCCCGCCATTCTCCATTGGGCAGAAGGCATAGGTACCAGCTTGTAAAAGTGCCTATTTTGAGCATGTGTGAAACAATCGATATCGAACTAAGATAACTTTCTAATAGGTACCTAATCTTTTTACAGAGAATGGAAAACGACAAAATCTGCGGTACATTCAGGGATCTGGCAAAGAATCCTAGCTCAAAACAGAGAATGCTTGGACATGTCTCAGTTTACATATCTTCTCGTCATCCATACCGCAATGCTTGAAAACGAAAGTTTTCAATCAGTGCGTCCTACCCGTCATCATGACCTACGGAGCTGAGACGTGGTCACTCACGGTAGGGCTGGTCCACCAGTTCAAAGTCGCCCAGCAAGCTATGGAGAGAGCTATGCTCGGAGTTTCTCTGAAGGATAGGATTCGCAACGAATACATCTGACAGTTATCAACATAACTCAAAAGATTAGAGAGCTGAAGTGGCAGGGCAGGCTAGCCATATCTCGAGAAGAACCGATACCTAAACGTGTTCTCGAGTGAAGACCGCGACTCGGCAAACGTAGTATAGGACGCCCTCCGACCAGGTGGGATGACGATTTGCGAAAGACTACTGTCAGATGCTGGATGCGGCAAGCCGAAGACCGCCATGGCGAAGGCCGCTATGGCGTACATTAGGGGAGGCCTATGTCCAGCAGTGGACTTATATAGCCTGATGATGACATGTTCCCGTTTTATTTATTTAAGAGTTGTGTATTACTTTTATAACAAAGTACCTACCTATGTTATTTTTTTACCCTTAGATATTATAATATACAATTTACACTTATTGTTTTATTGAGAATAGTTGGTAGCAGGCACATAAAACATTCCACAGATATTATTATTATACTAACACTTTAATTACCAACGAGAAAAATGTACAACTTCCTCCAGGACAACCTGGGGCAGATGATGCAGGCAAGGATGGACTGTACCAATGGCTTTATAAAATAGGAGTCAATATAATATTTGTGCTAGGTTTTATGCAATGTGTTTAACAGCAGGTCCTGAACTACGGGATTATGAACCATATTAGAGATGCTGTTATCACATTTATTTTGTTGTTGTTGTTTAAATCACGTGACACTTGTGATAATCTATTTTTCTCTACAGACTGTCATTTTGGTGTAGAATTTAACCAAAAAAAAAACTATTTTCTTAGAACTCAGTAGGTGCACATGTTTCTAACGGAGAAGCTTTCAGGCTGATAATGATTATAGAAATTATAGTTATCGTTTAAGGGCTGTGGATTTTGTTAAAGCCATTAAAAATAGTTGCAGGATGCTATGATATTTTATGATGAGAAGTTGTATCCTGAAATCTCCTAATTACCTTCTTATTAATTATTTTATGTTCTGAGGTGAGATGTAGTAACTTTCAATTTACCTTCTCTATTGAAATTAGGGCTAAATATTGTTCCCAATATAAATATTTACGATTTCGAATCTACTGAAAAATTAAATTCAAGCTACATACAACACCTTGTTGTATTGTAGGTCCCTACCTACCTATTTGTAGGAAGATATTTTATTCTAATAACCAGCAATATAGGTAATCTAGTTTAAAATCGTGTTTGCTGCCTCTTTATCTCATATTTATTAAGACTTCAAGAATTTATGTTGCTTTGGTTTGGAGGTAGACTACATACAACACCTATATACGAGTAGGTAGGTCAGAATCCAACATTGGAATAGGTCGTGGATGGAAGAAATCAGACCCCTCCTGGTATTTACCAATTGTTGTTGGTGACAGTGGGTTATTTAGTTACCTACCTTGTTTTCTGATTTGCATTGACCTAACTGACATCGTGGCAGCATTGGTGGTTATTTTATACTCATATTATAACATCATATTACAGAAACAATAGCCAGCATAGAACTAGAATAGTGTGAATTCAGATATCACCTTTTGTGTGACAATGCTAAATAATGTTTTACTTACGCAGGTACGGTACCTACCCTATCACTTGGGTTCATAAACCTACAGGTCCATTTATGCCAACGAAAAGAATCTCTACTTATCAAATAAACAAGGTACACCGAAATCAGGCCAGGCCAGCAAAAATCTACAAAATGATCATACAACACAACAAATTGCCTCATTTTCGCATTTTAGTAATTAGCGTATTTTTTTGTTTGTTTTGGTTTTTCGTTTGACATTTTTCTTGATTGATGTCAAGTGAACATGCACTGTCAACGTCAAAAACAAAATGGCGGATTCTACAAGTTTTCATCACCTTATCTTCGCCCAAATTGCGATTTATTCACATTTTCAAAAATTAATTTAATTTTTCACGGAACAAAACTTAAGAAACAAAATATACAGTTTTATTCAGAATTTTCAGAGCTATCGATTGATACCCATGCGGTCGATGCCCATGATAGCTCAAAATTCTTGCCATCATTCTTTAAGTAAGTTATGATTATGTTATGAGGTAATGAAATTATGATAGTAGGTATCACCATGAATTTACCCCATTCCTCCCCTCCCGCTAAAAACGGCAGAATATGTTGTTTGTCCATATACATTCTGATGTCCATATACATTCTGATGTCCATATACATTCTGATGTCCATATACATTCTGATGTCCATATACATTCTGATGTCCATATACATTCTGATGTCCATATACATTCTGATGTCCATATACATTCTGATGTCCATATACATTCTGATGTCCATATACATTCTGATGTCCATATACATTCTGATGTCCACCATATACATTCTGATGTCCATATACATTCTGATGTCCATATACATTCTGATGTCCATATACATTCTGATGTCCATATACATTCTGATGTCCATATACATTCTGATGTCCATATACATATATTTGTTGCTCACGTGTGGGGGTAACTATGTTGAGTATATTTCTGATAATCTTGCTTTGAAATCTCTCGAGAATCTCGACGTTGCTCTTGCTAGCTGAACCCCAAAGTTGAATCCCATAGGTCCAGATGGGCTTTATTATGCTTTTATAGACTGATAGTTTACTGGCGTTAGAAAGTTGGGACTTACGTCCGATGAGCCAGTACATACTTCGGATTTTGTGGTCCAGTTGCTTTCGTTTGGTCCATATGTGCTTTTGCCATGTCAGACGGCGGTCCAGGTGCATCCCCAAATATTTGGAGCTATCGGATTGTGGAACTAGATTGTTGTAAAGAGTAACAGGCGAGCAGGTTTCTCGTCTGAGCGTGTACGTGACGTGTACAGACTTAGCTGTATTGGCCTTTATGCGCCACTTGTTAAACCATTGCTCGACCTTTGTAATTGTTTTTGTAGGTTGTCGGACGCAACCTTCGGATCTTCGTTGACTGAGAGTAGGGCAGTGTCGTCCGCGTCGGCGACTGAGGCCTCGGTCTCGAATTTTGCGGGCAGCGGGGCGGCGGCGGCGGCGGCGCGGGAGCGGCAGGATCTTATGCGTATCGTCAAATGGACCGGGTCTCGAAAACAGCGGCGCGGGAGCGGCGCGGGGGCGGGCAACGAGCGGTGCACTCCAGTCGAGCGGTGACCGTCCCGCGTTGCGCGTCTGCATTGTACTATAGTGTTGTACTTTTTTTTTGTGACGTATCAAAATGTCCTCGGACGTGCAAGAGCAAATTATTTCGGCAATCTTTGAGAGGAGACCCATATGGAACAGCAAAGATGTTATGTATATTTAATATATGTATAAGAGCGTTATGTATAATTTTTCTGCTGGAGATATACCTCTAAAACTTTTTGGATTAATTCCAGACTCTAAATCACTCTTGATAGTTTCTAGAATATAGTCAAAAGTTTCTACACTCATTCTGGTGTAGTCGTAGAATTTATCGGGATTTTGTCTCTGTTCTTCATAATTTCGATAAAACTCGCCATTTATTTTCCTTGCCCTATAGTAGGGATCCACTTCTTCTTTTGCCCACAATAAATCGAGCGTTAGGAATACATTTGAATCAAAAAGATGTTGTCGCCGATTTTCAGACATTTCGTTTGCGAATGTCGACAACACAACCACGAACACAACACTACACCGCTACAGTGCCGCGCGATCTGCCCGCTGGTTTCGAGAACAGGTATGCGTTGCCCGCCCCTCTCCCGCGCCGCCGCCGCCGCCGCCCCGCTGCCCGCAAAATTCGAGACCGAGGCCTGACAGTACGGTGCGGAATTCGAATTTTAATCAGCGACAGAAGATCGGGACAATGTATTTTTTTATTGCCGTATAAGCCATTGCTGTAGTCCGTATAAGCCATTGCTGTAGTCCGTATAAGCCGTTGCTGTAGTCCGTATAAGCCACGTCCATTTGATGGCCTTTATCCATGGAATCGTCAAGCATTCGTTAAACAGAATCAAGGTTGAAATAAGTTCCCAACGTAATAGTAGTTCGGCGGGAGTCGAGGGTGGGGCGCGGGATGACGTATTACATTTCTCAGAGATACCAGAGTGCGGGTGAGCACTATGACAACAATAAGAAGGTTGGGTACCGTCGACCGACCTCTAACGAATCCATGCTGCGATATGTTGAACGGTAGCGTACGTACAATACATTGTAGATGATTCTTTACAAAATTTCAGCTACTATGCATAATTTTGAAATACTTCTATAATTAATTATAGATGTCTGACTTATGTCCTAACATACAAACACGGATTTCCAAATATGTACCTACTTGGAAATTCACGATTTTAAAGAAATTTGCAAAATAGTGGCAATAAGTGTGCACCCCGATTTCACACAACCGATCAGAAATATTGATGGGGACAACGGGTATAACGTTTTATGAAGTTCCGTTGTCCTCATTGAATGAGGACAGCGTCAATGAGGACAACGGGAATACATCATATAGGTCTTTATTTTATTTTGATGGAAGTTCGAAACTGACCAGTTCTGAAGTCACGAAAGCACCGAACTTAATGACAGTAATGGTAAGAGGGTTTGACATTCTGTGACAAGGATAGGAACGGCATGAGATTTCGTGTGCACAGGAGCGGTACAGAGCACGTTCATGGATCGTGTGTACAGGAGTGGTACAGAGCACGTTCATGGATCGTGTGTACAGGAGCGGTACAGAGCACGTTCATGTGTACAGGAGCGGTACAGAGCACGTTCATGGATCGTGTGTACAGGAGCGGTACAGAGCACGTTCATGGATCGTGTGTACAGGAGCGGTACAGAGCACGTTCATGTGTACAGGAGCGGTACAGAGCACGTTCATGGATCGTGTGTACAGGAGCGGTACAGAGCACGTTCATGGATCGTGTGTACAGGAGCGGTACAGAGCACGTTCATGGATCGTGTGTACAGGAGCGGTACAGAGCACGTTCATGGACCGTGTGCACAGGAGCGGTACAGAGCACGTTCATGGACCGTGTGCACAGGAGCGGTACAGAGCACGTTCATGTGTACAGGAGCGGTACAGAGCACGTTCATGTGTACAGGAGCGGTACAGAGCACGTTCATGTGCACAGGAGCGGTACAGAGCACGTTCATGTGCACAGGAGCGGTACAGAGCACGTTCATGTGCACAGGAGCGGTACAGAGCACGTTCATGTGCACAGGAGCGGTACAGAGCACGTTCATGTGTACAGGAGCGGTACAGAGCACGTTCATGTGCACAGGAGCGGTACAGAGCACGTTCATGTGCACAGGAGCGGTACAGAGCACGTTCATGTGCACAGGAGCGGTACAGAGCACGTTCATGTGCACAGGAGCGGTACAGAGCACGTTCATGTGCACAGGAGCGGTACAGAGCACGTTCATGTGTACAGGAGCGGTACAGAGCACGTTCATGTGCACAGGAGCGGTACAGAGCACGTTCATGTGCACAGGAGCGGTACAGAGCACGTTCATGTGTACAGGAGCGGTACAGAGCACGTTCATGTGTACAGGAGCGGTACAGAGCACGTTCATGTGTACAGGAGCGGTACAGAGCACGTTCATGTGTACAGGAGCGGTACAGAGCACGTTCATGTGCACAGGAGCGGTACAGAGCACGTTCATGTGCACAGGAGCGGTACAGAGCACGTTCATGTGCACAGGAGCGGTACAGAGCACGTTCATGTGTACAGGAGCGGTACAGAGCACGTTCATGTGTACAGGAGCGGTACAGAGCACGTTCATGTGTACAGGAGCGGTACAGAGCACGTTCATGTGTACAGGAGCGGTACAGAGCACGTTCATGTGCACAGGAGCGGTACAGAGCACGTTCATGTGCACAGGAGCGGTACAGAGCACGTTCATGTGCACAGGAGCGGTACAGAGCACGTTCATGTGTACAGGAGCGGTACAGAGCACGTTCATGTGTACAGGAGCGGTACAGAGCACGTTCATGTGTACAGGAGCGGTACAGAGCACGTTCATGTGCACAGGAGCGGTACAGAGCACGTTCATGTGCACAGGAGCGGTACAGAGCACGTTCATGTGCACAGGAGCGGTACAGAGCACGTTCATGGATCGGCGCAAGCGCAAAAATCAACATTTTGTTTATTTACAAGAAAACTGCATTACTTATGAAGAAACTGGTTCAAGGCACAAAATATGTTTCACTATATGAATATTAAACCAAATAATTAGAAATAATAATAACCTACGAATCTAAACATAAGTGATTCCAACAGACCGCGGGGTTCCTGAGATCTCATCATCATCATCACCATCGGCCTATACTGGTCCACTGCTGGACATACATAGGCCTCCCCTAATGAGCGCCATAGCGCCCTGTCTTCAGCTTGCCGCATCCAGCATCTGCCAGCAGTCTTTCGCAAATCGTCATCCCACCTGGTCGGAGGGCGTCCTACACTACGTTTGCCGAGTCGCGGTCTCCACTCAAGAACACGTTTACCCCAGCGGTTGTCGGTTCTTCTCGAAATATGGCCAGCCCACTGCCATTTCAGCTTGCTAATCCTTTGAGCTATGTTGATAACCTTGGTTCTCTGTCGGATGTATTCGTTGCGAATCCTATCCTTCAGAGAAACTCCGAGCATAGCTCTCTCCATAGCTCGCTGGGCGACTTTAAACTGGATCAGCTTTTTACCACGGAAACACCACGAGATCTAGGTTTAGTTTGAAAACCTATACTAAAAATAACTTCCCAAAAGTTTTGTATTTGAGCGGGACTAGAACCCGCGCTTAGTAGGGGTTAGTTGTAACCAACTACGTCACGCACGATATCACTTAGTACCTGAGGTAGAGGTAGGCAGCCAGCGGGCGCGCGTCGGTCGGCGCGAAGGTGACGCTCAGGTCGAGCTGCGCGTGCGGCGCCAGCAGCAGGTACTCCGACTGGTTCAGGGTCAGCGCCGACACGCCCCCGCCCACGTCGCGCCACCCGCCCACCCGGAACGAGGCGGCCGACCACACGCAGCCCACGCACAGGTCGCGCTCCCCCTCACTGTACACACCACAAGAGCACGTCAGTACAGAACACCTACCGCCAGGACAAGGTAGCAGTCAGTGAGGTACTCACATGTCGACGGTGGTGGGCGTGAGCCTGGGCTGCAGCAGCAGCGGCGTGCTGGCCGGGTTTGCGAGGCGCAGCAGCAGCGGCACCTCGCTGCCCACTCCGCACAGCCCCGCGCCCCACGCCTCGCGCTCGTCCCGCCACACGCGCGGCCACGCCTCCGACACGGACACCGACACCGGCACTTGCACCACCTGCACACCAATTCTCCTGTACTACACCACGCCCACACTCTGTGCAGCGAGCGGCCGCACGTGCATGTCACCTCATGCAAACTGAACTCTCAGTACGGAAAGTGTCGCTCTGCCTGCAGTCCTGCACCGCAACAGGGTAACAGTTGAACATTGTCTTATGCTATAAGGATATAACTACTCGTAACTGGTCAGGTTGGCGTTCACTTTTAAACTAGATGCAAGTGTTCCTCTGTATTTATTACCTACGCTTAGCGCTTGAATAATCTTATGTTAATATTATGCACAAAATTAACCACGAAACTTTTCAGTTTAATTTGCTAGTTACTTAACATATTTGCATGAAATATCGTCTAAAAAATACTTAACTAAACACTTTAGAGGATTATGGTCTTAGTTTTTTGCGAAAGATTGTTATTTTAGAGCAATAACAAATTTATAAATAAAAAGCAGTGAAATTGCGCGCGGGCCGGCTCTTGCTTTCTCGCTTTCACTGCGCGGTGTTCGCTCGTCCTTGTCTCGAAAATACGAACGTACTTCGCCTTAATATGACGTTGCACACTATTTCATGCAACAACAATGTACATGTGATTGATACTAACAGTATTGTTAGTAAAAAATATTATTTGACTCAAGGTAATTCCTACCTTTCCAATTTTTATAAAAGACAGATAGCAATTTCGCTATCCTATTATTTTAAAACAACAGCCAAAAACTTGGCTATAAAAAATGCTTCTTTTGAGCATTGTAATGATTTAAAAAACAAGACCTTGGAAGTTATTCCAAGTAATTTAAATTAGAAATAACGACAATAGAGGATGTCTCTAGCCTTAAGCAGTCAAATACTATTAAAAATCACAATAAAAAACAAAGAAAACAAGATTGTAAAATCAATGCCAACTTGGTGCACCAAAATATTCAAGGATTGAGAAGTAAATTATTAGAATTAGAATTGTACATGAACTCATTTGACATTGACATCATCTGCTTAACAGAACACTGGCTAAAAAGCTATGAGCTCATGTTTAACTTCAGTAATCACCAGGTTGGTAGTTCCTTTTGCAGATCACATGCTATTCGTGGAGGCTCTTTAATATTATTAAATAAACTCATAAAATTCAAAGAACGTAAGGACATAATATGCTTATCCGTTGAAAGTCACATTGAAATAGCATGTGTAGAGCTGGAGCAAAGAATTGTAGTAAGCGTATACAGCCGACCCTCAGGTTCTTTTGATATATGTATTTGAAAAAAGTATGGATGATATTTTATTTAAAATATCAAAATCTAATAAAAATATCATTGTGTGGAGACTTTAATATTGATGTTTTAGAAACTTACTCCCACAGTAGTAGATTAACAAACTTATTTAATTCTTATAATCTAAAGCCAATATTTATGGAACCTACTAGAATAACTGAAACCTCGGCAAAATGTATAGATAATATATTTGTTTGCCAAAATGAAAAAATTGACAGTAAAAAAATAATTAGCTATTTAAAATCCGACCACTTGGGTCAAATAATTAAATTAAAAATTGTAGTAAAAAAATACTGATTGTAAAAAGAAAATAAAATACATACCTGTGACCACAAATCGATTTGAACGGTTGAAATTGGATTGGGAATCTAAACCATCACCTAATTACTCAATCAACAACCCAAATGAGTCGTATTGTAGTTTTTTTAACAAATTCACCAATGCGTTCAATTCAATATTCATACCCAAATCAATCGTGGTCTCAGAAAAACTTAACTTTAGTGAGTGGGCAACAGTAGGTATACACAAGAGTAGACAAAAGTTGTATGAACTGTATAGTGAAAAGCAATATAATTTTAGCCAGGAATTCAAAGAAAAAGTAAAAAAATACTCAAAAATGTTTAGAAAAGTTTGTCAAATCGCAAAATCAAATTATATTAGCTCGAAAATTAAAAATAGTGAAAATGTTATAAAATCAACGTGGAAAATAATAAATAGTGAGACTGGAAAAGTCAGTACCTACGATAATAATTATAATTTAAAGATTAATGACTGCTCAGTCACAAACGATGTTGATGTAGCCCAAGCATTTGAAAACTTCTTCACTGACATTCCAATCTCTACTACAAAGTGTCTAAACTCTTCTCTAGTAGTCGCCGAGTCATTACTCACAGAAAATGTACCTAAATGCGATAATAAATTTTATTTCAACCATGTCAATGCGAATAAGCTTTTAAATGTAAAGAAAACTGCAGAACCCTGGGGCATTTCCGTTAAAATTATTAAACCTTTAATTGATACCATAGCACCAGATCTTGCTTTTATATAATAATGAATCCATTAATAGTGGCGTATTTCCTGATCTAATGAAATGTAGTAAAATTATACCACTGTATAAATCGGGTAGTAGATCTGACCCCACTAACTTTAGACCGATATCAGTACTGCCTACTTTCAGCAAAGTTTTTGAAAAACTGATTTTAAATCAATTACTTAGGCATTTTAATAGCAATGACCTGCTGCATTGTAAGCAATTTGGGTTCACTCGCGGCAGGTCAACTACTGATGCCGGTGTAGAGTTAGTATCGCATATATTTGATGCTTGGGAGAAGTCGCAAGATGCTTTAGGCGTTTTTTGCGACTTGTCAAAAGCATTTGATTGCGTACACCATAAAACATTAATCAGGAAACTACATCACTATGGAATAGTGGACACCTCTTTGGATCTTTTGGCATCTTACTTGAGTGATAGGATACAAAGAGTGGACATCAATGGGAAACTGTCTTCGGGGTCTGTAGTTACAATGGGTGTACCGCAGGGTTCTATCCTCGGTCCTTTCCTATTTTTAGTTTATATCAACGACTTGCCTCATCTTGTAAAGAATAATCACGAGATTGTACTGTTTGCTGATGATACTTCCTTAATTTTTAAAATGAAGCGACAAAACACAAACTTCGACGATGTGAATAATGCAATCTCAAAAGTAGTCCATTGGTTTAGTGTCAATAATCTTTTGCTAAACGAAACCAAAACAAAATGTATTAGATTCATTCTACCTAATGTTAAACAAGTTAAGGCTGAGGTAAACGTAAAAGAAGAAACGTTAGAAATTGTACAAAGTACCGTATTCTTAGGAATCACCTTAGATAATAAACTTCAATGGGGCCCACACATAGATAAGCTATCGAAGAGACTTAGTTCTGCAGCGTATGCAGTCAAAAAAATCCGTCATCTTACAGACGTGGATACATCCAGACTTGTTTATTTCAGCTACTTCCACAGTATTATGTCTTATGGTATACTGCTGTGGGGGAACGCTGCAGATATTAACACCGTATTTGTGCTGCAGAAGAGGGCTGTTCGTGCAATCTATAATATGGGTCCCAGAGAATCCCTGCGTGATAAATTTAAAGAAATTAACATAATGACAGTTCCCTGTCAATATATTTATGAAAACTTGTTGTACACTCATAAAAATATCAAAACCTTTCCTAAAAATAGCGATATAGTTACATAATATAAATACTAGAAATAAACATAAACTTGCTGTGCCCACAACTAGGCTTCACAAAATTAATGTATCTTTTAAAGGGCAATGTATACGCTTCTACAACAAAATTCCTAGTGAGTTGCAAAATCTATCAATAAATAAATTCAAACAAATTGTAAAAACCTTTCTGTGCAAAAGGGCTTACTACAAAATATCAGATTATCTAGAAGATAAAAAAGCTTGGGACGGGTTTTGCTCCAACTCGAAAAATAACAACTAACAGGCTAAAAGTTTCTTTATCGCTTCTTTACTTTAGTCTACATACCGAAGTGACCGAATTCAAAAATATCACTTTATTTCCGTGTCAATGTTTTATTTTAAGAATTTGACCTTTTCTAAGTGTACATTTTTGTATTTATGGAAATAAAGACTTTTTGATTTTGATATGTTTTAAGGGTTCCGTACCTCAAAAGGAAAAAAGGTACCCTTATAGGATCACTTGGTTGTCCGTCGGTCAACTCTCTATTCTCTGAAACGCGTGGAGTTATCGAGTTGATATTCACATCATATACGCAGGCTCGTAACCTCTTGGAACCGCGATATAAATCAAACTTCTAAGTCAACGCAATCAAAAGTTACAGCTGTTTATGTAATTTTTTTTTAATTGGGGTTCCTATCATTTTTCAGAGATTCTGTCGTTATACCATCCTGAACAACCAGGGCTCCTATCATTTTTCATGGTCATGAATATATAGCGTCATGCATCTCCTTGAAATTAAATGTCCTAAAAATTTGTGATTTCGGCAGGAATCGAACCCGCAAAAAAAATCGAATTATTGGAATCGAACCCTCAAAAAGAAATCGTTTTTTTTTGGGCCCTATTTAATTAGAAGGAGATTAGTGACGCTATAAAGAGCATGAAATATGATAGGAACCTGCTTGTTCATTTCCTGTTTATCTTTTGAATTATCTGAATAATATAAATGTTCATAATTTTATGGCGGCAGCTGTTAAACTTGGTACCATTTTTGACTTGTAAGCAGTATATCCAGCGCTTGTCGCAGGGAATGCCCTGTTTGTCTGTCCTTAACAGTATATCCAGCACTTGTCGCAGGGAATGCTCTGTTTGGCTGTCCTTAACAGTATATCCAGCGCTTGTCGCAGGGAATGCCCTGTTTGGCTGTCCTTAGCAGTATATCCAGCGCTTGTCGCAGGGAATGCTCTGTTTGGCTGTCCTTAACAGTATATCCAGCGCTTGTCGCAGGGAAAGCCCTGTTTGGCTGTCCTTAACAGTATATCCAGCGCTTGTCGCAGGGAATGCCCTGTTTGTCTGTCCTTAACAGTATATCCAGCACTTGTCGCAGGGAATGCTCTGTTTGGCTGTCCTTAACAGTATATCCAGCGCTTGTCGCAGGGAAAGCCCTGTTTGGCTGTCCTTAACAGTATATCCAGCGCTTGTCGCAGGGAATGCTCTGTTTGGCTGTCCTTAACAGTATATCCAGCGCTTGTCGCAGGGAATGCCCTGTTTGGCTGTCCTTAATAGTATATCCAGCGCTTGTCGCAGGGAATGCCCTGTTTGGCTGTCCTTAACAGTATATCCAGCGCTTGTCGCAGGGAATGATCTGTTTGGCTGTCCTTAACAGTATATCCAGCGCTTGTCGCAGGGAATGCCCTGTTTGTCTGTCCTTAACAGTATATCCAGCGCTTGTCGCAGGGAATGCCCTGTTTGGCTGTCCTTAGCAGTATATCCAGCACTTGTCGCAGGGAATGCTCTGTTTGGCTGTCCTTAACAGTATATCCAGCGCTTGTCGCAGGGAATGCCATGTTTGGCTGTCCTTAACAGTATATCCAGCGCTTGTCGCAGGGAATGCCCTGCTTGGCTGTCCTTAACAGTATATCCAGCGCTTGTCGCAGGGAATGCCCTGTTTGGCTGTCCTTAACAATATATCCAGCGCTTGTGGCAGGGAAGGCCCTGTTTGGCTGTCCTTAACAGTATATCCAGCGCTTGTCGCAGGGAATGCCCTGTTTGGCTGTCCTTAACAGTATATCCAGCGCTTGTCGCAGGGAATGCCCTGTTTGGCTGTCCTTAACAGTATATCCAGCGCTTTTCGCAGGGAATGCTCTGTTTGGCTGTCCTTAACAGAATATCCTGCGCTTGTCGCAGGGAAAGCCCTGTTTGGCTGTCCTTAACAGTATATCCAGCGCTTGTCGCAGGGAATGCTCTGTTTGGCTGTCCTTAACAGTATATCCAGCGCTTGTCGCAGGGAATGCCCTGTTTGTCTGTCCTTAACAGTATATCCAGCACTTGTCGCAGGGAATGCTCTGTTTGGCTGTCCTTAACAGTATATCCAGCGCTTGTCGCAGGGAATGCCCTGTTTGGCTGTCCTTAGCAGTATATCCAGCGCTTGTCGCAGGGAATGCTCTGTTTGGCTGTCCTTAACAGTATATCCAGCGCTTGTCGCAGGGAAAGCCCTGTTTGGCTGTCCTTAACAGTATATCCAGCGCTTGTCGCAGGGAATGCCCTGTTTGTCTGTCCTTAACAGTATATCCAGCACTTGTCGCAGGGAATGCTCTGTTTGGCTGTCCTTAACAGTATATCCAGCGCTTGTCGCAGGGAAAGCCCTGTTTGGCTGTCCTTAACAGTATATCCAGCGCTTGTCGCAGGGAATGCTCTGTTTGGCTGTCCTTAACAGTATATCCAGCGCTTGTCGCAGGGAATGCCCTGTTTGTCTGTCCTTAACAGTATATCCAGCACTTGTCGCAGGGAATGCTCTGTTTGGCTGTCCTTAACAGTATATCCAGCGCTTGTCGCAGGGAATGCCCTGTTTGGCTGTCCTTAGCAGTATATCCAGCGCTTGTCGCAGGGAATGCTCTGTTTGGCTGTCCTTAACAGAATATCCTGCGCTTGTCGCAGGGAAAGCCCTGTTTGGCTGTCCTTAACAGTATATCCAGCGCTTGTCGCAGGGAATGCTCTGTTTGGCTGTCCTTAACAGTATATCCAGCGCTTGTCGCAGGGAATGCCCTGTTTGTCTGTCCTTAACAGTATATCCAGCACTTGTCGCAGGGAATGCTCTGTTTGGCTGTCCTTAACAGTATATCCAGCGCTTGTCGCAGGGAATGCCCTGTTTGGCTGTCCTTAACAGTATATCCAGCACTTGTCGCAGGGAATGCCCTGTTTGTCTGTCCTTAACAGTATATCCAGCACTTGTCGCAGGGAATGCTCTGTTTGGCTGTCCTTAACAGTATATCCAGCGCTTGTCGCAGGGAATGCCCTGTTTGGCTGTCCTTAGCAGTATATCCAGCGATTGTCGCAGGGAATGCCCTGTTTAGCTGTCCTTAACAGAATATCCAGCGCTTGTCGCAGGGAAAGCCCTGTTTGGCTGTCCTTAACATAGTGTGTTTTTCAATTGCTACTTGAATTAAATGCTAATTAAAATTTCTAATATCGTTTTTAACATGTACTGGTCTGCCTTCTTGTGACGGCTTAGATTTTTTGAAAATGGATGTAAATGTAAATATTAGTTTTATAAGTGTATATACTAGTTGTAACTGTTTTATTTTAAAGAGACTAATAAAAAATAAAGAGCTACTTTGGTTTGACGATGTGGCGCGGTGGGCGAAGGTCTGCCTGCAACGTAGAAGGATGCGGGTTCGATTTCCGCCTCGGGACAAATGTGTGTACGATCTGCAGAAATTTGTTCAGGGTGTTCTGGTCGTTTTCTATATAATGTATTTTTATCCTTGGATATTATGTGTGAACAGTAAAACATAACCAAAATTGAGTTGCTCTGAAAAGAGACAATTTAACATAAATTAATAACAAGCTCACCTGAAAAGAGAAACAACATTTAAAGCTATTGCTTCACCAGTTCCTATTATTTAGATATTCAAATTAATTACAATCTACTTCTCACTTGTTTTACATAACCTCCAATTAACATGCTGTGTCATTCAGTCAAATGTCAATATGACAGACAGCTCCCGATAGATTCAAACGAGTACACAGATAAATAATACATCAAAGTTATTACGCGGCAAATTCAAACTAAATGAAGTGTCACGCACTTCGTTTACATATATATATAATAAAAAAATATATATCTATGTATTGTATTATAAATTATGTATATGTATAATCTATCAAATTTATAAATTCCTTAGTACGCACTTTTTTTTATTATTTCTCTATTTGCAATCTTGTCCTTTGTCTTTCGAGAGTTCACTAATTCTATTTTTAATATTTGTGATTTTAATTCAATGGATTTGGCATCTCCGATTTCTTTGAGTTTCACTGTTGGGAACTAGTTAGAAAGTTCCAAGTTAAATTGTTTGGAATTCTTAAAGAGAGTGCCATTTTATTTTGCTACCAAACTGTTGAAAGCGATGTAATTAACTGTGCGGGCACTGGTCTGTGCTCAGAACTGATGTTTGTTTAATGAACTCAATCATAGCATCTAATCTGCTGATTATTTGGACAACTTTCTTTGAGAAAAGTTTGTTCGGGTAGGAGCTGTCGGACTGTCGGGAACAGGCAGACAGTAGTAGTATTATTACTGTCCGTCCTTAGTCCACACCAACACCGATCAGTAAGGTAACGCAAGGTGGTCGGGCTGGCTGACTGACCTGGGTGGTGTGCACATACAGCGTGTAGTTGAAGTGTCTCGGAGTGTGCGCGGCTCTGCGCCGCTGCTGCAGCGCCGCGTCCGCGACCAGCGCCGCCTCGTCGCTCTGCTGTCCGCGCGACACCCACGCCTGGCCCTCTGAAACGTACGCAGGGAACACTAACTCAACATGTGAACTCAACTAACTCAACTCGCGCTCTATTGACGAGTGTGTTACTATATTTAACGCGAGTATTCATGATCTTCAAAACAAGTTCATACCAATGAATTGACGACCTCAGTGGCGCAGCGGGCGAGAGTCTGCCTGCGACGCAAGAGGTTGCGGGTTCGATCCCCGCCTCGGAACAAATTTGTGTACGATCTGCAGAAATTTGTTCCGTTGGTCTGGGTGTTTTCTATGTTTAATAAAAAATATCTATCTATGTAATGTATAATATTACGTATATCAGTTATCTAGTACCCATAACACAAGCTCTGCTTACCTTGGGGCTAGATAATGCTGTGTGAATTGTCCAGCATTATTATTATTATAATGAAAAATATTTATAACCACTCTTACCCTGTATGGTATAATTCGGCACTAAAAAGCGCCATTAGGGAAAAGTATAAATTTTACAAGAAATTTAAAAACTACGGCAATAAGTCGGATGAATTAACCTATAAAATGTTGCGTACTAGAGTTAAAAAAATGGAATCAGCATGCTACCTAAGCTATATTGAATCAACCGAGAATTCGATCTTAAAAAATCCTAAATATTTTTGGACGTTCGTGAAAAACAGATCTAAATCTTTTTCAATGCCCAGCTCGGTGACTTTTAGTAATGGTACTTTCTCTGGTGGTGATTCTATTTGTGATGCTTTTTCATCATATTTTCAAACTACTTTTCTACATGCTAACAACACTAGTAATTTCGCTCCAGGTCAGATCAGCTTCATTGTAACTGATCAGTTAGGATTTGACATCACTTCTGACATCAGTAATGTTGAAATTGCTCCAGCTGACATTATGATCCTACTAAAAAAGTTGGATGCATCAAAGGCGCCTGGACCTGGTAACATATCTTCTAAATTTCTTATCAGATGTGCTTCTTCTATATCATATCCTATATCACTTTTGTTTAGGAAGTCTCTTTCAACGAATACTGTACCTAAATTGTGGAAATCTGCATTCATCACCCCAGTCCATAAGAAAGGGTCTAAAACAGAGGTTTCAAATTACAGACCTATCTCTAAACTTTGCATTATTGCTAAAGTCTTTGAAAAAATTATCTATAATCAAGTTTATTCGGCCCTTAAAAGTACGTTTAGTCCCTTTCAGCATGGGTTCTTGCGAGGTAAATCAACAGTTTCAAATCTTATACTCCTAAATGATTATATAACTCAAGCTATGGACAATGGTCACCAAGTTGATGTAATATACACCGACTATAGTAAAGCGTTCGATAGAATAGATCATTTTACATTGTTAAAGAAACTTTCTCAAGCAGGTATAAGAGGTGATTTGCTAAGATGGTTGGCATCGTATATTGATAATCGATCACAGGCAGTTGTTCTTAATAACTATATTTCTAGTTGGGTTCCTGTTCCTAGTGGGGTCCCTCAGGGGTCTCTGCTAGGTCCACTACTTTTTACATTATATATTAGAGATATTGACTTATGCTTCAAATCATCAAATCTGCTATGTTTTGCTGATGATATGAAGATATTCTCCACTGTTACATCCAACCTTGATATCGTTGCTCTTCAGTCAGATCTCTCCCGTCTTGAAGACTATTGCCTATTAAATAAGCTTGAACTAAATCCCAGCAAATGTTTCGTTACTAATTATACTCGTAAGCCTCTGGCTATTCCGTCATGCTATGCACTGGCAGGGCAGCTACTTACTAAAGCTACTGGCATGCGTGATCTTGGAGTCTACCATGACTCAAAGCTACTTTTTAACGCTCATATAGACAACATAATTAGTAAGGCTTCGAGATCGCTGGGATTTGTCATGCGAATTTCTAAGAGCTTTACAAAGGTCAAAACTCTTAAACTTTTATATTGCACGTTTGTAAGGAGCCATCTAGAATACGCATCTCAGATATGGAACCCGCGTTACCAGAAGTACATTGATCGTATAGAAAGTATTCAGAGGCGTTTCTTAAGATACCTGTGCTTTAGAGTTAAGATCCCTTACAAATCTTTAACCTATGATGAACTCTGCAAGAGGTTCCATTTCTTGCCACTCAAAAGTAGACGTGACATAGCTGATTATCTTTATATACTTAAGATTATCAACAACGATGTCGACTGTCCAGAACTTCTTGGCAAATTAGACTACAATGTACCACGTAGGCAGCTTAGACACAATCCCTTACTACATGTCCAACATGTTGGAACTAATTATAGACAAAATTCATTTATAGTGCGAGCGAGCGGCACTCTCAATGAATTCAGCAAAATGTTGAACATTGACCCTTTCAACACCAGCATTCACAGGGCAAGGCGATGCATAACTCTTAACTTCTTTTGCACTTGATGTAGCTATATTTTTAATTTTTACTTATTGTAACTACTTGTTCTTTTATTACTTTATTAAGTACGAAATTGTCGACGATTTTTTTTTTGTTTTGTGTTCACACTTAGGTATTATATTATGTTTCTATTAGCGAGTGCCTATTATTAGCTTTCTGTATCTATTTTAAGTTCTATTGTTAATAGTTAAGCTGATGGCAATCCGAATAAAAATAAATAAATAAATAAATGTGTTTTTTCGAGAGAGTTACCTTCACCTTACCTTCAGATAATACACTGTATGAGTTACCTTCAGATAATGGGTCGAGGCCGGTGGCGCAGCGCGGCGCGCAGTGCCGCTCGGCCGAGTAGCGCACGCGGCCCACCACACTGCGCGCGCCCCACACCTCCGCGTTGTCCTCACTGCACAAAACACAAGCGTCAGTTAACACACGGGCACGGGCGGTACATTGTGTGTCCAGCATTATTTATTTATTTATGCTACCGAACAACGGCGAGGACGTACATGAACTCTATGGCCGGGTCGGGCTCCGCGGCGGCCTGCGTGACCTGCGTCACGCGCATGCGCTGCGGCATGCTGCTGACCAGCTCCAGCGGCGCCTCCGAGCGGACGTACTGCAACACACGGGGAGGGGGAGTCAGGGGGGAGTCGCACTCGCTAGCGGAAATGCAGGCGCAGGGAGAGAACGGGCCCGAGACCGTACTAGAAGAGACCGCGACTCAGGACAGAAGACCGCAAGTAGAGTTTCAGACATCTCGGCGGTCGGTTCGTATCGCAACTGTAGGGAAGTAACACATCATGTTGTTATAGGGCGCCGGGCGTTGCGGTGGGTCGGTCGCTTGGTTCCCTGGTTACTGAGAATCTTGTGACTGGATGGTGATATGTACCGGCGCTGCGTGCGTTAGGTGCAGCGGCGCAGCGCTGAGGTCGCCCTGCAGCACGCGCAGCAGCAGCGCGGCGCGCGCGACTCCGTGCGACGAGTGCGCCTCCACCGCGCCACGCACCGCGCCCCCCGCGCCGCCTCCCGCAGACACCACCAGCCGCGCCACGATATACGACCCGCCTTCTGCACATCTCTGCAATAAGAGAAAGAGTATCATCCCACCACCGCTTTGTCTATACCGATGATCCCACAAGGTGCGACAAGTGATCCCACCGCTGCCACCACGAGCCGGCAGTACCAGTGGGCCTGGGCGACATGCTCGCTCACCTCTTGCGCTCGGATGCTGGCCGCGTGCGGCGGCGGCAGGTCCACGTGCAGCCTGGTGAGACAGAGCGGCAGCAGGCCCGTGTTGTGCAGCCGCAGCCCCAGTTCGCGACGCGCGCGCGCCCCGACTCCTCCCAGCTGTACCGCACCCCCCCCCTCCTCCGTCGCGCCCGAATCCTTGTCCCACTCCTGTAACCAACCATCCGCACTCGTCACTCACACACATCGACACTTCTCTACTTACACCGTTTGCACCTACTAGAGTCATCTAAAATACTAGAAAAAGCGATGCTTAGCAGATTAAATGGTTTTTTGGACAAACACAAGTCTCTACACAGGGATCAATATGGTTTTCGTAAGGGAAACTCTACATCTCTAGCGTGCTTTAATTTGGTAAAGTTTGTTACTGAAAGCATTAACGGAGGGAGCAGCCCGATCACGACCCTTTTCATGGATCTGAGTAAGGCTTTCGACTTTGTAAATCACAATAGATTGTTACACAAACTAGATTTACATGGTATACGAGGTAAAGCACATGACTGGCTCGCTAGCTATTTACACAATAGGCAACAATGTACAGAAATAACCAAAGTACTACGTAATAACAAAAACAATTTTGTAAAGCAGGTGTTTAGGTCAGAAAACGTCTTGAATAACCGCGGCGTCCCTCAGGGTAGCATATTAGGACCCTTGTTATTTTTATTGTATGTAAATGATCTACCGAATTACATTTCACATAAATGCATACTCTTTGCTGACGACACCACTATTATTATAAAAACAGATAATAAACAACTTATTCAACCGACACTAAATAATGCACTTGTTGACATAGTTAATTGGACCGAAAATAATAATCTAAAAATAAATATTAATAAAACTAAAATCATGCAATTTGACTCGTATAATACTAACCCATTAAATCTTGACATTAAATATAAAAATGATAAAGTAGATGAAGTTACATCTTTTAAATTTCTAGGGATCACTCTAGACAGACATTTAAACTGGAAGGACCATGTTAGCGATGTTTGCCAGAGATTAAGCCGGTTTGTTTTTGCTCTAAAAAAGATTCGTCAGACTATTTCATTTGATGCGGCACTGGCTGCCTACCACGGTCACGTGGCTTCGGTTTTGAGGTATGGTTTGTTAATATGGGGTAATTCAGTAGAAGTTGAAAGAGTGTTTAAAATACAAAAAAGATGCCTCAGGGTAATAAACAAATCATGGTTCCGTGATACTTGCAAACCCCTCTTTGTGAATTGTAAAGTCCTGCCTCTACCATGCATGTACATTAGAGAAGTCTGTGTATTTGTCAAATCTTACCCAGCTTACTTTACTAAACGTGAGGATGTTATGATTCGACAGAAAAGGGCCAAGTTTCAGAACTTGCTCTACAAACCTCAATGTTGTAAGGATATTTATAAGAAAAATGTTTTTAACATGTGCATAATTATTTTTAACAAGCTACCAAAAAAATTGAAAGATTTGAATGGAAACTTATTTAAGAAACAGTTAGATATTTGGTTGCTTTCAAATTGTTTTTATAGTGTAAACGAATACTTAAATTTTAAGAGCATTATTTAATGATATTTTATACGATAAGTTATACCTAACTAATAATAATTATTATAATGAAATATTTAATATTTGCACACCCGCTTGCGGGTTGAATACAATGTCATCACATAGCTTTAAGATCTTGGCATGTACCTAATTATTGTATTCTGCAAATAAACGATTGATTCTGATTCTGATTCTGATTCATCGAGTGGACTTACAAACTTGAAGAGTCCGTCGTAGAGCAGCAGCGGCAGCGTGTAGTCCGAGAGGTTGGTGTGCAGCACGATGTCAGCCCGCAGCGCCACCGGTGCTGCGCCCTCGCGCAGGCGCACGCGCGCCACTGTGCCGCGCGCGCCCGTCGCCAACTCCAACGGAGCCAGCGACTCCGTCTGTAAACACATCTGGACTCAAACCTGCGTAACAGTAACCTCCGCCACCAGGTCAATCCTTACCTTTAATCAGGTAATCTATTATCATAATATGGTAGCTGCTTCAGAAAACACCAACGGATGACTATGGTCAATATTTGAAACGAAGGCATAAGTACAACAAGCAACAGCTTAACTAGAAGCGTAGCACTAGCAGTGTTATGTATGGTACCTCGAGGGAAGTAGATGTGTACTCACAATGAAATGGTGTTGCAGTTCCTGCGGGAAGTGCACGTGCGTGACGCGCAGCGGCTCCGGGAACTGGTTGTGCACGGAAGCCGTGCGCGCGCGCCGCGTCTCCGCCGCGCTCACCACGAAACTGCACATAACACATAACTACTGCAATAGCTGTACATGTCTCCACAAACAAGAGTGTTCGCAATCACCAAGCTCGGCTGCCGGGGCGCGCTCGCACTGGGGTTGTCAACATGCAGAGAAATAATAAGTTGTCATTCCATGCGCATGCGCGTGTATCACGGCTACGGCAACGGTCACAACAAGACGATACTGACTGCATCTCTGTCGGCTCTATGGCCAGCGTGCCGGGCAGCAGCCGCAGACTGTACGGCAGCGCGGCGCGGCCCAGCGCCACCCAGCCGCCGCAGTACAGCGCCGCGTCTGCCCCCCCTCCCCCTCCGTTGCTGGTGTCCCCGCTGCCGTTGCCGACCCCTGCCTGGTAGCTCGCCCACATCTTCCGGTCTGAAATGTACGTCGCCCATCACAAACTGCTCTGGCTATCGATTCCAATTGCCCATCGCAAGCAACAATTAAACACTACACTCCTGAACTTGTTTCTTTAAAAGCCCGATAAAGCAGTATGAGTACAGCAGGACGGCTTTCTGATAATAGTAAGTGACCGATCCGCTGTCACCTGGCGTGAGATCCGGGCTCCAGTCCAGGCGAGCCCGTGGACACGGATTATACAAGTTTACTTTAGTTTTAGATAGCGTTTTAAAAGTAACTCAAAATTGTAACTATGTTTAAGATATAACGGCATTTTACACATTTGTTGTATAATCTGAGGCTTATATTTTTAGTTTAGTTTTTAAAAGTTTTTTGTACGCGCGTGTCACAGCGGAGTCGCTGCTTGCGTACATTGGGAGTCGCATAAAACCAGCGCTCATTAGCGATATGTATCGCTTCTGGGCATATGCTGAGCGATGCCCCCTTTTTTTGTCACTTATTTTTCTTTGTTTGTCTTTTCTTTTTAATTTGTGTTATTGTGACAAAAAATAAAACCTTTTTACTTTTACTTTACAAGCGTTTGACATAGTAGGTGGACCATGTTATTGACAAGCGTTTGACATAGTAGGTGGACCATGTTATTGACAAGCGTTTGACATAGTAGGTGGACCATGTTATTGACAAGCGTTTGACATAGTAGGTGGACCATGTTATTGACAAGCGTTTGACATAGTAGGTGGACCATGTTATTGACAAGCGTTTGACATAGTAGGTGGACCATGTTATTGACAAGCGTTTGACATAGTAGGTGGACCATGTTATTGACAAGCGTTTGACATAGTAGGTGGACCATGTTATTGACAAGCGTTTGACATAGTAGGTGGACCATGTTATTGACAAGCGTTTGACATAGTAGGTGGACCATGTTATTGACAAGTGTTTGACATAGTAGGTGGACCATGTTATTGACAAGCGTTTGACATAGTAGGTGGACCATGTTATTGACAAGCGTTTGACATAGTAGGTGGACCATGTTATTGACAAGCGTTTGACATAGTAGGTGGACCATGTTATTGACAAGCGTTTGACATAGTAGGTGGACCATGTTATTGACAAGCGTTTGACATAGTAGGTGGACCATGTTATTGACAAGCGTTTGACATAGTAGGTGGACCATGTTATTGACAAGCGTTTGACATAGTAGGTGGACCATGTTATTGACAAGCGTTTGACATAGTAGGTGGACCATGTTATTGACAAGCGTTTGACATAGTAGGTGGACCATGTTATTGACAAGCGTTTGACATAGTAGGTGGACCATGTTATTGAAAAGTGTTTGACATAGTAGGTGGACCATGTTATTGAAAAGAGTTTGACATAGTAGGTGGACCATGTTATTGACAAGCGTTTGACATAGTAGGTGGACCATGTTATTGAAAAGTGTTTGACATAGTAGGTGGACCATGTTATTGAAAAGTGTTTGACATAGTAGGTGGACCATGTTATAGACAAGTGTTTGACATAGTAGGTGGACCATGTTATAGACAAGCGTTTAACATAGTAGGTGGACCATGTTATTGACAAGCGTTTGACATAGTAGGTGGACCATGTTATTGACAAGCGTTTGACATAGTAGGTGGACCATGTTATTGAAAAGTGTTTGACATAGTAGGTGGACCATGTTATTGAAAAGAGTTTGACATAGTAGGTGGACCATGTTATTGACAAGCGTTTGACATAGTAGGTGGACCATGTTATTGAAAAGTGTTTGACATAGTAGGTGGACCATGTTATTGAAAAGTGTTTGAAATAGTAGGTGGACCATGTTATAGACAAGCGTTTGACATAGTAGGTGGACCATGTTATTGAAAAGTGTTTGACATAGTAGGTGGACCATGTTATAGACAAGCGTTTGACATAGTAGGTGGACCATGTTATTGAAAAGTGTTTGACATAGTAGGTGGACCATGTTATAGACAAGCGTTTGACATAGTAGGTGGACCATGTTATTGACAAGCGTTTGACATAGTAGGTGGACCATGTTATTGACAAGCGTTTGACATAGTAGGTGGACCATGTTATTGACAAGCGTTTGACATAGTAGGTGGACCATGTTATTGACAAGCGTTTGACATAGTAGGTGGACCATGTTATTGACAAGCGTTTGACATAGTAGGTGGACCATGTTATTGAAAAGTGTTTGACATAGTAGGTGGACCATGTTATTGAAAAGTGTTTGACATAGTAGGTGGACCATGTTATAGACAAGTGTTTGACATAGTAGGTGGACCATGTTATAGACAAGCGTTTAACATAGTAGGTGGACCATGTTATTGACAAGCGTTTGACATAGTAGGTGGACCATGTTATTGACAAGCGTTTGACATAGTAGGTGGACCATGTTATTGACAAGCGTTTGACATAGTAGGTGGACCATGTTATTGAAAAGTGTTTGACATAGTAGGTGGACCATGTTATTGAAAAGAGTTTGACATAGTAGGTGGACCATGTTATTGACAAGCGTTTGACATAGTAGGTGGACCATGTTATTGACAAGCGTTTGACATAGTAGGTGGACCATGTTATTGACAAGCGTTTGACATAGTAGGTGGACCATGTTATTGAAAAGTGTTTGACATAGTAGGTGGACCATGTTATTGAAAAGTGTTTGACATAGTAGGTGGACCATGTTATTGAAAAGTGTTTGAAATAGTAGGTGGACCATGTTATAGACAAGTGTTTGACATAGTAGGTGGACCATGTTATAGACAAGCGTTTGACATAGTAGGTGGACCATGTTATTGACAAGCGTTTGACATAGTAGGTGGACCATGTTATTGACAAGCGTTTGACATAGTAGGTAAACCATGTTATTGAAAAGTGTTTGACATAGTAGGTGGACCATGTTATTGACAAGCGTTTGACATAGTAGGTGGACCATGTTATTGAAAAGTGTTTGACATAGTAGGTGGACCATGTTATTGAAAAGTGTTTGACATAGTAGGTGGACCATGTTATAGACAAGCGTTTGACATAGTAGGTGGACCATGTTATTGAAAAGTGTTTGACATAGTAGGTGGACCATGTTATAGACAAGCGTTTGACATAGTAGGTGGACCATGTTATTGACAAGCGTTTGACATAGTAGGTGGACCATGTTATTGACAAGCGTTTGACATAGTAGGTGGACCATGTTATTGACAAGCGTTTGACATAGTAGGTGGACCATGTTATTGAAAAGTGTTTGACATAGTAGGTGGACCATGTTATTGAAAAGAGTTTGACATAGTAGGTGGACCATGTTATTGACAAGCGTTTGACATAGTAGGTGGACCATGTTATTGAAAAGTGTTTGACATAGTAGGTGGACCATGTTATAGACAAGCGTTTGACATAGTAGGTGGACCATGTTATAGACAAGCGTTTGACATAGTAGGTGGACCATGTTATTGACAAGCGTTTGACATAGTAGGTGGACCATGTTATTGACAAGCGTTTGACATAGTAGGTGGACCATGTTATAGACAAGCGTTTGACATAGTAGGTGGACCATGTTATTGAAAAGTGTTTGACATAGTAGGTGGACCATGTTATTGAAAAGTGTTTGACATAGTAGGTGGACCATGTTATAGACAAGCGTTTGACATAGTAGGTGGACCATGTTATTGACAAGCGTTTGACATAGTAGGTGGACCATGTTATAGACAAGCGTTTGACATAGTAGGTGGACCATGTTATAGACAAGCGTTTGACATAGTAGGTGGACCATGTTATAGACAAGCGTTTGACATAGTAGGTGGACCATGTTATAGACAAGCGTTTGACATAGTAGGTGGACCATGTTATTGAAAAGTGTTTGACATAGTAGGTGGACCATGTTTTTCTTTTCAGAAAGGTATTGGCAGCGGAATACAGGGTTGTCTAATTTCATAGTAGCATCGCTCCAGTGGTTTGCTTTCCATTCTAGAGACCGGAGGTGTCGAACTGTACCAGTTAACAGACTTTTAACAGAATTTTCCCGTTTATATAACATCGGGAGTACCTTGATGTAGTTACCTTGGGTCCTCTGCTTTTAAATATAACCACAGATGACAAAGACAAATGTTTTAACAGATAAATAATACTTACAATCTAGTGTGAGGTCGGCGGCGCGCGTCATTTCCTGGTAGGGCTCGATGTGTGTGCGCAGCAAGGTGACCTCCACCCCGCTCGCGTCGCTCCCCCCCACGCCGCCTGCGGGTACATCGCCCAATAAGCAATGCCGTGAGGCGTTCATACGTCACAAGCGCATTGAGGCTTCAGCACCTCTTCACTGACAATAATTAACTCTTTTTCAAAGAAGCTCATGCTGATTTGAGCATAAGTAATGCACTGAATCATGACTTATGCTCAAATCTTATCGTCTGGAATTGAATGCAGAACTTAAATCAATCATTTTTCATTTTCAAACGCAATTTACAACACTAAGTAAAATATTCGGCGTGTTATGCCCTGTTCGTGATTAAAGTGAGAAAGTAGTTAATCATTTAAAGGAATGTGAATCAGCTTGGAGTAAGGTGAATCGTAAGTGTGTCCGGTTAGCGTAGTGTAGTGTACCATTATGTGTTTGTGTGTCGTGTAGGTCCGGCAGAGGTATGTCCGGCGGCGTGCGTCGGCAGGCCCCCGCCGCGCGCGCCGCCAGGGCCGGCGCCGAGCTGCCTGCCGCCGTGCTGCCCGCCAGCACCTCCATCTGTACACAGACATTGGGACAATGAGAATATTATGTGGACTGTACACTGCACAGCGGTACATCTCAGCAGGGCTCTTACTGACCTCATTGAGCGAGCCACGACTGCGTGCCCAGCTACGAATAAATAATAAGTCAGGAAGTGTAATTCAAAACAAATGCCAAACTAAAAGCGGTTCTACTTCAAACCAAAACGACGTATGATTCAAATAACGAATCACATCAAAAGTTACAAAAAGGCATGTTTGGTGATTGGTTTAAAATCGAAGGTAAACAGGGATTGGTTCGGCGCTTGCTGAACGAAAGCAGTGATTGGTTCGCGCGCATGCTGCAATGTCTGCCATGACTGTTGCGTCATATCGGCGTGGACGATGTATGCAATAAGTGGATCGAACCAATTAAATAATGAAACGACAGGTACGAGTAGGTATGACGTTTTTAGGGTTTCAAACATCGGTTTTGAAACCCTTATGGTCTCGCTCTGTCCGTCCCCGCTCTTTCTTGAATATCTCAGTAACTACTGCAGCTATTAACTTCAAATTTAAAATAATGATACATTTCGTGCGCCATTAGTGATTTCAAGAAAAAAATATATAAATAAATGAAAAATGAAAATGAATAATTTCAATACAAATTTTGATGTTGAAATTTCAAAAGAGACATAGGAAGGCAAATGGGGTATCAAATGAAAGGTATCGTTTTGTACATTTCAAAACACTTTTTGAAATTTCTGTAAGTTTTATACTTTTTGAAATATTTCAAAAAAAGTCGAAAAATTTACCATTCCCCCCCCCTATCTCCGAAGATTGCAGACCGATCCATGTACAATGTATTAGGCGTTTGTAGATATAGATCTATATTTTACAGGAAAAATATAGAGAAGTCTGTAATAATAATAGTTTTTGAAAAATGGTCAAAAAGGGGGGGAATTTTTTTTCAAAAGGGGAAGTACCTACCCATGTTGGGTATCAAATGAAAGGTATCGTTTTGACCATTTCAAAACACTTTTTGAAATTTCTGTAAGTTTCATACTTTTTGAAATATTTCAAAAAAAGTCGAAAAATTGCCCTTTCCCCCCCCCCCCTATCTCCGAAGATTGCAGACCGATTCATGTACAATGTATTAGGCGTTTGTAGAAATGGATCTATATTTTACAGGAAAAATATAGAGAAGTCTGTAATACTAATAGTTTTTGAATAATGGTCAAAAAGGGGGGGAATTTTTTTTCAAAAGGGGGGTACCTACCCATGTTGGGTATCAAATGAAAGGTATCGTTTTGACCATTTCAAAACACTTTTTGAAATTTCTGTGAGTTTCATACTTTTTGAAATATTTCAAAAAAAGTCGAAAAATTGCCCTTCCCCCCCCCTATCTCCGAAGATTGCAGACCGATTCATGTACAATGTATTAGGCGTTTGTAGACATCAATCTATATTTTACAGGAAAAATATAGAGAAGTCTGTAATAATAATAGTTTTTGAAAAATGGTCAAAAAGGGAGTGAATTTTTTTTCAAAAGGGGGGGGTACCTACCCATGTTGGGTATCAAATGAAAGGTATCGTTTCGACCATTTCAAAACACTTTTTGAAATTTCTGTAAGTTTCATACTTTTTGAAATATTTCAAAAAAAGTCGAAAAATTGACCATTCCCCCCCCCCCTAGCTCCGAAGATTGCAGACCGATCCATGTACAATGTATTAGGCGTTTGTAGACATCAATCTATATTTTACAGGAAAAATATAGAGAAGTCTGTAATAATAATAGTTTTTGAAAAATGGTCAAAAAGGGGGGGAATTTTTTTTCAAAAGGGGGGGTACCTACCCATGTTGGGTATCAAATGAAAGGTATCGTTTTGACCATTTCAAAACACTTTTTGAAATTTCTGTAAGTTTCATAAATTGCCCTTTCCCCCCCCCTATCTCCGAAGATTGCAGACCGATTCATGTACAATGTATTAGGCGTTTGTAGACATCAATCTATATTTTACAGGAAAAATATAGAGAAGTCTGTAATAATAATAGTTTTTGAAAAATGGTCAAAAAGGGGGTGAATTTTTTTTCGAAAGGGGGGGGTACCTACCCATGTGGGGTATCAAATGAAAGGTATCGTTTTGACTATTTCAAAACACTTTTTGAAATTTCTGTAAGTTTTATACTTTTTGAAATATTTCAAAAAAAGTCGAAAAATTGCCCTTTCCCCCCCCCCCCTATCTCCGAAGATTGCAGACCGATTCATGTACAATGTATTAGGCGTTTGTAGATATGGATCTATATTTTACAGGAAAAATATAGAGAAGTCAGTAATAATAATAGTTTTTGAAAAATGGTCAAAAAGGGGGATTTTTTTTTCAAAAGGGGGTACCTACCCATGTGGCATATCAAATGAAAGGTATCGTTTTGGCCTTTTTAAAACACTTTGAAATTTCTGTAAGTTTCATACTTTTTAAAATATATCAGAAAATTGATTGTACAAATAATTGGCAAATGTTTGAAACCCTCGGCGCGCGAGTTACACTCGCACTTGGCGAATCTTGTTTTAACATTTTTTCTTTTGTTATTTATTACAATATTACTAGATAGGTACATTACAAAATACCTAAAAATGTATTATTGAGATAGCCTAGGCAAAATAGTGGAAAAATCTTTCAATGTTTCAGTTATTTTAAATCTTATTTTAAACACCGCGAAATATGTCATACGGCTGTGTAGCAAACTAACAAGTTAATCTTTATACGCTTTATTAACAAAGAAAATTAATTCTGTAATTCTTTATTGTACACAAAAAAAAAAACATAAAAAGAACTTAACTAATAGGTTATGTACAAAGGCGAGCTTAACCCTTAATAAGAGTTTTCTTCCAGCAAACCTTAGAGTTATAGGAGAGGCGCTGGAACAGGTAAAGAAAGTGTACACAAATAACAAACATCGGATATTACAGATAATTAAACTAATAGTAGGAAGCTTTATACAAGACTTACTTACACATACATGATTATAATAAAATACATAAATTAAAATAAAATAATAACTATTACATAAATCTAATAAATGTAGAATAATAGACTACATTGAAATATATATTTATACTAATACATATTAACTTTGTAATGTTTATGATAGAAGAAAGTGCTCTTTTAACTTGGTTTTAAAGATGATAAGCGATGGGCTAGCTCGAATATCATGAGGAATAGAGTTCCACAATCTAGCTGCTTGCGCGGCGAAAGAACCCCCAGGACTACTCGAAAGACGGAGTGATATTGCCGTCCTACACGGCACACCGCGGGGAACAAGGAATTCAAATCGTTCGCGTAGGTATGTCGGAGAAATGGGGCCAAAAAGAATGAAGTAGAGGTAGGTCAGAATGTGGAGATCACGCCGCCGGCGTATGGGTAGCCACTTAAGTTTGTATCTTTAGGCAGACACATGGTCGAATTTACGAAATCCGTAAATAAAACGGATGGCCAGATTTTGAAGGCGCTCAAGCTTATTCCAAAGTTCTTCTGTCGCATCTAAGAAACAAACATCCGCGTAATCAAGGAGGGGAAGTATGAGACTTTGGGCAAGGATGATTTTAGTCTCAAAGGGTAGAAGGTTTTGAAGACGTCGAAGAGAATGAATTGTGTAGTTAACCTTTTTACTGACGTTGTTTATGTGGCTAGCCCAAGATAAATTGCTTTCAAAAATTACGCCCAAGTTCTTGGCCTTTACAGAGAGTGGAATAACGTTTTCGGCCAAGGTTGTAGGGATGGGATGGGAGAAAAATCTAAGGATTTCAACATAAAATGACTACCACAGATCATAGCTTGCGATTTAGAGGGATTGATGAGAAGACCATAGGCCTTTGCCCATGAGTTGATTTTACATAGATCTACGTTAATACGATCAATACCTTCAGAAATCTCACCCACTTTAAAATGATGGTAAATTTGTAGGTCGTCAGCGTAGAGGTGATAGCTAGAAGAAATGACTTTAGTAACGGAGTTAATGAAGATTGAAAAGAGAAGAGGTGAAAGGACACCGCCTTGTGGTACACCCGCAGAAATGTTACATCAATCTGAGTATGAATCATCAAGGCGCACACGCTGCGAGCGACCTGAAAGATAAGAACGAAACCAAGCGACTGCTGAGGAAGAGACATTAAGAGAAGAGAGAACTGCCAGAAGGATATCGTGGTCGACAGAGTAGAAAGCACTGCTGAAGTCCAATAACACAAGTGCAGTAACCTGCTTATTGGCAATAGCTAAGCGTATGTCATCGGATATTTTAGTCAGAGCACCCACAGTACTGTGACCAGGACGAAAGCCTGATTGGTATGGACTTAAAAGGTTATTACGATTAAGGAATAGATAAAGTTGCTTTTGAACTACATTCTCGAGGATTTTAGAAAGGACAGGGAGGATTGAGATAGGTCTTACTTGATAAATAGAGGAAGGGTTGGACACTTTAGGCAAAGGAATAACATTAGCAGATTTCCACATAGTGGGAAAGCAGCCAGTCTCAAGAGAATGATTCATGATGTGGGACAATGCGGGACAAAGTTTAAGAGAGAGCAGCTGGAGCATCTGAGTCTGAATATCATCAGTGCCAACAGCTTTCGTTGATATAGATTTGAGAATATTTTTAATGTCATCCTCAGCAATCGCTTCGAAAGTAAAGGGGAGACATGGTGGGAGAGTTTGCTGGGCAATCGCGTTAATAGTTGAAGTTCGAACTCTATTATCTAGGCACAGAGGTGATGTAGAGAAGTATTGATTAATAGTGTTCAAGTCAAAAGGGATGTGTGAATTATCTGAGCCACCACCAAGTCCAATTGATTTGAGAAATTTCCACATTTGTGAAGGAGTAGAACCTTGAACAGAATTATGAATGTGACACTTTCTAGCATCTCTCTCTACACAACTTGCTGCAGCGGTTACGAAGCTTTTTGTAAGCACTATGATTTTCCTCAGTCGGGTGCCTCTTGAAGCACCGTTTAGCCCGATCCCGCCTCGACATAACATTTTTAATAGCTTGAGTCAGCCACGGAGCCGGAGGATGCATCACTTTAACTTTTTTAATCGGAGCATGGATATCAAATAAGTCTGAAAGTAGCTTATTAAAGGAAGCAACCTTATCGTCCACGCTAATAGCGTCAATTATAGGTGACCAGTCTATGTTGGAAGCATCAGCCTTTAGATTCTCCAGGTTGATGTCTTTATAGCTACGTAGATGGAGAAACTTGACTTTTTGCCTAGGAGATCGCACTTTATATGAAAGATAGATAAGATCATGGTAAGAGAAAGGAGAATTAGTTTGTCCATGTGTAGCCACACGGTCAACATCAGAAACAATAATAAGATCCAGGAGAGATGGGGAGCAGTGAGGGGCGTAATGCGTGGCAGAGAGAGGGAGAATATGTAAGTTAACGGAAGAGAGAAGAGATTGGAGTTTGACAGAGCGGGTATCATTTTTTAATAAACAGGTGTTGAAAAGTCAAAAAGTCAAAAGTCAATAACTTTATTTCTTAAGGCTTACAAACTAAGCACTTAGACACGTCAAATATAATACTATAAACAGGTTTACAAATAGTCATTATTATCAAATAAGAAATAAGATGTTATTGATTTTATTCGCTTCAATTTTTTTGTCAATTTTTTGTTGAAGTCACCAAGTAATATTGTATTATCATAGATAGTAGAGAAAGACTCAAGTTTTAATTCAAGAGAGGAGAAATAGTCTATACTACTAGATGGAGGATAATAAACACCAAGTAAGATTTTAGAGTGGTTGACAATTACTTCTATAAACAGATGCTCTGCGAACTTAGAGTACTGTCGTGGCGATTGATCAATTATTTTATAAGGAATACCTGCACGTAGGTATATTGCGCCACCACCACCCTTACCAATGCGATCATTCCTTATCAGAATAAATCCTGGAAGAGGATATTGGGTAGACGGTAAAGAAGGCTTTAGAAAAGACTCAGAGATAAGAACAGCGTCAATCAAGTTCATCAACGGATGCTAACAAATCAGAGTAATGGCCGGGGATGCTTTGGGCGTTAACATGAATAATGTTCAGATTATTAGAGCAGCCGTGGAACTTACCTTCTATAACGGCTCGAAGGTGTGGTGAACCCACTATCGAATCATCACTACTGACATCACTATAAGCACTAGCATAATCGGAATTCGAAGAGCACGAGAAAAAACTATCATTTAAATCTAAATCCATAGCTACTAAATACCTATAAATATATACATATATATATAAATTTGTATTGACGAATAAATTAAACTAAAAAAAAATAGTTTTAAAATATGACTAATTTCTTAACTTGTAAATAAATGCATCTCCTAACACTCGCCAGTTAGTAGAAGTACAACACAACTCTAAAAAAGTAAAAATAAAATAAAAGTAACATGAAAACAAAAATAGCACAACATTAATCCAATCACAGTACAAAAGAGATCGGGCCTAGTAATAAAAAAAAACAACAGTTTAGAACGTCACTTGTCAATGTCATTAACCAAATGTCAGCACAGTCGCACGTCATTCACTCCGCCCAATGTCAAAAAATGTTTGTTTATCTTAGAAGAGATGTTAGAAAAACGCTAGGTTTCTACCTCAAACTGTGAAAATTAATGAATACTATGCTACCAAGTGATGTAGTAACCACAGAATCAAGTTGTAACGCTTTAGATTTTAAGTTGTAGTTAAAGGAAGGAGATAGAAAATAATAGAAAAAGGTTAGCGTTAACAATTATAAATTTATTACAATAAAGAGGTACAGAAAATGTTGGGCGCCTTAAAATTAAGTTATCAGTAAGGGTTCAGCCGGAAGAGCACAAGGAAAGTCACAGGGCGTGGTAGCCTACCATCCACCTTCTTAGCAACCAGATAATTTAGAGAATTTAAGTGAATTTAAGTTATATAATTTAAGTATATAGTGCAGAAGAAGCTCAGCCAATGCAGGTATGTAGAGGAGTGTTCCGGATGGTCCACGAGTAGGGTTAGTATTCAACGGCACAGAATAAAGAAAACACACACAGCGGACAGGGTCCAGCTGTGTTACCAGAAAGCCTCCGCAGTCGGTCCGAAGGGGCGGAAGCGCAGAAGAAGGGGCCTGCCTCCCTCGGTGCCGGACTGCCTCCGAGCGGTCTCTCTCAGACCGCTCTCTCTTCAGGGACAGCACAAGACGAGTAAAGTTGGGAAACTCTCAGCTGAGCCCCACAGCTAGAGCTTGAGGGGTGCCTCCGGTTCGTAGGGTGTCTTCGCGACGGCCTCTTGCGTATGAAAAGCGGGCGGGCGTCTATGCCTTTGGACGCCACGTCACGCGGACGACTTGGTAGGTAGAAGCGGGGCCCTATTAAAATTAACACGTGTTTTACAATCACGGATAGGTACCGAAGCCACGCACAGGTTGATCACTGGGATACATACCAGCTCAAGAGTTTCCAAGGGAATTTAGAGATTACAGGATGTGAGCCACCAGCGTTCGTTTCAGATCCAAGGCGTAAAAGAAAGAAACTTCTAGCGACACGACGACAGACCGACCCGTTGGCAGGTCGACAGCCCCGATCTATCAAGCGAGCTGTCAACGTCAACCGCGGTTATAAAATTGTGAACTGTCAAAGTCCAAAACAGACACCGATTTCCTACGTTCAAAATATGAGGGTTACAAAGTGATTGATTGAGCCATGGGCCATGAGCGATCCGTCCTTCATGAGATGTAGACTACCGTGCTCGCTTGGGCCTTGTATCAGGCTTGGAGGGGCCCGGCTTAGCTGTAGGAACTGAAGATGGCTTTCCCTTAGCCCGCGGCGCGCCAGAGGCCTCTTTTGATGACTGATGCGCGGGAAACTATGCCAAAAGCGGCTTCAGCTCCGACATCGCTTCGATCTTGCGGCGTTTGTCGTCGGGCAGAGCGATGAGAATTCTGCCCTCTGATGTCCAACACCGACGAACGCCGAAGTGTTTGCGCGCAGCCATAAACACATCGTGCCTTGGTTTGGTCAGAAACTCCGACAACGCGATGTCGGTTCCCTTGAGCAACGTCTTGGCATTCCAAACCTGAGTACGCAGCTGGTGACTCCCGAACCGAACCAAGATAGGCCTAGGCTTGCTACTGTTAGAGCCTAGGCGGTAGCAAGAGGATAACAGCTCCGGCGCAACATCAGACATTTTTAATTGGCTGGTTAATACAGTCATAACCAAATTCTCAACACAAGTTTCACTAGACTCTGGAATACCATGGAAGAGGAGAACCTTTCTGCGAGAAGAAGTTTCTTGGCGGTCCAGACCCTGAACTAGGAGCTCCATTTGTGCATGCATCATTGCTAAAGACTTCCAAGTTAGCATTTTGAAGTCCCGGAACTCACGTGAAAGTGACTGCCAGTCCTTGTGTGTTGTACCTGGTTCCTGTGATGATCCATGTTCAGTGCCAGCGAGCCTCTGGATGTCCCATTCCATCTGTTTAAACTTGGTTTCGAAACTTCCAGCCAACTCTTCCATGTTACTTGCCAGCTTGGCATACAGGTCCATTGTGCTTGCTGAATGTGATGAATGCAGTAAGTTGAGAGGATAGGTTTATACACTAGCGAGTTTAGTGTAGGAAAGTCTAGTGTTCAATAATAACTTTCAAAGTGCATCAATATTATTATATTGTTAGAAGACAAAAGTCGTAGAACATAGCTTTGCTATATAAGGAACAGCGCGGTCGGCGCGCCCTCATTACTTATCGGGACATTGTGGTGTGCGGACGTTTTTCTGTGACTCGAGGGTAGAATAGCTTTTTCTATAAAAGCTGGCGCAAAGCAACGCTCGCTCTCATTTTGCTGCGCGCCGCCGTGGAGTCAACACCTCGTTACGCTAGCCGACGGAACGAGGGACTGAGGCCCATTCTGCTTCAAGTCGTCGTGCTGAACGGACGTTCACTCTCTTGCGTATTGTTGTATCGTTGCGATAAGTACCTAAGTGTAGTTGAATATTAGGAATTCTCATTGTGTTGAGTTATTAATTTTCCATTGTTTGAGTGAAATCCTTTTGAGGTTGTGAAAATTGTGTTTCTTTTAAATAAATTAGCTTGACATTGCTAAAAATATTTATCATCATCCACAGCCGGATTTTACCCACTGCTGGGTATAGGCCTCCCTCATATAATATTTATAATATTAAAATTAAATAAAAGAGGAACTAATTTATTTTGGTGTGTACATATCATTATATTTATAATATTAAAATTAAATAAAAGAGGAGCTAATTTATTTTGGTGCGTATTAAAATCAAATACTTAAAGAAATAAATTAGAACTAGTATTTACAATTGGAACAATTGAGCTAACTGTAGACTGAAACAATTGAGCTAACTGCAGACTGATAAGTACTATTAAGTAAAAACTGTCATCAGCAACATCAGCGCATTTTTTTGTGGTCTCAGTTACAACTGAACCACAGAACAATATCGCGTAAATGGTCGCTGGGATAATCGCGTTCTTGAGTGGAGACCGCGTCTCGGCAAACGTCATTTCATTTTCATTTCATTTATTCATACCATAGATTCACAGGGAACACTTAAACAAGTCATTTCAAAATATAAAAATAAAACTCGCTTCTACGCCAAATGATAAAATAATACAAGCTTCGTAGCTGCAATAGCATTGTCAAAATTAAATGTAAAATAAAATAAGATAGTATGTCCAATTTCAATATAATATGTAGGTAAGGTAGGTACCTACATTAATCAATTAAATTGTATGTAAAAATATTTTTATCAGCAAAAGCTTCGTCTAATCGGTAATAAGGGTGCCGCTACACCTGGCTCTAGCAAGTTGGAGGCAGCTGAAAGGCGTAGGCAGATACATATCTACTACCTAAGGGTCGGCACGAGCATGACTAACGTGCAAGACCACCTACAATCCATCTGCGGCGATGAAACCTGCACGGCCGAGGAGTTAAAGGCGCGTGGTAATTATGCGTCCTTTAAATTAGATGTTTCTTCGAGGTATGTGGATTCTGTCTCCGGAGAGCTGGCCGGAGGGTATCTGCATAAAGCCTTGGAAGCAGCCCTTTCGTTCAAAAACAAAAGAAGAAGGTCAAGAAGCAAAGGAACACTAAGGATATTAAAATATACTACCAAAACGTCCGTGGCCTAAGATCAAAAACAGTGGAGTTCTATAATAACACGTCGTCTTCCTGCTCCTTGGATGTGATAGCCCTTACTGAGACTTTTTTGAACAGTTCGGTGTTTGACGCTGAGCTTTTTCCCCCAGGCTACGTGGTGTTACGCAGAGACCGAGCTGGTGATGTTGGTTACGGTGGAACTTTGATTGCAGTGCGTGATTATATGACTCCCACGTTAATTACAGATGTTGATGGCCTGACTTTCTCTCGACTTTTTTTCGACTGATAAAGAAATACTTTTGGCAAAAATAGTTTGGAAAAATATAAAATTTATCTTATGTGTTATTCATAATTTTCATAATTCATAATTATTTATTTGCTGAAATGTAGGTACAGTACATAGGTCTTACATTAAATAGTCTCACTACATTATGCCTCAAAGTGCGTGACAAATTAAAACATGGTAGGTAATGCATACATAAAATGAGTTGGTGATATGATACTAATATAAGAAGAACACAACATTTACTAAAACAACCAAAACAAACACCGAGTTATAGATTACAAAAAAAAAAACAAAATTTAAAAAAATAAAAACAAAGGCAGCTTTTAGTTTAATAGGTAATGTATCACAGAGAATGTTGAAATGAAACGCTACGCCAAAAAATGTAATAAATAATAATGGTGACTTCATTTAGCAAAGCAATGGACTCATGAATTTTATAGATGTCAATATTCAATGTCAAAAAGATTATTTTTAAATGTAGAATTCGTCAATGTCTAGTTATCAATCACCTGACTTGACAAAACTGATGAAAACTTTTACACAATAACCGGCAAAAATGTTATTTTTTGGGAGAATTTGGGTGTTTTCAGCCGTTAGATCATAAAGTGTGGTATGAGTCACTGTTTCAAGTTGAATTTGATGTTGTGATTATGAGTTTTTGTGGAAAAATGGTGCTCACCGTCCTCTTCAGTGGTTGTTATTCAGTGACTTGGATGTCTGCCGGCACGATTCACTTGTTGAAGGTACTGTTAGTTGGGTATTATAATTTTATTGAATTAAAAATCACAGAGGTTTTTCTTTGTTATGTTTCTTTGGCGAGGGTTGCCAACTCCTTTGTTATCTATGTACCACCGAGCTATAAAGATGATGACTATATGAATGTACTAGAGTGCCTTGAAAATATTATTTGTCAATTCTCATTATTTGATATTATAATCGTTGGGGATTTTAATCTTAATTCGTTTAGTTTAAATTTTAGATCACATTTTGACTCTTTTCTTGAATTTTGTAAGATGAAACAACACAATGTTATATTAAATTGTGATAGTCGCATGTTGGATCTTGTTTTGTCTACTGAATTTGGTACTGGTGGTTTGTCTGTGTGTGGTGATGTAGTCCCTCTGGTGAAGGCAGACAAATATCACCCCACGCTAGAAATCAAATTATCCTTCTCTCGTAGTGATATAATTTCAGAAAGTCGTCACCCTCCTCAGGTTTACATTAATCCATTAATTAACGAGTGGAACTTTCGGAAGGCTGATTTTAATTGTCTGTACTCGAGCATATTCTCCATTGATTGGAGTGACGAACTTGCCGAACCAGATATTGATCGTGCAACTGATCTGTTCTATAACAAGTTGTCTGACGTAATACACGATCATGTACCGGTCCGGAAACCACCTTCCGAAGTACATCGTAAATACCCTCCGTGGTTTACTCCTGAAATTATAGGCAAGCTCAAAATTAAGTACTTCCACCTTCGTAAGTACAAGGAATTGGGACTCGCTTTCAACCTTGAAGTGTATAGGTACTACCGAGGCCACATCAAAAGTCTTATTAATGACGCGTATTCCCAATACATTTCGGTAATAGGCAACAATATTAGTCGTGATCCTGCTCAGTTCTGGCGATACGTAAGAGACAGACGTACTAATAGAAAAAATTCTGGTACTTTTTCTACCAATGGTAACCAAGTCTCTGGGCAAGATGCGGTCGCTGCGTTTGCTAAATATTTTAGTTCCGTGTTCCTCGCTGATATCCCAAAGTTAGATGCGGACGAAGCGGAGAAGAAAGCGGATCAGTGCACCAGTGACGTGAGCCTAATATCTGTGGACTCCGTGACTGAAACTGACGTGCATCGAGCAATACGTCGCCTAAAGGCATCATCTGCGGCAGGACCTGATGGTGTCCCCCCATTTGTGGTTAAGGATTGTTTGTGTGCTTTAGTGGAACCGCTGCTCTATCTTTATAATATCTCTTTGTCTGGCTGCCGCTATCCAACACGTTGGAAAGTGTCAAGAGTAACACCTGTCCCGAAGACCAGTGTTTCCACTGAAGTGAGCAATTTCAGACCGATAGCTGTCCTGTCCGTATTTGCTAAGGTGTTCGAGTCGATCTTGAACTTGCACCTCACTCGTCAAATGAAATGCTCATTGGATGACTCACAGCATGGCTTTCGTACAGCTAGATCCACGTTTACAAATCATACTGTATACATTGACTTTGTTTCCAAGGAAATGGATTGCGGTAGGCAAGTGGATTCTGTATATCTTGACTTTCGGCGTGCATTTGATACTGTTCATAATGATATCCTATTAGTAAAGCTCTCTGCAATAGGATTGTCTCCCCGTTTGATAAGGTTTTTTGCGGACTATCTGAAAGAACGAAAACAATACATCCAACTAAATAACTTCCGATCCCAAGAGTTCTTCACTAGGTCTGGAGTCAGTCAAGGCAGTACGCTCGGCCCCACCCTTTTCCTAGCCATGATAAATGACCTTCCTGCAGTTCTTCGCAATTCAAAGTGTTTGATGTTCGCCGATGACCTGAAATTGTACACATCAGTCGTCGATACGCGTGATTGTGCAGTGCTGCAGCAGGACATTGACTTGGTGGACAGTTGGAGCCGGCAATGTGACTAAATGCAAGGTGATGACTTTCACCAGACTCCAAGATCCCAGAGTCTTCAACTACTCTCTAGGAGCATGCACACTGGAGAGAGTGGAATCGATTCGCGATCTGGGGTTGGTTGAGGATGTGCAACTCAACTTCCGTCAACATATTGTCGCTATGTGTAAGGCTGCTAATAGAACTTTAGGTTTCATCATGAGGACAGCCTCGCATTTCAATAACATAGGCATAGCAATCATGTTGTATAACGCGTTTGTCAGGAGTAAACTTGAGTTCAGTGCAATCAGTTGGGATCCACGCGAGGCCAAATACACTCTAATGATCGAAAGAATACAACGAAAATTTGCAAGGTATCTATACAAACGGACTTATGGATACTACCCGTATCTCTTTCCCTCTGTGTTTGTGACCGGTATGGTGGGCCTTGATACATTAGAGTTGAGACGCAAATTGCAATTAGCCATACACTACTGTTTAATTCTTCGCAACAGAGTGGACAACCCCGAGGTACTGAGTAGAGTCACTTTATACGTCCCAAACAACTACTGCAGAACCGGACGCAGGCTTCACCGGCTATTTTCGCAGGTACCAGCACGCACGAGGCACGGCAATAACGCACCCACACTCAGAGCTCTCGAACTTCTCAATGGTTTTTTACAGGAGTTCCAACATGTCGACATATTTAACGCTATATGTCATATATATTTATGCCTTAGATCATATCTGACTTTTAAATGAAATATGTTTTTTAAGTTCTAATTATTGGTTTATTTTAATGTTTTTTTTTCTATTTTATTATTATTTTTAAGTATACTTATGATTATCTTTTATAATTTAATAGTGTAGTTAGTGCTTTGGGTCAAACTGTAAGCTTACTACTTTAGTTTTCAATAAATAAATAAATATTTTTTGTCTATTAATCTATTTTTGATAAAGCATTTAAATTTGATGTCAGACATAGATCTTACATTATTTGGTAACATATTATATAATTTGATTGAGATGCATACAAAACTTTTTGATATTTTAGCTAACCTCGTTTTTGCGTTTAGCTAACGTAGTGTAGGACGCCCTCCGACCAGGTGAGATGACGATTTGCGAAAGACTGCTGGCAGATGCTGGACGCGGCAAGCTGTAGACAGGGCGCTATGGCGTTCATTAGGGGAGGCCTATGTCCAGCAGTGGACTGATATAGAATGATGATGATGATGACATTACCTACTCACCAACAACAAGTTGTTTATTATTGTATATTTCTTTAAATTGTTTTTTTACATAACAATTATCCTAATAATTTTACAGTAGGAACTTACTGTGCAAACTGGTACTGCAGTTTTGTGTAACATAGTATATCCTTTTAATGTTTTATAAAAATCATTTTCGTCAAAATCAAGGGAACATACTCTGCTGGTTTTCACTGGCATCCAGTCATTCTCTAGTCTTTCTGACCTAACTGCAGCTATCCACTTATTTTGCCGAATAGGATCAGCAGGGAAACAAAACTAAAAGAAAACAAAATACATAAATTACTGTTATAAAAATATTTAAAGTTTATCGATTTACATTTATATTTCATAAAGAAAAAAAAATTAGGTACTGACTTCAGTTTGCATAGTACTGACCATATCGTTTTGTATGAAATAAAAAATAAGTCATAAATCAATACCAAGTCAGTCCAAAATAACTGACTTTATTCTGCATAGTATTGACCATCTCGTTTTCTAATGTATTTGAATATAATTATAATTTTGCTATAACTTACTAGTGACACGTGATCCCTGGACATTTTAGTCTTGTATGGCTCCTGCACCATTTCACAACACATGCTGGCATGATAATTCACAGCTTTACACGTGTGTTCGCGAACAAGAAAAATGACAGACTGATGACGCGCTGGACACGACTTTTAAGCCCCGCCTACTTGGACACGACTTTGGTTGGGTCATTTTTTGAAAGCAGTTGGATTTCCTGACTTATTATTTATTCGTAGGTGCCCAGGCACCGTGCACGTGCACCGTGCGGCAGTGTGCGACCGCCGATGAATGTCGTGAACGGGATCGAGTACCCAACTACAGTCTGTCCAGACATCGGGAACTAGCAATATTCTGTACAAACAAGGCTCATGTTCGTCGCCCACTAACCGAGTCAGAGCAAGCCAGCGCCGCCAGCGCCGCCGAACCTAGCCCCTACCTCAGTTACCGACATTTTCTAATTTAGGCGAGGCGGACTGATGCTCAGGTGGTAATTGGACGACCACTATTATTTAAATCACCATTTTTTGTTTTCAAAGACTAGAAATCTTAGAACGCCTCGTCACCTCCACGCCCACTTCCAGCATGATGTATCAGACAGTGTAGTTACCGTGTCAGGCTTGTCCATGTGTCCGCGCGTGCCAAGACGCACGTGCGTGGGACTGAGGAACTCCCCGGGGGGCGCGGGCGTCACCTCCACGCCTACGACCAGCCCGCCGCCCGGCATGTTGCCCTTTATCCTGGAAACACATACACATAGTAAACTACAGGAATCACATCACATCACAGTACAGTTTATTTACTACTCCCGCTCGAAAACGGTGACTTTGCTGCTCAAAAACAGTGAGCCAAATCGGGTTTTGCTCTCATGTGGAATAATAGTGAAAAGTGGGCACAAATATTTTTATACTACACCTATTTGGAAAGTATATATCAATATCAATAACGTTTATTTCTTTAAGCTTACAAAATAAGCACTTAGACAAATCAAATTTTATACTATAAACAGGTTTATAAATAGTCATTATTAACAAATAACAATGTTATTTGGGTGTTATTGATATTGTCCACTTAATTTTTTGTCCACTAGTGGAAGAAGTGGAAAATAAACCACTAGTAAGTGTATATATGACTTATAAACTAATACAATATTTGCATAAGTATCTAAGTCTTAATATAATCTGATTAAGATACAAGTCAATATTTATATAAAACTAAGCTTAACATTTTTTTCCTTAAATACTATTGTCAGTGCGGAACTGGGCGACATCTGGCCAAGCATTAACATCATTGATTTAATCATCTATGGAGTAAAAAGCTTTCTCGATAAGAGTTCGTTTTATGTACTGTTTAAATTTACGAATAGGGAGCTCAGTTGCGTCAGATGGAAGCTTGTTCTAAAAGCGTACGCAATTTCCCATAAATGATTTCTCTACCTTTCGTAATCTACATATATGATGAGATAAATAATAATAAATAATTAATGCTGGACTGGTGATGACAAGACAAGAATTGAAAAGATGTGCAGTTTGTTCTTGTTTCTTGTGTTTATTTTGTGCACATCACATTTTTTTAAAAAGCTCTATCTATTTTTGTGCGTATACATAAGATTTTCATAGATGTATTGCGATATTACTGTCATAATATTTAACTATGTCTTTAAATAATTCCCTCAAGGAGTGACGTAGCTTTAATTTGTAAATTGCGCGTACAGCCCTTTTTTGGAGAACAAAGATAGTCTGCATGTCGGCTGCTCGTCCCCAAAGCAGAATTCCATAAGACATTTTACTATGGAAGTAACTGAAATAAACTAACCTAGCTGTATCTTCATCGGTAATATATCTAATTGTTCGAACAGCATAGGCTGCTGAGCTAAGTCTGCCTGCGAGAGCATTAATTTGCGGTCTCCATTGAAAACATGAATCAATATGTAACCCTAGGAAAACCGTTGAGTCTACAAGGTCAACGATCTCATCCTTTAGCATTATCTTAGTTGGGAGTTCTCTTACATTTGGTAACATGAACTTTATGCATTTAGTTTTTTTTGCATTGAGTAAGAGGTTATTGGCCGTGAACCAATCTATTATTTGTGAAAGCGAAATATTTACATCGTCCTAATTATATTTATTTCTGTCAACTTTATAAATCAATGAAGTACCATCAGCAAATAAGACTATATCACAGAGATTTTTTGCTAAAAAGGGATCATTTACATATACTAAAAATAAAAAAGGGCCTCATATTGATCCTTGTGGGACACCTAATTCAATTTTTGAGCCCCTGGATCTTTCTTTACCAATATCTACTTTTTGGATTCTATTAGATTAATAAGAATGCATAAGATCCAGTGTTGTTGCCAATTCCATAGTGTTTCAATTTTATAATTAGTGTACTATGATCTACACAATCAAAAGCCTTAGAAAGGTCACAAAATATACCAATAGCGTTTTTCGCTTTCTCCCAAGCATACAATATATGCTTTAATAGAGTAGTACCAGCATCAGTTGTTGGTGAAGCCAAATTGATTTTTATGAAGTAGTCTATGAGGGAGGACAACTGAGTGAGAATAATTTTTTCAAAACTTTACTTATTGCTGGAAGTATTGAAATTGTCCTGTAGTTGGCTGGATCAGTGTGACTACCAGATTTATAAAGAGGTACCAGTTTACTATATTTCATGAGATCAGGAAAAACTCCTTCGTCGATACAACTATTGAATATATAGGCCAAACAAGGAGCAACTTCCGTAATAATTGAACTCATTACATTCCATATTAAATGGCTAAAGATAAAGACCTCATTACATTTTATATTTAACCGCCATTGACGGTGAGGAGTTTAGAGACCGGGTTACAATTTTTGGAATATCAGAAAAGAACGCCTCAAAAGCATCGGCAATATCTTTATCATGTTACAAGTATTGAATTGTTAATTTTGAACCTTATTTCTCTATTACGTGGCTTTGATTTAGTAGCTTTAGTAGTTTAGCAGTTTCATTATTTATTAGTTTCCATGCTGCTTTTATTTTATTGGATGAGTTTACTATTTTTTTCCTCAAGACCAGGCATTTCGCTGTGTCGCAGACTTTCTTAAATGTTTTTGAATAGTTAGTTACATATAAAAGAAACGCAGGATCATGTAACATGGCTTCTCTAATGCCATAAAGATCGTACAGTCTATTCCTACTTCTATAAATGCCGGGAGTTGCCCGATCAGTGAACCCGACCCTGTCTCTAACTATGCATGTTTTAAGTTTGAAGACTTCACTATGTTCCTTGTTTATAATATTTGAAAGTTTGGCAAATATGTCATTTGGTTCATCAGAACAAGTTATATTAGTTACTGCTAGTTGTACTTTACTTTGAAAATTCCTAATACGGCTCTCTGTGATAGGCCTGTAGGTATATTTCTCGACTTTGTTTTTATCGTTAATATTATAACTAAAATGAACACTCTGACCATAGTGGTCTGATTTGAAATGCTTGAGTACTGCCTTGTTAGTTGGAGTTTGGAGTATATTAGTTCTTACTTGAAAAAAGGGAAGAAAGGACGTAAATCCAAGCGAACAGATATGCGGGCGGCAAAAATATATGGGATTTACTTTCTCCCCACCTTTATTTTTTTAATTCAAAATTTAAGGCTAGAAACAGGCGTATGCCAAAATAAAAAGTTTATATCTCGAAGCCCACCAAAATGTTACTGGCTCCTTGCATTTTTTAAAACAGAAAACTTGGCAGTATGTGCTTTATTTCATTAAACGGGTTGTACGCGCGAATTTTCTTTTCTATTGCTTTTCGTTCAGTGGTAATTTTAACTAAAAAAAATATTATTTTCCTCATACCTAGGTGTAGTACACAATTATTTTCCTCATACCTAGGTGTAGTACACAATTATTTTCCTCATACCTAGGTGTAGTACACAATTATTTTCCTCATACCTAGGTGTAGTACACAATTATTTTCCTCATACCTAGGTGTAGTACACAATTTTGTTTTGTGTTCACACTTAGGTAGTTTATTATGTTTCTATTAGCGAGTGCCTATTATTAGCTTTCTGTATCTATTTTAAGTTCTATTGTTAATAGTTAAGCTGATGGCAATCCGAATAAAATAAATAAATTATTGCTGGAATTCCCCACAATTATTGCCATTGCACAATGAGAAAGTCGCTTTGCGAAAGTCTACAAAGCTTATATATATATAATAATAATAATCATTTATTTCAGACCATAGAAAAGTTACAGATCTTATTTAACTTATTCTACAGTCCATAGTAATATATACCTTAAAACTAACATACATAAAACATTAAAAACTTAACTAATGACACGTTTTTCTGTTAAAACTGCGACGACGTGTAAATGAAGCAATTAGGGTGTCAGCTGGCGACGGTGCACGGCGGTGTCTCCTTGCAGGCCGCCAGTGAACCGTCGAAACTTGACACCCATCGGCCAAAACTCTGCGCTTAAGTAGGTCGAGAGATGTTGAATTGGAACTCTGACCATAAATGAATTGAAGCTCACATTATGGCGAGAGTCCAGCTTCTCGACGCGCATCGAGAGTCCCGTTTTCCGTTTGATGTACTGCTCCACAGCTTTAGTCTCCACACAGTAGTGAACGCGTGAGACGTAGAGCTGGGTAGTTGGTACTTCCGCTCGGAATCCAGATTCCAGGTCTTTCGGCCCAGTACCGCACTGATTTCGATTTGCGGGCTTACGGCTCTTACGAACCACCACGGTAAATCCATCCGCGTCACAGGGCCCCTTCCCAGGAGCCGGCGCAGAACAAGGGGTTATTGAAGATGCCGGCGTACGACGGGGCCTGCGCCCATCCGGCAGCGCCGCCAGCGTTGGGTGGGTGGGGTGCGGCGGGGCATCAGGTACACGACAGGGCGCCTGGCGCGCGGCCGCAGCGACCACAGCGCGCGCGTTTGTCCGGCAGCGCCGCCAGAAGACAGTACCTGATGTAGGCATGCAGGGTGGTGTGGGGGTGCGGCGGGGGCGGCAGGCGCAGGCGCAGGCGCACGACGGGGCGCGTGGCGCGCGGCGGCAGCGACCACAGCGCGCGGGGCGCCGAGCCGCGCCCGTCCGGCAGCGCCAGTCCGAGCCATGCGCCGCTACTGTACACCTCTGATACCTGCAACACACACATACACATCTCTGTACTGTACCTACTCTACAACACCTCCTGCCAGAGAATAATCTAATAGTCGGTCGGGTTGTACAACGTGAGCAGCGGCTCCAGGGTAGAGACATGCGGCGGTGGGGCGGTACCTGTATGGGGGTGTCGCTCGGGTTGTACAACGTGAGCAGCGGCTCCAGGGTAGAGACATGCGGCGGTGGGGCGGTACCTGTATGGGGGTGTCGCTCGGGTTGTACAACGTGAGCAGCGGCTCCAGGGTAGAGACATGCGGCGGTGGTGGGGCGGTACCTGTATGGGGGTGTCGCTCGGGTTGTACAACGTGAGCAGCGGCTCCAGGGTAGAGACATGCGGCGGTGGTGGGGCGGTACCTGTATGGGGGTGTCGCTCGGGTTGTACAACGTGAGCAGCGTCTCCAGGGTAGAGACATGCGGCGGTGGTGGGGCGGTACCTGTATGGGGGTGTCGCTCGGGTTGTACAACGTGAGCAGCGGTTCCAGGGTCGCGTTCTGTGGCACGCGCAGCCCCACCAGCGGCCACACGCGGTACTCGCTCGCCACGCCCACCGCGCTCACCTGACAACACACGGGTATCTGTTAGAACAAGGCAGCAGCCTGCAGCAGAGCCGTGCTCGTCAGAATCTGACGAGCACGGCTCTGCTGCAGGCTGCTGCTACAAATTTTGATTTTAAAATTTCAAAAGAGACCTAAGAAGGCAAATTGTATCAAAACCTAGAAAGGTATCGTTTTGTGCATTTCAAAACACTTTTTGAAATTTCTGTAAGTTTCATACTTTTTGAAATATTTAAAAAAAAAGTTGAAAAATTGACCATTCCCCCCCCCCCCCCCCCCCCCCCCCCCCCCCCCCCCGTATCTCCGAAGATTGCAGACCGATCCATGTACAATGTATTAGGCGTTTGTAGATATCGATCTATATTTTACAGGAAAAATATAGAGAAGTCTGTAATAATAATAGTTTTTGAAAAATTGACAAAAAGGGGTATTACATAATTTTTTTTTATTATACATAGAGAATACCCAGAACACCGGGAACAAATATCTCAAGGCGGGAGCCGAACCCGCAACCTCCTGCATCGCTGGCGGACTTTCGCCCACCGCGCCACAGAGGTCAATTAAAAAATATAATAATACTCGTATGGTTTTATAAATAGGTAATTTAAATTTGTAAAACAATGAACATCCTGTACCTATAGATTTATCATGATGGTATTTAGGACAAACTAGCACTGAACTACCTTTAACTTTTCATGGTCTATCTCCATGGCATTGTGCTCAATCTCCACTTCCGTAATTTCGTCGGAGGCATTTTGTCCAACTTCCACAAACAAATTAAAAAATAAACTGGTTTATCAGTATCATATTAACATAAGGTATAGATAATTACATGAATTTGAAATACATTGTTCCTACATCATCAAATATTTTAATAAATTTCTATTACTGTCAATAACAAACAAAAAAAAACCTTTCCTGTAAAATTTACTCAAAGGTCGGTTGGCCATTCAAGCACTGAGGCGGCGAGATGTGGAATGTGCTCGTGCTCGTGCGCACTGGCGGCGAGCGGGGCCCGGGGTGTGGGGTGGAGGGGGGGATGGGTCGAGCCATCTAGTTCTAATTTGTTTCTATTATTTGATTATAATTTTCTTTGTTTATAACAAAATTTGCTGAGATTTTTAGTAAATAAATATATTCGAAAGACGAGGGTGGGGGGGGGGGGGGGGGGAGCTCCTCTTTCCCCGCTATATCGATCAGCAAAAAAATTAGCAAGTACAATAAGTAGAGAAACGAATAATGAACAAGTTTTGTCATTACGGTCCGATTTGGATAGTTCAAAAAGATATCTACTTACTCATTTAAGTTTTTCAAGCTAAGCAATAATGGCTAGTAAATGTACGAGGAGGCTGTTACAGCGAACACGGGACAGGCCCAACGGCACGGGCTGGCACCAGACACGGGACAGGCCGATCGGCACGGGCTGCCACCAGACACGGGACAGGCCGATCGGCACGGGCTGGCACCAGACACGGGACAGGCCGAGCGGCACGGGCTGCCACCAGACACGGGACAGGCCGATCGGCACGGGCTGGCACCAGACACGGGACAGGCCGAGCGGCACGGGCTGCCACCAGACACGGGACAGGCCGAGCGGCACGGGCTGGCACCAGACACAGGACAGGCCGAGCGGCACGGGCTGCCACCAGTCACGGGACAGATTCAGCTAGTTACCGGGTACTTGTGCACTCCCTTGGAGGTGTGTATGTAGAGGTGCGCGTGCGCCGGGCCCTCGCGCCGGCCCAGGTACACCACGCTGAACGTCGTGTTGGCGCCGCACGCCAGCACCTGCAACACAAACATTTTATTACCTATCACTTTCATGGCTGAAAAGACACAGAGTGGGATCTGCGGGTCCGTGTCGCGACGGCGCGCTCCTGCGGGTCGCACCGCCGACGCTAGTAGTGTCGCGACGGCGCGCTCCTGCGGGTCGCACCGCCGACGCTAGCAGTGACTCCTGCGGGTCGCACCGCCGACGCTAGCAGTGATCGCGTTATCTTAACTGGGTAAATGTTGACAAAGCATCGCGCGACATACGCGACCTGGAGTGGACCTGGAGAGGACCTGGAGTAGACCTGCGACAACCGGGATGCTGATCTATCAACTACAAGACTTCGTTCCTGAAATAACGTGATGATGCTCAAGAGTGTAGTACAGTTCAAGAGTTATATTTCAACTGGACTCAGTCCGATACAGCTTGTCCAAGAGTTATATCTCAACTGGACTCAGTCCGATACAGCTTGTCCAAGAGTAATATCTCAACTGGACTCAGTCCGATACAGCTTGTCCAAGAGTTATATCTCAACTGGATTCAGTCCGATACAGCTTGTCCAAGAGTTATATCTCAACTGGACTCAGTCCGATACAGCTTGTCCAATCCATTCATTGTTTAGTTACACTATCTATAGACCTTCCTGGAAACACTTACGTGATAATTATATGTTAAATTAATTCATTGATTTAGATAAAACGATCTATAGAATAGAGTAAACAAGTACATTACACAAAATTAATTTAACAAAATACGTAGGTATTTTGTTAAATTAATTTTGTTTTTGTTTTCACACAGCAGAATTAATTGATATAATAAATTTGTTTGTTAAAAGAGTTGATGAGGCTTGAGTGAGATCCAGTGCCCTTGCACTCGCTACTGCGATGTCTATCTGCTACAACTAGAACCCCTATCACATAGTTACATCTAATCCTGTCTAATACCAAAAGCGAATACCGGAGTGCTGGCCAGTGGCCGGCATACAGCGAGTCATTTGAACACGTGTACGATCATCAGGAATACCGGAGTGCTGGCCAGTGGCCGGCATACTGCGTGTCATTTGAACACGTGTACAATCATCAGGAATACCGGAGTGCTGGCCAGTGGCCGGCATACAGCGAGTCATTTGAACACGTGTACGATCATCAGGAATACCGGAGTGCTGGCCAGTGGCCGGCATACAGCGTGTCATTTGAACACGTGTACGATCATCAGGAATACCGGAGTGCTGGCCAGTGGCCGGCATACTGCGTGTCATTTGAACACGTGTACAATCATCAGGAATACCGGAGTGCTGGCCAGTGGCCGGCATACTGCGTGTCATTTGAACACGTGTACGATCATCAGGAATACCGGAGTGCTGGCCAGTGGCCGGCATACTGCGTGTCATTTGAACACGTGTACGATCATCAGGAATACCGGAGTGCTGGCCAGTGGCCGGCATACTGCGTGTCATTTGAACACGTGTACGATCATCAGGAATACCGGAGTGCTGGCCAGTGGCCGGCATACTGCGTGTCATTTGAACACGTGTACGATCATCAGGAATACCGGAGTGCTGGCCAGTGGCCGGCATACTGCGTGTCATTTGAACACGTGTACGATCATCAGGAATACCGGAGTGCTGGCCAGTGGCCGGCATACTGCGTGTCATTTGAACACGTGTACGATCATCAGGAATACCGGAGTGCTGGCCAGTGGCCGGCATACTGCGTGTCATTTGAACACGTGTACGATCATCAGGAATACCGGAGTGCTGGCCAGTGGCCGGCATACTGCGTGTCATTTGAACACGTGTACGATCATCAGGAATACCGGAGTGCTGGCCAGTGGCCGGCATACTGCGTGTCATTTGAACACGTGTACGATCATCAGGAATACCGGAGTGCTGGCCAGTGGCCGGCATACTGCGTGTCATTTGAACACGTGTACGATCATCAGGAATACCGGAGTGCTGGCCAGTGGCCGGCATACTGCGTGTCATTTGAACACGTGTACGATCATCAGGAATACCGGAGTGCTGGCCAGTGGCCGGCATACTGCGTGTCATTTGAACACGTGTACGATCATCAGGAATACCGGAGTGCTGGCCAGTGGCCGGCATACTGCGTGTCATTTGAACACGTGTACGATCATCAGGAATACCGGAGTGCTGGCCAGTGGCCGGCATACTGCGTGTCATTTGAACACGTGTACGATCATCAGGAATACCGGAGTGCTGGCCAGTGGCCGGCATACTGCGTGTCATTTGAACACGTGTACGATCATCAGGAAATTCCTGCAAATGAAGCCTCCAAGTGAACTTTCTTCTCTGAAAAGCACGCGCCTAGCCAAGTGCACTAAAAAGAAGATAACAAGGATGATGGACTAGACTGAGATGCGATCCCACGCTAAAAGCTTACTCTATGCGGATGACCTAAAGCTCTTCAGTGAAATTAGGTCTGAAGCGGACTGCTTGGCTTTGCAGCGTGATGTTGATGCCATCTGTGAGTGGGGTGTCATCAACAGGATGGAGTTCAATGCAGCCAAATGCTATGTTATGACTTTCGGGCGAATGCGACACCCAATTCATTTCAATTACAATATCCAGGGTGTGGCCATAACCAGAACAAATGCCATGAAGGATTTGGGTGTCGTATTTGACCGAGGGCTAACATTCCACGATCACGTGTGTGCGCTCGCAAAAGAGTCTTTCGGGCGTCTGGGTTTCGTGCTCAGAAACGCTCGTGACTTCCGTAGTGACCACGTGATATGTCTCATCTTTGGCGCGCTCGTTCGAAGCAAGCTCGAAGCTTCCGCATGTGTTTGGAATCCGCACGAAGCCAAATACGCCTTTAATGCTGGAAAAGGTGCAAAAGTCCTTCCTGCGGTTCCTCTATAAGCGCCGCTATGGGTTCTACCCCTTTATGTACCCCACAAAGTTTCTACAAGGTCGTCTTGGGTACAACTCATTAGAGACACGGCGTGCCTTTGATCAAATATGTCAATGGCTTGTAAGATCTTGCATGGCAGAATAGACGCCCCCGAGCTGAGTGATGCGTTATGTCGTTTCAATGTACCGGAAAACTACTGTCGGGGCCGGAAGCACAGGTTGTTTGCTGTGCCACCGTCCTCCACGTCAGCGCGCTCCGCATCGCCCATCCCGCGCATCCTCGCTGCATTCAACTCTCTCCTGAATATCAGCCCAGACTGCGACCTATTCGCTGATAGTTTTAATGTAATCATGTCTGAATGTTTGCAGTTTTGTGAGCGTGATGTATGAATGAATGTGTTAAATTTATTTATATCTTTTAAAATTGTTTATTTCCAATTTTTTATGTTGTTTTTGTCCTGTAATTAATGTAATTGGTGTTACCGTATTAATTGAAGTAAATAAATAAATAAATCCCACCAGAAGTTTGTTTTCATTTTTAGTACTTACTTACGATTTTGGCAACCGAAAATGGTTTATGACCATACTCCCCGGATGGCCAATTCAACGGAAATGGGATATTTGACCGTAATCGCACTGCGGACCCGGGGTGCACACGTGCACGGACGTGCACTTGTGCAGTCTAACTAAGCGGTCTAACAGAAATAAACAATAACAAAAGCAGTGAAAACTCTTATTTTCTTTTTATAACCGTTGATTAACGCGAACAAACTATATGTATAATAATACTTATTCAAATTGGATTATTTACATAAAAATAAATAAACAAATAACGCTGGACAAGTCACACAGCATTATCTAGCCCCAAGTTAAGCAGAGCTAACATAACAAGTTCAAAGCAATAACTATTACACAAAAGCAGAAAACAGTTTTTCGTCGATACTGAAAAATAATAATATTTAGAGAGCGCTGTGTTGTTGTAGGGGTGCGTGTTATCTTGCTTTATGTGTTGCTTGCTACTCATTTATATGATATGTTTAGAAACATGTTCGGGAGCGCTGCCTAGTGGTGCGCGCTGGTGATCCGCCTAGGCTGATGATGATATAGGTGCGGTTAACTTGAGTTATCTGAGAGCGATAGTATCGGCGACGAGGTCGCTCCGGGCCCGGCTCGACCCAGCCAACCACAACTTACAATGTACCTACAAATCACATCTCTTACGGATATACAAGTGCTCTAAATATTCTGCCCTGTTCCAATTAGTCGGAATGCCAGCTCATCAGATAACGTCGAGGTACCAGGAGCCCATAAACAAACAGCACTAGTAATTCGGTCCACTTCATTATAATGATTACATTAGTGCGAGTGGGTTAGGTAAGGCACCTATACTATACGATACTACTCATACTCGGCCCCTCCACCACGGCCAGCGCCTCCAGCCCTGCCAGGCCGGGAGACGCGGTCCTCGGAGCGCGCTTCCGCTGCGGCCTGGCACACTATCTACACAGGAAGGTTACACGTCACGTACCGCAACCGCAAGCGACACCACGACCCACAATATTGCCAGCATCATCTGCACTTTACTTCAATGGACATTAACTGTTATGAAGTTGTTATCATGACTGATTTAGGTTCGGCGGGTACTGTTCTTTGCGACGAGTGACCGCCGCTCCACTCCGTTCCGCTCCGCTCCTGCGACACGACCGGCACTGTCTCGCAGTAATGTTTGTAAGTGCGTTACTTTACTAACAAACCTATTTATAAGTAAGTAGCCATTCATTATTAGATGGAGTCGACGCTCTCCAATCAACTCGGTACCCAACTACCCACACTCAGTATATCATCAGTGCCTACACGACACTCTGCAACAACCTTTCAAATTAAATATTAATTTATTGACATATCGTGTTGTAATTGGTATTTGAATCATACATACTTTAATACTTAACGGATAATTTCGTCGCATAATGTATTCGCACAAAAAGCTAACAGTTGCCAACTGTAAATAACCTCACAAAAGAGGAGGGATGTGTTTGTGTCGGAGGAACATTCCATCGTACGTAGCGTAGGTATGTTTGTCAGGATAGGAAGTGGCAGCGCGGGCAGGCGTTACGCCACCGCACCGGGACAACAGACCTGGCAAATGGTACAGTACAAGTCTACAAGTGTATTATGAACAGTGATCGGAATTAGGCGGGCTAGGGTTCAAAGAAGAGGCAAAAAAAAATGGAGACTTCCTTACTACAATAATTTTATTGGACCCAATTGGGACGAAAATGGAATAATTGTCGCAGTTAGCAAGTATATTATTTAATATTAATGTTTATATAAGGAACATTACGAACTAGTTCAAATCATTTTTAACCATCCAACCCAACCCAACCAACCAACTGCAAGAAGTTTAATATTTTATAACTTACGTTTCTACTCAGGTAAAAAACTGATTCACCTCATTGTTTTCTTTTCCCAGAATAGCCGAAGCTTGTTGTCTCTTTCTAGCTTTTGCCATAGACTAACTATACACAATAGACTGCTAATGTAGAACAAAATTTTGTAACCACAAAAAAAGGTACAATTCCAGGCTATTGCCAGATGGCGCTGGCAAATAGCCTGGGAATCATTCAATCATCATTTAAAACCAATTAATCTCTTATAATTCCTTAAAAATAAACATTTAAATTTATAATTTATTTTTTAATAATGAAACTATGATCGCAAAACGTGTTTTATCGATTTAGTATTTAGTAAATATATTTCCAATATTCATGTGCCTGTTGACAGATGGCGTGGTGATAGACTGTAAGGTAGCATACTATGTGATGCTTTTATTTTTACATAGATGGCGCTTATATAAGTATTTTTGATTGTGAGCCGACTAGCAGCCGCCCGCGATTTCGTCTAAATTATATATTCTAATAGGGTTAAACCATAAAGCACTAATATAGACCTTTAATACTATAATTTATTTTAATACTATGATAATAATAAGACTAACTATATAGGTATTTGTGTTTTAATAATCTATGCCAGTATGTGGAATGCTATGTTTGTATTTTTTCACAGCTAAAGACTTACTGAACGGATTTGATGAAATTAGAATTCTAGGCTCTTTCTTATTGTTACATAGCGGAGAAACTAGTTAGATTAAGGGATTACAAAATAATAAAACAAGAATTTATTACATTTCATTTATTTTGTAATATTCTTAGCTTAGGATCACCTTTGGAAGGTTTCAAATTGGTACTTTTGCTACTTTTACAAAAGAAATTAATTTTAACCAAAATTAAGTGGTCAATTGCATATAACAAATGGTTCTCGCAGCTGATATTCAGTAATTGCGGAGCTTCACATCTCAAAAAATTTAATATTGTGTTAAATAAGCGCAGTTTAATTTTTTTACAGTGAATGTTACTCTTAAAATGGATATTGAAGCAGTCAATGGCCAATTGCACAAGTTTTAGAAAGTGATCACTCGGCATTTTTAATTTGATTGAATTGCTACAGTCATATGCCTTATTTAAAATTAATATTTGTTTAGGATCATCAAGACTAATTTCTTGGAAAAGCTTATCTGTGCATGTCTGACAGTTATATTTTTTTGTGCAGGACTTGGCTAGGTATCCGGCAAAATATGTTACTGAGCATTCCTCTAATGTGACTGTTGATGTGCCAGTGGAAGTCGAGGCTGCTGGCATCATTTCTTCAGCACCATCGGAAGAGGAGATAGCAGTGACTTCAAAACCAGATTGCTCGGATGTCTCGTTACCATCAAAGCTATCTGTACATGTATAGTCCGCTACCGGTATACCAATCGGTAGTTGTAGGTATTTGCCACCTTCATCCTCACAATTTTTTGATTTAGTCAGTTTTATAAATGAATTTACTAAATTGCTTCTAAAAATAGTACGTAGTATTTTTGCAGTTGGGTTCCTATTGTATCCTCCCTTTTGCCGGAACCGAGCAAATAAATTTTCTATTATATCTTGGTTAAGTTTTCTAGTTATTATGTAACTATTTTTATCAGAACATTCTTCTCTATAAAATTGCAATACCGCTTCAATTGTCAATACAACCCCGTCAAAACATGGTGGACGAGATAGAATTTTTTTTCTTTGACCATCTTTATTTTTATATGAAATCTTCTGTAGCTTCTCAAATATTTTTTTTGCATCAATGAGTGCTCGGTTTACGAAAGAAGATTTATTTGATAAGGCGTTTTTGTATGGATTTTTGTCGTATCTCTTTCTACTGTTTAAGGCATCAAACATGTGATTGACTACTTGCACAAACTTGGCTGTGGCATTTGCTGTGTCGCTTGTTAATTGTTTTGTTTCTTTAGCCGTTCTAATAGCAGCTGCAACGGAATTACTGAATACCTGTGTAGCGAGGCTAACTGTCATTTTTTGGAATGCATTTGGGTTCATGTGCCGCTCTGTCAATTTTGTAAGAGACCTGCTTACATTTGATGTTTTGTCTATTTCATATGTACTTCTTATGTCTTGAAATGACATTCTTTCTTCGCCATTGACATAGTCGTTTGATAGAAAATTATTTCTAATGTTTTTTATGAGGTGAGGGACATCATATAAGGCATAAAGTTTTCTGCTATTGCAAAAAAAGAATGGGTTATTGGTTGTAACCCCCAGTCTTTTAAAAACATTTTGGTTGGTCGATGCTTGGTCACAGACCACAGCTTTTGGCAAAACGCCAATATCAAAAAGCTTATTAATTATCGCTTTTAAGAGTAACTCTAGATTTTCTGATTTTACATTTGTGTGAGATAAAAAGTATGCAACAGGCAACTTCCATTGCCCATATAATCCTCTTATCAGGAACACCAAGCAATTTTTGGCAATTTTGTTGCAACGGCGATTACCCCCCAAATCTTCAAAGCCTTCAATGATATCGTATCTTTTAGAATATTCTAAGCTCGACATTATTGACATTTCATCGAAACAAAGGACACATGCCCTCTCTTTTATTGAGGCATTTTCAAAACGTTTTTCGATATTCTTGAACACATCCGAGCACAAGCCAGGCAAACAATTTGATTTTGTCAACCACATTCTTATTGTTGATGGAGCTGCAAGGACTACACCTTGTTGTCTTAAAAAACTATATGTTGCTGGTGACTTATAATGTAAGGAGAGACACAAATTTTTCTCCTCATTTGTCCACTTCTTTTTGGCATTTCTTTTCCGCAGCTGCATGACTGCCAAAGTTTTCGAAAACTCTGTTCGAAAATCAGCACTTTTTAAAGGTTCGTGCATTTTTGTTTTTGCTCGAAGTCTACCAATTTGAGACCTTTGTGCTCGAGTTTTCTTCAATAATGTTGATGCGGTCTTTTTCAGAAGTTTGGTTTTAGGAGTATCATCAACCTTTCCTTCAAAGAGACACTTTCGTGACAGTCTGTTCTTTGGTCCTTCAGACATGCTTTTTCTGGACATTCTTTGAGTAGGAGTGCCCATTGGTACCATCATAGTTGGAGTTGATCGTGTTGATACCGATGCTTCTTCTGTGGGAGAAGGAGATCTTGCTCGTTTTCTATAAAATTTTGATGGCGTCTTGACTTTAAGTAATTCTGAAAATAAAAAAAATTACACTAACAGTTTTCCATAGGACCCCGATCGTTCGGATATTTGTATACTATAATGGTTGATCAAATAATGTTTCAAAATACCTACTATACTGGAAAGCTTACCATTTTCTGCGTCCGTATGACTTTGGTTTGTAGAACCCTCGCCGACCTCAACACATTGAAAATGGACAGGAACAGCAGGTCCAATTAATCTGCTTCTTATTCCTTTATGGATGCTTGATGGCGGAAAATGTACAGCACATATATACCGACACCTCAATTCTTCCTTTGTTAAGGAATCCAGCAAGATGTTTCCTAAAAAATCAAATAGAAGATTACTTACTACTTGGATCTCGACTTATGTTAGAATACTATAAATTGTTTTTTTATTTGAGTTCAAAATTTATTATAATTAGTAATAAGTTTAGTGAATTGCATATGTTCTTTAAGATACTTGTTTTTTCCATTAAATTTTTCGAAAAGTAAAAGATTTAGCTTACAATGTCCAGATCATGGTTATGCATCATAATTATGTTTACAGCATCAATTACGATTGTGATATTCATTCAGTTTCATTCAAAATATAAACATAGCAGCGTTCATAGGTAAGGAAATGTTAGATATGGGTAAATGGGGGTGATTAGAGTGCCAGGGGTGACTATATTGACCTTCTTTCATGACTTTCTACAAAGCTTTTTTATACGAACCTGAATTTTGTATCCATAGTAAGAGACGGCCTTGATCTTGTACAGGAAACCGAAACATTGAAATATTCTGGCTAGTGTTATCACAGTTGTGATAAACACACTTGGTATAAGACATTTTTGACACTGTGGGTGTCTGTACTTATACAAATTCCGTATCGTAGGCTTATCGAAATCCAATAACTCGCGCAGGTCAGAAATTTAGGCAATCGAAGTCCGTTTAACAAGCACAGGTCACAGATAGGCGTAGTCAATCAAGTCCGGTAGGCAAGCAAAGGTACGTTTTTTAAGAAAAACAGAGAAACTAAAAACAAACGCAATGAAAAATTAAAACCACCGAACGACACTCAAACACGAAGAAAGAAGAATCTGTCTTGTCCGCAATGTTGCCAACTCGGTGTCAGGTTTTCGGGCTAAATCATATTATTTAAAAAAGTGTGAAAAAATTCAAATTAAGGCTTATTGCTAATTAATAACTAGAAAAGGTTGGATTTTTCATATAATTGATTGTATGGTTACCTAGTATTATTAAATGTCGTCACTCAATAAAATATCAAAGTTTTAGTACCTAACTTATTTGCATAAACAGTAAACTTAATACCACATTACTATTGTGTTGTGTTGTGCCTCTGCACTTACCTAACAACTTACGCATGAGATTTTACAAGTAACAAAACCTATTAAACCTAGGTTTGTCTGCCTGTCCTGAAGCGTCCAAAGGTATGGCGTTAGAACACCACTTTTGACGCTTCAACGTCGCAACTTGTTGGCAATACTATGCAATGAACAAAACAAACTCAAGTTGAAAATATTATTAGCCTCCGTGCACTAACTGACAACGTAGCGTCGCAGTCAGTTCTTCAGTACCTACGCAAGCAGATTCCAAACACTCAGCGACATCTAGCGTCATTATAGGCAATCATTTATCGAAGTACGTTTTCTTGTTTAGGATTGGCAGTCTATTGTGTATAGTTAGTCTATGCTTTTGCTATCAGTATTTCAGTATTTTATTTATTGCATTCATACAGTCATCAGGTCTTAGTGATTATGTGAGTGTTAATAAAATGTTCACAGTATGTACCCATTTAGGGTGTTGCAATGGAAGACTGGCCAGGGCCAGGTATCATGCCTTTCTAATTATGATAAACTATATATTATATACCTATTATTAAATATTACGAGTCGCTGAAATTATCATTGAAGAATTCGAAAAGTTCGTAAAAACATTTTTTTATGAGTATCGCCTTTACAGTTTGTTAAATATAGCTTGATACGTGGGATATTGACATTACATAGTAGATTGACATTTCTAGAGTTGGGATAGTGGTGGAGAAAATCGATTATCGAACGATGTTGAAATGAAATGTTGATGGTTGTCATTATACGAAAATAAACAAGAAATATGTGTCAATGTTTTTTATTACACGTAATTTAATAAAGTGGTGCACAACCCATGTCACTGTCATCATCGTAGTCAGATTCGGACTCACTTGAGCAATCCTGTAGATTTATTATTAGCTCTTGATCAGACAAATTGTCAAATCGAATATCGCGCTCCCAATCTTCATCTATGATTTTTTTGCACTTATTAACCACTTTTTTCCAGTCCTCTGGCGTGATATTTTCGCAGGCATTGTGCAGTATTTTTTGGAAAAAGATTGGATTATTCCTTACAAATTTACATATTCCTATCTTTTGTTTGTCACTAGTTTGCATTGCAGTGTAAGTACCTATTCAATAAACAATGACAAAAAGGTTGATGGGTAGGGTTGAGGGCGTGTTTCGCATTCCTAGAGTCGTCATGCGTTCTTCACTCACTCCTGTAGCTGTAGCTACCCCCGTTGTGTACGCATCTCTGACTCGTCAACTTTTATTTGACCAGTGTTTGTTTTATCGTTTATTGGATCTGCTTCACATGACTACCTTGGCTTGAATTTACGGACTTCGATTTACTGCTACTGCAACTACATCACAGCTTTCACTGATACCTACTTGCTTTGGCAATCAAACTACTTGGTAAGTCTTTGATTTTAGCTCAATTTTTAATACATTCTAACGATTTAACTATTTTCGATACATATTCAAACAATTTTATTCAACAACTTATGGATCATATTTTAAACAATTGCTTTATGTTTTAGTCCGTGCACAAATTTTATAACTACTTACTCGCAATTGTACCTATCATTAAAAGCTCTGAAGCTTTATCCATCATTTAAGAACAATGTCGTTGGAACAGGCAGGACAGTGGGAGAGGGGGGATGGTGCTCCGTCGTGCGAGACAGAGACAGTGACCGTGCGGAGGGGGTGGCGGTAAGCAAAGCGTCCTTTCGAACAGACAGGACTGGGGAGGGCAGGACAGTGGGAGAGGGGGGGATGGTGCTCGGTCGTGCGAGACAGAGACAGTGATCATGCGGAGGGGGTGGCGGTAAGCACAGCGTTCTTTCGAACAGACAGGACTGGGGAGGGCAGGACAGTGGGAGAGGGGGGGATGGTGCTCGGTCGTGCGAGACAGAGACAGTGATCATGCGGAGGGGGTGGCGGTAAGCACAGCGTTCTTTCGAACAGACAGGACTGGGGAGGGCAGGACAGTGGGAGAGGGAGGGATGGTGCTCGGTCGTGCGAGACAGAGACAGTGACCGTGCGGAGGGGGTGGCGGTAAGCAAAGCGTCCTTTCGAACCGCACTACAACGATATCTACTTTTGCTCCACCTTGCGTTATTTGTATATGACCTTTTATTGTATTATTTTTAGGGTTTCAAAGATCGGTTTTGATCTCAGTAACTACTGCAGCTATTAACTTGAAATTTAAAATAGAGATAATTTCGTGCGCCATTACTGATTTCAAGTAAAATATATATAAATAAATGAAAATGAATAATTTCAGTACAAATATTGATGTTGAAATTTCAAAAGAGACCTAGGAAGGCAAATGGGGTATCAAATGAAAGGTATCGTTTTGTACATTTCAAAACACTTTTTAAAATTTCTGTAAGTTTCATACTTTTTGAAATATTTCAAAAAAAGTCGAAAAATTTACCATCCCCCCCCCCCTATCTCCGAAGATTGCAGACCGATCCATGTACAATGTATTAGGTTAGGCGTTTGTAGATATCGATCTATATTTTACAGGAAAAATATAGAGAAGTCTGTAATAATAATAGTTTTTGAAAAATGGTCAAAAAGGGGGGGATTTTTTTTTCAAAAGGCGGGGTACCTACCCATGTGGCGTTTCAAATGAAAGGTATCGTTTTAGCCTTTTAAAAACACTTTTTGAAATTTCTGTAAGTAAGTATGAAACTTAAAATATTTCAAAAAAAGTTGGAAAAATTTACCATTCTCCCCCCTCCTATCTCCGAAGATTGATGACCGATCCATGTGGAATGTATTAGATGTTTGTAGATAGGGATCTATATTTTACAGGAAAATATAGAGGTCTGTAAAAATTACCATTTTTGAAAAAAAAAAACAATTGAGAATGGTCGAAAAGGGGGATATTTTTTATCGAAAGGGGGCTATATCTACCTATTGGTTTATCAAATGAAAGGCATTGTTTTGTAAATTTTAAAACAGTTTTCGAAATTGCTGTAGGTTTCGTACTTTTCAAAATATTGCCATTCGAAAAAAGACGGAAAATTGATTGTCCAAGTAATTGGCAAATGTTTGAAACCCTCGGCGCGCGAGTTACACTCGCACTTGGCGGATCTTGTTATTTATTGTATTACATTAGGTTTTAATTGAGATCTGTTTGAACGCGCTCGTCAGGACGGCAATGTGAGGACAACTTAGTGGTAACTTGACGGTGCATCAGTCGAGTATGCTGGATGTGATATGGTTCGTCTCCTCGAGTGATGACCGGAGCCGCACTGCTCGCACTGCCCGGCGCTGCGGCTCCCCTGCGCGCGGCTCGCGGACACTTACTTCTACTCAACATTTGTTTCGCATCAACGTGACCTTTCCATACAATGTGCAAAAACAACAGAAGTCTAGTGTACGAGGTAGCGGCGCAGGCGCAGGCGCAGGGCGCGGCGCGCCCCAATCCTACATTCGGCTTCCGCAGACTCTGCGCGTTGTGTGTAAACAATCCACAAATAGTGTCGCGTTGCGTTACGGCCGCGCGCTCGAGCCGGTGCGAGCTGGCGCCGTCGGTCGGTGCCAGTACGAGCCGACCCACATCGCATCGCTTCCCGTGCATTAAGACCAGCCGAGTCAGTCAAGGTCGGGCACGATCTACGCTTATCTATCAGTGTCCGCGTGCTGGTGTCATCACGTCAGGTTCGCGGCCGCACGCGCACGCACCATGCGACTACCTACAGCTACTACTCAGGTTGGATGCCGCTTTCACTCATACAACCACAACCACAACCATTGCAAGACATTCAATCAGTTTGATGTCCTCCGCTCTGGAAAATCTTTACTATACTTAATCTAGAAGATCTACTGCTTCATAATATAACAGTTCGTAATATTGTGAGAACTCCCAACTAAGGTAATGCTAAAGGATGAGATCGTTGACCTTGTCGACTCAACGGTTTTCCTAGGGTTACACATTGATTCCTCTCTTCAATGGAGACCGCAAATTGATGTTCTCGCAGGCATACTTAGCTCAGCAGTCTATGCGGTTCGAACAATTAGATATATTACCGATGAAGATACAGCTAGGTTAGTTTATTTCAGTTACTTCCATAGTAAAATGTCTTATGGAATTCTGCTTTGGGGACGAGCAGCCGACATGCAGATTATCTTTGTTCTCCAAATAAAACGTCAAGTGCGAGTTAGACTCGCGCATCAAGGGTTCCGTACAAACTCTTTAGCAAAGAAATCAGTCAAATCCAGACGAATAAGGCACAATAATTTTCAGATTTGATAACGATTATGACGTAACTTATTTAGTCCCTCTAACTATTGGCGTCTCGAGACTAAATAAGTTACGTCCAACCCTAACAATGTACTATTTTGTATGAATAAACCACAAATTTACGGTTTTCTGATTTTTCCCTTTACTTGTGCTATAAGTCATTGCTTCTTGCCAAATTTCATGGTTCTAGGTCAACGGAAAGTACCCTACAGGTTTTGGGTCCATGGCGAGATTCGAAAATTATTTTTTCTGTGAATATACTAAAAATTTACGGTTTTCGGATTTTTCCCTTTACTTGTGTTATAAGACCTAGCTTCTCACCAATTTTCATGGTTCTAGGTCAACAGGAAGTACCCTAAAGGTTTTTGGTCCATGGCAAGATTAAAAAAATATTTTTTCTGTGAATAAACTACAAATTTACGGTTTTCAGATTTTTCCCTTTATTTTTGCTATATGACTTTGCTTCGTGCCAAATTTCATGGTTCTAGGTGAACGGGAAGTACCCTATAGGTTTTTGGTCCATGGCAAGATTAAAAAAATATTTTTTCTGTGAATAAACTACAAATTTACGGTTTTCGGATTTTTTCCTTTACTTGTACTATAAGACCTTGCTTCTCACCGAATTTCATGGTTCTAGGTCAACGGGAAGTACCCTATAGGTTTTGTGTGCATGTGATTCCCTTGGAAAATTGAAAAAAAATAGACATAAACAGCTGTAACTTTTGATTGCGTTGACTTAGAAGTTTGATTTATGTCGAGGCTTCAAGAGGTTACGAGCCTGCGTATATGATGTGAATATCAACTCGATAACCCTACGCGTTTCTGAGAAAAGTGGGTTGACAGACGGACAGACGGACAGACGGACAGACGGACAGACGGACAGACGGACAGACGGACAACAAAGTGATCCTATAAGGGTTCCTTTTTTCCTTTTGAGGTACGGAACCCTAAAAAGGGCTGTACGCGCAATTTACAAATTAAAGCCACGTCACTCCTTGAGGGAATTATTTAAAGACATAAATATGATAAAATCATGACTGTGGTATCACTCTATATTAATAAAAGTCTTTTAGAAATACATAGCAATAAAGAAAACTATTTACAAAAAAAACAAACTCATAATTATAATCTACGAAATAAAAAAACTAGTCAAACCAACGGTACGTCTCGCGAAGGTACAAAAGCAGGGAGAATTTATTAAAATACAATTATATAATAAACTACCAATTAAAATCACAGACAATGACAATTTTGAACATTTTAAACTTAAAATTAAAAATTTCTTGGAAAGCCATGCATTTTATAGTAGGTAGGTATTAATGAATTCATGTGTAGCAATTTACTGATTTATTTTATTGAAAACCTCTTTTTAACGACTTAAATTATTATGAATGGAATATTATAAATATTGTGTATTATATACTGTTAAATTTAAATTTCTTAAATATTATTTAATAAATAAATAATAAATAATGCTGGACAATTCACACAGCATTATCTAGTCCCAAGGTAAGCAGAGCTTGTGTTATGGGTACTAGATAACTCTAGTCCCATGGGAGTTGGGGAGGCCTATTGTGTGGGACGCTACATGTGTCGACACACTCGCGCCTTCCCATCTTCCTAGGACTTCCGTGAGGGCTGGTGCGGCGGCAGATTTAGCCGAAGATCTCAAGAGGCGCAAATATGCAGGTCTCGACAGAGCCTACACATTTGCTCCCCTAGGAGTCGAGACCCTAGGTTCGTGGGGTACCGAGGCTCTCCGGGTTTTCAAAAAATTATCTGAGCGTCTGGTCGAAGCGACGCGTGACCCGAGAGCTGGTGAGTATCTGGCACAGCGCATCAGCATTGCTATACAGCGGGGCAATGCAGCCAGTGTCTTATGCACGCTTCCAACTGGTATTGATATGGATCAGTTGAGCTACCTGTAGATTGTTTGCAACAGTTTGCAGATAGCTTAATTGTTTCTATTGTAAATACTAGTTTTAATTTAAATTTGTTATTTGATTGTTATTTTCTTTCTGAATAAAGTTACTAGATAACTGATATACGTAATATTATACATTACATAGATAGATATTTTTTATTATACATAGAAAACACCCAGACCAACGGAACAAATTTCTGCAGATCGTACACAAATTTGTTCCGAGGCGGGGATCGAACCCGCAACCTCTTGCGTCGCAGGCAGACTCTCGCCCGCTGCGCCACTGAGGTCGTCAACATTTGTACAACAGGCACTTGCCTTGTATAATTTCCTATGTTATAATGGTCAATAAATACAAATATTTTGACAGTTATATATATCGCAATACATATATGAAAAGCTAATGTATACGCACTAAAATAAGATAGCTTTTAAAAAAATGGTGATGGGCACAAAATAGATACAAGAAACAAGAACAAACTGCACATCCCATCATATAGATTATGAAAGGTAGGGAAATCGTTTATAAGAAATTGCGTACGCTTCTTTAACAAGCTTCCATCTGAAGCAACTGAGCTCCCTATTCGTAAATTTAAACAGTACATAAAATGAAATCTTATAAAGAAAGCCTATTACTCCATAAATGATTACATCAATGATGTAAATGCTTGGCCAGATGTCGCTCAGTTCGGCACCGACAATAGTATTTAAGGGAAATAATGTTAAGCTTAGTTAGTTTTATATAAATATTGACTAGTTTGTAAGTCATATATACACTTACTTACTAGTGGTTTATTTTCCACTTCTTCCACTAGTGGACAAAATCAATAACACCTTGTTTCTTATTTGTTAATAATTACTGTTTATAAACCTGTTTATAGTATAAAATTTGACTTGTCTAAGTGCTTATATTGTAAGCTTAAAGAAATAAACGTTATTGATATTTGCCATTTGTACATGTTACGAGCTTGAAATGGAATAAATAATACAGCGTTTTGTGTTCAATAAATGGGTAAACAAGTTTTAGGTATTACGTGGTGCGATCATGTACCTCGCGGACGCGCCTCGGCCCCGCGCCCGCGCGCCCTCCCTAGCCAGGACGCGGCCGCCTCGACACCTGCCGGCCCGGAAGTGGCTCGCACTCGCGCAACCTCCGCTAGCCAGGACGCGGCCGCCTCGACACTTGCCGGCCCGGAAGTGGCTCGCACTCGCGCAACCTCCGCTAGCCAGGACGCGGCCGCCTCGACACTTGCCGGCCCGGAAGTGGCTCGCACTCGCGCGCCCTCCGCTAGCCAGGACGCGGCCGCCTCGACACCTGCCGGCCCGGAAGTGGCTCGCACTCGCGCGCCCTCCGCTAGCCAGGACGCGGCCGCCTCGACACCTGCCTGCCCGGAAGTGGCTTGCACTCGCGCGCCCTCCGCTAGCCAGGACGCGGCCGCCTCGACACCTACCGGCCCGGAAGTGGCTTGCACTCGCGCGCCCTCCGCTAGCCAGGACGCGGCCGCCTCGACACCTGCCGGCCCGGAAGTGGCTCGCACTCGCGCGCCCTCCGCTAGCCAGGACGCGGCCGCCTCGACACCTGCCGGCCCGGAAGTGGCTCGCACTCGCGCGCCCTCCGCTAGCCAGGACGCGGCCGCCTCGACACCTACCGGCCCGGAAGTGGCTCGCACTCGCGCGCCCTCCGCTAGCCAGGACGCGGCCGCCTCGACACCTGCCTGCCCGGAAGTGGCTCGCACTCGCGCGCCCTCTAACCACCAACCACTTACTATGTTAATGTCTTCAAGCTAAGCACAACTTTAAGAGAATGGCCATATTCACATTTAATTTTGTTCAAAGTAGGTCAGAACACCCAGAATGTTTTACAAAGAAAGAGGTGAAATACAGTAATTCGGCGCGGCAGCGGCGCGGCGGCGCGGCGGCGACGGCGCGGCGGCGGCGCGGTCGATGTCGGCGTAGAGATAATTATGAAAGTTAATGGCCTCTCGTTATAGAATCCCTACGTGAAATTTTTTAAAGAAATATACGTACAGGGTGGCCCATTAAAATCGGTCAGTATGGGAAAGTCTGAAACTGTAAGACATACGAAGATTTGTTCTTAGGAACCATGTCACCGATTTCGATAAAAAGAAAAACTGCATTCATACAATTAAAAAAAAAGTGTACCCAACTGGGGAATCGAACCCGGTTGTTTTGAAAAAATAAACTTACACTATTTCTATTCAGATATCGTTTGTGTAGGTCTTAAGCAGTAAATATTGTTACGAGCGTGGGGTTCGGGTTTAATAGAAAAATGCACTAATTAATCCACTAATTAAAACAAACACTTTAATTCAAATTTAACACAGAATTAACACAAACTGTACTTGAAAAATCCACTAGTTACACTAATCACACTAAGCACTTATACAATCCTTCTTCCGAGTATCACTTTGAACGCACTGTATCACACTCACTACACAACTCACTGTAACGCGGTTAAAACACAACTCACTATATCGCACTTCGAACTGAACTGTATCACGGTTAAAACTCAACTAACTGTGTCGCGGCAGTCAGTGCCTTTTATACTCCGAAGAACTTTCTCGAACGTTCTCGTCCATTACTGTTTCCAAAGGACCCATCACGAACTTTCCCGAATGTTCCGAGTATAGCTATCTCTTTCTAATGGTGCTGTCCTTGTCACTGATGATGTCTCGAATGTTCTGAGTATGGCTATCTCTTTCTAATAGTTGCTCTCTTTCACTCCTATTGCAAATTTCGCCATATACTGAAAAGTTCTTCAAAGGCCCATAAGTGGTCCTGAAAACGCCTGAAAACGGGTTTTCAGGTTATTGCGTCATCGGATAGAGGGTGGCCTGAAACGGACTGAAAACATGTTTCAGGCGCCTGAAAACGACGGCAACATGGGTGAATTTTCGATTTTCTAGTATGTGATAGAGCTACTCCTGAAACGGTCCGAAATGACTTTTCAGCCTGCTGAAAACGCTTCTAAAGCACTGAAATTCCCGCCTGAAGTTTATGGTCAAATCCACCGGCGTAACACTACCCCCTCCTTAGACATGCTCGTCCCGAGCATCATTATTTCCGTGGTATCTGGCCAGCCGGTCTACATGAACAATCTTGCTGGGACTACGAGGATTCCGCTGAATTCGATACGTGACGTCGTTTATTTTAGTGACTACCTTATAAGGTCCTTCCCAACTTGGAGACAGTTTCGGAGACTTTCCTATTCGTCGCATAGGGTTATGTAGCCACACCAATGAACCTTCCTCATAACCGACTTGATAAGACTTCCGATCATCGCTAACTGTATCCGTTCTTAACATTCGCACACATTCCTTTTCTTCTTGTTTTAAGCAATTCTTACAGTCATCCACGCAAGGTCTTCGTGATAGAGCGTCAGCGTTTTCATGTTGTCTTCCATGTTGTGGCTCTGACCTCCCGGAGCCTATAACCCTCGCTATTGGAGCTGATGGGTCCCTCTTATTCCTTTCCGGGCAGCTTAACTGTATGTGTCCACGTTCTCCACATCGGTAACAACGTGGCCCGAATTCGCGGCGGGGAGCTACCGGTTTAGGAGTCGACTCTTCTCGTACCCTGAAAGGCCTAGATGAGTCCTGCCGTACAGCTTCTACCTCGAGGGCGTGAGCTACTGCATCTTTCAGGCTTCCATGATGTCCCAAACGCACAGCTGCCCTCACTTCCATATCCCGGATCCCATCGATGAAGGCCTGCACCAGCAAAAAGTCTACGAAGGGTGCTGATGTACGTTGATAAGCCTTTCTGACCAACTTTTCGATTTCCAGGGCCCACTGTTGTAAGGACTCGTTACGTCCTTGCGTCCTGTCCTTTAACTGAGCTCGGTACACGTGCTCCAGGTGACTGTCACCGTATCGGGTTTCTAAGGCTTCCAGAAGGCGGTCGTACGTCAGGTCGTTTCTCAGAGCTTCGAGTATGGTAAGGGCCTCGTCACGTAGTGCCAACGTTAGTGCTGTCCTGGCTTGCTCCTTACTCCAGCCATTAGCCTTAGAAACAGACTCGAACTGTAGCTTATAGGCGGTCCACGATGAGCTGCCATCGAAAGGTGGTACCTTGAATCTACCGCATGCCGCCACCAATGTGTCAGGTACACAGGTACTTGTAGTACCACTAGCCACTTTAACTTCTAATTTTTGAAGACGGTTTTTATAGGTGTCAATATCCGCCTTGACAGTTTCCACCTTGTCATTAACCTCATGGATTCGACTTTCCAATTTTCTATCCATGTTGGCCAGTTTTTCCTGAACCTCAAACATTTCTTTCTTCCATTCAGTCATGGACTCGTGTATCTCACGGAGCATTTTAAGCTGTACCTCCTGCTGTTCCTCCTGGTGTTCCTTCTGTTCCTCCAGTTTTCTCGCCTGTTCCACCTGGTGTTCTTTCTGTTCCCGAAGCTGTTCCTCCAGTTTTCTCGCCTGTTCATCCTGTTTTTTCGCCTGTTCATCCTGTTTTTTCGCCTGTTCCACCTGGTATTCTTTCTGTTGTTTCGCCTGTTCCTTCAGGAGAAGTAAGATGGCGTTGAGGTCCACTCCATGTGCTGTTGGAGCCGGTGAATCCGATGTACCAGGCGTCGAGTCTCCAGATGTTTGGCTTCGCGTCGTCACTCCCTTCGGCTCGGTTTCTCGTGGCGTTAATGGCATTTTTTCTATCCCACTTCTGACACCAAATGTTACGAGCGTGGGGTTCGGGTTTAATAGAAAAATGCACTAATTAATCCACTAATTAAAACAAACACTTTAATTCAAATTTAACACAGAATTAACACAAACTGTACTTGAAAAATCCACTAGTTACACTAATCACACTAAGCACTTATACAATCCTTCTTCCGAGTATCACTTTGAACGCACTGTATCACACTCACTACACAACTCACTGTAACGCGGTTAAAACACAACTCACTATATCGCACTTCGAACTGAACTGTATCACGGTTAAAACTCAACTAACTGTGTCGCGGCAGTCAGTGCCTTTTATACTCCGAAGAACTTTCTCGAACGTTCTCGTCCATTACTGTTTCCAAAGGACCCATCACGAACTTTCCCGAATGTTCCGAGTATAGCTATCTCTTTCTAATGGTGCTGTCCTTGTCACTGATGATGTCTCGAATGTTCTGAGTATGGCTATCTCTTTCTAATAGTTGCTCTCTTTCACTCCTATTGCAAATTTCGCCATATACTGAAAAGTTCTTCAAAGGCCCATAAGTGGTCCTGAAAACGCCTGAAAACGGGTTTTCAGGTTATTGCGTCATCGGATAGAGGGTGGCCTGAAACGGACTGAAAACATGTTTCAGGCGCCTGAAAACGACGGCAACATGGGTGAATTTTCGATTTTCTAGTATGTGATAGAGCTACTCCTGAAACGGTCCGAAATGACTTTTCAGCCTGCTGAAAACGCTTCTAAAGCACTGAAATTCCCGCCTGAAGTTTATGGTCAAATCCACCGGCGTAACAATATCTCTAAGAAACATAATGTCTAAAATGAATAAAATGCATTTTTTTCACATACTTTAATTTATCATAGTAGGTGTTCAAAGTGACCACCGTTACAATATTCAGCAAGTTCAGGCATGTAAAATTGTCTCTATGGTTGTTTGTACCTCTCTACTTGTTACATACACCGTGGTATGTATCATGTGGCATTGGCATTGCATTAAACGTTTAAGGAAGTTTTGTTATCTACAGTAATATTATTATCTATTATTGCAACTGCTTACTTCTATTAATCAAACACTAACAATCAATTGAAAAGCCCACTTAAAGTAAGTATGTAGATGTTGTAGATACAGAGACGTGTTAAACCTCATTTGAAAATGGAACGTGTCGGTGTGACTGGCCGAATAGGGATACAAAAAAAAAGAAAAAAAAACTTGAGTGTCAAATGTTTAGGCGGGAACTGAAAATTAAAATCAATGCTTCGGTATTTTTGTGTCGTTCGCTGTGTGGTTGGGAAAATGCGTTTTACAAATTCTGAGCACTTTGATTTATTGGAAGCTTACTTTCAAAACGATAAAAATTGCTCCCGTGCACTACATTGGTACCATATCAAATATCCGACACGTATTTTACCTACCCGTAAGATATTCATCAAAATTGTGCACAATTTGAAGACTTACGGAAGTTTTAAAAAGCCAATTAAAGTAAAACCAAGAAAATGTGATGAAAACATGGAAATGAACATTTTAACCTATTTTGAAGCAACACCAGATGCCTCCACCCGTAATGCAAGTCGTGATATTCCTAAAATTTCACGAACACAGATTCAAAGAACCCTAAAGAAACACAAATACAAGTGCTACAAGAATGGACATTGGGTGCAGGTTTTTTAATTGTATGAATGCAGTTTTTCTTTTTATCGAAATCGGTGACATGGTTCCTAAGAACAAATCTTCGTATGTCTTACAGTTTCAGACTTTCCCATACTGACCGATTTGAATGGGCCACCCCGTATATTATGAATGATCTCCTGCCAGTTTACATATTAATGAAAACTTGTACACTCATAGAAATATCAATCGGTTCTCTATAAACAGCGACATACATTATTTAAATACTAGAAATAAGAACAAACTCACTGTGCCCACAACTAAGCTAAACAAGAATAATGTATTTTTTAAAGGGCAATGTACAGCTTTCTACAAAATATCAGATTATCCAGACGATAAAAAAACATAGAAAGAGTTTTGCTCCAACTCTAAACTAACATTTTAGCAAGGTGAAGGTTTCTTGTTCGCTTCTATACATTATCTTAAAAAGATTGAAGTGAACAAAGTACAAGGTGCGTCCATCAGTCGATCAAGCACCGAGCCTTCCCCAGTCGGCCAACACTGTGCGAAGGTCACGGAGCGCAGGCGTGGCGAGCCGCGAGTGAGTCAAGTACAAAGTACAAGGTGCGTCCATCAGTCGATCAAGCACCGAGCCTTCCCCAGTCGGCCAACACTGTGCGAAGGTCACGGAGCGCAGGCGTGGCGAGCCGCGAGTGAGTCAAGTACAAAGTACAAGGTGCGTCCATCAGTCGATCAAGCACCGAGCCTTCCCCAGTCGGCCAACACTGTGCGAAGGTCACGGAGCGCAGGCGTGGCGAGCCGCGAGTGAGTCAAGTACAAAGTACAAGGTGCGTCCATCAGTCGATCAAGCACCGAGCCTTCCCCAGTCGGCCAACACTATGCGAAGGTCACGGAGCGCAGGCGTGGCGAGCCGCGAGTGAGTCAAGTACAAAGTACAAGGTGCGTCCATCAGTCGATCAAGCACCGAGCCTTCCCCAGTCGGCCAACACTGTGCGAAGGTCACGGAGCGCAGGCGTGGCGAGCCGCGAGTGAGTCAAGTACAAAGTACAAGGTGCGTCCATCAGTCGATCAAGCACCGAGCCTTCCCCAGTCGGCCAACACTGTGCGAAGGTCACGGAGCGCAGGCGTGGCGAGCCGCGAGTGAGTCAAGTACAAAGTACAAGGTGCGTCCATCAGTCGATCAAGCACCGAGCCTTCCCCAGTCGGCCAACACTATGCGAAGGTCACGGAGCGCAGGCGTGGCGAGCCGCGAGTGAGTCAAGTACAAAGTACAAGGTGCGTCCATCAGTCGATCAAGCACCGAGCCTTCCCCAGTCGGCCAACACTGTGCGAAGGTCACGGAGCGCAGGCGTGGCGAGCCGCGAGTGAGTCAAGTACAAAGTACAAGGTGCGTCCATCAGTCGATCAAGCACCGAGCCTTCCCCAGTCGGCCAACACTGTGCGAAGGTCACGGAGCGCAGGCGTGGCGAGCCGCGAGTGAGTCAAGTACAAAGTACAAGGTGCGTCCATCAGTCGATCAAGCACCGAGCCTTCCCCAGTCGGCCAACACTGTGCGAAGGTCACGGAGCGCAGGCGTGGCGAGCCGCGAGTGAGTCAAGTTTCGCCGGGCGCTACCTGAGCCCCCCTGACCTAGGCTATGCTAATTGGCAGGCTATTTATAATATAGATCCGCCCACGGAGTAAGATCGTACGTTATCTCGGAACAATAACATACGGATAAGATATCCTTATCTACTACCATCCTCCTGATGCAATGTTGTGTTGCATCGGGAGCACAGCTGTAGATAGCCAGAGCGACGGCGAGAGTTGCATCGGGAGCACAGCTGTAGATAGCCAGAGCGACGGCGAGAGTTGCATCGGGAGCACAGCTGTAGATAGCCAGAGCGACGGCGAGAGTTGCATCGGGAGCACAGCTGTAGATAGCCAGAGCGACGGCGAGAGTTGCACCGGGAGCACAGCTGTAGATAGCCAGAGCGACGGCGAGAGTTGCATCGGGAGCACAGCTGTAGATAGCCAGAGCGACGGCGAGAGTTGCATCGGGAGCACAGCTGTAGATAGCCAGAGCGACGGCGAGAGTTGCATCGGGAGCACAGCTGTAGATAGCCAGAGCGACGGCGAGAGTTGCATCGGGAGCACAGCTGTAGATAGCCAGAGCGACACGAATGCCGTCACGAATTCCCTATTTAGAGCGTCGACAAGTTCGATTTTTGTTGCGAACGGCTGCCCATCAGCGTTCTTAATGTGGTCCGTGAAATCGGTTCTTTCCCGCCCGTGGCGACCAAGTTCCGTGTTTATTATCTTCCACATTCTTTTAGACTTATTGGGGTCGACGCGAATCTGATCAGAATAGAAACGGGTCCTTTTAGCCTTTAACATAGAGTGGTATTTTACAGAAAGTTCGTCAACAAACTTCCCTAGGCTTTCATTAGCAGGGAAAATGTTCTTAAGATGTAATGTGTCATAAAGCAGGTGTTTAGGTTCAAAACATCAGAGTCTACCCAGTTCTTGGAAGTTGGACGCTCTGGCAAGCGCTTTAGGGGGAAACAGGTGTTAATGTTGGCAACTATTGCTTTTATAATGCGTTCGGATAGAACGTTACAGTTATGGGCAGAATCCGTGATTACCGCAGGCCAGTCGATCATCTCCAAGGCATTTACGAAATTGATGGAGCTCAACGTATTAAAACACCTTTTCATGACAAAGGACGGTGGGCGCGGGAAGCTTCGCGTGACAGAAAGGAGCTGCGCATGGTGGTCGCTCAGGAGCGGATCTAGGCCAGCGATGCCTACTACACGCTCATGATCTATGTTCGTGTAGGCATGATCGATCAGTGTGCTACTCTCCGAAGTGATGCGGGTTGGGAAATCAATTAGTTGAACAAAGTTATGCAGACTCAAAAGATCGGTCAGCTTTTTGGTTACGGATGAACTAATAAGGGTGTTAATGTTAATGTCACCCATCAATATTGCCACTAGATTTTCGTCATTAATTTTAGTGAGTAATTTATCAAATAGTTTTAAATAATCCAAATGATTCGTTAAGTTCGAATGGTAAATTCCTACGACTAATCAATTTTCATCTAATAGATGCACTGCACAAACATCAAAAATCTGTTCTTGTGACAAGCTACAGAAATCTGGTCGGCTACTAACCTTAATACCAGACCGGACGTAGATGCAGCTTCCTCCATTTATAGGTCTACAATATGATGCGATTAGGTCGTAGTGACATAATGTAACGGAATCTATTTCAAAAGCCTTCAGGTGATGCTCTGAAATCACAAGTATATCACACGCGAGTTCTTTGGTCAGCGCCACCTCAAGTCTCTTCGTCTTGTTACGCAGACTCTGAACGTTGAGATGGCAAAGAGACATGGTGTTATTATGTCCGGGTGGCGGGCGCGGTTGCGGCGGTCCTCGTGCTGGTCGTGTCGGCGCGGGCAGGTTGGCGCAGGCGACGCGCGCCGGACGCGGCAGGGTGCGCGCGTCCGGCTCCGCTACGAAACCACTCACTGATTTCGGTACTGGGTGGCCAGTTTTCAGCTGCCATAAAAAACTCAAATAGGCTGCTGGGTACGGTTATGCCAAACGAAGAGTAGTGGCTGTGAGATAGCTTTAACTTTTCTATTTTATATTGACTACATGGGTTCTTTTTGTTCATGTAAGACTGGATTGCTTCGTGCGTCGTTTCGGGCTTGAAAAAGCACGCATGAATTTTGCGTACGCGCTCAACAGTCTGTAGCTCGCTATCTAACGAGCCGTTGCCCCTTATTACATTACGTCGTACTGGCGGCCGTCTCCTAGGTCTACGTACGACTGTGTTCCATTCTTCTGCTGCGACTGAAGTTTGGGAAGCATCATTCGAGTCTGCGTTATTATGAGACGATGTCGGCAGTGACGACCCGAGCGGCCGGTGTACATTAGCACTGGTGGCCGCCGGCTCGGGCGCCCGCTGACTGGGGATCCGAGCGCTTTCGCTGGCTGGCGGCGCGATGGTGGGGAGCGCCTGCGTTCGCGCATTCGTAGTGGTACGGCTGTGTGCGTGCCTCTAGGTGCTGTGTCTGTGTGTTGTGGACGGTCAAGCGATGTTTTAGGTTTTGCGGCGGTAGGACCGCCCGTCTTCGGCTTCGTTGCGTTTAGGTGCGAACGCAACATACCCACTTCGTCAATTGTTGGCGAGTTCTTCACTTCTAGAATCGCGATTTTTTCTTCGATCTTCTTTAACTCCTTCATTACGGAGTCGAATTTGCGTTCAATCGGTGCGATGTATTTAAGTAATAGCTGCTCTAGGCTAGCTAGTGTTTTGGTAGACATTGTTACTTTTTCGTATGACACAGCCCCTACACAGGGCGCTTGCGAATGCGACTGACCGTAGTGAGTGCGCGCGCGGTACTGTCAACAATCTCATCCTTTAGCAATATCTTAGTTGGGAGTTCTCTTACATTTGGTAGGTAACATTTTTCCATGCATGAATTTAATGCATTTCCACACATAGATAAGTTATCGAAGAGACTTAGTTCTGCAGCGTATGCAGTCAAAAAAAACCGTTTTCTTACAGACGTGGATACATCTAGACTTGTTTATTTCAGCTACTTCCACAGTATTATGTCATATGGTATACTGCTGTGGGGGAACGCTGCAGATATTAACACCGTATTTGTGCTGCAGAAGAGGGCTGTTCGTGCTATCTATAATATGGGTCCCAGAGAATCCCTACGTGATAAATTTAAAGAAATAAACATAATGACAGTCCCCTGTCAATATATTTATGAAAACTTGTTGTACACTCATAAAAATATCAAAAGCTTCCCTAAAAATAGCGATATACATAATATTAATACTAGAAATAAACATAAACTCGCTGTGCCCACAACCAGGCTTCACAAAATTAATGTATTTTTCAAAGGGCAATGTATACGCTTCTACAACAAAACTCCTAGTGAGTTGCAAAATCTATCAATTAATAAATTCAAACAAATTGTCAAAACTTTTCTGTGCAAAAAGGCTTAGGTACTACAAAATATCAGATTATTTAGAAGATAAAAAAGCTTGGGACGGGTTTTGCTCCAACTCGAAAAATAACAACTAACAGGCTAAAGGTTTCTTCGTCGCTTCTTTACTTTAGTCTACACACCGAAGCGACAGAAATCAAAAACATCACTTTATTTCCGTGTCAGTGTTTTATTTTAAGAATTTGACTTTTTCTAAGTATACATTTTTGTATTTATGGAAATAAAGAATTTTTGATTTTGATTTTGATTTTTGATTTGTTTTTTTTTTAGCATTGAGTAAGAGGTTGTTGGCGGTGAACACATCAGTATTTGTGAAAGCGAATTATTTACATCGTGTAGCAAGCTAACGCAACCTACCTACCTATCTAACCTACCTATCTACGCACGGATCCGAATACTCGCCTGCTCGCACAGTATTCTGCCGTCTCGCTCAACTGGTTTCACACAGAAGACTAATAGTTACTACGACGAACGAATTGCGCTGCGCCCCACCGCTCCCGATGCATATAAATACGGCCGCGCGCACAAGGAACATCATTCAGCTAGCGACCGTGCTAGAGCGATAGCCTACTGCAGTCCTCTAGTACAGTCAAGTCTGGGTAACGGAGAGCGATAGCTACCTGCAGTCCTCTCCCGCACCTTTAGTTAGGTTCCTAGCTTAGCCTACGATTATAGGCTAGAGGGTGCGATAGCTGCCTGCAGTCCACCCTCGACGCCTTGTTAGGGCCATCAGGAACTAAATATAAGACCGAATGTAAATATATATATAACGACGCTTGTAAACGTGTTGCCTGTCAATAAAAGACGACTGGAAGACCTTGGTGTTTCACTCTCTACCCTATCGTTTTGTCGTATTGTCGACTGGCATATTCAATAGGATGTTCATTGGGTCCCTCCCCCTGCATCAAGGCTGCTCCAATAGCATGATTGCTTGCGTCAGTTCTTATGGTGAAAGGTGCTTCATAATCAGCTTGCTTAAGAATTGGTGCAGTAGTTAATGCAGTTTTTAATGCTTCATAGGATTTTTGCTGCTCGTCATTCCATTGCCATGTGCGGCTTAACAGCGCAGTGAATTGAGCGTCTGTCATATTAATAGGCGGTGTTTGGGATGTTATGGTTGTTTCTTCGTCTACCCCCATTTCAAATATTAATTCTTCTGATTTTTGCATGTGGATTATTTACGTTGGGCGCCAACTATAGGGTAGAGAGTGAAACACCAAGGTCTTCCAGTCGTCTTTTATTGACAGGCAACACGTTTACAAGCGTCGTTATATATATATTTACATTCGGTCTTATATTTAGTTCCTGATGGCCCTAACAAGGCGTCGAGGGTGGACTGCAGGCAGCTATCGCACCCTCTAGCCTATAATCGTAGGCTAAGCTAGGAACCTAACTAAAGGTGCGGGAGAGGACTGCAGGTAGCTATCGCTCTCCGTTACCCAGACTTGACTGTACTAGAGGACTGCAGTAGGCTATCGCTCTAGCACGGTCGCTAGCTGAATGATGTTCCTTGTGCGCGCGGCCGTATTTATATGCATCGGGAGCGGTGGGGCGCAGCGCAATTCGTTCGTCGTAGTAACTATTAGTCTTCTGTGTGAAACCAGTTGAGCGAGACGGCAGACTACTGTGCGAGCAGGCGAGTATTCGGATCCGTGCGTAGATAGGTAGGTTAGATAGGTAGGTAGGTTGCGTTAGCTTGCTACAATCGTCATAATTATATTTATTTTTGTCAACTTTAAAAATCAATGAAGTATCACCAATTCATCAGCATATAAGACTATAACAAAAAAAAATCGGTGGTTGTTTATCGCCGAAAAAAGTCACGAAATCTCCGTTCACCGTCTTCTTAGAATACATAGAGTACTTTTGATAACCTCACCAAACTCCAAAATTACCTACTGCGGCTCGCTTCGTGTTGTCCGATATTTTAGATATTTATATTCATATTTGTTTATTTCTTAGCTTAGTTCGTTTTCAACAAAAATCCGAAAAAGTTCAAAAAGTGATCCAACCCGCCTTCTCCTTTATTGCTAGTTGTTTAGACATAGGTATTCTCAATTCTCTGATCTTTTTCTCGTATATTTAACTCTGAATACCCGCTCCTATGTTAAAGAAAAACCTTTGTTTATTCTCTTCAAGTATTGTTTGCAGATGTATTAGGTATTCATGCCAATCCTGTCAATATTATTATTATTTTTTATCTCTGTTTTGTAAGTACTCAACTCCTCCGGCAGGTGGAGTAAATTAAGTGGTTTTGTTTGAAACTAATTTAGGTAAAAATTGTGTAGATTATTTATATATTTTTTTTTTCTCTTTTCTTTGTTTAAAGTATACAGGGTGTCCGGTAATCAATGGATAACCCCGCAGGCACGTGTAGGGGGGCAGAAGAGCAACTCAGAAAAAAATATAAAAAAAATCTATCTGCAACGGTCTAGGATTTTTTTTTATTTTTTTAAGTGCTAAATTTTATACCTTTGTTAAAATTTTTGGGCACTACGGCTACAAATTGAATAATAACGAATTCAAACGAAATCAATTCGTTATTATTCAATTTGTAGCCGTAATGCCCAAAAATTTGAACAAAGGTATAAAATTTAGCACTAAAAAAAATAAAAAAAATGCAGATAGATTTTTTTTATATTTTTTTCTGAGTTGCCCTTCTGCCCCCCTACACGTGCCTGCGGGGTTATCCATTAATTACCGGACACCCTGTATAACATAGGTAACGTACCTACAGATACATATAATGCTACATAACGTCTTTGGTGACTCTTCCGACGGTGAAGATGATTTTGAATCCTTCTCTTCCTCTTCTAATTATTCTAATGATGATAGTTTCGTCAGTATTCCGTCACTCTCAGAAAATCTCGCTTTTAAGTTTTCTGAAGTACCTAAAAACTTCAATGTCGTTCACATCAACGCACAAAGTGTCCCGGACCCCGGACCATTTTCCTCATATGCTGGCGTCTTTTGACCATAAATCATGCCATTCTTATTTCCGAATCGTTTCTTAAGCCTAGTCTTCCTTCTACTTCTTTCTCTCTTCCTGGCTTTCGCCTTATCCGTAACGACCGCGTTGGTGCGCGCTGTGGTGGGGTGGCCATATACTTACGGTCACACATTCCATTTTCTATTAAATTATAAGCATGTCGGCCCAGCCTCCGCCGCCCAACGCAGGTGAACATCTTTTTGTTGAGGTCACTCTCTCTCACACAAAAATCTTACTCGGAGTTTTTTACTGTCCCTCCCTTCGGATCAACTATTTTTCCTCATTTAAAAAACTTTTAGAGGACCTTGTTCCAAACTACACTCAAACCATTATCATGGGCGACTTCAACACCTGTCTTCTTAAAAGAGATCATCGCACCGTGGCTATTGAAAGGATTGTAAGATCTTGTAATTGTAATCTGCATATCCTCCCTCTGGGAGCCACCCACCATTTCCCAAACTGTGCCCCTTCTTTACTAGATCTAATTATAGTTTCTTCTCCTTTTTTTGCTGCAAGGCATGGCCAATTTTCCGCTGATAACTTTTCTTACCATGACCTAATTTTCTTATCTTATAAAATCCGCCCACCTAAGTCTAAACCTAAAATCATTCTCCAGCGAAATTTTGGTAGCATAGACAGCGATAAATTCCTAGCCGATGCTTGTGATCTAGATTGGTTGTCTGTATATGATGCTGATTCTCTGGACGATAAGGTAGCTACCTTTAGTGCATTAATTACAAATCTTTACGATAAGCATGCACCTTTTCGCCCTATTAAATTAAAAAATCTTCCTGCACCTTGGCTAACAGACGATATTAAACTGCTGCATCAAAAATCTTGCTCAAAAACTAGATACAAGATTAATCCGAGTGAAAGAAATAAGGCCGCCTATTTACAATATCGTAATCGCTGCAATAGCGGTCCTTCTACCCAAGTCGTTGGAAGGTCTCCAAGGTCACCCCGATCCCCAAGAGTGCATCAAACACACTTGTGGATATGTACAGACCAATCGCTGTTCCTTCTGTCTTCGGCAAAATTTTTGAGACTGTCTTAGACTATGAGATTCGTCGTCAGGTTGGTGGACGCCTTGCCGACTCACAGCATGGTTTCCGCGCAGCGAGATCTACGGTTACAAATCTTGTTAACTTTGTTGACTATGTGTCATTGTCTATGGATATGGGCTCTCAGGTAGATGTAACCTATTTCGACTTTAAAAAGGCGTTTGACTTAGTTGATAATGACATTCTCGTCGAGAAGCTAGCTGGGATGGGTTTCGTTCCAAAACTCCTAGCATTTTTTGCAAGTTACCTACGGAACCGTCGGCAATACGTCTCCGTCCAGAATTATGTGTCAGAAACATATTTTACTAGATCGGGAGTCAGCCAGGGAAGTACACTAGGCCCTACACTTTTTCTAGTAATGATAAACGACCTACCATCTGTTGTTGTCTCCTCTGAACATCTCCTCTTCGCCGATGACTTAAAACTTTTTACGGCCGTGCGTGATACAGACGACTGCTTGGCACACCAGCGTGATATTGACCATGTCGCTGAATGGAGTGAAGTCAATCATCTGTCTTTTAACACCTCCAAATGCAAAACTATCACCTTTTCACGTCGACGCTATCCTATTGTGCACAGCTACACTCTGTCCGGTGCTCCTCTTGAGCGTGTTCAGACCATGCGGGATCTTGGACTAGTGATGGATCCCAAGCTTAACTTCAATGCTCATATACAAGGCAAGCAAGCATGCAAAATCTTAGGCTTTGTAATGCGTGTAACCTGGGATTTTCCTGATTTACGAGCAGCGCTGATGTTATACAACGCCTATGTACTTAGTCGTTTGGAGTTTGGAGCCATTGTTTGGGATCCTCACGAGGACAAGTACAAGATGATGGTCGAGAGGGTTCAGAGGAAGTTTGCACGTTATGCGTATAAACGCAAGTACGGGTATTATCCATACCTCTACCCATCCTTGTTCGTCTCCGGTATGGTCGGTCTGGACACCCTAAACTCGAGGCGGAAGCTCCTCCTCCTTATGCATTACATTATGGTGCTGCGTGGTGGAGTTGACAACCCAGAAGCTTTACAGCTGATGGGCCTTGCAGTCCCCAGACGGCACATGGTAGGCGCAGTGGGAGCTGTCGGTCCGCGACGTCGGCCTGTGCTGTTTGCTCTACCACCCGGATATCGCACACGTGCTGGGGAGAGCGCTCCCACCCCTCGAGTAGTTATTCTCCTAAACGAGTTCATCTCCGCAACTGACGCCGATGTGTTCTTTGATAGCATCGGCAAATTACACCATTTGATACTATCATTTCTTAATTGTACTTATGACCTGTAATTCCTGATATTATTATAGCAGTAATACACTTTTTTATTATTATTATTGATGATTGTGACATAAATATCCATATTTGAGAATTTATTTTATTGACTTCTTTGACATTATAATCTGTATATGACTGCTATTATTATTATTTGTATGACAAAATTATCAGTACTGATAATTTCAATTTCAATTTAATTTCAATAATTTTATTTCAATTTAATTTCTATTCAATTCTTAGACTAAGTTTTAAGATGTACCTAAATGTATGTAGGTTTGTAAAATAATGATTGACGTTTTGGAATGTATATTATTCTGTAAGTCAAGTGTGAATAAATAAATAGAAAGTGCAGGGATACGCAGCGTCGTTACATTCATAAAGCTGTCTCAGAGGAGGATCCGGCCAAGGTTTGGAAATTCCTTAGAACGCTTGGAGTCGGAAAGTCTAAGCAGGATACAATCCCCGACCATTTAGATATAAACGCACTAAACCTTCACTTTTCACCAGCTCCTTCTATTGATGACTCTGTCAAAATCAATACTATTCGAAATATTTCTTCTACTCCAACCCCTAATCATTTACAATTTTCATTCGACCCAGTCACCCCCGAAGATGTTAAGAAGAGTATTCTATCCATTTCTTCCAAAGATGTTGGAGCTGATGGCATCAGCTTTAATATGCTTATTCCCATATTAAACCCCGTCCTCCGATCCTCTGTCATATCCTTAATCATTCATTAGAGTACGGGATCTTTCCTTCGTGTTGGAAGGAAGCCCAACTGATCCCTTTACCTAAGAAACCTAATCCCAAATCCTTTTCGGAATACCGCCCCATCTCTATACTCCCTTTTCTGTCAAAAGTTCTCGAACGGCTCGTTCACAACCAGCTTAACTCATTTCTCTGTTTGCACAACACTCTTAATCCCTTCCAATCCGGCTTCCGTAAAGGCCACAGTACTGTGACTGCCCTGGTCAAAATAACCGACGACATACGACTGGGCATGGATAACCGGCAACTTACTGTATTAACGTTACTGGATTTTAGCAATGCTTTCAACACAGTAGACTTTGACATACTTCTTTCATTTCTCCGTACTCCTAACATCTCTCAAGGGGTGGTTGACTGGTTTTTCAGCTACTTACATGGTCGCCGGCAGCGTGTCCGCCTCGGCGAGTCTGTCTCGTCCTGGTGTGATACTTCTGTCGGTGTTCCACAAGGTAGTGTTCTATCACCTCTTCTCTTTGCTTTATTTACTAACTCCATCTCTGCAAATCTATCTTCTTCATATCACCTGTACGCGGATGATCTACAAATCTACTCACAGGCGCAGCTGGAACGTATCAGCGATGCAGTCGATATCGCGAACTCGGACTTACGCCGTATCGCCCAGTGGAGTCGAGCTCATGGTTTAAAAATTAACCCTGCCAAAACACAAACTATTGTTACGCCGATGGATTAGACCATAAACTTCAGACGGCAATTTCAGTGCTTTAGAAGCGTTTTCAGCAGGCTGAAAAGTCATTTCGGACCGTTTCAGGAGTAGCTCTATCACATACTGGAAAATCCAAAAAATTCACCCATGTTGCCGTCGTTTTCAGGCGCCTGAAACATGTTTTCAGTCCGTTTCAGGCCACCCTCTATCCGATGACGCAATAACCTGAAAACCCGTTTTCAGGCGTTTTCAGGACCCCTTATGGGCCTTTGAAGTACATTTCAGTATACGGCAAAATTTTCAATAGGAGTGAAAGAGAGCACATTTAGAAAGAGATAGCCATACTCGGAACATTCGAGACGTCATCAGTGACAAGGACAGCACCATTAGAAAGAGATAGCTATACTCAGAACATTCGAGACGTCATCAGTGACAAGGATAGCACCATCAGAAAGAGATAGCTATACTCAGAACATTCGGGAAAGTTCGTGATGGGTCCTTTGGAGACAGCAATGGACGAGAACGTTCGAGAAAGTTCTTCGGAGTATAAAAGGCAGCTGACTGCCGGCACGGAGTTAGTTGAGTTGTAACCGCGATACAGAAAGTACAGTTTTAACCGTGATACAGTTCAGATCGAAGTGCGACATAGTGAGTACAGTTTTAACCTTGATACAGTTCAGTTCGAAGTGCGATACAGTGAGTTCAGTTTTAACCGCGATTCAGTGAGTTGTGTAGTGAGTGTGATACAGTGCGTTCAAAGTGATACTCGGAAGAAGGATTGTTATAAGTGCTTAGTGTGACTAGTGGATTTTTCAAGTACAGTTTGTGTTAGTTCTGTGTTAAATTTGTAGTAAAGTGTTTGTTTTAATTAGTGGATTAATTAGTGCATTTTTCTATTAAACCCGAACCCCACGCTCGTAACACTATAATCATTGGTAGCTCAAGACTAATAGATAGATTGGACTGGAAAACATGGAATACCCATTCCTTACAGTGTGACCGTCAGGAATCTAGGAGTTACGTTCGACCGCAAACTTTCATGGTGGCCTCAGCTAGAAATCACCTGTAAGAAGCTTTATGCCTCTGCAGGTTCTCTTAGGAAGTTACGGAACTTTCTGCCAACCGCTACCAAAATTGGACTCGCCCAATCCCTTCTTCTTCCCGTTCTGGACTATGCCGACCGCTTGCTATTTAGATCTCACTGAGGAACAGCTAGATAAACTTGAGCGCCTTCAAAATTTCTGCATTCGGTTTGTATTTGGTTTACGCAAATACGACCCTTTTCGCACCATGCTCAAGTGGCTTCCTATCCGACTTCGCCGGGACATGCATGTTCTTTCTCTTCTCTATTCTACTCTTTTAATCCTTTTTCTCCCACGTACCTTAGAGAAAGGTTTGTGTTCCTTTATTCTTCTAACACCCACAATCTTAGGTCATCAAATAACTTACTACTCAAATTTCCCACCCACTCCCAAACCTTCTACGGCAACTCCTTTAGTGTTCAGGCTGTACGGCTCTGGAACAAACTGCCTGCTGATGTCAGACTTGCGCCCTCCATCAACTCCTTCAAATCGAAATTAAAGTCCCATTTCCTATCTTCAGCTATCTAAATATTTCTTTCCCTCTCCCTCCTTATTCTAATTCTGTAACGTCGGATGTGATTTTTAGTTTCATCAGGGACGAGATGATGACGCTTTCCTCAAAATGTATTTCTATTGTACCTACCTATTGTATATAGCTATTTGTAGTTAAGGACTAGGCTAGTTTTTAGTATTGTTTTAAATAGTGATGTATGTAGTATGTTAATTTTTATTTTTTGTTTTGTTTATTCATTTTTTCAACTGTTTGTGCACTATCAACTCTAATAACAATATCCTTTTCTCCATCCCTGGGTTGCCTGGAAGAAATCGCTCTCAGCTATAAGGCCGCCTATTGTACTGTTAGTTTTTTAAATTTAGATATAAGGTTTATTTTTTGTTATTTATTTAAGTGCAATAAAGTGTTATTATTATTATTGGGTTAAGATCTAATCTTCTCGGTTTAAAACCGGTAAAATCTAAAGCGCACGGGCCTAAGCCAAGTGCACTTCAGAGGGAGAAACTTCACTTGGAAGCTCATTTTGCAGGAATTTCCTGACGATCCTACAGGTGTTCAAAATGACAGCCTTTTGCATTAGTATGTAAGTATTTTTAGGTAGGTCCAAACAATCAATGGACTGGAAAAGCTGTTTCGGAAAATTATTAAATAAATACCGCTCGCCGTTTCTAATAATTCGTGTTAGTAGTTGATGGTTGGAATTGTCAAGCAACTCTCAAGACGGTTGTGTATTTTTGTTTCCGTTTTCTTGGGGTGGGGTGGGGGGTGCTTGGTAGTAAATCGCCTGGGTACCAGTCCACGCTACGCCGCTACACGGTACTAGTGTTTTTATAATTATTGGCTGCGGAAAGGGACAGATTGACGTTAATGCTTGTCTTTTTGACGATAATAGCGGTTAAAAAGCACATCATCATCAGTCAGGACTCACAGTATATAAAACTTGCAAAAACTTCCTGCAGCTTAGCCTTTTGGTAAACCTTTCGACGCGATCGAAGAGGCTGCTCGACAACTTGTAGTTACTGCACCGCAGGAGTTACGGGTAGCCAAGAGGACGCCTTCAGCCAGGTGCGAGGTGAGCAACTGACCTTGGAGTCGAAGAAGGAAGCGTGGAAGTCTGGCGTGGTGCCGGCCACGGAGGCGAGGTGGATGGTCTCGTTGGCTGTGTTGGTGATTGTGACCAGCTGCGCATGCGCCGCCGCCAGCGCGCGCCGCCCGAAGGCCAGCGCCGCCGGGGACAGCGACACCACGCCGCCGCCGCCGCCGCCGCCGTCGCCGGAGTCCCCGCCCCATTCCTGCAACATGCGCTCATTATGCTTCTTCTACATTATTGTTACATTTACTTACCTATGGTAATATTATATATAACAGACGTAATTCAGATGTTCATAATCAATGTGAGCGGGTTGACAATGAACCGCGTCAGTGTTGGACAAACACGGACTTCATCACTCAACCAAGGACATTTCCGATTTATTGAAGTTTAGGCGTACCGCTTTACGTTTTGTTAGTTTGAATGTGAAGTGTTGTCCTGAAGTACTCAATTCAAAAACCAAAGTGCTTTATTTCCTTTAGACCTTACAGGACTCTTGGACACGTCACAAAAATCAGATTACATAAGTAAAACTAGGAAATAAAGTGATCAGTTTGATTTTTTGTCCACTTCAATCTTTATTTCATCCATATTTCATCTGTGCCCTCTTAAACAGTCAAATCGTTGTATAAGCCGTTTTTGAGAACGGTCGTGTGTACGCTAGCCTGATCGTTATGCTGGCGTACCCACAAACAATGGTCATTATTTCTTATACCAAAGAGGCGCTATTTATTTTCTATATAGAAATGTTTGTTATATAGAAGCCGATTTAATTATGTTGTAAAATAGTACTCAGTTATCGATCTTAGCTTCTTAGTTTTATTAATAGATAAGATTAATAATAACTCCTACTTTGTTAAAACCTATACTGAAAATAAAAGCTTTTATTATTATTATTATTATTACTTTTGCACTAAATACTCTATTTATACGCTATTTATTAGGCATAACAACAAACTCGAATTCGGTTATGTGTACGCTACGCTACCATCACGGACACAAAAGCAGAATGTGTGCAAAACATCTGTTTTTCAAAAAAAAAAAACTATCGAGAAATCTTTCACCAATCGTGTTTTTAAAAGACGTACTTCAAGATAAAAGTTCGAAGTAACATTTCCCTAAATATGAAGGTGGTAGCTTTCACAGATTCTGAGATAAATAACGAATTTGAAACACAAAACTGCTTATCATACAGTCTTAAGATAAATTAAAGAAGCAAACAAGAAACCTTTACCTTGTTAGAATGTTAGTTTTCGAGTTGGAGCAAAACTCGTCCCAAGCTTTTTTATCATCTAGCTAGATAATCTGATATTTTAAAGTATGTATGTAAATAAGGAGACACCGCCGTGCACCGTCGCCAGCTGACACTGATTGCGTCATTTACACGTCGTCGTCGCAGTTATCACAGAAAAACGTGTCATTAGTTAAGTTTTTAATGTTTTATGTATGTTAGTTTTAAGGTATATATTACTATGGACTGTAGAATAAGTTAAATAAGATCTGTAACTTTTCTATGGTCTGAAATAAATGATTATTATTATTATTATTATAATGTTTTTACAAAGGATATGTTTCACAATTTGTTAGCATTAATTTATTGATGATTTGTGCAACTCACTAGGAGTTTTGTTGTAGAAGCGTATACATTGCCTTTTAAAAGATACATTAATCTTGTGTAGCCTAGTTGTGGGCACAGCGAGTTTATTTTTATGTCTAGTATTTAAATTATGTATATCGCTAATTTCGGGGAAGCAATTGATATTCTTGAGTGTACAACAAGTTTTCATACATACAGGGTTATTGGAAATTAGACCGGATCCTTTAAGGGGGGACGTTCTCGGAATTGACTACCTGCTTATGGTTTACCCATATTTTTTTCTGCAATTGTGTAACTAAGTGCATTGATTTATACCTCGTTGGATAGCTAAAGATGTGTAGATGTTTTTAAAATAGCATGCCGACTAAATTTACATGGGTATTTTCTTTAAATGGGTTTTTTCTGAAGAATTTACTTTAAAATAATACTTTATTTTGATAAACATGTCGTTTAGCTTCCATATGGATGCTGATTCAGCCCATTTTGTTAATGGATATTAAGAGTTAGACTGTAGGCTATCTAAACCTGTGACTAAAATTTGAGTTGTATGATCACTTTTTTTTAAAGTAAATTATTGAAGACGTTAAACGGGATTTTCCCAAAAAAACACAAATATGGAAACATCTCAAAAATAGTTAACTTTCGGATAATACAATATGGGGTCAAAATAGTTGCAAATGGCCTCCCCCATCACCCCCTTAAAGGATCCGGTCTAATTTCCAATAACCCTGTATATTGACATGGTACCATCATTATGTTTATTTCTTTGAATTTATCACGTAGGGATTCTTTGGGACCCATATTATAGATTGCACGAACGGCCCTCTTCTGCAGCATAAATACGGTGTCAATATCTGCAGCAGCGTTCCCTCACAGCAGTATACCATAACACATAATACTATGGAAGTAGCTGAAACAGACTAATCTAGAAGTATCAACAACTGTAAGATATTGGATTTTTTTACTGCATATGCTGCAGTCTCTTCGATAGCTTATCTATGTGTGGGCCCCAAAGGTAATTCCTAACAATATGGTATTGTCCACAAATTCTACCAATTCTTCTTTTACGTTAACTTCAGCCTTAAGAGTGCGCCTAATGCAAAATTCAAGCAAAATGTGTATTTTTAAACACTTACATTTATAGTAATGGACGTGATTTTTCAGATTAAAATAATACGGTAGGTAGGAAAAAAACTGTAGAAGTGGAGTAATCGAATAAAATTTTTGAAAATAGACTAGTTTTTTTAATAAAAAAAATACAAAATTCGCCTAAAAAACTGTTTTAATTGAAAAGCTTTAAATTATCGGCGACAAAATTACATAATTTTTTATGAATTACATAGCCACTCCAGACTAATGTTTTATTTAAGTAATCGTGTAGTTTTTCTATTTAATGCTTAAATTTTGAATCATTAATAGAAATGAAGCAAAAACTTGATTTTTGCACTGACATTGCTTTACTCTGTCCCGCTCGAAATTCTATGCCTGCCTATCCTTTTCACAATTTTTTGCATTAGGCCCGCTCTTACCTTGTTTTACATTAGGTATTGTGTATATACAATTATTTATTTTTTGCATTAGGCCCGCTCTTACCTTGTTTTACATTAGGTATTGTGTATATACAATTATTTATTTTTTGCATTAGGCCCGCTCTTACCTTGTTTTACATTAGGTATTGTGTATATACAATTATTTATTTTACCTAACGTTTTGGTTTCGTTGAGCAAAAGATTATTGACATTAAGGACTACTATTGATATTGCATTTGTTTACATAATACCTACTGTTTTAGTTAATACTCATTTTGTCCCTAGCAGGCAGCCGAGCTACACTATGCCTATGTCCGAGGCTATGGCTTTCCTTCCAGGTAGGTCCATCCAGCATGCAAGCAAAGCCATGAAGAAGAAAGATTTTGTTGTGTATGAAACATGCAGGTACTTGTCGTGTCCGTGATGGTAGCGTACACATAACCGAATTCACGTTTGTTGTTATGCCTAATATATATAGAGTGTATATAGAGTATAACTAGTGCAAAAGTAAAATAAATAGCGCCTCCTTGGTTTAAGAAATAATGACCATTGTTTGTGGGTACGCCAGCATAACGTTATGCTAGCGTACACACGACCGTTCTCAAAAACGGCTTATACTATAGCAACAAAATTTATACACAATTTAGAGTATAAATAGCGTTTCAGCTATGCAAAATTTCATAATGATTGCTCTCATAGGAACAGAGATATGGAACAAGACTATAAAATAACACCTGAGCTGGCGTTATGCTAGCGTACCCATTAAAAACCGAAATACCTAGTTCCTATAGAAAACGAGGTTCTCTTAATGTAAATGTTATATTTATAAATAATGTGTGAAATCCTCTTTCTCCCAGTAGTCATACTTTATGCAAATTCTTAATCAAACACTATAAAAAGTTGATGTAACAGGAAGAGCGAAAACTGTAGGTAAATAACTCTAAAATCGCGAGATAGAGAAAGATGCATGTGAATTATCCATGGAAGTGAAAGAGATAGAGATAATGCGTCGTCATGGTCGGGGCAGCAGTGCTCCGTCACTCGCGCTCATTTTAGAGTTATTTACCTACAGTTTTCGCTCTTCCTGTTACATCAACTTTTTATAGTGTTTGATTAAGAATTTGCATAAAGTATGACTACTGGGAGAAAGAGGATTTCACACATTATTTATAAATAATAACATTTACATTAAGAGAACCTCGTTTTCTATAGGAACTAGGTATTTCGGTTTTTAATGGGTACGCTAGCATAACGCCAGCTCAGGTGTTATTTTATAGTCTTGTTCCATATCTCTGTTCCTATGAGAGCAATCATTATGAAATTTTGCATAGCTGAAACGCTATTTATACTCTAAATTGTGTATAAATTTTGTTGCTATAGTATAAGCCGTTTTTGAGAACGGTCGTGTGTACGCTAGCATAACGTTATGCTGGCGTACCCACAAACAATGGTCATTATTTCTTAAACCAAGGAGGCGCTATTTATTTTACTTTTGCACTAGTTATACTCTATATACACTCTATATATTAGGCATAACAACAAACGTGAGTTCGGTTATGTGTACGCTACCATCACGGACACTACTTGTCCACCTTATTTCTACAATAAAGTTGACTAAGTGAGGGTAGCTCTAACCTAGATGTATGTTTTCAGTTGTGAATTGCTACAAAGCTCAATACACGTTATTTACCTAAATATGGTGTTTTATTGGACATAACAGTGGCGACTTGGATTAAAAGTGAATCATGGCGACTAATTTAGTGAGATTTAGTGAATTCAATGTAAAAGTGGACAATTGGGACAAGTACATAGTGAGACTCAAATACTGCTTCGAAGCCAATGGAATCGACGCCGATTCCGTCAAAAGGACTAACTTTTGTACAGTATGCGGCCCTCAGGCATTCGAAACACTACTTGCGCTGATAACTCCGCGAAAATCAAATGAAGACATGAAGTGTCGTTCGATGAGATTGTGGAAATTCTGACCAAGCATTTCAGTCCGAAGCCCAATGAGATATCGATGTCATACAAATTTTACACACGCGATCAGGGGAAGGATGAAACATCGTTAGACTACATCGCTCAGCTGAGGAAGATCAGTACCCACTGCAACTTCCCGAACTTTGAACGCATGCTACGGGACAGAGACTAGATATAAGTTAAATATTGTACGTCCATAATTAATGGATAAACTGTTGTTTCACCCTAGTTTTTAAGATCTTTTTGTACACAGTTTCTACAATAAATAAATTTCATTTCATTTCATTTCAGGCTGGTGTGCGGCATGAGTGACCGCTCGCTGCAGTACGAGCTGCTGAAGCGGGATCGCCTGCAGTACGCCGATCGTAGATGCCATGCTTTCCGCCGAGAGTGCGGGCCGGGACGCGCGCATGATGCACGTCGCGTCACCCGCCCCAGCACCCCTCGCCCTCGCGGCGCCACGTGATGACGCCGCGCCTGCATGCGAGCCGATGGAAGTGAACGCACTCAAAGCCAAAACAAACGTTCGGCTTTGCTATCGCTGCGGAGATCGTCACGGCGGAGAATGCCGTTTCATCAACGCGGTACGCCACTACTGCAAGAAGAAGGGACACATCGAGAAGATCTGCACCGCCAAGAAGAAAACTGCATCGGGAAAAATGCACTACGCGAACGACGACACCGACGAGAATATGAACGGGATCTACAGCGTAGCCGGAGCGCGCACGCGCGTGCCCGCCTACGAGGTGCGCGTTGCGCTGGACGGCGTGCCGGTCGTCATGGAGGTGAACTCGGGCGGCGCCTTCTCGCTGCTCAACGAGCGCACGTGGGCGCGCCTGCCGCCGCACGCCGCAACGCGCCCTCTCGGGACCAAGCTGCGCACGTGGAACGACTCACGAGTTACGGTTCTCGGACAGGCCACGGTTTCGGTGACGTATAAGGACAATAAGCGAGATCTAAACGTAGTGATAGCTAGGGGCGCGGGACCGAACCTGTTAGGCCGAGACTGGTTCGAGGCGCTTAACATTTCTGTAAATGTGAACAAAATTCTAGATATTGACATGTCTGCAACTGAGGCTGTAGTAGCTAAGTATAGGGAGGTTTTCAAAGACGAACTCGGTACCTACCGAGGGGATCCAGTTGCGATTCAGTTGAAACCGAACGCTGTACCAAAATTTCTAAAAGCACGACCTGTACCTACCTTACGCGATCAAAGATAGGGTCGAAAAGGAGATAGATCGGTTGGTAGGAGAAAATGTTCTTAGGCTGGTATCTTTTTCGGAATGGGCGACTCCTGTCGTTCCGATCATCAAAAAGAACGGCGAGGTGCGCCTGTGTGGAGATTATAGGAGGACGGTTAACCAAGCTACAGAGTCGGACACGTATCCGATGCCCACTGCTAGCGAAGTTTTCGCCACCATTTCTGGGGGGAAAATTTTACACGACATTAGATCTAGATAGGGCATACACTCAGGTGGTAGTCACGGACGCGACGGCGCGACTATCTTCCAGAGACTGATGATGGCGCTGCTGGCGGGTGTGCCCGGCGTTGCGGTGCTCATCGATGACGTCATCATCAGCGGCCGCACCGTGTCCGAGATGACTCAGCGCCTGGACGCGGTTCTCGCTCGGATCGAGAAAGCAGGTTTGCGGCTCAACGGGAACAAATGTAAGTTCGCTAAGGAGCGAGTGGAATTTTTAGGGTTCGTAATCGACGCCGACGGTATACATCCGGCACCGAGTAAAGTTGAGTCGATACTCGGTAGGTACGCCGGAACCTAAAAATGTTCAACAGCTACATGCATTCCTAGGCTTATACAATTTTTATGAGAGGTTCGTACCTCATAAAGCCACAATCCTTGAGCCTCTACACAGATTGCTCGACAAGTCTCAGGCGTGGACATGGACCGATTGAGAACAGAGCAGTTTCGACTCTGCCAAGCGTCTGTTGTCCTCTGAACTGACACTCGTACACTACGACCTGAATAGGCCGCTTGTACTCACCTGCGATAGTTCCGACTACGGAGTCGGGGCCGTCTTGTCCCACGTCATGGACGACGAACAGGAGCGGCCGGTCGCTATGGTATGGGCTCGAGGACTCTGCACACGCACAGTCAGCTGGACAAAGAGGCTCCAGCTATCATGTTTGGAGTGAGTAAATTCCACAATTACTTGATGGGTAGGACCTTCATGATTGTTACAGATCATAAATCTTTGTTGGGGATTTTTGATCCGAAAAGACCCATACCAAATGTTTTGTTACCTCGACTCATGAGAATGGCTCTAGTACTTACTTCATACAGCTATGACATAACGTACAAACCCGGGCCACAGATCGGTAACGCTGATGGTTTAAGTCGCTGGCCGCAGCCAGTTCCGGAACAATTGGAGCCACACCTGTGCGACGTACTGCTCATGGCAGAGGCCCCCGAGGACTTTCCACTCGACGTAGATCAAATCGCATCAGCTACTAAGCGTGATAAAGTCTTAAGACGAATAGTAAGGCAAATGACCTTGGACCTTTCCGCACGCCTTTATGCAGCAAAGAGTGTTAGTTTTCGGTTCAGCATACTATGTAGTGCCATAATCAGTGCCAGAATCAGATTCTGAGCTACGTTCGTACTGGTTGCATCGTGCCGAGCTGTCGATGCACGAAGCCTGCGTCCTGATGGGTTGTCGCGTGGTAGTGCCTCCATCGCTGCGAGACGCTGTTCTGCGCGCTTTACATAAAGCACACAGTGGTATTGTACAAACAAAGTCTCTGGCCAGAAGTTATGTTTGGTGGCCACGGTTAAACGATGACATCGAGGCTTTAGTACGGAACTGCAACAAATGTCTGGAAAATCGTCATATGAAGCCTAAGACGTCTTATGAGTGGGTAATGCCGTCTAAACCTTGGTCTAGGCTTAGCATTGACTTCGCAGGACCATTTCAGAATAAAACGTTTTTGATCATGGTTGATGCATATTCTAAGTGGCCTGAAGTTTTCATCGTCAATAACATGACCTCAACTACAGTGATACGGCACTTGAGATCGGTTTTCGCCACCCATGGACTGTGTGAGACTCTAGTGTCTGACAACGGTACGCCATTCGTGTCTGCGGAAATAAAGCAGTTCCTGGAAGCGAACAAGATCAAGCATATCAGGTCTGCTCCGTTCCACCCATCCACAAACGGATTGGCAAAACGTATGGTTCAAACAGTCAAAGACAAATTGCGTAAAATGGAGTGCATGTCTTGGGATGTAAAAATCCCAGCTATGCTGTTAGGACTTCGTGCTACACCTTGTGCATCTACGAATAGGAGTCCTGCAGAACTATTGTTTAATAGACGTGTACGTACGTACGTACACTGCTTGACACGATCAACCCACATGAACGACAGCGTAAAAGCAGGGAAGAACAAGTTTTGAGAAACAACATTGGAAAGAACAAACAGACTTAAGGCAAACCATAATGTACCGAAACTTTAGCTGTGGACCACGTTGGTTGCCGGGGACCATGAGTAAAGAAGGTCCAGCTAGTTACAAAGTAGAGACAGGAGAAGGCAACATTGTCAGTAGGCACATTGATCAGATATATAGGAAGCAAACATCGAACACTGAAACAACACTGACAGAACAAGGTAATCTCGACCAAGATGGTGATCAGGTTTTAAAGTAAAGTAAAGTATCGTTTATTGCATGAAATACATGTAGGTACAGGTGTCGTTATAAATATGTGAGTCAATGTATTCCTACCTTTACGGTGTGCAATGTCAGTATACAAACAATAAGAAATTAAAAATAATAATAATAAATGAAATATAAATAAAGCTTGCAATAAAAATATTAAATTGAAATTGAAAAGGAATGTTTGATGATAGTAACTTAAAAATAACGAATCTCATGTAGCAGAAAAATCTTTGTCATTTAAAAATTCATTTATAGCATAATATCATTTACTCGAAAGAATTGTTTTTAACTTTCTCTGAAACTCCATATTCGGCAGTAGTCTTAAAGATTTTGGTAATGTATTATATATGGTGGGTGCCATAGCAAAGATACTCTTGCTCATCATTGTAGTTTTTCTATTTATTTGACAAACTTTATTGTTGTCACGTCTATTGCGGACAACGAAATCCGAAGGTCGACCGAAAAGATTTTGATTATTCCTAACACACATAACTGTTTCTAAAATATACAGTGATGGTAGAGTCATAATTTTATACTTAAGGAAAAAGGGTTTACAAGAGTCCGTTACTTTAAGGTGAAAAATGGTTCTGATGCAACGTTTCTGATATTTAAAAACTTTTAAAACATCTGTTGAATTTCCCCAGAATATTATTGCATATCTAATATTAGAGGCAATTATACCGTGATACGCTATTAGTAAGTATCTATGTCCACTATTGGTGCTAATTTGTATAGGACATATGCGGAGGTATTAATTTTCTTACAAAGAGCTTCTATGTGTGACTTCCAATTTAGTTTCATATCAATATTTACCCCCAAAAATTTTGTGTTATAGACCTCTTCAATTTTGTTATTGTTAAAATAAATGTCAATTGTTTTTGCAGCTAAATTATCGCGTTGTCTAAAATGTATGATCTTTGTTTTGTTTAAGTTAATTTTGAGATTATTATTATTTAACCAGTCAATAATTGATGTCAATGCTATATTAATGTCATTTTTATAAGTGTCAGTGTTCTTACAAGCTACAGTTACCGTGCTATCGTCGGCGAATAGTGATATTGGGTGGGCGGTTGCTTTTGGTAGGTCATTAATATCATCATCATCATCAGCCTATACCAGTCCACTGCTGGACATAGGCCTCCCCTAATGAGCGCCATAGCGCCCTGTCTTCAGCTTGTCATTAATATAAATAATAAAAAGTAAAGGTCCCAGCACGCTCCCTTGGGGGACACCGTATTTTACAGTTCGTTCGCGTAATAGGTAGCTTTCTTCAGTTTTTGTTTTATAATTAATATTGGTGATCTTAGTAAACTGTTTTCTATTCTCAAGATACGACTTAATCAATTGTAGAATATTTCCTCGTATACCGTATACTTCAAGTTTGCTCAGTAAAATGTCATGTCTAACGTAATCAAATGCTTGTGTCATGTCTCAAAAGATTGAACAGGTGGGGTTTCTGTTGTCAACATTTCTTGTGACAAGTTGTAAAAAATCATAAATTGCCATGTTGATTGTTTTATTCTTTCTGAATCCCTTCTGTTCATTGCATAGAATTTGATTAGATTCTAAGTATTTATAGAGCGAGTTATAAATATGTTTTTCAAATATCTTAGAAATAACTGGTATCAAAGATATGGGTCTGTAGTTACTCATGCATTCCTTGTTTTGTTTTTTATGTACGGGTTTAATACTCGTAATTTTTAATAAGTCTGGGAAAACACCTGCGCTAATGCTTAAATTTATGATATGGCTAATTGGCTTACATATAGTTCCAGCTACTGATTTGAGAATTTTCGTCGATATGTCGTCATACCTAGGGCTGCCACCTCGAAAGTCTGTCACCCAGGACAAGAAACGTGAAAACCCCGGATTTTGGATCTTACTACCCGGACGTTTCAAGAGATTTTATTTTTTCTAAGTTTCCAAGTGGAAAAAATATAGTTTTAATGTTTTTAAATATTTATTTATTATTTTTAATCAATTTAAACTAAATTACGTCTAAAAAGGAAACAAAACAAAATTCTTAAAGTTTTAAGGAACTTACATTTCTCGTTTCTTTAAATAAAAGAAAATTAGACTCTTGTAACAAAAAAAAATATCTCTACACTTTTAACAAAACAAATTTTTCTTAAAAAGCTTTAAAAGGAACTATTATCAGTCTTACATGTTTTATGTCTGTAAACATAACAAAAAAATTACTCTAACTTAACGGAAAAATCATTTTAAACTTATCAGTACTACCACATTTTTTACTTAGTTAAATAAAACAAAGAATTGTACTTATAACAAAACTAAAACAGTTCTAAAAAACTATTACAAGTCCTACATTTTTAAAGTCTGTTTTATTTCTCAGGTTTTTCGTATTTATCAGCCTTGCCAATAGCTTTTAAAGTTTCTTCCTTGCTTAACAGAAATTTATAAAAATCAACACAATTATAATCTTTAAAATTATATTTTATTTTTATCACTGCTGAGACTGTTGCTGTTTTAAATGAATTTCTTTCTTTTGTCCTTGCTGTGTGATTAGAGAGAATATTCTTTCGACATTGGCATTGTGTGCAGGAATACAAAAAAAATACTGTGCAATTTTTAATAATTCTGAATATAAATGAGCATTCAGTCATCGAAAAAATTGTAACCAAAGCGCCACGCGCCGCGCGTTTCGAGTCGCGCGCGCGCGACCGTTGATTATTTGAAAAGTGTAAAACCCGGACTACAAATAAAACCCCGCCCGGACGCTCCCCGGACGCCTTCTAAACTAGGACAAATCCGGGGAAACCCGGACGGATGGCAGCCCTAGTCATACCCAACACTGCTGGTATTATTAAGGGACAATATTATTTTAAGAGCATCAGTAGGTATGCAAGGCTGTAGGTACATAGAGTCTCTTTGGCTCAATAATCTTGAAGTTACGTTGATGCCTGAAGATTGGATTGGTACTATTTTATCTATAAAGAAGTCATTGAATGCATTTGCTATGTCAGTAGGTTTATCTAATAGTATAGAATTATTTAAACATATTTTGCGTATTATATCTGAGGGAATTTTTCTTTTTGCATTGTTTATTATTTTCCATGAAGTCTTTGATTGGTTTTTAGATGTTCTTATCTTATGGATATTCTGTGCTTTTTGCGTGAGTTTCACAATATTATTTAGAATTTTGGTGTATTTTTAGGGTTCCGTACCTCAAAAGGAAAAAAGGAACCCTTATAGGATCACTTTGTTGTCCGTCTGTCCGTCTGTCCGTCTGTCAACCCACTTTTCTCAGAAACGCGTAGAGTTATCGAGTTGATATTCACATCATATACGCAGGCTCGTAACCTCTTGAAGCCTCGATATAAATCAAACTTCTAAGTCAACGCAATCAAAAGTTACAGCTGTTTATGTCTATTTTTTTTCAATTTTCCTAGGGAATCACATGCACACAAAACCTATAGGGTACTTCCCGTTGACCTAGAACCATGAAATTTGGTGAGAAGCAAGGTCTTATAGTACAAGTAATGGAAAAAATCCGAAAACCGTAAATTTGTAATTTATTCACAGAAAAAATATTTTTTTAATCTTGCCATGGACCAAAAACCTATAGGGTACTTCCCGTTGACCTAGAACCATAAAATTTGGTGAGAAGCAAGGTCTTATAACACAATTAAAGGGAAAAATCTGAAAACCGTAAATTTGTAGTTTATTCACAGAAAAAATAATTTTTTAATCTTGCCATGGACCAAAAACCTTTAGGGTACTTCCCGTTGACCTAGAACCATGAAAATTGGTGAGAAGCAAGGTCTTATAACACAAGTAAAGGGAAAAATTCGAAAACCGTAAATTTTTAGTATATTCACAGAAAAAATAATTTTCGAATCTCGCCATGGACCAAAAACCTGTAGGGTACTTTCCGTTGACCTAGAACCATGAAATTTGGCAAGAAGCAATGACTTATAGCACAAGTAAAGGGAAAAATGAGAAAACCGTAAATTTGTGGTTTATTCATTCAAAATAGTACATTGTTACACTAGGGTTGGACGTAACTTATTTAGTCTCGAGACGCCAATAATTCGAGGGACTAAATAAGTTACGTCATAATCGTTATCAAATCAGAAAATTATTGTGCCTTATTCGTCTCGATTTGACTGATTTCTTTGCTAAAGAGTAGGAGTTTGTACGGAACCCTTGATGCGCGAGTCTAACTCGCACTTGACGTTTTATTTATAGTCATCTCTACTTTGTTTCGATGGTTTTTTTCTATGTTCCCATAGTAGTTTCCGCTTTTTTTACAGCATAACTTAATGCCTCGTGATATCCAGCGCACTGGCTTAGTTGTAGTGTAGTAATGATTTTAGAAGGAAAACATAAGTCATAGAGCAGTTTAAAAATGTCAAAAAATATATTATAAGCTAGGTTGGGGTCATTTTCACTGTATACCTCAGAAAAAGATATGCCTGCAAGCACATTCGAAAACTTATTTACATTTTCAATCGAGTAATCTCGCTTTTTTATCCGCCAATATTTAAGTAGTGCATAGTTTTTAATAGGTAATTGAATCAGTTGGGCCGTGTGGTCAGACAATGCTAATTCTATAACTTTAGTTGTACATGGTTTTTTAAAATTATGGGCAAAATTATCAATACAAGTTTGACTCTTCAGCCGTGTTGGTTGTTTCAGAGCAAGTTTGAGGTTGAAGTTTAAAAAGTAGGCACTGGAAATCAAGAGATACGTTCGTGTGCTTTAGGATGTCAATATTGAAGTCCCCAGCTACAATAATATTATCATAAGATTTTTTTGAGATTTCATGTAGAGCCTGCTGAAATTTTGTCATAAAAATATCGAGATTAGTTGCTTTAGGTACTCTATAAACACATAGGATAACAATATTATGTTGGATTAATTAAGGTTATGGACAGTCTAGAACTGGGGGAAGATGAAGGAGAAGAGCAGGACATGGGAGATACTACTACTAGTCCGGATAGCGACCAAATAATAGAGATACAGAGTTCAGATAAATGGGCAGAAATGCTAGGTATACCAGTTCAGTCAGAACCCAGTTTCTCAGGTGGTAAATCAAAAAATAAGCTTCCTGTACATGGCAGGTCTCCCTATACAAGGCCTGCTCATGGTAACAACTTTATGTTGTAAGGAGTAGACCTATTTTAATTATTAATGTTTGTTTTGTGATTGTCATTAAATCTTTACTGTTATTAGCTGTCATCAGGGGTTGTGCCAATATCTGCTACAGCTGGGCATGAGGACTTAGTGCTAAGATTGCTAAAATTTAAGTTCAATAAAATTCAAAGATCTTGAAATACCTACTTGGTTTTCTACTTTCCTCCTATTTTATACACATTACTGACGACTTGACGACCGATGTGGCGCGGTGGGCGAAGGTCTGCCTGCGACGCAGAAGGTTGCGGGTTCAATTCCCGCCTCGGGACAAATGTGTGTACGATCTGCAGACATTTGTTCAGGGTGTTCTGGTCGTTTTCTATATATAATAAAAAATATCTATCTATGTATTGTATAATATTATGTATATCAGTTATCTAGTACCCATAACACAAGCTCTGCTTAGCTTGGGGCTAGATAATGCTGTGTGAATTGTCCAGCATTATTTATTTATTTATTACTTTGTTGAATTAATTTATGCCTCCGTAATTACAAGGATGCTTGTAATAAAACAGCATTCAGAAGCAGTACGAAACTTGTATCACAATAGGACACGTGTGCGGTTTGAGAGGTGACCAACTGCATCAAAATGCCTCTGAACATCCTCACCGAGGATGCTCCATAAATTGAATCATCACATGTGAAAACATCTAATATGTATTAATGAATCAACGTTAGATAAAAAACAATTCAATTATTAAAATAACTTTTTTTACCTCCATTTGAATCAAATTTTTTAGTTGTTTTCTCTGTACTTCATAAAGAGCAAAATGGGCTGTTCAAAAACCTACCTGAAGGGAGATCCCTTCGATCAACGTTTCATGCACGGAGACTCCTGTAAACAAACAAACATAAGAATCAATTGGTTACATATAAGATAATAAGTACTGTTGTCTAATGTTTGTATCAGTTTGAATAAGTAGGTAGGTGGCTCATTAAGCACATTTATCGATCATAAAAACAGCAGCAGCAACAGGCAGCTGGCGCGCATCTGGCGCGCGTGTGGCCCTCCGCGTCACGGCGGCGACGGTGGCCGGCGATGGCTTAGCGCCGACTACGACATACCGTCCGTGAGTAAACTAAAAGAAAACGACAAACAAAACTTGTCTCGGCCCCGATCTAAATTAACACTGCGCCGCCCGAATCGAACACTGCCGCTGCCTGAGTCCGTAAACATGCCAATTTACTGATGCTATGCCACACTACGCATTCTTTTCCCTGACCAGATTTACGTTTTTTAATGCTTTGTTGCATACAAAATATTGCAAATAGGTACACAATTTTAAATAATGGTATATAAAAAATCGATTTTACCATTTCCATGACTTTTTCCCTGTGCTGAAAGTTTGGTATTCAGTGATATATCTAGCAATGTCAACACGATTATGTAACAGCACACTATTTTGCGATACATAATGATTTAATATTTGGAAATTATCTACTGTTAATTCACATTTCAAGCACGACAGACGCGTTATTTTGTGGAAATTGTTATCCCTTGCGATACGTCCGATCGAAAAATCATGAAATGAATGAACACAGACACACACACACAGAGTGTAAAGGAATGAAGCATAATTAATTTATACTTCTTAGTTCGTGGAATGAATGAAAACTTATGTGAGTGAATGGTTCAGGAAGGCAATTTTCGCCTTAAATCAACTCGATAAATTAATATGGCACAACTGTCAAAATATCGAGTGATTGCTTCGAATCAAACAAGCGTGTAAACGAGGCGTTTAATTTAGGTAGCGGCATCGACATTATACCCAGTAGACGCCTAATATAGGGAGAAGGAGAACGCTTTCAGGTAACACATTAGGAAAATAGATCATATATTAAACCACGCCCTCTAACGTTCGGCCAGTAACGACCAGATCAGTGACCCGTAAACATCTCTGCGCTCGCTTACGAAAAATATCAAAATATTCTAGCTGCAATGGCTCCTTGTAGTATAAAATGGTGTGGAAAACAGGGCAAGACCTCAAATTTTAAAACCGAGATGGAATAACATTTTACAGGTAAACTGATTTCTTTCATAAACAGAATAAAATTTGCTGATTCATTTAGTTTTAACCAATTTTATATTTGACATTTTCATCATTTATCATTTTCATCATCATTTTCCTGTGCCGTGCTTTTATGTGCCGTTCCGGGCCGGGTAGTGATCTGAATATCGACATGGGTTTATTACAATACAGGACTAATTATAAATAATTCTGTAAAAATCGATTTGAATAATATTCTCCGTTACATTGCTACATGGTATCTATCTAAATGTAAAGTACCTACTTAAATGTTAACCCTAATATTTATCACCCGATTATTATGCTGACTCACTGATCGATATAATTGTTCTCCATGATATCGCGGATATAAGCTAGTTATTTATTTAGTTTCAGTGGGTGATTTACATAATTAATAGAATATCCACGGAACATAAAAGAGAATATCGATAATTAACTAAATACCTCTCGCTCCCACGCTTTGTTAGTCTACTGAACGTAGTGAAAAAATTCTGTCTATGGTTAAAAGTAATTTCTGGAGACTAATTTAAAACAATTTATTCGAATCTAATGATTTGAGTAAGTCCATAAATGATTATGATTTCCTTCAGACAAATACATAGTAATGCCCACCAGGAAGCTGTAGTTTGTATAGGCATTAATTTTGACTAACTATCAAATAAAAAAAAATTTAATTAGAATTGTTCTAAATTCATTTTTTAAACAAAATATTTCACAAACTTTCAAATTTAAGTAAGTTATGATTTAATGTTATGAGGTAATGAAATTATAATAGTAGGTATCACCCATCGAGTTCACCATAAATTTTCCCCATTCCTCCCCTCCCGCTAAAAATGGCAGAATATTTTGTTTGTAGGAAAACAGGCAAACCTCGTCCATTGACAGCGGGTTAAATTGTCTAAGCTCACAACCACAGATGTACTAGGGATGCTAATTAGGGATGCTAACGCATCAGATGACCAACTCAGAGGCGAAAAAACTAGCAATAGTATTGAATGAAGGACTTATTGAAATTGACTTTTCTTTTTTTTTAATGACTGGCGGTGGGCTTGCATATTAACCCCTTACTGCATGGATTTTTTGATTTGCATGAAAAAAAAATATGTGATGCTGTACCCCTCAAAGAGCCCAGATTTTTTAAAAAAAAATGTGTCTCATGTATTTTTCGAAATATTTTCTAAAAACTATCACTGCCATATATAGCATCGTATGCAGTTCTAGGTTTATCAACCGGCTTGCCAAATATGTCATAGTATGCAAAAATAGCAAAATATGGCAGAAATTTAAGATAATAATCAGAAAGTAGAGAAAAGAAGTAGAGAATAGATATGGAATTAAAAATTCATGCAGGTGATGTTCATATTTGTTTTATTATTTATTAGGGACCTTTACTTAAAAATCTCGACTTGACTCGCTTTGGTCTTCTACTTCAATATCTGACGGTAAATCTACATCACTATCTTCTTCGGACTCGGACAAACATAATGGATCTGGATCGGGATCCGGACCCCGATTGTGTCTCCATTCTTCATCTTCATCAGAAAGCTCTTCATCGTCACTCCCATCTGGAATGTTAACTGTATGGACTTGTTTGCGTCTCGGCATTGCTGTTTGTAACCTGTTGGAAAAAGAGACATGCAAGTTCAAAGCTTTATCTAGTAAGTGGGAAAAAAAACTATTGCAGTCAGTTCTTCAAAATGTTATGCAAATGTTTCATAAAATTTACACCCTTGCATACTATGCCATTTATGGATTTATGGTTTTTATTGTAATTCTGCATACAATGCCAGATCTGCCATAAAATTTTTCGCATGACTGCATACTATCCCATATCTGGCCACTCAATTCAACAACAGATATAATTGCACCCATTCATGCGAATCTGTTTTTTTTTACCTTACTGGCTTCTCAACAGATGATTTTCGAATGCAAAGCAATTATCTTAGCTATTTATCGCGAAAAACCACACAAAAACACTCCGAAAAACGGAACGACTTACCTCTTGTCAACCGTTGGGAAACAAACTGATTTTACTTTTTTTTTGTAATGCTGGACACAAAGTTTTCTTTACAAACGTCAAACAATATCACAGAGTATTAATTTTAGTGTTGCAAGAATGGAAAAAAGGAGCCAAATTTATATGAGACGTCAATTACTGTTGATGCCCGATATGTCATGCCATGCAGTAAGGGGTTAAGCTTTTGACATGTTTTGGCTTGGATACAGAACTTTTGAGCTCGTGTTGTATTGTAGGCCACTCATTCATTTTAGCAAAAGAAAAGTATCGTAAAACGCATGAAACAGAATAAAACAGTTTCTAGCTGTTTTTTTCTGTTCCGTGGTAAAACCTACAGAATAATTTCAAATAAAAAGTCCAACACTAATTAATAATCTTTATTAGCAAAGAAAATTACAATCAAATTATGGAAACAATAATGTTAACACAGTTGTTTTTTTAGAAATATTGACCTGTATCTAAATCACACTATATTTAGACATAATATATATGCAAATAATGGTAAATTTCCATCCATTCCTATCATATGTAGGTTTTGAGACAACTTTTAGGGTGTCGTCAAGTATTTACAGACTTACAGCTGGGTATCTCGAATTCCGAGGTGAACTTAGTATGATGACTAGACTATTTTATTATGTAACATTTACCGAATTGAGCTGAGTATGATAACGTAGCAGCCATTGTTTTGCTGAAGACCCGGGCACAATTCCTAGCCTGAAACAATAAATATGATATCAAGAAGGTAATTAAACAAAATTATTTAACAAGGGCATTGTATGTATTAGGATAAATAAATAATGCTGTACAATTCACACAGCATTATCTAGCCCCAAGGTAAGCAGAGCTTGTGTTATGGGTACTAGATAACATTTACTGATATACATAATACATAGATAGATATTTTTTATTATACATAGAAAACGACCAGAACACCCTGCACAAATGTCTGCAGATCGTACACACAAATGTCCCGAGGCGGGAATCGAACCCGCAACCTCCTGCATCGCAGGCAGACCTTCGCCTACCGTGTCACAGAGGTCGTCAGATATTCAATAAGTACCTATAGAAGTAAAGTATGTTTTTCTAGTATGTTTACCTATTTCTTCTCCAAGTCTCAAATGGTTCTGTTTAGTTTCTTCATGGACTGACTTATGAGCAGACTGAAAAGATGTTCCTTGATTGGAAATTAGGATAGCGTTCCAACAGTGACTTTCATCCGTTTTGGTTGGTTGAGGAATTCCACTTGCAATCTCTACTTTCAGTGAACAGTAGGGGAAAGGCTCCAACACGAAGCCGAGATCTTAAGCGAGCTGATCCGTGAAACCTTTTATCCAAGTGCTTACGGCATACGCGAAGCCTACGAAGTTGAAATTCAGGCAAACTGCGTCTCACATCCAATGGAGTCCTATCTCAGTCCTTGGGAAACAATGCAGTGACATCTTCACTTCTGCTATTGCAGTTCACAACACAGCACTTGTATTTAGACATTATCAGTTATAAAATCAGAGAAAAGTTATGGAACCGAATCAATAAGAACTAATTTTCGATCAAGTAATGAACTGTAAGTAATGGCGGCCAAAGAGAATATAAATACTACATGACGGCGGCAAGGGCAAGCAAGCAGCTGGCACGTGGTCGAGCCAGAACGTTGGGAAAGAAGTAAACGTGAGGGGGGGTGAAAAACTATCAAAATGTATAAGCCCACCACAGATTACTAATGCCTAAATTCCGTCTTTGAAGATTGTAGGCCATGCTCACAACTGATAATATCGGGAATTCTTCCCATGGCCGATACCCAGGGACCGATGCCCGTCGTCGTCGCCGCCGTCGTCGTCGCCATGCGCCATCTTGCATCTCCCTTTTTCACCGACCGGGAAAGAGGGAAAGACCACACGATCAGTTGTCAGTGTCAGTTTTCCAAAGATTGTCAATGTCATCTTTTGGACAAACAAAACCACAAACAGGGGATGGATTTACATCTAAACGACGACCCTTAGCAAAGCTCTCCCTAGGTATGAGAACTTAGATGAATTATACCTAGATGGTTGGCATGCGTGGCCGTGAAGCGAGACAGAGTATACGAAGTGGTGTTGCCATGCAATTTTTTTTACCCTGACTAGGTTCGTAATTTCATGTCTGGTAGAGCCGTATGGTGCAGGCTTAGAATTTGCACTAACCGAACTCTTCTCGTGGGTATCGTATGAGGCGACTAAGGGATATACACCGGGGGGCGGGCAGCAGCGCCTCTTGCAGAATAGATCTACCACCGAACTGAACTGCGATTCACAATGCCATGCCTTCTGCATGCCCAGCGTGAGGATTAGAAGCATTACCCCTCATCATCATCATCAGCCTATACCAGTCCACTGCTGTCTACGGATTCCTAAAATTTATTTAAATAAGTACCTACCTTAGTATGCGGGAATAGGTAAACTGAGCATTGAAATAAAACTACTTTTAGGTATCAATTTTATTTTCTTAAATTTATTACCACCGCTACTTATACTACTAGCTACGTGAAGAAATAATTTCAAACTCTTTAAAATATTATACTTTATTTACTATTAACTTATACAAATAATTTTGAAAAAAATATTATTGCTAGGGAATCCATTCAAAAACGATAAACAGGCACAGACTTACAATAAAAATTGCACTTTGGAAATCACATTTCTGCTAAGTATTTAATATTACACAGGAATTGCCAAGATAAGACAACCAGAACAAGAAATTCAAAAGCATTTTTACAATATAGGCCTACCTACTTCAGATAAAAGTGCAGAGAAAACCAAATAAATGACACTATTTATACCTCAAACACAGTATTACCTACGTCCTTGCTTATTTATACAAATATTATTATGTAATAATGACTTTTTTGATTCATAGATAGTTATATCAATATTTACTCTCCACAAATCAACTGCATACCCAACTTATCAAAATGTAGGTTTATCAGTCTTATATTCAATTATATTAATATTATTAGTACTTATATACATTAGTATTAACAAGTAATTTTTATTAGTACTAAATACTATTTTTTGAAAATAATATAATATGCACATAATTCATAATATTGTACGTACATTTTATTAAACTGTACTTATTAATTTACACTGTGTGGTTGTATGTGTATAATGGATTGTATTTCTCTTACAAACACAAAGTTTTCATGATTTCCTTCACGTACCTTTCCCGTAGTATTTATCTTACATGCCTGAAATAAAATGTTAAAGGAAATAATAATATGAATATTATATACATAATATAGTACCTAGTTTAAATATGGCAAGTATTAGTTACACCAAATCCCAATACCATTTAAATATTTTTGAATTTGATTTGAATGGAAGGTAGGTAGACTAAAACACAAAGTAGGTAAGAATATTGTTTAATCCAAGTTTCAAAAAAACTTTCAACCACTGTTGCACTGAGCCATTAGTTATGTATTTATTTATTTTACTTACCAGTCTTGTAACAGCACGAGGGATATGTTCGCTGTTTCTTTTTATGAAAACATTTTCATGAATGGTTTTGATACAAATTCTTGAATTTTTTTTGGGTTCCCACATTTTTGCGACTCGAGGGGCTTCTATCTATCCAAAGCAGACGTTTTCATTACTACAAGACGGTTCATTGTTTTTGGGAAATCTGTAAAAAATAAAAACATATTTTAAGTTAATGTGGATGTAAGTATTTATGAGAATATTTTGCGCCATGTTTGGGGAATTTTATTGTCGAGTGCAGGCAACCCCAAATTTTCGTAATTTTAGGTTATGTTCATTAGAATTAGCACAAAACATAATTTTTGAGCCTTTTCTCAATGGAAATCTATGAATCTATAAGTTTTGAACCTTTTATAAGTCAAACGAACTTGTACTTACAAGTGGAATGATAAATTTGGCACTTTTCGTTCACCTTCACTTTAACATCAAATAACATTGCATCACATCATCTTTGCTTCAGGTATATATTGTTGTGAGATGCAGGAATGTCCGCAGAGTCACTTTACCACATTTAATTAGCAAAAAACATTATAAAGGTCGAATAAACAAATACTGTGTTGAAGTCCATCGATGTGCCCGGCACATTTGTTTAGCTATGAAATAGGAATAGGGCTCATTCTATCTCATTTTTTCTCAGGCTAGCAGCATATTTTGATCTCTCTCTTGTGTGAATGAGATGGGCATATACAAGAGCTCTATACCCTTCTTCCTCTGTGTATGAGAATAAAACCACTGCAGCCCGCTACCTAAAATACATGCCTCGTCTACATGTTTTTTTTCTGCAACACTTCCTGTTGTTTGAAAATCAGATCTGGCAACACTGTTAGCAGTCGTGCGTGTTTACCATAAATTAGGAAGTATACTACGTACGTTACGTACGTGTTTGTTTACGTTTTTGCAGCATTTGTAGTGGAATTTCTGTGAAAGAAATCCTGTAATATTTCGTCTTTGCTCTCCGGGAATCACTATGGATATGGATAATCGTAAGTGTTGTGTTTGATATTTTACCTATAAGGTACTCCTTCCTGGGTACAATTTGTTCAAAAGAACTGCACTTTTTCAATTTTGCATATTTTCCAGCTGATAGCAACGAAGAGTTCGGAGGCGGTCACCAGCTCGTTGTCGACTTCGAGGCGTTCCTAGCGGACGACGAGTCCGAGGACGAGGACGAGCAGCAGTGGGACGATAACGCGCTCGTAGACAGCTTCGACATCGCGCTGGCTGCCGTGCACGCGGTGAGACCGACCTCACACCACTTGCATTACTTACTGTAAATAAACAGCCAAACCCCATCTCGGTACTAAATAAGTTACTTCCAACCCTAGGGTACTATTTTCTATGAATAAACCACAAATTTATGGTTTTCTGATTTTTCCCTTTACTTGTGCCTGCTATAAGACATTGCTTCTTGCCAAATTTCATGGTTCTAAGTCAACAGATAGTACCCCATAGGTTTTTGGTCCATGGCAAGATTGAAAATGTTTTTTTTTAGTTAATTAACTACAGATTTTCGTATTTTTGCCTTTATTTGTGCTATTAAGCCTTGCTTCTTGCCAATATTCATGATTCTAGGTTAACGGGAAGTACCCTGTAGGTTTTTGGTCTATGGCGAGATTATTTATTTTTTTCTGAGAATAAACTACAAATTTACTATTTTTGGATTTTTCCCTTTACTTGAACTATAAGACCTTGCTTCTTGCTAAATTTCATGGTTCTAGGTCAACGGGAAATACCCTTTAGGTTTTGAGTGCATGTGATACCCTTGGAACATTAAAATACAAAACAAAGTGATCCTATAATAATAATAATATACTTTTATTTCAGACACATGTTCCATATGAATTATCACTTAAATTAAACTTAGAAATACACATTAACAAAAAAACAAAATACAAAATGTACCTATATTTAGGATACTATTTGCATCCAGCGTTTATAGGTGTCTGTTAGAATCAAATGATCAGACATACTAGTAATTATACTATTCTTACACTTGCCAACCCTGGACAAGAATTTAGCAATGCGAGTTCTTTGGATGACTTCAAAGGTGCTTACTCTTGCCTCTAAGAACATCTCGGAGGTGCTGCAGCACCATGCTAGACCAAAGAACTGCCTAAAGAGGTTATTGTATTTTTCTTTCTTTCTTCTTACAGAGCGCTCTCCGCTGACACTCCATATCCTCGTCGTCTTTTAGGTTTGATGTCACAATATAACCAAGGTACTCGAAGCTCTCTACAATTTTAATCGTCTGCTCATTGAGAAGTACACTTGGAATACTATCCGGTCCCTTCCCCGACCTAAATACTACCATCTGTGTCTTCTTGGTATTATAAACTAAGCAGTGTTCTTTAGCATAGCATTCGCAGATGCCAACTAACTGTGTTAGACCTTTAATAGAGGCAGCAAAAGTCTTACATACTTACTAAAGTATATGGCGTTTTTGTAGTGTCAAAAGATATTCCGACCAGACTGAGAAGATGACGCTTTTAGTATGAAATTATATCGAGACCCTGCACGGCGCACGCACAGGTTAACATGCCACACTAACAACCTTTATTCTTCTTGAACCGTGATAAAAAGACAGTTGAAATTTGAACGGCTGTGGTTTACTATTAAATAAATAAATAAATAATAAATAATGCTGGACAATTCACACAGCATTATCTAGCCCCAAGGTAAGCAGAGCTTGTGTTATGGGTACTAGATAACTGATATACCTACGTAATATTATACATTACATAGATAGATATTTTTTTATTATACATAGAAAACACCCAGACCAACGGAACAAATTTCTGCAGATCGTACACAAATTTGTTCCGAGGCAGGGATCGAACCCGCAACCTCTTGGCAGACTCTCGCCCGCTGCGCCACTGAGGTCGTCAAAATTTGCCGCTAAAACAACAAATAATAAACAAAAATATAGTAGGTATAAATAGCGTCTTAGCTATGCAAAATTTCATAATGATTGCTCTCATAGGAACAGAGATATGGAACAAAACTATAAAATAACACCTGAGCTGGCGTTATGCTAGCATACCCATTAAAAACCGAAATAGTTCTTATAGAAAACGAGGTTTTCTTTATGTAAATGCTATATGTATAAATAGTGCGTGAAGTACTTCCTCTCCCAGTTAGGGCTGCCATCCGTCCGGGTTTCCCCGGATTTGTCCTAGTTTAGAAGGCGTCCGGGGAGCGTCCGGGCGGGGTTTTATTTGTAGTCCGGGTTTTACACTTTTCAAATAATCAACGGTCGCGCGCGACTCGTAACGCGCGGCGCGTGCATGTTTACCGAATATAAACGAGAATACTCAATGGACTGCTATTGAAGACACTATTTTTTTTTTAAAGACAAGAACATAGAAATTGACGACGTAAAATTAATAGATGAGTGGGTGAATTTAAAATCTTTCAGTCAAAATCTAAGCCAGCAAGATAAATTTCTAAATGCAAATCAACTTTGGTTACAATTTTTTCGAACACCGAATGCTCATTTATATTCAGGATTATTTAAAATTGCACAGTATTTTTTTGACTGATAATAGTTCCTTTTAAAGCTTTTTAAGAAAATTTTGTTTTGTTAAACGAGTAGAGATATTTTTTTTTGTTACAAGAGTCTAATTTTCTTTTATTTAAAAAAACGAGAAATGTAAGTTCCTTAAAACTTTAAGAATATTTGGTTTTGTTTCCTTTTTAGACGTAATTTAGTTTAAATTGATTAAAAATAATAAATAAATATTTAAAACCATTAAAACTATATTTTTTCCACTTAGAAACTTAGAAAAAATAAAATCTCTTGAAACGTCCGGGTAGTAAGATCCAAAATCCGGGGTTTTCACGTTTCTTGTCCTGGGTGACAGACTTTCGAGGTGGCAGCCCTACTCCCAGTAGTCATACTTTATGCAAAATCGTAATCAAACAACTATAAAAAGTTGATGTAAAGTTCTAGGAACAAATTTGACGAACAATGTAGTAGATAGTAATAATTAGGTAGTCGTTTTGTTACTATGAATGAGCTGTCACGAGTATTTTTATCTATATTTAGCTTCATATAAAGCCAAGCATTCATAAAGTTTTGATAATTTACCTATGTGTTCAGAAGTCACGTTTAGCGGCAGAAGTAGGCCCGCAGCCCGCATGTGGGCTAGTTTGACACAACGTCTAATTGCATTAAAAGTCAATGTTATGTCACCGCAGGGTTACTTCGACACCTAAAAAAAAGTTTATCCTATATTGCATCATATAAAACCATGGAAAAGGATAAAAACCAAAACAAAATATAGAAAATCAACGTATAATTTATATAAGTACCTAAATATTGTCAAAAATTGTTATTTTGCATACTGCAACTTACGTTTACATAAAAATTATTAAAAACACATCTAGTTAACGATATTGGACACTTTGATCAACATTTGGCACAGGTTTCACTTAATTATACATAGGAACTTTCATTATAGGAACATCAAAAATCAACAAAATTTAATAAAAAATAGAATGTCACTCCGAGTCCTCGCAGATCTCACACTCATAGGCAGAATGTCACTCCGAGTCCTCGCAGATCTCACACTCATAGGCAGAATGTCACTCCGAGTCCTCGCAGATCTCACACTCATAGGCAGAATGTCACTCCGAGTCCTCGCAGATCTCACACTCATAGGCAGAATGTCACTCCGAGTCCTCGCAGATCTCACACTCATAGGCAGGGTCTTTGGATCCTTTGTTAGTTTGTTACACATTCCACAAACCCAATTCTTACAGGTGACGCAGCATATATCCAATCCTTATTATGACGGTAAAATCTGTAGTTAGTCACACCTGCACATCTTCACTGTAATTTTTATATTCTCCCTCCTACTTTCTTTTTATAATTTCTAACCATTTTTAGGGTTCCGTACCTCAAAAGGAAAAAGGAACCCTTATAGGATCACTTTGTTGTCCGTCTGTCCGTCTGTCAATCCTCTTTTCTCAGAAACGCGTGGAGTTATCGAGTTGATATTCATATCATATACGCAGACTCGTAACCTCTTGAAGCCTCGATATAAATCAAAATTCTAAGTCAACGCAATCAAAAGTTACAGCTGTTTATGTCATTTTTTTTTTAATTTTCCAAGGAAATCACGTGCTCACAAAACCTATAGGGTACTTTCCGTTGACCTAGAACCATGAAATTTGGCAAGAAGCAAGGTCTTATAACACAAGTAAAGGAAGAAATCCGAAAACGGTAAATTTGTAGTTATTCACAGAAAAAATAATTTTCGAATCTCGTTATGGACCAAAAACCTATAGGGTACTTCCTGTTGACCTAGAACCTTGAAATTTGTTGAGAAGCAAGGTCTTATAACACAAGTAAAGGAAAAAATCCGAAAACAGTAAATTTGTAGATAATTCACAGAAAAAATTATTTCCGAATCTCGCCATGGACCAAAAACCTGTAGGGTACTTTCCGTTGACCTAGAACCATGAAATTTGGCAAAAAGCAATGTCTTAAAGTACAAGTAAAGGATAAAATCTGAAAACCGTAAATTTGTGGTTTATTCATAGAAAATAGTACATTGTTACCCTAGGGTTGGACGTAACTTATTTAGTCACGAGACGGGGATTGGCGCCCGAGCGTAGCGAGGGCGCCAATAGTTCGAGGGACTAAATAAGTTACGTTATAATCGTTATCAAAACAGGAAATTATTGTGGCATATTCGTCTGGGTTGATTTCTTTGCTGAAAGGTAGGAGTTTGTACGGAACCCTTGATGCGCGAGTCTAACTCGCACTTGACGTTTTATTTAATCTCTACGAGCTTTTCTTTTCATAACCTAGAACAAAGAAAGTACCTAATTTTAAACTTATAAAAACAAAACAAAACATCTGCAAATACCCATATGTCAAAGTAGCCCCAAAATGTGTCAAAGTAACCCCCAATGTCAAAGTAGCCCCGGTTTACGGTACCTTATAGGTTTTTGGTCCATGGCAAGATTAAAAAAATATTTTTTATGGAATTAACTACAAATTTACCGTTTTTGGATTTTTTTCCTTTACTTGTGTTATATGACCTTGCTTCTCACTAAATTTCATGGTTCTAGGTCAACGGGAAGTACCCTATAGGTTTTAGTCCATGGCATTAACTACAAATTTACGGTTTTCGGATTTTTCCCTTTACTTGTGCTATAAGACCTTGCTTCTTGCCAAATTTCATGGTTCTAGGTCAACGGGAAGTACCCTGTAGGTTTTGTGTGCATGTGATTCCCTTGGAAAATTTAAAAAAATAGACATAAACAGCTGTAACTTTTGATTGCGTTGACTTGGAAGTTTGATTTATGTATATCAAGGCTTCAAGAGTAAGACGTTACGAGTCTGCGTATATGATGTAAACCAAGGAGGCGCTATTTATTTTACTTTTGCACTGATTATACTCTATTTATACGCTATTTAGTATACATAACAACAAAATTCAAAATTCAAAGTGCTTTATTTCCTTTAGACCTTACAGGACTCTTGGACACGTCACAAAAACTCAGATTACATAAGTAAAACTAGGAAATAAAGTGATCACTTTGATTTTTTTTCCACTTCAATCTTTTTAAGGTAAAGTAAAGAAGCGAACAAGAAACCTTTACCTTGTTAGAATGTTAGTTTTCGAGTTGGAGCAAAACTCGTCCCAAGCTTTTTTATCGTCTAGATAATCTGATATTTTATAGTAAGCCTTTTTACAAAATGTTTGACAATTTGTTTGAATTTATTTATTGATAATTTTTGCAACTCACTTGGAGTTTTGTTGTAGAAGCGTATACATTGTCCTTTAAAAGATACATTAATCTTGTGTAGCCTAGTTGTGGGCACAGCGAGTTTATTCTTATTTCTAGTATTTAAATTATGTATATCGCTATTTTTGGGGAACCGATTGATATTCTTATGAGTGTACAACAAGTTTTCATAAATATATTGACATGGTACTAGGGGTTGCATTATCCGTTAAATTTTCGTATCCGGATAATTCGGATAGTAGTGAGCCGTACTATTCGGATATTCGGATATTTCGGATAATTCGGATAATTGAAAAATATACATAAAAAAATTAAAGTTGTAATAAAATAACAATAGAATTCGTATAGAAACTGAACAACAAAGAGATTAAAAATAAGAGTATCGATCAAATGAAAGGTAAAGGTATTATAATAAGTTATATTTCAATTCAAAGTCACCAAAAGTATCACCGCAAAATTCATTTAGCTCGTAGTAGCATTTTTTCAAAAGCATCTCTTCTAATCTTATTTCAAATATTTTGTTATTTTCTTGGATTTTTATCTGGTCTGGAATTTTATTATATATTTCAGTGTATTGCCTTCGGCTTGACCTTTCGGAGATTACCTTTACCTACCTAGCTGCACACACTTACCTACTTCGTCTCTGTGTGGGTTGCGCGCGCCCTTCGCGAGAGGCGGGGCGCGCGGGGGAGCGGCGATGTCAGGCGCGGGAACGGGTGACTGCGCTTCTTCAGTACGCTTATATTTACCAAGTTGTACACACGTGCTACTTACTCAAAATTTTTGCAACGTTGTTGTAACGTTTATGCTTATAAGTGTTATGTTATAATACCCTTGTGGTTATAAACAAGTGCTATCGCAAGTCGGATTTCGTTTATAAAAGCGGTAAGTGCTTGTTTTCATGTGATATTTGTCTCTGCTTTATATGTGGGTTTTTCAGGTACAAATAAATACCGTGAGGTGTGAGTACCTGGTATTTATTATTTTCTCTTCGGTTGTCGGTCATTCACCACTTCCGTAATAGAAATTGTTTTGCTTATGATCTGTCGGCCCCTGCCACTATCATTATTTTTGTGGATAAAATGCTATCCCAAGAGCCGCTGTCGATTTCATCACTCGGCTTCTTCTGCTAGTCCAGATTTGCTCATTCTGTCAAATCTTGAGCAGTTTGCGTCTCAACAATCGAGCCTTACGGCTCGAAAGTCGAGCCGCGTTCGTCTCGAAGATCAAGCCGCGCGGCTCGAGATTTCAGCCGCGCGGCTGAAACTTTGAGCCGCGCGGCTGAAAGTCGAGCCGCGTTCGTCTCGAATCAAGCCGCGCGGCTTGAGATTTCAGCCGCGCGGCTCAAAGTTTCAGCCGTGCGGCTCAAAGTTTCAGCCGTACGGCTCAAAGTTCGAGCGGCGCCGCTCGTTATTTGAGCAGACTTTTCAAACTTTGAGCAGTGCTAGCAACAAACAAGACTATTGTACGCATTATTCTCCAAGAGCCCAATTATGTCGCACGACGTGCATGACTATCACTGTCAAAGCTATATAATGAACCTCACCTTTTTCTTATTGCTTTGCTAATATTGCCTGATTACAACGCCTTTGCTTGTTGGGTATGCTTGTCTATGACTTGACAGCTTGCTTTTCTTCTTTTAGATGGCATAAGGTGGGGGCTTTGTCACCCTTGGTCAAAGAGAATATAACGCTGCCCTTCGTGTTTTCTTAGTGGAGAAGGCTGAATCACAACAAGAGATAATTTTGGAGCGTGTAAAACAGCTAGCTCAAGAACATCTTCCAGAGGGATGGGCCCAGTGGGAAGTGGCAGATATAACTAAAGAAGTTTTTGGCCATATTTTTGCCCTTCCAACCGTGGGCTTGGCCCTAGCGTTTAACCCAGAGGCGGACCACCTATCAGAGAAGGGCTACAGAGATATGCGTCGAAAGCTATTAGACTGGGCATTCTCTCGGGCTCTCATATGAGGCCCTCCTGTGGTGGCGAACCGGATGCGTGGATCCGCAGCTCGTACTGAGTTATTCAAGCATTCTGTTGAAGTTTTACGGCCTTTGCTATATACACGTTCACAAGCAGATAGTATTTTGTCTGGTAAACTATCAGAGTCTGACGGAACCCGCCGGAAAAGAAGGAGTACCTCATCAATCAATAGCCTATATACTTGTAACAAAATGCCCCGTTTAGACGACAGATACGAGACACTAAATAAGAAGATGGAAAATATGTTCTCCTTACTATTTTTTTTTTATAAAAGATTGAGCACAAATCCGCCCCTGACCGGTATCGGAGCAAGATATATCGGATTCGGATGCGTCTATCGACTGCTCTTCATGGAGAGCCCTTATGAGCCCGCTCATGGACACTTTACCCTGCTCAGATGGAGATGTACCTACTTGCAGCAGATTTCGACTTTTACCCCAAGTCAAAGAGGCAGATCCCCTAGTCCCTGAGCCTAATGTCCGAATTAAGAAGGAAGGGATAGATTGCCAACGCTTAGGCATGGATGGGTGGAACCGTATCCGCTACAAGGCGGTTGAAAAGTTGCTACAGGCATCTCCAGTATTTAGTTCACTGAAAGTAAATACGGAGCTCAATTCTATTGTGCCTTCGTGGCAGTGGTGGTATCAGGATGGCTCCCTAAGATAGATGAGATATTGGGCACAGTTACGTAAGGTCTCCTCATGCAACGCAAGGCACTATCCGAAAATTTAAAAACTATTGCGATTGATCATCCAGGAGCCGCTGGTCATATATAAAAGATTTTGGGGGAAGATTCCCAATTCAGAAGACTTAAACGCACATAGATCCGCGGTTTTCGATTGCAGACGCAAGTCTTTTAAGACTCATAGAGGAAGACAGACTTTAATGAGGTTTTGAACGCAGCGGTGCATCTGATCCCGTCTTCGGAATCGCACCTATTTGACGAACATAGATTCTCAGCTTTGGTAAAGGAGAATGGCGGGATTACAGATCGAAAGAGACAGATGCCGAGACACGCAAATCAGCAGCTCCGAGAGGAACGTTTCAGAGTCGTTAACAGAGGCCGTCAACGGCTCAGGGAATGCCTTCGTCAGATGCCTCTAACCCCCGTTCTGGCCAGTTCAAGTCTGCAGGCAGGCAGCGTGGTCAAGGTTCCGGTAGAAGATCACAAGGTAACCGTAGGTATTGACGGTTTTCGCGGGGGCCCACTGAAGAATTTTGCTTCTCAGTGGTTAAGGTTAGGGGCCACAAAAGCTATTACAAGGATAATAACAGGCTATGCGATACCGTTTGTTATGAAGCTGCCATCCATTTCTCTAACCAGAAAATCCCAGTTTACGACAAAGACCTCATCGGCGAAATAAAAGGTCTTTTAGCAGCAGGGGTTGTAGAGAGTTCAAAAAGCTCTTCCAAATGGAAAAGTCAGGCAGATATTCGATCTTCGATGCTTGAACGCTTTTCTCGATCCTCCCAAGTTCAGATTAATCAACCAAACAACAGGTCCCTCAGTTTTTTTTTTGCAAAACGGCGACTTTCTAGCCAAGTTAGATTTCAGCCAGGCGTATTTTCATATTCCATTAAGGGAGAGTCATCGAAGATATCTGTCATTCCTTTACAGAAAGAGACTTCCAGATGACACCCTACCGTTCGCCCTTTCCAAGCGTTATCTCGCGTCAGCAGAGTTCTGTAATTTTAGAGAGTCAGCTAAGTGGCAGTAGATCTTCTACAGCAGCTAGGATGGATGTAAACATACAGAAGTCGGTTCTAAGGCCGACGCAGGAGATAGAGTTCCTGGGCATTACGAAGGATCTGAGAGAAGTACTAGAATCAGTCACTAGAATCGGTCGTGGGAATCGGGCACAGCTCTGCTAGGCAGGCTAGGTTTTGCGTCCCTGGTAACACCTCTGGGTCGATTGAATACCAGACGTATTCAAAGAGCCAGTCGACAGCTTTCTCACGCTCTTCCAAAGTTGTTACACCTTCGTCAGCTCTGCTGGACTGCCAGTGGTGAATCAGAAATATCAGGAGGCCAGGAAAGATATTTGTACCAGAACCAACAGTCTTCCTATCCACAGATGCATCCGAACAGTTTCTCTCGGGTCTTTGGATAGGAAACCAGTTAGGGTGGCATATAAACAGGAAGGAAATGTACGCGGTGCTAATCGCTCTGTTGAATTGTCGGGAGACAGTTCGAGGCAGATCGGTAATGGTGCAGTCCGACAACAAGACAGTTGTTTCATACTTGAGAAACCAAGGGGGGACTCGTTCGGTTGTCCTGAATTCCTGATGGAAACGACCAGAAAGTTGTGGGATTTGACAGGCGATCTGGGTGTGTCCCTTCATGCCTTCAATCTCCCAGGACGTTACAACACAATCTCCGACTGTCTGTCACGAGGGAACATACTTCCTGATTGGCACCTCCAGAAGGACATTCTGCTAAAGATATTTCGCAGGTGGGGTGTACCTCAAGTGGATCTGTTTGCCACAAGTCGGTCAAAGATTGTTCCGTCATATGTGACCATAGAAGCGGGGGATGTGAATGCCTTATTTATCAACGCTTTCAGCCGTCAGTGGCACTTCTTTCTAGCGTGGGCTTTTCCACCACCGCCTCTAATTCCCAGAGTTCTTCGCCACCTCAACGAGTCGTCAGGGATCTTCCTTCTTGTAGTTAAGTTACCCGATAGGAGGGAGCGTTTTAACAAAGCGACTTGAAACAACGGGCTCTGGAAGCTCCGTTCCAAATTCGCAACTTGTAGGACTGTCTAATAGACTTGGCTGTCAATCGCCCTCCGCCACAAACGGAGTGTCTCTGTTTAGAGGTTTGGAGAGCACGGGGTGTAGTAAGTTAGTCGAAGGCCTAGACCCAGACGATGTAGAGCTCTTACAGTCCGCATGGAGAGTCTCCACCTGGCGCACTTATGCTTCAGCATGGAAGCAGTGGGTTTCATGGTGCAAGGAGAAATGCATTGAGCCTAGTAATCCTCGACCGCAGGCGGTAGTTTCTTACTTAGGCTTTTTATCGCGTTCCAAAAATTTGGCGTATACAATTTTGGTTCATAAGTCGGTTATTGTTACATTAGCGGACCCTGTTCAAGAAAGACGGTTGGCGGGTCATCCTTTAATATCTACCTTTCTAAAAGCAATAAGCTTATATAAATGCATTGCTTTGAATCCAAGATCTCAGATCTGTGACATCCAGGATCAGTGGTTGCGTGCTCATGTCCCAGCCAGGGACAGCATTTGTCAAGTTTCAAGACATGTAGATTTTTTGCTTTTAGTTGCGTCTGGACGACGTATTCATGACTTAACTCTCTTAGATATTGATGAGCAGCATTGCCAAAGGAAGGAATCTTCCATTACGTTTTGGCCAAGATTTGGTTCCAAATCTGATTGTATTATGTACCGTCAATCAGGTTGGCTACTGGCTTGTTCTGGAAAGACGGCGCTAAGTTTAGTGACTTGGACTAGGTGTTTAATCGACCTTTCAGCTTCTAGGAGGAAAGCGAGAAAGGGTCTTTTCAACCTTTTTATTACTACTCGAGGAGAGGTGAAGCCTGCATCAAGATCGGTTATTGCAGGCTGGCTAAAAACTGCTTTTAAAGATTTGGGTATTAATTGTAGTCCAGGTTCAATTCGATCAGCAGTAGCTTCGAATAATTTAAATACAATGTTCCCTTGGATAATATTCTGGCGCGGGGTAATTGGAGAAATTCACGAAACTTTTTCAAACATTATTGTAAACCGGTGGAACGGTCGCACGGCTGCAATTCTAATTTACTGAATAATTCTTTCTCGGTTGCAATGTGACCTTTGAGGTATTTAGTTGAGGAATTTACTTCTTGCATAATGACGGTTTGTTTGCTGATTAGTACTTTATTTATTTACTTCTCCTAGCGTGTGAAGTCACGCTTTGTTATACTTTTAAGAAAATCTTTAATTTGGGTGGTGTCTAGATAAGTTGTCTCCTTTGTAAAGGTGCTCTTAATATAATTATAATATTGTTTAATAAACATATTGGGTTTTTTTTTTTTTGTTCCCAAATATATATGTGAATCGAAAAGGTTTTCCTTAGTCACAGTACGCTTGGGAGCGCCGGCAGATGATAAACACGTCTCCGAAAGGTCAAGCCGAAGGCAATACACTGAAATAGGACCGTTTTCCACCCCGTAGGGAAGAAAACGATTATTTCAGGTCTTGCCGAGGCTTGACCTGAGCAAGTCCTTGCCGGCTTTTCGGATATAGGTACTGAAGAAGCGCAGTCACCCGTTCCCGCGCCTGACATCGCCGCTCCCCCGCGCGCCCCGCCTCTCGCGAAGGGCGCGCGCAACCCACACAGAGACGAAGTAGGTAAGTGTGTGCAGCTAGGTAGGTAAAGGTAATCTCCGAAAGGTCAAGCCTCGGCAAGACCTGAAATAATCGTTTTCTTCCCTACGGGGTGGAAAACGGTCCTATTTTAACCGCCATTGAGTGTGGACTAGTTTGGTGTATTTTTAATTTTGATGCAGGTGTCACAATATTATGTATGTACCGACTTTGATAGCGACGCGGTTGTTCATTTATTTTTTTAAAGAAATGAGTGTTTTTTCTTACAAATTTACAAGTTTCCAGAATATAAATTGAAGTTAATGTCAAGATTTTAAGCTCACGGAAGTGTGGTTTACATGATTCTGGTATTCTTTTATTGGATATTTACTAGGATACGAATGCACTTTTTTTGACTAGTGAACAGGTCTTGTGCGTCTACACTGGCCCCCAAAGTATAATCCCGTAAAGTAGCCATGCAAAGGCATTTGCATAGTTCGCAGATTTACTTGTTTTGAGGTCTGTGGCCTTACGTAATTCCGTCAGAGCATAGGAGAAACTAGATAGTCTTGATTTTATCTTTTTTTATATGGCTTTTCCAATTAATATTTATGTCAATATCTAAACCTAACAATGTAAATGTGTCAACGCATTCTAATTCTATGTTATTGTATGTATGTCATGTGTATGTCAAGGGGTGATTTTTGGTAAGGTCTAAATTGCATTATTTTGGTTTTTGCGTAATTAATTTCAAGGTTATGGTTAGTTATCCAATTAGTTATTAAATTAAAGATGTCAAGAAGATTATTATTTAAATTCATGTAATTTTTACACGATGTCAACAAGGATATATCGTCAGCAAATAAAATACATGATTTATACATACATATACATTAAGGCAAGTCATTAATATATATATATTAAAAAAAGAATACATCCAAGGACGCTTCATGAGATCAAACTTACAAGTGTACACACACATTTATGTTGTATATCAATCAAATTAAATAAACATCTCTTTCCATCGAACTTATTTTTAACATAAATACAATTCCTTCCTCCGTAACGTAACGATCGTAAATCAACTTCCTATTTTAATAGGTACTCTTAGTGTGTGCGGGGGGGGGGGGGGTAGCTGCGCTGCGTGCTCGGAGATCGGTCTGTGTCGGCGTCGTCGAATCACTGACCAACCAGTGTCAACGCTAGTGAAGCGATTGCGCGCTACTGCTAGAGTAGGTCTTGCTTGTTTATAGCTTCAGGAATTATTACATTTATGTATATTTTTAACAACACAAGGTATTGTATGCATTAAATATGACATTTCTAAAATGCTGGATGCGGTGTAGTGTTGTCTTGAATTAGAAAAAATCAACTGGAGGTACATTATCCGTATTATTCATATTATCCGGATAATGAAGCTCCCATTATCCGGATATGAAAATTAGCGGATATCCGGATAATTCGGATATCCGGATATCCGGATTGCAATCCCTACATGGTACTGTCATTATGTTTATGTCTTTAAATTTATCACGTAGGGACTCTCTGGGACCCATATCATAGATTGCACGAACAGCCCTCTTCTGCAGCACAAATACGGTGTTAATATCTGCAGCGTTCCCCCACAGCAGTATACCATAAGACATAATACTATGGAAGTAGCTACTAGTCTAGAAGTATCAACGTCTGTAAGATGACGGATTTTTTTGACTGCATATGCTGCAGAACTTAGTCTCTTCGATAGCTTATCTATGTGCGGGCCCCATTGAAGTTTACTATCTAAGGTAATTCCTAAGAATACGGTACTGTCCACAAATTCTACCGATTCTTCTATTACGTATACATTAGCCTTAACTTGTTTTACATTTGGTAAAATAAATCTAATACATTTAGTTTTGGTTTCGTTGAGCAAAAGATTATTGACACTAAACCAATTGACTATTTTTGATATTGCATTATTTACATCGTCGAAGTTGTTTTGTCGTTTCATTTTAAAAATTAATGAAGTGTCATCAGCAAATAATACAATCTCGTGATTATTCTTAACAAGATGAGGCAGATCGTTAATGTAAACTAGAAATAGGAAGGGACCGAGGATAGAACCCTGCGGTACACCCATTGTAACTACAGACCCCGAGGACCGTTTCCCATTGATGTCCACTCTTTGTATCCTATCACTCAAGTAAGATGCCAAAAGATCCAAAGAGGTGTCCACTATTCCATAGTGATGTAGTTTCCTGATTAATGTTTTATGGTGTACGCAATCAAATGCTTTTGACAAGTCGCAAAAAACGCCTAAAGCATCTTGCGACTTCTCCCAAGCATCAAATATATGCGATACTAACTCTACACCGGCATCAGTAGTTGACCTGCCGCGAGTGAAACCAAATTGCTTACAATGCAGCAGGTCATTGCTATTAAAATGCCTAAGTAATTGATTTAAAATCAGTTTTTCAAAAACTTTGCTGAATGTAGGCAGTACTGATATCGGTCTAAAGTTAGTGGGGTCAGATCTACTACCCGATTTATACAGTGGTATAATTTTACTACATTTCATTAGATCAGGAAATACGCCACTATTAATGGATTCATTATATATAAAAGCAAGATCTGGTGCTATGGTATCAATTAAAGGTTTAATAATTTTAACGGAAATGCCCCAGTGATCTGCAGTTTTCTTTACATTTAAAAGCTTAATCGCTTTTTTAACATCTTTTTCATTGACATGGTTGAAATAAAATTTATTATCGCATTTAGGTACATTTTCTATGAGTAATGACTCGGCGACTACTAGAGAAGAGTTTAGACTCTTTGTAGTAGAGATTGGAATGTCAGTGAAGAAGTTTTCAAATGCTTGGGCTACATCAACATCGTTTGTGACTGAGCAGTCATTAATCTTTAAATTATAATTATTATCGTAGGTACTGACTTTTCCAGTCTCACTATTTATTATTTTCCACGTTGATTTTATAACATTTTCACTATTTTTAATTTTCGAGCTAATATAATTTGATTTTGCGATTTGACAAACTTTTCTAAACATTTTTGAGTATTTTTTTACTTTTTTTTTTTAATTCCTGGCTAAAATTATATTGCTTTTCACTATACAGTTCATACAACTTTTGTCTACTCTTGTGTATACCTACTGTTGCCCACTCACTAAAGTTAAGTTTTTCTGAGACCACGATTGATTTGGGTATGAATATTGAATTGAACGCATTGGTGAATTTGTTAAAAAAACTACAATACGACTCATTTGGGTTGTTGATTGAGTAATTAGGTGATGGTTTAGATTCCCAATCCAATTTCAACCGTTCAAATCGATTTGTGGTCACAGGTATGTATTTTATTTTCTTTTTACAATCAGTATTTTTTTACTACAATTTTTAATTTAATTATTTGACCCAAGTGGTCGGATTTTAAATTGCTAATTATTTTTTTACTGTCAATTTTTTCATTTTGGCAAACAAATATATTATCTATACATTTTGCCGAGGTTTCAGTTATTCTAGTAGGTTCCATAAATATTGGCTTTAGATTATAAGAATTAAATAAGTTTGTTAATCTACTACTGTGGGAGTAAGTTTCTAAAACATCAATATTAAAGTCTCCACACACTATGATATTTTTATTAGATTTTGATATTTTAAATAAAATATCATCCATACTTTTTTCAAATATATCAAAAGAACCTGAGGGTATACGCTTACTACAATTCTTTGCTCCAGCTCTACACATGCTATTTCAATGTGACTTTCAACGGATAAGCATATTATGTCCTTACGTTCTTTGAATTTTATGAGTTTATTTAATAATATTAAAGAGCCTCCACGAATAGCATGTGATCTGCAAAAGGAACTACCAACGTGGTGATTACTGAAGTTAAACATGAGCTCATAGCTTTTTAGCCAGTGTTCTGTTAAGCAGATGATGTCAATATCCAATGAGTTCATGAACAATTCTAATTCTAATAATTTACTTCTCAATCCTTGAATATTTTGGTGAACCAAGTTGGTAGACTTTGCATTGATTTTACAATCTTGTTTTTCAACAAACGTGAATTCGGTTATGTGTACGCTACCATCACGGACACATGTCATGTGAATATCAACTCTATAACTCCACGCGTTTCTGAGAAAAGAGGGTTGACTTGACAGACGGACAACAAAGTGATCCTATAAGGGTTCCTTTTTTCCTCTTTAGGTACGGAACCCTAAAAATACTTTAGTGAAAACTTAGGTAGGTATAGATAAATAATGTATATTGTATATAAGATAAAAATTAAATATATTTAGTGAATGAAAGACAACATAATCATGAATTACTTAACTATAAACAACATGGGAATCAGTGTTGGTGCACCTTGTAGGTACTGGAGCGAAGTCGATACATTCCGCCAGTGTTCGTGCAAACTCGGGTGGACCCACCAACCGAGGATGCCCGAACACTACGGCAACTTATCCACTCGGCCTCTGCACTCATTGTTTTGTTAATCGCTCCTTGCGAAGCAAAACTATTGAGTCACAATACAAACTCAACTTGTGACGTCAGTAAAACGTCATGCAGTGACGTGTGGGTGAAACTTCACCCGAGGAACTCCTGGCTGGCTGTCTGCGGGCCTAGCACGGGCTTTCTTGTCTAGGGTAGAAAAGACTAAAAATGACATTTAGCTGTAGAGAGTAGAAAGTTTTCTTCGGACAGGAACACGGCGTTCGAAAGAATGAGGGGATAGAAACGATTTCTAATCTACCCTAGAGATGAGTCTACCACTGCGAGCATGCCAATAATTTTTTCTCTATTTTTGACATTTCATAATAGAAACATTTCTTCTAAAATTCTCTACACCTACCGGGACCTAGACAAGCCTTTCTCTCGTGATAAAGTATTTACGAAGAGAATTTTTGTTACGCCAAGTAGTATGAACGGGGGTAGGAATTGGCTTCTCAACCATTATGAAGAGAAAAATGATCGTAAGAAAGAGAGAAACGCAGTACGAGAGCTTACGGCAGCTCTCAATTTGCCGGAGGCCGAGTTTCGACGAAATTTTTTCGTGACTGATGAAGGAGATGGTACAATACTTGTGCCAAGAGCTGCAAGAAGAGCTGTCTCTCTCGCTCAACGCAAGGTTACCGACAAATAGTGAAAGTAAGTACTTAGTTTTTTTGAAAATTCAATTTTCGCGCGGGAGACCATGGGTATGACAATGCCATTCAAACAAAGAGAATAAAACCACTACGTTATTCCATACAAAGAGGATGTAAATATATTGTGCCATATGCAAAGCTGTGACGTTTTACTTCACATTGTCAAATGTTAAACGTTTCGTTCTACGTATAAACTGTATTTTTTGTTTCATGTTGATATTTTGTAGATAATGAAACGCAAAGAACGAACTTTTTACGACATTTTATAATTTATCTGTAGTTTATTTCTCGTTGCTATAGAAAGAGCTTGTCTACGAAGAAACTGTTTTCTAGGCTTTGTTTCGAGAAACGCCGTGTTCGGGGAATCGACAGATTGCGTAGACAAGAAACTGTCTTGTCTAGTCTAGGGTAGAGTAGAGATGAAATCCCCGTGCTAGGCCCGCTGCTGCACTTTGCGCATCGTATGCGACAACAGTGACGTCACGTCATATGCTATGACATCATCGGCAATTGTAACGTTACAATCCAGCGACTTCACCATCTACTCACGCAACGAGTGTAACACCAATATAAACATAGAGGCCAACTTCAACATCCCACTGCTGAACTCTACAGTGAACAGAACGGAGGAGGTACAAGACATTGATAAAAGACTTCTATTTCAAAAGAAAAGAGAAATCTTTCTCGAACAACTATATTCTAATGACTTACATCAATACGCGATTTGCTACACTCTACTTGCAGTCGCTATCGTCATCATCATCATCTGGGTAGTTAAAAAATACCTACCTCAAAGATGCTCAAACAAGCTTCATAAAGAAGACAGAGCTTCAACAACCAAGAAGAAGACCAGGCAGAAAACACTTAGCCACGCAGCGACCTCGTCACGAGCACGGGTCGAACTACAAAGAACACCTCAAGACAACATTTAACGAATAATACGTTCTGTGCTTTGTACTGGCATATCTTCTCTTGATAGTCATTTACATTTTATTTACTTATTTGATAAATATTTTAACTTTACTCTAAACTATATTTTAAACTTTACCTTAAACTTAATCTTGAATTTACTATTACATTTTAACCTAAACTTACATTATAAATAACTTAACTTTATCTTTACATTTTTACCTAACTTAACTTTCTCCTTTTGGGGTTGCCAACATGTACGGTTTCACCATACATACCTAAACAAAATACCGCACGCGTCATTTTGCACGCGCTGCAGTTTACTTTGACTGTCGTAATTTATATTACCTAAATTCTTCAGTACGTGACCTACTCTCGAGCAAGAGACACTATCAAAGGAAGACTTGCCACCTTTACTTTGTATTAACATCGTATGAATAAACTTAACTTTTACTGTGAATCTTGTGGTCGTGCTCATTATATAACTAACTGGCATAAACTCTAACTTACCCTATCAGTGAACTAAGTGATAGACTCAGTGTGGTACCATACAACTTGCGGTACCTACAACTACAACTACTACAACAGCATCGTTCATGTAAGGTCAACACCATCCAGACCCTACAAGCACCTACCTTTTTTTACGTTTTTGGATAAGTTATTGTAAGCATCGAGTAGAATTAAGTCGAAGTAGGTTCGCTTTTTCGAGACAAGGACGAGCGAACACCGCGCGGTGAAAGCGAGAAAGGGAGGCAAGAACCGACCCGCGCGCAATTTCACTGCTTTTTATTTTATTTATAAATTTGATATTGCTCTAAAATAATACTCTTTCGCAAAAAAATAAAACTATGTTGCTCTTAAGTGTTTAGTTAAGTATTTTTTAGACGACATTTCATTAAAATATGTTGAATAACTAGCAAATGAAACTGGTTTTCCAGTAAAAATGAATATTTAGAGGAAACTTTGCGATTTTTTTTTTATCGAGTCAAGTTGAGTCAATCGTGTTTCGACTACTACTATAACGCACTAACTAAAATCCTAAACTTTCGAGGATCATCAAAAAAGATTTAATTTTTATTATTTATTTATATTTTTATTGTATTGTCTGTACGAAAAATCCATTTAATGGATTTTTCGTACAGACAATAACTGGGTTTTGGACCTTCATCTTAACTGTGCTTATAGTATGTTATGTAATGATTGAGTTCCATCTTGTATCATTAAGATATTAGGAGTTTTACTCACTCGTAGGTACCTGCTACCGAAGATAGGTACACTTCTTTTTAGGGTTTCAAAGATCGGTTTTGAAACCCAAGGTCTCGCTCTGTCCGTCCCCGCTCTTTCTTGAATATCTCAGTAACTACTGCAGCTATTAACTTGAAATTTGAAATAATGATACATTTCGTGCGCCATTACTGATTTCAAGAAAAAAATATATAAATAAATGAAAAATGAAAATGAATAATTTCAGTACAAATTTAGATGTTGAAATTTCAAAAGAGACCTAGGAAGGCAAATGGGGTATCAAATGAAAGGTATCGTTTTGACCATTTCGAAACACTTTTTGAAATTTCTGTAAGTTTCATACTTTTTAAAATATTTCAAAAAAAGTCGAAAAATTGACCATTCCCCCCCCCCCGCCCTAGCTCCGAAGATTGCAGACCGATCCATGTACAATGTACTAGGTGTTTGTAGATATCGATCTATATTTTCAGGAAAAATATAGAGAAGTCTGTAACAATAATAGTTTTTGAAAATAGTCAAAAAGGGGGATTTTTTTTCAAAAGGGGGTACCTACCCAAGTGGCATATCAAATGAAAGGTATCGTTTTGGCCTTTTTAAAACACTTTTTAAAATTTCTGTAAGTTTCATACTTTTAAAATATTTCAAAAAAAGTTGAAAAATTTACCATTCTCCCCCCTCCTATCTCCGAAGATTGATGACCGATCCATGTACAATGTATTAGGCGTTTGTATATAGGGATCTATATTTTACAGGAAAATATAGAGAAGTCTGTAAAAATGACCATTTTTAAAATAAAAAAAACATTGAGAATGGTCGAAAAGGGGGATATTTTTTATCGAAAAGGGGCTATCTACCTATTGGTTTATCAAATGAAAGGCATTGTTTTGTAAATTTTAAAACAGTTTTCGAAATTGCTGTAGGTTTCGTACTTTTCAAAATATTGCCATTCGAATAAAGACGGAAAATTGATTGTCCAAGTAATTGGCAAATGTTTGAAACCCTCGGCGCGCGAGTTACACTCGCACTTGGCGGATCTTGTTTAATTTAAGAACCCGAGGAATGTAACGTTCGGGTCAAACCCCTACGGGTTTAAAGAGTGTTATAAATTTACCTATTTATATTCTTTATAAATAAATAAATAAACATTGTTTGGAAAAGAGTTTCCAGTAGGTTCCATTACATAGTTGACTTATTATTTACTCGTAGGTTGTAAGACGGTATTCTGCTACACAACATCACTGTTTCCACACCTCGTAACCGCAGCGGTGCAATGCGATAAGTGCGTGCAACTCTATATTTCTTGTGCGACCGACCACTCCATTTTTTAAAAGGAAACAATGACCGTACTGAGGGTGGGGCGCGGGTTCGAGTCCAGCCGAAGTCGAACATTTTTTGGGAACTTTTTTCATTTCTTAAAATGAAACAAAATGAATATCTTTAGCCAAGCATGTGTGTACTTGTGTACAAGCATGTGTGTTGTGTACTTAAAGATAGGTATTAATTTTGTTTCATTTATGCAATGTATGCTTTTGACAAAACGCAAAAAGCCTAAAGCATTACTAATAGTTCACCAAACTGAGTGAGATCCGCATAAAGTAGAGTAGACCTACATTCATTGGTGTTAGGAACAGATTTTGTCCAAATAAACCAAAATAACAAATGAAAAAAGAAGTTGCAAACTAAAATTAAAAATCTAAAACAAAAAAGCGAAATAAGACGTACGTTATTTATCACATAAAACGTATGAATAGAACGGCTAAGTGGACCGACCAGAGGAAGGGAGGGAGGTAGCTTGAGCATTGTACGTTGTGTTGTCAGTACATATCTGCGGACAACGAGCTGCTCCCTGTGGTGAGGGACAGCATGCTGGAGGCGGGCGCGCGCGTGCGCATGCCGTGCCTGGCGCACCGCAGCATCGTGTTCCCGGGGGAGACCGTGCCGCTGCTGGTGCCGAACGTGGAGGACGCCGCCACACTCTCGAGGATCGTGGCGAATGACGGCCTGTTCACCCTGCTGAGCCCCAACCCTGAGTAAGTGCTATTTGCCCTAGGTAACGAAAATCCCTTTAATGTAGCTAGCCGCGAACTACGTGTTTTTTTGTTTTCCTTTCCGTTATCAGCCGTAATCTACGGAGACGAGCACTGTACTGAGTCACACCTCACAAATACTGCATGCTGGTTCATTATCTAGCGGATAGCTTGCCAGAGCCCCGTGCCTAGGTATATGTGATACATATTGTAAGACTGCGTTCACAGTTGGTCAGCGTGTTGATCGTTGTTGCAGCGGGAATAGGAGAAGCCTGAGCGGCTACGGCGTGGTGTGCGAAGTGTATGAGGCGGCGCGCGCGGGGGAGGGTCCGCCGGACGCGAGGGGGGCGGGCCGCTACTCGGCGCGGGCGCTGGCGCGCGCGCTGCACCGCTGCAAGCTGATCGACGCGCCGCACGCGCCACAGTATGAACAACTTCACTCCTTATCTGAATTTGCGCGAAGGTAGCTCCAGGGTCTGGATGCAATAGGCTACTTTTATAACTTTCAAATATTTAGCCTCTCCATAATTCGTAAACGTTAGCCTCTCCATAATTCGTAAACGTTTCCAGAGAAACAACAAGGGGACAGTAAATTTCAGTAATTTATTTTTCAGTAAATTTCATTTATTCACCATTACATTATCACTAATATTGGCATGTCAATTATATACTACATAACATTACAAAGAATAATCATAATCCGACGACGGGGGGAGGGGGGGGGGGGGGGGGCAAGAATTAGAAAGTTTAACATAATAGACATATCACAGAAACTGTTGGCTGTTGCCATCTTGCCACTGTCAAAATCACGTTTTAGGGTTCCGTTCCGTCCGTACCAAAAGGGTAAAACGGCAGCGGCACACTATTACTAATACTCCGTCTATCTGTCTGTCCGTCTGTCACCAGGCTGTATCTCATGAACCGTGATATTTAAACAGTTGAATTTTTCACAGATGATGTATTTCTGTTGCCGCTTTAACAATAGCCGTGTGGTGCCGGCTTAGAATCTGCACCACCCCAACTCTTCCTGTGGGTGTCGTAAGAGGAGTCGCCTCTAGTAGGGACATACACCGGGGGGCGGGCAGCAGCGCCTCTTGCGGAATAGATCTACCACGGAACTGCGATCCCCAACCGGCATGCCCAGCGTGGGGATTATGGGCATTACCCCCCATGACATAAAAAAATCAGGGGCAGGCCTGCGTCCAGCTGTGAACTATTATAGGCTTTTGAGGTGAGGGAAGTGAGGAGGGTTTAACAACAGATACTAAATTCAGAATAAAATAAATATTTAAGTGGGCTCCCATACAACAATCATGATTTTATAGGTAATGTAATGGTACGGAATCCTTCGTGCGCGAGTCCGACTCGCACTTGACCGGTTTTATTTACTACCATGCATGCGGTACCTAGAATCACCATCATCATCTCACTCATGCTTTGACACCCATTCTATAGCCTTCTCGCACTATGCTCGCCAGCTGACGCCAGCTCAATTGGCCTTATGCAAATCTCATATACATTATGTAGTCTTCCAGAAATTAAATATAGTGGAAATATTGTAGTAGCATGTTATTTTTTTATTGGATGCGCTCATGGGTTAGCTCAGCAGTTCCCGTGTCGGATGTCACATCGACGGTGTCTGCATTAACAACATTAGCTATGCAGACGACATGGTGTTGTGCAAGACCGCAACTGGATGCTCCACTTGCAGTCTTGGTAAACTGATAAAAATTATTGAGAGGTACGCTCGCTGACAAACACGGCTTAAATACAATGTGACTACAAGTACTTCTGTTGTACTCAACGAACGATATGAATACTGAATACTATGCGAACAGGCAACAGCAACGATGCAGCAGGTAACAGCTGAGCGACTCAACATGGCCGGCCTAATCAGCCTAATAAGTGAATGCATGATTTTTCAAGCCAGAGGGAGTTGTCCAGTGTCTAATATAGGTACCACCCATTAAATTATATGGAGCTCCTCTAAAGACAGTAAAAGAGTTTAAGTAACTGGGACATTATCTTACCCCTGACTTGAAAGATGATGTCGACATTGAGAGGGAACGGAGGGCGCTGTCTGTAAGAGCGAACATGATAGCTCGCAGGTTCGCTCGCTGCTCTAGAGAGATGATGTCGACATTGAGAGGGAACGGAGGGCGCTGTCTGTAAGAGCGAAAATGATAGGTCGCAGGTTCGCTCGCTGCTCTAGAGACATGATGTCGACATTGAGAGGGAACGGAGGGTGCTGTCTTTAAGAGCGAACATGATAGCCCGCAGGTTCGCTCGCTGCTCTAGAGAGGTAAAAACTCCTCTCTTCAAACCCTACTGTCCCAGTTTTGACACATGCAGCCTGTGGGTGAATCACACGCTGAAGCAGTACAGCGCCTTACGTGTTCAATATAATAACGCGTTCAGGATGCTGATGGGGCTGCCGCGGTTCTGTAGCGCATCAGGAATGTGCGCCGAAGCGCGAGTGGACTGCTTCTACACCACCATGCGCAAGAAGGGAGCTTCTTTGATGCGCAGGGTTTAATTTTATGTGTAATTCTAATTTTATATGGACCATTGATGTCTGAAATAAAGATTTAATTTATTGTTTATTTATTATTATTGGTATAAAGTATGAAGAGGAGCGGACCGCGTACAGAGCCTTGCGCTACTCTCGCTGTGCAGGAGCGAGCAGGACGGCGGGCGCGCTCGGCTGCTGTGGTTCAAGCACCTGCACTGCGGAGAGGTGGAGGTGCTGCCCGAGCGGGTCGCCCGCACCCCGCTGCACGGTGTGCGGCTCGCTTGTCTCGACCAGCGCCGCCCGCAGTCAACCAAGTGAGAAATCAAACAATATCTAATATAACTGACAGAACACTCCTGTGCGCATGCGCACCAATGTCGAGTTGTGGTCTGAAGTCTGCAGGCGGAGCGCACGACGCTCGCACCTAGTGTGCCTCCCACAATCCTATTAGTTGTTGGTGTTTGAGAGTTAAAAGAGTTTTGTAAAGTTTCACGGGTTAATCGTACGTTATGTTAAAGGTTTTGTTATGGTCGCGAGTGTACGCCGTGACGTGTTACCCAAAGGACAGTCGTTTGCGACTGAATGTAATGAGCCTGATCATCAGCCCACGTCATAACGTAAACTGTGGTAAACTATGGTATGCAAACCGTACACGTAACGAATCACTGTGTCAGACGAAGCCGATGCACGCCGATGTGAATGTTTTGGTTAAGGAATACTCATTTATTCTCTCTTCTCTCTATTTCTCTTTCTCTCTCTCTCATTTATTCCGGAACTGTCACACTAGCACAATGATAGGTTGGCATGTTTTCTGTAACAAGGAGTCACGCCAATATAGGGAGGACGTAGATTAGAATAATCTTATACTTTCACAAAACTTCTTTTGGGTTTAGAAAGATTAGCCCAACATTCTAACTGTTAATGTATATTATATTCTGTGTAACCCCAGAGTGTCTCTAACGCGCGCTGCCCGCAGGCCGCAGCGCTGGGTGCGCAGGCTGGACGCGCTGGCGACGCCGTGGCCGCTCTTCGTGTACGACTTCTTCGACGTAGAGCGCATGCGCGAAACCATCAAGGACTACTTCAGCAGTCTCACATCTGGTGATTATACAAGCTAGATTTTACACAGCCGAAGGATCCCCTTTAAAATCTCTCTATCTTCACAATATTGGCAAATTATAAAGAGGCAATAAAACGAACCCATGTCCGTAGTAGGTACCCATGATGTAAACAAACAAGATGAATAGTAAGGTAGGTACTGAGTATAGTATAGAGCCAAATGTATATATGAGGCACACACCTATAACAGGTTACATTTATAATTCCAGCAGCACATAGGTGGTCCAGTACCAAGTGTAAGTGGTAGCATGTAAGGGACCGGACTGTGTATTTTACTGAAGTTAAAATACACAGTGAGAGTGAGTTTGGTTTGCTTAATGCATATGTTGATATTGATTAACAGTGTCGCTGCTGCCCGAGCAGCCGGTGGAGCTGTCGTTCTGGGTGGCGCGCAACATGTGGCTCAGCCACCGCGACCAGAGCGCGCTCTTCGCTGTCGACGACGCTGTCCTGCGACTGCGCATGGAGTGCAGCCTCATCTCGAAGGTCCGTCTCACTTGTTTAGTAAACTGGTACCTCTTAATAAATCTGGTAGTCACAGTGATCCAGCCAACTACAATACTTCCTACAACGAGTAAAGTTTTTGAAAAGATTATTCTTACTCAGTTGTCCTTTAACTTTAGCCTTAATAGACTTCAATTTGGCTCAATTTGGCTTCACCAAGGGTAGACCGACAACCGTCACTGGTACAGCTCTATTAAAACATATATTGGATGCCTGGGATAAAGCGAAAAACGCTATTGGTATATTTGTGACCTTTCTAAGTAAGGCTTTTGATTGTGTAGTTCATCATGGTACACTAATTAGAGTTTGAAACATTGCGGTATTGGCACTGGACCTTATGCAATCTTATTTATCTGGTCGACTCCAAAAAGTAGATATTGGTAAAGAAAGATGCCTAGGGGCTCAAAAATTGAATTAGGCGTCCCACGAGGATCAATTTGGATCCTTTTTAGTATATGTAAATGATCTCCCTTTTTTAGCAAAAGATCTCTGTGACTGTACCTATAGTCTTATTTGCTGATCAATGAAGTATCTCCATTGATTTTTAAAGTTGACAGAAATAAGTGTAATTATGACGATGTAAATAATTCGCTTTCACAAATACTAGATGTGTTCACTGCCAACGCCAACAAACTCTTACTCAATGCTAAAAAACCAATTGCATAAAATTCATGTTACTAAATGTTAGAGAACAATCTCATCCGTTAGCATTACCTTAGTTGGGACCAGAGAGACCATAGGTAGACTAACAAAACACAATTGTGTTTTGTTAGTCTATGGTTGGAACTAAGATAATGGAAAAGGATGAGATTGTTGACCTTATATACTCAACCGTTTTTCTAGGGTTACATATTGATTCATCTCTTCAATGGAGACCGCAAAATTGATGTTCTCGCAGGCAGACTTAGCTCAGCAGCCTATGCGGTTTAAACAATTAGATATATTACCGATGAAGATACAGCTAGGTTAGTTTATTTCAGTTACTTCCATTGTATCATGTCTTATGGTCTATTTACTTTGGGGACGGGCAGCCGACATCTAGACTCTTTATTTTCCAAAAAAGGGCTTAACGCGCAATTTACAAATTAAAGCCACGCCACTCTTTGAGGGAATTATTTAATACGTTCAATAGACTAACAAAGCGTGGGAGCGAGAGGTATTTAGTTAATACACACTGCCACGAGAGAAAAAGAGATAGCGAAACAAGATGTCGATAAGACATAGTTTGAGCTAGTAAGAGGCCTTATCGTCCCCGCCTGATCCAAGTCGAGAAGAATTTTGTGCATTTAATTAATAATCTTACGATTAAAACAAAAAATCTTTATGCTACCACGATAGGGTCTTGTTCAGTGAGTGAATGTGACATTACAAACGTAATAACTCGCTTATAAACACGTTTCACAGGTAATTTATGACTGTTTTTACTGAATTCTTCATAATCATTATTTCGTAATTTTTTGTATGAAAATGAGGCAAAAGAGCTTTTGAAAGCTTAGATAATAGGTTTCTCTTAAGACTTATCATCAAAATACATTGCTAAATGAAAAATTGTAGGATATTTTGTGTAAAAATTAAAATTGTTTGTTTACGATAGGGATTGATAAAGTGATGATGTCATTGTATCGATAGTCGGTAATACGTGTCGGCCGGTAGGTTCGACGTGATTGGCTAGGCTTATCATAGGTTTAGATTTGTAAAGTACAATGAAACACTACTTTCCATTCCCAGATTATTTTAAAAACATCTCTGTTTTAATATTTTTGCTTTTCTTTTAACCCCCGTCTTTGCTTCAGTGGCTCCGCTCTCTTTCCAAATATAAAAAAAAATCTGATAAGAGGTTATAGAAAACTCGAGTTCACAACGTTATCATGGAAGCTCAAAACACTGAAACCACCGTGAAACTAGTTAACACAAGACATCAAAATTTTAAATAAGTCTAAACAGAAGAAGGACATGAGACTAAGTATCTCTTTATTTAAGATTTTTATAATTTTTTATTGAACTAGTTAGCTGACTGTTTATCAGCATGGAATTTAAAATAACTATAAGTCTCTGTATCTGATAATAATTAATAATGTTATGTTCTTACTGGTTTCCAACCAATTTTTGGTACGTGATAAATGGTTACGAATTTTTTTGGGGCTTTTGGACTTCTAAAAATCTTCTCAAATTGGGTCGAGAAGTTTGAAGAGATCGGGTCAACACTAGAAAAACCAAAATCCGGGCGTCCAAGATCTTCGAGAACGGTCGAAAACGTAGATAGTGTCACCCAGTCAGTGTATTCGGGACGAGCCGAACGTAGACAGTGTCACCCAGTCAGTGTATTCGGGACGAGCCGAACGTAGACAGTGTCACCTAGTCAGTGTATTCGGTACGAGCCGAACCTTTCAATTCGGAAGCGTGCTGTGAGCGTGCTCGTGCACTGGTCCTCGTTATGCCGCATTTAAAACTGCACCCTCAGTGTCAGAGGATTGACTTGGTAAACCAGATGATTGAGCGCTTTCCAACGTTTACCAACATCTTGTTTTCGGATGAAGCTCATTTTCATCTTAATGGACATGTTAACAAGCAAAGTTGCCGCTACTGGAGTGCGACCAACCCAAAACAAAAACATCAGAAACCTGAACCTACATCCGCTGAAGCAATTATACCTAGAACACTGGACACGGACTGCGCTTTTATGAAGCACTGGGCACGCACACATAGCGCCTAGCGCCTAGCGCCTAGCGCCATGCCGCGCCGCATGCGATTCTGAAGGTTGTGTTATATCCATTTAAAATGTTTTTATTTTACTTTTGTTATTATTAATCAATGGCTGAAATATGTTTCTGTGTATCTAAGCTGAAATAATTGTATTGAATTGAATTGAATGTCGGCACGAGGCCCTTACTTGTTTCAAGATGGAAGGGGACGCACACGCACAGCTACAATGAACACAGAGCGTTATGTGGAGGTGTTAGACGACTTGTTCGTGCCGAAGCTGCAAAACTTTCCCAGTTATAAGCAAAGAACATGGTTCCAGCAGGACGGAGCATCTTCACACACGTCCAACAGGTATCTGCCAAGAGTTCGTCAAAGTTTTCCTGGCAAATTGATCTCCAAGAGAGTTGACATAAGTTGGCCTCCACGCAGTCCCGATTTGACACATTTGGACTTTTTCCTGTGGGGTTATGTCAAATCCAAAATTTACGCCGAAAACCGACTTCCCTGGCACAAGGAAATATCCGTCACGATATAGATACATGCAACGGTTTAACATTTGGACGATGACATTTTTATAAACCTAATTCCCAAACAGTTTATTGTATGTGTAATAAATTTAATATGTAATTTTTTTTATCATTTTTACATTAAGCTCCTTACTTTTTCTTAAATTAATTTTTAGTGACCTTTCTGTTAAGTAAGACACCTTGTACATGAACGCTTAGTCCCTATGGTAGTATTGTGTAATGCAGTAATGTAATGCGGAGTGATGCATGTCGTGCACTGTACGTGGGTTGTTGTTCTTTGATGGTTTTGTTAGTGTATGCATACGGCGTACATGAGTTTCAGGAGAAAACTCGATGGCACAAGAGTTGACGAGGGCGTTTAGAATTGGCGGCTCGTCCCTCGGGTAAACTCGGGTTGCTTTGGAGAGAATGTTGTTTGCGTCGCGAAGACTTAATTCCGTGTTCCGTGTTGGTCAGACAGCGGTCGTGTGCTGCGGAACGTGCCAAGTGGAGCTGGCGCAGCGCGTGCACGTGATGTGCATGTCCTCGAGCGGCGTGCAGGGCACGTTCGCCAACCCCCACGGACACATGCACGACGTGGTCACGACGCGCCGCGCCGCGCACGTGCGGCTGCAGGGCGCGCCCAGCGCAGACTTCAGCTGGTTCCCGGGCTACACCTGGACCGTGCTGGCCTGCGCGCGCTGCCTGCACCACGTCGGCTGGAGGTATGTACAGACGCGCTCATTTTTGGAGACGTACTCGTACTTTATGGCGGCGATACTTTTAAACTGGGCAAATTTTGGTTACATAAAAATAATTTTTCTCCGTCATATTTATCGATAAACTTTGAAAAAAAATCCTAATAATTTATGGGATACAAGGCAGATTGCTCCTTCTTTTCGAAAATGAAAAAAATACTATTTTAAATACCAGAAATAATTGTGCAATCTGTTTTCTTAGTTTTTACTTTTACATACAAACCTGGGTAACCTGGGCACCTTCGGCTTATTTTTGCCAAAAACTTGATTTTTGAGCTTACATCGCTCTTTTCTGTCCCGCTCCTTTAAACGCGAAATCCTATGCCTATCCTATTCACAAAATGGCGTCATTATATCGCCCCTTAAGAGCGGCCAACTCCTCTTACTTTTCAAACAAACGCTCGGACGTGATTATGGCGCATGGCGTTGTATTGTAACAGATCTTTCTTTGAAACTTTTAACTAATAGGTGTCTTGTGCACTATTATCTAGAACAAATATGAAAAACACTATACATATGAATGTTACCGCGTTCTCACGCGGTTGTTAGCCAAGTGGCGGTAAGAGAAATGCGGGGTCGGGGCGGGGTGAGACGGGGGAGGAGCGCTGCTCGGTCTCGCCGGGTCGGGCCTCTCGGAATTGTTAATACCACAGACTAATTAGTATACTGCGTATAGAGCAAGGTATACACAGCTCCCTCCCATAGACTAATTAGTATACTGCGTATAGAGCAAGGTATACACAGCTCCCTCCCATAGACTAATTAGTATACTGCGTATAGAGCAAGGTATACACAGCTCCCTCCCATAGACTAATTAGTATACTGCGTATAGAGCAAGGTATACACAGCTCCCTCCCATAGACTAATTAGTATACTGCGTATAGAGCAAGGTATACACAGCTCCCTCCCATAGACTTAGTATACTGCGTATAGAGCAAGGTATACACAGCTCCCTCCCATAGACTAATTAGTATACTGCGTATAGAGCAAGGTATACACAGCTCCCTCCCATAGACTAATTAGTATACTGCGTATAGAGCAAGGTATACACAGCTCCCTCCCATAGACTAATTAGTATACTGCGTATAGAGCAAGGTATACACAGCTCCCTCCCATAGACTAATTAGTATACTGCGTATAGAGCAAGGTATACACAGCTCCCTCCCATAGACTAATTAGTATACTGCGTATAGAGCAAGGTATACACAAATCCCTCCCACAGACTAATTAGTATACTGCGTATAGAGCAAGGTATACACAGCTCCCTCCCATAGACTAATTAGTATACTGCGTATAGAGCAAGGTATACACAGCTCCCTTCCATAGACTTAGTATACTGCGTATAGAGCAAGGTATACACAGCTCCCTCCCATAGACTAATTAGTATACTGCGTATAGAGCAAGGTATACACAGCTCCCTCCCATAGACTAATTAGTATACTGCGTATAGAGCAAGGTATACACAGCTCCCTCCCATAGACTAATTAGTATACTGCGTATAGAGCAAGGTATACACAGATCCCTCCCACAGACTAATTAGTATACTGCGTATAGAGCAAGGTATACACAGCTCCCTCCCATAGACTAATTAGTATACTGCGTATAGAGCAAGGTATACACAGCTCCCTCCCATAGACTAATTAGTATACTGCGTATAGAGCAAGGTATACACAGCTCCCTCCCATAGACTAATTAGTATACTGCGTATAGAGCAAGGTATACACAGATCCCTCCCATAGACTAATTAGTATACTGCGTATAGAGCAAGGTATACACAGCTCCCTCCCATAGACTAATTAGTATACTGCGTATAGAGCAAGGTATACACAGCTCCCTCCCATAGACTAATTAGTATACTGCGTATAGAGCAAGGTATACACAGCTCCCTCCCATAGACTAATTAGTATACTGCGTATAGAGCAAGGTATACACAGCTCCCTCCCATAGACTAATTAGTATACTGCGTATAGAGCAAGGTATACACAGATCCCTCCCATAGACTAATTAGTATACTGCGTATAGAGCAAGGTATACACAGCTCCCTCCCATAGACTAATTAGTATACTGCGTATAGAGCAAGGTATACACAGCTCCCTCCCATAGACTAATTAGTATACTGCGTATAGAGCAAGGTATACACAGCTCCCTCCCATAGACTAATTAGTATACTGCGTATAGAGCAAGGTATACACAGCTCCCTCCCATAGACTAATTAGTATACTGCGTATAGAGCAAGGTATACACAGCTCCCTCCCATAGACTTAGTATACTGCGTATAGAGCAAGGTATACACAGCTCCCTCCCATAGACCCTCCCGTCGACCTCAGTGGCGCAGCGGGCGAGAGTCTGCCTGCGACGCAAGAGGTTGCGGGTTCGATCCCCGCCTCGGAACAAATTTGTGTACGATCTGCAGAAATTTGTTCCGTTGGTCTGGGTGTTTTCTATGTATAATAAAAAATATATATCTATGTAATGTATAATATTACGTATATCAGTTATCTAGTACCCATAACACAAGCTCTGCTTACCTTGGGGCTAGATAATGCTGTGTGAATTGTCCAGCATTATTTATTTATTTATTTATAGACTAATTAGTATACTGCGTATAGAGCAAGGTATACACAGCTCCCTCCCATAGACTAATTAGTATACTGCGTATAGAGCAAGGTATACACAGCTCCCTCCCATAGACTAATTAGTATACTGCGTATAGAGCAAGGTATACACAGCTCCCTCCCATAGACTAATTAGTATACTGCGTATAGAGCAAGGTATACACAGCTCCCTCCCATAGACTAATTAGTATACTGCGTATAGAGCAAGGTATACACAAATCCCTCCCACAGACTAATTAGTATACTGCGTATAGAGCAAGGTATACACAGCTCCCTCCCATAGACTAATTAGTATACTGCGTATAGAGCAAGGTATACACAGCTCCCTTCCATAGACTTAGTATACTGCGTATAGAGCAAGGTATACACAGCTCCCTCCCATAGACTAATTAGTATACTGCGTATAGAGCAAGGTATACACAGCTCCCTCCCATAGACTAATTAGTATACTGCGTATAGAGCAAGGTATACACAGCTCCCTCCCATAGACTAATTAGTATACTGCGTATAGAGCAAGGTATACACAGATCCCTCCCACAGACTAATTAGTATACTGCGTATAGAGCAAGGTATACACAGCTCCCTCCCATAGACTAATTAGTATACTGCGTATAGAGCAAGGTATACACAGCTCCCTCCCATAGACTAATTAGTATACTGCGTATAGAGCAAGGTATACACAGCTCCCTCCCATAGACTAATTAGTATACTGCGTATAGAGCAAGGTATACACAGATCCCTCCCATAGACTAATTAGTATACTGCGTATAGAGCAAGGTATACACAGCTCCCTCCCATAGACTAATTAGTATACTGCGTATAGAGCAAGGTATACACAGCTCCCTCCCATAGACTAATTAGTATACTGCGTATAGAGCAAGGTATACACAGCTCCCTCCCATAGACTAATTAGTATACTGCGTATAGAGCAAGGTATACACAGATCCCTCCCATAGACTAATTAGTATACTGCGTATAGAGCAAGGTATGCACAGCTCCCTCCCATAGACTAATTAGTATACTGCGTATAGAGCAAGGTATACACAGCTCCCTCCCATAGACTAATTAGTATACTGCGTATAGAGCAAGGTATACACAGCTCCCTCCCATAGACTAATTAGTATACTGCGTATAGAGCAAGGTATACACAGCTCCCTCCCATAGACTAATTAGTATACTGCGTATAGAGCAAGGTATACACAGCTCCCTCCCATAGACTAATTAGTATACTGCGTATAGAGCAAGGTATACACAGATCCCTCCCATAGACTAATTAGTATACTGCGTATAGAGCAAGGTATACACAGCTCCCTCCCATAGACTTAGTATACTGCGTATAGAGCAAGGTATACACAGCTCCCTCCCATAGACTAATTAGTATACTGCGTATAGAGCAAGGTATACACAGATCCCTCCCATAGACTAATTAGTATACTGCGTATAGAGCAAGGTATACACAGATCCCTCCCATAGACTAATTAGTATACTGCGTATAGAGCAAGGTATACACAGCTCCCTTCCATAGACTTAGTATACTGCGTATAGAGCAAGGTATACACAGCTCCCTCCCATAGACTAATTAGTATACTGCGTATAGAGCAAGGTATACACAGCTCCCTCCCATAGACTAATTAGTATACTGCGTATAGAGCAAGGTATACACAGATCCCTCCCATAGACAAACTATGTTGCTCTTATGTGTTTAGTTGAGTATTTTTTAGACGACATTTCATTAAAATATGTTAAATAACTAGCAAATGAAACTGGTTTTCCGTAGTAAAAATAAATATTTAGAGGAAACTTTGCGATTTTTTTCTATCGAGTCAAGTTGAGTCAATCGTGTTTCGACTTATATAACGCACTAACTAAAATCCTAAACATTCGAGAATCATCAAAAAAGATTTAAAAAAATAGTGTTTTCTTGCCTTAAAATGGATTTTTCGTACAGACAAAACCTGGGTTTTGGGTCCCACTTCATCTTAACGTTTGCAGGTTCGACGCAATCAGCGCGACGCTGCGCCCGCGCCGCTTCTACGGACTCTGTCGCAACTACGAGACCGCGCGCTCGCACAACGACAACCACGACGACGCGCCCTCGCACGACGACCAAGACGACGACGACGACGACGACGATGCGCAGCGATTACCAGTCTAGTCGAACACAACAGTACCACCAATGGCCATGGGTCACTCGATGCGTGCAGACGGGTCCGCGCGGGCGGCGGCGCTCTGTCTGTAACTGTACCTACTAGGTGTTACCTAACCGTACGTACTTACCTCGCCGTGCCGCGCCGTGCCGTGCCGTGCCGTGCCGTGCCTTGGTGGTAGGTAGGAACGCTCAGGTACGTTGCTTGATAAAGTGTTAGTAAAGAAGATGGACTACTCTGAACATTGACATTGTGCTATTGTGAAGGTACGTTCGACTAACAAGATACCTGGAACAAGATACCTGGAACAAGATACCTGGAACAGGACAATCTTCCAAAGGTGTTTAAAGAAGCAAACAAAACTTTACGACATAATAAGTCCAATATTCAAAAGTTTTTGCTATCCATAAGAAATGACATGTATCAATGCTTACCGATACAGCTTTACTACAACCTCGCCGCGTCGGCGTCATGGAATACGTTATCTATTACCTATCGTATTATATCATACACAAGTGCATCCACTTGCCCCTTTTCCGATAAATACTATTGAATTTGAGTCCTTTTTATTATTTGTCAACGAAATAAAAGTATTGTTGCATGCGTTTGTTAAGTAAAATATAAACACAATTCATTAACTAGTTGGTTTAATAATTTTAGTAAAGGGACCAAAAAATATAGGTAGGGTTTGATAGGGTAAACAATGATATACTGTACTAGCTGGCAAAGCTAAGCTCCATAGGCTTTGCTCCCAACCTTTTACAGCTCATTGCCGACTATCTGCGTAATCGGCAGCAGTATGTCAGACTCGGAATGTACGAATCTTTGCCCTATCAAACGTGATCCGGCGTAAGTCAAGGGTCGGTTTTAGGACCGCTCCGGTTTCTGATAATGGTCAATGACCTGCCAACCGTTCTACGACACTCAAAGTGTCTTTTGTACGCGAACGACCTAAAGCTCTACACGACGATCAATACTCTCTCCGACTGCTTAACTTTACAACACGATATTGACGCAGTATATCAATGGAGCGTCAAAAATAAAATGGAGTTCAACCGATCTAAGTGCTCTGTCATGTCATGACTTTCGGTCGCATGTCGCACCCAATTGTTTATGACTACAATATCGACGGCATTTCAATTAGTAAAACAGCGATGGTCAAAGATCTGGGAGTCACATTCGACCGCAAACTCACGTTCAATGACCATAGATCTATCGTAGCCAAGGAGTCCTACATGAGGCTGGGTTTCGTGCTTAGAAACGCACGTGATTTCCAGAGCGAGTTCGTGATACGGCTCCTTTTCAACGCTCTGGTCCGTAGCAAGCTGGAGGCCAGTTCTTGTGTCTGGAGTCCACATGAGAAAAAATATGATCTGCTACTACTATTAAAATGGCCTGACTGTAAACATAAATGCTACCTATAAATCCTACTAAACATAATTTTTCTAATGCTCTTGCATTAAAAAAATACAGAACAAGCACAAAAGAACTACCATGTGCTCGTGCTTATCGAACACCCTGTTTAGCTTGCTGCTTAATGATCTACCCGCTGCAGTCCGGGGTGCGGAAATCTACATGTATGCAAACGACGTAGCGGCTGTGGTCACCGCGCCCTCGGACAGTCAGCTGGAGAGCGGGCTAAACTCGGTGGTCGAACAGTTGGAGGTGTGGTTCAGGCTTAATGGACTTGCTCTGAACAGAGACAAAACCTGCTTCATCAATTTCAAGCTGAACGGTGGTAGACCAGCCGCCCTCAAGGTCTACGCAGAACAACGGGGCTGGAGCAAGTGCAAACAACAAAGCTGCTTGGTTTCCAGCTCGATAGTTCCCTCATATGGGACGCCCACATAGACGGAATCTGCTCGAAGCTTGGGCGGGCTTCTTTTGCATTGCGCAGGCTGGCGAGCACCGCCAGTCCGCCACCCGCGACGTTGTGCGATCCTGCTACTTCGCGACAGTCCACAGTACGCTTACGTATGTCGTGGAACTGTGGGCGCCAGCCAGCGATGCCGAGCGGGCCTTTGTGATGCAGAAGAAGGCTGTCCGAGCTATAGTAGGTATCCCGAATGATGAGTCATGCAGAGAACATTTCAAGGAACTAGGCATCATGACTCTACACTGTGAACAAATATACCAAGTGGCCTTGTTCACGCACCTTAACTTGCACCTGTTCCAGCGCCGAGGGGTTAACGCAGAACGAGCCCTCCGCAGCAATAAAAACCAGCACAGGCTGGTGACGCCAACACACAGGCTGCACAAGTCGAAGAGATCGGTATTTATCTCGGGCCCGGCAGTCTACAATAGACTACCAGATAGTATCCGCAATGCAGCCTCCACCGCAGCGTTCAAGCATCGGTTGAAGACATGGTTGTTGGAGAGGGTTTTCTACAGCATGGGTGAATTTCTCGAATTGCCCGAACTGTAGAAGAGCCCTCCCCACCAACCAACAAAGTAGCTACATAATTGAATACTATATATTTATATTTTATTATAACGTTTCACAAGATGAATCATTAATATTATTTATTCGTAAATTATAATAAATTGTAATTCATGAAATCGAAAAATTAACGTGTAAAATATTATTTTTATTAATAAATTCTTGTATTCTTGTCTTGTATTCATGTCGCCTCAGGGCAACACAGTTCTATGTATTCATGTCGCCTCAGGGCAACACAATTCTATGTATTCATGTCGCCTCAGGGCTCAGGGCAACACAGTTCTATGTATCAGAGTCTATAGTTTTCAGGAGCGTCATTTCAAACTTTGATTTACTGTACTTTATTAAGCCGAATGAGCAGAAATTAAATTTAGGCAAATGTTAATTCTAGTAGAAAGAAAATATTTTCATAAAAAAAAAATGGAAAAAGTATGTAAGTATTTATATCAGTTAGAAATCATCTAGAACTTTGTAGCTCCAGCTAAATTTGAAACGATAGGCTAACAAGGTTCTATTGTATCATAGAACTTTGTTGCAGATTCAAAAGGTGTCTATAGGACTTTGATATTCTTATTAGTTTGCTGGAAATAATACAGATTTTATGGAAAAATATGTTTATTAAATCTTAGTACCTATACAATTTGTTTTTGTACATTATCTAGTTAGGGAATAATTAGATAATTACACATCTATTTCCCTGAACAATGCCTGATAGTATGTCTTATCTAACAAAGCCATCCATTTGTACATAGACTTGATCGCTTGAGCTTTGTGTTCAGGTAAACCCTTTTTTGCCAATCAAACAGGCTGCGGAACTGGCATATCTCTTGGGAACTGCAATACATTCCGATGGTTGTTTCGGCCTCTGCGGCGTGGCCTGCTGACCAGACTAGGCAGAATGTTCACACCAACCTAGTCTTCATCTAAGTAACTCATTTTGTAACTTACATGAAAGTAGTTTTGAGTGAATTTTAAGGAAGTCACTTTAGAATAGGGCACTCCAGAGTAATTTAATGACTTGGTACATTCTGCGAAGTCCTTTATGTCTTCGTTTTGTAAGTGAATTATTCTGTACGGATTGTTCTTATGTACCTTTTTGATTGGTTTGTTAATGACACCGGGGAGTAATACTCTGAAACTGATAAAACTTTTTCTATGCAAGAATGGACATTATCTACCTCCTGGATGGCTGAATGGCCAGGTGTATACAGTACTTCACAGTTATATGCCTCATATTATCATTTTCTTTCATAAAATCTGCCTTCCTGTTTTGTGGAACACAGGAATCACTCCATAAAGTTAGAGACTTTATTTCAGGATTATCCAAAACCAGTTGTTTCAGTATCATCAGCAATGCACTTGCTAAATCATTGCCTGTTCTCCCAGATGTTGCCACAGTAAGTCTTTTTAGTTTTAGAAAAATGCCCTGTAAGATTGTAGACATTAAGCTTACTTTTATAAAAAAAGCAACTTACATTCGCTTGTGGGCATGTCAGAACATTCTGCAAATCGAAACATAACACATTTTCAGCAGAGTCTCTATCTCTATTTCTTTCTAATCTCATGGCATTTTTTTCAGCAATGTGAATAGTGTGCTTTTCATCTAATTCAGATGTAAGTAATCCCTTTTTTCTAGATATTTCCCACTCTGAGCATAAGTCACATCTATCTTTCTTCGGTTTATGGAACGACAGGTTAAATTCTTCATTGAATATTTTGCTATACATGCTCTTCGAAACAGGTGCTTCAGTAGATTCTTTATACAAGTCATACATTTTCGAGATACTTAGAGTAGACTCCAAATATCGCCTTTTAGTAGTAGGACGGCAGTAGTGTGCTTCCACCACAGGGAAGGACTTAATATGTGTTCTCACTTCATTTAACTTCTCATCTCATCTGTAGTATGCTTTTGCTTACCATGCTTCCCTCGATGGTCTTTTTTTGGGGCTCCAGTATTGGGATTTCGTTTTTCATGAACTTTATTATATCACTTTTTGTGAGATGTCTAACGTCCCCAAATAAAACTGTTTGCATACCTACTCGCTTCAGAACACCTTGTGTATCTAAATAATACATAAACAACAAAAACAACTTCTCAATAATGCAAAATTGAGTACCTAACGAAAAATCGAAATGTAACCTACAAGTAGAATTGGACTCTTGCTATAGTTTATTAGGACGTAACTCATAAGGATTTAAACTATATGTCCGAAGAAATAGTTAATTTAGAAAGGGCACTTCATGATGTAACATGCAAATATAAACAAGCCCAAAAAGAAGCCAATGATCACTATCAGAAAATGCTTGAGACTGTGAACAATGAACGTATATAATATGTTGAAGTACGGCATAGCTGCACTCAAACAGACCTTGACACGGCTAGTACACATTGTAATACTTTGACTAGAGACGGTGCTGTGGAGTCAGTGCCCCGGTCACCGCTGGAGTTACCATCCGCGTTGCTAGCGGCGCCGCCAACACCATCGCAGGAGGCCCACTGTGGTAGCTGTACCAACAATGCAGTACCAATTGCACCCACTGAGAGCCCTTCAGTTCGAGCTGTGCCGTCTCCTGTTAAGGATTTAGCTCTAGGTCTAGACCATATTCAACATACCCGGAAGACTGTGATATATTCAGATAAGTTGGGTACCGGGATGGCTCTTATACTGAGTGACTTGCTTCTACAAAATGTAGTAAATAATTGCTAATATAATATAAATATGATTACTGACTGTATTCAGCAAGATGACTCTCTGGATAACAGCACAACTCTGATCGTTCAGCTTGGTGAAAGTTATATAAAACGGTCACTATTGGTTATGCTAGTTGAAGTACTTCTGGAAAAGGTACAAAATGGACTGGGGAAACTGATTATTTGCTCATTCCCTTCCTTACTCAAAGTCATTGACATCAAAACAAAATGTAAATATAAGTAATAATAACATGCTGATGTACAACATGACATGTCGTCATAATGATGTACTTATTATTTTTTGATACTAATAAGTTTATTAGTAATTTTTTTTTTACTAAGGCTACATTGTACCTAACTAAACAAAGCAAAATGATAATTGCTAAATTGTTAGCATATAGTATTTTTGATCCCATTATAAATAGTATAACGCAGTTACCCGACGAGCCTTTGTGTGTAGTTAGTAGTAGTACCTACTAATGAGGGCATTAAAACTACAGTGTCAGTAAATGCAAATTTAAACTGACCGCAACGACAACGGGGAAGCAAAAAGCATTTCATATAGTCCATCAGAATATACAAGGCTTACCTGGCTTACTGCAAAACCCTAGAATTAGAACTATTTATAAATCATTTAAATGTAGATGTTATGTGCTTAACAGAACACTGGATTGTGAAGAATCAGTTACTTCCCTTCTATAATAACTATTGTTTTGCAAGTTCCTATAAAAGAAAAGCTGCAATACGTGGTGGCTCTTTGATTATAGTTAATAATAGTCTAAAATGTAAAGAACGGAAAGATATTGTAAACCTTACTATTGAGAGGACTATTGAACTTTCATGTGTGGAACTGGAACGACATATCATAGTGTGTGTGTACCGCCCCCCCCCCCAGACGCAAATCAGGTAGCTTTTGAATGTACTATGGAAGAAGTTTTATTGAAAGTTAAAAAATAGATTCAGGCGTTACTTTGCGGAAATCCATTGCAAAATATAAAGATGAAATTATTTAGTAACAATTCCGCGCAAGACCTTCTCCGATAAGTTCTAACAAAATGTAATCAGCGTCGTAGAAGAAAAAAACACACACAACACGGACTTGGCGCGCGGAGCTCGGAGTGGTAACATCTCTGGTGGAACCCTGCCGGAGTTTGCTTAGTGCTCTCAATGTCAAGGTCGAGTATTGTGGTGTCCTGATGATGTCTCGTGGAGAGACGAAACTAGTTGACGTCTTGCTTTGATAGATTTCTTTTCATTTTGTAGTTGGTGTGTTTTTTCTTCTACGACGCTGATTACATTTTGTTAGAACTTATCGGGGAAGGTCTTGCGCGGAATTGTTACTAAATATTTTCATCTTTATATTTTATTGAAAGTATTTTCATATGGAAAAAATCTCATTATTTGTGGCGACTTTAATATAGATATTCTAACGAATCCTCTTGCCGATCGATTGCTTAATCTATTCAAATGCTTTAGTTTACAACATCTTTTTAATGACCCTACTAGGGTAACCCCAACATCTGCCACTTGTTAAGATAATATTTACTGCAATCAATCTCCAACTAACAAGGCAGTACTCAAGCACTTCAAATCAGACCACTATGGTCAGAGTGTTCATTTTAGTTATAATATTAACGATAAAAACAAAGTCGAGAAATATACCTACAGGCCTATCACAGAGAGCCGTATTAGGAATTTTCAAAGTAAAGTACAACTAGCAGTAACTAATATAACTTGTTCTGATGAACCAAATGACATATTTGCCAAACTTTCAAATATTATAAACAAGGAACATAGTGAAGTCTTCAAACTTAAAACATGCATAGTTAGAGACAGGGTCGGGTTCACTGATCGGGCAACTCCCGGCATTTATAGAAGTAGGAATAGACTGTACGATCTTTATGGTGCTAGAGAAGCTATGTTACATGATCCTGCGTTTCTTTTATATTAACCAACTACTCTAAAATATTCAAGAAAGTCTGCACCACTGCAAAATGCCTGTTCTTGAGGAAAAAAATTGTAAACTCATCAGATAAAATAAAAGCAACATGGAGACTAATAAATAACGAAACTGGCAAATCAAAGCTACGTAATAGAGAAATAAGGTTAAAAATTAATAATTCAATACTCATAGATGATAAAGATATTGCCGATGCTTTCTTTTCTAATGTCCCTAAAGTTGTTACCCGGTCTCTTAACTCCTCACCTTCAATAGCGGTTAAATTATTAGAATCATCTGTTTAAAAATGTAAGGAGGTGTTTATCTTTAGCCATGTAAATGCTAATTATATAGTGAAAACATTTAAGTCCATTAACATCAAAAATACTGAGGATCTTTGGGGTATTTCAACCAAAGTAATGAGTTCAATTATTAAGGAAGTTGCTCCTTGTTTGGCCTATATTTTTAATAGTTGTGTCGACGCAGGAGTTTTTCCTGATCTCATGAAATATAGTAAACTAGTACCTCTTTATAAATCTGGTAGTCACACTGATCCAGCCAACTACAGACCCATTTCAATACTTCCTGCATTAAGTAAAGTTTTTGAAAAAATTATTCTCACCTAGTTATCTTCTCACTTTAACCTTAATAGGTTACTTCATAAAAATCAATTTGGCTTCACCAAGGGTAGATCGACAACCGATGCTGGCGCAGCTCTATTAAAACATATATTGAATGCCTGGGATAAAGCAAAAAACGCTATTGGTATATTTTGTGACCTTTCTAAGGCCTTTGATTGTGTGGACCATGACATGATACACTAATCAGAAAATTCAAACACTATGGAGTTGGCAACAAGGCACTGGACCTTATGCAATCTTATTTATCTGATAGAATCCATAAAGTAGATATTGGTAAAGAAAGATCGAAGGGCTCAAAGATTGAATTAGGCGTCCCACAAGGATCAATATTAGACCCCTTTTTATTTTTAGTGTATGTAAATGATCTCCCTTTTTTAGCAAAAGATCTCTGTGATATGGTCTTATTTGCTGATGATACTTCATTGATTTTTAAAGTTGACAGAAATAAATGTAATTATGACGACGTAAATAATTCGCTTTCAGAAATAATAGATTGGTTCACGGCCAATAACCTCTTACTCAATGCTAAAAAAACTAAAAGCATAAAGTTCATGTTACCAAATGTAAGAGAACTCCCAACTAAGATAATGCTTAAGGATGAGATTGTTGACCTTGTAGACTCAACCGTTTTTCTAGGGTTACATATTGATTCATCTTTTCAATGGAGACCGCAAATTGATGCTCTCGCACTCTTAATTTTAAGTTTTATAAAACTTACTAGTGGTTTCTTTTTCGCTTCTTCCACTAGTGGACAAAAAATTGAAGCGAATAAAATCAATAACATCTTATTTCTTATTTGATAATAATGACTATTTGTAAACCTGTTTTTAGTATTATATTTGACGTATCTAAGTGCTTAGTTTGGAAGTGTAAAGAAATAAAGTTATTGAATTTTGAATTTTTTGATCAGTTGAGCTACCTGTAGATTGTTTGCAACAGTCGGCAGTTAGCTCAATTGTAAGTATTAGTTTTAATTTAATTCTATTATATGATTGTATTTTTTTTCTTTCTTCTTTCTTTCTAAAGATTTGTATAATATCTTATCGATATTTATATTTATAGGGAAAGGTATGATATTGAAGTACCGAGTAGGTATTTATATATACCGCACTAATGTTTTGTGTGTTCTTAACTGATTTATTGTAAACGTACAAAACATATTTGTTTCTTGTGATCAATCACTAACAATCTGCCTCTGGGACATCCTTGATTATAACTACACATCGGATTATATGCACTATCAAAATGACAAAATATGCATGCAAATATGCACAATCAAAAACATTTACAATAAGAATTTACGTTTATTATTATTATCATTAACACATTATAATTAAATATTATGCATATTTATTAGTTATTATAACAATGTTCATTAATGTATCGACTACTCAAGAGCTACATCATCATTGGCCTTCATGTTATAATCATACCATCCTCGAAGATGGTTTAAGTACAGTGTCTATTTGACCTAGCACAGCACAAGCTTACCAGGTTGATGTTTACGTTTGGTCGCGGACTCGTGCGAGTTTGACAGTGACAGGTCGTGCCTCAATATGTGGTGCAGCGTGGAGCGCGGCAGGCAGAGCGCGCGGGCGCGCGCGCGCAGCGACAGCGCCGGCGCGGCGCTCACCGACGCCGCCACGCGGGGGATCAACTGCTTTCTGCACAAATACACAATTTGCTGAATCATTACTTTCTAAACCACACTACTTTATACTGAGTTAAACTGACTTATTTGCAGCATTAATTAAACAAGCTTTCAATGATAAAGCCCAAGAGAATGACTCAATGAGGATCATTCACATATCAAATTGTTTGATTTCTTAGTATAGGAGGTTCGTAGATAGGAGGATATAAAATAAATAATGCTGGACAATTCTTTACACAGCATTATCTAGCCCCAAGCTAAGCAGAGCTTGTGTTATGGGTACTAGATAACTGAAATACATAATACAATACATTACATAGATAGATATTTTTTTTATTATACATAGAAAACGACCAGAACACCCGGAACAAATATCTGCAGATCGTACAAATATTTGTCCCAAGGCGGGAATCGAACCTGCAACCTCTTGCATATATTATAATCATTCGACGACCTCTGCGGTGCGGTGGGCGATGGTCTGATGCCACGCAGGAGGTTGCGGGTTCGATTCCCGCCCCAGGACAAATGTGTGTACAATCTGCAGACATTTGTTCAGGGTGTTCTGGTCGTTTTCTATGTATAATAAAAAGTATCTATCTATGTAGGTATTGTATTATATTATGTATATCAGTTATCTAGTACCCATAAAACAAGCTCTGCTTAGCTTGGGGCTAGACAATGCTGTGTGAATTGTCCAGCATTATTTATATTTATTTATTTATCAATATATAACGAAGTTTAGCAGTTATGCCCGGCTACGGCTGGCTCAGTGTAAGGGTTCGTTATTAAAAGGGCCACGTTTGTTCACACAGTCAGATTATATAATAAACACACAGGATAAAAACACAATACAAAAACAGAAAACAAACAGTAACAAGATATACAGTAGCAATAGCGACTACTTTCGACGCCGAGCGTGTGCGAACTGTCTAGTCCGAGTAACGCTTCGGTCGTCTTAGTTTGCGCCCACGCGCAGAGAGGGCGCTAGTTGTCGGCACGACATCGCTTTGCATTACCGACGCACCCGACCCAATGGGGCTGCCAGTGTCTCTAGTATGAACCTTAGGACGTTCTACTACACACTCCCCCTCCAAGTTGGAAGCACGTCCCGGGTCCAACTTGGGACTTAAATCGCGAATGCGTGGCCTTCCTCTACGCCCTTTAGGTCTGACCGGCACATTAGACTCTAACGGAGACGTGAACGGAGTTAAATCCGTGCTGTGATATTTCCCTATAACCTTATTATCGAGATCTGCAATGATGAAAGTGGTTGGGCTGGTGATGGTATCTATGCGGTACGGACCATCACGCCTTGGCATAAACTTTTTCGTAATATGCTTTGCCGAGCTACTTAGGTCGTGCGTTTTGACTAGGACTAGATCTCCTACCTCGTATCTAAGGGTTTTGCACCTATTAGTGTCAGCTACGTCCTTGCGAACATCCTGGCTTTTCTCGACCCTATCCCTGATATCAGATAGTGACGACACAAAGTCTCGAAGGAAGGGGGTGACCTGATGAACGAAGTTATCCTTATCAAGGACGCCTCGTAAATCGTTGTGGACGTCAAAGGGTGTCCTCAGTTCACGCGCTAGAGTTAAGTACGCAGGTGTCTTACCGGTGGTGGAGCAGGTGGCGCTATTCATTGCAAATCGAATGGATGCTAAGTGCTTAGGCCAAGCTGTATGCGTGTTCTTCACGAGAATGGACAACTGCACCTTCAAGTCTCGGTTCTTCCGCTCGGCAGGATTTGCCTCCGGATGATATAATGGTATTAGCTCCTGTTTGACGCCTAACACGTACATACACTGCTGCATCACCGCCGAAACGAACTGCGTTCCATTGTCCGACACGACGCGTCTTGGAAGTCCGTATCTGAGGAACACCTCCTCCAGCAGGACACGAGCACATGTCTCAGCAGTGGCATCTACGAGAGGAAACAGTTCCACCCACCTTGTAGCGACGTCTTCTACTAGAAATACCCACCGCTCCCCCTTGTCTCCGGTTGGGAGCGGACCGAATAAGTCAATCGCCAGGACTTCGCCTCGTTGTTGCAGAACCGGAGTCTGTAGGAGTCCAGCTGGCTTTTGGTTCAAGGGTTTGTAGCGGAGGCACTCTACACACTTCTTCAGATACTCAACAACATTTATCGGCGCATCCCTGGAAAATAGTACCTTCCATTTAGCCGCTGGAGCGTCCTCTCTATGCCTTGATGTCCGGCGGTAGGAGAGTCATGAAGCTCCTTTAGAATGTTTTCCCGCATTGACCTCGGAATGACTAGTTGAGCATCTTCTGAGTCGCCATCAGCATCATAGCGGTAAAGGACACCATGAGACAACACGTAACCACGCTCTAGCCAACGACCTAGGGTAAGTTCATCAGGAGTTTCCAAATCTTGTATGACCTTTTCCAGGTCAGGGTCATCCAATTGAGCGGCGCGCATGTCTGTTGGGCTAGTAGAAGGGAGGTTCACAATAACAGAGCATAAACTATCCTCCTCGGTGCCTTCTTCAGTGCAAGGTGGACGGCTGAGCGTGTCCGCAACTACATTGACCTTACCTGGTGTATATTGGTATATTATGTTGAAGGACTGCAATTTTAGGGCCCAGCGGACCAACCTACCCGAAGGTGACTTCACAGTCAGCAACCATTTTAGAGGCTGATGGTCACTTCTTACACTCACCTGGTGACCATCAATATAGCCCCTGAAGCGCTCTACTGCCCAGACCACAGCTAACGCCTCGCGCTCAGTGGTGCTGTAGTTCTTTTCTGTGGATGAAAGGAGACGGCTCGCATACTCTATGGGGCGCTCTTCAGTGCCTTCGCCCTGCAAGAGAACAGCCCCAATAGCGTAGCTGCTAGCATCCGTTCTCAGAACAAACGGTTGGGAGTAGTCAGCCTGAACCAGAATAGGAGCGGTGGTGAGGCGTTTCTTTAACTCCACAAAAGCACTTATTTGCTCCGACTCCCAAACCCAAGGCTGGTTTTTTTTGGTTAGGCGTGTCAACGGTTCGGCAATGGCTGAAAAGTTTGGTACAAATTTGCGAAACCACGAACACGTCTGTAAATAGGTTCGCAGATGTTTCAGGTTTAGCGGTGGTTTCATTTCTACGACCGCCTGTATTTTGTCGGTGTCGGGAGATACGCCCTCTGGTGTGATAACGTGACCGAGATACTTTACCTTTTTCCGACAGAACACGCATTTCTCGCGATTGGCCCTCAAATTAAAGGCGCGCAGCTTTTCGAAAACGGCACTCAACGCTGCCATATGACCGGAGTACGTTTCCGTTATAAGTAAAAGGTCGTCCTGGTAAGCCAAGAGAGTAACGCTATCACCTACTATTTGTGAGAGGTCACGACACAGGTACGAGCGGAGCTTGTCAATGAGGCGCTGGAAGGTAGAGGGCGCATTTTTAAGCCCGAAAGGCATACGCTTAAAACGATACGTACCAAATGGGGTCTGGAACGCTGTTTTGTCCTTGTCGCTCTCCTTGACAACCACTTGCCAAAATCCACTGCGCAAATCCAAGGTGGACATGAAGCAGTTGCGTCTAGTTGACTGCACTAACTCGTCGATGACTGGCATTGGGTAAGCATCAGTTTTGGTTACCGCGTTAAGCTTCCTGTAATCCACGCAGAACCTGACCTTACCATCCTTCTTCGGGACTAAGACGGCAGGTGATGTCCATGCAGACTCGCACTCTTCAATAATGCCGTCCTCCAGCATTTTATCCAGCTCCGCCTTCATCAACTCCTTCTTAGCGGGCGTAAGCCTGTATGGTGGGACAGAGATGGGCAAATGATCACCCGTGTCTATGTGATGTTCTGCAAATGTTGTCGGCGCTCCACTTGCCGCAAAGACATCTGCGTTGAGCAGCAGTAAGTCCGACAGCTCCTGGCGTTGCTCAGCAACCAGCATTAAGCCTTCTTCATCACGCAAAAGATCGGCAGATGAGATCGCGGTACAAGACTTCGGAGTCTCAAACTCGACTGGGTACAAGGTTTGTGAACCTGAAAAATGCCAGGTCGACGCAGCAAAATCAATGACGATTCCGGCCGCTGCTAAGAAATCAATTCCTAACAGGGTTTCATTATTATGCGCGTCTGGCAGGATAGTAAAATCTAAGGTCACTGACCTTTCTGGAGTTATCCTTACCTTTAAGGTTGTGATAAGTACCCGGCGAGTGCGCGACGAGCCATCTGCCAACTTAACATAACGCGTAGTCTCAGTGCAGGGATGCTTCATTTCCAGTAGCAACTCATAGAGCTTACGGCCAACTACACTACTTTTGGCTCCAGAGTCCAAGAGTGCCATTCCTCGCACACCCAAAATTACTATGCTTAAAACAGGTCTTAACATAGGTTGTTGTCCCGTAGAACGACTCGCGAAGTCACCACCAACATCAGGTTCCACCAACGAAAAATGTCCTGAAATTTCCGCAGTTACGTTGGACACCCTCTTTTCGTTAATCATGGTTACCCCAAACTGATTTGCGTACTCACCAAGGGCATCAGATTTTTTGTTCAAGAATTTTCCTGAATTTTCCGCAGAAATCATGGTCACCCTACTTTCCATCGGCATGGTTACCCTACTTCGTGAAAATGCGTATGCACCATCATCGAGTTTTAACGCATGAGTGCGTTCTGCGGACACATTGGTTACCCTACTATCTTTCGCCTTCGCCATGGTAATAGCATCATCAGTAACAGTAACACGACACGACGACGACGGCGGAGGTACTATGCCTATCTGTTTAGGTGAACAATCCGTGAGTCTAAGTGCGGTATTACAAACGTTAGGCGAATTATTTGGACGTAGAGGTACGACCTTATGTTGACTACTACAAGTGTTAGACAAACTTGTACTTAGAGGGAAAGTGTTAGGTACATTTTGTTGACATCTTACCAATGGATCGGGCGAGATCGGTTCCAATTCCAACGATGCCGAGTCGAACGTACAATAGTTCGCGTTGCACTGGGGACACTGTGATCGCGTAACACCTTTTGCGTTGCAGCCGTAACATGTAGGTACTGCTTCCGTATCTACTTTTTCTCTTTTTGACTTTAAAATGGCACAAGAGTCTATTGAGTGTCCACGGCGTTTACAGTACTTGCAAAACTCCTTCGTAGATGAGTTAGGTCCGACGGCGGCGGCGGCGGCGGCGGCGGCGGACGTGCTGGCGACGACGGCGGCCGCGGGCTGTAGCACGAAGTCCCGATAAGCGTTGTTGCGAACGGCGGCGCCGGTGGCGGCGGCGGCGGGAGGGGCGTGGACGCGCGTGTCGTTGCTATGTGCGGCGGCGGCGACGGCGGCGCTCGTCGAGTTATATCCGCGGGATTCGCGCGGATTTGTTGATACGGACCGTAGAGACGACGGCGCGGTTCTCGCGCGTAGGGACTCGGATGGAGTTTCTTCGGTAGCGTCTTCGACGTGCCGTGCCTTGCGGAGTAAAGAGTTGTACGACTCAAACTCGTCTCGACGCAGGCGCTCTCGAACCCGCCGATGGAGGAGGCCGTAAACCATATCTAGCTGGACCTTCTCGCTAAGGTCGCCCGGGGGCAGGCGAGCTAGTAGTGCCCTCACTCTGGCGACGAAGACCTCCGTTTTTTCTTTGCTTTGAGACATCGAGAACAACTCTAGATAAATTCGGTGTGGGGGGCGTCTGTCTCCAAATGCGCTCCTGAGCGACGTCACCGCGTCACTCCAGGAAGTGATAGAAGATTTCACACCCTGCCACCACATGGCTGCGTCTCCCACCACCAGCATGGATATGCCCCGCAGTGCGCTATCGTCGCTCACGTATGCACACTCTTTGTAGGCCTCCACGGCATCCAGGAAGTTGTCTAGTGAGTCTCCAGGTGCCCCACTGAACCGAGCTGTACATGCAGCGAAAGTTCCATGAAGTGGCGCTGGCGTAGATGCGGCAAATGTCGGCGAGTTGTGCAGGGGCGATGACATCGATTCGCGGCGCGATTCATGCGCGAAGACACGATCGAAAAGCCGCTCCATCATTGTAGTCTGCGTCTGCTGCAAGTCAGCCATCATTGTTGTGAATTCGCTCGCCATGAAGGAAGCCGTAGGCGGCGGCGGCGGCTGCGGCGGCGTCTCTGGCTCTGGCGTCGGTTGCACGTTTGCGGGTTCATCCGTGGCGTCTTCAAAGTCCGACTGACGCCGCGATTGGCGGCGTGTATGAGGACGTGGCATTATTATTAAAAGTTAGGTTCACTGAGATTAGTACTTGAAGTTGAGGAAAAGTCACAATCACAGGCCCTCGCTTGGGCAGCCAGTTTAGCAGTTATGCCCGGCTACGGCTGGCTCAGTGTAACGGTTCGTTATTAAAAGGGCCACGTTTGTTCACACAGTCAGATTATATAATAAACACACAGGATAAAAACACAATACAAAAACAGAAAACAAACAGTAACAAGATATACAGTAGCAATAGCGACTACTTTCGACGCCGAGCGTGTGCGAACTGTCTAGTCCGAGTAACGCTTCGGTCGTCTTAGTTTGCGCCCACGCGCAGAGAGGGCGCTAGTTGTCGGCACGACATCGCTTTGCATTACCGACGCACCCGACCCAATGGGGCTGCCAGTGTCTCTAGTATGAACCTTAAGACGTTCTACTACAGAAGTTATTATAGGTATATCTAGTTTTTTAATTAATCACTAAAAATATAATTTTTGATGGAATTAAAAAAATAAAACACTGAATTAATTGTTTTCTTATACATTGAAGATAAATAAAAAAAAAAGTAACTGAATGTTATTAATTACCTTATTCCCAAACGCTGCCCAACCTAGCTGGATCCTCCTCTTGGCCTTCTTCTCGAAATTGTTTTTACCCAACTGCAGAATCTGCCCAAGATAAGTGTAAGTGTATTCGGCAGTTTCACTCCTCTGCGCAGTTGCATGGGTTTAGACTGCTGGTCCTGTACTTGGACACTCATGGTGGCGGCATCATAAAGACATCTCAACACCTCGATATAACGTCTACTTGGCAACGCTGTAAGGATTCCAGAACAAAGGATTCCAGAACAGCCCAGGTTGGTTCGAGAAGGAGGCCAAGAGGAGGATACAGCTAGGTTGGGCAGCGTATGGGAAACTACGTCGCGTCTTCTCGTCATCCATACCCCAATGCTTCTAGTGTCAAAGTGCGTCCTACCCGTCATGACCTACGGAGCTGAGACGTGAACACTGACGGTATGGCTGGTCTACCAGTTTAAAGTCGCCCAGCGAGCTATGGAGAGAGCTATGCTCGGAGTTTCTCTGAAGGATAGGATTCGCAACGAATACATCCGACAGAGAATTAAGGTTATCGACATAGCTCAAAGGATTAGCAAGCTGAAGTGGCAGTGGGATGGCCATATTTCAAGAAGAACCGACAACCGCTGAGGTAAACGTGTTCTTGAGTTGAGACCACGACTCGGCAAACGTAGTGTAGGACGCCCTTCGACCAGATGGGATGAGTATTTGCGAAAAACTGCTGGCAGATGCTGGTTGCGGCAAGCTGAAGACAGGGCGCTATGGCGCTCATTAGGGGAGACCTATGTCCAGCAGTGGACTGGTATAGGCTGATGATATTGACCTTATTAGTCACACAAATTTTTATTTTGTTTTATATCTTAACTTGATAGAGATATACATAATATTAAAACTAGAAATAAAATACTAACTTGCTGTGCCGACAACCAGTCTTCACAAGATAAATGTATCTTTTAAAGGTGTCCGTCACCCCAGCCCAGCGACATGTAGACTCGGATCAAGATGAATATTATATAGAAGAATCAGAGCGCTATGCCCTGTGTGTGAATGAGCTCCAAAAATCAAATTTGTGAAGGTTTCAGAGTAATTCGAGAAAATAACATTTCGCTGCAGTAACGTCTGAAAACGTTACTGCAGCGACATAGTTTTTACCTAATAGCCCTAGAAAGTTTTGAAATAGCTTAAAAGGTAGCTTATATTTGAGCATTTTATTGGCCAAACAACAGTGACATTTGTGCGCCCTGTGGTTTTGAATAAATTGCAAATTCTGCTGGAGTAACGTTTGGCAGGTTTCCATATCTTCGGAATGGCCGAACGAACAAAAATGAATTTTGGTAAGCAGAGGGGTTTGACTTGGCTTAATGTGGACCCCAGTAGTTTTTCCAAAAAAGTGCACGGTTTATGAATTAGACGACTTTTTCTGAAAATCAAAAATAACCTCTTTTCTCTTGAATTACTTACACAAGAAAGGCGTTCTGTCAGTAGGTACATTGGCTGATGCGTATTAAGAATATGTATCTTCTGACAAAACTGTGAAACCCTACAACTTATTCTCGACGAAATAAATCAATTTTACTGATTTTACAACTGAAAATGGTTTACTTATTTCGAGCCTCAAATAAGGGAGTTTGAACAAGATAACAACTTTACATGATTTGCCAATAACTGAGCGCATATTCAAATTCACTCACGCTGAATTTCAGCTTTCTACGCCTTATAATTAACCGTTAATGAATAAAAACAACAAACGAGAACTTTTAGACAGTTATCCGACCAAATTCGAAATGCCATTAAAAAGCGGCCGTTCAGTACCTACTTCAAGCCAACATCTATAAATTGATAGCTTTGTCATGAGGGACCGATTTGGTTACCCGTTGAAGGGGTTTTCGATAGGGTTTTTTGAAGAAGTTGTTTTAAAACCCTTTCCGTATGGGTAACACTTTCAACGAATAACAGACTCTTGGGGGCAACCCTTTCAAAACCCTTTCGAATGGGTTATCTTTTAAAAGGGTTTTGGGTTTTAGATAGATTTGATAACCCTTCGTATGGGGGTTACCCTTTCCATCATTGTAACACGGTTACCCTTTGTATCTTATAGTATAGTGTAAACTAATCTCTATTAGAATAGTGTAAGGTTGAAAATAATAAACGTTTTTGTGCAAAGAGCACGCACACCTCAAGGCGGGTGTCGGTATCTTTGACCTTATAGCGGCTTATTGTTTGATGTGCCGAAAAGGTGGCAATTATTTTATTTAGATTTTGGTTATGCGATAGACAAGGTACATTGGTCCTGCGCCTGACCTCTTCCCGGTCGAGTCGGTCTGCCATCCTTTAATAAAGTGAGGGAATAGGCTCCACGGCGGCCAGGCTAAACGGAGACTAGCCAGGTGCGCAGGACATATAATAGTGCACAAGTGTGCGCGTGAGCACAGGAGCACTCTGCATCTGTCTGTGTCAATTTCGACAACAGCGGCCAGCCTAACGGAGACTAGCCAGGTGCACAGACAGGACACATGATAGTGCACAAGTGTGTGCGTGAACACTGGTGCACTCTGCACCTGTGTCAATTTCGACCACAGTGGCCAGTCTCTACGGAGACTAGCCAGGAGCGCAGGGCATATAATAGTGCACAAGTGTATGCACGAACTCAGGACAGGTGCACTGTGATCCTATGTTAATTTCGACCACGGCAGCCAGGCTTAACGGAGACTAGCCAGGTGCGCAGGACATATAATAGTGCACAAGTGTGTGCACGAACACTGGTGCACTTTGCACCTATGTTAATTTCGACCACGGCCGCCAGGCTCAACGGAGACTAACCAGGTGCGCAGGACATATAATAGTGCACAAGTGTGTGCACGAACACTGGTGCACCTGCACCTATGTTAATTTCGACCACGGCAGCCAGGCTCAACGGAGGGAGACTAACCCGGTGCGCAGGACATATAATAGTGCACACTGCACAAGTGTGTGCACGAACACTGGTGCACTCTGCATCTATGTTAATTTCTACCACGGCAGCCAGGCTCAACGGAGACTAACCAGGTGCGCAGGATATATAATAGTGCACAAGTGTGCGCGCGAACACTGGTGCACTCTGCATCTATGTTAATTTCGACCACGGCAGCCAGGCTCAACGGAGACTAACCAGGTGCGCAGGATATATAATAGTGCACAAGTGTGCGCGCGAACACTGGTGCACTCTGCATCTGGGTCAATTTCGACCACAGCGGCCAGTCTCTACGGTAGTAGAGACGTTCGTAATATAATAACCCGTAAGTACCTACCTGTACCTACCTACCTACAAATCACACTCGCATAAGAATCTAGTCTACAAAATACGATTTACCTACTTCGTTTGGCAGGTATTTATTTTACTTACCTACAGATTAGGTAGTGAGCTAGTAGCTAAACAAGATAATTATTAATGAATCAAAATGTACTTTTAACATTTGATCATCTTCAAATTCACTTGTAGTTTTTGTAGGTAGGTACATACTACATAATGTATGTATGTACCTATGCCTATCCAAAAACGCACAGACGTTAGTCAGTGTTCAGATAATTCAATAAGTACCTACCTATGGTACCTACCTAGTAAATTCCTATGCAAAAAGGTGCGCCACTCCCAGTTTCAACCAGATTGAGTGATCGCGCAATCAAACGAATTATAAACATTTATTTATTTTAATCGTATTTTAAAAATGCCGAGTTCCGGTCCCTATCAACTGCAGTAGAAATTATTACCATGTCGTAACACTACAAACCCATACAATGAGGTAACCTCAAAACCCAATAAAAGGGTTACCCTTTCACATGTGTTTTATACGGGTTACTACGAACTAAGGGTAACCCAATCGAATGCGCAGACGAATGTAAGTGTTACCCATTGGAAGGGGTTAACCCAAACTCGGGGTTGTACGGTCCCTGTTAAAACATGAGTCACTCATGTTTAACGTTAGGTACACTTACGTAGACAAGTTTTAGTGTGTGAAAGAGGCGCGATTAGGGAGATTATTTAGTATCTAGGTCGAAATGCCTTAGTAGAATTTCGTAGTTTTGATAATTTGGCAAAAAAAAATCGGATACTAAGTCTCATGCATGACTTACATAAATAAAGAACGCAAAGATGCAGATTTATGGGATGTGAGCAGTTAATTGGTTTAAATGATAAGGTAAGCCACAGATCTTCGGCAGTTGAGTGGTAGCCGGGCCGAGGAGTGACAATTATATCCCTCCGCACCGCCACCAGCACGCCATCCCCCCCCCCCCTACCGCTCAAGTAAGATGTAAGAAGATCCAAAGAGGTGTCCATTAATCCATAGTGTTGCAGTTTCCTGATTATGATGATTCTTAGTTAATGGCAATATAAGTCTGGTTGGACTCTTTTCTGCCAGTGTCAAGTAATGGAAAATAATAGTAAAATATGAGTCAGCAAGTTATGAAGAATGTTGATATTTTCACCAGAGCCTAGTTCGTTATCTAGCAGGGTACACCACGTGCAGGTTAGGTTGGCTTGGGAGACAAGATCTTGGAGTCTCCCTTGTACCCCAGTTTCCTGATTAATGTTCCGTGGTGTACGCAATCAAATGCTTTTGACAAGTCGCAAAAAACACCCAAGGCATCTTGCGACTTCTCCCAAGCATCAAAAATATTAAATTAAATTAAATAATGCTGGACAATTCACACAGCATTATCTAGCCTCAAGGTAAGCAGAGCTTGTGTTATGGGTACTAGATAACTGATATACGTAATATTATACATTACATAGATAGATATTTTTTATTATACATAGAAAACACCCAGACCAACGGAACAAATTTCTGCAGATTGTACACAAATTTGTTCCGAGGCGGGGATCGAACCCGCAACCTCTTGCGTCGCAGGCAGACTCTCGCTCGCTGCGCCACTGAGGTCGTCACTTTGCGTTACTAACTCTACACCGGCATCAGTAGTTGACCTGCCGCGAGTAAACCCGAATTGCTTACAATGTAGCAGGCCATTGCCATTGAAATGCTTAAGTAATTGATGTAAAATAAGTTTTTCAAAAGCTTTGCTGAATGTAGGCAATACTAGCCGGGCGCATACATACTGATCCCGGATAAGAAATCCTGATCAGGTTTCCTAATCAAGAGTTCCGTGTGGAGAGCGCACACATTCTGTTTTTTGCATTCGGAATTTAAACGATCAGTTCGATCATAGACGCTTCTGATAACGCACGAGTATGGACGACGAAGACGAATTGGTGCTCATTGCTCTTTTATTGGCGCTAGACAAAAAGGACATAAAACGTCGTTATTGGGTGCATCCACTGAATACCCAAAGATTAACTGAGAGTCAATTCTATGTCAAAAGAGCAAAGTTACGGGCATACCCAGAAGAATTCTTCAAATATTACAGAATGTCAATGAAATCCTTTGATGAGCTTCATAATAGCATACGAGATAAAATAAAAAAGCAAAATACGCACATGAGATTGTGTTTGGATACAGAAGAAAAATTGACCATAACATTAAGGTACTTATGTACGTATTTATTGTAATAAAAATTAAGATATTGTACAAAAATTACGCTTTAAATTTACTTAAAGTTTAAGAATTCTTGCATTGTTCCCTCCTGTGAATCTTGAGGCTGGAGAACTATAAACTGTGTAGCCTCATTGTCTTCAACACTAGTATTTGGTAAAGATATCTCAACAGGATAATCTTGCTTGGGGCTTTGTTGGGTAGTTGATTGGGGAGGTGTCACACTAGAAATTGAGCGGATAATAATAGGCTTCCTGGTATTCTTACGGGGCACATTTTGCTGCTGCGAAGGTGGATAAAAAGTTGGTGGTGATGGAGTTGGACTCTGCAAATATATCGGTGTTCCTTGGGGCACGTGTATATTTTGATAAGATGGAACGTAAGTCGGTGATGGAGATAAGTTATTTCCACCCATTGGAAACGACCCTGAAGAATCGTCACTTTGTTGGTAATAGTTAGTGTACCGTGACGTTGATGGTGATGGTTCGTTTCCCATGGTAATCTTTTTTACCAATTGAAGCATACCGACTTTAAAATCAATTTTTTGATGAGCATTCATTGTTTTCATATAGCTTCTGAAACTAAGAAGATATTTCGTGTCGTCATCTTCGTCAATATTAGCAGAAGATTTTTTCTGTTTTTGTTGCAACATACTTAGTATTTGATTGGGGACATCTTTCTTTTTTTTCTGACTGACTATAGGTAAAGTAGGTACGGGTGACTCCATACGAGTGATATCTTCCGGTTCAATATTTTGTTCTTCAGTTTCTGATTGTTGTTGTGGTTGAGTAGATTCTGCATCTTCGGTCGGATAGTTCCCTTCTGATTTTCTACTAGCAAACACTGGTGTAAGGAAGTAAAGCAAGGAACTATAAACATAAGTTTTGGGCTTTTTAGCAGCACTGCCAGTAGGAAGATTTTTGGTTTTCTGAATTTCTTTGCGATAATAGTCTCTAATGTTGTTCCATTTCTTCTTCAATTCGGCACCTGAAATAAGTTAAAAATAAAACTATAATGCTTTTTGTTTCAGATTTCTGGCAACTGGTTGCAATTTTGAAGAAATGAAAACAGATTTTCTGGTGGGAAGCCGAACTGTGTCTGCACTAGTTAATGAAACCTGTGAAGCTATTTGGGAGGTGCACCAACGTTCAGAAATGAGGCCACCGTCATCAAAAGAACGTTGGATTGAAATTGCGGACAGTTATTATAGAAATGCCAACTTCCCAAATTGTGTAGGGGCAGTTGATGGGAAACATATTCGTTTGATTTCTCCCCAGCGCAGTGGGTCTGCTTTTTATAACTATAAAAACTATTTTTCTATTGTTTTGATGGCAGTAGTAGACGCAGACCTACGGTTCATAGCTATTGACGTGGGTGCTTTTGGCAGAGACAGTGACAGTAATATCTTTAAAAATTGGGCTTTTGGGAAAATGTTACAAGAAAATCGCCTTAATTTGCCAGAAGCCAAACCTCTGCCAGGAAGTAATGGCCCACCTCTACCATTTGTGTTTTTAGGTGATGAGGCCTTTCCACTGAACAATAATTTTTTGAAACCTTATCAAAGGCAGAACCTCAATAATCAACGTCGAATCTTTAACTATCGATTGAGTCGAGCTCGACGAATAGTTGAATGTGCTTTCGGCATTCTTTCAAACAAGTGGAGGATTTTTCATACAAGTATGACAATTCCACCAGATTTTGCTGTTCTAATAACGAAGACAGCATGCGTATTGCATAATTTTGTACGCAGACGAGATGGTTATAATTTTAAAGATACATTAGCACATTACTTCGAGGATTTTCCATTCCGTTCTGCACGACAATCTACAAACCGAGGCAGAACTATACGAGATAATTTCGCCGAGTATTTCGTCTCGCCGGAAGGAGAACTGTCATACCAATACAATGAAAGTATTATTAATCCAAATTGATTCAACAATAAAGAAATGTTAAAATACTTACATTTGTTTACTTTATCTGTGCACGTTTCCCAATCCTGAATAAGATCTTTACATATCTGTTCCCAGGCCAAATCTTTCATATCACGGTTATGATAATCCGCGTGATTTATGTCCCATATGCATGGGTGTTTTTCAACACTCATTATTAAATTCTCGGGATCGCACATTTTTTTTTACAGCGTCGTACGTCTACTCGGCACAGCGCTAACGCGATTCTGAATGATTCTGAATGAAAATTTCCGTACGTGTGCGGCGATCGAGCCAAAATGTACGCGAATGCTGCGTTCGGGATGACGTCATCAGGTTTTTTTCCGTTCTTCCAAAACGAACGCACGGAGAAATTCCGAACCGAACGTCAGGTTTTTTTCTGTCCGGAAAAAGTAAGAACGGTGTGCGCCTTGTCGAACATTTTGTATGCACGCGGACCATTCAGGTTTCCGAATCTGAAACCCTAATACGGAAACCTGATCCGGAATCAGTATGTATGCGCCCGGCTTTATTGATTTATTTCGTCGAGAATAAGTTGTAGGGTTTCACAGTTTTGTCAGAAGATACATATTCTTAATACGCATCAGCCAATGTACTCACAGAACGGTGTCCGTGATGGTAGCGTACACATAACCGAATTCACGTTTGTTGTTATGCCTAATAAATAACGTATAAATAGAGTATAATCAGTGCAAAAGTAAAATAAATAGCGCCTCCTTGGTTTAAGAAATAATGACCATTGTTTGTGGGTACGCCAGCATAACGTTATGCTAGCGTACACACGACCGTTCTCAAAAACGGCTTATACTATAGCAACAAAATGTATACACAATAATAGAGTATAAATAGCGTTTCAGCTATGCAAAATTTCATAATGATTGCTCTCATAGGAACAGAGATATATAATAATAATAATATAATAATGCTGGACAATTCACACAGCATTATCTAGCCCCAAGGTAAGCAGAGCTTGTGTTATGGGTACTAGATAACTGATATAGGTACGTAATATTATACATTACTTAGATAGATATTTTTTATTATACATAGAAAACACCCAGACCAACGGAACAAATTTCTGCAGATCGTACACAAATTTGTTCCGAGGCGGGGATCGAACCCGCAACCTCTTGCGTCGCAGGCAGACTCTCGACCGCTGCGCCACTGAGGTCGTCAACGACGAACATATGGAACAAGACTACTCTCCGTTGCAATGTAGTTCCGCCGTTGTCTGCTAGATGGCGCTAAACGTGACTTCTGAACACATAGGTAAATTAACAAAACCATGAATGCTTGGCTATGAAGCTAAATATAGATAAAAATACTCGTGACAGCTAGCTTTATAGTAACAAAACGACTAATTATTACTATCTGCTACATTGTTCGGTGTATTGATTCACTAATAACTTATTTTTTGTTTGCGACAGTAACTACCACAACAAATTTGTTCCTAGAACTTTACATCAACTTTTTATAGTGTTTGATTACGAATTTGCATAAAGTATGACTACTGGGAGAGCAAGTATTTCGTACGTTAGTGAATCAATACACGCCATCTAGCAGACCACGGCGGAACTACATTGCAACGGAGAGTAGTCTTGTTCCATATCTCTGTTCCTATGAGAGCAATCATTATGAAATTTTGCATAGCTGAAACGCTATTTATACTCTATTATTGTGTATACATTTTGTTGCTATAGTATAAGCCGTTTTTGAGAACGGTCGTGTGTACGCTAGCTTAACGTTATGCTGGCGTACCCATAAACAATGGTCATTATTTCTTAAACCAAGGAGGCGCTATTTATTTTACTTTTGCACTGATTATACTCTATTTATACGTTATTTATTAGGCATAACAACAAACGTGAATTCGGTTATGTGTACGCTACCATCACGGACACACAGAACGCCTTTCTTGTGTAATTCAAGAGAAAAGAGGTTATTTTTTATTTTCAGAAAAAGTCGTCTAATTCATAAACCGTGGACTTTTTTGGAAAAACTACTGGGGTCCACATCAAGCCAAGTTAAACCCCTCTGCTTACCAAAATTCAATTTTGTTCGTTCGGCCATTCCGAAGATTCACATTAAAACTAAAAGAACTACTTACTGATAAAAAAATGCTATTATAACACAAAAGATTTTCTTGAAGACAAATTATTAAGATAGATTACATTATTTAGCAAAGAAATAGCTTAGAAATGTCCTGATTAAAATAATTACCTACCTACATTTATTTATTCATGTTAAGCTCAGCCTAGTCAGACGAATTTATATAACATAAACATAATAGTTATTATATCAACATAATTTTAAAGTACATCTAGAAAAATAGAACTTTGTTACTAGTTATTAAGTAGATAGAAGATCTCTGTAATTTTGTATAAAATACAAAATACCATAATATAGGTAGTACTTAATGTAAGTATAAGTCTACTTATAAGAACTATTGCCATACCCTATTTGACAGGGTGCAGGAATACATACAAAACTCTGTATTATTTTTGTTAAGCAATAAAATACTGAATACTGAATACTGAAGATATGGAAATCTGCCAAACGTTACTCCAGCAGAATTTGCAATTTATTCAAAAACCACAGGGCGCACAAATGTCGCTGTTTGGCCAATAAAATGCTCAAATATAAGCTACATTTTAAGTTACTTATTTCAAAACTTGCTAGGGCTATTAGGTAAAAATCATGTTGCTTCAGTAACGTTTTCAGACATTACTGCAGCGAAATGTTATTTTGTCGAATTACTCTGAAACCTTAATGCGTACAAATTTGATTTTTGGGGCTCATTCACACACAGGGCATAGCGCTCTGATTTTTCTATATATATTCATCTTGATCCGAGTCTACATGTCGCTGGGGTAACGGACACCTTTTAAAGGGCAATGTATACTTTGTACAAAAACTCAAAAAAACTCCTAGTGAGTTGCAAAATCTATCATTAAATCAAAGATTCTAGGATCCTACCAGTAAATAAATTCAAACAAATTGTCAAAGCTTTTCTGTGCAAAGGCTTACTACAAAATATCAGATTATTTAGAAGATAAAAAAGCTTGGGACAGGTTTTGCTCCAACTTCAGTGTACATATTTGTATTGATGGATATAAAGCATTTTTGATTTGATTTCTTCAGGCTGATAAAGTAGCTCCCTCAAAATGGCAAATAAATAGCAAACTATACAGGATCTACATATAGACATAGTTTAAGTGGTTATTTTACCTATGAACCGGGCGTCCACTCCTCGGTGCATCACTGACATTCCCTGTGGAGAACAGCTTCCGCTCCCAAGCAAATAGAGTTGTCTTGGAAGGAGGGTCCCGGATGAACCTTCTTTCAAACTTAAATTTGATCTGAAAAGGCATAGGTACAAAAAAGCAGTTAGATACCTATAATGTTTGTTGAGACTTAATACTGAGGTTGAACAGCAAAGGTACTTGCTTCATTGATGGACTCGCCGGTGTGCTTCCTCTCGTGCACCCACACGGCGGCGACGAGCCTTTCTTCTATGCTGAAACTCGATGTATCTACCGTAGATTTCTTGGGCATTTTTACACAAGATTCAACTTTATTCACTCCGACTTTTGACTTGTTTGCGGAGATTTTCTCATAGTTAACTTCTTGAAGCTCCGGCGAAGAATCCTCAGCGGTATTTTTATGTTGATTCTGTGGTAAACCTTGATGATATTGTTCTTGGGAAATGGTATTAACACTTTGCAGTTTTGCTACTTCTAAATTAGTGTAAGAAATGTGGTGATACGGCTCTTGATAAGGATAATGATACATTTTTGAAGAAAGAATTGAAGATCGACTTTACCTAAGTACCTACCTACTATATTTTTGTTTTCAACTCGGCAGGGACGAGCTTATTCACAAAGTACTTTGCTTAGATGAATAAATACCTACTTATTATGGTTGGCATCTTAGATGAATAAAATTATACCCTTCTTCCTATAGGTAAGGTAATTTTACTTTGTTTGTATCACGCGCATGCGAAACTTTAAACTGTGATTCAACTTGTTTTGTTTCACAAATTAACATTTTCTTTTCTAAGTTTAAGTTGATGTTCTGTCTGTGTATAGCTCACGTTCAACTAAACAAACTTCTTCGGTGCCCGCCCCGCCCCATATTATTAAACTATTTATTATTATAACATAATACATAGACTAATAAGCATGGTACATGGTACAATAATTATTATACTCCGCCGGTAATCAGTTATGAAGTTATTGTATAATCATTGGTAATCGGCTCAGGTAATAGGTATGCGCCAGTGGTTTCACTCAGAGGGTAGGGTATGCGCATGGGTGGGTATGCGCTGCGCTTCCGAGCAATGAAAAAAGAAAAGAGAGCCACTTCGGTACATACATGGAAGGGCCATAACGTATAGTTAGTATAAAAACTTCATATTCCATGGCCAGGTCGTCGGTCGGCCATATTATGAAGTTAAAATTCGACCATGCTCTATGGTTTTATGCTGTTTATTGGATGATCGATATTATAAAAACATCGATGTTGGTTGACATCACGGAACAGAAAAATAAGTGGAAGTGTTATGTAGCCGTGGCACGCGTGCCACAATTATGCGTAGTTACCATCGAGTTAGAATACTATAGAGTAACAATCACAGAAATAAAATGTCCGCGCCAGAACTCTGCACAACCTACGCTACGTGCAGAGTTTTTGTTTAGTTGTACGGCGACCGCAGTCCTCGTACAACGTTCGCGATGCCAAAGTGTTCGGTGATTTCCTGCCCAAATAACAGCAACTACGTGCAAAAAAAGTATGGTGTTTCGTATTTTAGGTAAGTATCATAACAATTTTATGAATTTATGTATCCACAGTACGTATTTTCATGTTAACTTCAATAATTTTAAATATTTTCTGCAAAATAAAATGCTCACAGCTTGACCTTGGCACTTCGTAGGCGTATCTCTTTCACGCGATAAACAAATATGTATGAGTAAAAGAGAAACAAAGTCTCGCGTGAGCTTGTGACGAGCACACTGTGTTCCAACGACAAAACTGTGGAGTTCATTGATACCTAATATTTTTACGAATTTTAAATTAATTATTGTACTTACCTAATATTACCGTGTTGATAAATGCTTTATTTTTTCCGAACAAAAAGTAGATGAGTCGATAGCGTTCTATAATTTTATAGTGTAAATTACAATATTTTGTATGCCTTGTTTTTAGTTTTCCTCGAAACCCCGTAAGGTGCTCTGAATGGACAGTCATCAAAGTAAAAGGCAACGTTACAATAAATTAACATTGTTTCAAGGTAATTAAGTTATTCGTCAGTAGGTTAAAAATAGTACCTAATAAAACTCGTAATACATACAAATTAATTTGTTTTATTTAAAATTATTTGCACCCCCGTGTTTTCCGGGATAAAAAGTAGGTACCTAGCATAAGTGTTAGTCCAGAGTAGGGATGTAACGAATGTCAAATTTTCGACATTCGCGAATGCGAATGCGAATGCGAGTATTCGATGCTCACATTCGCGAATGCGAATGCGAATGCGAATGTTGGTATTTTGAACTTGCCGCCAACTTCACGTACTGTTTATTGGCGCGCACGTTGTCCAATTACCAACGTTTGCTATAAGCTATCTTCAACTACCAATTACGTACGAGTAATAATGTTTATTTCATTCATTCATGACATCGACAATTCACAACCTTGATAACCACAGAATTTAAAACTGATATTGGCAAAATTGTATCAAAACAGATGCAGAGCAAAAATTTAAGAAGATGAATTGTTTGATAATTGCTATCTTCGTCTACCAATCGCGTTGTTTGTTTGATAATATTTTTATCCACACATTTGTCGGTTGGAGTTGGATTTGTTTGTCTTTTATATGTTATTTTGGGAAAAATGAGTGCCTCCATGAAAACAATGAGTAAAATTTAGACCACGTTTAGACTTATTTCACTTAGTAGATGCGGAACATGCAAAATGTAAAATTATAAATAGGGGTACTGGTTTAAAAGTTACATAAGCATAACGCTATCGATATAATACAATACGCTATTGTACTGAAAATTTCTGAGTATATAAAAAAGAATGGATTTAAAAACGCATACTATCATATTAAGAGTTTTCTTGAAAATTTCTGATAGTCGTTTTTCAATCTATTGTTTTTTATATACTCAGAAAATTTCAGTACAATAGCGTTATGCGTTAGAAAGTTACAGCCCTTTTAAGTCGGAGCCCAACTATAAATCTTAAACTTTCATATACCTAACCATTTCATTAATATTTTAAAAAATTCTGAAATACGTGTTCAACGCCTTTGTATTTTTGGTAAATTTCAAGCAAATTTGGCCACTTCTTAGAGTTAAAAGAAACACGTAAAAAACTTCAATCCTCTTTTCTTTTGGGGGTGTAATTTCCAAAACTCCTATGCTTAAAATTTAGGATTTCTAGCTTATGAGGTTTGGGTTGGGTGTAACTAGAAATGAACTTGTTTTTTTAATATTTAAAATATTCATATTTAATTATTAACCAGTATAACATAATAATAAAAAATAAAAGACGGCCTTGTCCTAGGTCCTCCGATCAAGGTCTGTGCACGCCAAAAACAAACCATAAATTTGTCAAGTGGTTCCCGCCATTAAAAGGTTACCTTAACCTAACCCAGGGGGGGTTAGAATAATCAATACATTGTCATTCAAAGCAAAGGCTAGGCTATTTTTCGATCTCACAAATTAGTTCCCATAGGGAAAAAATAAACATTAAACGTTTAGTTTCTTTAATTTCGTAGAAACGCGTGCAAAGCCACGGACAAAAACTAGTCACCCAATCAAAGTCAGTTCAATATTTTTTTTTCAGTTAAGTTTTGTCTAAGTTTCTTACAAAGTTCTTATTAAAGAATTAGCAATAAGAGTGCTATAATAAAATATAGTAATAGGCATGATGATTGATTTTGAGACTACTCCTTGATATTTTTAAACATCTACTGAATAGAAAATAAAACATATTTCTACAAAAAACATGGATTTTGAAGGTAAAATTGAGTTTTTAAAAATGTAATTTAAATTTCGCTCTAAAACGCTACAATACTCGTGGCGACTGTCTATGACGTCGATGCACAAATTTTTATGATACAGAATTACCTTATTATATTCATTAGTATGTCTTTACAAATAAGAAATACAATCAAATAATAAAACAAGTATTAACAATATTGTCAAGAAACAAAGAAGCTAGCTATTGATTGAAGAAAGTCATACGTTTACAATTACTTATTTCTGTGGTTATTTTGTGTCTTCCATTTTACTTTGTGACCACATGACGTCATGGGTCTGTGTTCTCTAATTGTTGTTCAACGTGTCATGGCGGATTATTGTATTTTGTAGATATTATTTATCAAAATAATAATTGATCTTGATCAAAATAAAAATTATAATACGCGTTTTGTCATGTATGGCTCTGATTTAATTTAGTAAATACATAATAATGATGCTTTTTGTTACTGTCATCATCCCTATTTACGAGATGTGCAGAGTTTTTTTTATAATTCCGCATGTAAAAGAGAACAGTTTTTTAAATATATTAGGTAAGTTTTTGCCCCATCAACATTCGCCAAATATTCGCATAGATTTTGGCGAATGCGGATGCGAATGCGAATATTGAAAATCCTGCGAATATTCGCGAATGCGAATGCGGATGCGAATATTCGTTACATCTCTAGTCCAGAGTATAAGCTATCTTCATATTATAAGTGTGACTAGCTGCCCCGCCCCGGCTCCTCCTGGCTAAATAATATAATTATAGCCTATGTCCAACTTGAAACCTAGATTCATTCTAAATATTGGTTAACATATTTTTTTAATCAGATGTTTAGTTTCGGAGTCCTCTTAGGTACATTATAAACTCACAAACTCACATACACATATAATGATATCACAAATACGACCTATAATATTATTTAGTACAAATAGCGTCTCCACTCGCCCTGTTCCCTGTTCGTACGCGCATGGCCGTCGGTCATCTTCGGAAATCTTCGGTGTGTCTTCGGTGCTTATTATGACATTGCGTACAAGCGACATTGATCATTATTCGACCAAGATAACGTCTTAATTCGCGTAAATGTCATTGTGAGCTTTAGAACAACAAATGTATAGGTATGTAGAACGGCGCTCGGACATTTTTTGAGTGCTGTCAGTTAGAGATTGGGACTCTATATTATTCTAACTCGATGGTAGCTGATCTCAGTCGTGTTCTTACATTACGTCGAGTTGCTAGTCTCGCGGCGAATTCATTTTTCCGAAGCTATGCCGTATTGTTCCATTTTAGAGTGTAAAAATTATAGTAGGCGAAAAAATCTCGTACCGTATCCGTTCTAATAAATTATTTGTAAATTTTAATATCGGTTAGTCAATATAATAATAGGCACGGAACAGAAAAAATAAGTGGAAGTGTTAAGTAGGCGTGGCACGCGTGCCACAATTATGCGTAGTTACGCTTAACTGATCTCAGTCGTGTTCTTACATCACGTCGAGTTGCTAGTCTCGCGGCGAATTCATTTTTCCGAAGCTATGCCGTATTGTTCCATTTTAGAGTGTAAAAATGATAGTAGGCGAAAAAATCTCGTAAACGGGGGTGTTTTATACCATCGATAGGTAGCATTTTCATTGCATTGTCATAAAATCTTATTTTATTAAAATTTACAAATAATTTATTAGAACGGTCAGTCAAAATCAACCTTATGCGATTAGCATAAAGTTGAATTTGGATTGTTTCTATTCTCGAATGTACTTCGCTACTCGTTTAGTGATGTAGTCAAGTCGGTTGTTGATTTGATCGATACTACAAATCATGTTTACTTGGTGCCTAAAACATACCTTATCAATAAATAAATACAATATCTAGACATTTATAAGTAATAAAAAAGTGCCTAAAACTAAAACCTAACAAAACTCAACAAGAGACATTTTTCCTTATACAAAAAGGTAAATAACTCTAAAACTAATTATATTATTTACCTAATACAAGCGGTAAACTAGTTTTAGGCCTAAACATTTCTTTTTGTACTGTTTTTACTACAAAATGACCATAAACAAAAAAGTACACTTTCAACTTACGTAATAATACGATCTTACCAAATTCCTATAAAAAGTGTTTCTATGCTCTAAATAGATACAAACTAAGATAAACTAACCAATAAGAGTGTAATTAGATCGAAATATCCTTATACTAGGGTTCCGTCGTCGCCGTCAATCTGTGGCAAAATATCTATCGATATCGACAAAGTAGTTCATTGTGCTACCTGGTACAGCCTTAGTCGAGTCGCGACCTATCACGCGAATGTCAATCATATGTCTAACGAAATTAAGTTTATAATTGCGAGCACTGACAATACCGCCATCTATGGTGAAGTAGCGGAATTGACTCGACAGTCAAATGTTTAGTGAGTAGGTCCGCGACCTATCATGCGAATGTCAATCATATGACTAAGGAAATTAAGTTTATAATTTGCGAGCACTGAGAATACCGCCATCTATGGTCAAATAGCAGAATTGACTCGTCAAGTTGCTGTTTGGTGAGTGTAGCTCGTAAATACGTTCTGCTGCTAAAGTAAAATAAATCTTATACAGTAGACTTCAAGGTTTATTTTCTAATCTGTGACGTTGGCTAATTTTGACTAAACTTTTAACTACCAATGAAACGAAGTGTTTCTTTGTAATGCAATATAAGATTAAGGGTTTATTTGTGTGAGTTTGGCGACACCGGTGCCCATAGTAATTTTGTTGCATAGCACTTCCACCACTCGTTTTTTATGTTCCGTGGTTGACATCTTGATTGTATCTGATTTATTTCTATTCATTAATAAAATTTAAATTAAGTTATCGAAATAGGTAATGTTTTAAATTTGGAATAAAAAACATTGTGTGACTTAATTGATTTTGTGTTGTATTTTTGTACGAACATTACTGTCGAGGCACATCAGGGGAGGCCTATGTCCAGCAGTGGACTAATATAGATTGATGATAATGATAACTGTCAAGCTGTTGTGGATCCAATGTTCATACAAACCACCATACCAAATTTATAAATGCGAAAATTTGGATGGATGGATGGACATGGATGAGTAGATAAATAAATAAATATAAATAAATAATTCTATCAAGCACATAATTTAGAAAGTAACTAGCCCTAAATAGTGTTTAAAATATATATTATAATATATAACAACTCTAGAGATGTATATACGTGGCGGACTCATGCATATTATGACGATAACAACTTTTAGATTAAATACTTGTTACTTCTTGTCGCCATTACTATTGAATAGATCGTGCCAAAATTCTTCATAGTTGTAGGTAGGTCTAGCCTTGGAATTAAATATTTTGACTCTTATGATCTCATCCAACTGACTTTATGTCTTAGTAACTGATTTACTATCAGTTTCAGTGGAATAGAAATACTCTTTTAACGTTTCCATAGACAATCCAAACAAATTTAAATTTAATTAGACTGTATATATTTTCTGTATATACAATAAAAATAACTAACAAGCTTGAAGCTTGTTAGTTAAGTTTTTTTTTATTTTTTGCATTTTCTGAGAAGATTTACTGTAGTAACATATATTTTTTTTTTCACCATCGGAAAGTAGAGATTTCAACGAACAGAAACCATACCAACTTTTTGAAAAAAACTGATATTTTGACGGGTGAATTTTCGATTGAAAATTAGGGTGTTTTTTTGATATTAATTCAAAATAAGGTGAAATAATAAATATTTTTAATCAAATAAATTACAGCGTATTTGGGACATAAAAAGGTAAGTTTTCACCAAATTTCGTTAAAAAAAACAAATTTTTGTAAAAGATAAAAATAAAAAACCAAAAACTTGGTTTTTTGGATTTTTCACATAAATTTTGAGGTTATGTGAAAAAAGTGTAAATACAAAAGTTTTAGATCTTTTTATTACCTACAACTTTGCCATTTGATTTTTTTCGATTCGACTTTTAGTTTTGCCAGAAATCGAGAAAAACCATTTTTTACCCTTAAAAACTCACCCCCATCCCCTTCCCGACCTCAGATCGCCCGTAAATTATTTTTCCTTTCATTTTTATAATATTCCCCTCCTTTTCTAATGGGTTTCATCCTACTATTATTTTTTTTCACTTTTTAATATTTTTCAAGGCTTCTACCCTGGTCTACAAGGGCTACTAGTGTATGTATATTTTGTAGATGCACATTCAATAGTTTCCGAGAAACAAGATTTTGCAAAACGTTACCCCAGCAGGAGTTAAATTTGTCTAGGTCCATTCGTTTAAAATCTTCCTGCTGGAAGAACGTTACCCCAGCAGAAAACGTATTTTGCGTTCTATTCCAAAACGGGGACATACACAAGTTTTTTTTCATGACGCACATTCTCACACACTAATTATTTATGTAACTCACTTCATTCTAGAAGATACTTTTCTGCTGGGGTAACGCACACCGCCAACATGATGCAATTCGTGAAAAAAATACCTTTTGAAATTTTATCCACCATATTTTTATCATCATACTCAATAAAAAAAGAGATTCCCATCGTCATAACTAGGTACATATCTAACTGATATTTTTCATAGAATAAATGTTTTCAGGGAATCTGAGGCCGGCGGCCGGCGGCGCGGCGGCAGCATTTGCTAGATAGCGATTCCATTTCTACAATCGTCATAGCTAGTGTTGCCAATCAATAGTCGAATATACATTTATATGTATAATAAGCATTTGCTAGCAAGCGATTCCATTTCTACAATCGTCATAGCTAGTGTTGCCGATCAATAGTCGAATATACATAATATGTATAATAGTTTCAGCTATGACTCATAGCTGAAACGATTGCGAAGTTCGATTGGTAGACAAAGTAACCTTCGTGTAGCGATCGCCTTGTCGAAGGCTACGGTCTGATTCTTGGTCTGATCGGTCTGATCGCTAAAATACGCGTTTAGTCTATGGTTATCGACATCAAACGGGTCTTCTCAAGTAATCACTGAGTCATTACTCACAGAAAATGTACAAAAAAGCAAATGTAAATTCAATTTCAACCATGTCGATGAAAAAGACATTAAAAAAGCCTTTAACCTTTTAAATGTAATGAAAACTGCAGATCTCTGGGGCATTTCCGTTAGAATTATTAAACCATTGATTGATACAATCGCACCAGATCTCGCTTTTATATTCAATGAATCTATTGATTGTGGCATATTTCCTGATCTAATGAAACATAGTAAAATAATACCATTATTTAAATCGGGTAGTAGATCTGACCCCACTAACTTTAGACCGATATCAGTATTGCCTACATTCAGCAAAAATTTTGCAAAACTTATTTTACACCAATTACTTAAGCATTTCAATGGCAATGGCCTGCTACATTGTAAGCAATTCGGGTTTACTCGCGGCAGGTCAACTACTGATGCCGGTGTAGAGTTAGTAACGCATATTTTTGATGCTTGGGAGAAGTCGCAAGATGCCATGGGTGTTTTTTGCGACTTGTCAAAAGCATTTGATTGCGTACACCACGGAACATTAATCAGGAAACTGCAACACTATGGATTAATGGACAGGACACCTCTTTGGATCTTCTTACATTTTACTTGAGCCGTAGGATACAAAGAGTTGACATTAATGGGAAACGGTCCTCGGGGTCTGTAGTTGCCATAGGTGTACAGCAGGGTTCTATCCTCGGTCCCTTCCTATTTCTAGTTTACATTAACGATCTGCCTCATCTTGTTAAGAATAATCACGAGATTGTATTATTTGCTGATGACACTTCATTAATTTTTAAATTGAAACGACAAAACATAAACTTCGACGATGTAAATAATGCAATATCAAAAGTAGTCAATTGGTTTAGTGTCAATAATCTTTTGCTCAACGAAACCAAAACTAAATGTATTAGATTTGTTTTACCGAATGTAAAACAAGTTAAGGCTAATGTATACGTAAAAGAAAAATCGGTAGAATTTGTGGACAGTACCATATTCTTAGGAATTACCTTAGATAGTAAACTTCAATGGGGCCCGCACATAGATAAGCTATCGAAGAGACTAAGTTCTGCAGCATATGCAGTCAAAAAAATCCGTCATCTTACAGACGTTTATACTTCTAGACTAGTATATTTCAGCTACTTCCATAGTATTATGTCTTATGGTATACTGCTGTGGGGGAACGCTGCAGATATTAACACCGTATTTGTGCTGCAGAAGAGGGCTGTTCGTGCAATCTATGATATGTGTCCCAGAGAGTCCCTACGTGATAAATTTAAAGAAATAAACATAATGACAGTACCGTGTCAATATTTTTATGAAAACGTGTTGTAGTTACACTCATAAGAATATCAATCGGTTCCCCAAAAATAGCGATATAAATAATTTAAATACTAGAAATAAGAATAAACTCGCTGTGCCCACAACTAGGCTACACAAGATTAATGTATCTTTTAAAGGACAATGTATACGCTTCTTTCTACAACAAAACTCCAAGTGAGTTGCAAAAATTATCAATAAATAAATTCAAACAAATTGTCAAACATATCCTTTGTAAAAAGGCTTACTTACTATAAAATATCAAATTATCTAGACGATAAAAAAGCTTGGGACGAGTTTTGCTCCAACTCGAAAACTAACATTCTAACAAGGTAAAGGTTTCTTGTTCGCTTCTTTACTTTACCTTAAAAAGATTGAAGTGGACAAAAAATCAAAGTGATCACTTTATTTCCTAGTTTTGCTTATGTAATCTGAGTTTATGTGACGTGTCCAAGAGTCTACAGGACACAGGTCTAAAGGAAAAGCACTTTGAATTTTGAATTCGCCTATTTTGCCCGTTTCATTTACGTTTTGGTCTACGCAAAACTAACATCTTTGATTTTAGATATGAAAAGGTATTCTTTATTTTTTGCGTGTGGAGGCTTATATCTTAAATTGAGTTTTTGATAATTTGAGTGGCGTACTAAAATTCTGCGGCATAATTTATAGGTACGTTAGAATGGAAATAAAATTTATTTGATTTTTCGAAATACCTGTAAACGAGGCGTGTTTAGGTAGCGGTGAGTAGTTTTATTCTCATACTTAGGGGAAGCTTTGTTATGGGACGTTGAGATGTAAATTCACCCTCTGTTCCTAGTTTTTGTTTGTCCAAAAGATGACATTGACATTCTTTGGAAAACTGACACTGACAACTAATCGTGTTGGCTTTCCCGGTCGGTGAAAAGAGAGGTGCAAGATGGCGCATGGCGGCGCGGGCGGCGGGCATTCTCTTGAGATCGGCCCTAAAAAGAACTCACGGTGGTTATTAGTTGTTGGATGTTTCGATGTGATTGCGATGAGTTGTAGTGTGCTGGCAGGACTCCGTTGTTTGTCTTATTGAAAAGCTTTGCTGAGCCTAAAGTGGTCTATAAATAGTGATTCTTAGGTAGGTTAACACCAAAATTTAATTGAAATAATTTCATTTATTTATTGCTTAGCATGTAAATCTGTAAAAAAATTAACTCAAAATACTGACTTTCGACTATGTCCGCTTTTTTCAATTTGGAACCACCGTGCGTCGCGCGCGCGTCGTCGACCTACCTACGACTTTATCAAACTATAATGTAACGAATATAGGTACATTATATAGATATAATATAACGAACCCTAAAATAAAACTGTCATAGGTATTATATAAACTTGTCTGTGGTATTAGGTACCTACATAATAATTTTATCTGCTTCTAACAAGTAAAATGGGAAAGTTTTCAGTCACAAGGTAATCATCCTCAAAGATAACAGCCACATTCAGCTCGAACTCTGAAACAAAACAATAAAATGTTTATGAACCGGATCATCATCATCATCATCATCCAGCTACACTGATGTTTATAGCCCACCAAACTCCCGTGGCATTTCCTGCAGTGCACACACATGCGTAGAAGCTACTGCACGTGTGCATGCAGTAGCCTCAGTAGGGGCTCTATCGCTCACGTCCGTAGGTCGTACCTACGCCCATCGCATCGTTGCGTTGCCCTACACTACACGTGACCTCTGGGTGGTGCTAATAGCGGTACCTTCTGTTGATGTTTGTTTACATCTGCAATATGGCTGATGTGGCTCAACGACGTTATCCCGCTGCCACATTGGTCCTGTTAGGTGACTTTGACGCTCATCATCGCGACTGGCTCCTTCCGTAACGGAACACCGATCATGCTGGTCGATAGGCCCACAAATTTGCTTTGTCACTTAACCTCTCTCAGCTGGTAAACGAGGCAACCAGCATTCGCGACGTTGAGAATCACACTGCTAACTGCCTGGACCTTCTGCTGATCAATGACCCAGACCAGACCGAAATTCAGTCTCTTTAACCTCCCTTAGAAGGTTTAGATCACTGCCTGGTAAGGTTAGTATCGTCATACTCGCCTCCGGATAATAATATAATAATAATATATTTATTTATTTTAAAAAGTTGTTACATTTTCATGTTTATAGGTAGCGTCTTAAATCCTAATTTAGGTTTATGTAGACACCAGAGTTCTCTAATCAATACATAATTCTTATTTCTACGCTAGTATCGGGAATTAGTGCGGTAGGCATTCCCGCACACAAGCACAGTGACATCACCACGCACCGTCGTCATGGCTCGGCAGCCGCACACAGGCGATCCACCAATCACGCGCGAGCAGTGATCCCACTGCGCCTGAGTTCAGCTACAGCATGCTCCTTTTTCCTAATTAAGTTTCTTATGTAAATGAGTGATGCTCGATAAATAAAAAATAAATAAATAAAAAAAGTATAAATGATATTACGATAGGTAGTATTTTGTGAGTACGTTTTTAATATTTTTTTGGTTGATTTTATTCTTTATTTCCATTGGTAGATTATTTATAAAATAAGGAATTAAGTGACGAGAGGTCCGATTGCCATAGAAGTTATTAGTTTTTGGTATATTAAGTTGTTTCTGTGTTATACTTCTAGTAGCTATATTGTGGCTTTTAGGGACTTGAATATCAGAACGGAAGTACTGTTCTATAAGTAAGTTAAATTCCACTTTTTTATGAATTGGCAACACACCGCAGTGTTTAAATAGGCCATCAGGATCGCCTGCGTATTTTGTTTTTATTTTATGGGGCACAATTAGCTTGAGTAGTCTATATTGAATATTATGGATCTGATCTAGGTAAGTTTTAAAAGTTCTGCCATAGCTACTTAGTCCTTATGATACAATGCTTTCTACTAGTGTTTTATACAGGATCAACAGAATGTCATTTGGAATTTAACATTTTATTATACAGAACTTGGCCATGATAGCTCTAAGCTTATTGCAGGTTTTGTTTATATGCTTCGCCCAGTTGAATCTGTTGTCTATTACTAGTCCAAGATAGGTGTGCTGAATCACTTGCTCGATTAGTTGACAGTCTTTCTTTGGTGCAAATGTTAGAGTGTAGGCAATCGTGACTATGGGACACCACTTTTACACTCTTTCTACCAGGACAGTGATTATGACTGGAACGAACATGAATGGGGATCCAGGGATCCTACCCCTAAAGGTAGTAGATGAATATGGCAATACAAGTCAGCAAATTGGGACGAGAAGCGTCATTTCCTCGCCTTGGTGACAAATGTGCTTCACTTCCGGTGATCTAACTGTCTGTGCCGAGGCTGTAACAAGGGTGATTAGTCAATAGTCAAAGTCAAAAATTATTTATTTCCATAAATACAAAAATGTACCTACACTTAGAAAAAGTCTAATTCTTAAAATAAAACACTGACACGGAAATAAAGTGATATTTTTGATTTCTGTCGCTTCGGTATGTAGACTAAAGTAAAGAAGCGACGAAGAAACCTTTAGCCTGTTAGTTGTTATTTTTCGAGTTGGAGCAAAACCCGTCCCAAGCTTTTTTATCTTCTAAATAATCTGATTTTCTATTTTGTAGTAAGCCTTTTTGCACAGAAAAGTTTTGACAATTTGTTTGAATTTATTAATTGATAGATTTTGCAACTCACTAGGAGTTTTGTTGTAGAAGCGTATACATTGCCCTTTGAAAGATACATTTATCTTGTGAAGCCTGGTTGTGGGCACAGCGAGTTTATGTTTATTTCTAGTATTAATATTATGTATATCGCTATTTTTAGGGAAGCTTTTGATATTTTTATGAGTGTACAACAAGTTTTCATAAATATATTGACAGTCATTATATTTATTTCTTTAAATTTATCACGTAGGGATTCTCTGGGACCCATATCGACTGTTTCCGATACAAAGGGCGTAACTCCAAATCACCTACTTGTGGCAATGAGCAAAAAACGAAATAATTTTTTTTTTGTTTTTACATAACTTTTTTGTTTTGATACTTATAAAGTTGGTCTACGGATGAAAAGTCTTATATTTCGGCTGTCCTTTGTTTCATTTAATTACAGTTATATACGAGCGTTTGTTTAAAAGTTAGCATGGACTTACACCCCTGATTACCTAAAAAAAATGGATTTACGACCCATTAATTAATGGCCTGGTAACAAACGTCTGAAGTAACAGCCATTTAAGTACATACGGGGGTAATTCTTCATGTTGTATAAACCATAATTTTTGTAAATATGGAAATACGCCCTATTGTTAATACTTATTTTATAACTCTATGAGCTGTAAATTTGAAATAAGAAAAGAGAAAGGATTCAGGCTAGGGGGTGCATTTCGAAATTTCGAAGTTTCGTAATTTCGAAATTCGTAGCCTTTTTTGACCGTTTTTCAATTTCGAACTTGGTTGCCGCAAATTCGAAGTTTCGAATTTCGCGGAACGTCGCTTCGCGTCTGTCGCTCGTCGCTTCTCATCGCATTTGAGAGCGAGCGTTTGACTAGATCAGTTATATTTGTGTTGGTGAATGACAAGGGCTACAAACAAGTTATTGGAAAAAATACCATCAGAAGTATGGGGCTAACTTAACCACTATAAAAAGGCACGGTGGGTGGAAATCCAGCAAGGTGGCTGAAGGTTACATTGAAGATTCCATACAAAATAAAAGTAAAATTACCAACAAAATAACGAAAACTATTCAGCTTTCAAAAATTGAAACATCTTTGTCAAGAGATGATCCGCAACCAACATTTTCTGCTGAAGAAAGCTTCATCCCGTCAGATTTTGTCCATGACCAACAAATATCACAATCTCAAACTATTAACATACTTAACCAAAAAACACCTGTCCTTAAAATTTGAAAATTGTTATCATTTCACTATAAATTTTAACTAATAAAATGTTTCATTCTTGTAATGCCGTTTTTTTCTACTTACCTCACAATCGAGATGTAAGCTGAGTAGCTGAGTAGTTAGCTCGGCTGTAAACACCAATTGTACCCTCGAACTATAGGCGCCCTCGCTGCGCTCGTGCGCCTAAATATCTCGGGCTGCAATTTATGCTTTACAGCCCTTGGTTACTAATCTACTAATAAATGATGATACATGAATATAAAAATAATCATAAATACAGAGTACCTATTATTTGATATTATTACGGTTTTTTATTAACTCCCATAATATATTATTATCACAGATCATAAGAAGTAAAATATGGTAGGTAAACTAAGTATTTTCATATGTTTTGGATTAGTTAAATCATTTTGCCAACTCGTAACTCTATCTGGAAGGCAATTCTCGCAATATATCTACTCGATAAATATGGCAACAACTGTCAAAATATTGAGTGATTGCTTCGAATCACACAAGCGTATTCTCAACATCTGCAATTCGATATTTATCGAGGGCTTCTTTTCAATAAGTTGCTCGATATGCAACGAGTGGTCCTAGGCACTCGTTCGCATTATCGAAGAGTGGAAGAAGAACATCATTCATTATCTCTCTGTCGCACACTGTCTTTAGTCTCTGCTTGTTTTGTTTGATGTTTGAAACAATTACGCGGTGGTGCTTGTTTCTCAACTCAAGTCAAAGATTAATAGTGCAATATGCAATACAAATTCCTTTAGTTTTTATTGAATAGGTACTTATTAGATAAAATAGCTTTTTGCATCATTATTATTTACTTTGAGTATAATTTCTGGGGTCAGGGGTGGTATATTCTATTTTTTCCATTTCCTTTGGTGTGCCCGAACGAAATTATTGTAAACATTGTTAACGGTGTTGCCTGCTGACTAGATTACTTTCGCCCGCTGCGCACGGCTATCCCGACATAGCAGAGATGTCATTCGTCAGCTATTATATAACCGTATACATCTTTGACAAACAATACTAATTCAGATTATGCTATCTTCAAATAAAAAAATGTGAAATTAATGAACATAAATACAGTTTCAAATTTTGATGGTATTGCTAAAATTTCTAGATTCAGATAAAGTTGGAATTACTGACGGAACAATAACCAGACGTTGACATTCGTGAAGTGTGGAACTTTGACATTCAAATATGTAATGACATGGCATAATGAAATCAAATTGTCTATGCTAGAAATATCGAAGAGTGCACGAGAATGCCGTTTTTGGCGGAACTCGATATATTATCGAAGAATTAATACTTATCACTTGATATTTTATCCCGTGATACTGCGTATCACTCGATAAATATCACGTGATACTCAGAATTGGCCCCCTGTATAGAGACTCGCAGGTCTCGAGAATAAAAGTTATATTTTCTGTCTGAATTTCGAAATTTCGAAATTGAGCTTCCGAATTTCGTAAGCCAGTTTCGAAATTGAAAAATATCGAAACTGCACCCCCTAATTCAGGCATATCCATTATTATAATCGGTTAAATGATTAATAAAACTTAAAAAACAAAAACAATTATAGAATCAATACGCACTCATTTATTTATGTTTTAACACATTTTTATCAAAATGGTAAGTTCAATGTATCTTGTAATGGTAAATAAGTCAATATTTTTTTCCTTTTCTGAAGTTGTAATTCTAGAAAAATATAGATAAATGATACAATTATACGAGATGCGTAAAATTGTAGGCATCTTTATTATAGTTAAAGCTTATGATACGTACTGTATTTAAATTGAACACAATGCAATTATGAATTTGTGATTAAAAGACGTTTATGTTGAAACAAACTCTTCAGGTAAAAGTTATAAGTTTCCTTAATCAGGATGAGTAGTCGTTATTTGTAATAACTAATTAACTAGCTGATCAATTACATAAAATAGTAGGAACGTAATCAACAACGTTTTTGTTTAATGTGGTTAAGAAATAGTTAACAATTCAGTTACAATTACAACTTAATACACTAGATAAATCACAGACGTATCGTATTTGAGCAACGTAATATGTTGAAACAAACTCTTCAGGTAAAAGTTTTAAGTTGACTTAATCCGGATGGCATTGCTATGCTGTAATCCATTTTAATATTGAAAAGGATCTCCGGTCTCCAGAGAAATGTAGTGATAAATCTGCGAACTCTGAAGATTAATAATCAAATTGGCACCTGTTTCACCCCTACACGAAGCAGGGAGCTTCCTGTACTAATTATTGTCCTATTCATGAGCGACAACACGTTGGCCGTCAATTAACAGCAGGACTACAACTCCTAAAGATGCTTCATCTAGTGGCGAAACACGTGTCAATTTTAATATTAATACAATGAATTAGCTGATTTGTTACTACATTTCTCTGATTTTAGGTATATTTGAATAATTATAACAAATAATTAATGCTCAGCTCAATTTGCCTATATTTCTATATTTATCTATAGTATTTAGTTGCAATTGTAACTAAATAAAAACGTTGTTGAAAATGTTCCTACTATTTTATGTAATTGTAATTGATCAGCTAGTTAATTAGTTATTACAAATAACGACTACTCATCCGGATTCAGGAAACTTAAAACTTTTACCTGAAGAGTTTGTTTCAACATACGTTGCTCAAATACGATACGTCTGTGATTTATCTATAGTATTAAGTTGTAATTGTAACTGAATTGTTAACTATTTCTTGACCACATTAAACAAAAACGTTGTTGATTACGTTCCTACTATTTTATGTTATTGTAATTGATCAGCTAGTCAATTAGTTATTGCAAATAACGACTACTCATCCGGATTAAGGAAACTTAAAACTTTTACCTGAAGAGTTTGTTTCAACATAAACGTCTTTTAATCACAAATTCATAATTGCATTGTGTTCAATTTAAATACAGTACGTATCATAAGCTTTAACTATAATAAAGATGCCTACAATTTTACGCATCTCGTATAATTGTATCATTTATCTATATTTTTCTAGAATTACAACTTCAGAAAAGAAAAAAAATATTGACTTATTTACCATTACAAGATACATTGAACTTACCATTTTGATAAAAATGTGTTAAATCATAAATAAATGAGTGCGTATTGATTCTATAATTGTTTTTTTTTTAAGTTTTATTAATCATTTAACCGATTATAATAATTGATATGCCTGAATCCTTTCTCTTTACTTATTTCAAATTTATAGCTCATAGAGTTATAAAATAAGTATTAACAATAGGGCGTATTTCCATATTTTACAAAAATTATGGTTTATACAACATGAAGAATTACCCTCGTATGTACTTAAATGGCTGTTACTTCAGACGTTTGTTACCAGGCCATTAATTAATGGATCGTAAATCCATTTTTTTTTTGGTATTCAGGGGTGTAAGTCCATGCTAACTTTTAAACAAACGGTCGAAAACTTTTTTTTTATCACGTCGTAAATCACTTATTATTTTGTTATTGTGTTTTACGCCAATTTATATATATGAAATTTAAAATGTTTGTAATTACATCAAGTCATCTTTTGTGATATGAAAAAAAAATGTTTTACGACCCGATTTTGTAGGAAAATAATGATTAGGTAAAAAAATAAATTAGGTGGTAAGAACCACTTTTTTCGTCGTAGAGCAACTTTAGATACACTGATCGAAAGAGCGTGAAAAATTATGCAAGGTGGCATCAAAAAGTCATTTTGCCCAAAATGGTGTTTACGCCCTTTGTATCGGAAACAGTCGATATTATAGATAGCACGAACAGCCCTCTTCTGCAGCACAAATACGGTGTTAATATCTGCAGCTTTCCCCCACAGCAGTATACCATATGACATAATACTGTGGAAGTAGCTGAAATAAACAAGTCTAGATGTATCCACGTCTGTAAGAAAACGGATTTTTTTGACTGCATACGCTGCAGAACTAAGTCTCCTCGATAACTTATCTATGTGTGGGCCCCATTGAAGTTTATTATCTAAAGTGATTCCTAAGAATACGGTACTTTTAACAATTTCTAACGTTTCTCCCTTTACGTTTACATCAGCCTTAACTTGTTTAACATTAGGTAGAATAAATCTAATACATTTTTGTTTTGGTTTCGTTAAGCAAAAGATTATTGACACTAAACCAATGGACTACTTTTGAGATTGCATTATTCACATCGTCAAAATTTGTACTCTCTCGTTTCATTTTAAAAATTAAAGAAGTATCATTAGCAAACAGTACAATACAATATTTTGAGATTAAATTAGATTAAAAGTGCAATGGAGTATTTTATTCCATTCATTGATACTTCACCTTTCGACAGCTCTCGTGGTTTAACTCTGCATGTGCCAGTGCCGCTGCGCTGAGACACAGGGCGTACCACGCGTGGTGGCTCAAAACGTTGCGTGGTCTCGACCTGAACAAGGCGGGTCCATGGTGCAGAAGTCCTGTGCTCCTGAGTTGTGTCCCAGTCTTACGCGACTCGCCAAATCCATTGCTGTTCTATTTAATATGTTAAATTTAAAACATACTGTTATTTTTTTTATGCTTTTGAATAATGTATTCTCTATCTATCTATCTTTCGTCTGTCTTTGAAATCTGGTAAAGTTCCCAAATCATGGAAGCTTGCTAATGTGCAGCCGGCGCCCAAGAAAGGTAGTCGAGCTGGGCCCTTGAACTATTGCCCCATCTCAGTCACCTCCCTGGTCCCTGCTATGTTAATGCATGGAACGTGTTCTGAATGGAAAGCTCCTGGCATACCGCAGAGACAACGACCTCCTTAGCGACCAAACGGCTTCCGCCGAAAACGTTCTACGGGATTCTTCTTGTGTGTCCACATCTGGAGTGACGCCATCGAGAAGCACGGTGACGCCATCGCGGTTTCACTAGATGACTCGAAAGTCTTCGATAGGGTCTGGCAGGACAGCCTTTTTGGAAAGTTTTCATCATAAGGACTTCCAGACCTCTTCTGTAACCGGCTTTGTGACTTTCGGAGGAAAAGAGCTATCGGGGTAATCGTTGATGGCTGCTCGTCTGATCAACTGGTGATCAACGCCGGGGTACCTAGGGGGCCAGGACTGTATGCCACGTTGTTCTTGTTGCACATTGACGTTCTGCTGGTACCCGGTATTATTGGGTACGCGGACGACAGCACCGTGCTGGACAGGTACTTTTCCAACGCCAAGGCCAGTCAGAACGAAAAAAGGAACTTGATCTAGGCAGTCTCAGATTTAGGCGAGGCCAATCGTGTCAACTTTCTTGCCTACGCAAGCCTGCCTCGTCTCTGCAAATAAAGTGTCCGTTAGCCAAGGTTGCAGTTGGTTTTCCGAGATGTACCGGAACCTATAAAAGATCACCTTGGTTGGGCACCTCAGTCACACTCTCATCAACTAGCTTCGGAGCCTTCATTGAGTCAAAGGCTAAGACAACAGCCATGAAGCTGGGAATCCTAAACAAGGTTATGCGATACTTCACACCGGCACAGATAATATAATACGAAAATTCTGTCCCTTTATCAAGCTTAGGTCCAGTCCTTTTGGAGTATTACTGCCATGTTTGGGACGGCTCGGCCAAGTACCAGCTTGCAGCCTTAGACTCGATAGAACGAAGAGCCTTCAGTCTCATTGACAAGCATAGTACCTTGCAGACTAAGGTCCAAAGTCTCGAACAGGAACTACATGACCTGATTCCGTCATCCTCTTTCCACTCCAGGATCATTCGTTCCGCTGGGGTTTGGAACACGCTCTATGCTGCTGTTTTTCTCGTCAATTACAACCTGGGTCTCTTCAAGACAAGAATAGGTGTCGTGTTAGATACGGTCTTACATAATTATGATAATTATAGTGTGTGACTTAACATCAACATACACACATCAACACTGTCTAAGGATATTCAACATTTTGTTGATTTTTGCAAAAACTGAAAACTAGGTATGAATTTTTATTTTTTTCCAATTTTGAAAAGGGAACGAAAGAGGTTTAATGCCATTTATAAACTTTTTCTAAAAAGCAAATAGTTTAGTAGTTAGTAGTAAGCAAATAGTTTAGTAGTTAGTAGTAAGCAAATAGTTTAGTAGTTAGTAGTAAGCAAATAGTTTAGTAGTTAGTAGTAAGCAAATAGTTTAGTAGTTAGTAGTAAGCAAATAGTTTAGTAGTTAGTAGTAAGCAAATAGTTTAGTAGTTAGTAGTAAGCAAATAGTTTAGTAGTTAGTAGTAAGCAAATAGTTTAGTAGTTAGTAGTAAGCAAATAGTTTAGTAGTTAGTAGTAAGCAAATAGTTTAGTAGTTAGTAGTAAGCAAATAGTTTAGTAGTTAGTAGTAAGCACATCATTTCAAAATAGAATAAATATCCCTAGATGTGAGAATGTTGATGTGTGTACATTGTATATCATAACATTTAGTTGTAGCGTGTAAGGTAGTAAGTAGTAACTTCAGTTATGTTGTTAAATTTACGTCTTTGTTTGGGACTGTTCTGCACTGCTGCTCCTCCCTCGGTGAATATCCTTTCTTAGCAGGTTAGTTCACCTGCGGGAAGAGGTGGGCTTGTGCATATCTAGGTCGGCAGCGGCACCACGCGGTCGGGTGCTGCGTATATGTCGTTGTTATTTTACCTATTTTAAAGTTGACAGTGGTGGTGGTGGGGCAGGTGAAGAGCCGCGGCAGCACCATGTGCAGCGGCAGGTCGCGCGCGCGCCGCACGTCGCCCGCCGCCACCTGGATGTTCTGGATCTCCGTCGCTGCAAGTACATTTTAAAGTTGACAGTGGTGGTGGTGGGGCAGGTGAAGAGCCGCGGCAGCACAATGTGCAGCGGCAGGTCGCGCGCGCGCCGCACGTCGCCCGCCGCCACCTGGATGTTCTGGATCTCCGTCGCTGCAAGTACATTTTAAAGTTGACAGTGGTGGTGGTGGGGCAGGTGAAGAGCCGCGGCAGCACCATGTGCAGCGGCAGGTCGCGCACGCGCCGCACGTCGCCCGCCGCCACCTGGATGTTCTGGATCTCCGTCGCTGCAAGTACATTTTAAAGTTGACAGTGGTGGTGGTGGGGCAGGTGAAGAGCCGCGGCAGCACAATGTGCAGCGGCAGGTCGCGCGCGCGCCGCACGTCGCCCGCCGCCACCTGGATGTTCTGGATCTCCGTCGCTGCAAGTACATTTTAAAGTTGACAGTGGTGGTGGTGGGGCAGGTGAAGAGCCGCGGCAGCACCATGTGCAGCGGCAGGTCGCGCACGCGCCGCACGTCGCCCGCCGCCACCTGGATGTTCTGGATCTCCGTCGCTGCAAGTACATTTTAAAGTTGACAGTGGTGGTGGTGGGGCAGGTGAAGAGCCGCGGCAGCACAATGTGCAGCGGCAGGTCGCGCGCGCGCCGCACGTCGCCCGCCGCCACCTGGATGTTCTGGATCTCCGTCGCTGCACATTTTCTCCTTGTTACAGCTTCAAATATTAATTCAGTTCTTACTTTAGCTTGGGGATAATGATGTGGGAATTGTCCAGCATTATTATTATTACTTTCTCATATTTTTTTACTTCACGCAGTCTTACACGTTCCCTTGGTGAGAACGTTTTCACCGTTTCACCAAGGTATAAAACATGTATTGCGCAAGCTTTGTTTATAGTTTTTGTTCTCGTATACTTACTATGCATGTTTAAAACATGTTGTATACACAACTTGTTGGATGAAACTATAAGTTAACTTCTAGGCTTCTAGCTGTCTACATGCTTTGGACATACCACTTGATACTTGTTTTTAAGACTTGTTTCCAAGTTGTTGTGAGTGAGGAACTCAGTCGGGTCATATAGCTGTAGACTTCCTTACCCGAGCCACAGCAGCTCTAGGGGTCTCGTCTCGTAGGACCCTTTGATAACGGTATGGTTTTGTTCGTCTAAGGGTAATACAACCGGCTAGACATGCGCAAACCATGTCCGGCTGTGGATTGAACATGACATAGTTCCTTTGAACGATGGACATAGTTCCAGGAAACATGTCCGGACATGTTAGCAATGAGTCATCATGTTCGAAGTATGCATGTCCTCTTAGGTTCGGAAATTTTAACAACTAAACATGTCCACGGAACTAGATAGCTGTGTGTGCGGTCGGACATGATTACATACCTACATGGGAACTATAGGTATATTTTGGGGAACTAGAGATAGTTTCGTTTCTATGAATGAATGAATTTGAATTCTAGCGACATAACGTGTGCGGGGCTCAAGTCATGTCAATCAGACCAACATAGAAAAAGACTTCAACTAATTGGGAACGTCCTTCTTTTCTGTTTCGTCGGTTAAAATAATGTTCGACCAGAAATTATCCAACTAATTATCCAATTAATAGGTTTTATTGCATAAACTAAATAAAGTGTTTCTTTCTATCTGTGATTTTTTTATGTAGGTAGGTACCTACCTAACCTAGTCTAGTATTGTTATATCTGTGTTCGGTACAAACAAGTTCTCGTAGCATATTTCTATATGTAAGTAGGTCCTACTTACTCTTATACATGATCATATGTTTTAATTATTATACTTACCTACCTACATAATAGTTATTTACTTACTTCTCGGAATAGATCTACTTGTTCCATTTAATTTTTAGGAAAGTACCTACCAATCTACCTATTCGCTCGTTAGTACTAGGTATAGATAAACTTACTTATGCGGGTACCTACCTAGGTATGATGTCTAGAGACTTAAAACCTTTTAATAAGATAAAGACAAAAATAGGTTACTTATTCCATACCTAATTTATAACTACTTTACACTATACAGATCTCATAAAAACTAGGAAATTCCTGACGCCTATACATTATGTAGGTACATTTATTTCTTACTTACTTTTATCAAACTCGCGCCTGCTAAATGCTGAAGAGCAAAAACTAGGAGGGAGAGGAACTATTATAGGAACTGGATCTTGACGAGCAACGTTCCTAACAGCGCCACGCTCAAAATGTTGTTTGTTTGTCGGGTTGTACTAAATAGTAATATTTCAGAACACATTAATAGTAAATTAGATTTATCTACTAAGTATACTAAGGATCAAACATGTAAACCACCCCAATTCCAAAGTCAAGCTGTAATATACTGTGTGCATAGTCTAAGACACGGAATGCAAGAAGTAGAAGGAAGTGCACGCACTTGTAGTTCCAGAACCACTGTCGCCAAACAAGATTTATTTATGTACAGTAGTAATAACACTACAAAGAAATCTTTGTTTTCAATGGTTAACGAACCCCCTTAGGTACATTACTATAAAGGGTATCCTTTATCCTGGATGAATGTATAACACACATTAATTCATTCAGGATCATCAATTTAGGGAAATTTAAGTTGTAATACCCCACATAGACCACAAGATTAGACAGAAGAGGCAGATTATACATAAGTCCGAAGAGTATAATCAGCCCCTGTGTCTAGCCCTTAGAGTAATCTACGGTCTAGTCTTTGTGGACTATGAAAAGGCCTTTGACTCTGTCGAAACCTGGCTGTTCTGGAATCCTTACAGCGATGAAAAGTAGACTATCGTTATATCGAGGTGCTGAGATGTCTTTATGATGCCGCCACCGTGTCCAAGTACAGGGCCAGCAGTCTAAACCTATCCAACTGCGCAGAGGAGTGAGACAGGAGGATGTTATATCCCCGAAACTGTTTACAAGCGCGTTGGAAGATGTGTTTAAGACACTGAACTGGAAATGTAAGGGCATCAACACACCTGCGATTCGCTGATGACATAGTCTTAATGGCAGAGTCGCTTGAGGAGCTAAACCGGATGCTGGCCAGCCTAGCTTCAGCCTCGCGACACATCGGTCTCGGCATGAACTTGGATAAAACCAAGGTCATGATCAATGGCCACATTGATCCGGGACCGGTCGTCGTACATGGTCCTTCTCGAAATTGTTTCCGAGTAGGTATACTTACCTTGGGCAGACTCTGCAGTTAGGTAAAAACAATTTCGAGAAGGAGGCCAAGAGGATCCGGTTAAGTTGGGCCGCGTCTGGCAAACTACGTCGAGTCTTCTCGTCATCCATACCCCAATGCTTGAAAACGAAAGTTTTCAATCAGTGCGTCCTACCCGTCATGACATGACCTACGGAGCTGAGACAAAGAAGAAAAATGTTACCTACAACCTATATCTTTACATTCCAAAAGGGCCCCAAATTTTTGTGTGCCCAAGGGCCCCAGCATAGTTTAAGACGGCCTTGACGACACATGTCTACAACCGGCCAACTGCAACTCGACTCGCACGCGGAGGGTTTCCATCCATCGTAATACAACCGGCCAACTGCAACTCGACTCGCACACGGAGGGTTTCCATCCATCGTAATACAACCGGCCAACTGCTACTCGACTCGCACACGGAGGGTTTCCATCCATCGTAATACAACCGGCCAACTGCAACTCGACTCGCACACGGAGGGTTTCCTTCCATCGTACATAAAACTTTTCACAAAAGTAACCCTAATAATAAAACGGTTTTTTTATCGGAAAAAAGCCACTTGGGTTTTGGCTTTATTCCGTTAAAAAAACCGTTTTATTATTAGGACGATGAAGAGGTCAACCAGCCAAGTAGTAGGTACCTACTGACCGCGCCCGATGACGAGGTCAACCAGCCAAGTAGTAGGTACCTACTGACCGCGCCCGACGACGATCGGTACTCAACTTGGTATGTACGTGTACGTACGTTGGACCCATTCATTATTAAATTTATTTTATCTTTATTATTATTTTTATAGAGGCAATAGTTTGATAGAAATAAATAAATAATGCTGGACAATTCACACAGCATTATCTAGCCCCAAGCTAAGCAGAGCTTGTGTTATGGGTACTAGATAACTGATATACATAATACAATACATTACATAGATAGATATTTTTTATTATAAATAGAAAACGACCAGAACACCCTGAACAAATGTCTGCAGATCGTACACACATTTGTCCTGAGGCGGGAATCGAACCCGCAACCTTCTGCGTCGCAGGCAGACCTTCGCCCACCGCGCCACATCGGTCGTCAAAGAAGAAAAATACAACATGAACAGAAAATACACATTGTGTGAAAAAAAGTATTGTTTCTTGACTGCTCCATCCTCCTTCCTCTTTTAACCATGGAATAAATGTGGTCCGTCCGCTTAACAAGTAAAAAGTCTCGCACATTATCCAGCAAGCATGGAAAACATGTTTGTAATAAGTATTTTACAGATCTCGTTTTCACCAATAGAGAATACTTGTCTAAAACACGACTGTTTTTGTAGTGAGAACGCTGTCAATATTTTGAACATGTCTTAGGATGTACGATCGCGTAGCGTACTAGCGTAGCGGATGTAGTGCGGACAACTCTCGCCACGTACACCTCAACGGACTCGCTCCTCTACACACGAGACCACCGGATGCAAAAACTCCGTGGCGGGTCGATGGTGGCGGGCGACCCCTTCCCCGGGAGCGTCTTGAGCCTCCCGAAGCAAACTCCCATGAAAACCAGAACAGCCAACAGGCTAACGAACAGCTCTTGAGAAGCCTACAAGCTTCTCGGAGCAACAACACATGACTCAAGAAAAGCTTTTCTTGACGGAGCAACCGGAAAAAAGAATTCTAGTTCGTTTCCTGCCTACATTTGACGACGTAGAGCAACGTAGAGTCGAATGTTGAAGACCACTGATGATGAACATGTCTTATGTTTGTATACAACTAGTTGTAAACATGTTTCTTGGTGATGAGAGGAGGTTAACAACTGGATGAATCTAACTTTCTTCAATATTAATATTACCCACATGCAGCAGATAAAATCTTGGTCTACTGGCCTTAGGTACATTGGATAAGCTAAATGGTTCCTAACCTATGCGAACAGATCATAGCGTCAAAAGTATTTGCTATTCTTATAAAGATTATGAGGTGTGGTGTGTGATGTGGTGTGGTGTGCCGTGTGGTGGGGTGTGGTGCAGCCCGTGATTGAGCCGTACGCACCGTCGCGGGAGTAGCCCTCCGCGCAGCCGCACGTCTCGACGCGCACCAGCTGCAGCTCTATGGACCGGATCGGTGCAGAGCACTCGTCCACGCGGATCTACAATAAGAACACACAGTTATCTATCCTGATATTTTTGTTCTATAATGTGTAGATTTGATTTCAATTTGAAGTATTTAAATAAATAAATAAATAATGCTGGACAATTCACACAGCATTATCTAGACCCAAAGTTAGCAGAGCTTGTGTTATGGGTACTAGATAACTGATATACGTAATATTATACATTACATAGATAGATATTTTTTATTATACATAGAAAACACCCAGACCAACGGAACAAATTTCTGCAGATCGTACACAAATTTGTTCCGAGGTGGGGATCGAACCCGCAACCTCTTGCGTCGCAGGCAGACTCTCGCCTGCTGCGCCACTGAGGTCGTCAAGTATTTATTGCGAACATGTTGTTACTGTGAGTGAATACACAATTACAAATACTCCAGGTTCAACATAAATCCTATAAAAGCACTACAATTTTAATAATAAGCTTCAAGGTGGCGACTATTCTAATTATTTAAACAGCTATGTATTTAACTGAATTTAAAATCAACATGTCTAAATACTAAGCTACGAACAAAGTTTTAAAATTATTCCATATGAAAATGAATTCCGCTACTAATAAAAAAAAATTATAGTGCATTATTTTTAGGTGTTTTAAAATGAATTTAGGGTTTCTGTTTCTTGGATTTTTTAGGTAGATTGTTATATATTTCCAAGGATATTGCTTGGGGTCTTCACAGACACCATACCAATAAACTTCAATTGTTAGCTGGGAGTTTAAATTTGGTCACCAACAGAATCATTTTAACCAATATTGTTTGTTTTAAGAAGTATGTAAAAAATAAATGAGTACTATTACTTTTCCAGTCATCAGGTGTAAATCCTAAATCGATTTCCGGTATCATGCTGGTGCATGTAGTAGGGCATAGGATGAATGAAGCTGCTTTATAAAAATGTCCAAGTAAAACTTGGAACTTTCAGGATGTACCTTTCCAGTTATAGGTTTGTCAAGCGGGCAGACAGTGGAGTGTATCTCCGCATAGATTTGAAAGTGCGGCATGGAGGCCCGCGCCGCCGAGCCGCTGCTGGCCGTCGCACGGATGCTAGCCGGCGTAATCTCACATCGCACCGGCTTTATGGGGGGGAGATCCACCTGGAATGCGCACAAGGTTGAGTGCTTTCAACACACACACTGATTTTAAAAACAGTGTGTGCACTGGCAAGTCCGGGTGGTCAAACATCAAACTGCTTTATTTCCTTTAGACCTTACAGGACACTTGGACATGTCACAAAAATCATCTATCTTATTTCTAGTATTTAAATTATGTACCTATGTCGCTATTTTTAGGGAACCGATGTATATTTCTATGAGTGTACAACAAGTTTTCATAAATATATTGACAGGGGACTGTCATTATGTTTATTTCTTTGAATTTTTCCTGTATGATTCTCTGGGTCCCATATTGCACGAACAGCCCTCTTCTGCAGATCCAACACAGTGTCAGTATCTGCAGCAGCATTCCTCCACAGCATGTGTGTATAATACTGTGAAAGTAGCTGAATTTTTTTTTGCTGTTTTTTTTTTTTTTTTTTTATAAAGTCTCTCTTATTAATTCTTATTAGTACTTAAGGTTTTTAGATTTGTGTACCTACTTATCTGTAATCTTATCTGACGACTCCACTGTATTGTGCCGCTCACTAGGTTTTAATAACAATTTTTTAGTAGCTCTTTACTTTGGACAATAAATGATGTATCTATCTAAGTCTCTACAATAGCTTATCTATGTGTGGGCCCCATTGAAGTAAGAAGATTTTTTTTTGCGATTTTCTACTTTGTATGCTGATGATTTTAAAGCAACATCATTTGGCAATGTTTTGATAAAAGAAAGATGGCTATCACAACCAACATAGGTCATAAGTAGATAAAAGGTGTTTCTCACCGGTTTACACTGCACAAAGAATTGGCAGCTAGCATTCAGTGGTTTATTAAGGAAGGACCTCTTCATGCAGCACTTTAGCACATACATGATGTTCACAAATACCCCATGGTATGTCTCCAGCAGCCCCGGGTAGCCCGGAGACACAGCCTGGCGTGTTCTCAGGGGCATCTCAAAGGGTATCTCAGTAGTTCCTGCTGGGATTTTTCCAGGCTGCGCTAACTCTATTATAGTATTGATGAGGTTTATTGGCTGTGGAAACATATTAAGCTATTGTTTATCTGTGTGACCAGTATGAGTACATCAAAGAACATCAGTTATGTTTTACAAGCTTTAAGTTATTTGTACCTTTATGCTGTTAGAGAAGGCCTCGAATATGCCGACGTTCCGGGTGCTGACCTGCAGGTTCACTGACCCCTCCATGCTGAGGCTGAGCCCCTCGTGCCGCACCTCGCCACTGCTCTCCACCACCGCTACGCCTGCTATACACTCCTGAAAACGAACTCGTTTTTTTCTTTTCGCTGCTGAAATACAGCACATCCTCCCTTCATGTTTAAAGTTGTAAAAAATGTAGTAGTAATTCTTAAATGGTCACATTACAGCACAAGACTTGACGATACGCCTTTAAACTTACTCCTTCATGATAAACTTTGCTAACTCTTTTTAGAGTTATTGCTAGGTTTGTTGACATTATTTTATGGGTTTGTATCAACCAAGAAATGCTTAAAAATATTTATTTTTATTCAGATACCTAGGTAGCTAACTTAGAAAGTTATTGCACTGCTCTAGCTAGTCATAGTGTTGTTTTGTAGCAATGAATGAGTATACAATTACAATAATGTAACTTCGTAAGATTTTCTATTATACCAAAGATCCTAGGATCCTACGTTCCGTCCGTAGGGTATACTATACTACACAGATGTACTAGGGATGCTAACGCATATATGGTATACTATATCCGGAGGTATATTAGAATCTTTGTATTATACTTCTTATCTTAGTTTATGGTTGTTTTGTATTTATCAAAGAGAATATAAAGCTACGCTAAAAGTATTTAGTGTGGTTTTATTCTCTTTGTTTAGTACAAAAAAATTCCGGAAATCCCCCACGTGGGGGTTGGACGTGGGGGATTTCCGGAATAATCCCTATGCCAATACTCTAATATACTCTCAGAGCAATAACTAGTTAATGCTCTGAGTGAGACTATACTTTTCTAAATAGACTAAAGTCTTCATAGACAAAAATCTTCTTCAAATCATAGTCTCAATCTTCTTCATAGACGCGCGAAAAATTATTTCTAGGTAGGTATCAAGTGTATTATCTAAAACTTTGAAATGTAATGCGAATGGAAAAATTCACGTAAAGTAGGAAGCCTATCTTACCTACCTAACTAATTTGGCAGAAAAATGATTTTTTTGCGTTGATGGAATGGGAAAACAGGGTTTTTCTGAAGGTAGGTAGGTAATAGTTTAATTTATTTGAATACACACGCAATAGGTAGGTATCTGCACGCACACGCATTACTTAGGTACCTACCTAGGTAAATGTACCTGCGTAGGTACCTGTTCCTATCCTATTACCTTCTTTCTACCTAGGCCGGAGTGGAAGGTGCGATGATTACACGCGAGCACGAACCGACCAGTAATAAAATAAATAAATAATGCATGATACATTCAAGTTCTTTGAGTATGTTGGTACGCGGCATGTGCCCCGCGCGCGCGGCTTCGCCCATGCAAAATTTACACTTCAGTAAAATCATCAGTAAAAGTTTTATCAAAATAAGTCCAGCCGTTTCATAGATTAGCTCAAACAAACACATAGAAAAACAAAAATTCAAAGTTCGTATTTTGTAACAAAAAAAAAAACTGTTAAAAAAATCATTCCTTTGTATATATTTGTACCCATGTAAAAATCATCAAAATGATGACTACATAATTTAAAGTAGATAGGTACAGGTACCAACCAACCTTATTAATAATTGAACAAATACAAGTAGGTATTGAAACATTTTTAATATCCCACACTTACTAGGAAATTTGCTTGTTTACATGTTGGCAACACCGGTGAGATATGGGTTTTTATTCTAACTTTTCTGTTGATAATTATATTGCGTTAAATCGAAGAAATAAGTTGATAAAATAAGAAACATAACTAGGAAATGTGTTTTCGTGTTCTTTTTTGACAAAACGGCTGTGATTTCGGCAAGACTTAGCCGCACAAACAGGCATATTTTTTAAAATTTGTTTGAATCCGTGCACTACAGTAGGCGTCTAAAGTGGTAATGGCGGACGATGGACAGACTATGATGTCAATGTGTACGTACGTACAGAGCATGGACTGACTATTGAGTGCTTCACTTTATTTGTTACTGAGACTCCGTCCGTGAAATTTCCCTCGTCCCTTTGACTAAGGCTTTGACCATGGTAAGCTACGATAATTTTGGAGGTATTCTTGTATACGTAAAAATACCATAGACATAGAATTTTTTCACTACGTTCAAAAATACGTTAGAACCTCAGAGGAAGTATCCCTAACATCGACTTTATACCCATTAGAGATGAATATACCATTCTTCCTCTAAGCAAACAAGTCTGTCAACCAACTGGCCAATTCTGAGTATCACGTGATATTTATCGAGTGATACGCAGTATCACGGGATAAAATATCAAGTGATAAGTATCAATTCTTCGGTAATATATCGAGTTCCGCCAAAAACGGTACCAAGAATACGATCAGAATGCACTTTTTAGTTCACTGATTGTCCAGCAGAGGGAGACCTAGTGCTCGATTGCTGTTGGCGTTGTAGCTGCTGTTAGCTAATACGAAATTGACGTTTGACAGCGATAATCGCGAGATTTACGCCTGTTGCAAACCTGTCGCAAGATTCGTAATCAGCCTGCGGCATTCTCGTGCACTCTTCGATATTTCTACCATAGACAATTTGATTTCATTATGTCATGTCATTACATATTTGAATGTCAAAGTTCCACACTTCACGAATGTCAATGTATGGTTATTGTTTCGTCAGTAATTCCAACTTTATCTGAATCTAGAAATTTTAGCAATACCATCAAAATTTTAAACTGTATGTATGTTCATTAATTTCACATTTTTTTATTTGAAGATAGCATAATCTGAATTAGTATTGTTTGTCAAAGATGTATACGGTTATAATAGCTGACGAACGACATCTCTGCTGTGTACGGATAGCCGTGCGCAGCGGGCGAAAGTAATCTAGTCAGCAGGCAACACCGTTTACAATGTTTACAATAATTTCGTTCGGTCGGGCACACCAAAGGAAATGGAAAAAAGGAAACCCCAGAAATTATACTCAAAGTAAATAATAATGATGCAAAAAGCTATTTTATCAAATAAGTACCTATTTAATAAAAACTAAAGGAATTTGTATTGCATATTGCACTATTAATCTTTGACATGAGTTGAGAAACAAGGACCACCGCGTAATTGTTTCAAACATCAAACAAAACAAGCAGAGACTAAAGACAGTGTGCGACAGAGAGATAATGAATGATGTTCTTCTTTCACTCTTCGACAATGCGAACGAGTGCCTAGGACCACTCGTTGCATATCGAGCAACTTATCGAAGAAAAGCCCTCGATAAATATCGAATTGCAGATGTTGAGAATACGCTTGTTTGATTCGAAGCAATCACTCGATATTTTGACAGTTGTTGCCATATTTATCGAGTAGATATATTGCGAGAATTGCCTTCCTTGAAGGCAATTCTCGCAATATTTTGTTTTTAATATTTTATTTTTTTCCTTCCTGTCATTGAAATTTAACTAGGGATGTGAAATGTGCATAAGTATGGACACTTATCGATAATATTCGGAATGGAACGTAGTAGCGTAGGTAGGTGCTACCTACCTGCTATAGATGGGTACCTACATATTTCTAATAACCGTGAAGTTTCAAATTCAAAGCTTCGGTAGGTAGTTACTGAGATTTAAACGGAAAAAAAGACGATCAGAGTAAGACTTAAGCTTTTTATACACTAACGAAACCCAAAAGATTTTATAACAAATTATGGTTGATCGTTTCGCGGTGGCCGTTAAAAAAATAATAATCAACTACAATAAAATAACAGGCAACACGAAACGGCAGCACCATCCAGGCAAGATTATGGTAATTAAAAATAATTATAACCGTTTAAATTATGCCGTGACTAAGAATCTACCGAAAATGTACCTACCACAATCAATACCCAAAAATCCTGTCATTACTTGTCAAAGTCGGTACTTTTATTAAGTAAGCTTACAGTCAGTCAGTCATCGATCTCACTTGAGTATGAGTAACACCTTGTCTTAGATAAGCGTTACGATGACAAAGTAAGCTTTCATAATAATTACCAGAAAAATTTACCTAGATATCTCCTAAACCAGTATAACTAGTAGTCTCTACCTTATATTATGTTTTACTTTAAACAGGTATTTAAGTAATTAAATGGTGATAATTGGTTAGCATTTACAAGAAAGGAGCAGGGAAAGTGCCTACTTAGTAAAAAAAACATAATATCTGATAATGTCCATTGTAAAATATTTACGTTATTTTTTATTAAACAATAATAGAATATCAGCATCGTTATGTAAAATTCTTGTTTCATATCCGGTTCTTTAACAAGAACTATATGCACGAAAATTCTTTGTGGGCTCCCAATCATGCCTTTTCAAATTTACTTTCCATTTTGTAGATAATTGGATCTTTAGGAAATCTGGAAGTGAAAAATAAGTATTAGTTGTGAGCTTCTACTAACATTACGATCATCGGATTAGACTTTCATCTCACGAAATTGTTCTCAGGACACCTTAACCTAGTGAATCCAACTCCAAGTCAGTCAGTTCATATAGGTACACGTACCAATCACACTGGATTTTTTTTATTGATGACGGTAAACCGTTTCGCCACCATAACTTAAAAATTTCTTAAATGTTATGTCTCAGTACAAGTAGGTGTATGTATATTTTGTATTAAACTTATCGACAGTAATCTATCGACAACAACAGTACGTCACTAGGTAGATCAATATGGTACATAAGATGTCATTTTATGGTTTGTTACCAAAATTTTTGTGAATTATAGAATTATAAGGCTAATGAGCTTTGAATAACTTTATGAAATAGCTTCAATATTACATTATTATAACAATTCAATCTATTGCAAAGAAATTTATCACTAACATTAGCCAAAACACGTCAATCGACTTACCGATGGAAAGATATTCTTTGGTTTAATTCCGACAAAGCCATCATCCTGCGGCTTTTGCAGCCAACAACTGCACAGGCCATGATTTATATTAGTAATAAACACCACAAAAACAAACTTTTAAACACAAAATTACATAATAAACAGTATATTTTCTGTTCACCACCTGAGCCCAGCTCCTCTCCTCTCCCATCCTGGCAAATCATTTGGAGACGCAATTTTCACCACATCCTATTCCAGCGAATGCCACTGAAGAACTCCTTGCTCACTACGCCACCATTGAGTCCACAGTAAGCGAATTCCTCGCGCGGCCGACCCCTACACTTGGTGGAAGCGAGTTCATCTCCCCAGCCGAAGTACGAAAAACGATACTCCGGCTGCCAAATCGAAAAGCTCCAGGAGACGATGGCCTTTCAAACACCGCTCTCCGCCATCTACCACGAAGAGGCGTGGCCGCCCTTACGATGCTCTTTAACGCCATCCTGCGCATCGGCTACTTCCCCGAAGTCTGGAAGGTGGGAAAGGTTATCGTACTCCCGAAACCTGGGAAAGATCGCCGACACCCCGCAAGCTATAGGCCAATTACGCTACTTGTAACAATGGCCAAACTCTTCGAGCGCCTTCTTCTCCGTCGATTAGCAACACACATAGAACCAAGACCAGAGCAGTTTGGTTTTCGCAGCCAGCACTCCACAACTCTCCAACTGACACGAATCCTGCATCATCTAGCTCACCAACTGAATAGCAACTACTCCACAGTTGGGATTTTCCTAGACGTGTAAAAGGCGTTTGACCGAGTGTGGCATCCAGGTCTAATCCTGAAGCTAATCGCCTCCTCCACACCAGCCGCTATCATCCAGGTGGTTGCATCTTTTCTCCGTGGTAGAAGCTTCTACGTTGCAGTAGAAGAAACAAAATCGGAACCTTGAATAATCATAGCCGGAGTACCCCAAGGGAGTTGCTTGTCTCCAGCACTGTACGCACTCTATACAAACGACATTCCGACTCTAGAAAACCAACTTCTACCTGGAGAAGATGACGTCACACTAGCGCTCTATGCAGACGATAGCGCCTACTTCGCTTCCTCGCCAAACCCAGCCACAGCCGCAAGCAAGATGCAGCGATTGCTGAACCTTCTCCCAGCGTGGCTAGATAAATGGCGTATTGCAGTCAACGCGGGGAAAACGGCAGCTCTGCTCGTTACACGACGCCGCTCTGTACTACCACCCCTGGAGCTGAGAGGCCAAGCCTTAGACTGGCAAACCTCAGTCCGATATCTTGGTATAGACATAGACAGGTCGTTGACGATGAACGCACAGGTGGAACGCGCGATAAGGCAAACACGCGCTGCCCGAGCCATGCTCCGACCTGTCTTAACATCGAAACTACCACTGCGAACGAAGATCGGGGTTTACAAAACCTACATCCACTCACGGCTCACATACGCAGCACCGGCGTGGTATGCCCTATGCTCGAGAACCAACCAGAAGAGGATCCAAGCCCAACAGAATATCGCTCTCAGAATCTGTACAGGCGCGGGCCGATACGTGCGAAACACGGTAATCGCACGTGACCTGCAGACACCCACAATAAAGGAGTTCGTGGTAAAGCTGGCGCGCAAAATGTACGACCGTGCGGACAATTCCCGCCACGCTCACCTCAACGGACTCGCCCCTCTACATGCAAGACCGCCAGATGTAAAACTCTCCTGGCGACCACTTCCACGAGAACTACTGGAACTCGACAATGACGCTCACACACAAACTCAAGATGACCATTGCAGCCAATCGGCTACCGTACAGCTATTGAGAGGCCTGCAGGACTCTCAAAGCGACAACTCAAGACTCGAGTGATGTCTCGCTCGACGTTGAAGCCAGAAGAAAGAACCTAAGTTCGATTCTTACCGCATTTCGCATATTCGAAATGTCGAAGACCATTGATGATGAGCCCAGCTGGGCCCAAACAAACAACGAAAAATATCAAAATGTGACACTCTGTGTTTCAAGATGAAACTGACGTTGGGATGTTGTCTCTTTCTTTCACATAGACAATTGTCTTAAGAAAAAACGAAAAGAATGACTAATTATTTGTTCATTTTTTTACGCTATATCTACCCTACGGAACGTAGGATCCTAGATCTTTGTGCTAATCGTTTGAGAATCGTTTGAGAGGGTTTGAGAGAAAACTAAAATTGTTTGAGAGTTATTAATTTTTATGTAAAAACGATTTTAATTTTTAGTGTGAACTGTTACAACGGGGTCGCTTCCATACATGCAACAAACATACCTACATGGCAGACGCAAAACCTCAGAGCAATAACTAAAGCAAAAACCCTTCTGGCGACCACTTCCTCGGGAACTGCTGATGAACTCTAGAGGGTAGAGTTCATCAGCAGTTCAACCCAAAGATCCTAGGATCCTACGTTCCGTAGGGGTATACTAGAATCTTTGGTTCAACACACAATGACTCTGTCACTCAAGAAGACTCGGCTACCGAACAGCTCTTGAGTGAGAGGCCTTCTCGCTCGACTTTGAAGCCAGAAGAAAGTCCCTACGCATTGTCGAAATGTCGAAAGCCATTGATGATGATGTTGATTTTTTGCCGCCACCGGTTTTTCTTTCGATTTGACTTGTGGCAACACACGATTTGCTGTCACAGGGATGCTCTGATTTACTGTAAATTTTAGTCTTAAATTCGAAGGCCTAAGGCTCATAGTTGATACAGTCGGAAAATGTCAAACAAACAAATCAAACAAAATTCAGTTGAAAAGAAATGTTCGCTTGTGGCGGTCGAATGTGAATTTGTTTTAGTATTTTGATTACGATTTTTATCATTTATACGCCTTGTAAATATATAAATATTGCGCTATTGTTATTAATAGTGTTATCTTATTTATTGTGCGAATAGTGTGCGGTTACGGTGCGTAAAATTGGAACAGGTGATGCCGCTAAGGGGTCTGGGAATGGATCGATATCGGTGACTGCGTTGAGATCGAGGAAGATCCCCTCTGGTCGGTCGGAGGATGGAGAAACCAGCGCGGCCGCGGACGGCGCTCAACGAGTGCGTGAAGGTGGTGGTGCGCTGCCGCCCGCTGGCCGACAAGGAGCGCAGCGAGGGACACGAAGAGGTGAGTCCCAGGCCCAGAACAGTAGTTGATGTTACGGGCTGCTAGGGCTGCGCACATGAGGTGCGTCGACTGCCATCTATAGATTCAACATTTATTTACACGTTTTGTTGATTTCTTTGTCTCGCAAGACTAATTTCAACAGATTTTTGATGTTACGCGAAGTCGCGTTCGATGCTGACCCTAGAGGAACTAGATTTAATAGTATATTTACCTGGAATACCTGGTTAGTTGTAGCTGTTAGTAGGAATTGTTACCTACCTCTGGGAAAAAAGAAATAATATAAATGTTTTAAATTGTACCTTCAACTAAAAAAAAAGATAACTAAAATAAAAATTGGCTTGGAGGTTTTATTAATTTTTACACAGCAACTGTTTATCAGTTTATATACCTAATAGGCTTCTTAATAAATAATTAAACAAAGTAAATGGGCTCTAAAATAAGAATATTTGTTATCAAACAAAGAGTATTGTTTGTCTACAAATGTAAATCAGAGCACGGATCTGGCACATCTCACCTGACAATATATAATGAAGTGTGCACAGGTAGGTACTTCACTAAAACATTGCTGCTAATTCCATTAATGAATTAGGTATTGAAATAGAAATACAGAAAGTCAATTTTTTATAAAAATAGTCATATCTAATACAAATTGTATTCACTTGAAATTGATGCAAAAATTAAACTAAAAAATTCTGTTTGATAAGCCAATGTTTGAGCCTGATTTTGAACACAGACTGTCGTTAGCTGCAAATATCATTAATAAGATGAAATATCTAAGATTTTTTTTTATTGATTTAATCAAACAGCACTAATACCTGAAGAGCACGGCTCACTCCCTCATTTAGAGTTCAGTACCAAACAGTGAGCTAATCAGATAAAGAACTCTTGTTCCTATTATTACATTTATTACATTCCATCAGGCTTGTCTTGATTTGGGCACAGAATAACTCTATACTAGTACGAAATATTTGGGAAGCAAGCGAAGCCATCTACTCAGATTGGCAGTAAGAACTCCCCAACGTATCAGTGACGGAATCGCAAGTTTTTGTAGGCCAGTCTTCCTCTATGAAACCATCGCTCTCAGCAATAAGGCCGCCTTTTGTACTGTAAATTTATATTTAGATATAAGATTTTATGTTATTCATGTATTTTCTCTTTTTTTTGGTACAATAAAGTGTTTATAAATAAATAAATAATAAGAGTAGAACAAAGGCTGGCAGGTAAATAGGTGACTTGTTTGTATAACAAAGTTGTATCATGTAACATGACTCCTGCAACAATGATCTTAGCAAAACAAAAGGTCCTCTCGGACAAAGACTACAAAAAACTGGATTTGCAGAAACACATAACAACTTCCGTCGTCCTCTCCAACTACATTTGTGACATGTGTCTGATCCACGGGATATTAACTTCTAATAACTCACATTTTATTTGAACAGTAATTCTGAGCAATGTTTCCTCACTTTAAGCCGCTGTCCCACCGCCACGCACGGAGAGTGCACGTGTGTCTAGAAAATGTACATTACATACGTAGTAACGTGCACGAACACGCTGCGCACAAATACGAGATTAATGTACGTAGTAACGTGCACGAACATGCTGGCAACAAATACGAGATTAATGTACGTAGTACCTACGTAGTAACTAGGGCATCGAGAACCGGCCATATTTTAAGTACCGGTTCTTTCGGTTCCAGTTCCAACACAGAACTGGGTAGCCGGTTCTTTCGGTTCTTTAAAAGCTTTTATTAATTTATTAGAATTTTGTTAGTAAAATCTTACAAAATTCTACAATAGTGTCAAAAATCAAACAGGGAATTTACAATCACAGCAATAATTTTTATTTCTTAAACATCACTCTTGTAGCAAACACTTTTTTACATATTATACTTATAGTAATGTTTTAAGCTACAGCTAGTGAAGTATGGTCTCGGAGATAGAAATGATAGAGAAGAGATGTGGCTACAGTTCTGCGCAGAAAACTCTCACTATTATGAACACATGCTTTCTGAACCGTTGACTACATTGCGGTTGCTAAGAGATGGAGATCCTGCGTAAGTAACACGAAGACCTACCCAGGTGCTGACTGCTGAATCGATCACAAACTTTTGGTAGCAGAAATCAACGTAAACTTAGAGGTGTCAGCGAGCTATCGTAAAACACCAAAGTCGACCCACACCATAAACACTCGCGGCGTTCAAGGAAAGCTTCAATGATAAATCAAACTTATTCCAAGTGAATTGCAATTCTGAACTTGACAAGACCGTCCACGAAAGGTGTGGATCTCAGAAGAGACGTGGAAGGTGATTAAGGAGAGAAAAGATGTGCTGGCCAGAGATGACTCCGAACGAACTCAATACTCTCTCTCAGCAAAGGATCAACGCTTATGTCGCAGGGATCACAATCAGTACCTGAACTCTATATGTCAGGGCGTAGAGGAGCATGCTCTGACGTTACACACAAGAGATCTCTTTCTAAAAGTTAAAGGCGTAACTCATTGGTTCAAACCTAAAACTTGGGCTATTGAAGATAATCAGGGCAAGTTACTGACTGAAGTTGACCAGGTCACATAAAGGTGGCGACTATACTGCGAAAGTCTGTACGAAGACGGTACAAGATTACACGAACCTACGATGATATCTTTTGAAGGCCAGATTCTAGAGCCGGAAATTCTGGAGTCGGAAGTTAGACTTGCTCTAAGAAAACTAAAATCAAATAAACCAGCCGGAAGTGACACTATATTTGCTGAAGAGCTAAAATAGTTTGGAGACACAGGAGTCCAAATTTTAAAGGATCTATGTAATCAGCTCTGGACAACGGGAACATGGCCTAAGGATTGGAAGGAGTCCCTTTTGATATCCTGCACAAGAAATCTCGACTAAAAGGTGCAGCAACTATCGGACAGTGGCACTAATATCTCATGGTAGTAAGATAATGCTCTATATTATCAAGGGACGCCTGCAGTCATTCCTTCAACGGCAAATACCAAGTGAGCAGGCCGGGTTTGTCAAAGGCCGCGGGACAAGGGAACAGATTGTGAACGTCCGACTGTTGATAGAGAAGAGTCGGGGATATTCCAAGGCGTCAACAAGGGAAAGACAAAAGTCATGATAGTTGATGGAGGTGGAATACTTGCACGTACAGGAGAACTCTCGGACATGGAAATCGTGAGCGAGTTTGTTTACCTTGGTTCTTTGATCAGCGATCAGGGAGGCTGTAAAAAGGAGATCCGCAGACGCACGCAAATAGCCAAAGTAGCCATGAGTAACATGACCAGAATTTGGTAAGACAGAAGTATCTTTAATACCACCAAGATGAGAATAGTGCGTTCTTTGGTGTTTTGAATATATCTGAATCGCTCTGTATCGTGGTCAATTCTTGCAGCTGACCGAAAGAAGATCGAGGCTTTTGAAATGTGGGTCTGGAGGAGAATGTTGCACATACTGTGGACAACAAACGAACAAACAAATCCATTCTCGACCAACTGAATACCGGTCACCGAACAGAACCTACCGGTCAATCAAATATGCACATGCACTGCAAAAATAACAGTTTGTACACACATAATTATAAAATAATCACTAGAATAAAGTATTGTAAGAATTTTATGTATATCAACGTCAAAAATGTTTACACAATCTGCGATATTCATAATTTTATAAAAGAACCGAAAACCCGGTTCCTAATATTTTGAGAACCGGTTCTTTTCATAGCCCCAAGAACCGGGAATTCCCGGTTCTTTCGGAACCGGGAAAAACCGGTTCCGATGCCCTAGTAGTAACGTGCACGAACACGCTGCGCACAAATACGAGATTAATGTACGTGGTAATGTAACGTGCACGAACACACTGGCAACCCTGGCAACAAATACGAGATTAATGTACGTACTACGTACATTAATCTCGTATTTGTTGCCAGCGTGTTCGTGCACGTTACTACGTACTACGTAGTAACGTGCACGAACACGCTGCGCCCAAATACGAGATTAATGTACGTAGTAACGTGCACGAACACGCTGCGCACAAATACGAGATTAATGTACGTAGTAACGTGCACGAACACGCTGCGCACAAATACGAGATTAATGACGTCATTGCTTGCTACTGGCGTGGCTTGCTTGAATATGGCACCGACGACGCAGCTCAACGTCCCGTCAACGCTATGCACGCGGTACACGTAAACCGGTACCGTAGACCCATGTTGTCAAACAAACGAACCATGCAGCTATAATGCGTCGCGTGGCCCCGTGCACAGCGTGCGTGCGTACTTAGGGTGTGCTGCAGTGGAAACGTAAACTCACGTTATCAAACTAACGAACCCTCGTAGCTAAAATGCGTCGCTTCTCCGTGCACGCGTGCGCGGCGGTGTGACGGTGGCTTTATTTTGCGGTGGAGGGAGAGTCATCGTTCCATTTAGGAGTTGCCAACTGAGATGTGACATAGTTGTAACAAAACGCTAGTCTCCAGCAACACGTGCAGTACAATCCGTCATGCGGTCAGTCAAACAGGCAGATGGTCTAGTCCTGAGGCCCCAGGCAGTAGTCCCAGCAGTGAATTTTGAATTTTTGACTCGTAATGTGGTTCGTCACTGTGTATGACACGCGTCTCACGCAGCTCACCGGGTGCCGCTTGTCGACCCCTCGCGTGCTCTCCCTGCCCCTTAGTCAGGAGCACGACAGTATTTTGTTTAGGTTCATTAATTCAGATTGTAGGCTTCAGACCCTCGCTTCCTGTCCGTTACTCTCCTAAAGTACCTGTAATGTATTGTCTTCAACATGAAGAACGGGAGGCGAAATATTAATTTTCGCGACACTGGCAGAGATCAAATTGTGATATCAAAAACCTAAATCTACTACAAAATATGTAACTACACCTATCAATCAGATTACCTAGCTCACTGTAAAAATGTTTGAAACGGGATTTACTACACTACTGACTAAAAATAACAATAAACAGGCTAAATGACCCTTTGTGACTTCTTTACTACCTATATTCTACTTCTACGTCTGAAAATAAAAATATCACTAATGTCATGTCATAAGATGTAGAGTGTATGAAGGTAAGCATAGTAAAAACTTAAAATATTGTAGACTTGTATCGTATTCCTAACGTGTCTGACAGCATTAAGCGGTATTGACCGTTTAAGGCTTTTCCTTAGAAGGCAAGCGCGTGCTAGCATAGTTATAGGCGCGGCCTTCGTTGATGCACCTGTTTACTTACTGCTGATCTGTGCCGAGGCACCTGTACTGTAGGTCCAGGATGTCAGCCGTAATGGGTTTACAAACGTTTTTACAGAGAAGTACCTACACAACATAATACAGTTCACTTGCTATGTACAACTATTAGTTTTTAGGACCGTTATACTTTTTACTGTGTAGTTCCAATAGAATAGGCAGCTGAAGGTTTTTATTGAAACCACAAGACTCTCGAGCCTGAAGCTGAAGGCTACGTCAGGCGTGAGACGACCGCGCGTCGATTTCAAATCGGCCTTCGTCGGCGTCGTTCCGATGCTCAGTTTCTGGATGTTGCACAATCATCTTGTTTTACTGAGCACATTGCGTAGCTAACGAATATACACAAATTATTATTAGGTACACATTACGTGCGTACCCACCTACTCACGTTTACTGTTTAATGATGTGCCATTCTGGCCATGAAGATGCCATTACAACAATGGCAAGCTAGCTGGTGTACCAGCCGAAAGGGTATTGAAAGCACAGCTAATAGGGTCCCCCCCCGAATAACTACAATGGTCAAAGCAGGTGAAAGATCAAAAATTATCTATGAATATGTTTGAAAAAATGGCCAGATTGTTATTCCTCACTAAGGCAGCCATTTACATAAATTATCCTTTCCACGAGTGGTTATGCTCGTACTTGACTCGCCGTATCCCTTCAACTTTTAGTCTCAATTTTATAGGATACCTTATTTCACTCCTGAGAATAATGATCTGTCGATTATCAACAAACAAATTTTTTTAAGACTTGAAAAAAAAACAACGCGAAAATTTGTGTAAAACCTAAGTTTTTTTGGATAGCCCCCTAGTACAAAAATACTGTTTTTACATGTTTGTACTTATATCAGTAATAAGTACTTACAAATATGTACGTACATATAAATCAATCACTTTAGCCAGCTCAGGTAAAGAAACAGATAGGCCGAGTAAACAAAGTCAGACTTGTGTCAAATAAGGGCTGACAGGCGAATAACGTAATAGTCCGCCCGCAGACATTCGACAAATGGTCACCATCTGGCGGCTACCATTTAGGGCTCCTCCACGGATTGTTTCCACTGACGACGACGTAGTCGAGAACTACGGGATATGGTTCCTATCCTACCGTATGTACTAGTTATTGTGAAAGTACTGCAGATACCTACGTCAGTTCGGAATTCGGATGGTGTGAAGGCTGACCGGCGCCGTGTCCGTGATGGTAGCGTACACATAACCGAATTCACGTTTGTTGTTATGCCTAATAAATAGCGTATAAATAGAGTATAATCAGTGCAAAAGTAAAATAAATAGCGCCTCCTTGGTTTAAGAAATAACGACCATTGTTTGTGGGTACGCCAGTATAACGATCAAGCTAGCGTACACACGACCGTTCTCAAAAACGGCTTATACTATAGCAACAAAATGTATACACAATAAAAGAGTATAAATAGCGTCTTAGCTATGCAAAATTTCATAATGATTGCTCTCATAGGAACAAGACTATAAAATAACACCTGAGCTGGCGTTATGCTAGCGTACCCATTAAAAACCGAAATAGTTCCTATAGAAAACGAGGATTTCTTAATGTAAATGCTATATTGTATAAATAGTGTGTAAAGTACTTCCTCTCCCAGTAGTCATACTTTATGCATATTCGTAATCAAACACTATAAAAAGTTGATGTAAAGTTCTAGGAACAAATTTGTTGTGGTAGTTACTTTCGCATACAAAAAATAAGTTATTAGTGAATCAATACACCGAACAATGTAGTAGATAGTAATAATTAAGTAGTCGTTTTGTTACTATAAATGAGCTGTCACGAGTATGTTTATCTATATTTAGCTTCATATAAAGCCAAGCATTCATAAGGTTTTGTTAATTTACCTATGTGTTCAGAAGTCACGTTTAGCGCCATCTAGCAGACCACGGCGGAACTACATTGCAACGGACAACAATATCCCTTGGACTCTGAGCAGTGAGCAATGTAGGTATTGGTCACAATGAAAGATAGAGGAAGATGCGTGTGAATTATCCATGGAAGTGAAAGAGATAGAAATAATGCGTCATGTTCCTAGAACTTTACATCAACTTTTTATAGTGTTTGATTACGAATTTGCATAAAGCATGACTACTGGGAGAGGAAGTACTTCACACACTATTTATACATATAGCATTTACATTAAGAAAACCTCGTTTTCTATAGGAACTATTTCGGTTTTTAATGGGTACGCTAGCATAACGCCAGCTCAGGTGTTATTTTACATAGATTTAAATCGTTAGATAGGCCCTTACCGCAGTGAGACCGCGCTGTGTTGTTCCACGGTCGAAGAGAGTGAGGCTCACTAACCTGGAATCAGTGCACATCCAAACACAGTGTTAGCCGGACGTGTTGTAAAGGACGTTTGCGAGCAGTTTAGTGTCACAAAATGCCATCGTGTGCCTTTCTAAAGTGCAACAACAATTCTAGAAACACAAATAAAGCCAGAGGTGTAACATTTCACTCGTAAGTATTGCGATTTGATTTAAAAACTTATTTTTCCTTCCACACTGTCTAAAATAACAAATGTTTTCACAGAAGTCAGTGCAATACAATTGTAAACGAAATGGTAATTATAATAATTAGGTTTATTGGCAAAAACACTATTTCTAACTACTTACCGGACCGTACCTTCTACACAAATTGCACAGTTTTTGGACGCCATGTTGACGCACACATTCAAACATTTTCGATTTCAGGGCATCTAAGTGCATACTTTTTTCAGAAAAGTGTGTGCAATACAATTGCACACGAAATGGTAATAGCAACAGATAAGTACAATAGCAGAAACACGATTTTTTTGACTACTCATTAGTGTGCGTGCGTCGGCATTTTGTTAACGCACACATTCAAAAACAAAGCCACAGTTTTTGGTGTCGGGGCCTATCTAACGATTTAAATCTATGTTATTTTATAGTCTTGTTCCATATCTCTGTTCCTATAAGAGCAATCATTATGAAATTTTGCATAGCTAAGACGCTATTTATACGCTATTTTTGTGTATAAATTTTGTTGCTATAGTATAAGCCGTTTTTGAGAACGGTCGTGTGTACGCTAGCTTGATCGTTATGCTGGCGTACCCACAAACAATGGTCATTTTTTCCTTAACCAAGGAGGCGCTATTTATTTGACTTTTGCACTGATTATACTCCATTTATACGCTATTTATTAGGCATAACAACAAACGTGAATTCGGTTATGTATACGCTACCATCACGGACACCCGGCGCCGGGCTGCGTGTGAAGCTATATCTATAAGATATCCTTCGCTAATCTCGTCACATTTATATCTGACCCACACTAGGAGAAAGTAATAGTGAAACATTGTGTTTGACATAGCATCATTGATTTGCACGGTTTTTATTGTAGCCGAGCGTTGAATGTGCTGACTGTTTCCCAATTATGTAGGTAACTTAGTATTTACCTACGTTGAATATTATGTAGGATCTACCCTGTGTGCTCATCAGAGCAGCACTTCAGCATTATCATAAATATACATAATCATAAATGTGCGTACAACTAGGTCTACGTGCTGTAATATACCGGTATACCCGCATGGAGTCTGGGGCGGCTCGTGCCAGCACCGATACCAGCTGATAGCGAGCGCGGGAGTACCAGCCGTGCAAGCACTGCCGGCCCCCCGTCGTGTCAGGTTTCTTACATCTACTATATCCACGATCATGTGGCTTGTGTCGCATAATACTTTAGACGTGGTCGTCGTATGTTGCCTTCCACCAGACCGCCATAAGAGTTTGGATGGAGGATCCTCCTTTTCCTCGCACAACCCTGTAGGAACATTTGCTGCGATACGATCAGTCCTCAGCTGCCAGTCAAACGAAGGAACTGACCGTCCTGTCTGTCTTTAGTAGAAGCAGATCGGTCATTCAGAAACACAGTATCTAAATAAACCCCTCGTTAGCTGTAACCGCCCGCTACCCTCGCCGACATCTGCCAGCGCGCGCCGCCGCCGCCGCCGCCGCCGGCTCGCTCTTGCGACAATCACAGAAGATTACCTTCAAAATTCATTGTTTCCTATACATATTAACATAATATTATGTGCTCCTTATTTGTTGCTAACAAAGTGTGTGTAATGTTATGGTAGCAGTAGAAAGTGTCGATTAGGTATTTTGGAATTCATGCGGGTTCCGGAGGTTGAGTGGAACTGGAGGCTAGTGTGGAACACAATAAGAATTTCTCGCTGGGTATTCACAGTCCGTATTTCAAAGCATACATTACAATATCGTATGGCACTGTTTACTATTTTTAGGGATATCTGTAGTGAACTGTTAGAAATGTTGTTTAAAATATTCCCTATCTTTTGAGTGATACTCGATGGTCGTAGCTTATTGTTTTTAGGGTTTCAAACATCGGTTTTGAAACCCTTATGGTCTCGCTCTGTCCGTCCCCGCTCTTTCTTGAATACCTCAGTAACTACTGCAGCTATTAACTTGAAATTTAAAATAATGATACATTTCGTGCGCCATTACTGATTTCAAGAAAAAAATATATAAATAAATGAAAAATGAAAATGAATAATTTCAATACAAATTTTGACGTTGAAATTTCAAAAGAGACTTAGCAAGGCAAATGGGGTATCAAATGAAAGGTATCGTTTTGTACATTTCAAAACACTTTTTGAAATTTCTGTAAGTTTCATACTTTTTGAAATATTTCAAAAAAAGTCGAAAAATTGACCATTCCCCCCCCCCTATCTCCGAAGATTGCAGACCGATCTATGTACAATGTATTAGGCGTTTGTAGATATCGATCTATATTTTACAGGAAAAATATAGAGAAGTCTGTAATAATAATAGTTTTTGAAAAATGGTCAAAAAGGGGGGGATTTTTTTTTCAAAAGGGAGGGTGCCTACCCATGTGGGGTATCAAATGAAAGGTATCATTTTGACCATTTCAAAACACTTTTTGAAATTTCTGTAAATTTCATACTTTTTGAAATATTTCAAAAAAAGTCGAAAAATTGCCCTTTCCCCCCCCCCTATCTCCGAAGATTGCAGACCGATTCATGTACAATGTATTAGGCGTTTGTAGATATGGATCTATATTTTACAGGAAAAATATAGAGAAGTCTGTAATAATAATAGTTTTTGAAAAATGGTCAAAAAGGGGGGGATTTTTTTTTCAAAAGGGGGGGTACCTACCCATGTTGGGTATCAAATGAAAGGTATCATTTTGACCATTTCAAAACACTTTTTGAAATTTCTGTAAGTTTCATTTTTTATGAAATATTTCAAAAAAAGTCGAAAAATTGACCATTCCCCCCCCCCCTAGCTCCGAAGATTGCAGACCGATCCATGTACAATGTATTAGGCGTTTGTAGACATCAATCTATATTTTACAGGAAAAATATAGAGAAGTCTGTAATAATAATAGTTTTTGAAAAATGGTCAAAAAAGGGGGGAATTTTTTTTCAAAAGGGGAGGTACCTCCCCATGTGGGGTATCAAATGAAAGGTATCGTTTTGACTATTTCAAAACATTTTTTGAAATTTCTGTAAGTTTCATACTTTTTGAAATATTTCAAAAAAAGTCGAAAAATTGCCCTTTCCCCCCCCCCCCCCTATCTCCGAAGATTGCAGACCGATTCATGTACAATGTATTAGGCGTTTGTAGATATGGATCTATATTTTACAGGAAAAATATATAGAAGTCTGTAATGATAATAGTTTTTGAAAAATGGTCAAAAAGGGGGGGATTTTTTTTTCAAAAGGGGGGGTACCTACCCATGTTGGGTATCAAATGAAAGGTATCGTTTTGACTATTTCAAAACATTTTTTGAAATTTCTGTAAGTTTCATACTTTTTGAAATATTTCAAAAAAAGTCGAAAAATTGCCCTTTCCCCCCCCCTATCTCCGAAGATTGCAGACCGATTCATGTACAATGTATGTATTAGGCGTTTGTAGATATGGATCTATATTTTACAGGAAAAATATAGAGAAGTCTGTAATGATAATAGTTTTTGAAAAATGGTCAAAAAGGGGGGGAATTTTTTTTCAAAAGGGGGGGTACCTACCCATGTTGGGTATCAAATGAAAGGTATCGTTTTGACCATTTCAAAACGCTTTTTGAAATTTCTGTAAGTTTCATACTTTTTGAAATATTTCAAAAAAAGTCGAAAAATTGCCCTTTCCCCCCCCCCCCCCTATCTCCGAAGATTGCAGACCGATTCATGTACAATGTATTAGGCGTTTGTAGATATGGATCTATATTTTACAGGAAAAATATAGAGAAGTCTGTAATGATAATAGTTTTTGAAAAATGGTCAAAAAGGGGGGGAATTTTTTTTCAAAAGGGGGGGTACCTACCCATGTTGGGTATCAAATGAAAGGTATCGTTTTGACCATTTCAAAACACTTTTTGAAATTTCTGTAAGTTTCATACTTTTTGAAATATTTCAAAAAAAGTCGAAAAATTGCCCTTTCCCCCCCCCCTATCTCCGAAGATTGCAGACCGATTCATGTACAATGTATGAGCCGTTTGTAGATATGGATCTATATTTTACAGGAAAAATATAGAGAAGTCTGTAATAATAATAATTTTTGAAAAATGGTCAAAAAAGGGGGGAATTTTTTTTCAAAAGGGGGGGTACCTCCCCATGTGGGGTATCAAATGAAAGGTATCGTTTTGACTATTTCAAAACACTTTTTGAAATTTCTGTAAGTTTCATACTTTTTGAAATATTTCAAAAAAAGTCGAAAAATTGCCCTTTCCCCCCCCCTATCTCCGAAGATTGCAGACCGATTCATGTACAATGTATGAGCTGTTTGTAGATATGGATCTATATTTTACAGGAAAAATATAGAGAAGTCAGTAATAATAATAGTTTTTGAAAAATGGTCAAAAAGGGGGATTTTTTTTTCAAAAGGGGGTACCTACCCATGTGGCATATCAAATGAAAGGTATCGTTTTGGCCTTTTTAAAACACTTTTTGAAATTTCTGTAAGTTTCATACTTTTCAAAATATTTCAGAATATTGATTGTCCAAATAATTGGCAAATGTTTGAAACCCTCGGCGCGCGAGTTACACTCGCACTTGGCGGATCTTGTTTAGTTTAATCATCATTCTTCATAGAGTAATATAAGAAACAACAGTATCAAGAAGAAGCTTAGTCGTCACGTCAGTGATGGATGTCTGACTATATCTTGGTATGCCGTACAGTACAGTACAGTACAGAGGAGGAAGTAGGTATCCTTCTAAACACATTTATAAATACTATTTAACGGGTATTTATCGCGTTTATTTACCTATTTTTTCCCGACATTTCGACAGGTTTACACACTGCCGTGGTCACGGGATGTCCGTGAGTGCGAGAGTGTAAACGCGATAAATACCCGTTAAATAGTATTTATAAATAAATAAAATAAATTAAATAAATAATGCTGGACAATTCACACAGCATTATCTAGCCCCAAGGTAAGCAGAGCTTGTGTTATGGGTACTAGATAACTGATATACGTAATATTATACATTACATAGATAGATATTTTTTATTATACATAGAAAACACCCAGACCAACGGAACAAATTTCTGCAGATCGTACACAAATTTGTTCCGAGGCGGGGATCGAACCCGTAACCTCTTGCGTCGCAGGCAGACTCTCGCCCACTGAGGTCGTCAAAATATAAATAAATATATATGTGTACGATAAATATGTATCGTTCAAAACTCTCGACTGCAAATACTCAAAAGGTGACGGCATATTATGGTCATTGTTTTGATACCCCATTGTTGTGTTCGTATCGTACTCAGCAAGGTACTGTCCTGGTGAAGCGAGAGCAGCGCCGCGAGCCGACGTGGTACGAGCGGCTGTCGGGCAAGGGGCCGCCCGCGCCCTCGGACACCAACAAGGGCGAAGTGCCCGCTCAGGTCTGCAGACCAACACCTCTCGTTACAGTGACACGGGGCTCGGTCAGCACTAACCGGGACTCGGAACTGCTTTAACAATCTACTGCAAACATACTGAACTGAACCCTCTGTCGTCCTATGTTTATGATGGAGTCTACACAACACAACACAGTCGGCGACACAGCCCGACAACGGGTCCTTGTTGCTGCAACATTTCAGTGTAAACCTGATGCACCTCTGCAGCGCAGCAATAAAAATTAAATTACAAATTTGCATTAAAATATGACCTTTTTTAACTCGTAGAAGTTCAGTGTATTTTTAATGGCTGCATCAGACAGCCATACTCGTCTGAAGCTTGTGGTTAGCCATTTTGTCACTGTAAAATTTATGTAAAAGATAACGAGCGAAGGCCATGTTTGTATGCACATTGTTGTGTTGTGCTGTGCTGTGCTGTGCTGGGTGGTGTGGTGTGGTGGCTGTGGTCCGCGACAGGCGCGAGTGTGAGTATTGTAGACAGCCGACAGTGTTTTGTTTGTCCACTTGTCGCCGGCCCACATTGACTCTGGTGGTGTGGGGAGACTCCATACAAGAAATACACTAGGGACGTGTTCTAAGGCGTGATCTTCAGTTTATTTGCAGCGTTATAAGTTTAAGGTTCACTAACGCCCTTGTGCGCTAGGTGGTGGAATATTCGTCATTCTATTTTCTGAGGTAGAGGATAAGTTAAGGTATCAGGATAAGTTATTTCACTCACTAGGTACCTTCTTACTGATAATTGTGTACAATTTTTATTATATAGTTGTTGTGAACGTGTTAAATTTTGTTGTTACGCTAAGTAAAGTAAGTAAGTATATGTTAAAGTTATAAATAATAGTATGTACATATGTTTAGGTCACACTACTGCACTACTGCACTACTGCTACAGACAGACCCGGCTGGGTAGAACTATTTAGTTTTCTTCCGATTATTTTTGAGTAGCGGTACTTTACTTTCAGACTCTTGATATTGAATCGTGAAAACCTTTCAATAGCCTCTGTTTGCATTTTTATATTCTCGATCTAATTGCTATGGTGTATAGTATTATATTATCTGTGCTATGGTATAAACGTGCTGTTGATTTACTCTTAAGATATGTTTATGCTGTTGAACTTGTAATTTTGCAATTACAAGACTTAGTAATTTTAAATTATAACCGACTGTAATGTTACAATAATGATTTAATAAACTAGTAAATAGAGGTGAGTACATTGTGAGTACCTACTTCATGAAATCCTGATATTGATTTACATTCATGGTGGCGAGTTCAACATCAAAACGTAGCAAAGCTGCCATTTCTAATGTATATTATTTCAAATTAAAAGCCAACCATTGTATAATAAATAGCTAACGTGTGGCTGATGTGTTGTGGTTTAATCATAGAATAACATACATAGGTCAATTCAATAACAAAGTATTCATCGTCCATATCACTGCACTGCATCAATCACTTGTATTCATCGTCCATATCACTGCATCAATCACTTGCTTCCATTTAGTATAGTATATCTACTAGTATATTCTGTATATATCCTATAGTAGACAAATCGTGCAATAGTTCTCAGCACATATAATATTGGTGGGTGTACAGGTTGTCTTATTGAGATGGGGGTGGGGGAGCAAAACATGAGAGTTGAGAAAAGTCGTGAGCTCAATTTACGAGATAATAAATACGGCGTAGGTACTTTATTTTTAAAGTTTTTCAGGCGTTTTCATAATTTTTTACAAAATTCATTATGAGTAGTAGTGCTTTTGTTTATGATAAAAAGATACGATTTAAATACTGACTAAGTATCGTGTTTAGTACACCAATTGTTCGAAAAGATTGAATAAAAATCACAAAATTGATTCCCTTCGGCAACCAAATCCGTTGGTGCAAAAAAACAGGTTGTCTCATTTTTAAAAATCAATCGATTCGTTATTCTACAAAAATCAGAGATTAAAAAGGGACAAAACACAAACTTCGACGATGCGAATAATGCAATCTCAAAAGTAGTCCATTGGTTTAGTGTCAATTATCTTTTGCTAAAATACAAAAACAAAATGTATTAGAGTCAGTCTACCTCATGTTAAACAAGTTAAGGCTGATGCAGCGCGCTTAGTTCTGCAGCGTATGCAGTCAAAAAATCCGTCATCTTACATACGTGGATACATCCAGACTTGTTTTATTCCAGCTACTTCCACAGTATTATGTCTTATGGTATACTGCTGTGGGGGAACGCTGCAGATATTAACACCGTATTTGTGCTGCAGAAGAGGGCTGTTCGTGCAATCTATAATATGGGTCCCAGAGAATCCCTGCGTGATAAATTCAAAGAAATTAAAACATAATAAATAAATAAATAAATAACAAATAATACTGGACAATTCACACAGCATAATGACTGTTCCCTGTCAATATATTTATGAAAACTTGTAGTACACTCATAAAAATACTAAAAGATTCCCTAAAAATAGCGATATACATAATATAAATACTAGAAATAAACATAAACTTGCTGTGCCCACAACTAGGTTTCACAAAATTAATGTATCTTTTAGAGGGCAATGTATACACTTCTACAACTAAACTCCTAGCGAGTTGCAAAATCTATTAGTAAATAAATTCACACAAATTGTCAAAACCTTTCTGTGCAAAAAGGCTTACTACAAAATATCAGATTATCTAGAAGATAAAAAGCTTGGGACGGGTTTTGCTCCAACTCGAAAAATAACAACTAACAGGCTAAAGGTTTCTTCGTCGCTTCTTTACTTTAGTCTACATACCGAAGCGACCGAAATCAAAAATATCACTTTATTTCCGTGTCCATGTTTTATTTTAAGAATTTGACCTTTTCTAAGTGTACATTTTTGTATTTATGGATATAAAGACATGAAATAAAGACTTTTTGATTTGTTTTGATTTGAAACATGCAGTTGTTGTATTATAATCAAGGTCATGACTCCTACGACTTTTCTCTTACTCTTATGGTTTCTGATTTGACCATCTACTCCCATGTCACGAAACCAACCTGTAAGTACATTAAGAAAGGTTCCAACTAACTGGCCGTCAGACAGAGTCCATGGGAAGGTCAGCAGAACTGATCAGTAGCTATGCTGCTGCCAAGGCTGCTTAGCGATTGATGGCAGCTTAGCTTCTTAGCACATCTCTGATGGAAGGCCTCCTTACTCGAGACGACCTCTGTGGCGCGGTGGGCGAAGGTCCGCCTGCGATGCAGAAGGTTGCGGGTTCGATTCCTGCCTTGGGACAAATATTTGTACGATGTGCAGGTATTTGTTCCGGGTGTTCTGGTCGTTTTCTATGTATAATAAAAAATATCAATCTATGTAATGTACTGTATTATGTATATCAGTTATCTAGTACCCATAACACAAGCTCTGCTTAGCTTGGGGCTAGATAATGCTGTGTGAATTGTCTAGCATTACTTATTTGTTCATTTATTTCCTGTGGTGTGCCGCGGAGCACGTCTCCTACCGGTGAGCTGTGCCCCGGAGCACGTCTCCTACCGGTGAGCTGTGCCCCGGAGCACGTCTCCTACCGTTGAGCTGCGCCCCGGAGCACACCTCCTCGGTCCAGTGCGTTTGCTGACATTGGCGTCTTCTCCCTGCAGGTGGTAAAGGTGTTGCCGGAGCGCGGCGCCGTGCAGGTGTACAACCCCAAGGGCCAGGACAAGCTGTTCACGTACGACGCCGCCTACGACGCTCACTCCGACACGCAGACCATCTACGATGAAATGGTAACCACGATCACTTGCATTTTAACTTGCTGTCTATAATTCAAGTTTATGGGTGCACTGCGTTCTGACCTTTATTTCTGATATCTGTGGTTCTGACTGACGAGACCATTGTGGAGCACAGCGATGGAATAAACCAATCACAAATTGAATTGATATACACATCTCTTACAATACCATTGTAAAGAATATATTATGTTACATACAATGGTATTGTAAGAGACTCTTTGGATGTGCCCATACTCGTATTCAGTTACCTTAAAATGTCACTCAGTCAGTTGTTACGTTGAAATACTCACTTTGGAAATATTAAACGTGATCTGTTCTCCCGCGGGCGCTGGCGCTTCGCTCCTCCTCAGCTCCGCGTCAGTAAGAACGCGCAGTTGTTGGTTCAGGCTAGATATAATACTTTTCTGGGAATTAAAATGTAAGTCAGACTTTTCAGAGACTGTAGGTGGCACGTACCGCGGCGATGCATTGTGTGAATCATCATTTATATTTTGATTTCTGGCTCCCGCTATCGTTTCAAAACCAGTCATCACTAGGTGTTGAAATTCATGTTTATTTTCTGGTTCGCATTATTTTCCTTTAGTTGATGATATTTGTTGTTTCGCGTAGCCAACACCTAGGTACCTAAGTAAGATCAAACTGCATGTGTTACAGTTGATATAGGTTTCTCATTCGAACAACTCCTGCGAGCTTTTATAACGTGGAATATTGGGTTTATTCCGGAAATCCCCCACGTCCATCCCCCACGTGGGGGATTTCCGGAAAAAAATTCCGGAAATCCCCCAAATCGAATCGATCAGTCGCATGGGGGATTTCAGGAAAAAAAATTCCGGAAATCCCCCATATAGCTCGACCATAGAAATATATTAGTTCTTAATAACCTTTAACTCGTCACCGCTGGCTGCTAGTGGTAGACCGCTCACCACTACAATGAGAAGTCTTCCAAAGCAAAAAACATCAAATGCGATAGAATTTGCCAGACACTAACAGCTGTCGAATTGACACATACTGTCAAAATGACACATACTGTCAAAATGACACATACTGTCAAAATGACACATACTGTCAAAATGACACATACTGTCAAAATGACACATACTGTCAAAATGACACATACTGTCAAAATGACAATGTCAGATGTGACTAACAGATCGGGCTTGGGGCTAGACAATGCTGTGTAAATTGTCCAGCATTATTTATTTATTATGTCTTATATACAGAAAACAGACCGTTTCGACCAAAATTGTTAATGAATGTCGTATTGACGGTAGATGTCATAACTAAAACTATCATATCTCGGGAACTACTAGTGCTGGACTTTCAGTTCCTGGCTCAAATGATAGGTACGAACAAAATCTACATTTCTAATGACAGCTGTCAAAACTAAAACTATCATATCTCGGGAACTACTAGTGCTGGACTTTCAGTTCCTGTCTCAAATGATAGGTACGAACAAAATCTACATTTCTAATGACAGCTGTCAAAACTAAAACTATCATATCTCGGGAACTACTAGTGCTGGACTTTCAGTTCCTGTCTCAAATGATAGGTACGAACAAAATCTACATTTCTAATGACAGCTGTCAAAACTAAAACTATCATATCTCGGGAACTACTAGTGCTGGACTTTCAGTTCCTGTCTCAAATGATAGGTACGAACAAAATCTACATTTCTAATGACAGCTGTCAAAACTAAAACTATCATATCTCGGGAACTACTAGTGCTGGACTTTCAGTTCCTGTCTCAAATGATAGGTACGAACAAAATCTACATTTCTAATGACAGCTGTCAAAACTTAAACTATCATATCTCGGGAACTACTAGTGCTGGACTTTCAGTTCCTGTCTCAAATGATAGGTACGAACAAAATCTACATTTCTAATGACAGCTGTCAAAACTTAAACTATCATATCTCGGGAACTACTAGTGCTGGACTTTCAGTTCCTGTCTCAAATGATAGGTACGAACAAAATCTACATTTCTAATGACAGCTGTCAAAACTAAAACTATCATATCTCGGGAACTACTAGTGCTGGACTTTCAGTTCCTGTCTCAAATGATAGGTACGAACAAAATCTACATTTCTAATGACAGCTGTCAAAACTTAAACAATCATATCTCGGGAACTACTAGTGCTGGACTTTCAGTTCCTGGCTCAAATGATAGGTACGAACAAAATCTACATTTCTAATGACAGCTGTCAAAACTAAAACTATCATATCTCGGGAACTACTAGTGCTGGACTTTCAGTTCCTGTCTCAAATGATAGGTACGAACAAAATCTACATTTCTAATGACAGCTGTCAAAACTTAAACTATCATATCTCGGGAACTACTAGTGCTGGACTTTCAGTTCCTGGCTCAAATGATAGGTACGAACAAAATCTACATTTCTAATGACAGCTGTCAAAACTAAAACTATCATATCTCGGGAACTACTAGTGCTGGACTTTCAGTTCCTGGCTCAAATGATAGGTACGAACAAAATCTACATTTCTAATGACAGCTGTCAAAACTTAAACTATCATATCTCGGGAACTACTAGTGCTGGACTTTCAGTTCCTGTCTCAAATGATAGGTACGAACAAAATCTACATTTCTAATGACAGCTGTCAAAACTAAAACTATCATATCTCGGGAACTACTAGTGCTGGACTTTCAGTTCCTGTCTCAAATGATAGGTAAAGAAGTCAAAAAACTTGTAGAGTGTCGTTTCGTCTCTTGACGTCAGCTGTCATTAGAAATGTAGATTTTGTTCGTACCTATCATTTGAGCCAGGAACTGAAAGTCCAGCACTAGTAGTTCCCGAGATTTGATAGTTTTAGTTTTGACAGCTGTCATTAGAAATGTAGATTTTGTTCGTACCTATCATTTGAGACAGGAACTGAAAGTCCAGCACTAGTAGTTCCCGAGATATGATAGTTTTAGTTTTGACAGCTGTCATTAGAAATGTAGATTTTGTTCGTACCTATCATTTGAGACAGGAACTGAAAGTCCAGCACTAGTAGTTCCCGAGATATGATAGTTTTAGTTTTGACAGCTGTCATTAGAAATGTAGATTTTGTTCGTACCTATCATTTGAGCCAGGAACTGAAAGTCCAGCACTAGTAGTTCCCGAGATATGATAGTTTTAGTTTTGACAGCTGTCATTAGAAATGTAGATTTTGTTCGTACCTATCATTTGAGACAGGAACTGAAAGTCCAGCACTAGTAGTTCCCGAGATATGATAGTTTTAGTTTTGACAGCTGTCATTAGAAATGTAGATTTTGTTCGTACCTATCATTTGAGACAGGAACTGAAAGTCCAGCACTAGTAGTTCCCGAGATATGATAGTTTAAGTTTTGACAGCTGTCATTAGAAATGTAGATTTTGTTCGTACCTATCATTTGAGCCAGGAACTGAAAGTCCAGCACTAGTAGTTCCCGAGATATGATAGTTTTAGTTATGACATCTACCGTCAATACGACATTCATTAACAATTTTGGTCGAAACGGTCTGTTTTCTGTATATAAGACATAATAAATAAATAATGCTGGACAATTTACACAGCATTGTCTAGCCCCAAGCCCGATCTGTTAGTCACATCTGACATTGTCATTTTGACAGTATGTGTCATTTTGACAGTATGTGTCATTTTGACAGTATGTGTCATTTTGACAGTATGTGTCATTTTGACAGTATGTGTCATTTTGACAGTATGTGTCATTTTGACAGTATGTGTCATTTTGACAGTATGTGTCATTTTGACAGTATGTGTCAATTCGACAGCTGTTAGTGTCTTTGGCAAATTCTATCGCATTTGATGTTTTTTGCTTTGGAAGACTTCTCATTGTAGTGGTGAGCGGTCTACCACTAGCAGCCAGCGGTGACGAGTTAAAGGTTATTAAGAACTAATATATTTCTATGGTCGAGCTATATGGGGGATTTCCGGAATTTTTTTTCCTGAAATCCCCCATGCGACTGATCGATTCGATTTGGGGGATTTCCGGAATTTTTTTCCGGAAATCCCCCACGTGGGGGATGGACGTGGGGGATTTCCGGAATAAACCGAATATTGGCAGCTACTGAGTATTTTTTTATTATTTACGTCAATGGAGGAGAGAAATGGAAGACTCATATCTCAGAGATGTAAATAAATCGATGTAGGTATGTTTCGTTCAAGGCTAGGTCTCCAGGCTCTTCACTCATTGCTAAATAGTTATGTTTCCTCTGCTTTTCGTACATAACACATGTGTTAAAGGTTATGCCTCCGACATTTGTCTAGTTTTAAATGTGAAACGTTCGAGGCATTGTTGCTTAAAATTATAATGGAATTGTACCGGGTCCAGGGTCAATTGTACCGGGTCCAGGGTCAATTGTACCGGGTCCAGGGTCAATTGTACCGGGTGCAGGGTCAGTTGTAGATACATAGAGCATTATGTATACTGTAAAAAGCATTTTCCCCTAACATACGCGGATACGCCTCACCTGTCTCGCCTACTCAATAATAGTATAGGATCCCGCTATACAACGACCTTCACCGAGATGTTTATTTGAAGAAACGTATTTTATCTTTAATTTAATATGTCAATAAATATAATGCATGCATATGGGTTGTCTAACAAATTTCAGTCCAGGATTAATTAATAATTTTTTTTTTACATTTCACTGGCTTGACTATTAGACAAATTCTTTACCAATCGAAAGTATGAAGCCCATAGAATATGCAAATGTTAGGTTGCCTATTCTTTCCCGGTTACAAGTCTCGGGTTGCCAGGTATAAACAGGTAAATCGATAGCAGCTGTTTGAAGTCCGTCTATTTAAAGAAAATAACATGCGCACTCTCTTTCTTTAAATGGACGGACTTCAAACAGCTGCTTTGCTCTTCTATCGCATGGGATGGTTGGTTGGGACCTCTCAGTCGCACATATTCACTCGCAGCAATATTTCACTTGTTTAAATTCGACAACCGTATTTCATTACTGATTTTTCGCAGGCAACCTTATACTACCGTGTTCATAATGAAATAATCTTTATTTTCATTTAATTTTAATTCAATAATCAGACTGGTGCAAAATACTAATATTATCGATTTACCTGTTTATACCTGGCAACCCGAGACTTGTGACCGGAAAAGAATAGGCAACCCAACATTTTCATATTCTATGGGCTTCATACTTTCGATTGGTAGGTATAGAATTTGTCTAATAATCAAGCCGGTGAAATGTAAAAAAAAAAATTAATTATTAATTATTCATATCCTGGACTGAAATTTGTTAGACAATCCATATGCAATATATTTATTGACATATTAAATTAAAGATAAAATACGTTTCATCAAATAAACATCTCGATGAAGGTCGTTGTATAGCGGGATCTTAGAATATAAGCAACACTTCCAGGCTGGCTGACAAATGATCCCAAATCTGTGATCCGTCTGAATGACGAATCGACGGATGCAATTTTATTTGCGTATTAAGTACTTACCTGTAATTGCTCTTAATTTGTGTTGTAGAAGGCTCGCTAATGTTAGCACTGTTTTTAGAGCGCCAGATGAGATAAGCATCTCATGTCAGAGATCTTTATGATTTGTGATTTTTTGTCAATTTATTTTCCCCACTTATCAATGATATCAAACCAACACGGTATTCAAGAGCGGCGCGGCAGCGGACACCGTAGAGAAAAACACGCCTCCATGGCAGAGGGACAGTGTTATTCTATTGCCGTATGCATTCCCATTCTTGCGGAATTAGCTTCCGTTACCGCTCTGGATAGCGAATACCGCGTAGGTCTGAAGAGGCCTTCAATTGGCATATTTTCAATTGACAGGCGAACAGAAAACATACTTGTCGATGACTAAGCGCGACCGCTCCGAAGGGTTTTCAACTCCCCATTTGCATAAAAACGGAGGTCATGCAAATTACAGAAACAAAGAAACTAATTGGCATCTTGTTCACAAACACACGTCGCTCGTTTGCTAACATGCCTTATCAAGACTTCCGCCGGTCTTTGATCTCGCTTTGCCCTGTTTCTTCTCTTCATGGGTTTGCCCTTGAATTTTGCGTGGGTGTGTTGTAACTACAACTAATAATTCATAATTTAAATCTTTTGTTGTTAACCTTGCTTCACGTGTCATCGACAATTGAACTTGCCATTGATAATTCGCCGTTAACACTCCGACAAATCTCATAAAGTATCTTTCTTGTCTCACCGTTGATTGCTTATTTATGGTTCTTTTGAGCCGAAGTGCTCGTTTGCAGGTTATTGATTGACCAATTAGTTATGAACTGACATCACACAACCTGCGTATTCAACTGGGAAATAATTATTCGTTTATATTTTTGCTCTTTATCTTGATGTTTTGCTGAATATACACTGGTCATAATAAAAATCGGCCCACCTGTACTTTTACCGGAGTATTCGTTTTTAATTGTGAATACCAGTTCCGTGCGCGCTGTCAAAGAAATCCCACCTAAAATATTACAGAGCCTCCACCATAACTGACTGTTTCGCTCATGCAGCATTGGGCATAACGCTCACCTGGCCGTCTCATAACGATACGGCGCCCGTCTGAACCGTATAACGTCATTCGGCTTACATCACTAAAAAGAACTGACGCCCATTGTTCCATAGTCCAGTTCAGGTGATTTCGAGCAAATTGTAGTCTTGCTTGTTGATGAGCTGCGGTCAGTTGTGGTCCCGTTGCTGGCTTGTGAGGTCTTAAATCTTGTTCACGGAGTCTTCTTCTCACTGTACTGTCACTTATAGCCACACCCCGCACTTCTTGTAAGCGTCGCTGAAGATCAACCCCAGAAAGGTGCTGATTTCTTAAAGCTGAGGTCACAATAAAGCGGTCATCTCGTTCAGAAGTGACCCTTTGTCTTCCAGATCTTGATCTTCTACGATACTCTCCAGTCTCCAGAAACCTCTGGTAAACTCTTCTAACCACAGATCGACTGAGATTCAATCTTCGCGCCACAACACGTTGACTGAAGCCTTGTTGCAGCAAGGCTACAACTTCGGCTGCCTCTGCCTCAGTAGTGTCCACAATTTCAGATGAAATCTTGCAAAACTACAGCCTTAGTGAATAAAGATAGCGTTAATTATCGAGCGCACTGTTTAAATGTTCCGTTTCACAAAGGGAATTGGGTTCAACTGAATCTCGACGTAAACAATGAAATCGTCACTAATCAGTGTAAGCGTTAAAAAGTTTGTTCAAACAAACTTTTTAACGTAGGTACTAATACTAGAATTGGCACCTGCATTGTTCGGGCTGCATGTTCTGTTGTTGGTGCGGCAACAACAATGGTCTCATCTCCGAGGCTGTGTCTGAATGTGCGGAGATATTGTCGGTGTCCCTCGACAGACAATGCTGTTGAACATTGCTGAGCCTCACGTCGTGTTGGTGACGCGCAGGCGCACGCCGCGCGCGAGCGACACGCGCCCAATGTTGACATTCCGGAGCATTGTTCGCCGGGCTGGTGCTCTGGGATCAACGCATCCCATATTCACAAGTTTCCTAAATAATATGTATAAATAATACGTATAAAAAAATGTCTCGTCTTAGGAACTTACTTTGATGAACTTACTCTTAATTTAGCTCTTTCATTCAGACATTTATTTATTTAAAAAAGGGAAACTACGTGAAAATCACTTTAAATCTAAATAGACAAAATGAATACATTTTAAGATTGACGATTGGAGTTTAGTTCAGGAAGACTATTGATATATGTATAATTAAACATTATATAAATTAATATTTATAGTTCATAGAATGTGTTCAGATCACGTAATATTTATTTCGTAAATATTTACTTAACAAAGTAAACATGGTTTAGTATGATTTCACTCTAGTAGGGAAGTGTCCAGGCGACCTTGCTGCAATCTGTTATATCCAAATGTTGCAATTCTTCTGAAGCAGCTGAGCATCGATGAGCTCATGCGGCTCACCTTGCTCAGAAATCACCTATTTCTAGTTTATAGTTTGCACTGCGTTTAATTTTAACCGACTTTAAAAATGGTACAACCATTTTGTTGTATTTTGTTCAGCAGTAGGTAGGTACTTATGTATTTTTATTGTACCTATGTCCGTCAATTCGTTTGGATGACGAATTCATTACGGATGTAAGCGGGTTAACTACGAACCTTAATTGTGTTGGAAGAACACAAACGTTTCATCCCGTAACGAGGGACTTGTTCATGGAACGCGCGCGTCTAGAACCGCATTGCACTCACCCTGAAGAAGTCCCTCGTTACGGGATGAAACGTTGGTGTTCTTCCAACACAAATAAGGTTCGTAGTTAACCCGCTTACATCCGTAATGATTCGATTTGCAGTTGTTTGTAGGTGATCCCATAACAACATATTCCCGCGGTATTAGTATTTATGGCTTGTCGTGTCGGGCATTCATTATAATAACATTTTGTGAGTGTGCATCATCAAAGGTTTACGTATTGTGGTTCTGTATGATTGTGTGGTCGCACCCAGGTGCGGCCGCTGGTGGCGTCCGTGCTGGAGGGGTTCAACGGGTGCGTGTTCGCGTACGGACAGACGGGCACGGGCAAGACGCACACCATGGAGGGCACGGCTGACCACGAGGGCATCATCCCGCGCGCCTTCCGACACATCTGGGCGCACATCGAGACCTCCGCCTCGCCGCACCTGACGCACCTCGTGTCCTGCTCCTACGTGGAACTCTACCTCGAGGACGTCCGGGATCTACTCGCCAAGGACTGCAAGAAGCTGACCATCAGAGGACAGGTAACTATCTCTATCTACTCAACCAGTACCTACCTACCTACATGTTAGATACAGAGAGTGGTTCGCATGTCCAGCGCGGACCCACCGCGGCCAATCTCTGAGGATTGTGTTCCTAGCCGGCCATGACTGAGAGATGTCAATCGATTCCTTATTTATTACTATGTCTGGCTGGTATTCCAAATGAACCAATATAATATAGGTCACGGTGGATACTTGGTACATCTAAAAGGTAAATCTTTGAAAGTTTTTCTTGTTTCGATAACATTCTGTGTGCCGAGAAAATTAATATAAAGGGACCTGACATGACTGTGTGAAAGATAGATTTAGATGTAAAGTTCCATACAGAATGGGACAAGAGCACTGGCTGGCGACTCGCCCTTGTGTAGTCTGCCGCCGCACGGGCGGGGCGGGGCGGGGCGCGGCGGGGAGACAACTCATTGACCCTCCTTTACGATGCGTACGAAGAGCCTCGTCTTTTCAGGGTACCTAAAGTAGACTCATTATCAGGTTGCCTACACTGTTCACCATCGCTACTACAATCTCAGCCTTGGCAACAAATGTACAACGGTTACGTAGAAAGACTCGATTAATAAGTGAGTTATCGCGTAAACATAAAATAAACATAAGTCGAACAATGGTCCACCGCGCGCGCGCACAAGGCAGCACGCGCGCGCGGCTGCCTCCGCATTGTTCCCTGCCCGCGTGTGAATGCAGCGCGCGCCAGACATTCCACAACACTCCATTACACCACCTCTATTTGAACTTCACTTGCACATGCAGTATACTATAGTACAGCCAGGTGCGCAGGACATATTATAGTGCACAAGTGTATGCGCACACACAGGTGCACTCTTTATTCCCTAACTCTCGTAATCTATCTATACAAAGAGAGGACAGGCGCTGGACCATCGACTCACTGCGCTCCGAGGCGCGGGGGTGGGGGGCGGAACACCGCGAGCTTCCTGTCTCCGGGCTAGTACTGTAAATTACCACAGAAACACTAACAACAAACGATATTTGGCCCGTTCCGGGATTTGAACCCGGGACCTCATTATGAATTAACGCATTCGATGCGAGCATCTGGTGCGCAGGTCCGCAGGATCGCCACGAAGCTGCAGCTGTCGGAAACTCGCAAGTCTTCCAGGTGCCTCGGAGGTAATGAATGTGATAATGGGCTTCGTTCTATACCTAAATGTAGGTTACATTCAAACATAAGAAAAATATTATTTTAATGAGTAAATTATTAGCACGCTGCATTCTCCCACTGCTGGGCACAGGCACGGAGTTATCGGGACAGGTCTCCTTCCTCGTCCTGCAGGTCCCTCTGCCCTATGGTACTGTAAGCTAGTCTGGCAGGTGTTAATCTAACTCGTCCCTCCGTCTTCCCTTGTGGCGGGTGATGCGCTCCTCCGCCCACCAATATTATTTATTTATCTCTGTTGGACTGTAAAACAAATTCCTTTAACCGACTTTGTCGATAGGTACAATTATCAATTAGAATGGTGCACCTAGCAACTAGGCACGCGCACGTCACGCCCGACCCACGCACGGCGTGCTGAGGAGCTGGCGCCGCGCCAGTGTCAAGGGAAACCTTACGCATGTATCAAGCGCAGGAGATGGTGCGCTCCAGCTCCAGTAGTAGAAAAGTTGTCATCAGAACAAACCTCATGTTCAGAATAGTACTACACGAACCGGGAAATATGTACCTATGTATGTTGCTGGAAGGAAATTTTTCATGTCGATGTGCAAAGAGTACGTAATGTCTTGTGTCACTTGCGCGAATGTTAAACCGATGTTTCAGTTTGCTAAGTTTCCATTTGCTATTTGTTTCATTGAATAGAACTCCATATTCATTCTGTTGCGTCAACCGGAAGAGTGCCAAGCAGTTATGTTAAAACCAACATTTATACTTCCAACACAAAAAAGGTTCGTTGTTAACCCGCTTACATTACTTATATGAAATGCCCTTCAGTGCCTTTAAGCGTTTGCGAAATCGAAAATCGCACTCCAAAAGTCGTTACATGAGACTTTAAGACAACCCATGGTTAAGAAGTGGGTGCAATGGTAGTCGAGGTCACAAGAAGCGCTTGTCCTCGTCGATACAGCGGTAACCGCGCTGACCTTCCCCAGCACCAGCACCTGTCATTTCACGAACAATTACCAGAGTCAAGTGCGAAGTTTGCAGAAGAGCCGGTACTCGCGCCTGTCAACATTGACGCAACGTGCTTCCTCATCGCACGCGCACGGAGCTCGCCTCTAAACAAATACATAATACTTACAACTAAACAAATACATAATACTTACAACTAAACAAAAACATAATACTTACAACTAAACAAAAACATAATACTTACAACTAAAAGCTTGCATATTACTACCTGTGATATTACCTAAGCCTGAAGTCTGCGTACCTAAGTTTCATCGCGTTTTACCTAACTTTTCTATTTTAAATTTTTTATTAGAAAAACTCGTTTATTCCAAATATTCCAATGCTTTCAAACAATACCAAATACCAGGCGCTCGTCACCTTCTCGGAGAAGCCAACTTGCTAGATATCTAAAAAACAGCCCGGAATTGAAAACTATCCCCTGGCAGAATATTGAGAACAGTCTGTAGTAAGTAGGAGTGTGATGTAGAAGTTCTGAAGAAGTATATTAGGTAGTGAGTGTGATGTGTGGAAACGAGCAAGTCTGCCGGTGACGTCACCTAGCTGGATGGTGTTTGTGGACGGCGCGGGCGCGGGCGCGGGCGCGGGCGCGGGCGCGGGCGCGGGCGCAAGGAAATCAAAGTTAAATTCAATAACGTTTATTTCTTTAAGCTTACAAAATAAGCACTTAGACAAGTCAAATTTTAAACTATAAACAGGTTTACAAATAGTCATTATTATCAAATAAGAAATAAGATGATATTGATTTTATTCGCTTCAATTGTTTGCCCACAAGTGGAAGAAGCGAAAAATAAAATAAATAATATAAATGCCTTGTGTACGACGTCAAGGCTATCGTGGCGCCGTTTACTCACCTCACGCACACACTGCAAGAAGGCTCCATAACTCTAAATTATTGAATTTGCACCAAATGAGTGTTCTCCACTCATCTTACTTGTTATTCAAACAAAATATGGGATATTATGTTATGATTATGATGATATCTTCCCAGCCGAATATCGACCACGGCGGCGGCGGCCAGACTCAACAAACACAAGACATATTATAGTGCGCCAGTGAACATCGACCACGGCGGCGGCGGCCAGACTCAACAAACACAAGACATATTATAGTGCGCCAGTGAACATCGACCACGGCGGCGCGGCGGCGGCCAGACTCAACAAACACAAGACATATTATAGTGCGCCAGTGAACATCGACCACGGCGGCGAAAAAAAAATGTTTAACTGAAACCATTTATAAAAGTGTTATTGTTAGAATAGTATAACATCCAGGCACTAGTAGCGACTAGCGACTAGCGGGTCGCGGACTAGCGGGTCGCGGACTAGCGGGTCGCGGTCAATACACACACGCGATCGTTCAGGGTCGCCTTATCACTGAATGATTTATGATAACTACTCCATGTCGATCGACGGTTGTACACTTTTCTTTATTTCCTACAAATGCATATCTACCTTTATCTCGCCTGTAAACGTATCTGCGTTATCGTACGAACACTCGAACACTCATTTTGCTTCGGCGTTCATTTAAAAGGGTAGACTACTCGTAGGTACATCTTTCCATTATTTCTTTACACTTTCTGAACTTGCACAAGTTTTGTTTGGAAGTTGTCCAAATCTGCGTTGGATGTCATGATCGGTCTCATCTACTGGTAAGCGGATTATGAATGCTTACGAACGGTATTTCGGGATCAGACAATGAAATTACACAATGTAAAGCCACGCGGTATGAGGTCGTTTAAAAGAAAATTCCATCATCTGAAAGCTATCTTCTTGGAATGTTGATGGACGACGCCAATTTTTTTTAAGATTCCTAAAAAAATTGGCTCCTAATTATTTTATAATATAAATATGCATTGTATTGCGCCGTTTCCGTTGTCTGTTCATTTAAAGAGAAGCTGCCAGCAACACGCACAGGTGCAGGACTGACCCACACCTCCGCACTGATCAGTTCATATAAAGAGAAGCTGCCAGCGACACGCACAGGTGCAGGACTGACCCACACCTCCGCACTGATCAGTTCATATAAAGAGAAGCTGCCAGCGACACGCACAGGTGCAGGACTGACCCACACCTCCGCACTGATCAGTTCATTTCACCTGGCGGACATGAGCCTGTCCTATTTGCTGATTTGTCATCGCGCACAATAAGATACAGCCGTCAGCCGCAGCACCGTGTTAGGCGTCCTTGGACCACTGGTGGGACTTTGGAGTGCCGCACACAGGGGGACTCCTACTCGTATAGTTCCCATTCCGATTTGTATAGAACGGCATTGTATAGAACATGTATAGAACCTTATAAACAATGTGTGACATGTTAGTGGCCAGGTCAAGGGAACGTCGGTAATTTGTGTAATTGGTAGGAGACCCGTCCCCTAGCGCACTGCCCCGGGCTCGCGCCTGATAGCGCACTGCCCCGGGCTCCCGCCTGATAGCGCACTGCCCCGGGCTCCCGTCTGATAGCGCACTGCCCCGGGCTCCCGCCTGATAGCGCACTGCCCCGGGCTCCCGCTAACTATGCTACATGCTACTGCATGATAGTGAAAGAAAGATATATTATAGGTATAATATAAAAATAAAGGAAAGGGGTTTGAAGATTTTTGTATGGAGGGTGGCCCTAAAATTTGTTCATTTTTCAAAATCGCCACGCACAATGAAAGTTATATATTTGGATAGAAGACACCAAAACAAATTTTCAAGGTTTCCGAGATATTCACATGTAAAGAAAAAAAAATGTTTTCATCTGTGAATATCTCAGAAACCTGACACTTTAGGACGTTATACTATCGAACATTTTTTATTTGTTTTGGTGTCTTCTATCCAAATATGTAACTTTCATCGTGCGCGGCGATATAATAAAACAAAGTGGTTGCCGATGTTAGGGTAAAAATCTCCAAGACCCCTTTACATCTGTAGACACTGCGTTTTGTTTTAATGGTAGGTATAATAAGTTACAGACATCAAGGTAGCCTATCGAAAAAAAACTAGTGCTGAAATCATTTACCTAAACCTATCGAAGGAGGCTTCTTGTGCTAAAACCAACCATGGCATGAAAGAGGTTTTATACCTAAAACTCAGGTTCGTTACCTCCTTGGTTTCTATGCAAAATGAGCTTCTCACCACATCTTAAAAAAATATGCGCGCGCTTTTCGTTCTCGGTATAAACTAGAGATTGGACTCGTTTTTTCTATTTATGTTAAATAAAACTGTTATGTACTGTTTTATTTAAGTTTTTGTTGTTACTACTGTTGATTGTTAAGCTAGTTATTATTTTTTGACAAAATGTCAAACCATGTTGGTGCCAGAACATGTTTTTTTTGTGGAATCAGCACTATCCCTGGCCCACGGCGAAGATCTTTACGTCCTACACATTCTTATTTGCTGACTGAAGTCTTCATAGCCAGTCATCCAAGCATTATAAACTATTCACGGCACTTATTCGACGACCGTCAGGTAAGTAGGTAGGTACCTACTTTTGTTTGACTTGGCATAGCTCATAATAAGCCATGAAAAGCATTTTAAAATAACTCCCTTTTTCAAATTGTTTTTTTATGGCAGTCATATTTTAATTTATTGTTGTTAAAATCCTAGTAAGTAATTAATTGTAGTACCTACAACATTTTAATTTTAATAAACACTTTCTGAATCAGTATTGTTTTTTCTTTTTTTGTCGGCATATGCTTCACAATATACCTAGGTACATATAATAGGTAGGCACAGCAAAGATTCTAGCGGTAGGTACTCAATATCATCAATCGGGACGTTGCTAGCCAACGTAAAAACTGATGAAAACAGTAAACTTAGATAAATTCATTAGAGCAATAGTGATTTTCATCTGTGAATATCTCAGAAACTAAAGCATCAGTTTAGGACATTATGTTATAGAACATTTTCTATTTATGTTAGTGTCCTCTGTCCAAATATATAACTTTAAATGTGCGCGGCGACTTTGAAGAAAAAACAAAATGGCGGCTGATTTTAGGGCCAAAATCTTCAAACCCCTTTACAGATTGAAAACCTTTTGCCACACTTCGCTTAAAAATAATTTACAAAAGATTAATTGTAGAATACTAAGCGCAAGTTGGCGGTCTTGTCGCTCAAAAGCGATCGCTCCCAGACCACCTTAAATGGATAGGATTTTGTTTGGGGGAAAGAACACGATTGATACAAGAATATTTTTGTTTTATGTTTACTTTACAACAAAATAATTCAAGTCTCACAATGTAAGCGGCAGGAAGCTTGAAACAGCACTACACGAGAGAGGAAACCCATCGCAAAATGTTTAGCAGGAAGCTTGAAACAGCACTACACGAGAGAGGAAACCCATCGCAAAATGTTTAGCAGGAAGCTTGAAACAGCACTACACGAGAGAGGAAACCCATCGCAAAATGTTTAGCAGGAACCTTGAAACAGCACTACACGAGAGAGGAAGGAAACCCATCGCAAAATGTTTAGCAGGAAGCTTGAAACAGCACTACACGAGAGAGGAAACCCATCGCAAAATGTTTAGCAGGAAGCTTGAAACAGCACTACACGAGAGAGGAAACCCATCGCAAAATGTTTAGCAGGAACGTTGAAACAGCACTACACGAGAGAGGAAACCCATCGCAAAATGTTTAGCAGGAAGCTTGAAACAGCACTACACGAGAGAGGAAACCCATCGCAAAATGTTTAGCAGGAAGCTTGAAACAGCACTACACGAGAGAGGAAACCCATCGCAAAATGTTTAGCAGGAAGCTTGAAACAGCACTACACGAGAGAGGAAACCCATCGCAAAATGTTTAGCAGGAAGCTTGAAACAGCACTACACGAGAGAGGAAACCCATCGCAAAATGTTTAGCAGGAAGCTTGAAACAGCACTACACGAGAGAGGAAACCCATCGCAAAATGTTTAGCAGGAAGCATGAAACAGCACTACACGAGAGAGGAAACCCATTGCAAAATGTTTAGCAGGAAGCTTGAAACAGCACTACACGAGAGAGGAAACCCATCGCAAAATGTTTAGCAGGAAGCTTGAAACAGCACTACACGAGAGAGGAAACCCATCGCAAAATGTTTAGCAGGAAGCTTGAAACAGCACTACACGAGAGAGGAAACCCATCGCAAAATGTTTAGCAGGAAGCTTGAAACAGCACTACACGAGAGAGGAAACCCATCGCAAAATGTTTAGCAGGAAGCTTGAAACAGCACTACACGAGAGAGGAAACCCATCGCAAAATGTTTAGCAGGAAGCTTGAAACAGCACTACACGAGAGAGGAAACCCATCGCAAAATGTTTAGCAGGAACCTTGAAACAGCACTACACGAGAGAGGAAGGAAACCCATCGCAAAATGTTTAGCAGGAAGCTTGAAACAGCACTACACGAGAGAGGAAACCCATCGCAAAATGTTTAGCAGGAACCTTGAAACAGCACTACACGAGAGAGGAAGGAAACCCATCGCAAAATGTTTAGCAGGAAGCTTGAAACAGCACTACACGAGAGAGGAAACCCATCGCAAAATGTTTAGCAGGAAGCTTGAAACAGCACTACACGAGAGAGGAAACCCATCGCAAAATGTTTAGCAGGAACCTTGAAACAGCACTACACGAGAGAGGAAACCCATCGCAAAATGTTTAGCAGGAAGCTTGAAACAGCACTACACGAGAGAGGAAACCCATCGCAAAATGTTTAGCAGGAAGCTTGAAACAGCACTACACGAGAGAGGAAACCCATCGCAAAATGTTTAGCAGGAAGCTTGAAACAGCACTACACGAGAGAGGAAACCCATCGCAAAATGTTTAGCAGGAAGCTTGAAACAGCACTACACGAGAGAGGAAACCCATCGCAAAATGTTTAGCAGGAAGCTTGAAACAGCACTACACGAGAGAGGAAACCCATCGCAAAATGTTTAGCAGGAAGCATGAAACAGCACTACACGAGAGAGGAAACCCATTGCAAAATGTTTAGCAGGAAGCTTGAAACAGCACTACACGAGAGAGGAAACCCATCGCAAAATGTTTAGCAGGAAGCTTGAAACAGCACTACACGAGAGAGGAAACCCATCGCAAAATGTTTAGCAGGAAGCTTGAAACAGCACTACACGAGAGAGGAAACCCATCGCAAAATGTTTAGCAGGAAGCTTGAAACAGCACTACACGAGAGAGGAAACCCATCGCAAAATGTTTACCTGGGTACATTACATTACGAACTTATGTCGCTTACAATGTTTACATACGTTACGTACGATCTTTACCTGACATGACATGTGCAGTGTGCACTTACACGTCTTACACTAGTACTGGAAATACGACATCAACAGTTTATTGTGTTGTAGACACGTAAGCGGCGACCTTGCAGTACCAAGTCCCTGAAGTAGGCAGGTGTACGACCAAGTCTGTAATGTGAAGTAGGTAGGTATATCTACCTACTGGCATATTTGACGACCGCGACCTTACAAAGTAAATCTTCAGTGTTTTAGGAAGCGCAATCGTGGTTCCAGCGTTCAAGGGTGATGCGCCGCCGCCGCGCCGCCGTGAACAATTGTGCAAACTTTCATACATTACACGCGTTGCGTAACAAACAACCCGCGCGCTACGCACTACGGACTGTTTTACAAAACAAATCCTAATAACTATACGGTTATTGTGTTTGTACAAGACTAGGCCATTACATGTCACGGGCGCCGCCGTGCCGCCGTGCCGCCGTGCCGGAGTGCCCAATGCTGTGCGGTATGCCGAGGCATGTTATGTCACTGCTGGTCAGACAGTGCAGCTGTCGGCACAGCGAGTGGAAACAATCACGAAACATCATTTTACGCTCTTGTATTTCATTTTTGGTGGTTAATATTAAAACCCCACACATTATCCTCGTAAGCTTAATCATAATCACCGTTCAGCAGTTTTGAGCCAACCGGAGCCATGAAAGTTTGGATCAGTAACAGCTAATTATCCTTTTGAAATGTTCAATATCCATACTAGTACATTAGTACTAGGAAAAAGGTTTAACGATGAAGACCTTGCCCGAGCTGGTACACCATTATGTCATGCATGATATAGTATACATACATACGAGTGATGTATTGTTTCGACAGAAAGGAACGTATCAGGCAATTGCTTTGAAGTTTCATTTAAAATGGACAGTTGATTATCATACGTGTACGTTTGGACTTTGGAGCATCAGCAAACTTGCAAAACAACTCCACAGTATACCTAACTCTGTTTTCATCCCTCCAGCAAGAGCTAAACGGGTTCTACATCCCGGAGATGACGTCAGTGGTGTGCAAGTCTGCGGCGGAGATGGTGCGCGTGATGCGCGCCGGCAACCGGCACCGCGCCGCGGCCCGCACCGATATGAACGAGCACTCGTCGCGCTCGCACGCCGTCTTCCTCGTCACGGTGGAGAGCGCGCACGCCACCACCAACAGGATACGGTAAGACGGCGCCGCCGGTGCTTCATGTCTTCATTCTTCCCCGCCTGCCGCCAAGGCTTTTATTCAGGTTCTAGATTATCTACTTTACAGCTTTTCAAGATTGTTGGGTCTGTCGAAATTTGATCGGTATCTACAGCAAATGTTCTACCACAGAATTTAGTAACCACCATAACTAAAATAATGAATCCCTCCCTAGCACTCCCCAGCCACCCCTCCCACCGCCCAGCCCTTATCGATGACCTCCCGAGGTGAGGGCAATGTCGTCTGCCAGCACTCCACGTCCACGTCGCTTGACCTCCACAAGGCCATCATAAAGTGTATGAGTCGATACCATCATTACTTATTTATAAAACGGACAATCGCCTTTTGTTTCGTCATCGAATAGACTTAATATAAGCATTAGCTTCCCAAACCAAAACAGGTGAATCAAACTATTAAACTACGAGTTCGCATGCCCCAGAAAGCAAATCATGCCAAAATGTCAGCGTTGTCCTGATTAGTCGCAATTCAAACAATAATGTCGGAAGTTCGTGCAAATGCACGTGGGCGGTAGCGAACCCGCCGCCCGCCCTGTGCCTATCGAAATAACAGAGGATCCACCACCTGCCCCGCGCCGTCGTCAGGCTGAACGTCAGGGATGGCCGGGGGTTGCTACGAATTATTACGAATCAGGAACATGCTTCCCTGAAAATGAATAAATCATTACGTTAGAACAAACGCGAATTAGGTTAAAGGTTCTGAAGGACCGCAAGAATAGTACACTGATACAAGGCCTTTTCAATTTCGAACCAACTATGCCTTTAGTGGCGAAATAATAAAGCGTCCCTGATTTCGGAGTGGTTCCTCCTTGCATATCTATACCAGAAGTGTCTACTTTGTCCCAAGGAGGTCGCGATTGAATCAGCGCTGCTTTTTACGAGGCTTTCAATATAAGTGTTCAGTGTGACTGTGACCACGTAAACGTTAGCTTTTTACAATTTACAAATAACCTTTCTTATCTTTAGGTTATGGACGACTTGCAGATAAAGATAAAGATTATTTGACACAACAAGAACAGCACAGACAGACATACACACACAACAAGAACAGCACAGACAGACATACACACACAACAAGAACAGCACAGACAGACATACACACACAACAAGAACAGCACAGACAGACATACACACACAACAAGAACAGCACAGACAGACATACACACACAACAAGAACAGCACAGACAGACATACACACACAACAAGAACAGCACAGACAGACATACACACACAACAAGAACAGCACAGACAGACATACACACACAACAAGAACAGCACAGACAGACATACACACACAACAAGAACAGCACAGACAGACATACACACACAACAAGAACAGCACAGACAGACATACACACACAACAAGAACAGCACAGACAGACATACACACACAACAAGAACAGCACAGACAGACATACACACACAACAAGAACAGCACAGACAGACATACACACACAACAAGAACAGCACAGACAGACATACACACACAAGGTAGAATACAAAATTAAGGATATTTTACATACTTTGTAGAGGTAGATAGATGATTTTAGAAATAATAATTATTATGCTACCTGCGTAGATTTTATACATTTGGTAGAAGTATTTCATAAACTAGTAGATAATCAACTCGAACCTTGTTCAAAATACATTTTACAAAATAGGTACGTACTAATACGTACTTAACATTGAATAATTATACCTATATGTCTATCTACTACTTAGAGTTATAAATGCTCTAAGATCTACTACAAGCAAACACAATGAGAGATGAGTGCAACATTCCAGGTTCTACCCATCGTGCATCGTGCACTTGTCCTATTCGTGTACGTATTCAGATACGTTTAGCTGTTGAGCTTAATCTAATATAATATGTTCACAAGAGAATTGTCGAGCTTCAAAATAACTGAAGGATCTGATAAAGGATCTAGTCAGACCACAGAGCAAAGTAACACTTATTTGGAGACTTGTTTGTTTCCAATAAAACATTAATTTATCTTTTTGCGTTATGCAACGTCATCATTTTAATTTAGACAATTACCTAAAATGATGCATCATCCTCGGCATCAGCACATGATGGTTAGTCATAGATAGATCCTACAGGAGTCAGGGTCGCCAGTGGGCAGGGCAGAGGATTGCTCTCATTAGGATGATGAGATGCCGCCGCGCGCCGGGCAGACGTCGTCGTCGGGATGGACTTCAGTTGAACGCGCGTAACCTTCGGATTCGTTGCGCTTTGTTCACGTCCTAGGTCAAATAGAATACCTGCATATTTTTGCTCAACAATTTCGAGAAGGTGCTTTACTGACCTAGAGTTTCATTTCGTAATGAGTGATCTAGATTTTTGGATGGAGACGTGGGGCGACGAGGAACATTACTACGAAAGGTATGACATGATCTCGAATTTCTTCAATAGCTACGATATTGAAGAAATTCAAGATATATTTTCGGCTGAAAACCCTTGAAAATTAGTGTTTGGCGTCTCAGTGACCGACCCTCGGGTCACTGGCTCCGGATCCATGCGGTCTGATCCCCGACGTCTGCGGCTGTCCCTTCGGCAGGAGGTGATGGCAGCTCGTGGTAACCGCGGGACGCTGTGTCGCGTCGTCCTCCTGTCGCAAGCTGCTTCTTTTCTTGTATAAATTAGAGTTCTATGAAACTCCACTAAAGCCTCTTTCTTTGTCGTCACGTTGCTGTTGTTCGATAATTGTCTCCGCATCCAAACCTTTTTAATTAGAAAATTTTATTTGTGCTCTAACGTTTCGTAATTTTGAACACTTCCAAAAAAAGGTTAAATTTGTAAAACAGGAATTCAAAGTCAGTTTTAAGTTAAGCACCTCAATAAAACAAAACGTACACTTAGTTGATTATTCAGACAGAGCTACCTGCAGCCTGCAGCCACCAACACGTCCGCACCCCGCGCCAGCGCTTAGCCCGGGGAGGGGAGGCATTCGCTTCAGTCTAGCCGCTGCACTCCCCTCGCCGTATAAATGTACTAAGTACGTTTGCAGATGTTCAATTCCTTTGTTTCGAAGTACCTAATAACTCCCCCTCCGGCCCTCCCGTCTCCGCAACACTCCCGGCTGGCGGATCAAGTCGTTGCTGTGTCGTTAATTTTTTGCGAACTACAATAGAATAGGTACTTAACTTATTTGGTTTTGCCAAAAAATTCTGTTCAAACTAGTTCAGGCAGGGTTCAACAAACTTTTCAAAACTCTCTCGTTCCTCTGTTTTTTTTGTACGTATCAAATTTTTTAATAAGTATATATTTTCAGCTTTGTTTGGTGTTGGTATTTATTTATTTAACTGCAAAAAATAATTACAACTAATATTTACACTTACATCTATTTACTAAAAATCTAAGCCGTCACCAGAAGGCAGAGTGCCCAGAATACTGGCAGCATTGCCACGTTGAATGGCAATGCTAATTCGTTGACCGAAATAAAAACCAGCATTCCGGTTTGGTGTTGATTGATTTTTACGGACTTTTTCCTCCAAATTTATATTATTATATTGCAAGAACATGATACGACTCTAAATCAACCCAAAAAAACAATAATTTCAATCACGTTACTTGTAATACGTGCACGTGTCGGAGCCCCGTCGCCGCGCGTCGGTCGGGCCGCGCGGGCCGTCACGAATCAGATCCACGTAAAAACGTTAATGCACTTCTGGTACATAATAGGCGTTTCTCGATTCTACAATTAAGCCAAGCACCATTGGAATTTGACCTTTATCGCCACTGATATAAGGTTTCTATATCTAAGTGGATAACGTTTGATAATTGCTGCACGTTTTCAATCAATTACAACAAAAGGATTCCGGCTAAGTTTTTTAATTTCACGACTATAATGTTGGTACAGTTATTTCAGGATACTTTTTGTCGTTGATTCTTGTTTATATGCATTTTGTTTCATTGTATCATATTCAATGTAAGTATTGTCTAATACCGAAGCCGCAAACACATTGCAATTAGCAAGAACGAGTGAGGAAGTCAAGTGCAGAGGGCTAGCGGAACCTGATGAGCCAGCCGCCGCTCAGAGTCACCCCTGGTCAGTCGTCACCCCTTTCCCACTGCAGATAATATGGTTATTACATAATACAATTACATTAATGAATTAAAATAATTACCTTAAACTCACAATAATGTTCCTGCCGTTCGTTTTCTGATGATTTACTTCAGTATTCTGTTATTGCGATAGACTTGGCGTGCTAATAGCAGGAGTAGCCAGCACAACCCTAGCAAGGAGGCTTAGCATTGGAAATGCTGATTTTTGACCATATACAGACACTGTACCCACCCTAAGACGACCCCTGATGTGTAGTAATTACATACAAGGCAGGGTCATATTACGGTGAATATAGTAGTCGGCGCGCCGACTCGAAGACTCGGCGGCGGCGGCGGCGCGGGAAAACGGCGGCGCCGGCGCGGCGCGCACCTCTAGCGAAGTACATCTCTGTGTTGTATTTCTATTAGGAGGCAATTATTAGAATCAATTAGGTACCTACTTAGCATTACTTAGAGATGATACTTACCTACTCGTAATAATCATAAAGATGATAATTAATGGGCAGTGAAACTGTACTCGTGGTCACACAGGCTCACAGGCTGACATGTGCTCCTGTCAAACTGTACTCGTGGTCACACACAGGCTCACAGGCTGACATGTGCTCCTGTCAAACTGTACTCGTGGTCACACACAGGCTCACAGGCTGACATGTGCTCCTGTCAAACTGTACTCGTGGTCACACACAGGCTCACAGGCTGACATGTGCTCCTGTCAAACTGTACTCGTGGTCACACACAGGCTCACAGGCTGACATGTGCTCCTGTCAAACTGTACTCGTGGTCACACACAGGCTCACAGGCTGACATGTGCTCCTGTCAAACTGTACTCGTGGTCACACACAGGCTCACAGGCTGACATGTGCTCCTGTCAAACTGTACTCGTGGTCACACACAGGCTCACAGGCTGACATGTGCTCCTGTCAAACTGTACTCGTGGTCACACACAGGCTCACAGGCTGACATGTGCTCCTGTCAAACTGTACTCGTGGTCACACACAGGCTCACAGGCTGACATGTGCTCCTGTCAAACTGTACTCGTGGTCACACACAGGCTCACAGACTGACATGTGCTCCTGTCAAACTGTACTCGTGGTCACACACAGGCTCACAGGCTGACATGTGCTCCTGTCAAACTGTACTCGTGGTCACACACAGGCTCACAGACTGACATGTGCTCCTGTCAAACTGTACTCGTGGTCACACACAGGCTCACAGGCTGACATGTGCTCCTGTCAAACTGTACTCGTGGTCACACACAGGCTCACAGACTGACATGTGCTCCTGTCAAACTGTACTCGTGGTCACACACAGGCTCACAGGCTGACATGTGCTCCTGTCAAACTGTACTCGTGGTCACACACAGGCTCACAGACTGACATGTGCTCCTGTCAAACTGTACTCGTGGTCACACACAGGCTCACAGACTGACATGTGCTCCTGTCAAACTGTACTCGTGGTCACACACAGGCTCACAGACTGACATGTGCTCCTGTCAAACTGTACTCGTGGTCACACACAGGCTCACAGACTGACATGTGCTCCTGTCAAACTGTACTCGTGGTCACACACAGGCTCACAGACTGACATGTGCTCCTGTCAAACTGTACTCGTGGTCACACACAGGCTCACAGGCTGACATGTGCTCCTGTCAAACTGTACTCGTGGTCACACACAGGCTCACAGACTGACATGTGCTCCTGTCAAACTGTACTCGTGGTCACACACAGGCTCACAGACTGACATGTGCTCCTGTCAAACTGTACTCGTGGTCACACACAGGCTCACAGGCTGACATGTGCTCCTGTCAAACTGTACTCGTGGTCACACACAGGCTCACAGACTGACATGTGCTCCTGTCAAACTGTACTCGTGGTCACACACAGGCTCACAGACTGACATGTGCTCCTGTCAAACTGTACTCGTGGTCACACACAGGCTCACAGACTGACATGTGCTCCTGTCAAACTGTACTCGTGGTCACACACAGGCTCACAGGCTGACATGTGCTCCTGTCAAACTGTACTCGTGGTCACACACAGGCTCACAGACTGACATGTGCTCCTGTCAAACTGTACTCGTGGTCACACACAGGCTCACAGGCTGACATGTGCTCCTGTCAAACTGTACTCGTGGTCACACACAGGCTCACAGGCTGACATGTGCTCCTGGTCATACTTCTGCAATCTTCATTTCTGATATTATAATTATTCTAAAATAATAGTCAATTTTCTTATCGTTATCTAATCCACATGTTGTTGCGCTTGTTTTATTGAAGCTATACATTGAACGTTTTGATAAATTGTGAAAAACAAAACGTTGATCTTAGACAATTCTACTTAAGGTATGTATCTGGCACCTCGGTTCTCAAACGCCCTCGTTCTAAGTGTAAACAAAGCTTACGCCAGGATCAAATAAAGGTGGCGCGGATGACGCTCTTTATGTCGCTGTTCTGTCTGACGTCATCGTAGTTAGGCTTGTGTAGGTTGTGTCGTGTACTCACACCGTCCCGCGTCCGTCCGTCGAACAAGCTGCCTCGTCTCGATCAATAGTAAGTCCTCAGGCTATGATTATCCGATGACGCACACAATCCCTCGACGAGCTATCACTAAACCTATCGGCACACCACAACCAGCTCTACACTGAACACATTTATGATTATAACTTTTTTGCTCATTTATGACTTGTGTTTTCATACAACATTGTTTAAAATGCCGAATTCAATTACAAAGTACAATAAAGTGTGCTTTCAATTCAATCAATTCAATACAGCATTCTGTATTACACAGGCTGCATTCTCCTAGCACTTACATTTTCACCGTCACTCGGTAGCTGAGTGTTCTCAATCAGTCCTTACCATACAAGGCGAGCTCGTCCCCACGTCCCGTGACTGACTCGACCGCACATTCAGCCCACAGCCTGACTCACGACCCCGGCCGCTTGCCTAAACAAATGCGATGATCTAAGCTTTATGCCACTATAGGTGTTTGTGTCTTCTTCGAGGTAAGTATGGAAATGAAATAGGTTGTTCAATTGGTGGCGGCACGAAACCCAGCGAGCCGTGGGCTTCAGCTCCACTTGCCACCGGGCGCCGTGTCCTTGTGTCTGTCTTCACGAAACCCAGCGAGCCGTGGGCTTCAGCTCCACTTGCCACCGGGCGCCGTGTCCTTGTGTCTGTCTTTACCAAACTACTCTACAACCCATAGTTGCTGTACGGTAGGAACCTACTCCTACTCTATTATATACAAATGTAAATGTCCTATCATCACGCCATATATTCTCCTGTTTCGACACTTTGACATTCTCGTATCGTATAGTAAAACCGACAATTGATGGCTGGCTACTTGGCTACTTGGCTACTTGGCTACGTTATGCACTAGCTTACCTATATTATGTTCTTTTGAAAGCCTTCAAAATGATCCACGTACAGTAGAGTGATTACGCTATTCTCAATGGGTCAATGGATGTGCGACTGGGTTCGATTCTATCGATGGGACAAATAGAATTGCACTAAATTTCATGGCTGGATAGTCAATGTGAGTGAACACGGAGTGAACATAGTGGATTCCCTATTTTACATTTGGTATTCGATTTTGCTTAAAAATTGTTCTAAAACTGATGACTTAACAAATTTTAGAAAAACATACCAAGTACGTTAGGGGCTATAGTCTGTGTTAAAATAATAAATATTTAGGCTAAAACATTTAATAGTTGGGTTGCCTAAGAAATAAGGGTTATCTTCAAGAACGCATTCTTGCAAGTTTAATAAACTGGTAGTTATATTCAGAGCAATAAGGTAACTTTCCAGTAAGGAAACAGAGTTACGCGACCCAGCAGAAAGAACGACGTTGCGTGCGTCCTCGCGACTGTAAGGAAACAGAGTTGCGCGACCCAGCAGAAAGAACGACGTTGCGTGTGTCCTCGCGACTGTAAGGAAACAGAGTTGCGCGACCCAGCAGAAACAACGACGTTGCGTGCGTCCTCGCGACTGTAAGGAAACAGAGTTGCGCAACCCAGCAGAAAGAACGACGTTGCGTGCGTCCTCGCGACTGTAAGGAAACAGAGTTGCGCGACCCAGCAGAAAGAACGACGTTGCGTGCGTCCTCGCGACTGTAAGGAAACAGAGTTGCGCGACCCAGCAGAAAGAACGACGTTGCGTGTGTCCTCGCGACTGTAAGGAAACAGAGTTGCGCGACCCAGCAGAAACAACGACGTTGCGTGCGTCCTCGCGACTGTAAGGAAACAGAGTTGCGCAACCCAGCAGAAAGAACGACGTTGCGTGCGTCCTCGCGACTGTAAGGAAACAGAGTTGCGCGACCCAGCAGAAACAACGACGTTGCGTGCGTCCTCGCGACTGTAAGGAAACAGAGTTGCGCGACCCAGCAGAAAGAACGACGTTGCGTGCGTCCTCGCGACTGTAAGGAAACAGAGTTGCGCGACCCAGCAGAAAGAACGACGTTGCGTGCGTCCTCGCGACTGTAAGGAAACAGAGTTGCGCGACCCAGCAGAAAGAACGACGTTGCGTGCGTCCTCGCGACTGTAAGGAAACAGAGTTGCGCGACCCAGCAGAAACAACGACGTTGCGTGCGTCCTCGCGACTGTAAGGAAACAGAGTTGCGCGACCCAGCAGAAAGAACGACGTTGCGTGCGTCCTCGCGTCTGTAAGGAAACAGAGTTGCGCGACCCAGCAGAAAGAACGACGTTGCGTGCGTCCTCGCGACTGTAAGGAAACAGAGTTGCGCGACCCAGCAGAAAGAACGACGTTGCGTGTGTCCTCGCGACTGTAAGGAAACAGAGTTGCGCGACCCAGCAGAAACAACGACGTTGCGTGCGTCCTCGCGACTGTAAGGAAACAGAGTTGCGCGACCCAGCAGAAAGAACGACGTTGCGTGCGTCCTCGCGACTGCCACATAACGTGACCGTTTGCATTTGATAGTGGTACACGCGGGGCGGTGCAGCTACTGTGAATCAGATGGGGTGGGTTGGATATAACAACTTCTTACGTTGCGTTTGTTGTTGGTAATGGCTAAAGCATGAAGGTACAAATAGGAGGATTTAGCAAGAAGATTAGTATCATACTTGTGTTGCGAATTGCGATGCAGTATTCTGTCAGCGTTATCTGCTCGTTCGCGTAATCAAATCACTAGAGGTAGAGTGAGTAAAGGTACCTCTACAGCTCTGATTATCGCTACGATTTAATTAGCGAGTCAAGGGCGTCTGTTCCGTACCACCTTATTATTTGTGTTTGTTATTTCATTAACATTGCAGCATTGGTCATTAACAAACTTTAGGGTTAGTTATTACAACTGTAACGTATTTAATTGTTCGACATTAAGCACCAGTGTTACGAAAACCTCTGACAAAGTGATAATTTATTGAATTCTTTGGCGTTCAGCAACTGCTGAACAAATAATTGAATACTTTGGCGTTTAGGTGCCCAGCAAATATGTATCCGACCCGATAATATCTGGCCTAGCTGGTTCGAAGCGAAACATTTGTTCCTCATTACTAAGTCAACAGCCGAGACCTATTTGGCTGTGTCAAGGAGAAGGCGCTGCGCGGATCTGTGCGCGCCACAAACACTACAAACTACACAATAATTCGTAAACACAAGCAGACAACAGCACACAGCTTTACAATGCGATGTGCTTACACTGACTTGACATTGCGCAAACAAGTGACTCTGAAAGCTGGCTCATAAGTTGACATTACCATTTCAGTTCAGTGATGTTCGCCAACTTTCTGCAAAACAAACATTGAGCACTGATTGTGTCTTAATTACTGTGCAATGGCACGATGATTAAAGAAAAGAACACGGCTAAACATAATTTGCAAACCAAATGTGATTGACCCGATTCGAATAATATTTTTTACGTCGCAGGTTATCCTTAGAAAGCGCGATTTCCGCGATCCTTTAAAATTTATTTTTTCTTGAGATAAAAAAAATCGTTTTCATTTGTATTTTGCTTTTGTGATTTAAATACATGTGTAACGATTTGTTTTCCCTTATTATATTATAATGATTTACTTTCAAAATTACAAATATCTCTAGAATAACATGAGTGTGATTCAGCGCCTACTCCAACAGGGTACCACTTGTCTTGCCCAATAGTTGTCAGCCCATGTACGGCGGATCAGCCGCCGCGGGTGTGCCGCGTGGGCCTCCAATTATCAGTCGCCGGGCTGTCTCCGGAGCCCGCATGGGCGGCTACTTAGCACTGCACTGGCACACTTCCGCTCTTCCGCAATTATCAAGGTCGATACTTGTGTGATTATTAGCACGGTAGACAAGCTGTTGGGTCGCTTAAAAGCCTCCTACATTACGTACTATTAATAAAGATTGGCATTCAGACCCTTGGATGAACCCACTCGTTAGATATCCGAGTGAAGGACGGATTATAATAATCCTGATATTTCTATTTTGGTTGCTATTTGAGAAGTTGTCTGAAGAAGGCGCCGTTTATTGTGAACAGTTTGTCGTGTTTGTGGTTGGTGATGATGATACTTCTGTTTAACTGAAGTGCATTGCGTAGTGTTGATGTAGAGTACGTTGCGGCGAGACGGGAGTTTGTTCAGTGGTAGCTGTACCAACACTCGCCCATCGCTGCTTGTGTATATAAATGTTTGCCGTGTTAATCTCATATTTAACACTCAAATTTTTACAACAATTCTTTAATGGTACAAAATCATTAACCAAGTGCAAAACGCTCAGCAAACGTATAAGGGTACACTGAGTAACCATGAAGACCAGACTAATCCCTATTAAGGATGTTTTCCGTCATTTACATTGCTAATGCCATGAATGTGCACTCTGCACTCTCATTAAGCGATGCATATCCATTGGCGCCCGCTGCGCCGCCGTGTTTGGAAGTGCCATAGATTGAATGCAGATGGTGCGCGCGTGCGCATTTGCTAATTGCCTGCCGATGGGTGCATCAGAGCATTAAGGAGTGTGCCAATGCCACGTGTAGGAAAGTGCATGTGTGTGTTATGCAACGGCGATTATGCGAGTTCGAGAAAAAGAACCGCGACCTCTCGCATTCCACTTCCAATATTAGAGTTTTAAACTGCTACTGTTGTCTGTGGTCCTAATTTTACTTTGGATATTCCATGAAGGGCCTATTTACTTAATTTTTTGAACCATATTGAAAAAGTCGTTGACTGCTACTTAAAAATATTTAAATTAAAGACAAAGACTTTACCGCAACAATTTGGCATGCTGTTGCTTCTGTTCTCATGTAATACTTTTTGAACACATTTTTGGAATGTGTCTTGTTCACATTCTGTGTGCGAATGTGATTTCTCAATTTGGAATACCTGGGTAGGTACCTACTATTACCTACGAGTATAAGCCAAATGCATTCCCAATGAGTTGTCTACCTCAAGCTCCAGTTGTCTACCTCAAGGCTCCAGTTGTCTACCTCAAGCTCCAGTTGTCTACCTCAAGCTCCAGTTGTCTACCTCAAGCTCCAGTTGTCTACCTCAAGCTCCAGCTGTCTACCTGAAGCTTCAGTTGACCGCTTCCCGCAACTTTGTTAACACGTCGTAATCAGAACGCGAGACGGAAGCAGCCAATAGAGGCGCGTCCGCCGCACCCGCCGCACCCGCAGAGTGATTACGCTATTCTCAATGGATCAATGGATGGGCGACTGGGTTCGATTCCATCGATGGGACAAATAGAATTGCACTAAATTTTATGGCTGGATGGTCAATGTGAATGAACACGGAGTGAACGAAGTGGATTCCCCATTTTACGTTTCGTTTTCGATTTTGCCTAAATATTGTCCTAAAACTGATGATTTAACAAATTTTAGAAAACGTCTCTTTTCTTCTCCAAGTACGTTAGGGGCTTCATAGTCTGTATTGAAATAATAAATATTAAGGCTGAAACATTTAATAGTTGGGTTGCCTAAGAAAATATAAGGGTACATTAAATAAAAATATCATGAAGGTTATGTTACTGTCTTTGGAGTCAGAATTGCGGCAATGAAACGTTATCAAGAACATGCATCGGAACTGTCATTGTCATGTTAGAAGTTTTCAGTGAAATGTTGCCAGTTTAGCATATTGGACCATTTTCTTGCCCTTTTTCTTTTTGTTGATTTATTTATCTATTTTTTTACGACTACCTACCTACCTACATTTCATTTTTTATCTTAATGTGAATGTGAGCAATATCAACTTTTATAACATCATAATGAGGGGTTTTCTATTAGCATTTTAAAAAGAAAAAAAATAGTTCCAAATAAATCGATAGGTGGCAGGGGGCGTCAACTGGAAATTAGAGTATGTCAATGTCAAATGAAAAGAAAACAACCTTACGTCAAAATCGTTCTATTTACTCAGAAGAGAAACACAAGCCCAGCAAAACATCGCCCTCAGAGTTTGTACAGGCGCCGGACGCTACGTGCGAAACAGTGTCATCGCACGAGACCTGCAGATAACCTCGGTAAAGGAGTTTGTAGTAAAACTGGCGCGCAGAATGTACGACCGCGCGGACAACTCCCGCCACGTACACCTTAACGAACTCGCCCCCTTACACTCAAGACCACTGGATGCAAGAACTCCCTGGCGTCCCCTCCCTCGGGAGCTCTTGGAGCCTTCCGACAATAACCCTTGAGACGACCAGCGTAGCCATCAGGCCAACGAACAGCTTCGAGAAGCCTACAAGGCTCTCGAAACAACATCACATGACTTGAGAAATGTTTTTCCCAACGCTGAAACTAGAAAAAAGAACTTTAGTTCGATTCTTATCCGCATTTGACGTAGTAAAGTCGAATGTCGAAGACCACTGAATGAAATGTTCTATTTACTGTCAAAAGCATTCATCTCATTCATTCATGGGCTTTAATTTCGGCTGGGACTGGCAATCGTCTCAGTGACGGCTATTTTATTTACAATTGGATGGATGGGAGGCTCGAAGGCCATCCTACGGGCTTTCAAATGTCAAATTTGGATGGGGTATTTTACCGTAATCGATCTGCCGGCCCCGGGCAGGGCATAGGCCTTACAGGCCCTTCTGGTCACATTCACACGTTCAACTCTTTTTCAATAAACCATTGGAAAAACATTGTTGGGTGAACTACACCTTAAGTAGGTGTAGTTCTATTCTATATTTTAGTATTTATTTGTATTTTCTAGAGTTATAGGAAAGCAAGCTTTGTAGGTACACTCGTGCATGGACCATACCTATATGGGGTCAAGTGAACTGCAGGGCTATTCACGAGGCTCGGAATGAAACCGAGGCTCGGAATCGAAAACAGTTACGCGCGAAATTCAAATATTTTAGCGGTTTTAATATTATTTGCGTTCTGCAAGGAATTAAACTACCAGACAAGAAGTTTTCCATAAAAAATTAAATATTTTCTATACCTAAACCTACGTTTTGACAAATTTTGATTCATAGCTTTTTGGAGCAATTATTATTACATAAATTGCTCCATTATTTCATACTTTATTGTAACATGGGTTCATAGAAATATGTCTACGATTTGACGAAAACTTCTTTTCTGGTAGTTTAATTCCTTGCAGAAGGCAGAAAATATTAAAAACCGCTAAAATATTTGAATTTCGTGCGTTTCTGTTTTCGTTTCCGAGCCTCGGTTTCATTCCGAGCCATCGGTAATATAGCCCTGCTGAAGAGCGTCTCCTCCCTATTAACGCATTCACTGCCCAGCGTCGGCGGTGCAACCCGCAGGAGCGCGCCGTTGCTTACCTGTTTTTTTACACAATCCTATTACTGCAGATAACTATTTATTTATCTTGTATACGCGCAGTCGCAACACTGGCTTCATCGTGTTGTTCTGTTTACGGATGTGCCAGAATTAAGTCTTGAACGTATTTCGTAACCGTCCTCCCTTGTTGTATATAAATTGCTGCAGTTCGATGTTGGACTGATGTTTGTTTATGTTTGTGTTGCAGCGTGGGCAAGCTGAACCTCGTGGACCTGGCGGGCAGCGAGCGACAACGCAAGACCAATGCGTCAGCGGAGCGGCTGCGCGAGGCGAGCCGCATCAACCAGGCGCTGTCCTCGCTCGGGAACGTCATCTCCGCACTCGCCGAAAACAGCAGTCACGTGCCTTACAGGTACCTGCCCTAGTGCCGCCCCGTGGAGCACCTACACGCGTGCGACATTTGCATCCGCTCCGCATGCCTATATCGTTCATCCACCAAGCGTTGTTACCAGCTCTAACTACAACGACATTCCAGCAGTATTTCTTCTCGCCCTTGATAATAGAAGCAATTGTTTTGTCACAAAGCACACTGAATGTTTGCAGAGACTCGAAGCTGACGCGCATCCTCCAGGACTCGCTGGGCGGCAACAGCAAGACCATCATGATCGCCAACGTGGGCCCGGCCTCCTACAACTACGACGAGACCATCACCACGCTGCGGTACGCGCACCGCGCTAAAGGTAAATATACGCTTGCTGGTAACCGCGTCGTACACTCGTAAAGGCACAAGTAGCCTCATTTATATCAACATTATCATGTCTCAGCGTCTCATCTCAGCAGTAATGTCGAGTGCGAGTCGGACTCGCACACCGAGGGTTCCGTATAATTATAAAACTTTGTTTCTTTACAAATATCATGATTAACCTATAAGGTACGCACTTTCCGTTGATCTATTTGTAAGTGTGAATAAACTACAAATTTAGAATTTTTGAACTTTTCCCTTAATTAATTAATTCAATGAGCAACTAATACGATTAAAACTAACCAATTACACTAGTTACTTAAATTTTAAGTTGTGCTATAAGACTTTGCTTCTTGCCATGTTCTATGAGTCTAGACCAACGAGAAGTACCTTAGGCTTAGGTTTTGTGTCCATGTGATTCCATTGGAAATTGATGTTAATTTCAACTCGACACCCCCATGCTTTCCTGAGAAAATAGGGTTGTCAGACGGACAACAAAGTGATCCTATAAAGATTCCCTTTACTCGTTTGATGAAATTTAAATCAATATAAATAATGCTGTACAATTGACACAGCCATCATGTAACCCTAAGGTCAGTAGAGTTTGTGTTGTGTTGTGTGTACCTGCTAGATGTAAAGGATGAACAGGAGAGGCTCCCACGTGGAGCCTTTAGGCACTCCTCATCGTGTTCATTGTCATCGGCTGCACCTCGTGAGCCTACGCTAGGGTTACAAGGCCTCACTAAAATTGACAATATATCAAATTTCTAGTTTCTTCCCGCGGCTTTGTACGCGTTGTTTCTGAAAACTTTGCAAAGTTATTTATGTCCCATGGGAACTGTTTTATAAGATAAAAACTAGCCTATGTTATATTCCAGGCTTCAAGTTACATCTATGCAAGCAAGTTCAGCCTGATCTGTTCACTAGTTCTGCCCTGAACAAGTAACACACATGGATGGACAGACTTCCAAACTTTCGTATATAACTGTGATTGAGTGTAGATCTGTTTCTGAAAGGCACACTGTAGTGTAGTACTACACAGGTTGTAACTGTAGTGTAGTACTACACAGGTTGTAACTGTAGTGTAGTACTACACAGGTTGTAACTGTAGTGTAGTACTACACAGGTTGTAACGGGGTCACCTGGTTCGTTTGTCTCCTCTGTCTTGTACAAAAATGTTTAATACAGCAAATGATACAAAATAATTAATAGATAAACTTAAACCTAAAACACACGAAAAAGTTAATTTTGTACATAATTTGCTGAGCTTATTTCTACAGTGATTTCTGTGGACTTCCTCACTGTCACTAGGCTAGGCCTGTATCGAGGAAGCCACAAGTTTTACCGTTTAACTTGTATGTACAAACAAGGTACACGTACGTACACCCTCCCTGGGTGTACGTGTACCTTGTTTATACATAAATAAATAAATAATGCTGGACAATTTATTCTCTGTACTAGATAACTGATATATGTAACACAATTTTTTTTATTATATATAGAAAACGACCAGAACACCCTGAACAAATGTCTGCAGATCGTACACACATTTGTTCCGAGGTGGGAATCGAACCCGCAACCTCTAGCGTCGCAGGCAGACCTTCGCCCACCGCGCCACAGAGGTCGTTTTCTATGTATAATAAAAAATATCTATCTCTGTAATGTATTATAGTTATCTAGTACCCATATCACAAGCTCTGCTTAGCTTGGGGCTAGATAATGCTGTGTGAATTGTCCAGCATTATTTATTTATTTATTCTCACCACTGGTATCAAACTAAGTTAGACTTGAATGTTAACTAGATGTCGCCACTTGAAGACTAAGATCGATCGCGCTATCGTTCCAAACAAACACATATTCACTATTTACGAATTTGAACTCGGTTTATAGTTTTTAAAACACGCCAAATGATCTAATCTATGTATCCCATAGCGGTGACGCGGTCAGCTTTCTTGATTATCCCATAGCGGTGACGCGATCAGCTTTCTTGATTATCCCATACCGGAGACGCGGTCAGCTTTCTTGATTATCCCATAGCGGTGACGCGGTCAGTTTTCTTGATTATCCCATACCGGAGACGCGGTCAGCTTTCTTGATTATCCCATAGCGGTGACGCGATCAGCTTTCTTGATTATCCCATACCGGAGACGCGGTCAGCTTTCTTGATTATCCCATAGCGGTGACGCGATCAGCTTTCTTGATTATCCCATACCGGAGACGCGGTCAGCTTTCTTGATTATCCCATAGCGGTGACGCGATCAGCTTTCTTGATTATCCCATACCGGAGACGCGGTCAGCTTTCTTGATTATCCCATAGCGGTGACGCGATCAGCTTTCTTGATTATCCCATACCGGAGACGCGGTCAGCTTTCTTGATTATCCCATAGCGGTGACGCGGTCAGCTTTCTTGATTATCCCATAGCGGTGACGCGGTCAGCTTTCTTGATTAACTAGACTCTATCCTCGACTTGGTGTTCGTAAACTTGAGGCCGGTCTGTCGGTCTGTTGCAGCGATAAAGAACAAGCCGATCCGCAACGAAGACCCGAAGGACGCCAAACTGCGCGAGTACCAGACGGAGATCTCCCGCCTGCGCCTGCTGATCGAGCAGCGCCGCGCCAGCGAGAAGAAGCGCCGCCCGCCGCGGCTCCGGGAGAGACCGCCGCCCAAGGACAACTGTACGTACACGCGGACAGACTTCCCGCTTGGACGCGACCGACCTGATCGGATATCTATCTATTCTACACTCACATTGATAATGACACTTGGAGACATTTCCTTGATCCAATAGATGATGTTATATTTACAGCGGAGGAGGAGACGGTCAGCATCGAGAACGAGCACATCCTGGCGGCCGAGGTGATTGAGCAGGAGCGCAGCAAGACGGAGGAACTGGAGCTGCAGATACAAGCACTGGAGGACCGACTGGTGCAGGGCGGCGGCGCTGCCGGGGGCAAAGACCTCATCAACAACCTCAACCAGAGCCAGATTATACTGCAGGTACGTGATCCATGCAGACTACAGCGCACACACAGACACCTCCCGGGGTAAGATCGCACCAGGACATAAATAATATCTCCAGGAAAAAATACTTCCCCTGAACAGTTAGAATCTTGACATCTAACACCTATATTTCAGGCTGTCTAAGTAATTACTTTAGGTAATGACCAAAATAAATTGTTTCCAGCAAAAAAATCAGGAGATTGCGGAAAGGAAAAAACGAGAGGTGGAAATGCAGCAAAAGCTAGACTTGGAGGAGGAGACAACAGCCATCGTCACCAGCACCTTCACCACGCTGCAGCAGGAGGTTGACCACAAAACGCAACGGTCAGTCTCTCGGTCATTTATTTATTTATTTTATTCGGATTGCCATCAGCTTAACTATTAACAATAGAACTTAAAATAGATACAGAAAGCTAATAATAGGCACTCGCTAATAGAAACATAATAAAATACCTAAGTGTGAACACAAAACAAAAAAAAATCGTCGACAATTTCGTACTTATTAAAGTAATAAAAGAACAAGTACAATAAGTAAAAATTAAAAATATAGCTACATCAAGTGCAAAAGAAGTTAAGAGTTATGCATCGCCTTGCCCTGTGAATGCTGGTGTTGAAAGGGTCAATGTTCAACATTTTGCTGAATTCATTGAGAGTGCCGCTCGCTCGCACTATAAATGAATTTTGTCTATAATTAGTTCCAACATGTTGGACATGTAGTAAGGGATTGTGTCTAAGCTGCCTACGTGGTACATTGTAGTCTAATTTGCCAAGAAGTTCTGGACAGTCGACATCGTTGTTGATAATCTTAAGTATATAAAGATAATCAGCTATGTCACGTCTACTTTTGAGTGGCAAGAAATGGAACCTCTTGCAGAGTTCATCATAGGTTAAAGATTTGTAAGGGATCTTTACTCTAAAGCACAGGTATCTTAAGAAACGCCTCTGAATACTTTCTATACGATCAATGTACTTCTGGTAACGCGGGTTCCATATCTGAGATGCGTATTCTAGATGGCTCCTTACAAACGTGCAATATAAAAGTTTAAGAGTTTTGACCTTTGTAAAGCTCTTAGAAATTCGCATGACAAATCCCAGCGATCTCGAAGCCTTACCCGATACCATATAACATTGCTGAGTGGAAATACGAAAAGTACCTTACTCTTTTCAATGACTTTTTGATGGGGAACATTGAAGAGCCCGCCCTGTGATCGCAATGTTACCGGTGTCGGAGCGTTGCGCACGCACCAACCGCACATTGAAGAGCCCGCCCTGTGATCGCAATGTTACCGGTGTCGGAGCGTTGCGCACGCACCAACCGCACATTGAAGAGCCCGCCCTGTGATCGCAATGTTACCGGTGTCGGAGCGTTGCGCACGCACCAACCGCACATTGAAGAGCCCGCCCTGTGATCGCAATGTTACCGGTGTCGGAGCGTTGCGCACGCACCAACCGCACATTGAAGAGCCCGCCCTGTGATCGCAATGTTACCGGTGTCGGAGCGTTGCGCACGCAGCAACCGCACATTGAAGAGCCCGCCCTGTGATCGCAATGTTACCGGTGTCGGAGCGTTGCGCACGCACCAACCGCACATTGAAGAGCCCGCCCTGTGATCGCAATGTTACCGGTGTCGGAGCGTTGCGCACGCACCAACCGCACATTGAAGAGCCCGCCCTGTGATCGCAATGTTACCGGTGTCGGAGCGTTGCGCACGCAGCAACCGCACATTGAAGAGCCCGCCCTGTGATCGCAATGTTACCGGTGTCGGAGCGTTGCGCACGCACCAACCGCACATTGAAGAGCCCGCCCTGTGATCGCAATGTTACCGGTGTCGGAGCGTTGCGCACGCACCAACCGCACATTGAAGAGCCCGCCCTGTGATCGCAATGTTACCGGTGTCGGAGCGTTGCGCACGCACCAACCGCACATTGAAGAGCCCGCCCTGTGATCGCAATGTTACCGGTGTCGGAGCGTTGCGCACGCACCAACCGCACATTGAAGAGCCCGCCCTGTGGTCGCAATGTTACCGGTGTCGGAGCGTTGCGCACGCACCAACCGCACATTAAAGAGCCCGCCCTGTGATCGCAATGTTACCGGTGTCGGAGCGTTGCGCACGCACCAACCGCACATTGAAGAGCCCGCCCTGTGATCGCAATGTTACCGGTGTCGGAGCGTTGCGCACGCACCAACCGCACATTGAAGAGCCCGCCCTGTGGTCGCAATGTTACCGGTGTCGGAGCGTTGCGCACGCACCAACCGCACATTAAAGAGCCCGCCCTGTGATCGCAATGTTACCGGTGTCGGAGCGTTGCGCACGCACCAACCGCACATTGAAGAGCCCGCCCTGTGGTCGCAATGTTACCGGTGTCGGAGCGTTGCGCACGCACCAACCGCACATTGAAGAGCCCGCCCTGTGATCGCAATGTTACCGGTGTCGGAGCGTTGCGCACGCACCAACCGCACATTGAAGAGCCCGCCCTGTGATCGCAATGTTACCGGTGTCGGAGCGTTGCGCACGCACCAACCGCACATTGAAGAGCCCGCCCTGTGATCGCAATGTTACCGGTGTCGGAGCGTTGCGCACGCACCAACCGCACATTGAAGAGCCCGCCCTGTGATCGCAATGTTACCGGTGTCGGAGCGTTGCGCACGCACCAACCGCACATTGAAGAGCCCGCCCTGTGATCGCAATGTTACCGGTGTCGGAGCGTTGCGCACGCACCAACCGCACATTGAAAAGCCCGCCCTGTGATCGCAATGTTACCGGTGTCGGAGCGTTGCGCACGCACCAACCGCACATTGAAGAGCCCGCCCTGTGATCGCAATGTTACCGGTGTCGGAGCGTTGCGCACGCACCAACCGCACATTGAAGAGCCCGCCCTGTGATCGCAATGTTACCGGTGTCGGAGCGTTGCGCACGCACCAACCGCACATTGAAGAGCCCGCCCTGTGATCGCAATGTTACCGGTGTCGGAGCGTTGCGCACGCACCAACCGCACATTGAAGAGCCCGCCCTGTGATCGCAATGTTACCGGTGTCGGAGCGTTGCGCACGCACCAACCGCACATTGAAGAGCCCGCCCTGTGATCGCAATGTTACCGGTGTCGGAGCGTTGCGCACGCACCAACCGCACATTGAAGAGCCCGCCCTGTGATCGCAATGTTACCGGTGTCGGAGCGTTGCGCACGCACCAACCGCACATTGAAGAGCCCGCCCTGTGATCGCAATGTTACCGGTGTCGGAGCGTTACGCACGCACCAACCGCACATTGAAGAGCCCGCCCTGTGATCGCAATGTTACCGGTGTCGGAGCGTTGCGCACGCACCAATCGCACATAATCGTTCCTCATCTAAGTACATTCATAGCCATATCTCCATTGCACTTGCATAACCAAGGTTGTTCTCCCGCAGGTTGAAGAAGTGCCTCTGCAAGTACGCCGGCGCGCGCGAGGAGATGACGGAGCTGCGCGAGGCGCACGACGCGGAGCGGCGCGAGTGCGAGGCGGTGCAGGCGGCGCTGGTGGGCGGACTGCGGCGCCGCCTGCTGCTGGCAGACTGCTTCGTGCCGGGCGCCGGCCGCCTGCCCGTGCGCCAGGCGCGCTACGACGACGACAGCGACACTTGGGACCTGCGCCCCCCACCGTACGTCCTACACTAGCTATAACACTGTAGGTCACCGCGGCGCCGCCTGCTGCTGGCAGACCGCTTCGCGCCGGGCGCCGGCCGCCTGCATACTTACTGCTATATAAATTATCAGTCATATCTTTTATAAACATCAGGAATAACATCGGAAGAAGAGCCTTGTGAGACGCCTGCCTTAAATGTCCAAGCTATCGAAAGTAGCTGCCATCAACGACGTTTAACTTCTATAGAGAAAATTGAGGACTAGATCAACAACAGCTTATATAGAGCAACTTCTATTGAGAAAATTGAGGACTCTATCAAAGGCCTTCACTAGATCAACAACAGCTTATATAGAGCAACTTCTATTGAGAAAATTGAGGACTCTATCAAAGGCCTTCACTAGATCAACAACAGCTTATATAGAGCAACTTCTATTGAGAAAATTGAGGACTCTATCAAAGGCCTTCACTAGATCAACAACAGCTTATATAGAGCAACTTCTATTGAGAAAATTGAGGACTCTATCAAAGGCCTTCACTAGATCAACAACAGCTTATATAGAGCAACTTCTATTGAGAAAATTGAGGACTCTATCAAAGGCCTTCACTAGATCAACAACATCACAGACCATCGTAGATCTTGTTTTCGTTTTTTGCGTAATTATTATACGCAAATTCTTCAGATTTCCTTGTTCCCTTCCTGATTTTCTGAGGCAATCGTGTATGGTTCTTCAGAGTGGAGCCGCTGACGGCGCGTCCGCTGGCGGGCGGCGGGCGGCGCCGGCCGGCATGCAGTGCCGCGCTGGCGGGCCGGCTGCCGCGGCACCGCGCGGAGAACGTGCTGGACTTGCAGCCGCTGCCGCTGCCCGCCACCACGCGCCCCTACACGCCGCCGAAGGAAGGACGGATGCATCAGAAAGAGGTCCGTACGCACCAAAAAGAGGTTCTTAATTTGGTAACGATTCAGTTTCACATTTTTCTTAAATTTTCCATTGAATGTTATAAGTTTAACGTGTGAATATGTTTGTGCATATGTACTGTATGTGGCACTGTAGCTCCCTAGCGCATGGCGGATGGACAGATAAGTCATCACTGATGTCACCTGACTTCCATACTAAAACCATAGGGGTTTAAAATTTTTGTAAAATTTGAGCAAAGGGTGTGAATAGAATAGTCTAAATGTGGCCAGAAGCCCATCGTTAAGTTGAAAATAGTCTCATAATCACTAAATCTTTCCAGATGGTAAAGGAGCCGGCCCCCCGCTCCTCGGAGGGCGGCGGGCGGCGTCCCCCCGCGCCCCGCGCTGCCACCGCGCACCGGCTCGCCGCGCGCACGCCCGCGCCCACTGGCGTGCGGTAGGCGACAACACAACACACTATCTCTACGCTAGAAGGTGCATTATTTCCTGCCACTGGATTCGGTCATGTAACCACGATGTTCAACTATCGACTTACCTACGTACGCCTAATGTTTGAAATCCGATGTCGTCAACGACTGCACTGAAAGAGTTCAGCACTGAGAGAGACCTTCATGAAGTTAATAACTGGTGATTCCGAGTGTTGGTTGAACGTTGTAGCTCTGTGGCGCGTGAGTCCCGATGTTTCTGAACGTTGTAGCTCCGTGGCGCGTGAGTCCCGATGTTTCTGAACGTTGTACCTCCGTGGCGCGTGAGTCCCGATGTTTCTGAACGTTGCGGAAACTTAGTGTTATGTGAGCCTACTGGGTATTTGTTAAATAATCATGCTAACGAGTCCCATCTTAAAGTTCCTAAATTAAACGCTCTCTTTTATACAAACCCAGGTGCGTACAGTAATAAAGCTAGAGCTTGTATTTCCTGAAATCTTTTCAAACTGTGGTTTATCAGAATCGTTCTGCGAATTGAGTTTTATTTGATGATGGGACTTGGAGATGCCCTTGTTAATGTTAATTATACCTAGGTAATGCGGCGGCGCGGATTGCACTCCAAACCAAACTAAACCTTAAATCCAAAAAAACACGGTGCCAATCCCGCCGCCGCCTATTCTTAAGTCGTCAGTCCTAGTTCGCCCTGTGATGCGAGACTTGCCACGAATGGTGGATATTCAGGGAGCCAAGCTGCTGCTAATGTATTTGGGTAACGCTATGAATCACTTGGTTATCGTTGACAAGCGTGTGAACAGCGGAGTCCCTCCCTGAAGCCAGGTGCCAGAGACCGTCACCAGCAGTCAGGGCCGAGCCGACGGCGCCCGAGCCTGCCCGACCGGTCTCCCAGACCAGCTCCGATACACTTGATGCCGATCGCTTGTAAGCTTACACCTCTAGTTGTACACTTATTTGTAAATTATTTTATGCGAAATTACTCTTATAATTTTCCACCCATTCGGTTCACATTCGTGTGGCAATCTGGCAGATGGCGCTGCGTTAGGTCACACATTCCTGTGGTGACATGTTACGTTGATCTCAGTTGAGTTATTACCAGGACTTGTGGCAGACGCCTGTTTATATATTCGATAGTATTGTGCCTAGACTAGACTAGACTAGATCTAGCCCTGGCTCCCCTGTGGCCCAGAGACAGACTGAAACACCTTTAGCCGAATTAATTGTTTAGTTTCGTGTGCACTGCATTCATTTACAATTCTTCTGTTCATTTGTTTTATATAAGGTTTTATTTTACCACTGTTGTTGTTTTTAAAAGTTTTATTTTGTGCTTTGAGTAGCCACGTGATATTAGATAGTTGAATATTAATTTTGTACATAATTTCAAGTTGATTCATATTTATGAAGACTTTTTAGTATTTTTTGTCTAGAAATGTAACCTTGAAAAAATTTTATTAAATTGAATTAAATCTGTCTAGTGTCGTCGGCAGACACTGAGACAATTCCAAAGCGATGTGATCCAAATATGTATTATGTTGAAACGAGTTACCAAAGAGGGCCTGTCCATTCCAATTGAGTGAGAGTATGTTTATTGTAGGTAAGCCGGTCGCCGGTCACCGGTCGTCGGTGGCCGGTCGCCGGTCGCCGGTCGCTGCCTGCTATCTCCCTACATACCTTCCATTTTTCACCAGGCATGGTTTCTAGTCAATGATCCTTGTATACAAATATTGTAAATATTATTTTAATTTAAAGTAAAGAAGTATAGCGTAGGTAGGTTGCTATTGTTCGCACAATACTTTATGAAAAATTAGAGATTAAAAATTAATATATTAAACAACAAATAATTATTTTTCGTTGAATTGGCTACTGGTATAGCATGGTAATAGCCACGTAGTGACATTGAGCTACCGTGTACTTGCTGAAATGTACTTTGAAATTGGCTGTTAATTTATATAATTACACATAATGGATGTTTGAAATCATGTGATAACTATTTATTTGGAAACCGCTAGTCAGCTGTGCCGCATACACGCTTATACTCACCAATAAAAATATTTTAAAACAAAGTGTTTTATGTACTCATAAGAGAACCTGAGTTTCTATTCCTGCCTCATGTATTTTAAACTAACAATTTTCCTGGAGTCTATTAAATCTAGGTACCTATTTACTTGCTAACCTGTGACCACAAGTTACACAACGTGTGACCACATGTTACACAACGTGTGACCACAAGTTACACAACGTGTGACCACATGTTACACAACGTGTGACCACAAGTTACACAACGTGTGACCACAAGTTACACAACGTGTGACCACATGTTAACAACGTGTGACCACCAGTGATTTTACTAACGCGACTTTGTTTTAGATAGATAGGTACTTGTTATAAACACAGATTTAATGAATAGATTCTTCCCGCGGCTTCGCACGCACTTTATACGTAGCCCGTGTCCGTCGTTATGTAGCCCGTGTCCGCCGTTATGAAACCCGTGTCCGTCGTTATGTAGCCCGTGTCCGTCGTAGGATCACAAGGAGGGCTAATGTAAGCTGAGGCTGAACTGAATTCATTGGTTCTTTTGGAGCATATCTACCTACCAAAAATTTATGACAAGTAAGAACTCATATCGCCAAAGTGCATTTAAAAGCTTGTAGAGCGCAGAAATTAACAGGGAAGTAGGCAAACTGTACTCTGATTCAAAAACCTGTTTTTTTTGTATACTTACAAAGTGGTTACAAAACCCAAAGGAATGATGCGGATGTGGATCTCAAGTTATAAGAAACTAGAAGGTATCTGGCAGTTTGTATCACCTCCGTCACTTCGCTTACCTAACGCTAAAACGCTTTTTTCTGTTATTTGCAAGAGCCTTTCCAATACCGACATCCTCCTCCGTAAAATTCAACTTGCAAATTAGGATTCCATCATTATATCGATCGCGTGTACCTACAATAAACGGCAGTAACTCCTTGACCACAGATAATATAATACCTACTATACTAGGTCATAGGTAGTTCTTTTCTTTAATAATAACATTTTAAGTTCAAATAAAAGATAACTATTACATAACTTAGAACTTCAAATAAAAACTACTATAGCATTTTATTTCGTTTTACCTGATGTATTTCATACGTCTCATTACAACAATCTTCAAAGATAAAATGCTATATCCAGATAATTGGTTTTACCTGACGTATTTAACAAGAAAAAATGGTATATCTAGATAATTGGTTTTCTATAAGGTACTATTACTATGGAATAGGTACTAGGTATACAACAACTCAATACAACTTCGCTACAGCGAAAAGCGATTAAACTTGTTGAGTTCCGCACTCTGACGCTAGTATCGGCATTTAGGGCCTTTTGCGCTCGAGTGTCGATTATTTAAAATACTAATTAAAACCTCCAGTTTAAATTTGTATTTTGAAGCTTAATTTGTAGTTTGAAGGTGTGATATTTAGAATTTATAGAAAAAAATTTAAGAATGCACAAAAGATATAGAGGGAAAGCAAGTGAAATGGTTCAAGATAAAGCGTCTAAAATATGTAAAAGTGGAGAGCAAAATATACTTTAACTACGACATATCTGAAAACTTGTCTGTAATTGATGTTACAAACAAAAAAGGAAGAAAGTCAACCCAGTGAATTTTATAACCTGAAAAACAAAGAAACCATAATTACGGAACAACAAACAGAAAGAAAAAGAATAAAGATAACATGTATGAGTCCGTTGTAACAGATAAAACATCTGGAATCAGGGAAGTCAAATATTATTTTCCTAATGAGTTATCACAACTTTACAAAAAACCTTTGGGTATCAGTGTTGTAAAAATAAAAGATTTGCTGCAATTATGTAATAAACGCATGATACTCCTCCGGTGTGACACATAATATACCGGAGGATTATTATGCCTGGTTTGATAATTTAATTACTGATGTTTCAGGCAAAGACAGGGTACCTGATTGTAGCATCTCAGAAACTGAACCTGGTACAACTTCTGAATAAGATTAATTATGATGGCCGTAATTACTTCGTTTGTTTAATTTTAACACCAGACGAAAAAAAATGTGTGTTGTTTTTGTTTATAATTATCTGCTTGGCTTAATTCTGATGTTTTATTAATAAAAGGATTTGATGTAGGATTAAGCTGTACTGTAGGTAATAAAGCTGATAGTAATCGAGATAGTTCTTAGCTTAGTGATAGAGCCTAAAATTCACTGGCACATTATATTATATTATTATTATTAATTTGATTTGTTTTAGTAGGGATTAAAATTACTAAAGGTATTTCATTTACTTTTTCTCGCTTACTCCCACTTTTATTATTATTACTTAGGTTTAGAATTTAATCTAGGTACTTGGTTTCGTTAACCGGTGCTGTCCAAAACGCAAGGGCCTAAGCCAAGTGCGCTTCAGTGGGTCTACGCTTGGGAGTTCATTTTGCAAAAACTTCCTCACGATTCTGCAAGTATTTAAAATTACGGTTTTTGGAGGAGAATGTATGTGAGTGTGAGAATGTTTGGTATGTCTAAAAATTCTAAAGATTGAAACAGTTGTTTTGGGATGACTCCTATTGTAGATGACTATTGGGACTATTGTTACCTTTTGCAGACGCCACATGCGGGTTATTTCGTTTTTAAGGTCAATGTACTTGGATAATTTCTCTGCAATGGTACTGTGCAGATTGTGAGTGTTGGGAACGGCAATGTCGATGAGGAGTGCTGTTTTTTTTGTTTTGACAATGAGTGTTATGTCGGGTCTATTGAAGTGTGTGGTTTTATCAGTAAGGATAGCTCTGTCAAAATAGATTTTATGTGTGGGGAGTATCTATTATTAATAGGGTGAAAGTTAATGAGGTAGCCGACATCCTGGATTAACACAAGCTACTTTTTATCATCATTATCAGTGAGCAAAGCCGCGGGAAGGAGCTAGTAAGATAATAATTTTATTTAGAACCTGGAGTGACCAACTTCGTATAGGTATTTAAATTTACTGACGAGTTTCGGGTAATGTTCTACACGGAATGATCAAAGGAACATCTAGACATAATTTAGGACATCTAGCAAGCTTTAGGTACTCTACAATATTTCGACTTTAATTTGAATTGTACTAATGTCAGTAATTCATTCAGCGTTGGTCCACGTTTCTCCATTTAGTATATTATCTAGATTGGCACTGATTAATGACTATTGAAGTTTGATATTATTGATATTTAAATGAACAAAGGTACTATATGTTTTTATAATTTTATGAAGTTAAAATTATAATAATAACTGAAAGTACTGAAACCATACAAAAATGCATAGTTAGTACATAGGTTTTTAAAATTTTCTACAGGAAAAACCAATTAACTTGATACATTTTTTCATGTAACTTCAAAAGGAACAGCTGTTTAGGTATTTTTTTATCATAGTTAGCGAAGATTATTTAAATGTAATAACTGATTTCTCAGGTTTTGCTATATTCCAACAAATTCAGAAAATAAAGAGATTTGACAACCTACTGGGAAAAACAATTAAATTGGAGACCTAGTGACAGTTACCGTCAAATTTAATTAAAAGCATTAAGTTTTTTATAAACCTATGGTTACATACTAATAGAACATGAACTAATGTACTGTTGTTATTATAGTATTAATAACAATAGAGATTACAAACTATAATTTCAATACCTTAAACTTTATAAACGCGATATCTCATTTTGAACTTTTTGGCTGTTAATTGGTTTTCGCAGTATAACGGCGATATTATGCTAAGTGGTTCTATCTACCAATGAGTATACAATAACTTCGTAAGACTATCAGTCTACTCTGGAAGCTAAGCTTACACTACGATAGAAAAATTAAAATATTATGAATTACAAAAAACATAGGTACTTACCTATAAAATAGGTGCAAATTACCTACTTTTATTCAATGCGTAACCAATATAAATTCAAATACCTACACAACATAGTTATATTATAATACTTAACATACAGTCCGACCACAAAGAGTAGAAATTAATTATCGAGGAACTAAAATTTAGTGTAAGCTGGCAACTCTTTATGAAAGGCCAGTGTTTCCGCCATAGTGAATTTGTCGCCTGACTTAGCTTTTCTTTGCAAAATTATATGCACGTCTTTAGCTAAGATACCTAAAAAATCTAACTTTTAATTACAAAATTGAAATATTCAAAACGTTTTGTTGAGATAATAATAAACAATTTTCAACCACCCAATGATAAAACAAAAAAATATAATAGGTAGGTATTTATGTACCCATGAAATTTTATTTTCATATCAATAGAATAAGTATTTACTTATACAAAATTTAAAAAACGTATTTTTTTTTTGAAATCTTGCTGTTTTTATTTGTTGGACTAACCAGAATAATTTTCCGCTAGCGGCAACACTCCAAACAATGTCATTTTCGGTCGAGTCGAGTTCTTTGTTTATGTTTGTTTGTTCTGTTGGTTGTTACTTCCATGAAAGCAAATTAATCGCATAAATCGCCAAATATTAGCAAAATGAATAAAACTATACGCAGTGGGGCTCGTGACATTATTTACAAAGTGTTTAGGAGATGTTTGACCGAGTACCAAGCCGGGAAGCTGCTGACTGATTTAGAAGACGTTTATAAATGAACAGCAGATTTGACCGGTAAGTAGCTGGTTAAAAAGAATAGCACTGGAAGTAAACTGTTATAATTTATTAAAAGAATCTTGTAAATCCATCTAAAATCCATGTAATTCATACTAATTAATCATTGTTTATCATTGTCTCATTGAATAGTATTTTATTTTGTAGTGCAACTAATTATTTTTGATACTTGTTTTATTGCAGGAAAATCTGAAAGCTCAAGCGAGGAATCGGAGAGTGAAGATGAAAATGATGATATGGCAGGGACTTCTAATTGTGTTCTACCACAACATTCTGATGAAGAATCGATGTCTGGTGTTAAATATCTATACTTTGAATCACTAGATTGATGTATGATTTAGAATATTATTATTCAACAAAATTGTCTTTTACTTTGTTTATCCCCCTCTGAGTATACAAAATATTCTTGCTTTCTTTCTAGGTAGGTAGTGTCATAGGACTAGTTTGGACATCATTGCTCTTATAAAATGTTTTTGTTTATGGCGCAAGACTAGAAACCCAAAATAATTCATAAATTCCCATTCACACACCTCACAGCTTAGAGCGTTCGTCCAACTAGTTGACGTTGCCGAAGTACCTAGGTACCTAGGATACTATAAAATAAAATTGGTATCGATCGTTTAACGTCTCGGTATTGGCGCGGTGGACAAACGCTCTTGGTCTACAAAAGATTTAATTACTATAATGTTTGTATATAATATAGTGGGTTTGATTCATATCCAGGACAAACATTTATGTGATGAGCATAATAGTAAAACAAAAACTGCATGTTTTAACAATATCAAGTATCAATACGTTCTGCCGTAGTATATGGTGATACCATGTAAAACATGTAATAATTAGTGGCGCCCTCATTTATTTTCTACTCTTTTTGGTCGGACTGTACCTAGTTTTTATTCCCTGCAAGAGTTTTTTGAGTTGAGTCCTAGTTTTTAAACTCGATTTAGAATTTTCGGAAACACTGTAAGTAAAGAAAGATCTCATTTATTATGTTTGTCTATGTACAGTAGCTTCAAATAAAAAAAATGATTGAAATATTAGTAATTTTAGTTATCTACGTAGTGCTACGTAGGTCTACGTATGTAAACAACCTAGCGTGGTACTTAGTCTGCCTAATGATATGTAAGTACTAAGTACTATTTTTATTGACATAGCAGCGTGGGGGATGAAATAAAATGAACCAACTCGGAATGAAAGGTAGAAGATATCGTTATAAGCTCGAAACAATTTGTTGGTTTTAAAAGCTTTCATTCAAGATTTTAATGATCTCTCGTTCGTTTTTTAATTCAAATGCAAAAATTTTTCGCTGCGCATGCGAGATTATGCGTTGTTCAAGTACCTACCTATGTGTTTTAGTTTTTTAATAACCTTGCTTTTTTCTGGGTGTTTTCTATTGTTAAAAGCACCGCACCGAGTTACATTGTTAGCCGTTTTTGTATATTTTTTATTAATAAAATGTCTTCATCTCACCTCAACCGCCTAGAATGGTCCACAGCTGGACGTAGGCCTCCCCCTCATGACTAAATTTAATGTCTTTGTTAGCATAAAATGTCTAGGATTCTAAATCGGAGTGAGTAAGTAGTTATATCTCATTCTACTAAGAATTTCATTTTGGCGATGTTTTGGCGTAACGAACCGATGAACACATCGGTAGAGCACCAATGAAAAATCATGAAAAAAAAAGATTCCCATAGATCAATTTAGAGCACTTCCAAAATTAAAGCCATGTTGCCATCTCTAGACAGAGCTGACGTTTACTTGACACTTAATTACTGAACGAAACCCACGATTAAAATGTCAATAAATTTCTAAACGAAATGAAATGTTAGGGATGTCTATAGACGTAAGCCCGTAAGCGGGCAGTTTATCGAAATTGTTAGAAAAGTAAGATGTCAAAGAAAATTACAACCTAACGGAATAGAATCAAATTAGATAAAACTGAATAAACTGTATAATTATAGATATATTATAACATATATTTTATGTATATGGCGCGTTTAGATATGTGCAGCACGGGTACTCTTCTCGCGATTTTGCTTGTTTTCTTATCTATTTTCCGACCAGCATTCAAAATAAATAGCCGTTTCCACCGTTGGCGAGCGAAGCGAGCGAGAATTTTCAGATTTGTGCGAAGTGCGTTTGCTCACTTTTTTAAACTCTGGGGAAAAAAATCGTTGGAAGTTTTGGGTAGTGAATAATCGTTACAGCAGTTAGAGCGACCGCGAGAGCCGCAAGCATTTATGATTGAAGTGCTTATTATGGTTTTACAGTGATTAGGTCAAAAATTAAGAAGCAAATAAGAGGAGGATTAAGACCTATTATGCCGTACACGATACAATTATTTTTATCTATCAGTGCCGTGAAAAAAAAACATAGGGTTCGTAAATGTCTTTTAAAGCTGTTGTAGTAAGAAATATAGAGGACCAAGCCACTTATCACGCACTCTTAAATTTTCTTGTCCATAGGAAACTAAAGTGAAAGTGAAACACATAGTAGGAAAAAAAGCTATGAATGAAGCGAGCTGAGAATTTTTGATTCCTAGGCTGACGTCTTTTCCAAAATATATTTATTATGCAGCATTAAATTTGCGGGCGCCCGCCCTACACCATATTTTTCTATGCCTTTCTATGCCCTGCGCTGCGCCGGGTGACTAACAAAACCCATAATCAGTCTATAAATAAATATATACCTATTTAAAAATACATTATTAGTCTAAATTCCTAAGAATCCTAACATTCGAAACTGTTAAAAAAACTCAATCAATTTAAATATTATATGTAGGTAGGTACCATAATAACAATATTTACATTATATTTATTCATTTAGAAGCGGACTTCATTGATTTGACATCGATATATACAAGCAATGGCAAGAAAAGTAATTCCGCCATCCCTATTTTTTAAAAGAGTCGTTACTTTTCAAAAACTTCGTGGCTTTGTTTCGGTTACAATTCTTGCAAAATGCAAAAAAATAGACAAAGATATTGTAAATTCTACGAATATGTCGGAAAAACTAAAGGATTATCAAGTCATTGACGTGTTCTGCGGCGGCACATTCTACAAAGTGAGGCACAAGGTCGACGATAACATATTCGCTTGGAAAGCTTACAATTGCTCCGCTCACACGGACGAACTAATACAGAACGTCGTCAACGAAGTGAAAACAATAAGCAAAGCGTCATCCGACAACCTACTGCGATACTACGACACCATTCTGCACGCGCCCACCAAGACTCTGTACTTTGTGCTCGAATATGTGTCGGGGCGCAGTCTCGCAGAACTGGCGGCGCAGGCTCAACGCGAGGACAAGCACTTCGCGGAGAGCTTCCTGTGGCGCCTCCTGCACGGGCTGGCCCTCGCCGCCCGCGCCGTCGAGGGGCTAGGGCTCGTCGTCCTCACGAAATGCATAACGTCCACCTCGGTCTTCGTCAGCGAGAATGCCGAGCTCCGCGTCAACTGCTACGAGTGGGCGCCACCGGGGTGCTCCCCCGTTGCCGACCTGACGGTGCAGGCGGCCGCGCTAGTGCGCTCGCTGTGCCTGCCGCCGCCACCTTTACGCGCAGGCGACAAGCTCCGGGAGTTCCGCTACAGCGACGACCTGCTGGCCGTGCTTCACTCTCTGGGGGTGCGACGCATTCTGCGCCCTGACGCCGTGCTCTACCATCCCACAGTGCTCACCAACCTGGAAACGCTCTCTGAGCCTCGGTGCATCGCTGATATACTGATCTCAACCGAGTACTCAGTTCTAGCATCCGAAGTGAACAAGTGTGACTCTGAAAAGGCAGTTGAACTTAGCAAGGCCATTCAGCCTCTGCCCCGGACGATATTTAACGTGGGAGACAGCCCTATTTATGGAAATGTGAGTCCGAAAAGGATAAATTCAGAAACTATTGATATCCATAACTTGAGTCGAGAGTCCCTGTCCCCCACGCTGGCCGCGCTGGCGTTGGAGCTGCCCGGGTTCGTGCCGCGCAGCCGGCGCGGGTGCAACGGCGCCGTGCAGGAATGCGGGCGGCCGCATCACGTAGCTGAGGAGACGTTCAGTCAGGAATGGTTAGCGCGACTGGCGGCGCTGCGCCGGCGCGAGGACGCACTGAACCTGCGCGAGAGGGACCTCATCGCCAAGGAGATACTGCAAAGCCCCAGCACTAAAGTGATCCCCCTCAATGATTCACAAGATATTCTGCAGAGCGACAGCAATGGCATCACGCTGCCTTCGATGCTGGAAGGCGTGCGGCCGGCATGGGTGTCGCGTCGGCGCCGGCGTCGCTCAGGCTCCGCGCGCCGCCGGAAGAGTTACGGCTATGAGGAGCTTGATAGTTCTCTATCTGCCGACCCCGGTGACAGCAGCCCTATGGTAATCACAGCTGCAAAGTTCACGAAAGACAACCTGCCGCGGCGCAATATATTCCCCGAATTTTCCACAAAAAAGGTGCACTTCACTGCTGCTCCCAACCCCTTTGCGGAGAGTGATGATAGTGTCACGTTAACATTCTACGATCTGGACAATGTTGATAAGGATGGCTACCAGGTCCCAAAGCGGAAACCCCAGAACGACATCAGCAGGTTCAAATATTTAGATCTAGAAAAAATATCCAATGAAAAGCGCTCCGCCATGAACTGTAGCCACTCCTCGCCATCTAAGCAAGCCAAGTTCAGTAAGAGTGTGTTGTGTGATGTCTCCAATCAGAGCAGTATCAGAAAGACTCCCTCTAAGAGCAGCCTGAGCTCCAACAGTTCCCGGTTGTCCATGCTGTCTGCCCGCAGCCACTGGAGCGTTGAGTCCAGTATGAGCAAGGTGAGTGACAGTGGAGTGTTTGAGCGCACTCGGGCGCGCCGCCAGTCGACAGCGCAGCCGCAGACGCCGGCGCCTCCTGCTGATGTCAAGAAAAAGCCCAGAAAGTCTTTGATACCTTTCAAGACTCCATTCAAGTTCATGTCCTCGAAATCATAAAATCTGTGATCTTCTTTTGAATTAAACAAATTGTGAAGTTATTTTTGTAAAATTTAAAGTTAATCTAGATATTTTTAAATGGTTGTGGTTTTAACTGTAACTGCTTAGTTGTAAAGTTCCATTTCTTATGTTCATTTAAACTGAACAAACTGAATGTGATTTTAGTGTATATTTCGAAAACGGACATCAACCCACCTTAACCCTAGAATAGAAAAACAGTAATTATTTAATTGATGAATTACATATTGCCATGAAATCAACTGCAATTTATGTGTGTTTGAAAGAAAGAAAGAAATTATAAAGTACATAGTTGAAGTGTGTATAATATTTTCTATTGTATATGACCTGTATAGATTCCACTTTGGAAGAAAGATTTAATTATTTTAATCAAATATGGTTTGGTAACTAATTTAGTACTTTTATGTAAGTTATATGTTAATCAGATAGAATATGTAGGTTTAAGTTTTTTAGTCTTTATTGTCTTCCGCTTGAATAAATTTATTGCAGAAAGAATTAAATGTGTCTTAGACTTGTTTGCATAAATGAAATTGTATCTCAAACTAGTTAAATTTTAATAGTTTTATTTCAACATATTATTTGTGTTTAGGGTTAATTAATAAATAAGCATATTTTAGAAAGCACGAGTTTTATTAAACATCACTAGTACGAGTTCACAGCATATATTCACTTCTTCTTCTTGAGCGCCTTGTCAGCTCCTTCCACGAACTTCTTGGGGAGTTCGTACTTCTCTATCAGTAGCTTGGCAACAAAGTGGGTCTGGAACAACAAAACAGTCACGTCATTATTTGTTATTTTAAAGTGAAAGCAGCATATGTATAATCATTATATTCTTATTGATAATAGTTTTTAAACTATGCAAAAGTCATAATTTTATTCATCTAAAATCAACACAATAAAAATATACTAAATTTTAGAAAAAAATCAGGAACTTTGGAAATCAGTTATCTGGTTAATTACCCTAAGTTCGAAATAATATTTTTACTTATTTACTATTAGTTTGGTATAATAAATAATCTACGTTTTATGATCAAGGCTCAATTATTATAAAATCACAACCTACAAATTACGGCAAAAATCACGGTAAGTAGGTGCATTCAATGTAAATCGGATTTTTGCATGAAAAACACATTTATGCTGTTTTCTGCTTCTTTTTATGATCACATTTGAACATGTCTTCCGTTTTTAAAATTTTTCAGAAAGCTTGGTCCGACTTTATTAGCCTACAAAAATGTAAATAGCATCTAATAAAAATTACGTAACCACCTGACGTCCGCGTCGGTCACTCGGACCACTCGGACCGCACGCGCAATATAATTACCTGTAATTTTACTTTGTATTTATGCAGGGCAGGGTTAGTATCTTAAATTTTTAGTAGTGAGGTTTACAGCTATCTGTTTGATCTATGTTTGCTAAGATGCGTATAAGTTTTTTTTTTGCTGCGTAAAGACCATTTTTGATTTGGTACTGTTTCCCCATAGGTTGTCAGAGTATGTTGATTTTGATTTTGATTCTGGAGGATAGTAAAGTTCAGAGCTATTCTCGGAGTTTCTCTGAAAGATAAGATTCGCAACGAATACATCCGACAGAGAACCAAGGTTATCGACATAGCTCAAAGGATTAGCAAGCTGAAGTGGCACTTTCAAAATTGTCACTTCTGTCACAACAATCTTTACCCAAACAAATATTTTCAAAGGTTTTCAAGAAATAAATAGAAAATGAGACAAAAATGGATAAAATAATTACAGATGTTATAAAAAACTGGATATAGAAGGTAATGTAAATGGTAAGGACGACCGATGTGGCGCGGTGGGCGAAGGTCTGCCTGCGACGCAGAAGGTTGCGGGTTCGATTCCCGCCTCGGGACAAATGTGTGTACGATCTGCAGACATTTGTTCAGGGTGTTCTGGTCGTTTTCTATATATAATAAAAAATATCTATCTATGTATTGTATTATATTATGTATATCAGTTATCTAGTACCCATAACACAAGCTCTGCTTAGCTTGGGGCTAGATAATGCTGTGTGAATTGTCCGGCATTATTTATTTATTTATAAAAAAAACAAATACTAATACTAAATTATTTACATTGTTATACAAAATTAGAGCTAGAACAGATAAAAATATTACAAACCTGACATAAGTAACAAATTACTAATATTGTTTTTTTTGTGTTAAATTTCTGATATTATTTTATGGAGCATTATAAGAATTTGTAATAATCTTGCGCGCCTTGACGCGGCAGAAGAATGTATTGGAGCTATTAGTTTATTGTTAAGACCCATTGTACCAACATTGTACCAACATTGTACCAACATTCCTGCAAATTTATGATTATGATCCTTTAATATTAAGATTACAATTTCTCCGTACTGACAGTTCAGTCCTTGTGCAGTCTAGTTTGTACGAGCTAAAATGCACGTGTGGCCACTGTAGTGTGTATTTGCACAGTCGTAACTGCACAAGTTGAACTGCGCAAGCAAGATGGAGCGTGTGGTCGGGCTATTAGGCAATTGTTGTTGGACAGGGCACCTTGGAAACCGAACACTAGACTAGGAATAGAATGGAGATATTACCTGATCCCCCTGCAGCATCAGTTGGTCGGCGCGCGCGGCGGGCGTGCGCGTCACGCCGCAGCTGGCCGCGATGCCGCGCTGGCAGACCGTCACCAGCGCGCCCAGGCTGAACCCAAACGATTCCAGGTTGGACACCAGCGTCACCTGGAACGCATGTTCCAACAATGTTACATGTTCCGCGACAAAGACTAGGAAGGTTGGCGGGTGCGGGGCGGGGGGCGCTCCCCTGTCTACTGCAGGCACCCGCGTAGCTTCGAGTGATGTGACGAGGCTATGACGTAACACCAGGTAGGCCATATACTTATTCTCTCAAAAGGCTGTAACAGTAGAGCATCCACCGAGCTTCGCTCGTCAGGCAGTTCTAGAACACTGAGTGCGGAAGGGATTTGATCACAGTGAAGATGAAGACAGCTTCCTGCACGGGGAGAACTCCAGGTACGTTTCACACGTGTAGACAGCTTCCTGCACGGGGAGAACTCTACGTTTCACACGTGTGGTATCGTGTTTAGCGGCATTCGTTTTTTCCGTTCTTCTGAACGTTCTCCGAGTCATCATCATCATCATCAGCCTATACCAGTCCACTGCTGGACATAGGCCTCCCCTAATGAGCGCCATAGCGCCCTGTCTTCAGCTTGCCGCATCCAGCATCTGCCAGCAGTCTTTCGCAAATCGTCATCCCACCTGGTAGGAGGGCGTCCTACACTACGTTTTCCGAGTCGCGGTCTCCACTCAAGAACACGTTTACCCCAGCGGTTGTCGGTTCTTCTCGAAATATGGCCAGCCCACTGCCATTTCAGCTTGCTGATCCTTTGAGCTATGTCGGTAACCTTGGTTCTCTGTCGGATGTATTCGTTGCGAATCCTATCTCCTTCAGAGAAACTCCGAGCATAGCTCTCTCCATAGCTCGCTGAGCGACTTTAAACTGGTGGACCAGCCCTACCGTGAGTGTCCACGTCTCAGCTCCGTAGGTCATGATGGGTAGGACGCACTGATTGAAAACTTTCGCTTTCAAGCATTGCGGTATGGATGACGAGAAGACTCGACGTAGTTTCCCAATCGCTGCCCATCCTAGCTGGATCCTCCTCTTGGCCTCCTTCTCGAAATTGTTTTTACCCAACTGCAAAATCTGCCCAAGGTAAGTGTACTCGGAAACAATTTCGAGAAGGTGGCCATGTACGACGATCGGTCCCGGATCAATGTGGCCATTGATCATGACCCTGGTTTTATCCAAGTTCATGCCAAGACCGATGCGTCGTGAGGCTGAAGCTAGGCCGTCCAGCATCAGGTTCAGCTCCTCCAGCGACTCCGCCATCAAGACTATGTCATCAGCGAATCGCAGGTGTGAGATGTAATCGCCGTTTATGTTTATGCCCTTACCTTTCCAGTCCAGCGTCTTAAACACATCTTCCAACGCGCTTGTGAACAGTTTCGGGATATAACATCCCCCTATCTCACACCACTTCGCAGTTGGATGGGTTTAGACTGCTGGCCCTGTACTTGGACACACATGGTGGCGGACTCCCGGTCCACGCCTTTGGAGTTCTCCCACTGTGAAGGACGGCATTAAACAGGTTCTGCAGCTCCTGTATAACAGGGGCTCCTCCTGCTTTCAGAAGCTCTGAAGTAATGCCGTCTTCATCGGGGGCTTTTCCATTTTTTAGCTGTCTCAGTGCCATCACGATCTCGTCTTGACTGATGTCTGGCAGTTCGTCGGTGTAGTGGCGTGTCAGGGTGGCTCTGGAATCATGGTCGTCCCTTTGGACATGAGGGGCATGTATAAACGGCCATAGAAATCCTCTATCTCGGCAGAGATCTCCGGCTTCGACAATACGGTCCTCCCATCGTGCGTTTTAAGCTTCGTCAGGTGGCTCCTGCCAAGCTGCTGAGTGAATACTTTGGACCCTCGGTTTCGCTCTATTGCCTCTTTAATGAGGCGTGTGTTGGAGCTCCGAAGGTCGCGCCGTACCATCTTCGCAATTCGCTTGTTCAGGTCCGACCTTTCAGACAAAGTCGCTTGGGTGGTTTCCCGTATTCTTGTCATCAACCCGAGAGTCTCGGCCGAGAGTTTGGATTTCCTGCCAGTACGCTGCTTTTTACAAAACTTGATGCCCTCTTTCTCAGCGTTTCGACCAGATTGTGCAGGGTCTCGTCAACGTCATCAGTGGGTTCTAAGGCAACAAATCTATCCCCGAGAAGCTGCTGAAACTTCTCGGTGCCCGCCACGATTTGGATTGGGCTAGGTCGGAGCGTGGACTTCATCAGACGGTTTCTTTCAAGCTTCAAGTTGATATTGAGAGAGCCTCGGAGGAGTCGGTGATCAGATCCGGTATTGAACCTGTTGATCACTGAGACATCTCTGAATATGTGCTTGCTATCCGTCATGATGAAGTCAATCTTATTTTTAGTCACACTGTCGGGGCTTCGCCATGTCCACTTCCTTTGAGGCTGCTTCTTAAAGAAGGAGTTCATTAAGAACAGCCCCTCTTTCTCAAGGAAGTTGAAAAGCATTTGCCCCCTGTGATTCCTAACTCCATAACCATGAGGGCCTATTCGGGATTCGTTGCCATTCTGAGTTCCCACCTCTCTCATCTCTCTTCTCCCAGTTCTCCGAGCATAGAGTGTAAACAATTTATCAAGTACGTGAGTGTTTTCGTTGAAATGCAAGGGTTTGAGTGAAACAGTAGGTTGACATTATACAGGGTGTCCCGAAACTCAACGTCAAGCCGAAAACGGAGGATAGGTGGGATCATGACGATCTGTCTCTGAGTGTCCACGTACCTTCTTGTTCCCGCTGCGCACCGCCACGTCCATCCTGACGGGCTCCAGCTTGCTCTTGGTCAGTCTCTGAGTGTCCACGTACCTTCTTGTTCCCGCTGCGCACCGCCACGTCCATCCTGACGGGCTCCAGCTTGCTCTTGGTCAGTCTCTGAGTGTCCACGTACCTTCTTGTTCCCGCTGCGCACCGCCACGTCCATCCTGACGGGCTCCAGCTTGCTCTTGGTCAGTCTCTGAGTGTCCACGTACCTTCTTGTTCCCGCTGCGCACCGCCACGTCCATCCTGACGGGCTCCAGCTTGCTCTTGGTCAGTCTCTGAGTGTCCACGTACCTTCTTGTTCCCGCTGCGCACCGCCACGTCCATCCTGACGGGCTCCAGCTTGCTCTTGGTCAGTCTCTGAGTGTCCACGTACCTTCTTGTTCCCGCTGCGCACCGCCACGTCCATCCTGACGGGCTCCAGCTTGCTCTTGGTCAGTCTCTGAGTGTCCACGTACCTTCTTGTTCCCGCTGCGCACCGCCACGTCCATCCTGACGGGCTCCAGCTTGCTCTTGGTCAGTCTCTGAGTGTCCACGTACCTTCTTGTTCCCGCTGCGCACCGCCACGTCCATCCTGACGGGCTCCAGCTTGCTCTTGGTCAGTCTCTGAGTGTTCACGTACCTTCTTGTTCCCGCTGCGCACCGCCACGTCCATCCTGACGGGCTCCAGCTTGCTCTTGGTCAGTCTCTGAGTGTCCACGTACCTTCTTGTTCCCGCTGCGCACCGCCACGTCCATCCTGACGGGCTCCAGCTTGCTCTTGGTCAGTCTCTGAGTGTCCACGTACCTTCTTGTTCCCGCTGCGCACCGCCACGTCCATCCTGACGGGCTCCAGCTTGCTCTTGGTCAGTCTCTGAGTGTCCACGTACCTTCTTGTTCCCGCTGCGCACCGCCACGTCCATCCTGACGGGCTCCAGCTTGCTCTTGGTCAGTCTCTGAGTGTCCACGTACCTTCTTGTTCCCGCTGCGCACCGCCACGTCCATCCTGACGGGCTCCAGCTTGCTCTTGGTCAGTCTCTGAGTGTCCACGTACCTTCTTGTTCCCGCTGCGCACCGCCACGTCCATCCTGACGGGCTCCAGCTTGCTCTTGGTCAGTCTCTGAGTGTCCACGTACCTTCTTGTTCCCGCTGCGCACCGCCACGTCCATTCTGACGGGCTCCAGCTTGCTCTTGGTCAGTCTCTGAGTGTCCACGTACCTTCTTGTTCCCGCTGCGCACCGCCACGTCCATCCTGACGGGCTCCAGCTTGCTCTTGGTCAGTCTCTGAGTGTCCACGTACCTTCTTGTTCCCGCTGCGCACCGCCACGTCCATCCTGACGGGCTCCAGCTTGCTCTTGGTCAGTCTCTGAGTGTCCACGTACCTTCTTGTTCCCGCTGCGCACCGCCACGTCCATCCTGACGGGCTCCAGCTTGCTCTTGGTCAGTCTCTGAGTGTCCACGTACCTTCTTGTTCCCGCTGCGCACCGCCACGTCCATCCTGACGGGCTCCAGCTTGCTCTTGGTCAGTCTCTGAGTGTCCACGTACCTTCTTGTTCCCGCTGCGCACCGCCACGTCCATCCTGACGGGCTCCAGCTTGCTCTTGGTCAGTCTCTGAGTGTCCACGTACCTTCTTGTTCCCGCTGCGCACCGCCACGTCCATCCTGACGGGCTCCAGCTTGCTCTTGGTCAGTCTCTGAGTGTCCACGTACCTTCTTGTTCCCGCTGCGCACCGCCACGTCCATCCTGACGGGCTCCAGCTTGCTCTTGGTCAGTCTCTGAGTGTCCACGTACCTTCTTGTTCCCGCTGCGCACCGCCACGTCCATCCTGACGGGCTCCAGCTTGCTCTTGGTCAGTCTCTGAGTGTCCACGTACCTTCTTGTTCCCGCTGCGCACCGCCACGTCCATCCTGACGGGCTCCAGCTTGCTCTTGGTCAGTCTCTGAGTGTCCACGTACCTTCTTGTTCCCGCTGCGCACCGCCACGTCCATCCTGACGGGCTCCAGCTTGCTCTTAGTCAGCGTGACCGTTCCGTCAGCAAACCGCATCTCGGTGGCCGCCGTCATCTTGCCTTGGACGCCGCTCATGAGCGCGTCCCACTTCACCAGCTCCTGGAAAGAGGCAGCGGTAATCATGTCAATTTGACTCTTGTCTTAGAACTGACAGGGATTGCATTTGATTATTTTGACCCGAGTAACAGCTACTGAAATTAGAAAAGCTATTAAAGAAATAAGTAGGGGCAAGTCACCGGGGCATGATGGTCTGAACATTGAGCACCTGCGGCATGCTGGAGTGCATTTACCTGGAGTACTGGCTATGTTTAACTCCCTATGTATTAGCCATGCATACTTACTCAATATGTTATTTTTTTTTACCTATACTTATTCTTTTATTTTTGTCAAATTCTAAAAATTCTTATTAGCTTTTTCTTTTGTATAGATTTGTTTTTATTTTGTACCGTGTTAGATATAAGTTTTGAATAAGTACTTTTGTCTCGTACTTACCTTTACTTTTTAAGTATTGTTATTGAAGTGCCCTAGCCGGGTCCATGTTTGGAACTCTTTTCTATTACAAGACCTACAAACAACATGTTATCAATAAAGAATTTGAATTTGAATTGAATACCACCCGACTGTATGAGGACTATTGTTGTACCGATAGTCAAGAATAGGACCGGAGATATCTCAGAAATAAACAACTACAGACCAATATCCCTGGCAACTATCTTGGCGAAGCTTTTAGACCGGATTCTGACAAAACACCTGGACCTGCACCTGCAAATGCATGATGGACAGTTCGGGTTTAGGCCTGGATTGTCTACCGAGATTGCTATTCAGAGCCTAAAGCAAACAGTCAGGTACTATATGGATAGGAGGACGCCGGTGTTTGCTTGTTTTTTAGACCTATCGCGAGCTTTTGACACGGTATGCTATGATATGCTGTGGCAAAAGCTATGTGACACAAGCCTCCCCAGGGAAATTTGTTCTATTTTTGAATATTGGTACAACAATCAAACCAATCAGGTTAAAGGGTCGGGGGGTATCCAGCTAGTCTTAGCTTCAGCTAGTCTCCGTCGAGACTGGCCGTCTTGGCTAGTCTCCGTCGAGACTGGCCTCCTTGGCTAGTCTCCGTCGAGACTGGCCTCCTTGGCTGGAGGACATCATCACCACCCCGACGACGCGCTACATAAGTTGCTAAATAGTGAAAAGGTTGTTACTAGGTAAGTACCTGTTCGGGCCTGTTCATGATCTTGGCGAGTAGTGCGTCCAAGGTGACGGCTCCTTTGGCCTGGCTGAGCGCCTTCCTCTTCACGTAGTCCGTGAGCGTGGCGCGCACCTCGGGCGCCGTTAGCGCGGAGCCCTTCCTACAGACACAGCGATTTACTACAAGCTTATGCACACACTTATTTTTTCTCTGTGAAAGTTGGTCCTGTAAAAGGGATCCACTGTGTGACTTTGTCTTAAGGCCGTCGCCCACTGCGGCACGCGGTCGTTAAAATTTGTAGAAAGTATCTAATATTTTAGTGTAATGAAAGAGACTCACTTGAGCGGCGCAAACAGATCCATGACAGCAGCCGTGATGCAGAACATCTCCCGGACGAGCGGCGGCGAGTAGTCCCTCACCTCCGGGGCCGGGGCCGGGGCCGCGGGAGGCAGGGCGCGGTGCGCGCGCGCCGCGGGGTGCGCCGCCCGGAGCGCCACCACGGCCGACACGCCCTTGTCCACCTCGCGCGTCTCCAGGAGACCTTCCTTGTAGGAGGTGCATTACATTACTCACACAACGTTACTACATAGCTACAATCAGGGAATACTAACTTATTACTTTGTTGTGTTTTCAGGTGACATTATCTACCTACACCATATTCAGCATTGAGAGGTCTCGTCGTTCAAATCCATGATGGTCCAACATGGTTCCATCAATGTGACCGTCTCAGACGATCCTGATGTGAACCAATGTGGTAGCTCCGTGCGACAATCTGTTGTTTAATTTAAATAATTATTTTGTTTGGAAGCAGAATACAAAAAGAAGCAAAACGTCAAAAGTGTTGCTGCACTAGCGCGGAGCCCGCGGTGCCGGCCGGGCCCGCGGTGCCGGCCGGGCCCGCGGCGCCGCGCGGACTCGACCACAACGTAGATATAATCAATGAGACAGCTCACATTTACAAATAATAAATAGTTAGAACAGTTCAAAAGTCGAATATCACCTGTTGCATAGCCTCGAGGAATTTGCTAAGTTTCTTGTAGGAAGACTTCTTCACGTCTAGCGAGCGGTCCGACGGACAGTGAGGCAGCATGTGCTTTCTGCAACGATACAATATCAGATTGCCGGTAAATAACCAATGGGGCAATGGTCTGCCTTTGGGCAAAAATAATAAAAAACGTCCCCCCCCCCCGCCCCCGCGCGGCGGCACAATACTGCCCAGATGATATGGCGGACGAACTGGACTCATTTATGCAAGACATGCTTCTGCCCGCGGCTTCGTACGCGTTTTTCCGGGATTCAACTATTTATTATTCCAGCATTTGTGTTATTCCAAGTTTAGAAGTTCCTACATCCATGGAAGATCGACCCGTGCACCACTTTCGGCTTCGTCTATCCCGAAACATCATCTCTTTACCAGCTCGCAATTAGTTGCACTGGCGACGCGGCATACACAACACAACACACAAGTAGTTGCACTGGCGACGCGGCATACACAACACAACACACAAGTAGTTGCACTGGCGACGCGGCATACACAACACAACACACAAGTAGTTGCACTGGCGACGCGGCATACACAACACAACACACAAGTAGTTGCACTGGCGACGCGGCATACACAACACAACACACAAGTAGTTGCACTGGCGACGCGGCATACACAACACAACACACAAGTAGTTGCACTGGCGACGCGGCATACACAACACAACACACAAGTAGTTGCACTGGCGACGCGGCATACACAACACAACACACAAGTAGTTGCACTGGCGACGCGGCATACACAACACAACACACAAGTAGTTGCACTGGCGACGCGGCATACACAACACAACACACAAGTAGTTGCACTGGCGACGCGGCATACACAACACAACACACAAGTAGTTGCACTGGCGACGCGGCATACACAACACAACACACAAGTAGTTGCACTGGCGACGCGGCATACACAACACAACACACAAGTAGTTGCACTGGCGACGCGGCATACACAACACAACACACAAGTAGTTGCACTGGCGACGCGGCATACACAACACAACACACATGTAGTTGCACTGGCGACGCGGCATACACAACACAACACACACACACACATACAAATTTTGAATATTTCTAATTTTATAGATATATTTTTAACTATTTCTTTTTTAATAAATGTTTATTCGTTATTTGTTTTAGTACCTACATCAAACTCGAAATTAAAAGAAGAATTATACATATAAAAAGTATGCTGTGCATTTCGGTAAAAACAAATTTGTATTCTAAAGTAATGGAAAGAATTATTAATTAAAGTAAATAAATAATAGAAATTAAAATAATAAACTAAAATATGACTTTCATGTTAAATGATAGGATTCTTCTGGACATTAAGATTAAATCTAAACAGTGTGCTTCCTCCTCGACTGTTTATAACTTGTCTGCATGGATCCTGCATCTGCATGGATCCTGCATCTGCATGGATCCTGCATCTGCATGGATCCTGCATCTGCATGGATCCTGTATCTGCATGGAGTCAATAACATTATTTATTTCCTCCTGAGGCAATTGCTCCCAGTGGAACTTGAGTAGGTATTTTTAGCTGTTGTTCCGTAGAAACCCCATCAAGATCTTTCATGACTCTTCTTTATTTATTTATTTTTATTCGGATTGCCATCAGCTTAACTATTAACAATAGAACTTAAAATAGATACAGAAAGCTAATAATAGGCACTCGCTAATAGAAACATAATAAAATACCTAAGTGTGAACACAAAACAAAAAAAAATCGTCGACAATTTCGTACTTAAGAGTCTGTCTGCGATAGTAGGTCCTGTAATGATTTCGAGGATGTAAAATTTCCCAAAGAACACAAAAGAGGGCTCTTTATTTACACGTAGGTAGACCTATACAAATTGACTATACCTAGAAGGGGCTAACATCTACCATATCAAAGAACCATATCAAAGTAAATTTACAAAACAATGCCTTTCATTTGATAAACCAATAGGTAACCAATAGCCGCCTTTTCGATAAAAAATATCCCCCTTTTCGAGCATTTTCCATGTTTTTTTTTTTCATAAATGTTCATTTGTACAGACCTCTATATTTTTCCTGTAAAATATAGATTGATATCTACAAACGCCTAATACATTGTAGGTACTTCTACGTGGATCGGTCTGCAATCTTCGGAGATAGGGGGGAGGGGAGGGGGGGTATGGTCAATTTTTTGACTTTTTTTGAAATATTTTAAAAAGTATGAAACCTACAGAAATTTCAAAAATTGTTTTGAAATTGTCAAAACGATACCTTTTGTTTGACATCCCTCTTGCCTCCCTAGGTCTCTTTTCAAATTTCAACATTATAATTTGTACTGAAAATATTCAATTTCATTTTTCATTTATTTATAGAAAAAGTTCTTGAAATCATTAATGGCGCACGAAATGTATCATTATTTCAAATTTCAAGTTAATAGCTGCAGTAGTTACTAAGATATTCAAGAAAGAGCGGGGACGGACAGAGCGAGACCGATCAAAACCTCAGAGCAATAACTAAAGCATAGAGAGAGCGAAGAAATTACGATATATCTAAGCTCTTCTCTCTTATAGCGCAGATTGTACTGGTTTAAGAGACAAACGCATATCTATCATGTAGGCTTAAAGCTAAATGGGCATTCCGAAGATGTCAAACGGTCACAGTTGATCTCTTATTACACGACCAATTAAAAAAAGCACAACAGATGCTTAGCACACGGTTAACCGTACAAAATATTTGATTTAGTTTCTTATTACGTCGTGAATGTAAATACGTGAGCTGGGTCATTATTTTACTAAAAAATAATAGATTTTGTGCATAAATCTGTTAAAAAAAAAGGTGCAAAGGACAGATGCATAAGCTTTTAAGATGGCTTGTTTTGTGTTATCGTGTAAATCACATTCATCACGGAAAGAAAACTATAAATGTGTAAGCTTTCACCGGTAATCCAACAAAGAAAGAATGCTCACAATCCAATTACGAGTTTCAGAGAAATGCGTATAGAAACATACATACAAAAACTTATGAAATTTGGCACACGTGTTTAGAAACCCACATAGAGTAACATTATGTGAATATTGTGAAATTCCAACAATGTTACATACATACGTATCGAATCGATAACCTTCTAAAGACATGACAATAACGTATGAACATTCAATTCAATAGTTAAATTATCTGTTAAAAATAAATTAATATCGATACTTCTGCAAAATCGGCACATCACTACCGAGACGAAAAAAGCGGACAGCATTGCCATAAGCAACCCATATATCTATATACCTATCCTCTTTTTTCACACTGATTGTGTTATAAGTCTAAAGAGTATAACTAGACTTAAATTTCACGGTCCCTCTATGTTATAGTTATTGCTCTGAGATCAAAACCGATCTTTGAAACCCTAAAAAGGGAAGAAAGTACGTAAATCCAAGCGAACAAATATGCGGGCGGCAAAAATATATGGGATTTTTTATTTTTTTAATTCAAAATTCAAGGCTAGAAACAGGCGGATGCCAAAATAAAAAGTTTTTATCTCGAAGCCCACCAAAATGCTACTGGCGACTTGCATTTTTTGAGAAAACTTGGCAGTATGTGTTTTTGAGTTTCAATAATTGTAATAGTTTTATTATAAATTACGAAGTTTAAAAACTTGACAGGTTATTTGAAAGATTTATTTGTAAAAAGCCTGGTTATTAGATGAGTAGATTAATTATTTATTGACAAACAGTTAGGTCACGAGGAAACAACCATGTTTTTACAATAAATAAATAAATATACCCATTCTACTCAATTGATAGGTCTGCCAATAAATAAAATCTTTGCAAATTCCATAAATGAAAACTGCAATTCAATATGGACTCTATTTCAATGATAAAAGAACCATTGAACCTGCAAAACTAAATTTGTCGACTTTCGTAATTCGTATGATTTTGTCAGCTGTCATCGTGGAAAAAGTAACGTGACCTCACGTCCATCCGAGGAGGCGTCCAGCCTCCGAATGACGTTGGTGGAAACGATTTTGGGTATTTGTCAAAGTAATATTCGATCTATAAGGTTCAAAATTGTTTTTGCAAAAAACACACTTGTTTTTAATTTAGCATTCGCACGAAGTAAAAATGTGTTTTTACCTTATAACAAGATTATTAGACAACCAATCGAAAAATAAAAAAAGCGTAACTAAAGAACTTCTACGTTCTTTTACAAAACAAAAACCCAACAAGAAAAGTGTGCTGTTCCTGAGATAAATAGCAAAATGTGTGAAAAACATCTGTTTTTCAAAAAAACAAACTATCGAGAAAACTTTCACCAATCGTGTTTTAAAAAAAACGTACTCCAATATAAAAGTTCGAAGTAACATTTCCCTAAATATGAAGGTGGTAGCTTTCACAGATTCTGAGATAAATAACGAATTTGAAACACAAAACTGCATATCATAGACTCTTAATAAAGTAATAAAAGAACAAGTAGTTACAATAAGTAAAAATTAAAAATATATAGCTACATCAAGTGCAAAAGAAGTTAAGAGTTATGCATCGCCTTGCCCTGTGAATGCTGGTGTTGAAAGGGTCAATGTTCAACATTTTGCTGATTTTTTCTTTGTAGTATATCTCACACATTTCAATGGGATTCAAGTCAGGCGACGATATACTCTCATTCTTCTCGCATCAGGCTTGAAACCGAATCGAGATTCATCGCAAGACAAAATTTATTTTGGTCCCATCGTTCTTGCGGCCATGGCACGCGTGGTCTGGTCTGGTCACCATTGAATAGTCTTTTTATCACTTTTTTTTCAAATTATATTCTTGTGTGTTTTGTACTGCAGCAGCAAATAAATAAATGTCTATGTCTATGAATACGATGAGGTCGATTTCCGTGACAAGGTGCACGTAGACCATACCTACTCTCGCAGTCTGTTTCGTACAGTTTGAGGACAAACAGCGGGACCATCAGCATTCTGTAGCCTTACTGCGATCTCTTGGGCAGTCAGCTTTGGTTCACGTCTACATGTTACCTGGATGTATCGGTCTTGACGACGAGTGGTACTACGCCCTCGGCCTTGGTGCTGTTCAGACGGATCACCTGTGTCACAATAACGCCTCCAGAGTCGGCAAATTATGCTTCTGTGGACGCCGAAATGCCGGGCAACATAGGCTTGACTGTTTTCGATTTCTAGCATCCTACAGCTCTCTGCATCTCTTCCGTAGTAAGAGATGACGACGCTCCATTGCTACAGTAAGACTTTGCGATATTATACGCGCCACATAACGAACGGTTACTGCGATTTCAATTTTTTGTGAAGTAAAACCACATCCATGAAATCACGTTGAATTGGACAAAAGAATGTTATAATTGTTTAAAAACATAAATTTACTTTACAAAACTGCCAGTATTAATTTGTTTAATAAGGAGGTTGACTATTCAATGAGGGTTTGATATTCCATGAAAGTTTAAAGCTAATAAAAAAAAAATTATACCAGCAAAGACTTGTGTTGCTTAGACTTTTTTGATGTGTGTACATCAGTCTGGTTCAGTACCTAGGAACTCCCTTGTTGATATGTGGCTGCAACATTCATTTAGTAACATTGCCAATAAGATCCTGAACATGACGGAAATAAACAAACATGGCGACTGGAAGCTTCGCTGGCGTGCGTCGCGTAAACCTAAGTGTTAGTATCTGTGGTGTAAACACAATGCATCCCCAAATTATTCCTCTTACAAAGATGTACTCTCCTATACGTGCGAAGTCAGGGCGGGTTGCTAGTGGTAAATAATATGAAGTCAGGTGTGACAGCTCACATACTTGTAGAGCAGGTTGGTCTTGAGAGGCAGCTCCACAGTCTTGGCCTCCAGCTTGAGGAAGCTCAGCAGGCACCAGCGGAGCAACGCGTCCATGTCTGTAGGGATCGCCTCCTCCGCGGGACAGGGTTCTGGAATTCATAGATTCATGGTATCATGGTGATGCTGGTGGGTTTACAACGACATCAACAGCAGAACTTGTATTGCGGATCAAGAATAATAATAATAAATAATGCTGGACAATTCACACAGCAGTATCAATATGAATATGTGTACAGTAGTTGACTACCTGCATGTTTTTTTTTCACAACATTGATAACTCTTTCAAAAAAAGACAGAGTAACACAGTAGCAAGCAATACTCATTTTCATTTCATCAATTTGAATTAAATTTGAAGTGTTCATCACGTTTGCTGACAGACCTGAGAGATGCGAATCATCGTTCTGTTCACATTCTACCGGTTTTGGCGTCTCGACAGGAATCACGCCAGGCGCGTTGTCCACGCGTGGGACTGCCGCCGGCTTGGGGCCCAGGGAAGGCCACTCCTCTTTCTCCTTTTGAAGAGATAGCTGAAATAATTTGGTAAAGGTACACAAACGCAGTGCTATGTCGCGTCGCGTAAGAAGAAACATTTTACTTTCATACATTATGTTTTGTCTCCAAACACATGTTTTTTCAAACGAAATTGTAAATTATGTCTGTCGCAGCTGATGTACGAAAGTCGAAACGGAATGCTTGTGACGCGACGGATCATGGTACAAACGGAATGCTTGTGACGCGACGGATCATGGTACAAAAGGTTTTTTGTTTCAGGAAAATGAATTTAACAAAAAAAAGATAAATCAGATAATCCTACAGGCCATAGAACGCGCATTTGGGCTTGTAGGAGTTGTAGGTCGTTCATTATTATAATGACAGAAAGTAGTAACTTAGTAAGTTACCTGTTGGAAGTTGGGACTGAGGTTGACGGGGACGCCCGCAGACCTGGGGGCTGCAATCTTGGGCCTCTCCATTTTGCTAAACTTCTGATCTTTGCACAGTGTGTCTCCGTAGACATGCAGTATGTCCAGGCATACTCCTCTGAAATATAATGCATTTGAATTAAAATTATGTATGAATTATTGACCTCACTACATTCTCATCATGAAATTAACATCAATAGGAGAAGCAGCTTTTTTAAAATTTCTTTAGTGTCCTTTAAAATCATCATCACCTTGTATTAGTCCACAGCTGGACATAGCACTCGCCCCGCCATAGCACCCTGTCTTCAGCTTGCCGCATCCAGCATCTGCCAGCATCTTTCGCAAATCGTCATCCCACCTAGTCGGAGGGCGTCCTACACTACGTTTGCCGAGTCGCGGTCTCCACTCACGTTTACCCCAGCGGTTGTCGGTTCTTCTCAACATATGGCCAGCCCACTGCCACTTCAGCTTGCTAATCCTTTGAGCTATGTCGACAACCTTGGTTCCCTTTAGAGAAACTCCCAGTATAGATCCCAGTTTAGAGTCGCCCAGCGAGAGCCCAGCTAAGACGAAAGGAGAGCCTTTCCTCTTACTTCTTGCTCGCTGGGCGACTCTAAACTGGTAGACTAGCCCTACGGCGAGTGTCCACGTCTCAGATCCATAGGACTAATTAAAAACCTACATTTTCAAGCATTGCGGTACGAGGAGACACTTACGAGGAGACACGACTTAGTGTCCCAAACGCTGTCCAACCTAGCTGGATCCTCCTCTTGGCCTCCTTCTCGAAATTGTGTTTACTCAACTGCATAACCTGCCCGAGATAAGTGTACTCAGAAACAAGTTCCAAGAAGGTGGCCATTGACTATGACAGGTCCCAGATCAATTTGGTAACCAATGAAAATAAAGTCATGATCAATAGTGATGACCTTGAATTTAACCAAGACTGATGCGCCGCGAGGCTGAAGCTGAAGCCGCCCAGCATTTGGTATCTTGATAGTATCTTAAAAATAAGCATAAAAACGGAGTAGTGGTGGTGTGAGGATAGTACTGCTGTACCCTCAGTTTGATCTCTCTACTCTCAGATTGGTGTTCACGAGCCAACGCTGTGGTGTGAGGATAGTACTGCTGTACCCTCAGTTTGATCTCTCTACTCTCAGATTGGTGTTCACGAGCCAACGCTGTGGTGTGAGGATAGTACTGCTGTACCCTCAGTTTGATCTCTCTACTCTCAGATTGGTGTTCACGAGCCAACGCTGTGGTGTGAGGATAGTACTGCTGTACCCTCAGTTTGATCTCTCTACTCTCAGATTGGTGTTCACGAGCCAACGCTGTGGTGTGAGGATAGTACTGCTGTACCCTCAGTTTGATCTCTCTACTCTCAGATTGGTGTTCACGAGCCAACGCTGTGGTGTGAGGATAGTACTGCTGTACCCTCAGTTTGATCTCTCTACTCTCAGATTGGTGTTCACGAGCCAACGCTGTGGTGTGAGGATAGTACTGCTGTACCCTCAGTTTGATCTCTCTACTCTCAGATTGGTGTTCACGAGCCAACGCTGTGGTGTGAGGATAGTACTGCTGTACCCTCAGTTTGATCTCTCTACTCTCAGATTGGTGTTCACGAGCCAACACTGTGGTGTGAGGATAGTACTGCTGTACCCTCAGTTTGATCTCTCTACTCTCAGATTGGTGTTCACGAGCCAACGCTGTGGTGTGAGGATAGTACTGCTGTACCCTCAGTTTGATCTCTCTACTCTCAGATTGGTGTTCACGAGCCAACGCTGTGGTGTGAGGATAGTACTGCTGTACCCTCAGTTTGATCTCTCTACTCTCAGATTGGTGTTCACGAGCCAACGCTGTGGTGTATCCTGACTCAGATCTCACATGGATCAAATATGTTAAAGATCGTCTAAGTCATGTACATACACATTGGGATGGAGAAGTATTGTGATAATGTGAGTAACATTTGATTGAGGCTTAGAATTTGCACCCAACTCTTCTCGTAGGGGTTGTAAGAGGTGATTAAGGGACATACACCTATGAGATAAAAGCCAATAAGGCAGTTATGTGGCGGAGCCCTGCATCCAGCAGTGGACCATTAATGGTTGTTCATATTCATATATTTATTCACCGTAGGAGCACAAGGCACACTTGGTTATAAGGATATCTCTCTATATTATTATGACAAACCAGAATATTAAATTTTTTTTTGTTGTTGAGGTGAGGTGAGGAACATTTGATCAAAGACAATCACTTATGGACAATCAAAGCAACACTCCAGCCCCGCCCAGCCTCAAGTAAAATGAAATAGATAAATTACTTATCTTGTGCTTTCCAGAAAGTGATACAATTTCTCTATTTTACTTTTGCATCATCTGATAAAAATAGATGATGCTGGAGTTTCACTTCAGACTTCATACAGCATCACCAGCCTTTGTAACCCCAAAGTACCAAAGTAATAACAGATGTAAGGCTACAGAGATCCAGTGGAGACCTACGAGGTTCTCAGCAGCATATCTGCACTGGACATGGCGGCGCGGCCGACGAGGCACGCGGCGGCGTTGTCCTCCGTCCGCGCGCCCAGCAGCGCTCCGCACTGGAACAGAGGGAAGCCCTCGCTGATCGGGGGCAGCGACACTCCAGGGAGGTACAGGGGGGCACCATTTTGAACCTACAAACACAATGTGAACTGTTATTAAAACAAAACCACAATACCTTAGCAAGTACTAATAAGATAAGTAGCTATACCTTAGCAAGTACTGGTGAATGAATAGTGAGCACTGGAACAAGATCTGGAAGTCTCCACAGCGCGCAGACGGTGGGCACCAGCCCGTGCGGTGTCTCCACCAGCAGCGGGGCTCCATCCACTACGTACACGCTCACGGTGTCGCCTGAATGCAGCACCAGCTTCATGCACGAGCATGTTCCCTTAGGAGGCAATAACTCTTTTACTTTCTCTTCTGTAGCCGAGGGAAACTCATCCTGAACACGCTGCACAAGGACCTTTCTGAAAATCAAAGCAAATTCTTATTAAAAATCGCACTGAGTCTAGTTATAACAAAGCATTAAACAATTGTTTTTACTTTTCAGAATTTTTCAGCGCATTGTTTGATTTCAGATTGTAAGGCTTCGCAAACATTTTGTAAATTATTTATAGGTGATTTTAAGGAAGGGTGGTAGACATTTGGATAGGAAATTTGTGATTGAAATCATCAAAAAGAAAATATATACTTTGCCGAATCCCGCATAAAATAGGGTTATGTTGTGATGGGATGGGGCTGCAGACATTGACATTACCAACTTATTTGACATTTACTTTGACAAATATTCCAACGTGAATTCTGAAAAAAAGACAACACTATCAGTTTCCCAAAGATTGTCAGTACCTGTCACAACATGGTTTGTCGCGGATTGGCGCGAAATTCAAACTTTTTTTAGGTTTTTTAGGTTTTTTAGGTATTTATTTTGCTTTCCACAAGCAATAAAACGATAAAACTAACGAATAAGTAATTTGCCGCAAATCGTAAACCATTTTCTATGAATTTATGGTAAAAAAAATCTACTTTGTTCGTTTGTATTTTGGGAGCATTTGGGAAAATGTAGCTTTTTAGCACAAATTTTCGTATATTCCCAAAATGCTCCAAAACTACTAGTAAATCGATGTTGGTTTTATCATGAGTTCACAGAAAATGGTTTACGAATTACAGCGAATTACTTTGTCGTTAGTTTTATTTCTTGGGGAACGCAGAAAAAAATATAAACTACAAAAAATATTTGAATTTCGCGTCAACCCGCGACGATCAAGCATAATATGAAGGCACTTTATATCCTTGGTTTAATCACAGCAGTAAACACGGTAGTTATTGATACACATTGCAGTAAACTATGCACAGCTCTACGTCTACATAGACTGAAAGACAGAGACTTAGCTGATCGGTATGACGGAACAGAAAAAAAAGTATGAACCTACCTATTATTTATCGTATTTTTATTGAAATTTGACGGGACTTCAAAGTATTCAAGTCAATTCTACAAAATATATATTGATCGACTAGGGACGAGATCGAGTTACTTGACTCCACATATCTGTGCTTGACTCAGTGAGAAGTCTCACCAGTTTCTCGACCCTGAGTCTTAAATTCTCAATCAACAACCTCTTACTAAATGCTAAAAAAACCAAATGCATAAAATTCATGTTACCAAATGTAAGAGAACTCCCAACTAAGATAATGCTAAAGGATGAGATCGTTGACCTTGTCGACTCAACGGTTTTCCTAGGGTTACATATTGATTCCTCTCTTCAATGGAGACCGCAAATTGATGCTCTCGCAGGCAAACTTAGTTCAGCAGCATATGCGGTTCGAACAATTAGATAATATATTACCGATGAAGATACAGCTAGGTTAGTTAGTATTTCAGTTACTTCCATAGTATCATGTCTTATGGTATTTTGCTTTGGGGACGGGCAGCCGACATTCAGACTATCTTTGTTCTCCAAAAAAGGGCTGTACGCGCAATTTATAAATTAAAGCCACGCCACTCTTTGAGGGAATTATTTAAAGACAGAATCAGACTGTCCGATAAACCTCCGAAGGCTTATCGATAGCTACCTGAAGGACCGTTCCGTCAAAGTGCGATATGCTGGGTGCGAACACCACAAAAAGACCAACAAAGGGTGTGTTCAGGGTTCCATCGGAGGACCAATGCTTTGGAATCTTCTCCTGGACCCCCTTCTCAAAGGTCTGGACCAGCGTGGACATTATAGTCAGGCTTTCGCCGAAGACGTGGTGATGCTTTTTGATGGGGACACAGCATTAGAGGTTCAAACACAGGCTAATGCCGCTCTCGCCTATGTTCGGGAGTGGGGTATCGAAAATAAACTAAAATTTGCTCCGCATAAAACCTGCGCGATGATCCTAACAAGGAAACTCAAATACGATACACCACTCCTGACGATGGGTGGGATCGGCATTGGCATGTCCACCGAGGTTAGGCTGCTGGGACTGACCATCGACAGCAAGCTAACATTCAATACTCACACCGCAAATACATGCAGAAAGGCAAGCAGCTGTCGAGGGCAGCCCGAAGCTGGGGGCTCCATCCTGAGGTGATCCGAGTCATCTACATGGCTGCAGTGGAACCTGTAATGACCTATGCGGCTAGCGTCTGGGCACCTGCTACCAAAAAACTTAAAGTGCGAAAACATCTAAACGCGGTCCAGAGATTTTTTGCCCTGAAGCTAACAAAAGCCTACCGCACAGTGTCACTAAACTCAGCACTAGTACTAGCTGGTATACTCCCATTGGATCTTAGGATCCAGGAAGCAGCTATCTTATATGAGACTAAGCGCGGGATTCCCCAGCTGATGTTGGGAGACAGAGAAGTCGAAATGATGGCATCATATGATCTAACTCCGCACCCGGCAAAGCATTTGGAGGTGGAGTTCATGAGCCTGGAAAACCATCAAGACGTTGAGCAAAACAACGACCAGGCAGTCCGAATTTTTACGGATGGTAGCAAGATTGAGGGTAAGGTTGGGGCGGTTTCATATAAATATTGAGTTATATACAAATTAGATAATCTTTATTCAGAAAGAAAATAACAATCAAATAACAAATTTAAATTAAAACTAGTATTTACAATAGAAACAATTAAGCTATCTGCAAACTGTTGCAAACAATCTACAGGTAGCTCAACTGATCCATATCAATACCAGTTGGAAGCGTGCCTAAGACACTGGCTGCATTGCCCCGCTGTATAGCAATGCTGATGCGCTGTGCCAGATACTCACCAGCTCTCGGGTCACGCGTCGCTTCGACCAGACGCTCAGATAATTTTTTGAAAACCCGGAGAGCCTCGGTACCCCACGAACCTAGGGTCTCGACTCCAAGGGGAGCAAATGTGTAGGCTCTGTCGAGACTTGCATATTTGCGCCTCTTGAGATCTTCGGCTAAATCTGCCGCCGCACCAGCCCTCACGGAAGTCCTAGGAAGATGGGAAGGCGCGAGTGTGTCGACACATGTAGCGTCCCACACAATAGGCCTCCCCAACTCCCATGGGACTAGAGTCATGCCGTCAGGCCTCTTACCATCGTCACGCAACAGACCATTCGGTTCGAGAATAGCTGGTACGTTAGCGGTGGTAAAGGCCCGCCGGATGATGTCGTTCAGGCTGGCATGACGAAATATCCGACCGGCAGCCCTAGTACACGATAATCCGTGATGACCGAGCTGTTCGACAGCAGTACCGCACTGGCATTGATGAGGCGCGCAACACCTTGCACCCAACCGAAGACAAGTTGCGACACGGAAAGTTACGGGATCCAATAAAGTGCCAGTGTTATATGAAGGAAGTGCTTGCAACCAATGTCCTGACTCCCATTTAGAAACGGCTAGAAGACGGGCACGATCTGCAGAGCTGGAGCACGTTTGTAACAAACAATTCCGTGTCAACTCATACAGAGGCCCGTCCCATTGCCGTTGGGACAAAAGAGATTTTGGGGGAGCAGCATCGGGGCAAGCACTATGCCAAGCAGATCGAGCTTCGTATAAAAATGAAATTTTGAATGAAATTCCAGGTATAACCAAATGAGAGGGCTTTAAAAAATTTTCAACTAAGGAACTAGTGCTGTAGACAGAAGACAAGAACGCTGGTAGGGCTACACTTGAAATTTTGCGTATACCTAAGCCTCCCAATTTTACAGGCAGGGAGGCCTGCGACCATGCCTTGTCATCCAAATATATATTCAAAACCGATGATAAAGTATTCTTTATTATGTTGTCTAAGCCTTCCAAGAGCTCGCTGTGTTTCCACAGTTGACAACATCTCAAAGAATATGTAAATTTAGGTACAAACAGGCAAAACCGAATAATTGTAAAAGCCATATGGCTATTAATTTTGAGAAGTCTGTCTGAAGTTCTGTTAAAATTTTGAATTTTTTTATCTACAAATGGCTGAAAAGACTCATCAAGAATTGGTGACCCAAGGAGTCGAAGTGAACATTTATCTACAATTGAAATGTTGGGGGCCAAACTATTAAATTTACCAATGATATTTACAACTAATATTTACACTTACATCTATTTACTAAAAATCTAAGCCGTCACCAGAAGGCAGAGTGCCCAGAATGCTGGCAGCATTGCCACGTTGAATGGCAATGCTAATTCGTTGACCGAAATAAAAACCAGCATTCCGATCACCTGTGGACTCTATTAGTAGTTTTGTAAGATCTTTAACCAATGATATTGTTTTTATCTACACAAGAGTCCGAAATAAACAGCTCGCATTTTGAAAAATTTAGTGCCAATCCAATTTTTTGAAATTCGTCAGTGATGGTTTTTAAATCATCAAAAACTGTGTTCACCTCTCCACCCAGAGTTCCGTCATCCAAATACCAAACATTTAGCTTGGATTGGAGACGTTGAATAATAGGTTGGATCGCAAGGCTAAAAATGGCCGGACCAAGAGGGTCGCCCTGCTGAGAGCCAACAGCGGATGAAATGACATTGTGCCTATAAATTAATTTTGAGGGTGAACCATAACACTGCCAGAAAAAAGGGTAAATTTCTGGAATTTTGTCTTTAATTTCTTTTAGCAAGGCGCCCCTGTCTACGGAATTGAAGGCATTTTTGACGTCTACCTTCAGAACTACCTCCCCATAATTTTGGTTCAAAAATGTACGAAGGGAATGTACTGCGGCCTCACATCCGCCTCGCGAACCAAAGCCTAACTGAATTGGTCGGAAATAGTCGCCTAGGTGGTCGGCTTCTTTTCGACAGCAGACTTTAGCCGCAAGGCGGCGGTAAGTGGTGCCCACGGCTATGGGTCTTATGCCGCCATCCTTCTTTTTTAGTGCGCAAAGATTTGCACCGTACAGGAGTTCTGTGATCTCGCTGTGGACTCGGCCTGACAACATCAGGTTGATTAGAGAGGTCAAGGCCTCCAGAAGGACTTCACCTGCATGGCCAGACCCGCCAGAAAGTAGATCTTTTAGATGCTGTGGAGACACAGCATCGAGGCCGCCGGCAGAGCCACTCTGAAAAGACATGACCGCTTTAAGCACGTCCTGGCTGGTCGTGCCCATAGCGCCATCACTCTCTTGCGGTGGATCGGGGAGTTGGAGATCGACCCCTGCGGGAAAAATTAGATTATATTTAGACTGAGATAAGTATAATGTATTAATTTTAAGTTTTATAAAACTTACTAGTGGTTTCTTTTTCGCTTCTTCCACTAGTGGACAAAAAATTGAAGCGAATAAAATCAATAACATCATTATTTCTTATTTGATAATAATGACTATTTATAAACCTGTTTATAGTATTAAATTTGACTTGTCAAAGTGCTTATTTTGTAAGCTTAACGAAATAAACGTTATTGATATTTATTTGATATTTAACAAATTTTTTTTTAGGTAGGTAGGTGTAGGTACCTACTTTTATTTTTGGTCATTCTTTGGGATATTTTTTTCAATTGGAACAACTAAAGAAAACAAAAGGCTTTTATCTATATAGTATGGGTAAGTAAAAGTAATGAGTGAGAATGCTTGAAAAAGTCGTTTGCAATGCAAAGCCCCGAGAAGTAATTTTCTGTTGAAAAGAAGTTCATGTTTCAGCAAGCACCTTGCCGCCAGCTAGCTCGACGAACTACTGGCCTGCTCCCGTTCCTCCCGGCACTTGACCGGGTTGGCTGCCCCGGCCCTGGCCCTCAGCCTCACAGCTCTTCACAGGCTACCCAACTAGGCTGCGGGTTTTCAGTTTAGTTAGTTTTCATTCAGCTGTGCTCCTTACCATTTACCTTCTTACTACGAAACGAACCACCACCATCGTGAATGTGATACCTATAGGTACCTACACCTACCTATGTTAGCGTTAACTCCCTAAGGTGCACACTGAGTAATAGGTAATAACTGTAATAAGGGTGTACACATAACCATGTTCAAGTGCGAGTATGACATAACGCCGACTTTGAAGTTGGTTTTTTGGCAGATTATTTTTATTTCTACCACGTTCTTCACAATATAACAGAGGTATAGGTATAAAACAAATGCAATCTAGTTCGTAATCAAATCGATTATCGATTACATTTAATTAGACCACAAGGAGGTGTTTATTTATTGTTTTCCTTCAATAGTTGAGAGTAGTCAGGGCTGGCACCTACATATATGTTGTTGTTCTAAACATGTAGGTACCTAGAGGTAGGTAGAATGGTACATATTGTAATATTTTAAAATGAGAAGAAAACCCCCTCGTTATCATATCAAGAAACATGTTTACAACTAGTTGCATATAAATCTTGTCTAATACTTGTCTCAAACATTTTTTCGTTCACACTGCGTAGCCACTAAATAGTCATCATCATCAGACTATATTAGTCCACTGCTGGACATAGGCCTCCCCTAATGAGCGCCATAGCGCCCTGTCTTCAGCTTGCCGTATCCAGCATCTGCAAGCAGTCTTTCGCAAATCGTCATCCCACCTGGTAGGAGGGCGTCCCACACTACGTTTGCCGAGTCGCAGTCTCCACTCAAGAACACATTTACCCCAGCGCGGTTGTCGGTTCTTCTCGAGATATGACCGACCCACTGCCACTTCAGCTTACTAATCCTATAACACGATGGTGATGGTTGGAGTTACACTAAATAGTACTCAAGTATAAAACACATCTGCATTTACACTTAATGTCTACGACATGTTTCAATATTTTCTGATGCGTTTACAGTGTTCTCATCACTACAAAAAGCAGTCGTGTACGTGTGACAAGTACCTAGGTACTAGTATAGTATTATATTATCTGTACCTAGGTATTGTTTATTGGTAAAAACGAGAGCAGTAGATATGTTAAAACAAGTTTTAATCTCTAGTTTAAACAAGTTTCAATGTCTGTTTATCCTTGTTGGATAATTTTTTTACTTTTTACAACAAGTACCTACCTAGTACCTAAGTATCAAAAAATATGTCCAAAACATGTAGCTAACAAGAAGTTCACAATAATACTTACATAGTTTATTACAAAATGTTAATGAATAGAAAATGTTTTAAACAGATACCTGGTCTAACTGGTCCTGGTCTGTTTAAAACATTTTCGAGTCTCAACACAAAAACTAAAACTTACACAAAACTTGTCAAATACATAGTACTTAAAGGTAAAAAAGCTTCTTGAGATTAGCTGAAAGTGCTGAAACCCTCTTGTCTGGAGTTCCGAAACACCTTTTTAGGGTTCCGTACCCAAAGGGTAAAACGGAACCTTATTACTAGGACTCCGTCCGTCCGTTCGTCGTCCGTCCGTCTGTCACCAGGCTGTATCTCATGAACCGTGATAGTTAGACAGATTAAATTTCACAGATTTCTGTGGCGCTATAATAACAAATACTAAAAAACAGAATAAAATAAATATTTAATGGGGCTCCCCACGGGGGCTCCCATACAATAAACGTGTTTTTTGCTGTTGTTATAGTTACGGTACGGAATCCTTCGTGCGCGAGTAGTTGTATATTTTTTTAAGTGAGCATTCGTACAAAATTGCAATCGCGTCCGACACAATCGGAACTCTGACCCCCTTCCTTTCCGAACCATAGTTTTATGAAAAATCTTTAAACAAGTGTTTTAAATTATGGCTGCCAGTACAAAAAATGCATTGCAGCCAGGGACGAGGGAAATATTGCAGCCAGGGAAATATTGCAGCCAGGGACGCGGGAAATATTGCAGCCATTTCAATTCAAGTCAAACTACGAATCTCTATCTTTCATACTTAACCACATCAACCAAATTATTCGGGATATTTAATCAAATCCAGAAACACTGTTTAATTTGTTTTGAAAATAACTTTAATAGAATGAAGTAATTACTTACAACTAATATTTTCACATGAATATACAACATTTTCTAAAAATCTAAGCCATCACCACTCACCAGAAGGCAGAGTGCCTAGAATGCTAAAAAATATGCAAAATAAAAGCCAGCATTCCAATCACCTGTGGACTCTAATTTGGAGTTTTGTAAAATCTTTATATATTGCAGTGGCCCAGGTCTCCAAGGACTAGGGTTTCCAATCCAAACGGCTCAAATAAGTAACCTCGGTCAAGATTAGCGTATTTTCACCATTTGAGGGACTCCGCAGCGCGGCTATCTACATAAGTGGCATCTCGAATAGGCAGTATAGGCACAGTACACATGAATAAGGGTGGTATTTCCAGGTTGTGCAGTAAAAGGTACCACCAAATTTCAGCGGTTTGGGTAAGCGTTGACCCTAGAAAATCGCTTGTTCTTTTAGATTTATATTTAAGGATAGATAGATAGAAACGTAGTGTAGGACGCCCTCCGACCAGCAGATCGATTACGGTAAAATACCCCATCCAAATTTGACATTTGAAAGCCCGTAGGATGGCCTTCGAGCCTCCCATCCATCCAATTGTAAATAAAATAGCCGTCACTGAGACGATTGCCAGTCCCAGCTGAAATTGAAGCCCATGAATGAATGAGATGAATGCTTTTGACAGTAAATAGAACGATTTTGACGTAAGGTTGTTTTCTTTTCAATTGACATTGACATACCCTAATTTCCAGTTGACGTCCCCTGCCACCTATCGATTTATTTGGACCTATTTTTTTTCTTTTTAAAATGCTAATCGAAAACCCCTTATTGTGATGTTATAAAAGTTGATATTGCTCACATTCGGTAGGTAGTTGTAAAAAATAGATAAATAAATCAACAAAAAGAAAAAGGGCAAGAAAATGGCCCAATATGCTAAACTGGCAACATTTCACTGAAAACTTCTACCATGACAATGACAGTTCCGATGCATGTTCTTGATAACGTTTCATTGCCGCAATTCTGACTCCAAATACAGTAACATAACCTTCATGATATTTTTATTTCATGTACCCTTATATTTTCTTAGGCAACCCAACTATTAAATGTTTCAGCCTTAATATTTATTATTTCAACACAGACTATGAAGCCCCTAACGTACTTGGAGAAGAAAAGAGACGTTTTCTAAAAATTTTTAAATCATCAGTTTTAGGACAATATTTAGGCAAAATCGAAAACGAAACGTAAAATGGGGAATCCACTTCGTTCACTCCGTGTTCACTCACATTGACCATCCAGCCATAAAATTTAGTGCAATTCTATTTCTCCCATCGATGGAATCGAACCCAGTCGCCCATCCATTGATCCATTGAGAATAGCGTAATCACTCTGCAGGTGGGATGACGATTTGCGAAAGACTGCTGGCAGATGCTGGATGCGGCAAGCTGAAGACAGGGCGCTATGGCGCTCATTGGGGGAGGCCTATGTCCAGCAGTGGACTGGTATAGGCTGATGATTATGATGATGAGATAGATAGATAGATAGATGGCAACAAATGAATGATATGATATGCGGGGCAATGCAGCCAGTGTCTTGGGCACGCTTCCGAATGGTACTGATAGGGATCAGTTGAGCTACCTGTAGATTGTTTGCAACAGTCTGCAGTTAGCTCAATTGTTTCAATATAAAACAAATACTACATAAAACAAATACTGGTTTTAATTTAATTTTATTATTTGCTTGTAATTTTCTTTATACTTAGATAATTTTTTATTAGGCCTTGTTGTTTTATTTCCCTACTACCTACCTACCTATCACGTTTCCGTATTCGAATTTTGTTGAGCGACTGCTTCACCCCTACCCTAGTCACTTAACACCTAGCAAATGTGGAATTGATGTAATGTAATGAAATTGCAAACAAAATGCATGTAAAGCCATAAACTGTCTGCACGGGGGCGGCGGCGCGGCGCGGCGGCGCGGCGGCGGCGGGCTGAGTGGGCGCGGGCGGCTGTTTACTGTTTACCTGCTACCGAAGGTACTTGTGCTGTTTAGTGATGATAGGTGGAACAAAAAATACTACGACATTGTCTTGGAAAATTCCTCCATTATTTTCCTAATCATAATTTCCTATGGTTGGAACATCAGCCAGCAGCTCTTCTAATCTAATAGGTATCTACATCGTCTACCTTTGTCTCTTTCATTTACATGCATGTCTATTCTCTCGGGTTCTTACTTTTTCAATCTGTTTAACGTTTAACCACGTTTAACGCGATATTTTTTTGTGTATCTTTGAACAGGCTACGACACGGCCTGTTCAAAGATACTTATTGTATTGCGGACCTTGCTGTAGGTACAAATTTGACGACCTCAGTGGCGCAGCGGGCGAGAGTCTCCCTGCGACGCAAGAGGTTGCGGGTTCGATCCCCGCCTCGGAACAAATTTGTGTACGATCTGCAGAAATTTGTTCCGTTGGTCTGGGTGTTTTCTATGTATAATAAAAAATATCTATCTATGTAATGTATAATATTACGTATATCAGTTATCTAGTACCCATAACACAAGCTCTGCTTACCTTGGGGCTAGATAATGCTGTGTGAATTGTCCAGCATTATTTATTTATTATTATTATTATTTATAATGCGTGCTCATAATCACTGATCGATCAGTGATCATAAGACCTAGTCCTTATTGCGTACCTAAGTAATCTTTACATGTAGGTATTCTCTTCTCAACTCTCTCTCCCTGGTACTGTACCTACTCTGTTGTGTACCTACAACTTACAAGTATAGAATTCGTGGCCTTCTAAAGTATTCCTCTTTTAAAAGCACACATCGTATCAGATAGTGATGTGATGATGGACGAGTGTCCTCTAGTCCACTCCTCATGGACACTTTGGACAGAGGGGCTCGGCCCCGCAGGCCGCAGGTCCGCGAGACGTGCGTGCCCTGTGTGAGTGCTCCTTGTCTGCCACGTACGCCTTCTTCTAACTAATCTAATGCACTTGCGTTTCTACTAATGGCTGTTTCCTCAATTGCCTGATAGCAAAATTGGTTTGTAACATGTCGTTGTTTTTGTTTGCTTGGAAATAAACAGATAAGCTGCTTCTTTTCCAAAATAGGTACCTACCTCAGTGATCGTTACCATCAGCCCGGTCACAAGCATACCTAACAGTTACCATCAGCCCTGTCACAAGCATACCTAACAGTTACCATCAGCCCGGTCACAAGCATACCTAACAGTTACCATCAGCCCGGTCACAAGCATACCTAACAGTTACCATCAGCCCGGTCACAAGCATACCTAACAGTTACCATCAGCCCGGTCACAAGCATACCTAACAGTTACCAAAGGCAAGGTACTACATCAGCCCGGTCACAAGCATACCTAAATTACCTAACAGTTACCAAAGGCAAGGTACTCCTACTCCTACTCCTACTCCTACTCCTACTCCTACTCCTACTCCTACTCCTTTATAGATACCTACTCAATTTAAAAGACTCGAAAAGAAGATCTAGAACTTTACGATTATTTAACCAAATGAACAGATTTCAGTAAAGTAAAGTGTAAATTACCAAATGATAATTTCTCCTGGTGAGTGGTGTGGTGGGCAAAACACCAAACAAATACGACGAGTATGAACCACTCCGAATAAAAATAATAACATCTAGAAATACATAATTACAACTAAGTAAGAAACCGGATAGTGTAGCGCATTTTGTCGGATAGTCGCAGACTGTTGCGTCCGTCTACGGAAGTGGCCGGAAGTCGGATCGGAACAGCCCTTGTACGTGACGTATACCTACCTGACTAGACAGGATCCACGAATAATTTAGATTTGAAGCTCTAAATGTATTGTATTGTATTGTATTCATCCGCTAGCCGCATCTCATTGTCCCGAGAAGTTTCCTCGTGAACTTCTCACAGTCCCGCGTCATCTCCTGGAACAAAACCTTGTTTTGGCTCCGCTTCCGTTCCCACGATGATGGCCGCCGCCACGTTGCTGCACTGCGACGAAATTCACAAAGTTTGGTCTCAGCCTTATTCTCGATCCAAATACATTTTAAATCCATATACTGGTAGGTACTTGATTACAGAAATGTTAGCAATGTCTAGGACTAAAATTTCTCACGTGTCTATTGTGCGTGGTTTAGAAGTGCGCAAGCGCCGCCGACAAATCCGCTTTATGGGCCATTATTATGCAGATGCGAAAGTGAAATGGCTGTCGAATGCTCTCATCTGAGTCAAATGACTACTTACTACTTAGTTTTATTGGACTAGGTTTCTCTATTCTTATGAATTTCTCCAGAAGATAGATAAGTATCACTTCATTAAGTACCTAAAATACCTACCTTCTGAAACAAGCCGCGTAGAACCGATTGAGAACTGGTAATGATCCTATCCTGTAGTTGAGACGTAGGTATGGACCAGTACCTAAATTAATCTAGTACCTAGGTATCCAGTTCGCTGTCTATTATGGACGGAAAGGGAAGTGGGAACTCCTGGAGGTAGAATCATGGCCTAACTCCGGAAGTAGCGCGTAACGTAACCACTAGTTTTCTACAAATCTAATCCAAAACACGAAACTTGAGGAAGTATACCTCCCCTAAAGTAGGTACATAAGGTACACAGTATACCCATAAAGTACATAAGGTACACAGTATATCCATAAAGTACATAAGGTACACAACACAGTATATCCATAAAGTACATAAGGTACACAGTATACCCATAAAGTACATAAGGTACAGTATATCCATAAAGTACATAAGGTACACAGTATAGACTGGAGCGCAGCACAGCCACACACTCACACACATAAACACAATGTAAAATAATAGTACATTATGATTATTTATGATACAAGTGCGGTAAGTTGAGTAGCCCGAGCCGTAGGGCTTCAAGAAAGCAGAGGCTGTAATTATCAAAAAGCACGTGTGTCATACGACGTTTTATAACATATTTGCGAGGAAATAAATATAACTCGGACTTTTGAATAAATTTCCATACGCTTGTAAGTACCTATCGGTCGATTTTTCGGGCAAGAGGCTTAGAGTAACCTTTTTCGCTGCCTCTGAGACTTCTGGCGGTGTTGAATTAAAAAATCCATGATTACTTGACGACATTTTCAAGTAAAAATAATACAGAGAAAAGAAAAAGCGCGGAATAATTTTTACTTGTTTACAAATTAGCGAAGCGCGCGCATCAGCGCTTATTTTTAAGGCAAAGGCACAAAATAGCCAGTACCTATTACTAATAAAGGTCGACACACTCGCGCCTTCCCATCTTCCTAGGACTTCCGTGAGGGCTGGTGCGGCGGCAGATTTAGCCGAAGATCTCAAGAGGCGCAAATATGCAGGTCTCGACAGAGCCTACACATTTGCTCCCCTTGGAGTCGAGACCCTAGGTTCGTGGGGTACCGAGGCTCTCCGGGTTTTCAAAAAATTATCTGAGCGTCTGGTCGAAGCGACGCGTGACCCGAGAGCTGGTGAGTATCTGGCACAGCGCATCAGCATTGCTATACAGCGGGGCAATGCAGCCAGTGTCTTAGGCACGCTTCCAACTGGTATTGATATGGATCAGTTGAGCTACCTGTAGATTGTTTGCCACAGTTTGCAGATAGCTTGATTGTTTCTATTGTAAATACTAGTTTTAATTTAAATTTGTTATTTGATTGTTATTTTCTTTCTGAATAAATGTCTTTTAATTTACATTTAAAAAAACTAATAAAGTAAATTAATATTTTTGTGTTTTGTTACAGATGTTGTAATTTATGTTCAATATTAAAAAAATTAAAGAATTAAATGTTGATTTATTATATTTTATCTCCTAAAGTTAATTTTATTCATAAAATGTTGAAAACTTTTCTGACATAAAAACTCTTTGCTAAGATTTACAAAAGTACCGTTCCTTTTAGACGGAGCATCTTGATAAACCGTGCGTTTTACATTACATTACCGCACAAGTACGTAATGAGATACATTACGGTAATACAACGGATAAGAGACCCTTTACGAGCAAATGTGTTATAAAAAATAATCATATTATATAAAGGAACAAGCTAGAAGCTAGAAAGCTGAAATTTTTAGGGTAGGTAGGTACCTCCTAATACACAAGCTCCCGATTAGAAAGGATTTTAGGAAATTTCGCCCTAAGGGGGTTAAAAGGGGGGTTGAATTTATTTGGTGTTTATTGTAACTCATTAACCAATGACCCGATTTGCTTGAAAATTACAGCGAATACTAAAAATATAAAATTAATGAACATATTTTATATTTCAGGATTTCCCCAAATTTTTCTGAAAATGGGTTTAATCGGGTTATTAAAGTTTGAGGTTCGTAGTTTGGCTCCGAATTGAAATGGCTGTAACTTTTTAATTTTTAAGGCTAAATTTTCTTTGTATACAGCTGGTATACAGGATATTTCAGGAATTTTCAAAAAACTCTTTAGAAAGGGTAAAATGTATGATGAAGTTTTTTTTGATGTTTTTTGTACCTAACCCTTTAACCGGTGGTGGCCCAATTTGCTTGAAACTTACAGCGAATACCAAAATACAAAACTATTGATCACGTGTTGAAGTTTGAAATTCGTACCTTGGCTTCTGATTAGTGGGATTAGATATTATATTGAAGAGCAATACAAATTATATTGAAGAGCAATACAAATCGTATCTTCTCATCAAAGCTATATAATAATAGTGTTCAATAAAAAAAACTAAAAAATAACATATCTAGACTAGCGTGACATTTAGGACATAGGGTCTACCGGGAAAACTAAACAGCGCATGACACCCCCAACCCCCCAGAAAATCATGTCGGTCCATGTGCCAAACACCCTGTATACTAGGAATCAGGGACGAGGGAAATAGGAATAATTATAATAAGATGTTATTTTTGGCGGGTTGTTTCACCTGCTCTATTCTAGGTGCAGCACGTAGTATAATGTTTGATTGTTTGTTTGTGTGTGGGAGTGTGGCGGTAGTTCAATATTTTTATTTTGCTTGGTAGAAAATTGACCAGGGTAGGTAGGTACCAGCCCGCGCTACGCCCGCGGCCTGCCGCCAGCCTCGCTGCTGCTCTGCTGGTACTGCAGTTGCATAGGCATTCCTATCCGTAACAACATTGGGCATGCATGGGGACTGGGGAGTCCACCGGAGCGAGACCAGCCGGCACGAGCGCCGCCGCCGAGCGGAGCGACTCGAGCGAGCCGTGACTGAAGCCGTGCCCAAGCCTGTGCTGTGTGTGGTGTGGTGTGTGCCATGGCATAGCGCACCTGGCAGCCGCGTCGCGCACACGTCTCGTCTCGGCAACACACGGTTACAGACGGTTACGCATTCTACCACACGCGGACTTATAACAAACTTTACAAAAACCGCGAGTGAGGAAGAAATAAAACAGAGGATTTAAAAGTGAGAGTGTTATGTTTTAGTGAATTAAAATACAGGTGAGCTTTTAGTTCTTTCCGGCAATTCATTTAGTTAACCGAGGTGTTTTATTTAATTGATTATATTTCACGTTTTGCATAATTGGAACGTGTACTACCTGTGGTGAAATCTAGGGAATTACCTTCCTTTTGTCGATTATTTTATTATTAGAAGCGGTTTTGTTAATATTTACCTTAACCATATTCCGTAATAATTAGCTAGGTAAGATCAATTAGGCCTGTAACATACCTACCCACCTACCTACCTATTTATGTTAACGTTTTTAATTAATTTTGTCAAAATAAAATCAAAACACTCACCCACCCACTTTGAACATTGTTGCACTGTGGAAAATTTATTTTCTGGTAGTTTAAATCGTTGCAGAACGCAGAAAATATTAAAAACCACTATTTGAATTTCGCGCGTATCTGTTTTCGATTCTGAGCCTCTGTTTCATTCCGAGTCATCGTGAATAGCCCTCCTGGGTCAGGGTGCGATTCTGGTGTGCGTGTGTCACACTCAGTCATCGTGAATAGCCCTCCTGGGTCAGGGTGCGATTCTGGTGTGCGTGTGTCACACTCAGTCATCGTGAATAGCCCTCCTGGGTCAGGGTGCGATTCTGGTGTGCGTGTGTCACACTCAGTCATCGTGAATAGCCCTCCTGGGTCAGGGTGCGATTCTGGTGTGCGTGTGTCACACTCAGTCATCGTGAATAGCCCTCCTGGGTCAGGGTGCGATTCTGGTGTGCGTGTGTCACACTCAGTCATCGTGAATAGCCCTCCTGGGTCAGGGTGCGATTCTGGTGTGCGTGTGTCACACTCAGTCATCGTGAATAGCCCTCCTGGGTCAGGGTGCGATTCTAGTGTGCGTGTGTCACACTCAGTCATCGTGAATAGCCCTCCTGGGTCAGGGTGCGATTCTGGTGTGCGTGTGTCACACTCAGTCATCGTGAATAGCCCTCCTGGGTCAGGGTGCGATTCTAGTGTGCGTGTGTCACACTCAGTCATCGTGAATAGCCCTCCTGGGTCAGGGTGCGATTCTGGTGTGCGTGTGTCACACTCAGTCATCGAAATTTATCTGGAACCTGCAGATCCGAATCTAACTTCCTATATAAATAAACATAAAGCACCTCCTATACCTACCACAGGAGGTAGGTAGGTAGGAGGCAGGAACAGAACAAGGCACCTACCTTGTTCTAATAAGCCAGGAAGTTTCTTAATTATTTTCAGACTGCTAATTTTTTTTAGAAAATTCAAAAATACGTTCGAGTTGTAATACTGTGCCTACAATTAACTCAAGTTGACTGATGTGTGTGATGTGATGAACCAAAGACATCAAGCTGGTTCCTATGAATATGTGATGCGATAAACCCAAGAGACAACATACAGTGTGGAAATTAAACTCAGGCCCTGGAGGGAAACTACTTAAAATCCTTAAGCTAGCTCATTTTACTTAAAGGAGACATTCCTTTATTTTTAAAAAGAAACAAATCTGCATTAAAATATTTTTTTAAACTCGCTTGCTTCGCCCGGGACTCGAACCAACTAAAATTTAAAAAAATAAACACTCTTTATTTTATTATACTAATCGGTAGTATTAATATTCAGGATAAAGTTTCTCTAAAAAATATTTGGTTACTGTTCACTTTTAACAAGTAAAAGACACGTAACAGTTCTGTTATCTCTCCAACACAACACGATTAGATGGCCTGCAAGAAGTCCAGACCTGACGCCCATGGACTTCTTTTTATGGGGTCATGTAAAAAATGTTGTTTATGAAACTTGCTATGAAACCGTTCAAGAGCTAAGGATTGCGGTAGAAAATGTTATCAGGGGCATACACCACAACACTTTGCTGAAGGCTACAAGAAATGAATTTCAACGGCGACTAATGTTGTGTAGCCGGAACGACGGGGCTCATTTCGAACAATTTATCAGTTAAATAATTTAAGTGTTACAAAATTGATAGTAAAATAAAGTTGATGTTAGATTTAACGATTATTTTTATTTTTAAGACCAAATGTTTGTTACAGAAACTTTATCCTGAATATTAATACTACCGATTAGTATAATAAAATAAAGAGTGTTTATTTTTTTAAATTTTAGTTGGTTCGAGTCCCGGGCGAAGCAAGCGAGTTTAAAAAAATATTTTAATGCAGATTTGTTTCTTTTTAAAAATAAAGGAATGTCTCCTTTAAGTAAAATGAGCTAGCTTAAGGATTTTAAGTAGTTTCCCTCCAGGGCCTGAGTTTAATTTCCACACTGTATACTTAGCTATAGCCTATCGGTAACTAATTCAGCTAGATGAGATAAACTAAGTACTACCTACCTAACTATTTGTATCAAAATTATAGGAACAAGACTATTCCTTATGAAATAACATTACTTTGTCTGTGACATCGACGTCGATGGTCTGTGATATTACGTACCTCATACATAATAAAGACCAAGCCGAGCACTAGGTGGTAGGTACCTACTGCAGAAGCTCATGCTTGCTCACGGAGCGGAGCAGAGGAACCTTAGATTGGCAAATAAAAGTAATTAGGGATAATTAGCGAATTATTGAAGTAGGTACCTAACTCAGTAAGTAGTTGGTTGCGAAACCGCGGCGGCTAGCAACAACAGAGACCTACGTACTACGACGACGCACGGATTAGTACGTATCCTTGATGGTATCCTTGCGTCGTAGTACGGAGCTCTCTAGGCCGTACGGCCGGCGACGACGGCGGCGGCGCCGCCGGCGCAGGCGCAGGCGCTGTCCGGAAGCAGAGGACGTGACGTGACGCCTCAAATAAATACGAGTAACTCACAGATATCAGAAACAAAGGTGGAGTAAGTATAACAGTTCACCAATACCTATACCTAGATGGCCAAAGGCTTAAAGCGATCCTCATTCAATTCAGTGAGTATGTCGAGGATCCCATTAAAAGAACTAGGAAAGTGACTGATGATGCTGACAATCATCATCGGCCCGTCAATGTCAAAGCTGTCGCTAGTTTATACAATAGTTCACTCCAACCTCAGACTCCAACGCACATCTACACCACACGCAGACTCCAACGCACATCTACACCACACGCAGACTCCAACGCACATCTACACCACACGCAGACTCCAACGCACATCTACACCACACGCAGACTCCAACGCACATCTACACCACACGCAGACTCCAACGCACATCTACACCACACGCAGACTCCAACGCACATCTACACCACACGCAGACTCCAACGCACATCTACACCACACGCAGACTCCAACGTACATCTACACCACACGCAGACTCCAACGCACATCTACACCACACGCAGACTCCAACGCACATCTACACCACACGCAGACTCCAACGCACATCTACACCACACGCAGACTCCAACGCACATCTACACCACACGCAGACTCCAACGCACATCTACACCACACGCAGACTCCAACGCACATCTACACCACACGCAGACTCCAACGCACATCTACACCACACGCAGACTCCAACGCACATCTACACCACACGCAGACTCCAACGCACATCTACACCACACGCAGACTCCAACGCACATCTACACCACACGCAGACTCCAACGCACATCTACACCACACGCAGACTCCAACGCACATCTACACCACACGCAGACTCCAACGCACATCTACACCACACGCAGACTCCAACGCACATCTACACCACACGCAGACTCCAACGCACATCTACACCACACGCAGACTCCAACGCACATCTACACCACACGCAGACTCCAACGCACATCTACACCACACGCAGACTCCAACGCACATCTACACCACACGCAGACTCCAACGCACATCTACACCACACGCAGACTCCAACGCACATCTACACCACACGCAGACTCCAACGCACATCTACACCACACGCAGACTCCAACGCACATCTACACCACACGCAGACTCCAACGCACATCTACACCACACGCAGACGGCAAAAACTCAGCTACGGCACAAATGGACGCAGCTTCCTGGACCATTGTCAGGATTACTTCAAAATCAATTAACATGTCATGCATCATCATTGTATACTGCGTGGAGCCGGACAGACACGACACACCTGCTTTTTGTGTGTTTATGTTAACTGTGCGTACGCATGCGTGTATAAGGTAGATGAGTAGGATGCCCGTGGATTGTGGCAATGAACATAAGCAGAATTCAAGCAAAATGTCTTTCAGGGAAAGACCTCAACGCATAGTTCCCGAGTTAACCTTACGAAAGTTACGAACAAACGAACAATGAACAATCTTAACTTACCCACTATACCTTCCACAGTTTAGTAACTGCCTACAATAAAACACTCAATTAGGATTTTTTTATAAAAACAACTGCAAACATTCGAATTCATAGATACTATACCTACAGTGCCTAAGTACATATGTCATATATGTAAATTTAAGAGTGACATACTGGTTAGGGTACAACTCGTCCGCGAAATGAGGCGCATCGCAATTCGCAACCACTTTGACCAATTATTTACAATTTATGGACCAAATCAACAAAACCTAACCTATAATTATAAAAATTTAAAACAACTCGCGGAGATGCGTACCTATTTTGTCTAATAGGCGTCTAACTAATGCAAAAAATATTGCATTAATGCAGCCATCTTGCGGCACTTTATAAAACAGATTTCATTGCTTAATTGTATATTATTAGCACAAATATTAAACAGAAATGTCATTACATCAAAACATTGATTAATCGGCCCAAATCTTGAGTTCAGATCAAGATAATGATTACGTAGATCTGCGGAACATGTGTCTGCGTCCACTCTCGAGGGGTACGAGCTCGTGCGTGTCCGGTCCTACGCATGCCGTGCAGCACATGAACATGTGTCTGCGTCCACTCTCGAGGGGTACGAGCTCGTGCGTGTCCGGTCCTACGCATGCCGTGCAGCACATGAACTCTGTTATTACGATCAGGCATGTTCAGTTTTTGTCCATGATATCCATTTGATCCAAGGATTGGTTTCCTGGCAGCGGCCACTTTAATCACGATAAGTACATTTTTTGTCTGTTAAAACCAGTAGACAATCTTGTTTGAATGTAATTGATCGAATTTTGAATGTTAATTAATTGCGTTGCAACAACTTGTGGTGTCTTATTTCAAAACAGCTTTGTATGTATGACTTAACCATTATTTTTAGTTTTGTTTATACATTTCATATTGTCAACTTCATCGTTAGATCCTGCGTGACCTCTAAGATCCTACAACGTGTTTGCGTGTCGCCCACGCCGCCCCCGCCCGTACCGCCACTTCTTGTGGGCACCATCATCTGACCATAACCACCACACCTGTTGATTTAATGAGCTTGAAGTATGTTATCAAGTCGGAGACTCTATTACCTTCGCCGTGTTTCTGCAAGAAATTAGCTTTTAACAGAATCACAGGTCATAAACGTGCCGTGATTATCATTTTGATTTGGAGATACAAACATAAAGACAATGTTATCTGCTTATTTGTATTTTCTCACTTCACCCAGTCTATTTAGGCATTTTATAGGTTTGATATCTATCTATAGATAATTTAAATGCGAATCTAGGTGAATCTAGATAAAATCTGATTGAATGTAGGTAAACATAATATCGATGACACAACACAACGTGTTCAATCGATTTAATGTACCTTCTATGTAAAGATACGAATTACCTACTAAAAATAATAACACGATAGATGCGCTGACTGGCCAGTGGCCACTCCACGTAAGTGGAACAGCTGAGTCAGGGAACGTGCCGTCGCCGGCCGTCTCCAGAATCGGTGTCGGCCGACGGCTGCTCGTTAGAATGCGGGAGCCACGTCCAGCACGTGATGACTTCCGCCTCCAGCGACCTCGTCGTGTCGTGTCGTGTCGTGTCTGTACAACACGCTAACGAAAGGGACGAGATTGAGTGAATGTGAACTATTGATAAAGAATCGGGGAGTAAGTTTCATCAGCCGATTTTGTTCTGTTTGTTATTCTGATTTCTTACGCTGTCACCCAGAGCACACCTGGACGAGAAATGCATAGGACTGTGAAGCAAAGGGGTTACAATGACGCTCGTATTATAATATTGCTTAAAACTAATCCGGAAGAAACAAATTATAAAATAGGGCTGCACTGCAATGGTTATCCATCAAATTGTAGAGTTGCAAGGAGGTAGATAGGAAGTCCATTCATAACAAAAAATTGGACAAACAGTTAAACAGAGTTAACTGATAAATGACACCACGTGGGACATAATGATATGTTTGCTTTTATATAACGCCATTGTTGACAAGTTCCCACCGCTGGTGTTGGTGTTGGCTGCAGCGCTGAGGTCCAAGTCCAATGCCAAACATAATGCGCATAGCAATTAGTGAAATCTGTCATTTCCGAAAACGATTTGCTGTGGCTATGGTGATGATGTTAGTGGTAGCTAGTACATACTACTAACTAACATCATCACCGCAGCTGCCTGTATATAACCGACTGACTATAGATCGAAATAATTTCTCTAGACAGGTGTTCCTACCTAGTGTAGGTGTAGGTATTCCTTATAAAGTCTACGTGGTCTAAACCGACAGAAATTGAAAAAAAGAAAACATTATATTTATAAGCCTATAATAATAATAATAACCGAGTAAATACTACATATTATTATTAATATTCTCAGTACACATGAGACTGGAATCTAAATTTAATATCTATTCAATAATTCAATTTCATCTTTCATAGATAACCGCTGCATTTTTCCGGCTCGACTTTATCGAGTCCGCTCCGCACTCCATCACACCACACCACACCACACACACAACAATAGATTTACTAAACAAGAAAGCAAATACTATGTTATTGTTGTTTGTAGTTCGAGAGTATAGTTGAGGAGGTCGTCTTCGTCTCCGACCCCACATTATCGGATGTGGGTCAGAGTCAGAGTGGGCGGCAGCCGCGCCGGGGCCGCCGCGCCGAGCGACGGCTTCATTCATTCATAACAATGCCGTGCTTTGGCTTCTTGTTGACACCTCTGTCTGATTTGTAGTTTAGCTTCGTTGGCATTGTTCTGGTTCGATGCTATCACGCTGACTTCCATCCACGGTAAGAAACAGATACGTTCCTTTAAAGTGAGTTTTTGTTTGTGAATCATCGAAATTAGAAAGTCTCCTCGTTTTTATACAGTCTTTTCTCCTACTTTATGAACTTGTATCAATTTAATGCAATTCAATTCAATTCAATAACGTTTATTTCTTTCAGCTAACAAGATAAATAAAACCTACTATAAACAGGTTTATAAATAGTATATTATCATATCAAATAAAAAATAAGGAGTTATTGATTTTGCCCACTTATATTTTTTTGTCCACCAGTGGAAGAAGTGGAAAATAAACTACTAGTAAGTGAATATATAACCTATAAACTACTAGTAAGTGAATATATAACCTATAAACTACTAGTAAGTGAATATATAACCTATAAACTACTAGTAAGTGAATATATAACCTATAAACTACTAGTAAGTGAATATATAACCTATAAACTACTAGTAAGTGAATATATAACCTATAAACTACTAGTAAGTGAATATATAACCTATAAACTACTAGTAAGTGAATATATAACCTATAAACTACTAGTAAGTGAATATATAACCTATAAACTACTTAATACATCATTATTTGCATTTTTATTTAAGTCTAAGATATAATGTGATTTAGATACATACAGGTCAATATTTAAATAAGACTATCTAAGCTTAACATTATTTTCCCTAAGTATACCTACTACCTACCTACCTACTATTGTCGATGCGGAACTTGGCGACATCTGGACAAGCATTTACATCTTGATGTAATCATCTATTTATAGTAAAAGGCTTTCTTGATAAAATTTAGTTTTATGTGCTGTTTAAATTTACGAATAGGGAGCTCAGTTGCTACAGATGGAAGCTTGTTATAGAAGCGTACGCAAGTTCCCATAAATGATTTCCCTACTTTTCGTAATCTATAGGTATATAGTATATACCTACAGATATGATGGTGTTAGGTATATACTATATACCTAACACCATCATATCTGTAGGTAAGGTACTAGTACCTCCCAACTTTGTTTTTTGCCGACTTCGAAAAAAGCGGAGGAGTTTGTATGTTCGACTGTATGTATCACAGGTTTCATAATGTCTGAAATCTGTGGCAGTACGTCTCTTTTATACTATTTAAGTACCTAAGTCTTAAGTATGTCCGTCGATTTCTCCGTCATTTATGAACCGATTTAGATGATTTCTAGCAGTACTTGTATTGAATTTGTATTATTTTTATTCCCCAGTGATTAGTATTTATCTCGCAAAACCTAAAAAACAGTTTCAATGAAACTAAGGGATTTGAAGTTAATTTTTAGTTTTTAGGGTTCCGTACCGCAAAAAAGGAACCCTTATAGGATCACTTTGTTGTCCGTCTGTCAACCCTCTTTTCTCAGAAACTCGTGGAGGTATGTATCGAGTTGAAATTCACACCATTATACTCTGGTTCGTAACTCGTAACCTCTTGGGAGCCGCGATATAAATCAAACTTCTAAGTCAACGCAATCAAAAGTTACATACGTTTATGTCCAAATATTTTTAAATTTCCTAGGGAATCACATGCACACAAAACCTTTAGGGTACCTAGTAGGTACCCTACTACTAGCACAAGTAAAGAGTTAATCCGAGAACCGTAAATTTGTTGTAATATTAAAGATTTCCTTTATCTTGCTAGTGACCAAAAATTAGTAAGGCACTACTTTCCGTTGAACTAGAATCATGCTATTTGTTAAGAAACAAGAACACAACAAACTTTCAATTTTACGGAACCCACAGTGCGCGAGTCCGACTCGCACTTAACGGTTTTTTTAATACAATCAAGTTATTAGTTTTTGTAGTAGTAGGTATTACTACCTTGTACCAGCTGTCTCCTCATCATGTGCAGCGTGCCTGGCTACGCTACGCTTCATGTTGTATCGTATCGCCATTAAATTTTATGTCGACATCGCATTTTGTTTATAAGTGAATACAAAGGTGTTGTTCGTTTTACTACTGGCAGCATGCATGCCGGTCTGCGCCGGCGGCGCAGTGCGTAGGCGCCGCCGGCCCGCGCCGCCGCCGTAGCCCCGTGTAGGAGGACCCTTAGGGCCGCAGATAACGCCGCACTTATCGCCATGTAGGGCCTAGCTACGATCCAAGGGTTATCTTTAACTGCTTAACAGATTGCTTAAACCATTGTCCGCTCTCAAAATAGAAAACAAACACATTTAATTCTTATAGCATTCTAGAGTTTGAAGATAACATATTATATCCAGTTGTTTTTAGGGTTTCAAAGATCGGTTTTGAAACCCTTAGGTCTCGCTCTGTCCGTCCCCGCTCTTTCTTGAATATCTCAGTAACTACTGCAGCTATTAACTTGAAATTTGAAATAATGATACATTTCGTGCGCCATTACTGATTTCAAGAAAAAAATATATAAATAAATGAAAAATGAAAATGAATAATTTCAGTACAAATTTTGATGTTGAAATTTCAAAAGAGACCTAGGAAGGCAAATGGGGTATCAAATGAAATGGTCAAAAAGGAGGGGAAATATTTTTCAAAAGGAGGGGTAGCTACCCAAGTGGGATATCAAATGAAAGGTATCGTTTTAACCATTTCAAAACACTTTTTAAAATTTCTGTAAGTTTCATACTTTTTGAAATATTTCAAAAAAAGTCGAAAAATTTACCATTCCCCCCCCCCTAGCTCCGAAGATTGCAGACCGATCCATGTACAATGTATTAGGCGTTTGTAGACATTGATCTATATTTTACAGGAAAAATATAGAGAAGTCTGTAATAATAATAGTTTTTGAAAAATGGTCAAAAAGGGGGGACTTTTTTTTCAAAAGGGGGGGTACCTACCCATGTGGGGTATTAAATGAAAGGTATCGTTTTGACCATTTCAAAACACTTTTTGAAATTTCAGTAAGTTTCATACTTTTTGAAATATTTCAAAAAAAGACGAAAAATTGACCATTCCCCCCCCCTATCTCCGAAGATTGCAGACCGATCCATGTACAATGTATTAGGCGTTTGTAGATATCGATCTATATTTTACAGGAAAAATATAGAGAAGTCTGTAATAATAATAGTTTTTGAAAATGGTCAAAAAGGGGGATTTTTTTTTCAAAAGGCCTAAACCTACCCAAGTGGCATATCAAATGAAAGGTATCGTTTTGGCCTTTTTAAAACACTGTTTGAAATTTTTGTAAGTTTCATACTTTTTAACATATTTCAAAAAAAGTTGAAAAATTTACCATACTCCCCCCTCCTATCTCCGAAGATTGATGACCGATCCATGTACAATGTATTAGCCGTTTGTATATAGGGATCTATATTTTACAGGAAAATATAGAGAAGTCTGTAAAAATGACCATTTAAAAAAAAAACATTGAGAATGGTCGAAAAGGGGGATATTTTTTATCGAAAGGGGGCTATCTACCTATTGGCTTATCAAATGAAATACATTGTTTTGTAAATTTTAAAACAGTTTTCGAAATTGCTGTAGGTTTCGTACTTTTTAAAATATTGCCATTCGAAAAAAGACGGAAAATTGATTGTCCAAATAATTGGCAAATGTTTGAAACCCTCGGCGCGCGAGTTACACTCGCACTTGGCGGATCTTGTTTTTAATAAACTAATTGTCATTAAAATAGAGCATCGGTCCAGCAGCGGTCCAGCAGCGGTCCTTGAGCAACCCCGAGGTAGTTTAATCAGTACGATAGCGAATGGAGTCGTAAGCCTCGCACACGACAAGACAATTAACCGAAGACATTATTCTTCATAAAATGTTCCAAAAATATAGTTGATCTTCTGTCATCTCGCAAGAATGTTCTAAAGCTGGAAAGGCCTCCTTCGTTAAATAGTATTCCATGTATTTAATGCCGCTTATTAAATGTATTTCTGTTCCGCTGCTCATGAAGGTAAGGATTATTGGGGATTCTCTTCAATAAGGATTTATCATTCTTTCGTCTGAGAACCGTTTTTAGGGTTCCGTACCCAAAGGGTAAAACGGGACCCTATTACTAAGACTCCGCTGTCCGCCCGTCTGTCTGTCTGTCCGTCTGTCACCAGGCTGTATCCCATGAACCGTAATAGTTAGACAGGTGAAGTTTTCACAGATAATGTACTTATTTCTGTTGCCGCTATAACAACATATACTAAAAACAACAAACTATATACGTAAGGGGATCCCATCTCATACCACAAACTATATGTATACGTAAGGGGATCCCATCTCATACCACAAACTATATGTATACGTAAGGGGATCCCATCTCATACCACAAACTATATGTATACGTAAGGGGATCCCATCTCATACCACAGACGTGAATTGTTGATCGTTTATTCTCAATATTGATAACGGCCACAGGTAGACGCTTGAATATTCACATATTAGTTACCTAATAGGTAATTAACTTTAAAAATAATTAATGAAATTGAAATAAAACTAATACATTACAAAATACATAACAAATAACACGTTTTTATAGATGATACGGAACCTTTCGAGCGCGAGTACGGCTCGCACTTGACCGGTTTTATTATGCTTTGTTTGTCAGTGAGGATCTATTATATCTTACTTTTGTTCTGAATGTTTTGTTTTTAATTTTAACATTCGATGATAGATAAGTTATAGAGAAGAACTCTTTTCTTTTAAAAGAAAATTTATAAAGACTTTTAAAGAAAATAAAATTCTTTAAACAAAAAAAAAAAATTATCGGTCTACAGCTGAATAACTGCGGATTATTTATAAAATACCTATAGGTACCTACACCTACCTAGTCTTGGTTATACTGTTTCGAGGACTTGTTATTGCAACGCGCACCATTGTAACGGAAGCGGAAATTATAGAACAGCTATCATTCTAAATTTATCAATTATCCATGAATTCGCACTGAGTTAATTATTACGGATAATCTTATCGTGCAATGACCCGTCGCAGGCGCAGGCGCAACGCAACACTCGCTAGCAAATATGAGAAACGAGTGTGTCCCGCGACGACGCCACGCGACGCGCGACGTGGACCGCGTTGGAAGTGAAGAAACAAGTTCGGGTTCGAGTTTCTAGACGACCTCAGTGGCGCAGCGGGCGAGAGTCTGCCTGCGGCGCAAGAGGTTGCGGGTTCGATCCCCGCCTCGGAACAAATTTGTGTACGATCTGCAGAAATTTGTTCCGTTGGTCTGGGTGTTTTCTATGTATAATAAAAAATATCTATCTATGTTATGTATAATATTACGTATATCAGTTATCTAGTACCCATAACACAAGCTCTGCTTACCTTGGGGCTAGATAATGCTGTGTGAATTGTCCAGCATTATTTATTATTTATTTATTTCTAGCCAGATCCGTACCACGGTCACGTCTCCGTACAAAGTTCTCAAGAAGACCTACTTAAGGTTTTACAAGTAATAAAGTAAATAAAACTGGACAGTCCACACAGCATCATCTGGCCCCAAAGTAAGCAGAACTTGCCTAAAAATACAACCTTAGAATTTCAGTTCACAGTTGCACTATACAGTATCTAATGTGTACCTATCGTTGTGTTGTCTCTTCTAAGTCATAATCCTAACACTAGACTCAATTTGAATTACTTTGATGTAGGTAGACGTGGCGCCTGTTTTTTTCCGTGAATGTAATCCGTAAATAGCGTCATGGCGACCGGCCATAGAACTGGGCCAGTGGACAATTGGTTATCCAATTTGAAGACTACGTCCGTAACGTCAGAGTAACGTCCTCATGCCTGTCGGCTCGGTGGTGGGCCGGATCAGTCTGTGGCCATACGCTAGCTGGACCATACACATGTATGTAAATGACCTGGCCGCTTGGCCTGGTCTAGTTGACATTTATTTCTACTATTATCTTGTATGGAGCTGATGATATTTTATTCTGGTTCAGCTTTTCAAATGTCAGGTTTTCGCCATTTTCTACATTGATAAATGGTTTCGGTTTCATGTCCAGCACACTATCAAGAATACCATAACTATCGTCAATGGTTACGCAACCACGAGTCTGCAGAGCCATTGATCTCGTCACAAGTAGACCGGCCGACAGCTGACAGCCTCCATCAGTCCGCCGCAGCCTCACGCACGTGACGTCTTCTTCAGGCCACGCTCGCCCACGGCTCTTTACAATAAAATTACACCAAATTATATTCTGTCTGTGACCCTGGGCTGTTACATTTGTAACATCATGTGTTACACACACGGATGTAGCTTCGTGCCAGCGAACGCCTCACGTCTACAAGTGTCTTGTACCTAAAGATCACCCCTGGGGTCAATGATTTGTTTGACCAGCATCATCATAATAGGTACCTACATGAATTAGAGAAGTCGACACCACAAAGAATTGTCTCCGCGAGACAAGTCTGTCAGACGAGTGTCGTCCCTAGGTACAGCGAATATAATAAATACTCAACCACTGAATGCGAGTGCGCTCGCGCAGCGGACTGCTCGGGCCGCACCGCATGCTTGCCATGGACCGCTGTGCGTGCACTCCTCTTATTATTATGGTACTTTGTTAGGTACATCCCAGAACTATATCTAGAATAGGTCTGTGTGTGCATCACTGCAAATCTGATATTAATCCAAATAAAATCTGTATTGTGGCATGGCTTTAGCTGAACTGTAAGAGCAAGTCTACCTAACTATACAGAAAGTCGCTTTGAATTTGTCGTAGAGACAACCAAAGGTACAAAAGTGGCCTCTTTCATGTTGTACTAGCATGTGGTGAACTTTGACGTTTACCGGGCCTCGCTCACTAACTGAATCATTGGATGACGCGGTGAAACATTACGTTACAAAATGTAACGTGTCCGTTTCTACACTCAGCTCAATTTCATCAAAAAATATAGCAAAACAGGCGTATTATGGTTTAGTTTATTCTCAGTTAAGCTATGGAATCATTTTCTGGGGAAACTCTGTTGATATCCAAACGACTTTTGTCATGCAAAAGAAATCATTAAGATGTATTTATAACTTAAAGAATACTGATTCGCTCCGAAATGTTTTTAAAGAGGAAAAAATACTGACTCTCACCTCCATTTATATTCTAGAAATCTGTATTTTCGTAAAGAGTAAATAAATAATAAATAATATAAACAATATTTTTTTGAAAAGAAATCTGCTCGAGCTTCCTCACAAAGGTCCAAGCATAAATACAATATTTGTATCACTCAAGTAAATAATAACATGTATCATAAGAGCACTTTCATCACAGCCATAAAAAATTTCAATAATCTTCCCATAGAACTTAAAACCTTAGATGGAAACATATTTAAAAATAAATTAAAAAGATGGTTAGAATCAAATGCTTTCTATTCGCTCAAAGAATTCTTTGACAACTGATGGTACCCTAGAAACTGTTGTTGTAAATGTGTCCTATTTTTTAAGTCCATAAAATGAATAACATCATGATACCTTAAAAACATACCCCATAAAGGTAGACTTAGGTACCTACCTACAACTGTTATTGTATGTCTAATAAAGATAAGCTGTTGAAATTGAAACTGTACACATTCATTATACATAAGATCTTTTTTGTACAACAGTTAACAATAAAATTATTTCTGATTCTGATTCTGATTCGTGATGGTAGCGTACACATAACCGTGTCCGTGATGGTAGCGTACACATAACCGTGTCCGTGATGGTAGCGTACACATAACCGTGTCCGTGATGGTAGCGTACACATAACCGTGTCCGTGATGGTAGCGTACACATAACCGTGTCCGTGATGGTAGCGTACACATAACCGAATTCACGCTTGTTGTTATGCCTAATAAATAACGTATAAATAGAGTATAATCAGTGCAAAAGTAAAATAAATAGCGCCTCCTTGGTTTTAGAAATAATGACCATTGTTTGTGGGTACGCCAGCGCTAGCATTTGTGCTACCATCACAGACACAATGTAACGCCAATGCGTACGGTACGGTACTTTGGAAGGCAGTTGTGTTGTGCTTATATTTAGCTATGTGAATCCTGTTTAGAAGTGTATGACATGCCCAAAGCCCAACACGATTTATTGATGTCGTAGAAGAAGGGGTTGCACAAGGTGTTATGTGGACACCTAGCCAACACGTACGTTGAAGGCCTATCTATACCTACCACAGCCTATACTCTTCTGTTTAATTGCTCGTTACCGCTATTATTTCATTAAGTTGAGACTTCGCTTCTCCCACCTAATGAATCTATAAAAATAACCTTGCTAGAAATATAATATATATATTTTTGTGTTTGAGCGCACTTCCTCTCTGCGGCGACGACGGCGGCGCGGCGGGGCGGGCGGCGCTGCGCGTGCGCAGAAATAGAATATATTTTCTGTAATATGTCACTCACATCAGCAGATTGTAGATATGCACTCAAGGCTTCATTAACATCGTCTTCATGTTAATGAAGAATCTGTAGATTGATGACCGTCAAAACATTTTTATTGTTTTGTTTTTTACTTAGTACTTAGTAGTACACAAGTTTACTTACCTACTCACCTTTTTTTGGACACTTTACTAGTGGTTTATTTTTCGCTTCTTCCACTAGTGGACAAAAAATTGAAGCGAATAAAATCAATAACATCATATTTCTTATTTGATAATAATGACTAATTAAAAACCTGTTTTTAGTATTAAATTTGACTTGTCTAAGCGCTATTTTGTAAGCTTATAGAAATAAAGTTATTGACTTTGACTTTAACTTTGACGGTAAGTTCGATTTAAATTAAATGCTGAAGGGAATGGTAGATTTTTTAGTTCAAAGCCATTTACTCATTGCTACCGCGAACTCCCATCCGTCTCGTGGGTGGTTCATTTATATATTACAACAAAAAGTAGGTAAGTAACTAAGTACCTAACGTGCGTGTAGACTGTACAACCGCAGTTAAACCATCACCGTCCACTTATTACGGGAACTATTCATAAATCAAACAATGCTGAGTGCTTTTAATAACAAAACGAACCAAAGAGGGCTACAAGAGCTCTCGCACAGGGATACCCGCATCCTGCCAATTATATCCACTTATGATGGATACTCGCCGCTAGGAAGTGGCGCTGGCGACCACTTCAAAATAGCGCCGGAATAGCTTGTTTACATTCTCTTCACGTTAACGCGACCACCCAACACAACAGAGCTGTAAACACAACTGAAATTCAGGATAGATAAAGAATTAGAAAAACTGATGGAAATGTAAAATAAAAAAGTAGATGGTGTTGTTGCAAATAAATAATGATTTAATGAACATGCAGAGGGCGGCGATTGTCAGATCTGTTGGAAAACCAGTTTGTCAAAGATGAAGACCGGTCAAGAATCTTGAATCACTAATTAGACAATCAATTTTAATTAATTGACACTATATAAGATAACAAAACGTGAAATTTCCTACTTGCCTAGCTTTACGAATGTTTGAAAACATCCCTAAGTATAGGTATTCTTGTGCTTTGTTAAACTTGTAAACGAGCATAATTTACTTAATTCATAAGAGGATGTCGAGGGAAGCCCGATTAATATCTGTGGTTACACGACACTACGTATATATTAATTAGAGAAATGTCGAGCATACATCATCCTGGACATGTCCTGGACATGTCCTGGACAATATGTCCTGGACACAGCGAGTCGCAGCGAGTCCTGCTCATCCTACAGGTAGCTCAGGCTTTCATCGGATTGCGGAGATTTATGACAAACAACCACAACAACCACAACAACCACAACAACCACAACAACGCTACACGCCAATGTACCTACTTATCTAAGTAAAACTAATTATAAATTTTTATGAAGAGGTCAAAAACAAAAAATAATGTTTGTTTCGTGGTGTTTGTCCAGTCATAATGTGTATACATATTTCGAGGAGATTGTATAATTTACAGAGATTTCGTATTTATCGTAATATACCTTCTACCTACGTAGATTTATAAGCAAACCAACGTAACGTACTGTGTCCTGGGTCATGCCCATGGGTCATGCCCATGGGTCATGCCCATGGGTGGCATGCTGATGAAGTTTGAGTCGTAACGTACTGTGTCCTGGGTCATGCCCATGGGTGGCATGCTGATGAAGTTTGAGTCGTAACGTACTGTGTCCTGGGTCATGCCCATGGGTGGCATGCTGATGAAGTTTGAGTCGTAACGTACTGTGTCCTGGGTCATGCCCATGGGTGGCATGCTGATGAAGTTTGAGTCGTAACGTACTGTATCCTGGGTCATGCCCATGGGTGGCATGCTGATGAAGTTTGAGTCGTAACGTACTGTATCCTGGGTCATGCCCATGGGTGGCATGCTGATGAAGTTTGAGTCGTAACGTACTGTGTCCTAGGTCATGCCCATGGGTGGCATGCTGATGAAGTTTGAGTTGTAACGTACTGTATCCTGGGTCATGCCCATGGGTGGCATGCTGATGAAGTTTGAGTCGTAACGTACTGTGTCCTGGGTCATGCCCATGGGTGGCATGCTGATGAAGTTTGAGTCGTAACGTACTGTGTCCTGGGTCATGCCCATGGGTGGCATGCTGATGAAGTTTGAGTCGTAATGTACTGTATCCTGGGTCATGCCCATGGGTGGCATGCTGATGAAGTTTGAGTCGTAACGTACTGTATCCTGGGTCATGCCCATGGGTGGCATGCTGATGAAGTTTGAGTCGTAACGTACTGTATCCTGGGTCATGCCCATGGGTGGCATGCTGATGAAGTTTGAGTCGTAACGTACTGTGTCCTAGGTCATGCCCATGGGTGGCATGCTGATGAAGTTTGAGTTGTAACGTACTGTATCCTGGGTCATGCCCATGGGTGGCATGCTGATGAAGTTTGAGTCGTAACGTACTGTATCCTGGGTCATGCCCATGGGTGGCATGCTGATGAAGTTTGAGTCGTAACGTACTGTGTCCTGGGTCATGCCCATGGGTGGCATGCTGATGAAGTTTGAGTCGTAACGTACTGTGTCCTGGGTCATGCCCATGGGTGGCATGCTGATGAAGTTTGAGTCGTAACGTACTGTATCCTGGGTCATGCCCATGGGTGGCATGCTGATGAAGTTTGAGTCGTAAATTCAGACGGATTTACATACGTGATTAACATTAGATGACAGCGTTTTCGTGCGAAGTGGATTATTATTAAATTCCCCAAGATATGGCTCGCAAGGGGATAACAGGATAATTTGACGTTTCCTCATATCCAGGAGAATACAGGAAACTGTTTGAGACGAAGATTGAATGAGTGCGTGTGGTCTGAAGATACGTGGTAGGTCTAGTCTAGATATTATGTAGATATTTTGCTTATATAGGAGTTGTCTGCTAAGCTTGTGCTGTCCACCTTAGCTATGTATTAATCTTATGAGAACAAAAGACTTCGGCCTTTCAAGCTCTATTCTTTAGAGATGTGAATGTGGAGATGCACTGTCACCAAGTTCAAAACTCTGCAAAACTCGCAATTAAAAAAATGCAATTAAAAAAAATTTGCATAGGCGTGAAAAGCTTGACTAATTGAAATAACAATGAACCAGCATGGTCCGCTCGCAGGCAGTGAACGTGTAGGATAAAATGAAGTCCTGGATTGTCAAACAAAGGTATCCTAGGTTCCCTATAGCTGCACCCAAACGCGTCAGAGAGTGGCCTCGAGACGCGACGGAGACACGACTCGCGTAGGGCTTTGGGCTTAGTGTGGGTGGTACTTTGTCAATCAGGAGGCTTTTTAAAAGCACAAAATATCTGCAATGCTGGGAGCAAAGCATTTTAATCCTTCAAATATATGTACTATAAATAAGCGTAGGTGCTTCCCATCACAATAACTTTTAACAATATAATTGTTTTCAATTGCATGTCATCACATCACCCTAGTTTTACTTACCCAGTTGGACTTGCAAATTAAAAGACACAATAAAACTTTTTTTAAACGTGACGCACTCATTAATTTATTTTTCAGAGAAACACCTGTAGAAACAAACGGGACAGTTGTTTGGAAAACGCGAACTAGTTTCTATGTCGAAATAGCGCTCGCCAGAAAGAAAGAATGCAGTCTTATACTATACATAGCCAGGCGGAGGGAAGGTACCAAGAAGTGTTAATAGGCACTAAAAAGAAAATACACTCCAAATGCAAGCAAATAGGAAAACAGAAGGCAAGGAAGTAAACACTTCTAAAATAGATAATGGGCAAATCATTCAAAGCTTCATCAATCAAAGCTCGCGAAGAGATCAAAGAACTCCTGGCTGTTATGCTTGCCTAGTACCACGGGCCGCGCCTTTTGTGCAAGAACCAAAACGGGGCGAGATTTTTTAATGAAAAAGTCCCCAGTAGAACTTTATTGCGTAACTTTTCAGTGAGAGATAAAATAAACGAGGCACTTGAGGTGACCTTTTCATTCCTAGGAAAGGGGCATAATAGTACATTATGATACAAGTGCGGTAATTTGAAAATTACAGCCGAGGCTGCTAGCCCGAGCAGTACCTAGGCAAGGGCTACAAGAAAGCAGAGGCTGTAATTATGAAAGCGCACGTGTGTCGTACGACGTAAATAAATAAAACTCGGACTTTCGAATAAATTTTCATACGCTTGTAGGTAGGTAAGTATAAAATATATAATGTCGATTTTTCGGGCAAGAGGCTTAGAGTAGCCTTTTTCGCTATCTCTGAGACTTCTGGCGGAGTTGAACCTATTAATTAAATTAAAGAATTAAATGTTTATTTATTATATCTTATCTCCTAAATTTATTCAAAAATGTTGACCACTTTTCTGGCATAAAAACTCTTTGCTAAGATTTAAAAAAGTACCGTTCGTTTTAGACGGAGCATGTTGATAAACCATAGACATAGAATTTTTTCACTATGATAAACCGTGCGCTTCACTTTACATTACCGCACAAGTGCGTAATGAGATACATTTCAGTATTGAAATTGGTGCAATAAGAAACCCTTTACGAGCAAATGTGTTATAAAAAGGTTTTTAAAATACGTTTTTATTTACATTTCCCATTTAATGGCAGTGGTCTGGCACAGGCACACAGATATCATTTCAATGAAACCATAAAGTAGTGAGAGGCACCCGCTCGCTGCATTTTAGCGCATTGCGAACCAACTCCTCGCTATTCTGTGCCTTTATGTTTACGCATGTCTAGACTGACCCTTCTTTGTAACGTGCAGGCTGATATTGAGTCTTATTCCGGTACAGACAAAGGTGACTTGTACGCTTTTGTTTATGATGTGCAGTTTCCTGTGTTCTGCGGTTATATTAAAGTTCCCTTGTTCAAGGCGTTGGCGAGGGGGCGAGGGGGCGAGGGGGCGAGGGGGCAGGGCACCACCTTCGGTTTCATAGGTCTGGCTCTGGACAGGATACCGGTGAAGCATCATAGGCATCTACCTCACGGAGACCTTACCGATACTTATACATATATAATTTGAACATTGAAAATTTTCGCTTTATATCGCGGTGTATTGATGAAGTCTAATCACATGGCATCGGGATTAACTGGTTTCTTTCAATATACATAATTACAAATATAGATCGATATATTAAGTAGTTCTATTTCAATCGAATCCCATCCCCAGCCTGGCTTCCTGCCTCCTACCCATCCCCAGCCTGGCCTCCTGCCTCCTACCCATCCCCAGCCTGGCTTCCTGCCTCCTACCCATCCCCAGCCTGGCCTCCTGCCTCCTACCCATCCCCAGCCTGGCCTCCTGCCTCCTACCCATCCCCAGCCTGGCCTCCTGCCTCCTACCCATCCCCAGCCTGGCCTCCTGCCTCCTACCCATCCCCAGCCTGGCCTCCTGCCTCCTACCCATCCCCAGCCTGGCCTCCTGCCTCCTACCCATCCCCAGCCTGGCCTCCTGCCTCCTACCCATCCCCAGCCTGGCCTCCTGCCTCCTACCCATCCCCAGCCTGGCCTCCTGCCTCCTACCCATCCCCAGCCTGGCTTCCTGCCTCCTACCCATCCCCAGCCGGGCCTCCTGCCTCCTACCCATCCCCAGACTGGCCTCCGGCCTCCTACCCACATTGCAAACAAATATCACAGTAATTTGAGCCTTCACGCTTTCGCCGGCTTGTTTGTCGAGAGCCTTCGTTTAAACAATTAACGCTTATCGAAAATAATATTTGCAGAAATCGAATGGCATTTAGCGATTCCAAATAAAATTATCTACCTTTTTAAGACTGGTTTCACCAAAATATAAACGGACTATTAGGTAGCAGCTTCGTTTGTTAACTTTGACAGTTAATGTATGAAAACTACCACCAACTGTCAATAAAAATGTAATTGCTGAAGAATACATCTAAAGGTAATAAATGAAATTGATTCTTGATTTTTTCACTTTTGAACAGACGCTGTGTGATGGTGATTATTAATCATTTCAATTTGAACAGCTGTTTTAGAAATTCCTGACTAATTAAATATTTTGCAAGTGTTCATAAGAGTACTTACCTTGGTTGAATTAGCGACAGAGTATGACTTCTCATTCATCATGTACCATTACACCATCCCAGGCACTCAGGCGCACGCAGCCAGGCAGGCAGGCAGGCAGCCAGGCAGGCAGGCAGGCAGCCAGGCTGTGCTAACTGTGCTGTTCTAACAATGATATCATATCATATCTCCGAGTACACACCTGCCTACTCACTCTTTAGAAGCGAGGACATTATTCATTCTTACATGAATAGAGCAGCGTTTGTTATTTTAGCAGAAGCGCCATTTTTTTTTTTTTTTTTTTTTTTTTTTTGACATGCCGGTAGCTATACCTACAAATAAGCGAATCTATGACAAGCCATCTTGGATTAATATTTACTGTCCTGTTGACTCCTGGAAATTCCTGACACACTGGTACTGCAGGTCGTAAACGGCTAAAAGTGGCTGGTTGCTGAAATATTGCGGACGTATGAGATTAATTAACTTCTGTATATTTAAGCTCGAGCACCACATTCTTGTGAATTTAATGTCCACAGTGAATTAATTAGCTGTTAAACAATGGATGATTCCATTCGTCAGTGCGAATGTGAAAACCACAGGTGAAAACACTGAGACAGGTTCAGTTAATGGTTGAAACAACACCGTATAGCGCTTCGAGGAGTTCGAGGCAGGTACTAGGTAGGTAATAAAGACAAGTATCAGAATATTCAGAATAATAAAATTCATCTTGAGTTGCACAAGACTGCAATACCTAGAGGAAGTCAAATAAAAACTAAAAAGAGTCGAGATAATCATAAAATCATGAGCTTTAAGCTAGCTAGAGAGAGTAAAGCACTCGATCTAAAACTTGAGAGAGTAAAGCACTCAATCTAAAACTTGAGAGAGTAAAGCACTCAATCTAAAACTTGAGAGAGTAAAGCACTCAATCTAAAACTTGAAAGCGAGAACGGTCTTAATTGGTGGATTTTCAACATACACATTAAAACAAAGAGTCCACTAGTTGGATCTATCTAAAGATGAACATAAAATGATGCAATGCAAGCATCCCATCACACAACATGTGCATCATTGAACAGATCATAAACATCGGAGACAGACCTGCTCGTTCAATGATGTGGGTCCAGCCAGTGAGATCCGAGAACGATAGTCCACTTGTGTCGAAGTGCGCGAGCGCATGAAGCGGACGCTATCCTTACGATGTCTTACGTTAGATTGGTTCGAAATCACATTCACCACGACACAGGTAAGGTATGCGTATGCAGGGTCGAGGAATGTGCTCGCTAAGCGACTAATAAAACAAGTTAATTTGAAAAATTCTTCGTGTTATAGTACTCCAACCAAATTCGATGTTAAGATATTTAAACAAACAGCCCATGTGAAATATCTGAAATTTACTTTATTCCATATATTTTGATACACAATTATTAACATTCATTGTGGATCTGAGATCTCTACTTCAATAAAATTTGCTAACAATGAGGTAGGTACCTACCTACATAGGGTATCTGTTAAGTTGTCGACGTTGATGTTTGTTTGCAAACAATATACGTCAATTTTAGCTGGAATATAGTGTATTTATAGATTCGGTAAGAATCAATATTGACGTTATTTTATTTCAGCTGCTATAATATCGAATATAAAGTGCTAATTGTTTAATGAAGAACTTTTTCTTGACTCACGAAAGAAGTGAAAAAGTAATTAGGTAGGTATGGATAAGGTAGGTATGGATCCTGCCTGTCACATATTTTACTGTTTATTCTGTGAATGTTTTCTGGTGACTCATCATTAGTGAAAACTCCCTACTACCATTTCTTATGCTACTAACCAGGTAAGGTACTCGTACCTATGGAATTTTATGCGAATAGTTGTGTTTGTGTGGGCACTTCTTCAGCAACAAACACTCGACTGGCTCGACATGGGCTCGACCATCCCGGCGACCGACGGCGGCGCGGTGGGAACCTACGAAACTGACTTTGGACATATCTAATTAAATTACTGTATTTATTACTTTTTGGGGTTCCTTTCCTTAATGAGCTTTTGTTCGAGGGCTGCTCTAATAATGATTATTGATAAAACAGGCATTTCTCACTATGTATTAAAGTTATTTTTGGAACAAGCAGGGTGTGGTGTCCAAAAATAACTTTAAAACATTATGTATGTGTTAGGTATACACACAGACACTTGAGCCAGAATCAAATGACATTTTTTTGAGATACCTACTTATCCTGCTCTAACTAACTTATAAAACAAGCCATAACATAACTCGCTTGTTGTTCGGTAACGTTATTGTGATCTCCATCACGTATCTTATTGCCATGAGAATACGTATCACCGTCTCGCGATTAAATGTACTTTACCTACTAGGTAGGTATTGATTGTTCAAACATTTCGGCCCCCTGCCCCTAACTTACGGAGAAGAGTTGCGCGCTGCGGATGTGTTTCATTCATCCCTCTCTGACGTATGGGGATTGGGGATGTGCGAGAGAGACAGGGAGGCACGATGCCAAGATCAATTCACGTGGTGCAGATGCTGGGGACGATATTATGCTGAATGGAGCATAGAAAGTATTTCTTTAGTTTACTCTAGCTTTGGTTTTGATTGAGAGTCCTCAAAATCGCTAATCACTTTTCTTACAAAATCTTGTAGGTACAATACGTTACAGCAATGTCAACTTGGTTATTTAAATAAGTATGTATGTATGTATGTACGAGTATGTATGTACTATCGGATCGATCCAATAAGAATCTGCTTTTAAAGAAATTGAAGAAAACCAATATGTCCGTCACTTATACAAATTACAAAATAAATATGGATCTTGCGCGTCCCAGACATTTGTTTCGTTAACAAATAAAAAACAAACATAACAGATAAGGGTACCTACAGGCCGCCGGTGAATGTTCCCCAGACAAAGGCGTCGCCGCCACCGCCGCCGTCGCCGTCGCTGTCGCCTCCTATAAGTTCCCTGCGCGCGCGCAGCCGACTGTCCTCAGCTTTGATTGAACTTGACCTTCGCGGTGCGGCTGCCTCTCGCATGCCGCCCTCCACTCTCGCAGTGACTCTCCACCCACCACTTGGGCAGTGTTGCCCGCGCTAACAATCCCTAGCGCTATATCTGACGACTTTTGAAATTCAAAACGTGACCCTTATGTAAAATATTGTTCTCTAAATTCATTATTAAGTTTTAAAATAACGAAGATTTGGTTAGACTAACTATCTTGCATCTTTTAATAGAAATATCAGTACCTTACCTACCTAGGAATCAAGCACAAAATAAGGTCGTAAGCTGATTAACATCTAGTTTTTTTGTCAACCAGCATCTTGGTTTTCCACAAGGAAACTGATTATAATGAATGTCTGCATAGCTTTCGTCCCTTTTTGCAATCACACTAATATTATGAATGCGAAAGTTTATATGGATAGATGAATAAATAATGTTGGAAAATTCACAGAGCATTATCTAAATTGATGTTAGTTGCTCAATCACGCCAGAACGGATCTGGATGGAATTTAGCACAGAGATAGATTATAATCTGGAATAGCACATACCTAGGCTATATCTATTTAGTAGTTAAATACCTATTTATTTGTAATTTTAAAATATATACGTAAGACTTATGGGTACGTAACTATTGCAAAGCAATGTAAGCTAGTTTCCCAAGTGTGTCGTCCTTTCCGTCGCGTCGTCGTCGTCGTCGAGTGGGGCACCCCGCCCCCGACCGTAGTGTAGTAGTCAGTGATGTCAATTTAGCACTTTTAGTGCTAAATTTGGCATATTTTATATAACTTTAGCACATTTATTTCTCGTTTAGCACAAGGCACATTTTTTAGCACTTAGAATAAATAGGCACATTTTTTAAATCAATATCGAATATACCACTAACGCTGAATGTAAGGTAAAGTAGACTTTTAATTAGAGTACTTAAAGTTTAATTTGGTTTGATTCATGTTCGTCGCAAATCGCTATCCCACGCCAACGTACAACAAAACTATCTGTCACTGTCAATTTGAACTAGATTTACTCTGAAACTTGTAAAAGAACTCCGCTCAAGATTACCCACTAATTTAGGTATTCTCCAAAAAATATCTATGTTCTCTGTACAAGACACTTTGAAAGTATTAAAGCCTTCCATTATTGAAATAGCCCAAGAGATGCAAATGAATGCGTCCACAATCGAGAGACTCATTTCTCAGTGGAGAAACATAGTTCACGTACATTGGGACTGCACATCTTCAACTGTACAATTTTGGACTGAAGTCATGGAATACAAGGATGCAGCCGGAAACAATCCTTTTGAAGATTTAGCTAAGTTAGCAACATCTATTTTGTCGTTACCGCATTCAAACGCCGAAGTCGCGTTTCCAGTCAGATGAGTTTGGTAAAAACTAAGCTACGCAATCGTTTGGCGTTAAAAACTCTAAACGCCATTTTATACGTCAGATTTGGCCTAAAAAAAGCACAAAAATGTTGCTATTCGTGTACACTGCCAGATGACGTTCTTAAATCAATAGGAACAATGGCAAGCTATGGGCCTTCTACGTCGTCTTCAGAAGCTCAATATATCCGTATTGAAGATGAAGGCACTAATGATGAGGATATAAATATATTGTTTGAAAGTTTTTAGGATAAGATTTTGAATATTAAATTAAATACTTTGTTCATCGGAATATATATGAAAATTTAACTACATTTGGCATTTTTTATTCATCTTTAGCATAATTTTGGCACATTTTTAGCACATTTTTTACAGCAATTTAGCACTTTTTACGAAAACCCAGTTGGCAACACTGGTAGTAGTTCTCCTAGTGTAGTCCGCGCGCCCCCTGGCCCTGGTGGTCGTTGTCGGTCGCGCACTGCAACTTTTACTTTAATCCGCACTCGATTTAATAAATTATTAAATAATGTATATAGTAGATGCGCTTAGACCCCGCGGCCGCGGGTACTGAACAGTGATTTACAAGTGGCATTCGAGGAATTATATCACAGGACTTTTGATAGGGTGAGCTTTTGTTTATGTATATTTTTTCGTTATAGTTCATGTATTTCGGTATTATGCTTGCACGAAATATAGTCAGAGCGTCGTCGTTTTATAACGAAGCATTTATAATGGTAATAATAATAAAAATTCAATGAAGTTAAAAAAGTTGTCAATTAACTGAACATAAATAGATAGATTAAGTTTTCACAAATTTATTTCGCACTAATGTATGAGACAAGTCTACATAGGCCCTTACTTTAATTTCTTGCTAAACCTAACTTTTTACCAAACTCCTTTAGATTCGCCAAATGAGAATATAATCTATCCTCTAGTATAATCATATTGCATAACATTTTTTTATTTCCTTACCTACGCATAAGATCGCGAATCAGTAAGAAAACAATAGGTACTGCCGTCACTGATAACAGCTTATCACAACCGCACCGTGAAGCATGTGGTGTGGACTGAACGGTAGCTGGGTACGCGCTGATAAACACTTGAACACTACCTAAACAACCTGCTTTAGGTACCTACCTACCTAATCATCCGCCTATGTTAGTCCACAGCTGAACATAGACATAGGCCTCCCCTAATGAGCGCCATAGCGCCCTGTCTTTAGCTTGTTGCATCCAGCATGTAAAATTAATTTAATTTTTTTTTAGATTTTAATAAATAAATTATTGTTTATAAATAAAAATGAAATTATTAAGTGAAATTTTAATTTTATAAAATTATAAAAAAAAATCCTACCTACCTACCTGTACCCACGTAACAGCGGGTTAAATTGTCTAAGCGTAGTACTAAGCTACCGACTCTGTTATTTACTATACTACCTTAGCATAATATTAAGTTATCAGAACAAAGCATTGAGCATAGTTAGGTAGGTAGGTACTGTAGGTAGGTACCCAGAGCAAGATTACGGTGAAGGATTATTTTTATTTTAAATTCGGTGTTCTGTTTTATTTCTCCATGATTGATGTGATGATACCTAGTTCGCGTTTATCACTTGCTGAAAGCTGTAGGTACCTACGAATATAAAATTCCATTTCTTACAGCATTCCTTTCTGTCAAAGGGCATCCGTCAACGTCTCGTGTTGCTATCGATTTGTCTAGCAAGCAATGCTCTATGTCGTCTGTTATTTGTCTAGCAAGCAATGCTTTATGTCGTCTGTTATTTGATTAGATTTTCGTCCGCATCTCAGGCGCATGCCGCTGAAAGACAAGTTTACAGTACAAACGTGAAAAAAAACGAATTAAATTCCGGTGCCAGTGATCTTTTACCGAAATAAATTGATATTTCTCTTTACACCCTTCAGCACTTCATCTCGTGTCGGCTATTTCAACGTCTCGGCTTGAACCGGAATAAGCCGCAGTTTTACGTCTGCTTATTTTAGAGTTCCGCGAAGGGAACGCAATCGGATACTACCGATTGCGTTCCCTTCGTATGCTCGGGAGTCGGGATAAAATAAAGGACACGAGCTATTTCAGGACGGAATGAAACCTACAATGTCAGGAATTCAGCGGACACAGTAACCTACGGAGCGGTTAGGTACTTGTTCACAAGATGGATGTGCATCGACTTGAGATAAGTTTGGTATTCGTTTAAACGGTTTGCTTTGTTATACAGCGCTCGGTTTTAGTGGAGGTAACACAGCCCTAGGGGGTGGTAGCTGATGAAGGAAACTACCATAGGAAGGGCTTCCTTCTGTGTGCTTGCATACCTGGTTAGGTCAGTAACAGTATACCCACCGACACTACAAACAAAGTCGCTTCCCGCTGTCTGTCTGTCTGCCTGTCTCTCTTCCCTAGTATGCGTAAATCTTTAAAACTACGCAACGGATTTTGATGCGGTTTTTTAATAGATTGAGTGATTCAAGGGGAAGGTTTATAATGTAGGTTAATACATGCATTATATTTATGGTAACTATTTATTTATAGTATTTATTGATAAATGTCGGTTTCTTGTCGGTAGTGTTGGGTACCTTCCCTACCTATGCTGTTCTTCCTGATTCGGACAATAAGGAAGAACAGGATCGCAATCGGATTCGGAATGCGGTTTCGGTAACGAGGACTAAGTTGCGTTATTCGTAAAAACTAGAGTAGTGTGTGATATAACGCGGCGGGTTGCTCAGGTACTCGCATTACTGGTTCCTCACATTACTGCTCATTAATTAATTAGCCTCATTCCATGTTCCACCGCGGCGGGGCGGGGCGGGGCGGGGGTCTCCTGGGAGAGCTGCGTGCTGGTCACACTAGCCAGCGCCTGTCTCGTGTGACGACAGAACTAAATCTTCTCGACTTTGCGTGATAAAAAAAACCGCGTTTTTAGGGTTCCTTAACTCAAAAGGAAAAAAGAAACCCTTGTAGGATCCCTTTGTTGTCCGTCTGTCGCTAAACGTGTGAAGGTATTGAGTTGAAATTCATTCAGGTTCGTAAGTTCTTGGAGCCGCGATATAAATCAAACTTCCAAGTCAACGCAATCAAAAGTTACAGCCGTTTTTTTTTTAAATTTTAATAGAATCACTTGCACACAAAACCTAGTAGTTCGCCTAGGGTAGTTCCCGTTCACCAAGAAATATGAAATTTGGCAAGAATATCCTTTGTGTTATTGTAACCAAATCAGATTTTATTGCGAACTGTACGTCCGGGTCGATTTCTTTGCTTACGAGTACAAGTTTGTACGGAACCCTTGATACGCGAGTCGTAGCTCGCACTTGACGTTTTATTTATTAATTCTGGCACTCAAGTAATCATAAGTGTAAGCTTTGGCCGACCAATAAGCATGGGTATGGTATACCCATACTATGGGTAAACATCATCATCATCATATATTACTCCACTGCTGGACATAGGTCTCCTGTAGGTTAACAATTATCAATTAACATAGACATATATTATTTTTTAAACAAATCCTTAGATTCTTCGGCCTTAATTTAACTGAAAGGCATGCAAGTGCTGTCAGGCAGCTTACCTGTCAACATCGAGAAGGCATGCAAGTGCTGTCAGGCAGCTTACCTGTCAACATCGAGAAGGCATGCAAGTGCTGTCAGGCAGCTTACCTGTCAACATCGAGAAGGCATGCAAGTGCTGTCAGGCAGCTTACCTGTCAACATCGAGAAGGCATGCAAGTGCTGTCAGGCAGCTTAGCTGTCAACATCGAGAAGGCATGCAAGTGCTGTCAGGCAGCTTACCTGTCAACATCGAGAAGCCAGGAAGTCAACTTATTTATAATTTATAACAAATGGCAATTAGAATTGGATTGAATCGCTGGGTAATCAATTAAAATACTTAGTCAGTAAGTAGGCCCTAGGTACTACTTGTGTGCGAGTTTAGTACTTCAACGAATCCATTATTTGTTAATTGATTTTTAACAATAATCATAAATCAGTCCTGTTACAATGACTACTAGTTCTGTTATTTGGGGCTGCCATTGTTCCTCACGATGAGCTCATTCGACCACCACCAGCATCGCCTCGCCACGACTCCAGGAGGGACCGGGGTGCCTGTGCCGTGCCCACTCGGCTCTACTAATAACTTCCTGTTCATTGATTATTGTTCCTCCGAGGTACGTAATGTACTACTAATAAAAACGCCGTTATGTACTTCTAATCTTAGATACGCTATTAAAACATAATAAATGTCGTGATTACAAAAAACTATTAAAATAAAATTTATCCAGGCCCACCAGGCCCACACACGTTTTATTTCATTTTCGCAATCAATAAATCGGATTTTGATCGACCGTGCTCTTATTGAAATGTCGAAATCTTTTGAGATAACAGTTAGAAGGTACGACACGATCTAAACTAAACACTTGACCTTAGCCATTGTTTAAGCCTTTCATACATTAATTTCAATTAATTGTGCGTAGAAATCGTTTTGGTTGTTCACGAGCGTGTGTCCAATCGCTTGTGAAAAACTCTCCGAATGTGAGTGAAGGTAAGCCAATACCTTCGTAATTATTATTATATTGCCACAGACAATTGTCCAAACTACTCTGCTTGTCTCTACCACCGACACGATAGTACCTAGGTGAGGTTGCTTGTCTCTACCACCGACACGATAGTACCTAGGTGAGGTTGCTTGTCTCTACCACCGACACGATAGTACCTAGGTGAGGTTGCTTGTCTCTACCACCGACACGATAGTACCTAGGTGAGGTTGCTTGTCTCTACCACCGACACGATAGTACCTAGGTGAGGTTGCTTGTCTCTACCACCGACACGATAGTACCTAGGTGAGGTTGCTTGTCTCTACCACCGACACGATAGTACCTAGGTGAGGTTGCTTGTCTCTACCACCGACACGATAGTACCTAGGTGAGGTTGCTTGTCTCTACCACCGACACGATAGTACCTAGGTGAGGTTGCTTGTCTCTACCACCGACACGATAGTACCTAGGTGAGGTTGCTTGTCTCTACCACCGACACGATAGTACCTAGGTGAGGTTGCTTGTCTCTACCACCGACACGATAGTACCTAGGTGAGGTTGCTTGTCTCTACCACCGACACGATAGTACCTAGGTGAGGTTGCTTGTCTCTACCACCGACACGATAGTACCTAGGTGAGGTTGCTTGTCTCTACCACCGACACGATAGTACCTAGGTGAGGTTGCTTGTCTCTACCACCGACACGATAGTACCTAGGTGAGGTTGCTTGTCTCTACCACCGACACGATAGAACCTAGGTGAGGTTGCTTGTCTCTACCACAGACACGATAGTACCTAGGTGAGGTTGCTTATCCAATGTACTAATCCATTAAATCTTTGCATTGCGGTTTAATGCTAATGAATGGCTAACGCCAAGCTTCAGCCTAGATGTAGGTACCTACCTACTAAGGGAAAAGTCAATTTCAATCAAATTCAGATTGAATTGAGTGAAAACGACTTTTTTTCCTTATGTAAAGTTACCACATGCAACGTACGTAACACACAAGTACTTATCACTTCTGCTTTTACTTTATTCTATACTAAACTGCAAAAGTAACCCGATGAAATAGAAATTTCAAAAACAGCATACTTAGTAAACATGAATTTGAAAACAAACACATCTCGTTCTGAATTGACTTTTTGTCGCAAAACAGAAGCCCACCAGCCGCCGCCTGCGCCGGTCTGCTGAACCGTGAAACAGATTGGATTTCTGCTGTTTACCAACAAATTGAAAAACTATTTAATGGTACAGTCAACGTCAATAATAACTAAGCATAGGTATATTAATAACCAGGTAGATCTTATGATCCAATGCGAAGTGCTCTCGCTGGCGTTTTTGATAATAACATATATAATATAATATTATGTATGTGGTTAGTAGCGATATACAAAGTTACTATTGTCCAATCAAAGTACGCCTCCCCCCAAAGAACATCAAGATATATCAATAAGATATATCAATAAGATATATCAATAAGATATATCAATAAGATAGATTAGGTATATTTTATCATAGAAACTTAAATATAGCTAAGCGGGGGACAGTACCTACGCTGAGACGCGACCACACGGCGTGAAATTCAGAATGTCGAGAAAGCAGCCTCTTACCGTCTCATCGCGCTTAAGATCTTTCTTACCATTTACCATAACCTGCCTACCAGCGCGGGTGTAACCGCGTGCGGCTGCGCGTGCGCCGTCCGTCGGTCACGGCGCCGGAGCACGCGTGAGGATGCAGATACCTCGCACCATGTGGAGACGGCGCATTCATTATGGGGAAATTAGAGCTGAGAAGTGATTATGTAGTTTACAAGTAATTACATTAGCCACAAGCCACAACACGTTTAGCTTTGGTTTTGTTTCATTTTCGAAATGTAAGTAGGCGGAGGGAAAATAGAAAAGGCAAACTTTAAACGCAGTACTTATTAGTCTCTGGATGAAGCGTTGGTTCACGTGCGTTGGTTCACGTGGGCTCCTCCAGTCCAAGCCCAAGCGCTAGGCTCGCAGTAAAAGTCAAAGTCAATAACTTTATTTCTTTAGGCTTACAAAATAAACATTTTACTAGCAAATAAGCAGTCAAATTTTATACTATAAACAGGTTTATAAATAGTCATTATTATCAAATAAGAAATATGATGTTATTGATTTTATTCGCTTCAATTTTTTGTCCACTAGTAACCCGCTGACATTCAAAATGAATTCGATAAACTACGATAGGTTATTGTACCAGACACTATTTGGTGGTATGCATTCGTAGCCCATCAGTGGGACAGTGGGCTAAGGGAGCGAGATAGAATTTTGACCAATTACAATGTATGCTTTGTCAACGCTTGCTTCGTTCCACCGAAAGCTGCTTGTTAAAACTGGCCTTGGGGAGGGGGGGGGGGGGGGGGTTTGGGGTGGCGCTAGATTCAAAGTTTTTTGTGGTTTTTAAATATCTCTGCGTTCCACAACACAAACAATAAACAAATAGCGAGAATGCAAATGAATCAAAGATACCAGGAGATTTTAGTAAAAGTTTGACGATTTGTGTGAAAATAACCCTTATGTATGCTAGTTTTGCTGTTTGTTCATCTTGTACTTACCTATGTTTATTTTATACAAGCGGGTTACAAAACCACAGGAATTTTGGTGGAAAATATTTCACGACAGATATATCATGGAAGGAAAACAAGCTCGAAACAATTGTTGGTTTTGATTTGAAAGCTTCCATTCATCGTACAAATTGATCTCTAGTTCGTTTTCGAATTCAAATATAAACATCGCTCCACATGTCAGAATAAGCGTAGGTATGTGAATCTTTTAATTTTTAGTGATAGCCTTGCTGTTGTTTACTTGTTGTTGGTTATTAGTTAAGTTTTCATTCATAAATGTATATGATACCAGTATATTATAATATAATGGAGATAGTCACAGATGGATAGAGCCTATACAACATAAATTTTTGTAAATAGGATAGACATAGGATTTTGCGTTCATAGCGGCACAGGTTATAGCAACACGCAAAACCAAAAATCAAATATTAGCGTACCTACTAATTATTACATTATAAAAAAAACCATATAAAAGGTTCTTTATACTTAGTTCTAATATGCTTATTCTCAAGATCTTAACTTCTGTATATTGAGAAATTAAGGTTTTAGTAAAAATATTGAGGTCACTGCGATTTTTTTCTGTAGAATCGTGTTTTCGAAACATATGATCGATATACATACATTTAAAAGTTAAATATTTAGGAGTTTGGAGGATTTTAGATCTGAAGGATTGATTTATATGAGGCTCGTGGTAGACCTCCTGTGTACGATGTAAACGATACCTACAGCATTGTTCGGGCCAGTCCAACTGCCATTGTTCGTAAATATTTATCGCCGACCAGGCGGACATTTCTTCCGCTAAATATAAACCTATAAGCTACCATACAATATTATACTTATGTCCCAGTATTAGAGTATGGCACAGTTTGACTCACGCCCGCTCCTATAGGCGACACTTCGGCGGTGGAGCGATAAGGACTGGAGATTGATCATGATCAATGACATTATCGAAAAGCGCATTGAAAAGTGCGCATGACTGAAGCATGAAGCTTAGAATTACATCGACACCAAACTGATATAAACTGATATTGATAGTAACATTCTCTAGCAAACGAAAATAAACGAACCTGATCGTCTAACTAATCTTTCTAAACTGTGTTAATTTGACTTGCCTATACTCGTCTGCCGCAGCTTACATAACCCCCCCCCCCCCCACATCATGCAGCATGGAGGTCTCAATGAAAGCGAAACCTCGTTTCCATAATATGGGAGTCCATCGCCGACCAATTAGCATATTTAAGAGGCCGTAGACCACACATAACTATTTATATTTAATGCGGTGGCTAAGCTATAACACGTGCCATGAAGCTGGTTATGTATGACGTTTGATGACGATCATTACAGTAACATTATAACGAATGCAGTTGATATCTGATTTCGCAAACCGAACCTCCTCTCATCGTCATTACTTCTCTCCTTTCGTATCAAACGTTTTTAAATACATAGGTAAGTACTGTGGATATGAGTCGTGTCCGTAAATAATAACACCTCATTCCAACCACTCTGCTCAGGATTCTGCATTACAGGCCTTTTTTCATTTTTGTCTGATAGGCCGTTGGCCTTGGTCTGTGCCACACCACACGCTCCCAACCACGAGTAAAACAGACATTAGGCTCAGAAAATAACTTGTAGGCTGCTCTCCAAAGAGAAACTAACAAATTGACAAAAGGCTCTATCCAGTAGGTACCGTTGTTGTGTCGTGGGTACTATTAGATATCGAACGGTACCGGCACAGTACCTACAGTGTTCCCGGTGCGGTGGACCGACGACGGCCACTTTCGATCTCCGCGACCGAGTCCGGCTCACGGTCAAGGCGACCGAATGCTGTCTGTTTCCACTTAGTCTTGCTGCTCGCTGTGACTTGCCGCCGCCCGCGCCGGCTCGGAGATTCAACTTATTGATTAGAATGAGCTGATTGATTTTCTAACATAATTAATGTTAAGAGATTTTGAAAGCAAATATAATTAAGTATATTGATGTTATAAAGAGGTGAAGTTTGTGAATTGTGAGTTTGTAGTGATGGACCGCTAGTGTACAAATAACAGCATGTGCGTAGCTGATATGATAAACCAACACCTAGGTATCTCCCTCCCTACAGCTAGGCAGCCGCTACGCTGACCACTTCTTAAATTATATTGAAAATGTGTCAAAAATTCACAGATAATTTCTTGTGCAATGGAAACGGGAGCATCAATTCGCATTCGATCTATCGAACTGTTTAATTCGCTGCGCGATGATGATTGGTTCGCTCCAATCTGTGTCAGGCAGGGTAAATTATTATCTCGTATAAAGTTAATATAATGTAGTTAATATTGTGTCAGATAATCTGTTGATCGCTCCGGAGATAAAGCGGCTGCTATCATATTTAAGAATAAGAATATTATATTAATATTTAGGCAGGTTGTTTGTAGAATGTCAGTAGGACTGGTTTTAAAATCCTAATTCCTACCTGCCTGCCATTATAAATTGCAAAATAAGTATAATATTCAATTATGTATTCACGAGAAGGAATGTTTATTTCTGAGAGAGAAGTAATAGTTCTTATTAAAAATTGTTGGTTTTTGAGTTGATGAAAGATGTCTTTACGAATATCGCGATAACAACATAAACATACACATTTTATGAACGTTGAATGCATCGATTCGTGGATTTCAGAATATGTATATCCTGGGTCGACGAACTCGACTTCTGGCATGTCGTCACGTGACAGGTAATTTTATTGTCAAACTCGTAAATCATATTCTGATAGAGTTGTTTTCTGCATAGGTATCCATTATCACCACATTTCTCTCGTCCCTGCCACTTACATTTGTTTTGGAGAATTCGGAGAAAGTGAAGTGAACCTATCTAGTAGAGATGTTACACTTGGTGCGGTTTAGCCGCGCTCCGTTTCTTGGACAATCCTGTTATCTCCATTATCTGAAGCTTACTTTGTTATTCTTGTTCAAAGCAGAGTCGAGATATCTGTACCTTGCCTATACATCCTGGTAACGCTAGTAGATGTAATTAAGCACCCACTCCGATACGAGACCACGGAGCAAAAAGTAGAACGCCTTACCACAAGGAGGAAAGATATGAGCACTCCCTATCGACCTACCCTTGAGGTTTCAAAACATTGCTGTAGATATCAAGCTGTAAAACTGTTCAATGCATTACCTACTGACTTAAAAACTATGGACAATACAAATTTATTTAAATTGAAATTAAAGGAAATTTTGTTAAAGGGGTGTTACTACTCTATAGATGACTTTATTAATGCTGACATTGTATTATAATTTTTTTTTTTTTTTTTTTCTCTCACATCGTTTTTTTTTTTATGTACTGATCCAATACTGCTGTTATTATTATTGTTATTATCTGAATTCACAAATGTTTGTTATTTTATTGTTATTGATTCTTTGTAAACTTGTATGTAAATACTTTGATTTTTTTTTTTTTTTGTTTTTGTATGACGTGTTGTTATATTTTATTAATTATTTGACTGCATGTAATTATTTATAAAATTTCAGATACAATTTAATATTGTTAATGAATAAACATTATGAATTATGAATTATCTAATCCAACTCAACAATAAACTTTAACAAAATACTGTACTTACATCGGAGATCCTAGGATCCTACGTTCCACTTACATCGGAGATCCTAGGATCCTACGTTCCACTTACATCGGAGATCCTAGGATCCTACGTTCCACTTACATCGGAGATCCTAGGATCCTACGTTCCACTTACATCGGAGATCCTAGGATCCTACGTTCCACTTACATCGGAGATCCTAGGATCATACGTTCCACTTACATCGGAGATCCTAGGATCCTACGTTCCACTTACATCGGAGATCCTAGGATCCTACGTTCTACTTACATCGGAGATCCTAGGATCCTACGTTCTACTTACATCGGAGATCCTAGGATCCTACGTTCTACTTACATCGGAGATCCTAGGATCCTACGTTCCACTTACATCGGAGATCCTAGGATCCTACGTTCCACTTACATCGGAGATCCTAGGATCCTACGTTCTACTTACATCGGAGATCCTAGGATCCTACGTTCCACTTACATCGGAGATCCTAGGATCCTACGTTCCACTTACATCGGAGATCCTAGGATCCTACGTTCTACTTACATCGGAGATCCTAGGATCCTACGTTCCACTTACATCGGAGATCCTAGGATCCTACGTTCTACTTACATCGGAGATCCTAGGATCCTACGTTCCACTTACATAATAACTAATAAGAGCAAGTTTCTTGAAAAGGATAGATATAATTATACGTTCACAGGAGCGGGACAGGGCATGCCAGCAACGGAAAGCAAGCATAATAATAAAGTTTTATCTTATTATCTATTAATTAGGACCTTTTTTGAAAAAAAAAACCGAAATATATGAAATGTTCTGTAAACTTATGTAGATCTATTACCATGCTTATTCTCAACATCTTAACTTCTGTATTTGTTCTTTATAAAACAATTAAAGCTTTTATTAATCACAAAAGCATACTACACAGTTGACGAATATTTAAACGAAAAATAAGAAAAATACAAACTACTAATATAACTAACTTAGTAACAATGACGTCCTCCTCTCTCTCTCTCTCTCTCTCTCCGTAATATATTGTGTGCCCAGCACCAGCAGGGTCTATAGTGAAACTAAATACCTACGTAGATTTTAAGCAACATTGTACACCTATAGAATGCAATAAATGATTGAGTATTGAGAAATTCAGGTTTCAGTAAGACTTAGAGGTAACTTTGCGATTTTCTTTGAGAAAATTTTATGGAATCGTGTTTTCGAAAAATACATATGATCGATAGAGTAAGTCCTGAATTTTACCATACAACCCGGGAAAGATCCGGGTGACGAGCTCTACACGCGCCAAAATAACGGCTACATTATTTTGCGGCATTTTTACATGAAAAATTACCGACAGAGTGCTCGTAGTTGCTCATGTAGGTACCTACTTACGTAGGTAGGTACCGGAAGATTGGACAATTAGAGATCAGACGGAGTTGATTGGAGGTAGTTATACCTACCTAGGCTCTTAACGCAATCACAATATTGTAGTAGGTACTGAGTTGTTAGTAGCGAAGTTGTACGCTAAGGACGAATCACTATGTTTGTAGTAAACCACTTCGCAAACTACAATAGTGGAGATAGAACAGACAGAACAGATGATCTGACGAGTGCTGTTCCTTGTTTCAGTTCACATCGAGGATGCCTTCGCTCTAAGACCTGGTAAGTGGAATATAATGCTGCTTATTGACCTTCCTAGGATTAAGTAAGTTCTAATATACATGGAAGAATAATGATAGCTCCGCAACTACCTACCCATTAGGTCAACATCAACAGTCAACAATCTTCTTTGTGAAGAAATGGAGAAAAGCTTTCTGTCCTGCTGCAGTCAATGATAGACTCATTTCCGAGACATCGATATTCCGACAAGCAAATGAACGATAATTAAAAAGCTGTATTTAATTATTTTCATGACTTTTTATACGAAGTAAACAAGGTTATTTATCGTCAATATAAACAATATCAGTTTCACTGTCCCCGCCGCGGACGCCGACGCCGACGCCGACGCCGACGCCGACGTGGGATATCGTTACTTTGTTGAATACTGTACGAGTTGAGATTTTATTATTATTAGCTGCCGGATATTTTACACAAAATCATTGTCTTGAGATGAATTTGAAATGGACTTGTTTTTTCAAATCATCAAAATCAAGGTTACCATGGAAGAGATCGCTTGTACAAGGGCTATAGGGCCGCCCATTGTATTTATCTTATGTACCTACCTACCTAATATCTCTTTGTAAAGTTATTTTCTGGCGTACAATAAATATTTTGAATTGTAACCATTAGCATGGCCCATAGTCCCCCCTGGTGGCATAGTCCCCCCTGGTGGCATAGTCGAAGTCGCTGTGTTATATAAAACAATAGAAATACATTTAAAAGAAGGTAGGTAGCTAAGTACCTACCTTCTTTTAACTAGACATTTTGCAAAATAATAAAGATGCAAGAGGTCAATGACATGATTGAACTGTTGATTGTGTCTAGTACTGAGCGATGGGAGCCAAGCAGGCGCCTGCGCAGCCCCGCCCGAGTCCGCCCGAGTCCGCCCGGCAGAGACGGCTCGACGCGTCACAACCACATTGACAAATGGCGTATTGTTTCCATATTTTTAGACTACTTTCACAACAAAGAAGTTATACTTACTAAAGTAACCACGATAATAAAGTCAAAGTCACATCTCACTGACATAGACTGCGTCTGCATTATCTGTGGACAGCAGAAGAGGGAGCGGAAGATGGTTTTTAAAGTTTACAATAAATGTACTCAACTTACCGTAGGCACACACTATACACTATACCTACATAGTACATTACATGTACGCGCTGCGCCCACAAACTTGCTGACTACACGCTGTCCACGCGACAGCTAGCAAGCAGGAAGCTTGCTGTTCATGCACAGTAGGTATGACCGCATTAAGGCTGTGGTATGCCTCAAACTAGCGCCGCCACCTATTTCATTTTATTACTACGTTGAACAAAGGCAATTTAAATAATCAAAAATCGTTTGTGTTAGGTACCTATTACAAGCTTTGTTAGCCTCTGTCATAGTTTTATTCTATTAGGTTTAGGCAGAATATCGAAGTTGCCCTTGGTGGCCACCAATATCTATTTTGATATAATGGCTAAAGTAAATAGAATAAAACTATTAGAGAGGTTGGTTGGGGATGGTCTATTTAGACCATGTAGCTCAAAGCTGGGCAGTGAATACGGTAACCAACGAGTGCCAGCCTACGTAGCAGCGAGCCCAAGCGAGCCGCACAGCTCGCCCACCGCGCGCTTTCTTCTGCAGTAAAATGTTAGATTACATTACAACGCTCTCATTCATACCAATAACACAGCCTTAAATTGTGTAAGAACTATCTGAGTTTCAAGCATGGAAGTAGGAAGTACCCTAGCTAGTAGTTTGTACGTGGATGATTCCAAGTCATCATTACCTAACCTGAAGCTGAAAGAGCCTCGTCATGAGATCATTCTCGAGTCATCGTCATCAGTGGAACGGCTCAATCAGTTCAACTGCTTGCGCGCGCTAAATGATGACGCTCTCATCTAATGATGGTTTATCTTGTCAAATTATAGAGACTTTTTCATTTAGCCTAAAAACTGCGTAATACTCGGATTAGTCGGTAAATTAAATAGTAGACTTTTGTGTTTATCTCAGTGTTTTTGACGTTTCGGTCTAGTTATGTGCTTATATTGTAGGTATTATTAATTTATTAGTATTGAAAGAACACACACACACCCGTCCGGTTCACTAATGTATACATTAGTGACTTCTGTTGCTCCGTCCTCAACAGCTATTAGGGTTTGAAAATAACAGTCAATACGAGCAGTGAATAGCAATAAACGCAGTGAAATCATCAAAACACCATAATTAATAGCTATTGGCTTTCTTAATGTGCGGCGCCAGCGATAATAAATTATGACAGAGAAATAATGCGTTATGTTATGAGTCTGACATAACACTTACTGACACACTTGACCGTTGATGTGCGCACGCGGCTTTATACTGCATCATCATCAGCAACACAACCACAAGCACACCCTCCACCCTCCATTACGGGCCAATTTTTACAGAGACCTGTCTTACCTCATCAATAACAGCTGGGTATTCAAATTCTAAACTGCCGTCCTTCAACAAGCATCACACATAAATGTCACCACCTACCTATATCTAATTTACCTATACATTATAAATAGGTATTGTTTAAGGCTTAAACAATACCTATTTATAATGTATAGGTATTAAAGTCACTACTGTATAAGACATTAGTGTAGTAGCTGGATGGCGCTGGCGGCACAGGTGGCGGGTATTGGGTGCTGGAGACTATTGATTCTTGTCAGTCTCTTCTGTTCCGTGCTTATCGCATCCAGGTGCGTCCCTATGTTCCTTCCTACTTAGTTAATTACTTAATTATTATTGAAGATCAAAGACGACCGCCCCGTTGTAAATCATTAAAGTTAATCAAATCAATGATATGCGCTGGCGCATCTTGCTGATTGAAGATATCTATCAATTAGTCGTCACGGTCAAGCTGCTGTTTAGTCGCGGATTTAACGGATTGTTGTCGGAAGGCCTTCATCCGCAGATTATGAAGGGTCGTGTGACTGTCTGTGGTCTCTGGTCTCTGGTCTCTGGTGTCGCGTTACTTCCAAATTGAAAAACCAAACTACTTTAATTGTTACTTCGAGCGACTTCATCAAAACTGATTTTTCTTATGTATAGCGATGAAAATGTTCCATTCGAATATTAATGATAGAAAAGGCTAATTAAATTCTAAGCGATAATATTGTCGTTTAGGTTTTTTGTGAAATTATTTGATTTGTATAGTATAGGCAAAGATTTAAAAACAATGGCAATAATAACATTTAGGATTTGACAAAAACACTAATTTTAACCACTCATAAGTAGTGTGCGTGCGTCAGCATTTTGTTAACGCAAAATTTAAAAACAATGCTACAGTTTTTGGTCTCAGGGCGCATCTCATGATGTAAATCATTAAGTACAGATAGGTACTTAATCATTGTTTTGTCTTGCCCTAGACTGCACGAGCGGTCTTGTCTCCGTCGCATCGACCTACAATAAGCTTGCGTCTAAAACGGATCCAGCCCATTTCTGTGGAGCAATGAACAGATAAACGTAGGTACTTATTCAGGACGCGTATGGAAAGCTACTTGCATGCTAATTCAGACACGATTCTAAGCTTTATGACTTTAATAATAAGACACCGTTATGAGATATGGCCAGTCATGGTTTACGCAAGCAACCTTGTGGGCTATGGTGTTTCGGAGCCTTATTAGATACTTCTACATTATTGGCGGGGACAAGCAGGGCCCTATTCTGCTAATCGCTTTACGATGACAATGCTGACGTCGCAGACATCGCCACCAAGATTCATTTTCTTATTCTGACATTAAAACAAAACTCAAAATTGTCGAGATTGAATCCGTTCTATATAATTAAATAATAAAAATATATATCTTATGTATATCTTTGTGCACGCCTATCTGGAATTCTGGACTTACTTTCATCGAATTCTAAGTTTTATTGTACCTACGTGGCTGTTCTGTTCTGCGACGATATCATTGAAGCGATCGGTTACCAGAATTTTAAGGAAATTTACGTAGGCCCATCTAATGTTATGTTATTTTACTACATTTGCCTATTATAACAAGAGCACACTCGCTAGGATGCATCGTCGCGCCTCATGTTGAGGCTGTACTCATGTTGAGGCTGTACTCATGTTGAGGCTGTACTCATGTTGAGGCTGTACTCATGTTGAGGCTGTACTCATGTTGAGGCTGTACTCATGTGCTTGCTGGAGAACTAACAAAGAAAAGCGTACTGCTGAACGCGGACACTACGAAGCCTAGTTTTTGTCCTCCCGGTCGACTTTCATTACAGGAGTGGTCGCTTTCCCATGAGACGCCATTGCCTTCTATTTCCCATGAGACGCTATTGCCTTCTATTTCCGTGCCCACGGACCACTTTCATTACAGGAGTGGTCGCTTTCCCATGAGACGCCATTGCCTTCTATTTCCGTGCCCACGGACCACTTTCATTACAGGAGTGGTCGCTTTCCCATGAGACGCCATTGCCTTCTATTTCCGCCCACGGACCACTTTGATTGCTGGCTATTTGTGTCTGGGAACACTATTTATTTACTTATCATATCACTAAAAAGTTACCTAGCTGATTTTCATTGTTTTTTTTATTGAAATGGCGTTGGACCACAGCACCGTCTCACCTAAGAAATAATGTGTGGAATGAACCCTTTACTTATAAATAAACTGGCTGTTCCCCGCACGGTTTCACCTGACACACCCTGTATGTATAGCGCATGGCGTAAGTTGTAATGTAAGCCTTGGAGCGTCAACTATACCGGATAATGATTCTGTCTGTTCTTGATTGATTTTAGTACAAGTTATTTAAAAGTAAAACTATGACAAGTCAGCGGCAGTAATAGAAAACTTATCCATTTTGTTACTGTGCAAGTGCAAACTCGCAGGTACCTTACCTACTGTCCACTCTAAGAGAGGATAACACGCAATAGACTCTACTATAAATGGAGAGTCATCATCATCATGAATGAATCTGACAAGCAAATCTTAACGTTTTCGGACTGTGAGGAGGATGTTGACGCCAACCGCCACATAAATCCCTCAGACAGTAATTCAGTGAAGCGCAGTTTCGGCTGAAACGTCTTCCTGCGCAAGAGTGCTCGTGACGCAATCGGTTCCGCTTTCCGCCGTTCGCCGTTCGGCGGTCGGCGGTCGGCGAGTGTGCGCCGAATTTCATTACTGCCACTTTCACACGCGCACGCGCTAACACCGATTAGGATTAGCTGTTGGATCTATGATAAATTGATAACAAACAAACCAGGTACCAACCCCATCTGCCTATTCACTGAAAATATGTATGTTAAAGAACACTTGTGCTCAGTTCTAGATATTTAGTAATGAAGCCTACAGAGCACAGTCGGCGACAGCTCGGCTGCGGGAGGGCGCGATGTTTCAATGTAAATATTGTAGTTGGGCAGCCGACAGTGTTTTGTCAACTTATCGGTGGCCCATCAATACAATACAATACAAAACACTTTATTGTACACCAGAAAAAGAACATTACAAAAAGACATATAACATGAGACGAGTACAATGGGCGGCCTTATCGCTTAGAAGCGATCTCTTCCAGGCAACAATACAATACAATACAAAACACTTTATTGCACACCAGAAAAAGAACATTACAAAAAGACATATAACATGAGACGAGTACAATGGGCGGCCTTATCGCTTAGAAGCGATCTCTTCCAGGCAACCTTTGGATGGAAAGAACTATATGAATTTAAGAAAGGTAGGGGTGTACAAAAGATAAAATAAACATGAATATATAACAGAATATTGAAAAACATAATTATATTAAATAAATAAATAAACATTACAAATTACCTAACTCAATATATTTACACATAAACTAGATAAACACATAAAAGAAATTAATGTATTATATATATAATATACTACTTAAATACACAAATAAATAAATAATTTGTACCAAAATTCACTATTCTGACAGGAAAAACTCCTTGACACGAGATTTAAAAACAGGTAATGATATTGCTTTTCTAATCTGCTCTGGTAGTGCATTCCACAACCCTATGGCCTGGATGGAGAAGGATTTGTCGTAGAAACTGGTTTTGTGAGGCGGCATATTCAAAACCAGATTTTCTGACGAACGGAGGACACGGGAAGGATGAGGATGAGAATTATGGAGGAATTCAAAACACTCCTTTAAATACAAGGGAGTGACAGGGTTAAAGAGAATGTTATGAAGAAGAAAAAGGATATGGGAATTTCGGCGAAGACGGACAGGCAGCCAGCCATTTGAGTTTTCTGCGGAATTCCGAAATGTGGTCATATTTACGTAGACCGAACACTAAACGTATACATATGTTTTGGAGCCATTCAACCTTATTAAGCTGCTCCTCAGTTAGGTCGAGGTAGCAAACATCAGCATAATCGAGAATAGGAAGCAAGAGAGATTGAGCGAGCACAATTTTAGTAGCAGTAGGAAGAAAGTTACGAAGTCTTCTCAATGAAGCAGCGGATGCAAATATCTTGCGACTCACCGCATCCATTTGAGGGACCCATGACATGTCTGTATCCATGATGATTCCAAGGTTTTTAACACTTCTGCTAAAAGGGACTATAACGCTATTGAATTCAATTTTAGGGAGAGTGGACCAGTCAATTTTAGCAGAAGTACGAGAGCTACCTATAATTATGGCCTGCAATTTGCTGGGGTTTACCTTTAGACCGTAGGCCATGCTCCAATCACGAACACACCTAAGATCGGCATTAATGCAGTGAATCGCGGTGGACAGGTCTTGCAGTGGGGCTTGGGTGTAGATTTGAAGATCGTCTGCATAGAGATGGTAGGAAGAAGTTAATTTAACAGAGATAGAATAACCAACAACAACTACAACATCAACTTTAGTGTGTAGGTAGACTCCATCAGGCTTCCAATGCTGTAGCAAGTAGCATAGACTTAGACCCGCTCCTCGCCCTGGTTCCGCTCACTTGGTCTCGTTGACTAGATCACCAGTTCTTTTTACGGCAGTCCAGTTAAATGTACCTACCACGGAAACCATTGAAATTTATAATGAAACCTACATGCTACGACCCTTCCTACAATGAAAAGTTACAATAAATCCAATGAAGCTTCCGCAAGTATTCTAAATCAGTTGTGAACTGTCCAGTTGAAGAGAATCTTAATTTGTCAAAGACACCAGAGAATCCGTCTCGGCTGCGTTCGTATCGAATCGAACTGCCGGAGTCAGGAATAGACTGGTCAGGTGGGCTTCCTTAGATCCTTGCTGACATACATAGGAACACACATACGGAACACACGTACAGAAGGAACGCCGACTGAGTGAGTCTAAAAACAAATGTCGTTCTAGGAGATTCTCTGATCTCTATAAATAAGTGGTTGTGTTATGTATGATCTGATCTGCACCTTCGTGGCCGAGGCCACTCTCACCGTGCATTTCTACGACATCCTTCCAATCACGTTAGCAAAGGTTAAATATTGTACCTAAATAATTAAATTCCAATCACGATCATGTTGATTGGTGTCCGACACTGACCTTGTCGGAGTTGGTCAAGCGGGTGTCGGTTTTAGCCTTTTATGCGTTTGTAATCAGTTTTAACTAATTATTGATTGCCATATTGGGATCATTATAATTTTATGAACATAAATAACATTCGTTTCTCAATATCGAGCTTGTGTAATCTTCGTTTGACTTTAACTTTACTAATTCGAACTCCATTTTTGTCAAATCTACGACTATAAATCAGCTCTAGTGGTTTATTTGGGTTAGGGTAAATTCGTCATCGGTGTACCGCAATTTGTTTTTTATATGACAACATCTTGTGAGAGCTCTCACGATAAAACAAAAAATCCACCACGCCATATGTTGTATACACTACATTAGCTACTTACGTCTATAGAAACGTGGACATCTGGCCCCTAACATGTGCCACGTGGTCTTCCAGGAGGCATCTCCTGCATCTCCTTGTAAACAAGGAGTACTGTTATAGAAATATGTAATACCTACCTAGTAGGTAAGCTACAAGCTCTAACTACTTTTAGAAGCTGTGGTCGGGTAAGATAAGATTATCCATGGTATAATAATATCCTAGAGTCACTCAAAAGAGAGAAACAGAATAACCCCTTTATTAATCTGCTGACTCAACACAATCTATTTCTCACTCTGACTTCTTGTATTCAAATAAGTAAGAGTGAGAAATAAGACTGCTTAGCAGCTGTTTTGAGTTAGCAGACCATACCATTATGAATAACGTACCTACCTACTCGTACTTAGGTTTATTTTATAATTTATTGAAGTCGGTGCAGTTATTTACTTTCAGGAAGAAATTGATAATGTTCAAGGTAAAAGTATCTATGAAATCCCGTAATTGCCTTATAATTTTGGAGCTATCGCACAATTTTTCTTTTTTGTCTTGCTTTTTCACTATCATTCTCAGTAGTCCAGACTCTATATTATCGCCTTATCCTACCTATCTATCAAGTCTCAAAATAATGATTATGAACCAGGACATCAGATATTCGAGTTGATCCTTCATCATTGCGGTCACTGTACCAGGACTGCATCAGACATCCTCTAGACACGACACCTTAGCTACCAGGGCATTAGGTTACGGAGGAGTTAGCATGCTCACCGCGTTGAGCTGCGTTGAATGAATAATACGCATCTCGCTTTCATCATCGCGGTCATTGGAGCGCGCATGTGATCCTACTCCATAAACGGGAAAGTAGGTACCGTTTGTTATTGTACAAGTTGTACTGGGAGAAGCCTATTTGGTTACGGTGTGGTTGTGATACGATAAAACAAGCGGGTCCCAAACACGAACCTAATAGAACAGAGCATAATAAAGTGTTTTGTATTGTATTGTATTATGTACATACGCTACGTTAGCTCGAATTTAGGCATCTTTATTGTATATTATATTATATAACCCTAGATTCATCTAAAACACGAAGATTGACCCTGTTTAGCGGTTTGTCCTTGACAGTAAATGTAAAGTGTAACTTTCTCAATCGAGGTCAGTAGATGAAAATAAGTTTCAAATTGTTATTCAGAGCACCTCGCAGGTTCTGTTCTGACTATCTTGCAGTACCTATACCTTCGCGATCGCTTAAAGGAACACGTGGAACAGCAGACTGCAGAGCCCATCGCCCCTCACTTGCATCACTGCACCCATTTTACCGACCTATTGTTCCTGTAAACACCCGATACCTTATACAAACAAAACACAACCCTACTTCACACATATTAAAATTTTAAACACCTTACGCAATCATCTTCACTGGACGGTAACCAGAAACGGAACCACTTTTTTCTATTTTTAGGAGCGTTTTTCAACAACTTTCCGTTTTCTACTGTATTTCCCTGTTTGAGAGTCGAAACTTCGGTTTTGTTTCGTAAATGCACTCATTTTATGATAATAATGTATGTACCTATAATGAACATTATTTCAAATCAGGAGAGTAAAAAGTTTATTTTCTACGTCCCTTTGTAATCCAAGATGGTAGAGATTCAACACGGTCCGTGTTGCGTGAACCCAGATTTGGCTGTAAAGCTGTCATTCTCCTTAATTTACACTGAGCTATTTCAGTAAAAGGATGTTTAATTACGGCTTACGTGCGAGAGAAACTGTCCAGAGATGCCGAAGAAACTTGAAACCGACATAAACATAGTTAAGAACCTCTTGGATCCGTCCGACAGTTTACTTACACTAACGTTGAAGTTCTAAACATAACGACTGACTTTTATGTGTACACCTACACTACACCGCAGGATAAGGACTCCCTGCCCAAACCTAAACTAAACACCTCGGTATCTACTCGTGCTTGGCCAATGGGTGATGATGACGATGATTTTCTGGCCGCCGCAGTCCTAACGTTAGGACAGCGGCGGGTTTCAACGGAGAGTCGGCGCAAATACAGGCTTGGTGCCTTCCTAGAATCCAGACCCAAGTTATCTTGGAGTTTTTCAGGACAGGTCACACCCATGTCAAACCTTTTTTTACATTATACATTTATAATATAACGAGAAAAAGGTTTTAAGGATTTATATTATGATAGGGTCCATTCTTTGGTCCATTCATCATTACCCTGACAGGATCCACATCAAGCAGGGTCATCGGATGCCCTTCACCCGCGGCCTGAGAGACTGATTGATTGATGAATTGCTTGATGGCTTGATTTATCGCCTGTTTAATAATCAACGACGGGACGGGATTTGGATAGAAATATGGAAAGGTAATGCAGTGTTGTTTCTAACTGCAGGATAACTTGGCAGTTATGCATGTAAAAATAAAATAAATTACCTAACCCTGACCTGTCTGCCATTATTGGAATATTCCTCCTAAGTACCTTCTTATGAGATGAATACCTACAGACTGTTCACCGTAAGATGTCCCCTGCCGTGATGGGAATTGTTCCCAGACAGGGGACATCTTAAGGTGAACAGTTTGTATCGTTACCGTGTAGAAGACAGTAATCTAATCATGTACCTAGGTACTTATGACTTCCAAAAAATGGACTAGAGAAAGAGCCCGCTGGTTCCTTGGTATTATAAATTATGCATTAATTTGACGTGTTTTACATCACTATTCTATTATCCCTACGACGACCTCTGTGGCGCGGTGGGCGAAGGTCTGCCTGCGGCGCAAGGGGTTGCGGGTTCGATTCCCGCCTTGGGACAAATATTTGTACGATCTGCAGGTATTTGTTCCGGGTGTTCTGGTCGTTTTCCCTTCTTAAACTTAGAGAAGTCAGAAGTGGGATACTTAAACAAAATTTCGTTGTATTTTAGATTCCGAAAGCCTTTCTGAGTTCGTGCAAATAAATTTGCGACTCGTGCCAATACCTAATCGCCGTGGAGTACCGTGATGGCGTCACATCACTCTGCCGAATCATCTGACGAATTAGTTTGCCGAGAGGCAGCTAACGAGTTCCCGAGTGCTTATTCGGGGATGGATATGGGATGTTTTAAATTATTAAGAGTCTGGGAAATGTAAGTTGACAGTATTTATAGGTCAAATAGAAGTTCTCCATTTGAAGACGACTTGATCTCGCAGACAGAAGATGACTTCGTCAACGTCGCATTTACACTTGGATGTGAAAAGCACAAGACAGTGGAGACGATCAACAGCAAAAGGTGACCTCCCCTAGGTCACTTTTGCTTTTTGCTTTTGCTTTTGAGGAGGAATGATAGGGTATAAAAGTAGGTATTTTAATAATTTATATAAATTAATATTGATCAGTGGCAGTGAGCTGACAGTTTCAGTGGGCTGGCCATATTTCAAGAATAACCGACAACCGCTGGGGTAAACGTGTTCTTGAGTGGAGACCGCGACTCGGCAAACGTAGTGTGGGACGCCCTCCGACCAGGTCGGATGACGATTTGCGAAAGACAGCTGGCAGATGCTGGATGCGGCAAGCTGAAGACAGGGCGCTATAGCGCTCATTAGCGGAGGCCTATGTCCAGCAGCGGACTGGTATAGGCTGATGGTGATGATGATGATGAATATTGTTCAGAATGTTATTTCACTGTGTGGTGCCGGCTTAAAATTGGCACCACTTCAAATCTTCTCGTTGGTGTCGTAGGAGGAGAGTAGACCAGGGGGCCGGCAGCAGCGACGCTTGCAGAATCTCTTTTGTGAGCGAACAAAAAGTTTGGAAATTTACACTTTTTAATTGAGCATGGTTAGTTAACCAGATTTGTTGTGAAAACTTGATTTTTTATCTTTGGAGATGAAACACACACCTCGGCTAGGAATTTAAATAGCCCATAGGCAGCCGCTATTATTTAAGCAGGTGGTTTTTACTTTGTGGCCCGTTTCAATATGTAATGTACACGAAGGTATGTGGACAAATTATGAATCTTCAACCTTATAATAAAAATATCTGTCTATGTAATGTATTGTATTATGTATATCAGTTATCTAGTACCCATAACACAAGCTCTGCTTACCTTGGGGCTAGATAATGCTGTGTGAATTGTCCAGCATTATTTATTTATTTTATTTTATTTTTACATCATCATCAGCCTATACCAGTCCACTGCTGAACATGGCCTTCCCTAATGAGCGCCATAGCGCCCTGTCTTCAGCTTGCCGCATCCAGCATCTGCCAGAAGTCTTTCGCAAAGGGTCATCCCATCTGGTAGAAGGGCGTCCTACACTACGTTTGCCGAGTCGCAGCGAGTCAACACTATACGCCGACTTCAAATTCATGTATAATGAAAATGGGTTTAAAATTTGTTTGAAGCCCGGAACACTTCGATAGCGCCATCTACTTTTTCAAGTGGCGACATATAGGTACCTAGGTACCTACCTATATCAATACCTACAGTCTAACTTAGTTTGATTGATGTAATGAGTGTGATTGCATGTGATTGTGAAAATTGTCATAAATGTGATGATGTTTTAGATACTTACCTACGTGTTACGACGCACGTATCAATTCCTCGATTATTAAACTTTTATGGAACCAACATCAAACTCTGTGTGTGTGTGTGTGTGTGTGTGTGTAAATGATAATACAACAACGAACATCGATTAACACGATGAAACATAACCAAAACTGTTGTAGCTAGTTGTGATTGCACACAAACATTATGATGTTTTTCATGTGTTACGGGATAAATAGTCATCCATCGAGAATAAAAAAAATATCGGACCACCTCGATCAACTCTATACAATTGAAAGAACTAGCGATATCGGTCAACCATGGACGGAGATAATATCAAGAAACAAACATACATAAAAATAAACAAACAGCTGAATTGAGAACCTCCTCCTTTCTGAAGTCGGTTAAAAACTACGCTGCAATGTTCAATGAACCCATAGCATCACATTAAACTACGCTGCAATGTTCAATGAACCCATAGCATCACATTAAACTACGCTGCAATGTTCAATGAACCCATAGCATCACATTAAACTACGCTGCAATGTTCAATGAAATGAACCCATAGCATCACATTAAACTACGCTGCAATGTTCAATGAACCCATAGCATCACATTAAACTACGCTGCAATGTTCAATGAAATGAACCCATAGCATCACATTTCTCACAACCGCAAACGTAAGTTGACTCGCCCGTAACGACTGGGTTCTCATAGCGCTCCCGCACCCGACACCACCGGCGGCGGCGCGGCCCCGGACGAAAGCGACTCGTGGATATAGGCCTCCCGCTAGGAAATGCGGTATTGTGGTCGCAGTGCAAGCTGACACTGATACCGCTCTCACGATTTGTATTAACTCGGCTCTGTTTGTTCTCCGACAGAAATTATAATAAAATTATACCTGGTTGTTATAAGAAAATATAAAAGTTAATCACACACAATCGACGATCTCTGTGGCGCAGTGAGCGAAGGTCTGCCTGCGACGCATTAGGTTGCGGGTTCGATTCCCGCCTCGGGACAAATGTGTGTACGATCTGCAGACATTTGTTCAGGGTGTTCCATGGGTGTTCTGATCGTTTTCTATGTATAACAAAAAATATCTATCTATGTATTGTATTATATTATGTATATCAGTTATCTAGTACCAATGACACAAGCTCTGCTTTTTTTTAAGGCGCATACCTACCTAACCCCACCCAAACTAGCGCCGCCGCCACCTACTTTATCTTATTATTTATATTCCGTTTAACAAAGGAAATTGCAATAATCCATCGCACAGTTTGTGGTACCTATTATTATAAGCTTTTTTAATGCCTCTATTATAGTTTTATTCTATTTAGTTTAGGCAGTGAATCCAAGTTGAAGTTGCCCTTGGTGGCCTGGCCACCAAAATCTATTTTCGTATCTCTGTTTGGTTGGGATAATGCGCCTTAAAAATGTGGTAACTCTCCGAAACTATAGTACCAACAAGAACAAACTGCACATCCCATCATATAGATTACGAAAGGTAGCGAAATCTTTTATAGGAAATTGCGTACGCTTCTATAACAAGCTTCCATCTGAAGCAACTGAGCGTGGAGCTCCCTATTCGTAAATTTAAACAGTACATAAAACGAAATCTAATAAAGAAAGCCTTTTACTACATATATTATTATTAAGTACATCGACATTTTATAATATTACATGACGACCTCAGTGGCGCAGCGGGCGAGAGTCTGCCTGCGACGCAAGAGGTTGCGGGTTCGATCCCCGCCTCGGAACAAATTTGTGTACGATCTGCAGAAATTTGTTCCGTTGGTCTGGGTGTTTTCTATGTATAATAAAAAAAATATCTATCTATGTAATGTATAATATTACGTATATCAGTTATCTAGTACCCATAACACAAGCTCTGCTTACCTTGGGGCTAGATAATGCTGTGTGAATTGTCCAGCATTATTTATTTATTTATTTATTACATCTGGCCAAGCATTTACATCAATAATGTAAATGCTTGGCCAGGTGTCGATGTCGACCAGTCCCTCACCGACAATAGTACCTACACCTACTTACAAGGAAAATAATAGTTTTACATAAATAAATATTGACCTGTATCTAAATCACATTATATTTACACTTAGATATGCAAATATTGTATTAGTTTATAAGTCATATAATATACACTTACTAGTGGTTTATTTTCCACTCCCTCCACTAGTGGACAAACAATTGAAGTGGACAAAATCAATATGTTCACCTTGTTTCTTATTTGTTATTAATTACTGTTTATAAACCTGTTTTATTATAGTACAAAATGTTACTTGTCTAAGTGCTTATTTTGTAAGCCTAAAGAAATAAACGTTATTGATGTTTGATATTTTGATACCTACCTATTCTGAAGCTGAATCACGAAGAGGAAGACAGGAAACCAGTCTTGAAACCAGTCTTGAAACCAGTCTTGAAACCAGTCTTGAAAACAGACTTTTCATTGGTAAATGAGCTTTACGACGAGGTTAAAGGTAAAGATTAGGTACTGGTTAACGAATGAACAAGTTTCCCGTAAACTGAGACGGCGAACGGACCCCATTCATCCACACAAAGAACCTCTTTGAAGCCAGTGTTTCCGGGTTATAAACAGACAAACTGTCTGAAGCAATATACTACACCTGCGAGACACGGGTACCAGGAACTCATAACGCGTAGACGGTTAGCTATCGGGCATCGCCGCCGCTTCTGTGTCCATTCCGTAAAGGCGCACAATGCAGCCGCTATGTCACGGAGATGTACCACCGCAGTGTGCGTGTGCGTGTGTGTCTTACATTGTACTCGTAATGCTACTAATGGCATTAATAGTCACAGCTCTGTTCCAGTCACAACGATTTCTGCGCTTTTCTCTACACAGCACGACTTGGACAATGCGCAAGCAAATGGAAAATCGCCGTTACATTGTGGAAAGTGGCTTTCATCCATCAACATGAGGCTATGCTGCCTCGAAGGAAGCCTTAATAAATAATCTTAGCAGGAGTAAAAACATCTACCTTGTGAATATTGTGCTTTTGATAACCATCCGTATGATGTTTGTTCACTGTATCGGAAGTAAGCTCTATCAATTAAAACTACGGAAAAGATGAATGGAGCGCCATCTCGCCTCCGGGACGGTGGTAGCGGCGACGGCGAGGGAAAGGAAGGGAATTAATGATATTATCCAATTAAGGAGCGCGCTGACCCGCAGGAAGAGGAGCGCAACGACTCAGGACAAGACGCGCCATCAGAGAGGTTATTATAAATGGTCTGGTTTATAATACTCTATTATAGAGTCTACTATCTGATAAAGTCAAAATACTGTAGATTTTGTACAGACCAGTGCAATATGTCGCGCTTTGTTGAAAGATTTAAGCTTGTATTAGCCATAACATAAGACAAACATAGCTATTCGCTTCGCTGGCGAAATTAACAAAGCTGTTAGCATTTGTTCGATGTAAGATGTACCTGGAACTTAAAACCGTTGAAGGAATAACAAAAGCTTTACCAAAACGTGAAGCTTGTCCCATAATAATAACCCCGTGGCTTGTGCTAACCACTTGTAAGGCCATCAATAGTTGTCAAAACCGGGGCGACACATCTTCGGAACAGGTTGAACAAAGGTGAACCTCTCCCAAACTGCACCGAGTGCGAAGGGCCCAGGGTCGAGAATCGGTTCAACTTGACCTATTGGAGCACTATCGTAGGACTGCGTGGGCGCTCCGCTATGCTGAACATTATCACTTACATAAACCTTAAACACGCATTCTCGCAGCTTTGTGGAAGGTCTGTCATTGCAATCCAGTACATAGTTCTTGGACAAACGGAGGTCTACGCTACCACGGAATTATCAATGGCAAAGTCTCTCAAAATAAATGATCGTCCGGTATATTTTCAGCCCTTTGGAACAGGGCTGAGAAAACGATAGGATCATGATTTCATGCTATACCAGCAGGAGACGGCACGGCCATCCCGGGCTCGAAGTCAGCGGAAAAACTGAGAAAAATCGATGCGCCCCAAATAGGACAATATTTTGCATTACATTATACACGCCTAACTGCAATTTATACCATTCCGTTTGGAAATAAAGTTGCTTGTAGCGTGGTGGAAGTTTATGGAGGAAGGCACGCAAGTAGTCGCGGTTCTCCTCCGATAAAAAGTTTTGATACTATACGCTGATCTATCGATTCTACAACTACCTCGAGACGACTTACTTCCAAAGAAACAAAGATAAAACTTACTTTCAACTTGTATTATCGCACACTCACGTTGAAACATTGTATAGGTATCGCTTTAAAACATCCTACTTACTTATTCGTTTGTTTCTATGTACGAGTAGGTTTCATCATTGTAAGAATTTAATAGAAAGATAGATTTCTATTCTTCAATAGTAATTATAGGTGGAACAAGGATTGGCAACCAAGTCACAATAAACACTTTCATCCAATTAATTTCTGAAACTCAGTATTAACCTAACCTGCCTAGTTGCACCGATCATCGCCATGTTCATCACATCGACCCTATTAGAGATGCAATTGCAAATTGCAAGGAGCTTAGACAATTTAACCCGCTGTCAAGTCACAATAGGAGTCAACTGCTCCAGTGCTTCTTCCAAACTAGATGTTATGTCATGAGTTCATTGGCAGCCAGTTCCATAGGTCAGTCCAGACCACTTGAGGCTCCATTTCTAGTCATTGTGTTCATTGATGCAGCCGATTATTAGGTCGAGTCTCATGTTTCGTCTGTTTTCATTGAATGAAAATTCTATTTCGTCTTGATATCATGGCTGCAAAATGGTTCACTGCCAAGCTATTTGTTTTATTTATTCTATGGACATTAGGAATGAACATAGTACCACAGTCGTTTTGAATGCTTTTGCGATCGTTAGTTTACCGAGTTGATCCGTGTCCTGCGCGGCACAGTTGTGGTTCTTCGAGCCGTGTTCGTGGTCACGCATGTCTATGCTGGTATGACTTGTGGCCAGGACTCACGCATCGCAAATCGACATAGTTGCTTATAGTAACTACGAGTATGTCAAAGTAACTTATGCTGAATTAATTGCCTTTTGACAGCTTTATGGTTATCCTTTTAGGCAGCCTTGCGAGTTGCGGTAGAGTTTCTATTTGCTACAACTAAGTATCTATAACTGGATTTTTGCGTTGTATCGCCATAGAAAGATTTCTTTGGCGATACAATTTCGAACAAAGCGTTCGTGAGCTGTGTTAACGCGAGCATCGCCAAATCAACAGCAAGAGTCGAGCATTGAAATTTTGCACAACTTAATGTAGATCTGATACTTCCAGCAGGGAAAAAGCGAGCTAAGCGCGGGCAGAAGCAATCCAACCTATAATAAGAAGATCCCAAAACCCCATCTCTCATCCATCCACACTCAGTTGACTCCGCTAACTACTCGATCGCACGAGTTATCGCTGCTATCGGCTCACGTGCGCACGACTCCGCATGCCGACGTACCTATATGGGCAGCGGCGGCCTGTGATGTGCCGCCTGCGCCCGCGCAGCGATAGGCTTGTACGGGGCCCATCGGTTCCCACGGGATATGCTGAACCTGGGACCTCTTACGGCTAGACTCCACCTAAGCTGAGCTGAGATGAGCGCACTAGAGATGTGTTTTAAACAACCAATGGACCGTCGTTATTTATTCACACATCTCGTCTCGGCTCAGCTTCAGTGGAGACCACCGAGCAGAGATGTATCATATTTTTATGCGAGAAAACAAGAAAGATCGCAGAGAGTTGTGCCTTGCATGCAGCCGAGTGCCGACGTCGCGTAGAGAGAGAGAGAGAGAAAGGTGAGCAGAGATGTGAGTTATGCCTCGGAAGTGCATTCATCTCAACAAACTCGCCAACACGCAACTCTGCACAGCTTCGGTGGAGACACCCCTAGCTGTAAACGTCTCTTCTCGAACATCTTTGCTTTGGTGGAGTCTGGACCTTAACATAGTTAATCTTTGCACCTACCTACCTACCATACCACCTGCACCTACCATGGATCTTGGATCTTCATTAACCAAAACTTCACCACTGTCACAAATATACCTACTATACATGATGCTCCAGCCAGCTTTTGCTACGCTGATAATCTCTATAACTAAACTAAGTAATCAATGATCAAATCTCTTGTCCATATTAGGAAAGAGAGTTTAAAAGAAATTTGTTGTGTTAATCGACGTATTAAAAAAGGCTGTTTGGTACTTAATTTTAAAACACTGTACTGTACCTTACTCTGATTCCTCGATAAAACTTATCCATTCAGTTGGTTTGGCTTGAAGTCACAAACAGCTGTCAATCCATCAAAAATTTGCATTGTAAAAATAATCTGTGGCCAAACTAATTAAACATATACATATATACATAATCGTATCACCCACAGACACACATTAGCTTAACATGATAATTAAACATATATATACATAATCGTATCACCCACAGACACACATTAGCTTAACATGATAATTAAACATATATATACATAATCGTATCACCCACAGACACACATTAGCTTAACATGATAATTAAACATATATATACATAATCGTATCACCCACAGACACACATTAGCTTAACATGATAATTAAACATATATATACATAATCGTATCACCCACAGACACACATTAGCTTAACATGATAATTAAACCGCCTCCAATGTCTTCATGATCACTTGTCATAATAATATCTCTTCCACCTGAACGTTTTAAAAATTCCTCAAACAAATCGTTATCTCCTAAGCTAAGCCCTTGCTAAATATTGTTCTGGGAATTTTACATCTTTTATGGTTCATTCTCAAGGCCAACTCAAAGATAAAACCAATTCATCACAAAATGATGTCATAGGCAAAAAGATCATCGTCTTAGACAACGCTGTTCTGTTCCTAAATTGGTTCGCCTGTGACAAAAAAATAGAGAACCTACTGGTCATTGCGCAACAAAAAATAAGATTACTTTGAAATCTATTAAAGATTATGCACAACCTTTATATCATATTTTTACCCGACTACCAACGGAGAAGGGTTCAGGTTGGCACCCTATGTTTGTATATAGCCGACTTTAGTTAATGCCATTATACGAGTACGTATTGTAACTATTGCAACACTTTTTGAGAAAACTGGAGTACCGTGATGGATGGCTGGCACCAGCCATCATTCGGGAGGCCAGAATGTGTCTGTGCACGAAATCTAACTGCAAATGTTAATGATCAAAAATTATTTAAGTATTATTTATTTCTTCTTTCTTCTTTTTTTCTCGTGCAATCAATAGCACGCAAAAAAAAAACAAAATACATACATAAAACATTGAACTTAAAAAATAAGGCAAAGGCGAGCTTAACCCTAAAAAGAGTTCTCTTCCAGCAAACCTGATTGGGAGAGAGAGACCAAGTTATAAAAGTCAAGTCAAAAGGTAATTAGAGAACATTTTAACCAATATTTAATAAACTACTACATATAATAGATCAAAATATATATAAAATACTCTAATCTGTGTTGATAATACAATAACAAATACTGTAAATACATACATACGCATATAAACTTACTAAATACATAAAATATAGCAGAGTTATGACGATAGAAAATGTTCTTGACTTTGCGCTTGAAAATGAAGAGTGAGGGGCTAGCACGAGTATCATGTGGGAGAGAATTCCACATCCTAACATTCCTCACTGATTCAACAGTAAAGGAGCCACCGTAGCGGCTGGAAGAGTGAGCAGGAAATTTAAGGAGGAAGGGACAAAGATGATATGCATGGCCTATCACGAGGGTAAAGAGGAAGGGACAAAGATGATATGCATGGCCTATCACGAGGGTAAAGAAACTCAAAACGTTCACGGATATAACGATAATACAGCAATACTTTTTTGCAAAGTTTCCTGATTTAACGAACGTTTCAATTCAACGTGTTTCAACTTTTGCATTTTAAAGTCACTGTCAACTTCGAAGTCTACATTGTTCTACTTCATCTGCAGGTGAGGATGGCGTACTATCGCTGCGGCCCGACGGCCATCGGCAGCCGGAGCTCTTGGGCTCCCGCCCCTTCACCCCCTGACGCCAAGCCCTTCCCCCGCCCCCTCAGCGGACACTTCGACCGGATCTTCAACGCGTTCGAGAGGAGCAACGCCTTCGAGTACGTCAAGACTTTCGACAGCAAGGAGGGACTGAAAGATGAGCGGGTGGTGGGGCATGGAGATATTGTGGTTAATAGGTGAGTAGAGATAGAAATTTAGTGAGAAGTAGTAAAAGGTACCGTACCTTCCACTTCACATTAAACACTATGTAGAAAACGAATAAACAGAAAGTTCCACTGCAAATTGAGGACTCAGTAGAAAAAGAATAGGTATACAAAAAGTGCCTGATGTATAATTTGAACTGTAGTTACAATGGTTTTCGAGATAGTATATTGTGTGCCCAGCAGAGTTTATAGTGACACTAAATACCTAGATTTTAAGCACCTCTGTACACCTATAGAATGCAATAAATGATTGAGTATTGAGAACGTCCTAGACCGGAGAGTACGAAAGAATGAATGGTAGGCTTTTGGTCATCAGTGGGAGGGATCTAACTGACTAAAAAATCAATAAACATTGATTTTCTAATTCTTCCTCTCAAAGAAATAACTACAACAGTGGCCCACGACGATCAATACACCTAAAAACTCTACCGCAACTGGAGAGAACCTTCAATGATATAATACGATGGTCACAGTAACAATTCGATAAAATGTACTGTTTCCAGGAAGATGAGCAGCAGCTTTGAGAGGGCGGACTGTGCGCTGGCTGCGCAGACGCCGCTGTCCGAAGACGAGGACTTCTACCGCGAGAAAATCCTCTACTCGCAAGCGCGACAGCTGTTCCCGCTGCAGGAGGATCTGGCCGACTGGATCAACAAGACTATCGGTGAGACTATTTGATAGTCTCTCTTTCTTCTACCTCAGGAAGGTGTTCGGCGCATCAGCTTCATATATGTTCTTATCTACTGTTCTTAATACACAAAGATATGACTAACTCCTTGGGACTCTTCATCGTGGTCATTCATAAACTCCCTTCCAAATTCTAACAGGCTGTAATTGTTTTTTGCACTCCAACTGGGCTTCAGTTTCTTGACATGTTACATTCAAGGTTAATCCAGATTCTCAAAGTTTGATTTCCACTAAGTTTTTCGCATAGGCGACGGCGCTATTCATCTTACGTCACGTACCGTGTGGTCGTAGTCCGCAAAAATAAATCCAGTAGGTAATGGTTAAATACCGCACGCTGTCTGATTAATTTTATCTGTTTCTAGATGCTTTACAAGTTTACAATGTAAGTAATATAAGAACAAGTGTCAGTCTTGAGGTATTTTTCAAAGTTATTCGCAAGAGTTTCTTCGTAGCCGACAGTTATTACGGCTTGTTTCATAAATGTATGTAATTCTGTGTATTGTTGTTGTTATTGCTCAAGTGCAGCCCGAGTCCGGCTGAACCGTATAAATTGCGATTTTACGATTTCCAGCTCAGAGACTAACGTGCCAGTCCATAGACAACGTATCTACTGGATCTAGAACGTGTGCTCCAGTTAGGTTTTGCTCCATAATGCTGTTATAAGTAATCGCAGATCGGAGCAATGTATTCCATGTTTTGCAATGCTTCTTGCGGATTGAGCGATTAAGATAAGGCGCGTTTCGATTCAATGCCGAAATGCAATGGAAAATGCATGCTGTTATAAACTAGGAAATCGCTAGCTTATCATACATTTTCTTAAGAGATGAAGGGAGCAAATCTTTGTCAAATAAAACATCGAGAACGGCATTAGGTCAGTCCTTTTATGAGATCGCAGAGCTCGAAGCAAACCACTATCGCATCGCCCGGCGCCCTGTCGATCCATCGAGTGCGTGCTCCGGTACACCCCGTACCAATCTGATATTATGTCAGCAGCGACTTGAACTACATAACACCACGTGTTACCAGAACCCAAACAATGAACCGTATGAAATGAGGAGTGGGTCTACAAGTCGTGGGACGTTGAACGACACATTGCTCTGAGACATTGGCTTGTGGTAGACTACCTGCTTCTGCTACACACAGGTTAGTTTCATTATCAGCCTATGGAAACCTACGGATACAACACGGATACAGCTTACACCTTTCTATAAAATTAGCGCATTAAGCGCGGTCTCTCACCTATTAGCTGGCCGCGTCCAGCATCTGTCAGTAGTTTTTCGCAGATCGTCATTCCACCTGGCCACAGGGCGTCCTTCACTGGATTTAGGTAGTATCTTTCCTGTTTATTCTCCAAATTGGACATGTGCCACAGCAAGCCGCGCACTGTAGCCATTACTATTGTGGATCATTGTATCATCGCGCCATACACAGCCGCGATACGATCTGCGTTGGTGTAGCTAATGAATGGAGAACATGTTTTTGTAGTGCCGATAATTCGCTATAAAAAACATAAAGAATCCTTTTTAAAAACCGACAAAAAACCATCCCTAACGAATGTTTATGAAATAGATCGGCTTCGAGATAATATGATAATACCTACGGACTGATTGATCGCCTTACTGGCGTAGTTCATTTAGAAGGCAATCAATAAAACCTATTGTCGCTAAGACTTACCAAAGTCTCATCTACTTGTGGAAGAAAATAAGAGTCGTTCAACCAGGATTTACTCGGTTTGAGAATATATTGTAATCCCAAAGTAATTTATTGAATGTATCGTTAATTTGTGTGCTTCTGTGAGTTATCTCCCAATTAATCCCTCTACTAGCTGACGGGAGCCGTGACAGCCTCCTACGCGGCATATTTACGACGTGCTGCTGCCTCCTGGTACCCTGGTACTGCGAGCCAAATCTATTGATTAATTATTAATATACAAAGCTTTGTCCTTTTGTTTCGGTAACCACAAATACAAAGGTGAAAAAATATAGTATCAACCTACGTTTTAATTGTCGGGGCCGGGGTACGGTTGGATTATATCTATGTATGCTTTTATGTATCAGGTAAGAGTAAGACATACCTACTTGACGGCCGGGGCACGCACGGCATCGAAATATGGTTATGGTAAATAATTTTTTTTGTATTTTTTTTGTATCGGTGGATATGGTATGTTATGTACACAAATAACACGGGGCACGGGCACGGTCCAGCCCCGACACGGTGTAACGTGAATCATGCTGATGTTTGTGCCACTATTTTTTTTTATTTTTGCTCTATTTATGCTCTATTTATTTACTAGGCATAATAACAAACGTAAAGTCGATTGAGTGTACGCTCCCATCACGGACACCTTTTTCGTTTACTTTTACACGGATATCCTAAATATTTGTTTAGGATATTCGTGTAAAACTAACTAATCACGTCTCCTAAATTTATTATCTGCAGAAAATTGGCTTCACAATTCGCTGCAAATTGCATTACTTATATCTCTCTCTAGCATAGATTGGTAAATAAATTGAATCCATACATAAAATAAAGAAATTACTATGAACGTGTCGTACACAGTACACACGTGTGGTACACACGTTCATCTTGGAACTTCAGAACCAGCCATTGTGCCTCGGGCGCACGGCAGGAGTACCTAGTAGATATGTGGACCACCCGTGAATCGCATAAATCTAGTATTCGTACAAAGGCTGCTCATACAAGCTTTATGCATTTCGCTGTTTCCAAAGATAGGTCCCTTTTTACCTTATGCGGATCGATAAACAAACCGCACTCATTCGGTTCGCGTAATGTTCTCGTATAGACTCGGCAAGCGCAAAATGGTCTCCGTTCGTTATTTCGCGAGGTATTGAAGATGCGATCATTGAGAGCGGACCACCTCCTTATTTCATTATCTCCTGGTACTCTCGGTACATCACTATTGATAGTTTATCTGCATAATTGCACACCGACGACTGACTTGGGCAATTTATTTTGTATTTATCTCGCTAATATGAGCCTTTGCTTGGCATTATTTATTTGCGAAAAAGAAAGCAAGAGTTTCGTGCGTGGGAGGCGAATAATTTCAACTGATATATTTTACATCTACGGTAGATGTATGTTGCAGAGTTCTTGTATAGCTATTTATGTATTTCTCTACTAAATTCAAAGAGATCCAATTCAGAGGCATTCAAAAGCGCTCCCCTTTTCCAACGTCTTAATCTCGACCTCTTGTAAAGTTGAGTCTTTCAACAAGCCTTTCGGTTTTTGTGTGCATTTAAGAGAAAAATGTTGTATATTTTTTACTAAATCTTTTTGCTGGCTTCTAGAAAACATTTTGGACTTTAACGGATACCAGTTATTTCTTGAATTTATTGAGTGACAAGTGCAAGCTGGTAGCTTTGGTTAATACCGATGACCTTTTGAGGACTAGTTATCGAATAACTAAAGAAAATGCAGTTTGCATATTGACTTTGGAATGCGTATTTATTTGCGTATGGTTCGCAATCGGTGTCAATGTCGGTAATTAAGCGACCGAGTAGCGGCTCGAGCGGAACTGCGATATTATAGAACGTTCATGAATAAGGTACCTAGTGTGTGATACTGCAGTAACTGTACGGCTTAAGTGAGCCAGACAATGTTAGAAATTAGAAGACATATTTTGGCTTGAAGAAACGACTCGCTCACGCGTATCATAATTTTTATGAAGTCAGACCGAGCACCCTCCGTCATAATTTTATAATTAACAATAATAGCGCTATACGAAGAAACCCAAATAAGAAACACATATGTATTTTCCGATTTCTTACAAAGATGCGAATCAAACAGTAAATGATGTTCACGCGATTAAGCAATACAAATACATAGGTAATAGAAATGTACAAGATCATAAACTACCAGTAGGTATAGCACTCATGCGTACCGAAACTGCCGAATTACATATAACAAACACAAATAAGTAGGTTGTTTATTGGCAGAAGTGAAGTATTGGAAACGCTGACTCTAATAGCTGTAATTTAAAATACCTACCTAAGTGTTTTTATGTTATCTGTTATATGTATAATAAGACATTCGATGACCGAGTAAAGTGGAATGTAGATTGTTTGATATCCTAAATTAAGCCATTGACGACCTCAGTGGCGCAGCGGGCGAGAGTCTGCCTGCGACGCAAGAGGTTGCGGGTTCGATCCCCGCCTCGGAACAAATTTGTGTACGATCTGCAGAAATTTGTTCCGTTGGTCTGAGTGTTTTCTATGTATAATAAAAAATATCTATCTATGTAATGTATAATATTACGTATATCAGTTATCTAGTACCAATGATATTATAATATAAATGAGGTCTAGTACCCATAACACAAGCTCTGCTTACCTTGGGGCTAGATAATGCTGTGTGAATTGTCCAGCATTATTTATTTTATTTATTTATTGGTATGGGAGGAAGATGAAAGCGACACCGCATCATCTCCAGACTTGCTCCACGCGCATCTGGTTCATTATTCAGGAACCGTCTGGCCCCCGCCCGCGCGCCCGCGCCCGCCCCCGACCGGTACCAGAGTGTACCATGGTCTGCCGTAATATCAATAACATTTATTATTAAAGAGAATTAACATACTTCGTGACGTGCACACGAACTTTCCTTAAATCGAACACTAGAATTCACTAATTTAGTCTAATGTTATGTTTTCGAACTATGAACTTCAACTGCAAATTTACCAATTTTATTAATTTTATTTGTACAGTTATTGTTTGACACGATCTACGCACACAGGTTTCACTAATATCATTTCATTGGCAATAAGGTTAATATTGTCATTGTTGTCTACGATCCCTGATAACCACGACAGTGCATCTGGCTAGACCTACCTGTGGTATATGATATGAACCTATATTGTCTAGGTATGTGTGTTGTGTTGTGTAACTTATATTGCAAAACTTTAAAATCATGAGCCTGGTGTTTAAAATCATGAGGTTGTTGCGGTTTTGCTGCATTTTATAGGCACGACAGATATAGTCCATTATGGATTCTATATAGATACCTAATGTGTATTGTATAAAGTCCCACAAAGTGACATTCAATAAACAATGACGCCAGGTGCGTGGTCGGTGCGATGCACCTGTAATGAGGTTGCGGAGATCTCTGTCCGTCCGTCTGTCACACTCACAGGTGCTATATCCGGTACACCTTCCTCGTGTATTCTATACACTGTCCTATGTGCTATATCCGGTACACCTTCCTCGTGTATTCTATACACTGTCCTATGTGCTATATCCGGTACACCTTCCTCGTGTATTCTATACACTGTCCTATGTGCTAGGTATATTACTAACCTAAGTAGTTAAAATTTAGTGACCACAATGATTCTACAGTTTACTAAAAAGTGCACACCTGTGGATTGTGGATTATCCTTTGAGTTAGAATTCTACTCGATGGGATTATCTTATAAACTTATACTTCGTTGATTATGAATCACATCTCTTTCTATTTCCAGATTTATTTTTTCTAAACTAGTCTTATACAGCTGCACACAGATATAATAGATTCATCTCTATTTGATCTCTATGCAGCTGTATAAAACAAGAATACCTCATTTACCGCGATTAATCGTGTTATAAATCAGAAATCGATCTACGATTCAGTTTCACAATCTAACTTTATGATGTCGGATCTCATCGCATTGCAAATGCATTGAAAGGTATGTGTGTATGTGCGAGAGCGTTGGCTTGCGCGTACGCAACTCTTACGGATGCATAATGCATGACCTGCCTCAACTCAGGACTGAATTAATTGAAGGCATTAACTTTGTGTTTACATGCTATTCTAGCGAATGCGTCGGGCTTGTTGCCAAACAGCGCCAAAGCAATGCAATGCACTTAACTCGCAATTAAATTAGTTTCCTCGGCAAATCCAACTCTTTGCAGTCAGTTCGGTTGGAGTCATTAGGTTGTTGGTACCTATTGGTAGGTCACCTATCTCTGCTTTCAGTCGCCCCATTAAGCGAAAGAGCAGAGATCATTCGTTCAGCGTCGTTCACAAGAGCAGGGCGTGTCGGGTCACCGGTCGTGGGAGCGGGTTCGATTCCAGATCGTGAAAGTGCACGCCTTTTTAGGAGGCAATTATTGTTTAATAGGCTCCCTTTTCGGGTTAAACACGGCGGGGTTTATTTAATTGATTTGTTTAACCGCGCATTTGTTTGACGGTGTTCTATGTTTCCAGGGTTCGTAGTTTCCTATAAAGAGATCATCTCGTCTGATTCTATGACTTTTACATCCAAGAGGGATGGTCTTCATTTAACTTGAATAAATGACTTGTAGGATTAAATTATTGTTAGTTGCGTTGTTCTAGTATTCATTGATGTGTAAGTTTTCTATAAGTTGTCCTATTGATGTACGTAGATGGTCACTTTTTCTCTTAATCTCAAGCAGTGAAAGCACGCAGCCATCACCTTTCCCGCGTTAAAATATATTTTCTATTTCCACGATGTGTAGTATTTCTTTCAGTGCTGTATCTTCTTGTTAATCGACTCTCGGTTTGTTTCAGCTCGTAAATCCATCAATCTCGGGCGTACTTTCTTCCAATTAGTGCACTCCGTGGATAGTTGGGGCTCGCGATGTGTGGAGATACCTAAACTATTCCTCAATTAAACGTCAAGTCTTGTTTAGAAAACATAATAGAATTTGGAGAAAGAACTTTCGAGAATTTAAATTCTGTAATTGTTACAACTAAAGGTACGGAAAGTGCGAGAAACACAGGATAGAAAACTGCGGCTGACCAACGCGTTAGGAGGCCTATACCCAGTGGGTGAGACACGCTAAAATGATGATGATGAAATATCCCTTTTGGTTCTCGTTAGCCTAAAATCTAGGCTATATTATTAAATCATTAAAACCATGATACCTTCGGTTAGAAACATTACAGAAGTCATATTCTTACACGTGGACGACGAGGAGACGTGTCGGACGATGTAAATGCCGTAGGTAGGTACACAACACGACTCGCGGTTACATAACGGGAGTGCGCTGCGCACGCGCCTCGTAAACTCGTTGATCGATGCGCTCCGACAGAGATCGAGATAACTCGATTAATTCATCACATCGTGCACCGTCTTCACACGCTACAAGATAATCAGCTATGTTAACAATAATACTAGATGTTTTATAAATTATAATCGATGGTGTGTTTTCAAAACAGGAAAGCGAATGTTTGATTTCTCACTTTGACGAAGGATTGAATTGCATCTTTTGCCTCAATCTATATTCTCTATGTGATTGGCACATTAGATGCATTGGTTCACTCAGGAGGATCTGAAAGACATCGATGCACGATACAAAGTCAGGCTTTTGAAAAGGGCATGGCGCTTCTTTGCTTGCAAGCTGCCAGCTCGCTCAATCACTGTAGACTTTTGACACAATCTCACTTTCAATATCTTCGACTTCTGGTTAGAAAAGGTCAGAGATAAGGCAGCTTACGGTCTTGCAATGTAACTGATGGAAACCGATTGCAATATTTGCAATATCCAAACATTCACTTCCTTGCAAGATTTCACTTATCAAATCGAACGTTTTATCAATTCAATTGCCAATACCGACTAGCCATAAAATGTTGGTATTCACCAAATCTTGCGTGAGGAGCACTGCGCTTGAGCTATTTGAATTTTTATTGGATTTCTTCTTTTTATTTCCTAAGCTACATTGATATAAGTAATCGTCGCTTTAGCCAAATTTCGATCGCCGAAATTAAGTCTCCTCTAGGAATTTTGTCATTCATACCCAAAATCAAAAAAAAATCAAAATCAAAAATTCTTTATTTCCATAAATACAAAAATGTATACTTAGAAAAAGTCAAATTCTTAAAATAAAACACTGACACGGAAATAAAGTGATGTTTTTGATTTCTGTCGCTTCGGTGTGTAGACTAAAGTAAAGAAGCGACGAAGAAACCTTTAGCCTGTTAGTTGTTATTTTTCGAGTTGGAGCAAAACCCGTCCCAAGCTTTTTTATCTTCTAAATAATCTGATATTTTGTAGTAAGCCTTTTTGCACAGAAAAGTTTTGACAATTTGTTTGAATTTATTAATTGATAGATTTTGCAACTCACTAGGAGTTTTGTTGTAGAAGCGTATACATTGCCCTTTGAAAGATACATTTATCTTGTGAAGCCTGGTTGTGGGCACAGCGAGTTTATGTTTATTTCTAGTATTAATATTATGTATATCGCTATTTTTAGGGAAGCTTTTGACCCATACTGTGTCTTCACAGATGTACTAGGGATGCTAACGCATTGTGTCTTACACATAGACATAGAATTTTTTCACTATGGTCTTACATTACAGCTGAACAAATCTTCTATCAAAAAACAATTTCTAAGTAGATACATTGGGCCCTGAACACTGACATAGACGACTATCTATTTAGGAAAAGTACTGTAAATCTATTGATCTACCGTCAAGCCAGGCCAGCTATGCCAAAAAGTCTCAGACTAACAATTTACCAAGCCTAATTCTCTGCTCGTCGACTCAATGGATTTAACAAGATTATGATAGCACTGAATATAAAATCCGTTTCCTTGTTGCAGGTATAACGTACCTGAACGGGGAAAACTTCCTGGATGTGCTGGACAACGGTGCGGAGCTGTGCCAGCTGGCCGCGGTCATACACGACAAGGCAAGGGAGGCGCTTGACTCAGGCCTCATTGTGGGGGTAAGGACTATAGTTGTACGAAGATAGTCTTGGTTTTTAAAAAGCAAAATAACACGCGAGGAGTTCGTGTAAAGCTTCACTTTAAGTTAATTCAACGTGTGTCTTTAAGGAAACGAGCTAGATGCAGACGGAGGTAGGTAGGCCTTTGCACTGTTGTGAGACAGCACCTACCTACTGGCTCCAAAACACTTACCATACTGGTAAGAAATAATTTAATTTCCATACGAATATTATTGATAAGCCCGATTGCCGGAACCAATTTGTACGTGAAGACTCCATGTCTGACCGTCAAAAGGATTTGGCAACAAAAGGTGCCCTTCGTTAAAGTGAATTTTGTCCACAGCCGGTGCCTCAGATCCGCGGGCGCTGCTGGCAGCGCGCGGCGCGGCGCAGCTTCTTCTCCCGGGACAATACAGAGAACTTCATCACGTTCTGTCGTGAGCTGGGAGTGCACGAGAACCTGCTCTTTGAGAGCGATGATCTGGGTAAGAATCCAGACTTTTAACCTCTTACGTTTTTACCATTTAATAGTTCAGCAGAATAATTTAACTTGTTAGGTGCATGTTGAAGTAGAAGTGCGGTAATACAAAAAACCAGAACAACAGACAGTCTGAGACTTCTGGCGGTGTTGAATTAATAAATTCATCATTAGTTACTTGACGACATTTTCAAGTAAAAACAATACAACGAAAAGAAAAAGCGCGAATAAATGGAATAATTTTTATTAAAGAAAGAAATACACCCAAGACATTATTCTAATAAAAGTATAATTTTGTATGTCAAAGATAATAACAATAAGTAAAACCATAGCAACGTAACATAGATATAAAGAGTTGTGGATATAAAGCGGCTGGAAGCACAGATATCTGGAAGTGCTTCCTAACATTCCCTCTTCTTTTTTAATCCAAACTCTTCACCGAGTTTCACCAATCTTGGTTTGTAAACCGGCTTGGTAAAAATGTCAGCAAGTTGTTCTGCCGTCGGTACTTGCTCAATAGTTATCTCTTTTTCCGAAACACATTGTCTGACATAAAAGTACTTCAACTTTATGTGCTTTGTTTTTCGGTGTTGCTCATAAGGAGGGTTGTATGCCAGTTTAATTGCAGACTCATTATCAATTCGCAATACTGGTACATCCAGGTTTGTTTTTAGGTCTTGGAACAATCTCCTTAACCAAACAATCTCACGACATGCCTCACTGGCCGCTACTAACTCCGCTTCAGTGGATGATAGTGAAACCATGGATTGCTTTGAACTGCGCCAGGATATTGCTGAGCCAGCATACAAACAAACGATCCCGCTCGTGGAGCATCCAGTTGCATCATCGCCTCCGTGATCAGCGTCGCTATAGCAGATAAGACGCCTTTGACCTTTCTTGTACTCAAGTCCTGTATCGATCGTTCCTTTCAGGTACCTGAATATCCTTTTTACCTGCTGTACATTACTTTTGGTTGGTTTATCTAGTTTTCGAGATACTACCCCAACTGCGTACGCAATGTCCGGTCTGGTACCAACCATCAAATAGGACAAAGACCCAACAGCTTGTCGATAAGGAAATTCGTGCCATTCGTCAGGACTATCGTGCACCTCTGTTTCTTTTACAGGTTTTATTATCGGTGTCCCAACTTCTTTACAATTGCTCATTCCATACTTTTCTAGCAATTTCTTAGTATAAGCTGTTTGGTGGACTTTGATAGTACAATCTTTGAGTTGTTCTATTTCTAGGCCAAGAAAATAGGACGGTTCTTTTGTAGTTATTTTAAAACGTCCTTTTAATTCTTTTTCAATGAAGTTATCAGCCTCTTGTTGATCTGACGCGGCCAATAATCCGTCATCCACGTAGAGTGCGAGCAATATTTTCTTTTGTCCTCTTTCTCTGACATAGACGCAGGGATCTGCTTCGCTCCGGATGAAACCTGATTCCATAAGAAAGTCGTGGATACACTCATTCCAACATTTAGGTGCCTGTTTCAAACCGTATAAGCTTCTTTTCAGCTTACATACACGACCTGTCTCGTCATCGTATCCTTCGGGCTGTCGCATAAAGATTTCTTCTTTTACAGTACCGTATAGAAAGGCTGTAGAGACGTCGAATTGTCTGAGTACTAAACCCTCGTTCGCAGCAATACTCAAAAGAATTCGGATTGTGCTCATCTTGGCGACTGGGCTAAATGTCTCGTCATAATCGATTCCCTTTTTTTGTGTATATCCAACAGCAACTAATCGTGCTTTGTACTTATCGACTGTACCATCAGGGTTCTTTTTAATCTTAAATACCCATTTGCATCTTAGTGCTTTTCTATTCTTAGGTAGGTTCGTCAGTTCCCAAGTCTTGTTATCTTGTAAAGATTTTAATTCATTGTTCATCGCTTCGATCCACTTGTCTTTTTCAGAACTTCGCATGACGTCTCGGTATGAAGTTGGTTCAGGAATAGATATAGCCTCATTAACAAACTGATCAAAACTAAACCATTGTGGAGGTCTAATCTGGCTTCGATCACGCAGTTGTCGTGTCGTAGGCTCTGTATCAGCTGTCTCTTCTTCTTCCAGCGACTCATAATCCTCTTCGACGCTGTCATTTGCTTCTGAAGGTGGACGAGAATGACTCTCCTCGCGAATTATTTTTGAGTATGTAAGAGGCAATGGGAGCTCGTAAGTATTCGTGTCAGGTTCAGGTGATTGTGAAGTCATGTCAATCTTGTATTTCTCTAGTAAAGGCATTTCATCAAAAACAACATCTCGAGATCTGATGAGTTTAAGATCCTGAACATTAAAAACTCGATATCCTTCGTCACCGTCATAGCCGATAAGTATCCCTTTTTCAGCTTTACTCGCTATCTTACTTGTTTTCTTCTGTTTCGGGACATGCACATAGCAATCGCATCCAATGACTTTTAAGTGATTGATCCTAGGCTTCCTGCCATACCAGAGCTCATGCGGAGACCTTTCTTCTACAGGAGTAGGTCCCGTTCTGTTAAGAATGTAAACAGAAGCTTTGGCTATCTCTGCCCATAAACCTTCTGGTATCTTATCATGCATTAGTGCTCTTGTCATCTCCACAATTGTACGATTTTCTCTCTCACAAGAACCGTTCTGTTCCGGCGTGTAGGGCATTGTGAACCTTTGCTTGATGCCGTATTGTCTCAAAGTATTGCGTACTTGTTCGTTATCGAATTCGCCTCCATTATCGCTCAATAATTCCTGCACGACGTGTCCGGAAGTTTTTGCTTCAGCTAGAAAGTCCTTCAAGCGTGCATGTACTTCAGACTTTTGTCTCAGAAAGTAGATCCATCGATATTTTGAGTAGGTGTCTTTAAACAGAACATAGTATCTTGACTTTGAGATCGAGTAAGGGAATGGACCGCATACGTCTGTGCTGATTAGCTCTCCAGGCTTTGTTGCTCTTGGTCTCTCTCCAAACTTGTACCTATGGCTCTTGCCGTAGACGCAGCCTTTACAGATATCAGCAGAACTTGAGTCTAACTTCACTCCAAGCTCTCTTTGTATCAGCTTTGCTAAATGTCTCTTGTTTTGGTGTCCTAGACGCTCATGGTAGAGTTGAAGATCCTGTGACGTCGTCAGCTGGTTTATCTCAAGCTTAGGCATCAGTACTTTAACATTGAGTTTGTATAGACCACCATACTTGTCGCGATTCCCGACTAAAATGACTTTGCCATCATTCTTCACTTCACATGTCTGAGCAGTTGACAGAAAGATGCTATTCTTTAGCATATCTTGCGCGGCTAGCACAGAAAAAAGATTTCTTTCAATGCTTGGAACGTACCATACGTTTGTTAAGACCAGTAACTCTTTGTAACCGTTAATGTCAGCTTCCAGTTGGATAGAACCTTTACCAATGGCTTCGATTATCTCTCCGTTAGCTGTCATTACTTTATGAGGTTCACCAAATTTTTCGAAGATCTGGAATATGTCTCTTCTATTGGTAACATGGCTTGTAGCGCCATTATCCACATAAAACGAGTCTTTATCTGTTTTCTTACTTTCGCATATTAAAGCTAGGCCTGACAACATTCCAATATTTGAAGAATGCTTTGTAGGTTTGGGGGGTCTACCGTCCGCAATCCACTTCTTGCATGATGTGACTTTATGAAATCCTTCTCTACAATAATTGCATTTTTTCCATTTCTTTTTGCTTTGCCCTTGCTTCTCATACGGTTTATCTCCTTTTAACATAAGAAGTTCATTGGTACTTCCGCCTTCTTCCATATTCTTTTGTTTCAGAGATCTTTCGTAAGCACATACTTGTGTGGTCAAGTTTTCAATATTTCGCTCACTTTTATTCATCAATAACCAGGTTGACTTAAAACTAAAGTACTGTTCTGGAAGTGTATCTAATATTTTACATGTCAATAAAATTTCTGGCAGATCATTTCCGTCAATCTCATTATTTAAATCATACCATACAGTTTTGAGAGTCGAAATATGTGTGGCCATATCATGCTCATCGCTTTTCTGGTAGCGGAAAAACTTCATACAGAGATCATAACTCCTGTCTTCCTTTGCCCCATCATAAAGCCTGTGAAGCTCTTTCCACATATCACACGATGTTTCAAAACGCATTACTTTTTGTAAAGTCTCTTCGGTCATATTTAATTTTGTAGTAAGAATAAGAAGCGCTTGACTGTCACACTTTTGAAACATTTGCATTTCATGATCATACTTTTTTATGTCTTCGGGTTTTGCCGTTACTCCCGGATCTTTTGGCTTAATTAACTTGCCTTCAATTGCTTCTAGCGTGCCTGGAGTACTTTTGAGTAAAAGCTTTACCTTGTACCTCCATGTGTGCCAGTTAGTTGGACCGTCGAGTCGACCGATCTCGATTTTTACGCCTGCGGCTTGCATAATTATTCGAGTTCTTTGTCCACTATTGCAACGAATAAACAATCATTAATATTTATATCGCTCTGCTACCATATTAAAGAAAGAAATACACCCAAGACATTATTCTAATTAAAAGTATAATTTTGTATGTCAAAGATAATAACAATAAGTAAAACCATAGCAACGTAACATAGATATAAAGAGTTGTGGATATAAAGCGGCTGGAAGCACAGATATCTGGAAGTGCTTCCTAACAATTTTTACTTGTTCACAAATTAGCGATGCGCGCGCATCAGCGCTTTTTTTTAAGGCAAAGGCACAAAAACAGCGTTACTCATTTTATAAACCTGACTCCCCAGTTCTCCACAACCAGCCCCGCCAAGTGATCCTCTGCTTGCTGGAGGTGGCGCGGCTGGCGACCCGCTACGACGTGGAGCCTCCGGGCCTGGTGCAGCTGGAGAAGGAGATCGCGATGGAGGAGCGCGACTCGGGACTCGAGAGCTCCATGTCGGGGCCCTGGCAGTTCTCGCACCACGACCCGCCGACAGACAAGTGAGTCGAGAATTCGAAAGTCGTAGAATTCGAGTCAAAGAATTTTTGAATATAAAAAATTATTTATTTCCATAAATAAAAATAAATAAATTAATAATGCTGGACAATTCACACAGCATTATCTAGCCCCAAGTTAAGCAGAGCTTGTGTTATGGGTACTAGATAACTGATATAAGTACATAATATAATACAATACATAGATAGATATTTTTTATTATATATAGAAAACGACCAGAACACCCTGAACAAATGTCTGCAGATCGTACACACATTTGTCCCGAGGTGGGAATCGAACCCGCAACCTTCTGCGTCGCAGGCAGACCTTCGCCCACCGCGCCACATCGGTCGTCTATATACAAAAATGTATAGTTACCCACAAAAATACAAATTATTAAAATAAACACTTATAGACTAAAGTAAAGAAGCGACCAAGAAACCTTGGCATGTTAGTTGTTATTTTTCGTTTTGTAGCAAAACCCGTCCTAAGATTTTTTATTTTCTAGATAATCTGATATTTTGTAGTAAGTACCTAAGTCTTTTTGCACAGAAAGGTTTTCACAATTTGTTTGAATTTATTTACTGATAGATTTTGCAACTCACTTTTTTTTCATAAGTATATTGATAGGGGATTGTCATTATGTTTATTCCTTTGAATTTATCACGCAAGTATTCTCTGGGACCCATATTAAAGATTGCACGAACCGCCCTCTTCGCAGCACGGTGTTAATATCTGCAGCGTTCCCCCACAGCAGTATACCATAAGACACAATACTGTGGAAGTAGCTGAAATAATCAAGATCAGATGTTTTAGTAGTTACGTTCAATTTCAATTTCAAAAAGCCTTTATTAACTTTAAAAATAATTACATACTAAATTTTGTACAGTATAATATAATTTTTACGTTCAAGACATCGGTGTAGAAAATTTAATTATTCGGTGTCAGTATCTAGATTGTTGTGCCTTTCGGCATAGGCCTCCCCCAGATTCTTCCATAGCAGTCGGTCATGAGTTTTCCTCCTCCAATGTATGCCCGCTGTAGATTTAAGGTCATCCTCCCATCGTAAAAATGGTCTTTCCCTTGCTCTTTTTCCTTCTCTACCATTCAGTAACATCTTTGGCCCATTTGTCTTGTTTGGATCTTAGGACATGACGACCCACTTCCACTTCAGTTTTTTTATTGTGTATTTTTATTGTGTTACGTCTGTAATTTTTATTTTGCTTCTTATAGACTTTAATGTTTTCTTGTCTCTTTTTTATATTTAACATGCTCCTCTCTAAGCTATGTTGGCAAACTTCAATTTTGTTAATGTTTTCTTTGGTTAATGGCCATGTTTGGCAGCCATATGTCATTATAGGTTGAATACATGAGTTAAACACTCGGCTTATTAATTTAAGTGGTATATCTGGATTTTTATTAATTTCTTTAAGTGACCAGTATCTTTTCCATGTTGAGTTTATTCTGTTCTGGATTTCTTTGGAAGTTAGGTTTGTAAGTTAGGTTTGTAGGTTTGTGGGAAATTGTTTGTCCCAGATAGGTATATTCAACAACATATTCAATGATGTTTTCTTTGACCATAATAGGTATTTTTGACCGGTTGGTCATCAGTTTGGTTTTCTGAGCATTTATTTGTAGACCTACTTTCTGGCTCTCTTCTGCTAGTTGTTCCAACATTATTTTTAGATGTTTTTGGTTGCAAAGATTATAAGATCATCTGCAAATCTTAGGTGGTTGAATAAGGCTCCATTGATCTTTATGCCGTATTCTGTCCATTCCAGGCCTCTAAAAACTTGTTCAAGAGTAGCAGATAATAGTTTAGGTGATTACCCCTAATCACCTTTATTTTTTTATATCAAACTTTTCGCCTTTCTTCTCTGTCCTTATTTGAGCCGACATGTTCTTGTAGATGTTTCTTATTATACGGACATATTTTGTACTTATTCCTTGGTTTAGTAGAGTCTCCCATATCATATTATGTTTCAAAGAATCGAATGCTTTGTTGTAGTCCACAAACGCTATGTAGTATGGAAGTTGGTATTCTTGGTATTTTTCTATGATTTGTTTTATCGTATGGATGTGGTCTAAAGTTAAGAAATCTTTTCGGAATCCTGCTTGTTCCTTAGGTTGTGAGTATGATTTTTGAGAAAATTTTGTATTTATCTGACACAAGGCTTATGGGCCTGTAATTGCCGATATCATCTTTATTGCCTTTTTTGTGAAGTAGTATTATTGTAGAATTGGTCCATTGTGTAGGTATATTTTCTGTTGTAAGTATTTCATTGAGTAGGATAGCATTTGAACACCCTTTTAGAAGTTAGTTGGAAATCCCATCCTCTCCAGGGGATTTCCTGCTTTTTAGTGATTGAATGGCTTTACTTACTTCATTTTGCAGTATTAGAGGGGTGGCTTCTTCTTGTGTTGGGTCAAGGATCAGTGACGTGCTTACATCACTGTACAAGTTGCAGTAGAAATCTGTAGCAATTTTTAGAATATCTTATCTGGCTGTTTTAGATTTTTTGTTGTTGTTTTTCATATTCGGTATCCAATCAGTGCTAGTTTTTAGTTCTCTTAACGCCGTTTTGATTCCACCTGTTGACTCTAAGTGAAACATATTTTTTTCTGTTCTAATCTTTTGTTGGTATTTTTTTATGCTTTTATTGATCTGTTTGCTAGTATTTACGTTAGATATTAATTATATATAGTACCTATTTTTAGTTTTAAATATGGGAAGAAGCTGTTCTCCTGTAACACAGCTACATTGTAGTTACCACGGGAGACAGAGCTCCAACTTTATTTGTAACAAATATTATTTTGTTGAATAAACGATTTTGCATTTTGTATTTTTTTTGTATCCACGTCTGTAAAATGACGGATTTTTTGACTGCATAAGTCTCTTTGCTGCAATGGTATCCACCAATACAAATTACTTCACTATATCATATGCATCATATCCTGCTGATAAAGTCATCTATAGTTATCTATTTCAACTTAGGTACCTATACTAATCGCTTAGGCAAGTCGCAAGATTGACATAAAATTGTAATAAATCACATTTTTGCGTTAGCATCGTCGGTTAAACGATTTCTTGAATAGACAAAGACTCGTTAAACGTGGTGTAGCACGCAGATACCTACTGGATGCGGCTGAAGAAAGTGCACTGTGGCGGTCATATAACGCTAGGAAAGGAAGGCACTATTTTAACGAACTGGTTTTTGTTTCAGACCGGCCATTGATCCGCATCCGACGACGCCAGATCCAAATGACTGTAAGTACAAAGTACAAGTAACGTAAAGCTTGAATGTGACCAGATCTTTGATCTATGGCCTCGTTCAGATAGACTGACCGTGTGACTGACTTTGTGCAGCTCAAATCTCGGTGGCTGACAACACGGACGCGGAGAGCACCAAGTCGGAAGGCACGGTGACGTCGACCGACTCCGACGTACCGCTCAAACCTACCAACGAGCTGGACAAGAGGGTGAGAGCTTCCATCACACTCTACTAATTCCACTGCAATTTGTCGATCTCTTAGATTAGTAGGATTTATAAAACCTGTCGTTGATGGTTATGGTTAAAGTATAACCCATGCTTTTTGGTCGCCAAGCAGAGCAGCGTAGGATCCTGTTCTGTATTCTGGTTTGAAGTGTAACTCATGCTAGTCCGGGAATTTACAAGCAACTATCAGATAAAGAACTGAAGGAGTTAGTAGTTTAATGAATTGCAATATCATGAACTCCCATCACCATGGCTCATCCAGATGCGACTCGTGACGCTCCTGGTGAAGTGAGCTAACGTAACGGAGTGCTGAAACTACTAGTAGGTGTGAATGATAGATCTTCTACCTTATTATTGTATATTATCTGCTAATTCATTGAATTGTTGGTTATTCCAGGTGCAACTGGTAACGCGCCTGATGGAGCGCGGCTGCAGCTGTAGCTCGGGCAAGTGCTCCAAGCTGCTGAAGGTCAAGAAGGTCGGCGAGGGACGGTACAACATCGCCGGACGAAACGTCTTCATCAGGGTAAGTCTTTAAACCTAATTGAAATTGAAAAATCATTTATTCAGACATTATGATACATTTTGTTAGTAGAATTAAAATTGAGAACGGTTAGTAAAATTAGAAAACAAAATTAATCAAATAGTAATAAATAATAATTTCAGTTATGATGTCATGATGCCATTTATACCTAATAAGCAAATTTAAATTTTAAAATGTCAACTGTTATTGCTTTATGAGAACACTAAAGCGGCGGAAATATTGCTAATGTCAGTTGTTCGTTAGAACGCCGCGCCGCCGGCCAGGATAAAGCTTGCTCACCTGGAAAGCACCGCACAGCACAAATAATTTTATTTTTTGTTAGCTCGCTTCACATTCGATTTAGATTTTAATATTGACGGCATCAGTTGACATGACAGACAGCTCACGGAGCAATTGTTTGAAGCCATTTTGTTACAGTAAAATGTATCTAAAGATAACGAGTTTACGTGAACATTATAATGCACTGGGTGGCATCAGGCATGGTGGCATCAGGCATGGTGGCATCAGGCATGGTGGCATCAGGCATGGTGGTATCAGGCATGGTGGCATCAGGCATGGTGGCATCAGGCATGGTGGCATCAGGCATGGTGGCATCAGGCATGTGGCATCAGGCATGGTGGCATCAGGCATGGTGGCATCAGGCATGTGGCATCAGGCATGGTGGCATCAGGCATGGTAGCTGCGCGCCTCTTATCTGCTACGGATTTTATGTGTTGATTATCCATAAACTCACCAATACGTATTTCCAGCTGCTGAAAGGGCGTCACATGATGGTCCGCGTGGGCGGCGGCTGGGACACCCTGGAGCACTTCCTGTCGCGCCACGAGCCCTGCCAGGTGCGCCTCGTGGCCGGCGCCTCGCGCCGCCTCACGCTCACCTCCGACCGCAGCCTCTCCCCACAGGGGGACACCGTAGTCTCACCTAGCCCTCGCAGCGGCCACACCTCACCCAATGCAACTTCCCCTGCTCCTAGTGGCAAAATATCCCCCTCTATTAACGGAAAAATATCCCCCTCAGGTGGCAAAATCTCTCCTGCAGTTAGTGGGAAAATTTCCCCGGCTGTTAGTGGAAAGATCTCCCCGGCCAGCGGCAAAACCTCTCCCGCAATAAACGGCAAAGCATCCCCTTCAATAAACGGCAAAATCTCCCCCGCTGGCCCCATCAAAACATCCACTCCCAAATCTAAAAGTAGAGCTAACCTCACACTGCCACTGCGAGCGGATTCCGTAGAGCGGCAACAATCACCTCGCACTAGGAAGCAGTCGGCACCCAGCTTTAGCACGCCTAGCACGCCCGGCCGGTCGGTCCGGACGCCCCCCGCCGAGTACAGGAAGTCATTCACCTCTGCGTCTCTGCTAACCGGGCCCAAGAAGTCCCGCAGCATGAGTCTAGCTCTCCAGAACGATCGCCCGGCGAAGTTCTGCGGGACGGATCGCCTGAACGCGGCGGCGGCTGGCAAAGGACGAAGTGTCAGCGCGGCGTCTACGCCTACGGAGCCAGCGGGACGCAAAGTTAGGAGTCAAAGCCTCGCCTCCACGCCGCTTCACGAGCCCAAGAAGCTTCTGAGTGGAACCAACGGCTACGCGAAGAAAACGAGAAGCATGAGCCTGGCGACCCCGCTAGACTTCAAGCCCATCAACAAAAGCGCGTCGGTGATCATACCCGGCGCGTTGACGCAGGCCGCCATCGAGGAGACGATCAGAATGTCTCTGGCCGCCAGCATCGCCGACGAACACTCTTCCAAAAAGCCATTTCTCCACATCAAAGCCAAATATCGGAGTCCACCGCCGCGGGAGGTGCCGCCCAGATAACTCCATTCCAATCCTTTTCTTTTCACATGACACGAGTTAGTTAAGTAGTAGTTAAGGTGGAAACACACTATCCTGTCTCGTTGTGTTGCGAGGTGCCAGAAGCATATCCGTTTTATGCAGTTTGGTTAACAACACATTATTGTTGTGTTATGTATGTATACAACACGACACAATAGTGTGTACAACACGACACAATAGTGTCAAGCTTGAAGCTTTAGTTCGCCTTTCATTATTTAGATCTCTAGTAATCTCTTATTATAAGTCAGTAACTATTTAATTCGCGTTCACGCTCCTTCCGGGAGACTAGTCATAATGAATTTTAATGTAATGAATATTTTAATCTTTCCAACTGCAATATAGAATAATTATCTTAGTTTCGAGCTTTTATTTTTAACTAGTATGTGTGGGACAAGTCTTGCAACTGACTGCTAAACCAGTTATCCTCAACTCAACCGATTCAGCTGAAATAGCATGTCAGTTCGGTGCATGCAATAAGAGATAAAGAGAATAAGATTGATAGTCTTCTGAAGCACTTAGGTCCTAGATAATTATAAAAGCCAAAATAAAAGCTTGTTTTTTATATACCTATCTAGAATGTATTTTAACTTTGTGTGTTCGAGTGATATAATTCATCCATTGCTCTTGACAATAAGATGTAATTCATTTTAATTTATAACCATTACATGTAGTTGTATTGTAGGTAGAATAGAAACAAGTGGCCTCTCAAACCCCTCGGTACAAATCGTTGTTAGTTCCCGATAGTATATTTTCATACGAGATAGAGGGTTTTACACCACAGTAGATTATACAAACTCTGTAATTATAGATAGCCGCTGTCGGCGTGAACTACGAACTATCCAACATTGAAGGATTAAAGGCTGTGTTACTATTAATATCTGCCTAGGCGGGCTTACTGCTAAGGTTTATTTCAATCACGTCTAGATTTAAATTGTATCTTTTTTTCTCGAATATTAGCCAGTCCCTCGTATTCGAGAGATACGGCGGACTAGGGTTGCTTTTACGTATTTATCGTACTTCATTCAACCGATGTTCATTTTGGTAAGAAGTATCTCCTGGCTGTATTTTGAAACTCAACATTCACGGAACCATAATGTACTATGTATGTAGTTTAACATTACTTTTTATTAAATTTAAAATTAATCACCATTTTATTATTGGACAGTCTTATCATTTGGTAGTGTGACCTGGAAAGTTTTCAGGAGTTTCGAAAATTTATGTATATATAATTTAGATGAACTCTTTCCGAATGCGAGCGGCAAAAAAACGAGGTGGCAAAACCTCTTTTTTTCCGCTTGCACCGCCATATTGGAAAAATGGCGTCTAATAGCAGTTTATTGTCTCTCTCTGTCCATGTTATTTTCTCAGGTTATTTTATTTTCCCTGTTGTCAGAACAAACGAAACCCTCATGGTCTCTCACTGTCCGTTCTTTTTCCCTTTAAAATTAAAAATATATCACGCACGCGCTTGTGAAGATAAACACACTAAAGAGAACAAATAAACAGAAACAAATTAAATGAGTTTAAATTTTCAAAAAAAAAGCAAAAATTTGCGATGTCTAAATTTTAAGAGACCTTCAAGGTCCGATTGGGAACGAATTGATTTTAAAATTATGAAAGTTATTGAAATGTTTCTAGATTTCATACTTTTTTAATATATTTGATATAAATTTACCGTGCCAATAGAAAGATTCGATATTCATAAAATTACCAACTCATTTTTAGGCTAGGAAAACTTCCCAGGAAACGTCCTATTTTCGAACCAAATGACTGGACTATTAGTTTAAGTGCAATTAGTCATTTTGATATTATGATTGAAATGTAATGAATCTTCCACGTTAATCGAATTTTATTAAATTCTGTGAGCTTAGCTATTAATGTAATGGCAGCACGATGCCTGTTCGGTCTGCAATGTTGTGCCAACGGTTTTATTATCTATGGTTAAATAATTATTAAACATTTGATATTCGGTATTTAGTAGTTTCATTCACGAGCACGCTTACCTGCAAAAACACATATGAAATAATAATGAAAAATTCAATATGTCACATGGTTTTGCAAAAATAATTAAGAAGGTAGCACATAGTAGATGCCTATACATGGACGTACAGCAGCGGTAACTAAATAAGTAGACAGAGTGTACCTACTCATCAATGTAAGAGGTTTTAGAAACAAACTGCACAGCACAAGGCATCTCTGCAGGATTGCAACACTCGCTGTGAGTACCTACTACAATAATACTGTCAATGAACATTACATCTATTTGTTATATACAACACGTTTATTGGAAGAGAAATAGAGATTATGCTACCTATTTTCTTTTATTTTAGTCAGTCAAACTAGCGCCACCTACAATGTATAAAATAAAAGTGTAAAGGCTTTACAAAAACTTATCAAATAGCTAAACCTATTAACACATAAGTACAGTTAGACGTGTGCTAAACCCCAGCGGACATTTACGCACAAATTTAAGCTATCTGCCCATATACCTAAGTAATTTTTTTCTAGGGTCATTCGTTTAGAATCTCCTGCTGGAAGAACGTTACCCAGCAGTAAACCTATTTTGCATTTTATTCCATAACGGGGACATATGAACATATTTTTTTCCTGACGTAGTACATTTACAGCGCACTAATTATTTGTGGAACTCACTTCATTCTAGAAGATAGTTTTCTGCTGGGGTAACGCACACCAGTTAGACAAGACATGGGGAAACGATTCACTTTTCTGTTTATACTAAACTAACTGCTGCCCATGGCTTCGCACGCTTTTCAAGTACCCTATGTCCGTCCCCGGGTCACCATCCACCTTCCTGACACATTTCATTCAGATCCGTTCAGCCGTTTAGGCATGAAACGGTAACAGACCATCAGAGTACCTTCGAATTTATAACAAGTCGTATAGATAAACAAAATATTCATACTTTTAATAACAGATGGCGCTAGTTTCGCTTTTTAGGCAGAGTAAGTTATGTATAGGTATCTCAGGTCTTCCCAGATCAATGAAACTGAAGTAAGAGTGCGTCGTATTCCAGTGCCGCAAGTCGTCGACGGCGGCGGGGCGCCTGCAGCCCGTGCCGGAGCCCGTGCCGGTGCCCGTGCGCGCCAGCGTCACGCCCAACAAGCGCCGCTACACCTACTACAACAAGATGTACAAGCCTATGTGCTACGCGCTTCCCAAACCGCTCTCCATTTCTCTCGTCTAGAGGAGCAAAGACCAAGTCGTATTGTTAATGAGGCTAGGTTTAAAAGTATTAGCACTTCCCCAAAGAGCTCGCCTCCAAATCCATATTTCATGAAAATAATAGATAAATTAGAGACATTTGTGAATAACACCTAACACCTGTAACACCTTTGTTTACAAAAATTAGTAGTTAAAAAATCTTGGATTCTAGAACCGACATTAATAATATTCTATATTTGACTTTGTTCAAAGTGTGATCGTTAACTGGACACCAGCTGTGCACAGGTGAATGTGCATCTGCTGTGTCCTGCTCCTGCAATACCGCTCAAGCTACGTACTACTGACTTAGTCCGTCCATACATTGTGCCTTCAACTATAGCGCCTTACATTATTTCTAGTCAAATCTAATCATTTTATTTCTTTCACAAAAACGAAGGCAGGTCCGTTTGAATGTTTTTATGTATGTAATGTGTGCACGTAGTGTGAATGTATGTAATGTGTGCACGTAGTGTGAATGTATGTAATGTGTGCACGTAGTGTGAATGTATGTAATGTGTGCACGTAGTGTGAATGTATATAATGTGTGCACATAGTGTTAATGACTTATTATTATTACTTTAGTAAGTTACATTGTAATTTAGACTAAAAAGTAGTTTGTATGGGACATTTTTTCCAGATATAAAATGTCTACATTACTATTTCTAGATAATTCCTTACCTAACGTATCTCATCATAACAAAAACAAGGGAGATAATAAGCGGGTTTAATGTACTTACATGAAATTAAACAATGGAATTCACGATTTCATAATTTATTTATTTAAATACCTCACTTGGTAAATACAAAATAATGTTAAATAAGTAAAAAATAGTAGGAATGAATGTATAACTGCAAAGTTTTATTCATCATTAGAATATGATTAGAATTAAAATTGAGAGAGCGAATGTATTACATACCATAAGTGTCATTCTGTATTCTATGTAATAGTGAAAACAAACAAAAGAAAATAACTAATGTGTGTGTCTGTGTTACTAGAACAAGGCATAAAGATCAGCACAGTCAGTTCACAATAAACTATTTAAACATAACCTTTAGTTATTTATTTATATAAAAACTAAATACTATGATTTTTGTATCGTATTGTGTTATAAATATTTTTTTCTTAATAATTCGAGATTTCGTTTGTTTCGATTCAGCTTACATTTATAACACAATCGAACACCTAGCCTACCTACGACTACCGATTAGAAATAATACAAATTTCATTTTAATACATTTTGGTAGTCATTTGCAAAGTTATTAAATAATTTATTTGGCCGATATAACTTAACGCTAAAGTAAAACTTACGATCGAGGTGGCGATACAAAACTTACATGAGCTATGGATACAAAATTACTATTTTTTTTTTTTTTACTGTTTTAGTGAATTAATTAAATTGCTATTTTTGTGCAGAAATTGAACGAACACTCGAAAGCTACTACAATAACAATCTCAAAATGTTTTGTTCAGTACAAGTTTTGGTTGTTCACCGGCGGGCGAATGGCGTGCGCGTGCGCGTGCGCGTGCGCGTGCGGCGGTCGGACACAACAAGCAACGTCTAGCGTTCTAATTTATATAACTTTACGTAACCTCTATATACTTTAAAAACAAAGCATAATCTGTTGATATGGACTCGCCCGTCACTAAACTCTCTACACTTTCATGAGGGAGTTCGTGTTCAAACGCACTCGTTAATTATTTGACACACAGATTCACATCAGTGGAGACATATATACAGTGGTGGTCATATAATTAGAAACACTTCATATGAATTTCTGAAAGTTTGAAGTCCATGTCATCCATTCTTGAAAAATTTATAAATTCAATTTTTAATAATCATGCAACAATATAGCCACTCAATTTATAAATTTTTCAAGAATGGATGACATGGACTTCAGACTTTCATAATTCATATGTAGTGTTTCTAATTATATGACCACCACTGTATATATTTCGTACCAGTAACTGCATCTAGCATATTGCTCAAAGCATCACAAACCCTAACACAAATGAGCGATTGCCCCAAGTCTTTACGTACCGTCAGTGCACTTAGCTTTTCTGTGAATACCGGGAACTTTTTATAGATTTTTAAAGTCTCTCAACTTTCAGACGTTTGATTGGTTTACCACTTACTATTACGAGTACAGTGGTAACATCGCCAAAGAACAACAAAATTCAATCATAATTTATCGTGAAAATCATGTCGTACTAGTAAGTGGCTTCACAGGCACAAGCCATCACCAGTATTACAAAAATCTCATCAGAAAAAACGTTACTTGATACGTTTTTTCTGGCTAAGCAAACAGGCCAAAAGTCAAATTTTAAACTAAAATAATATCAAATAGGAGAGAAGGCTTACACTCTTAAAAGCTTTACACTTTTGAGATTAATTAATTCTATTCACTCAACTTTTTGTCAACAATTGAAAAAGTATATCCGGTTAAGATATTTTAGTGTTAATAATCCATAAGTTATAATGTGGTTATAGGATGGAAATCAAGGCTTTGCTTAGAAATTATCTCATGTTTAATAAAAGGTCCCGCTCCCGCTGTCCCATCGACAACCAGCACAGAAACGCCGAGTGCACTGTCTGTCTGTGTCCGAGTACATGTCAGCTGTTCTGTATACCAGTCTATTAGTGCAGGTGCACTTAGCGGTATGCTGTTGTTACTTCTTCTTGGTCTTCCCCAGAGTGAGCGTGTGGTGCGCGGAGGCCGCGGTTTGCTTGCGCCGGTTGAACTCGATGGTGTCGTCCTCAATCTTCTTGCGGAGTTCTTCCAGACGTTTCTTCTCGTCCGTGTGGTCTTTCTTCAGCTTATCGAATTTTGAGTGCAACTGGAATTATAATGAGCCGGTTTTATTTTAATAGTCGTAGTTTGCTGAGAATGGTTCTCATCGCCATGAGGGAAGCAAAATGTTTCGTCGTTCAGAACCAAACCAGTAACTTTACAAAGACGCCTAGCGGAATCATTGTGTACGGTACACAGTACTTACACCACAAATAAGGGCACAGTGAAGTTCACTGAAATAATCCTTGACTGGATGTCACAACGCAATCACCACATAAAATACCATGGTAGAATTGCAACAGGTCTAGTAAATTGACCTGCTAACAAAGTCTAGACCAAGAAGTCAAAATATACTTATCTCACCAATGATTACTAGATTTATTTATTTATCTTAGGGAAAAAAAAAGCTTCAGAACTAGACAATTAAACACTTCAGTTCAGCCGTTTAGACGGTAAGTAACAGACAGCCTATAACGGTCTACTGCTGGACGCAGGCCTCCCCCTGATTTGATTAAAAACTTAAATAAGCTAAGCAGCTTCCACACATAGATTTAACACAATGATCTTTTCCGAGTGTGAACAATGATGTTAGTCCCTTGGTCTCCGAGTACAGACAGTCATGCGCGGCGTCCCTTAGTCTCCGAGTACAGACAGTCCTGCGCGGCGTCCCTTGGTCTCCCGAGTACAGACAGTCCTGCGCGGCGTCCCTTGGTCTCCGAGTACAGACAGTCCTGCGCGGCGCCGCATCTAAAACATATCTGACAAATCCAGCCTGCAGACTACACTCGGGACCCGGGATCACATTATAAGTACAATAAAGTGGTGAACCTCTTTCTCTGCGTCCTTGAGCTCGGCCTCCTTCTCCTTGACTCGCTGGATGAACATCTGCCGCATCTCGTCCTCCTTCTGCTGCAGCTCGGCGAGGTGCGCGCTGCGCTTCTGCTCGAATGTCTGCTGGAATGACACCTGCAACAACACAACACATTCATGCTGCAGCCCCAGAACCGGCTATGCTATACAGGGTTATTGTATACATACAGGGTGTACGCTGGGAATGTTCGGATTTCTAAATTATTATTTTTCTAACAATTATCTAGTAACAATTCTATACCCAATAAAAGTACATGCAGATTTAATTTTGACGGCGCACACTGAAAAAAACTTGGGAAAATTTGCACTTACCGGTTTAGGACATGAAATACAACAGTGTATCGAAGGCGAAGAGTGGCAGCAAAATAAATCTGCATAAAATTATTTGATGAGTTGGTCAACACAATACTTTGGCTTCGCGTTTCGGTCGAAGAGGATAATGTCGCGATAGCGCGAAACTATGGGCTTTCGCCATGTACGCGACCTAGGTTTGACAGATGGTTTTTTATTAGATTTATTCCCGACATGAGGTACACACCGGCTTGTTGTCGGCGTCCACGTCGCTGAAGCCCATCTGCGTGAGCCGCCTGCGCCGGTACAGCTCGTAGTGCCGCGCGTGCGTCTTCTCCCGCATATCTTCCATGTTGGTGCGGATCAACATTTCGCGGAGCTTCACGAAGTCACAGTGAGACTCGTTCTCCACTGGAAATAACAATATTGTTGAAAGTAGATCGCACGCAGAGCACCTGTCAAGCTGAGCAGTTGTCGATGTAGTGTCAGGCGAGGAGGCAAGCATACAGTTCTCTATGATCAAGTCATTCTCACGGTACAATGTTTGTTAATACCTCGCAACGAAAAAAATCTAAATCCGCTTTTTGGTGTCGTGTTTGTAAAATAATTGTAAGCATTATGCGTTTTTGAAAAAAGCACAAATCGTAATTGAGCGCAAATTTTGCCGAAAAATGAACAACAAGAAAAAAGTCAACGTTTTTAGGGTTTCAAAAATCGGTTTTGAAACCCTTATGGTCTCGCTCTGTCCGTCCCCGCTCTTTCCTGAATATCTCAGTAACTACTGCAGCTATTAACTTGATATTTAAAATAATGTTACATTTCGTGCGCCATTACTGATTTCAAGAAAAAAATATATAAATAAATGAAAACTGAAAATGAATAATTTCAGTACAAATTTTGATGTTGAAATTTCAAGAGAAAAAAATTTTGGAAGGCAAATGGGGTATCAAATGAAAGGTATCGTTTTGTACATTTCAAAACACTTTTTGAAATTGCTGTAAATTTCATACTTTTTGAAATATTTCAAAAAAGTCGAAAAATTGACCATTCCCCCCTATCTCCGAAGATTGCAGACCGATCCATGTACAATGTATTAGGCGTTTGTAGATATGGATCTATATTTTACAGGAAAAATATAGAGAAGTCTGTAAAAATGACCATTTTTGAAAAAAAAAATTGGGAATGGTCGAAAAGGGGGATATTTTTTTATCGAAAGGGGGCTATCTACCTAATTGGTTTATCAAATGAAAGGCATTGTTTTGTAAATTTTAAAACAGTTTTCGAAATTGCTGTAGGTTTCGTACTTTTCAAAATATTGCCATTCGAAAACAGACGGAAAATTGATTGTCCAAATAATTGGCAAATGTTTGAAACCCTCGGCGCGCGAGTTACACTCGCACTTGGCGGATCTTGTTTAGGTATGGCAACAATTTTTATAAACATTGTTTAGTTCTTATTTGGCCGGACTATAGTGCGGACCATGTATCAGGTGGTAATTAATAATTTTATAGTTGTCAACGTTTTGATAAGCATGTGTAATTATTGTTAAGCAAACCTGGAATGGTGTACCTCTCGTTACAGTTAGTTAGGATAGTGACACACTCACCTTGCACCGCCCCCCACGGAGACTGCCTGGCGCGCACAGTCTTGTTGACAATCTTCACGTTACAGTTAGTTAGGATAGTGACACACTCACCTTGCACCGTCCCCCACGGAGACTGCCTGGCGCGCACAGTCTTGTTGACCGTTACAGTTAGTTAGGATAGTGACACACTCACCTTGCACCGTCCCCCACGGAGACTGCCTGGCGCGCACAGTCTTGTTGACAATCTTCACGTTACAGTTAGTTAGGATAGTGACACACTCACCTTGCACCGTCCCCCACGGAGACTGCCTGGCGCGCACAGTCTTGTTGACAATCTTCACGTTACAGTTAGTTAGGATAGTGACACACTCACCTTGCACCGTCCCCCACGGAGACTGCCTGGCGCGCACAGTCTTGTTGACAATCTTCACGTTACAGTTAGTTAGGATAGTGACACACTCACCTTGCACCGTCCCCCACGGAGACTGCCTGGCGCGCACAGTCTTGTTGACAATCTTCACGTTACAGTTAGTTAGGATAGTGACACACTCACCTTGCACCGTCCCCCACGGAGACTGCCTGGCGCGCACAGTCTTGTTGACAATCTTCACGTTACAGTTAGGATAGTGACACACTCACCTTGCACCGTCCCCCACGGAGACTGCCTGGCGCGCACAGTCTTGTTGCTAATCTTCACGTTACAGTTAGTTAGGATAGTGACACACTCACCTTGCACCGTCCCCCACGGATACTGCCTGGCGCGCACAGTCTTGTTGCCAATCTTCACGTTACAGTTAGTTAGGATAGTGACACACTCACCTTGCACCGTCCCCCACGGATACTGCCTGGCGCGCACAGTCTTGTTGCCAATCTTCACGAAGTCCGTGCTGCCGACCACAGCGAAGGGGATGTGGCTGTTCATGCTGCCGTTCACTTCCGACACGGACTCGTCGTCCGTCGGGAACTGGTAGATCTCCACGCCGTTCGACTGCAGCTCTTGGATTATTTTACTCTGAGGAAAGGATACAGGAATCTTCATAAAACCTAGTGTTTGATACCTATAGGATATTCTGCGAACAGCTGGGATGTAGACTTTAAAAGATTAGAGACAGTTGGATGGAATTGAAAAAAGAGCAGAATAAAAATTAAATAAATAAGTAATGCTCTGGCCACACAACATCATCTAGCCCCAAGCTAAGCAGAGCTTGTGTTATGCTTACGGGTACTACATACAAAAACACAAACCATTAATTTTAAAATTTGTGTAATAAATATAATTGGAACCCTGTCGCCTGTCCCCTGTCGCTGCTATAATGTAGCTGTGTTACAAATTAACAATAAGTTCCCGTAGGTACTTGTGATATTTAGCTTGTATTTAGAGATACAAGATCTAGCAAGAAAAGTTGGCGGTGATACTGATACACCCTGAGCACCCGAAAACAAGTAAAGCCGTTGGATCAGCTCCTGACCTCTCCCGGTCGCGCCAGTCTGATGTCCCATCGGATTATAATATTGAGGGACTAGATAGTGTACATATCTGTGTTTGCGAACACACTCGTGCATTGTAACAAGTCCAGGGAACAGGGCTAGTCTCTCACATTGTAACAAGTCCAGGGAACAGGGCTAGTCTCTCACATTGTAACAAGTCCAGGGAACAGGGCTAGTCTCTCAAGGCGTTCAGACTGGCCGTCATTTTTCGTCTAGCAGGGCATCGTGTATTTAGATTATTATATTTATTTTTTAATTTCCTATCTGTTTTCTTAAATAAAAAAAAACATTGCTGTTCAAGCAGAGGTAAATGGACCAGAGTCCAAATGCGGACAAGGGAGTACTCCTACCTAAACCTAACCAGAGGTAAATTCAAATCCTCTATGTTATAAGATCTGGCAAACGGTAGAGGTGTTAAAATACAACGAAAGGGGCTAGCCTTCCTTTGCTCTAGGCTGGCAGGCTCTGTCTCGAGTTGAACTTTACAGAACAATAAGAAATTGCAAATGTATAATAGTATTTTTAAAATGTTACACAAGTAATTGTTATTTTATTCTCTTTACTACAATATTTGAAAGCTAGAGTAAAGAAATGGAACAGAAGCCTCTAAGCTTGTTACTTGTTATTTTTAGATTTGTGGGTAGTCTTACCTTGAACTTCTGCAGTTCAGTCTTGGAGATGGTGTCAGCCTTCGCTATGATAGGGATGATGTTGACCTTCGTATCCAGTTTCTTCATACACACCAGGTCAATGGACTTCAGACCATGCCCTGGAAAAGACAATAAAAGTTTAATATCTACTAATAAAAAAATTGCTTGTTATTAGAAATTTATTTTCTCAGTTATGTACCTAATATATACAGTTACTTGTTAGAAAGTAGTTTAAAATGACTCGGCGCTTAAGTAACAAATGCCGATAACGAACAATATTAATCAAACTACATATTTCTTGTTCCACTTAACAAGTACCTTTTGTTTCGCGATTAGTCAGAAATTTCGCGAAGAGGTAAACCTTAAATGCGTCATAGTGGATGAGTTAATGAGCCATGTGCACTGCTAACAACTCGACCTACCATCTTTTAAGGCTCGCAAAACAGTACCTACTGTTTTCTGGTACTACACATAATGAATGAATATTACAATGGAAAGTAGGTAACTCTTAAGTTCTCGTTTATTATTGTATTACCTTTTCACGCCTAAACAGCTGATCCAGATATTAATAAAATTTGTCATGTAGTTATACCTCAGGACCTTCATCATACATGTCCTTACTCTGACCAGTTTCAAGTAAGTCGCGGGGAAAGCCGCCGGCGGAAACTAGTTTCAGTATCGAGGCAGGACAAGCGCATTCGTAAACAATGCAGCTCGGAACGCATTATCAAGTAAACATCAACATGGACGGTGTTTACTTATCGCACGGCCACATCGCATTCCACACAAGTAACAACACGTAAATACCACATTATTGAATACACAGCAGCTTGGTAACAAGTACGGGACACCTTCCCTTGAAAGGTAACAGATTGGCAGGCAGCAGGCAGTGCGGGACAAACTATGTCCACCAAATAATAATATTTACATATAAAATCTGACGACGGAGGAGGCGGTTCGCCAGTCTACTCCATGCTCCGTAGTGGAGTCACTGCTCGAGAACAGGGGACGCTCGCCCGGCCCGTGCGTCTTCATAAGTCTGAAGGATGACTACCCTCGGGCAGGGCCGGATTAACCCTAGGCAATGCAATTCTCGGGGCAATAGGCCCCGAGAATTGCATTCAATATATTTATAACGCCTCGGAACAAATTTGTGTACGATCAGCAGAAATTTGTTCCGTTGGTCTGGGTGTTTTCTATGTATAATAAAAAAATCTATCTATGTAATGTATAATATTACGTATATCAGTTATCTAGTATCCATAACACAAGCTCTGCTTACCTTGGGGCTAGATAATGCTGTGTGAATTGTCCAGCATTATTTATTTATTATTATAATTATTATTAACTTGTTACTAACTTGTACACTCATAAAACTATCAAAAGCTTCCCTACAAATAGCGATATTTAATATAAATACTAGAAATCAACATAAATTTGCTGTGCCCACAACGAGGCTTCACAAAATTAATGTATCTTTTAAGGGGCATTGTATAGGGGAATACATTATTCCCCTATACAACAAGACTCCTAGTGAGTTGCAAAATCTATCAGTAAATAAATTCAAACAAATTGTCAAAACCTATCTGTGCAAAAAGGCTTACTACAAAATATCAGATTATCTAGCTAGAAGCTACGAACAAATAATAAGTCGCTAGAAGATAAAAAAGCTAGGGGCGAGTTTTGCTCCAATTCGAAAAATAACAACTAACAGGCTAAAGGTTTCTTCGTCGCTTCTTTACTTTAGTCTACATACCGAAGCGACCGAAATAAAAAATATCACTTTATTTCCGGGTCAATGATTTAAGAATTTGACCTTTTCTAAGTGTACATTTTTGTATTTATGGAAATAAGGACTGATTTGATTTGACATTACATTAGCTTACCCTTTTCTTACTTTTTAAAATACATTTTTCAATTACAAAAGTCGGGTCGATCAGATCTACTCCTTTGGTATCCAATCTCTTATGTGATATTGTAACAACATGGTGACTTCGACTTGATGCTACAGCATCACCTTACATGCCTAACTCATTGCTTTTTGATTTCATTGAAATGATCTTATACATATGAATAGGTTATAGATAGATAAGCCCAGGTCTCATCATGATGGAGCAGGAAAGAGAAACGCGGCGCGACGCAGTTATTTTAAATGTAATCTTGTTAAATGAAATAAAATACAATAAACGAAATAAAAATTGTTTTGTGAAGTAAAATAAGTTTAAATAGAAACTCTTCTAACTGGGTTTTTAAGTGGGTTCAAGCCCCATCGGCACCGCCTTGGTGAAGGGATAGTGTAAATGCACTTTTCCACACAAAAAAGATACACTAGCATTGTGTTATTTATTAAGCCAAACGCGAGGTCCCGTTATCGAAACTCCACGGGCGTATAATAAAAACTACCAGGGCGACATGATTACGTGAGAGCCATGCCAATGCAGTCAAGGTCGCTTTCACAGCTCCTGAGCGGCGCTGATGCCCTGTTCTAAATTATAGTGAAAGTAAACAATGTTCCGGAACTATACGACACATATAAACAATAGTACACTTCCTAGTGCACAATAAGTGACGGCGGTGGGCGAAGGTCTGCCTGCGACGCAGGAAGTTGCGGGTTCGATTCCCGCCTCGGAACAAATGTGTGTACGATCTGCAGACATTTGTTCAGGGTGTTCTGATCGTTTTCTATGTATAATAAAAAATATCTATCTATGTATTGTGTTATCAGCTCTGCTTAGCTTGGGGCTAGATAATGCTGTGTGAATTGTCCAGCATTATTATTTGTTTAAGACATTAGGAGACGTTATATTAGATCTAGAGAACAGGGGGCTGTCGGCTCGTTGAATAAATATAAGGACAATTATAAGGACCCGCGATAATGTTCGAGAACCGCGAAAAAACAACTTTCAAGAGTGCAAGCATGAGAAGGAGCTATGTTTATTATTTAAGTGATAATGTCACATTATCTTAATAAGCTGTACTAACCCACCTATATACTATATGTAGGTAGACATTGTAAAAATGTGTGTTTACTTTAAACTACTTTTTCATCATTGTAAATTAACACATCATTATCTGCAATAAACTTTTCAATGTATACATGAGATGTTTGGTATTTGGTCTACACTAATTCCTTCATGAAAGCAACGCTTTACATATTGTCATGTGTGCCTAGACACATGACAATATGTAAAGCGATGCACGTAGTTACAACTTCTTTATAGTTTCATTGTTTATATTCCTTGATAGTAGTCCACGCTCCTTGCGCACACTCCGTCCTACAGCACTAGGTCACACGATGCCCTTCTAAGGAGGTCAGCTCCCTCGGGACTACTCCACGACGTTCAATTAAGCGCTCGCGTAAAACATGGTTTGTGAATGGATGCTAAGAATGCGTAAAATGTGTGCCATTCCCCGTGTGGAAGAAACAAGAAATTAAGTTTTTTTTAAATATACTCAGTCAGACTTGTTTCAATCAAGATGCAAAACATAATAATCATCTTTCCCGTGTCTTTCGGCCGTCCGTAAAATTTGGTGTAAAATATGCCACCTTACCGAACCAGTTTCTACGACAATTCCTTTACCATCCAGGCCATAAGGTTGTGGAATGCACTACCAGAGTCTACTTGAAAAGTCCTATCCTTGCCAGTTTTTAAAGCTCGTGTCAAGGAGTGTCCTTTCAGGACAGTGAATAGTGGTACTTTACTTTGACTATTTATGTACAGCAGTTAGTACATTGTGTTATTTATCACTTTTATTTATTCATTCGTCTATGTAATTTATGCACTTTGATTATTAATGTAGGTGTCTATTAGGTCTTTAGAATGTTTAATATGTATTGAAGATTATCCTTCGTACACCCCGTGCTTTTTCTTAAATTCACAATTAATTCCATCCAATGGTTGCCTGGAAGACATCACTTCTAAACGATGAGGCCGCCCATTGTACTTGTCTTATGTTAAGTCTCTATGTAATGGTGTTTTCTGGTGTACAATAAAGAATTTTTGTAATGTAATTGTCTAATAAATACGAATTTCGAAGTTTTTTTACTCCATTTACCAAAAGGCTTTGGCTCTGAGCGACCACATCACCTAATTGATATATATACAGTCGTGGTCAACTAATTAGGGACTTTCAAGATAGTGAAGAGCAATAACCGGTTATGTACATATAAATATAAAACCATATTGATTTCTTAGCACCTATTATTTGCATAATTTGGTCCGATTATTATGCTATAAATGGCTGTAAATAAAAGAATAAATAAATAGAAAAAAGTATTTAATATCAAAGGTTGAACATGTATTCAATTTTAAGGTATAATTCTGTAGCTGGACATTTAATTAAGGACAGTAAACTATAATGAAAAATAGAGTTAAACAAAACTAATAATCTGCAGTATTATAATATCTTTAACAGCTCCATTTTATTGCGTGTAAAATCAGTACCCAGTAGCAAAACCTTTGTTAGTAATTACCGCTTGACACCGATGTGGCATAGACATTATCAGTTTCTGGCATGTTTCGACAGGAATGTTTGCCCATGCCTCACAAAAAGCTTCATTAAGTTCATCTAAAGTTGTGGTACGATAAGTGGCAACTTTTTTCTTGATTTCGTGCCAAAGGTGCTCGATTGGGTTAAGGTCCGGGCTATTTGCTGGCCAATCTAGCACCGATACTGACTGACTGGTAAGAAACGACTTGACTGAACGGGCAGTATGTTTCGGGTCGTTATCATGCTGAAACGTCCATATAATAGGGAGATGCTCCTCAGCATAGGGAAGCATCGTTTCCTCCAATATTGCCTTGTATTGATGTTGGTCTAAGTTACCCTGAACTTTCCTCACAGGTCCCACTCCACGTCCAGAAAATGAACCCCACATTTTAATGTTTCCACCGCCATGTTTCACCTGCTTTTTTGTGAATCTTGGATTCATTTCCGCTTTTACTGGACGCCGTACGTATTGCCTTCCATCTGAAGAAATCAAATTAACCTTGGTCTCGTCAGAGAATAATACATGTTGCCATTGGGCGTAGGTCCAATGTCCATATTTACGTGCAAACGCCAAACGAGCATTTCTATGTTCTTTCTTCAACAACGGTACTTTGCGAGCCACTCTTCCGAACAACCCTGCTTCTACCAGACGTCGTCGAACGGTCCTCGCTGAGACACCAGCTCTTTCGTCTGTCCCAAATACTTCGTGTTTAATTACAATAGAGCCTAGAAACGGATCTTTCTTAGCTAACCTGGTTATCATTCTATCTTCTTGCGGAGTTGTTTTTCTCGATCTTTTTGTTTTGGGCACATTTAAAGTTGTGTTATTGCGTCTGACATGTTGCACTGCATTGTATACCATAGTTTTTGAACAATTTAAATGTTCTGCTATCCTTCGGTATGGCCAACCATGCTCGACAACAAACTTCATGATAATTTTTCGTAGTGTTGGATCGCAACTTTTATTTTTGCCCATTTTTCTTCAAAATATTTTTCAAAACTTAAAATAAAAATCGGGATTGCCGCCAAAACTACCACGAAACAATAAGAGAAGAAGTAAAAAAGTATTGAGATTCAAACTTTGAAAATAGAACGCAATATCTCAGTGTCCCTAATTAAATGGCCAGCCAGCAATATTTGAACAAATAGCACTATGATAATCTATCAGCTATACTGTAAAGAGGTTTAATGTTTAAGAAGTTGTTATTGTTTGTATAATCGGGCACATCAATGACTAATTATACTTACATGTAAAAGATATGGAATATTTTTAAGACTCGTTGAAAAAAATAAAAAAAAATCACAATTTGGCCTAACTAGAGATTGTCCCTAATTAGTTGACCACGACTGTATATGTATTTTCAATATTTTAAAATTGAAAACTTAAAAACTAATCTCCTCAGAAATAATGCAAGGTTGTACATTTTTCGAGCTTCTTCAGACAGTCGACTGGACAACATATTGTCACATTAACAATACAATACAATATATTTGCATTTCCAAATATATTTCATTATGACAATGTTAACATCATCAATCATATGAAGTAGAAGTTAAAACTGCCAGTTGGTATACGACACCTATCCACTCTTATCTTAAAGAGGCTTAAATTGTAATCTGTAGAAAAATCTTTTTTTTTTATTGATTTAGATTCTCAATAAAAGGCTTCAATAAAACATACCAGTAGGACAGATAAAATATAGGCACACATGCAGCCTGCTGTCATGGTACGCAGGCAGAGAGCGCTTGATCTTCAGCTCCTCCTGCAGATAGGCCTCGAACTGAGCGTCTATGTAGTCCACCACGGCTTTGAAACTGTCCTCCTTGTTCACCTGGTCTCCATAGCCAACTGTGTCGCAGATTGTCAGCTGTGGGGCATTGTACAAGTTAAATATCCGATGTAGGCAACAGGGATTGATTTTTTTTTTTAAATGTTGGGCTGTTGTTATTGACCTGAAAGATATCACTGTAAGTGCAGTACCCCTGCTTAAAATTACAATATGATAGGTGGATCTTTAATTAAACATGGCAAGATTTGGAGTAACTCTAATCTTCACAAACATTTTGCATCGGAGTGTATTGAGAATTATTCCACTGAATTACCATTGGGCATTACCATCCCAACTCCCTAAGTAGCAGAGTAGAATTTTTGTTGGTTAGCTGCATATCAGCATTTTAGTATGTGTAGTAGAGCAACATCAGCGTCTACACTTAGTTTGAGGATAGGCCATTGTCATTAGATACTCCAACAAACACACTGACCTAATTATTATATTATATTGAATTTGTTATCTTCTACTTTGTTTCTCTCCACTGTGGCTTGGAACAAAATATGTAATTAACTGTCTGAAATGTTTGTCACTAATAAAACTAAATCTAAACCAAACAACTGGTTTTCTTTTTTCTATATTTAGAGATGTAAGGAAAAAAATATCATTCGAGGCCTCTTTCATTATCATTAAGATGTAAGTAAAAAAAGGAAAATATTAAGCAGGATATTATAATGCAACTGAAATTTAATAGATTTACCTTCAAGCGAACATTGCTTTCCTGCAGCTCGTAGGTGTGAGCCTTCAGTTTGACCGTGGGCAGACTGTGCGGGCTCGGGACGGACTCGAAGTTGGTGTTGAACAGGGAGTCCATAAGGGTGGATTTTCCCAGGCCGGTCTCACCTGAACACAGACAACGGAAGATAGGGTTATATAGTATTAATTCATACTTAGAAGCAGAAGGATTTATACCTATTACAAAACAAGTAAGCTGTCACAGCAAACCATCACACATGAGTAGGTGCGCCAGTGTCGAAGCCAAGGTGAGATAATGTACGTAGCACTTTTAGTATTACTTAAAAGTAGTTAGTGTAAGTGGTTCAGGACCGTTCTAATTAAATAAATAAATTGAATTGAATAGATGATTCATGCACTTACCAATACAAAGAATGTTAAACACAAATCCATTCTGCACACTCTTGTTCACTAGCTGGTCAGGTAGGCTGTCGAATCCCACGTGCCCTGACAGTTTGAGAGTACGCATCGCTGCTTCCACCTACAATAGAGAGCTCAGGTCAATGGTCGTAGACCTACGTCCTGGCGGCTCCGTTACGTTCATACAACTAACTAGGTACTTGTAAGTAGGCATAATTAGCTCGAGCGTGCGATGTTTATTGCTTTTATTCTTGTACCGGTGCGTGAAGAATGTTTTATTTATGTTATCTTTTCAGTAATTACTTTAAACAAACAGTTTTACAACAAATTTCCAAAGATGAGCAACGCCCATTCGATGTTGGTCAATAGGTATTTACACTAACTGGATAGGTTTGAGACACAGAATTTATAAAGTGTTCACAGACGCTCCATATCACCATATCAGTGACATTTTGCAAAAAAATATTTCGTTTGAAGCCATGGAAAAAGCAAGAAACTCACTTTCGGTAGCTCTACATCAATCGCCGCCATGTTTACTTTTTGACTGACGAAACGAACACTGACGAAGTGACGAAACAAATAAATGCAAGCAAAGCCACAGAGGAAGAAGGGTATAATTCATCTAAGAGCAAAGCAAACCTCGAAGCAAACGAACGGACGAAGAGAAGAGAAACGAAGTGGTTTGTTTCACTTCCGGTTTCGTGCTTCGTTTTGGAATAACTTCATGTTGCAGCAGTGCCAACATTGTGCCAACACCTACACGGAACGGAACGCATAAAGTAAGAAGTCTATTATGTAGGATCTTTGGTCAACACAAATAATTTCTTTTTGGGCTGTAGATAATAACATTTTAGATTCTTTTCAGACATTTTAAAATGTATTTCAGCTTGTACTTCTCCGTCAGAGCGATAAATGGCTAACAGATGTATTAATGTATTTCTTCGTTGTAATAGAGGGCATATCTTTCAACATTATGCAAACTGAGCAAGACTTTTGACTCAGATATTATTCTAACGCACCTATGGATGGTGTCAAATTACAATAAATTCCATAGATTGTGGTTATTTATGCATCCCAAAAGCAACAAAACTAGTGGAAATGTTATTTGCCGTGGCATTTGTATTTTGGGAGTATTAAATATAGATATTTAGCACAAAATTTCGTATTTTCCTAAATGCTCCAAAAAACAGTTATTTAAAGTTGGTTTTATCATGCAATACTTTACAGAAAATGACTTCTTCGCATTGCTTGTGGAACGCAGAAAAAATAAAAACCACAAAAAAAAATTAATCTCTCCCAACACGCGACAAACAAGCTCGAAGACGACCCTGTCTAACTGAGAGACACTGGATTTAAGATTTATCCTTTATGTAAAATATAGACGCTTTTTGATCCTTTCGCTGGGAGTCATATTAATAAAAAAATCAAACCAAAGTCACGATAGATTCAAAAAAAAATCCTTAGTTTGTTTATATACAACAAAAAATTAAGGAAAAGTAGGACTAAAACGTACTTACGCGTTGCTTGATTTTTAGAGGTTTTGAACTGTAAGCGAACTTTCTGTCTTTCTGGGTCTGAAGTCTCGCTCAGCTTGCATAGTTTAGAAAGGTGTCCGTGATGGTAGCGTACATATAACCGAATTCACGTTTGTTGTTATGCCTAATAAATAGCGTATAAATAGAGTATAATCAGTGCAAAAGTAAAATAAATAGCGCCTCCTTGTTTAAGAAATAATGACCATTGTTTGTGGGTACGCCAGCATAACGATCAAGCTAGCGTACACACGACCGTTCTCAAAAACGGCTTATACTATAGCAACAAAATTTATATACAATAATAGAGTATAAATAGCGTCTTAGCTATGCAAAATTTCATAATGATTGCTCTCAAAGGAACAGAGATATGGAACAAGACTATAAAATAACACCTGAGCTGGCGTTATGCTAGCGTACCCATTAAAAACCGAAATAGTTCCTATAGAAAATGATGTTTTCTTAATGTAAATGCTATATATATAAATAGAGTGTGAAGTACTTCCTCTCCCAGTAGTCATACTTTATACAAATTCGTAATCAAACACTATAAAAAGTTGATGTAGATTAGTGTTTGATATTATGAGCTCTGACGGAGAGGCACAATCTGAAATGAACTTTTTTGCGTTGAAATTAGAATCAAAATGCAATGAATCTATGTATTTTCCTAGCCCAAAATGATAGGCCGAAAAACCGAATGTGATAGCAATAAAACAATAACTACAGACCGTTCACCGTAAGGTCTGGCATGCCTTATTATCATTAAATATTTTAAAAAATATCATCGTCATCAGGTTTTGCTCTCTGTTGGCCTCGAAACTCTTGTGTTATTCTTTCCGGTCCTGCATGGTTACAGTCCCTTTACCGTAAGATATCCCTGCCGTGATGTTGGCAATTCCCTAGGCAGGGGACATCTTCCGGTGAACGGTCTGTCAGTTCTGTCAGTGTCTTGAATGATTTTCTATTTAGAAGTCCCTTTGACGTCTGCCGTTGTCTTCCACCATCGACATTATACCCAGTAGACGCCTAATACCTATTTATTCGCTATGCAAACAAGTCTGTCAACCAACTGAGTTTTGCGGGGGCGCGGGGAAGTGTGTGCTTTTCTGGTCCGTTCAAGGTTACAACAAATCATAAACACAATTAGGGATGGGGTACTTAGTTTCTATGAAAACAATAATCGATACTTGTCACAAGTTAGGTATATTTACTAGTAAGTATTTAACGGCACTTTTGCCTGACTGCGCCATGGCCAAGATTTTAACACTAATATTATGGTGTAGGTACATTACATACACATAATAATAGCCTAAGCATAGTGAAATAAGATGTAAGTAGGTAGTCACGTTAAGCTTCTAAGTTTATGTATTGTTTATTCTCTTGCATCAAGCAAGTCTATTTGCTTGATGCAAGAGAATAAAGGTATGTATTCTATTAATTATGTAAATCACCCACTGAAACTAAATAAATAACTAGCTTATATCCGCGATATCATGGAGAACAATTATGTCGATCGTGAGTCAGTATAATAATCGGGTGAAAAATATTAGGGTTAACATTTAAGTAGGTACTTTACATTTAGATAGATACCATGTAGCAATGTAACGGTGAATATTATTCAAATCGATTTTTACAGAATTATTTATAATTAGTCCTGTATTGTAATAAACCCATATCGATATTCTGATCACTACCCGGCCCGGAACGGCACATCACTACTTGCATGCGCCTTGTCAGAGAAGAAAGGAAAGCAAATATAAAATTGGATATCAAAGAAAGGGATGCACCGTTGGTGACGTCGACCGGCCAACCAAATTAAGTTGATCTCCGTCAAAACTAAATGAATTAGCAAATTTTATTCTGTTTATGAAAGAAATCAGTTTACCTGTGAAATGTTTTTCCATCGGTTTAAAAATTTTAGGTCTTGCTCTGTTTTCCACACCATTTTATACTACAAGGAGCCATTTCAGCTAGGATATTATGATATTTTTCGTAAGCGAGCGCAGAGATGATTACGGGTCACTGATCTGGTCGTTACTGGCCGAACGTTAGAGGGCGTGGTTTAATATAAGATATATTTTCCTAATGTGTTACCTGAAAGCGTTCTTTCCATATTAGGCGTCTACTGGGTATAATGTCGATGTCTTCCACCCTCCTTCCACCCTCACTTCCACCGCACCGGTAATCGACTTGAAGTTAACTGGTAATCGATTTCAAGTTAGACAATAAGGCTGCAGCTCTCATAAAACATCAATATTGTTTGTCCACACGGTCCATTTGAAGTTCATGATTTTACTCTTTCAGGAATAATTTCCTATTTTTTGATAAAATAAAAAGGCGCCATCTGTCGAGGTATTTGGAACGATTAGTTTCAGTCAAAAAGAAAACCCCTCTTAAGTCATCATAACTTATACAACCTTTTTTGAAATTTTGGTAGCTTTTGGTAGAATTCGTATTGGGTCGACATAGGTAACACCGATTCAAATCCAAAATGGCGGAATGCGACTTTGGTGTGTTATCATGTAAGATGTGAAAATAATGTTTTCATGAATTCTATGGACGCGAGTGGATTATAAAATTGTGTATAAGTGAATAGTGACAAAATAAACCATGGCGGACCTAAAATCGCCGCCGTATAGTGACATCAAGAGACCTGAAGAAGTGGTCAGGATGACTACGAACGATAGCCTGAAATTCGCAGTTCTTATCGGGCTGATTGAAGTGGGACAGGTGACCAACAGGGAACTCGTGAACACCGTCTTGCATCTGGTAAGTGGTCACCTTGATAAGCCACATCAACCGGCAACAATAACACCGCATCCCTTTCCAATAGGATTCGTCTTGGACAGGTTATTCATTTGTTGGTGCGTTGTTCCGTGCTGTATTTGTTATGCAGGCGTGTAGCGAGTCTTACAGGTAATAAAATAAAGCAACGTCATTATAATTTAGCGATGTTTGCCCGCGTGGAGAGAAATGAGGTAGAATTTACTTTGTTTTTATCGATCGTGGAAAGCGTGCGACGCGCGACCAGCGGTCGCCGGTGCTCGCGCTTGTTTGTTTTGATGGTGTAATGCGCTCTTATTCCTTTCAAACACATCAGAACATCGAAAGAATTATTTTATTAGCTAACATAACTGATTAACGAAGACTTTCGAAGTCGTACCAACTTTTCTCTGGTTAATGGTGACTTGCTCTTTTATTTATTTGACAACAATTCTATCGAATGTCGGTATTGCTCGATAATGTTTCTCTTCAAATAGGTAAGCACCTATGTAGATATTCAATGTTAATTGATGCATGCAATAATAACGCGGTTTCACCGCAGCCGCCGCCGGTAATTTTATAGCCGGTGGTCGTAATAAGTGGGCTGGGGAAGTGAAGTACCTACCGACGGGCAGAGGATCGATTTAAAATACCTTCAAATACGTAAACGCAACAAAAATAGCCGGTCGTCGTAGGATCATCATCAGGAACCCTTCACTTCACCCACTGCTGGGTATAGGTAAGGCTTTTAAACTCTTGTCCACTCCACTGTCCTGCGCAAATCCCACCCGAACATCGAATTTAATGTTTAAGTTTTTACGAGCAGACCACCAGACCGGGGGGTTCGTCCCGCGACGTTAGTGATATCGTCCACCCATCTCGCTGCCTTGGACGTTGAATGGCGTCCAAGAACAGGGTAGCTTTCCCTACCTGTCGTCTAGTCTCCGTGCAAGGTGTCCTGCTTAGCTCCATTTTAGTTCCGTACTAAAACAGATCCTGGCATCGTTGAATACCCGTAACAAAAAGTAGTCAAAGGGTTAACTTCGTAGATTCGGAGAGAAGTGATTGCCACATTCAATGTAGGTAGGTTAGGTACAGTTCAAGTGAACCCACTCAAGACTGCGAAGGCTCCTTGTTTATGAGCCTTTCTTATCCTGCGTTCTGCAAGGAATTGCAGTGTAGGAGCCGTCTGCGTATTCCATCAAAGTAAATACCTAATACCGATGCCGTGAAAGCGTTTTCACTATCCCTGCCAATAACTGGCGTCCCGCGGAAATAACTTGATCGTATTGTACGGTTTGTACAGCACTAAACCCTCGGTGGGCGTGGGAAGTGTCTTGGGACTTATTCCAGCGCGTGCCCTCCACGTCGCAACTCGCCCATGCACAACCGAATGAGCCTTTCGTTACGAGATCCGCGCAACTTGTCTCAATTTACAATAAACCGGAGCGTTACGAAGACCTGCCAAATTATTTGGATACTTACCCTATTGGGGTACCTATCCCAATGCCAGTCATAATTTTTGTCCGCTATTTGTGCGAAAAGCCGCGCGTAATTTTGTATCTTTTTAAAATAAGGTTCGGCCGAAGATATCAATAGAAAAGTGTACGACAGCGTTGTCCCGGCTTTGCAGCGTTTCTGTGACTTTTTGTATGATTATTATATCGATAAACATTCATCTAAACGGGATTATTAAATGAACAGAAATACTTTTTATTTAAATTCTGTGATGATAAAACCTCGGTAAACCAATTTGTTACGTACTGATAAGTCTTTACAGCCCACAGCGAAAAACATTAAATTATCGTAATTTTCGTCTCTTCTTTCTGTAGATTTCTTCAGCGTCGAGTAGATAAAACCCAATATCTACGCAACAATAGTATGACATGAAACAAGATCTATTCTGTGACAGGTACGTGCGTTGTTAACAATAGGTTCTATTAATCTACTACAGAGACAAATCTAAATAGCCAAGAATTTATTAAGTAAATGTATAAGAGGAAATAGCCAATGCCAATGGTAGTACTGCCGTGTGGTGCCGGCTTAGAATTGCACCACCCCAACTCTTCCCGTGGGTGTCGTAGGAGGCGACTAAGGGACACAAACCGGGGGGTGGGCAGCAGCGCCCCCTGCAGAACAACTCCACTACAGAACTGCGATCCCCAACCCGCATGCCCAGCGTGGGGATTATGGGCATTACCCCCCCCCAATGGTACGACGCAACAAAAAATGGCCCCCAGTTCCCGGCCGCCTCGCTATTCCTGGCCATGGCAGCGGCCATGGTAACGGCTTGGCAGGGGGTGCTAGGAATCACCGGGCTACCTCAGGCTGCCACCAACAACTGACCCTGGCTACGTATAACGGACGCACTCTGAGGCTTGACCAACATCTAGCGCAGTTGGAAGTGGAGTTAGAGAACATCAAATGGCATGTTCTAGGGTTATGTGAAGTCCGCAGACAGGGGGAGGACACCATAACCCTAGACTCGGGTCATCTTCTCTACTTTCGTGAGGGTGATAAAACATCCCAGGGTGGCGTAGGTTTCCTCGTCAATAAGGCCCTCTCTAACAACGTCCAAGAAATCTCCAGTGTGTCGACCAGGGTAGCGTACCTGATCCTTCGGCTATCCAAACGGTATAGCATGAAGGTAATTCAGGTCTACGCACCGACCTCGGCACACTCGGATGATGAAGTGGAGGATATGTACGAAGACATATCCAGAGCCTTGCATAACACCACTAAGGCCCACTTCAACGTTGTTATGGGGGACTTTAACGGCAAGGTGGGAACCCAGATTGGCAACGAATCCCGAATAGGCCCGCATGGTTATGGAGTTAGGAATCACAGGGGGCAAATGCTTGTCAACTTCCTTGAGAAAGAGGAACTGTTCTTAATGAACTCTTTCTTTAAGAAGCAGCCTCAAAGGAAGTGGACATGGCGAAGCCCCGACACTGTGACTAAAAATGAGATCGACTTCATCATGACGGATAGCAAGCACATATTCAGAGATGTCTCAGTGATCAACAGGTTCAATACCGGATCTGATCACCGACTCCTCCGAGGCTCTCTGAATATCAACTTGAAGCTTGAAAGAAACCGTCTGATGAAGTCCACGCTCCGACCTAACCCAATCCAAATCATGGCGGGCACCGAGAAGTTCCAGCAGCTTCTCGGGGATAGATTTGTTGCCTTGGAACCCACTGATGACGCTGACGAGACCCTGCAAAATCTGGTCGAAACGCTGAGGCACGAAGGCATCAAGTTTTGTAAACAGCAGCGTACTGGCAAGAAATCCAAACTCTCGGACGAGACTCTCGGGTTGATGACAAGAAGACGGGAAACCACCCAGGCGACTTCGTCAGAGAGGTCAGACCTGAACAAGCGAATTGCGAAGATGGTACGGCGCGACCTTCGGAGCTCCAACACACGCCTCATTGAAGAGGCAATAGAGCGAAACCGAGGGTCCAAAGTATTCACTCAGCAGCTTGGCAGGAGCCACCTGACGAAGCTTAAAACGCACGATGGGAGGACCGTATTGTCGAAGCCGGAGATCTCTGCTGAGATAGAGGATTTCTATGGCCGTTTATACGCTGCACATGCCCCTCGTGCCCAACGGGACGACCACGATTCACGAGCCACCCTGACACGCCACTACACCGACGAACTGCCAGACATCAGTCAAGACGAGATCGTGATGGCTCTGAGGCAGCTTAAAAATGGAAAAGCCCCCGGTGAAGACGGCATTACTTCAGAGCTTCTGAAGGCAGGAGGAGCCCCTGTTTTGCAGGAGCTTCAGAACCTGTTCAACACCGTTCTTCACAGTGGGAGAACTCCTAAGGCGTGGAGCGGGAGCCTGGTGGTGCTCTTTTTTAAGAAGGGAGATAAAACCCTTCTTAAAAACTACAGACCCATCGCACTCCTGAGCCACGTCTATAAGCTTTTCTCACGAGTAGTCACGAATCGTCTCGCCAGGAGACTCGACGAGTTCCAGCCACCCGAACAGGCCGGGTTTCGCGGAGGATATGGCACCATAGACCACATACACACAGTGAGGCAGATTGTACAGAAGTCCGAAGAGTATAATCAGCCCCTGTGTCTGGCCTTTGTGGACTATGAAAAGGCCTTTGACTCTGTCGAAACCTGGGCTGTTCTGGAATCCTTACAGCGTTGCCAAGTAGACTATCGTTATATCGAGGTGCTGAGATGTCTTTATGATGCCGCGACCATGAATGTCCAAGTACAGAGCCAGCAGTCCAAACCCATCCAACTGCGCAGAGGTGTGAGACAGGGGGATGTTATATCTCCGAAACTGTTCACAAGCGCGTTGGAAGATGTGTTTAAGACGCTGGACTGGAAAGGTAAGGGCATAAACATAAACGGCGATTACATCTCACACCTGCGATTCGCTGATGACATAGTCTTGATGGCGGAGTCGCTGGAGGAGCTGAACCTGATGCTGGACGGCCTAGCTTCAGCCTCACGACGCATCGGTCTTGGCATGAACTTGGATAAAACCAAGGTCATGATCAATGGCCACATTGATCCGGGACCGATCGTCGTACATGGCCACCTTCTCGAAATTGTTTCCGAATACACTTACCTTGGGCAGATTCTGCAGTTGGGTAAAAACAATTTCGAGAAGGAGGCCAAGAGGAGGATCCAGCTAGGTTGGGCAGCGTTTGGGAAACTACGTCGAGTCTTCTCGTCATCCATACCGCAATGTTTGAAAACGAAAGTTTTCAATCAGTGCGTCCTACCCGTCATGACCTACGGAGCTGAGACGTGGACACTCACGGTAGGGCTGGTCCACCAGTTTAAAGTCGCTCAGCAAGCTATGGAGAGAGCTATGCTCGGAGTTTCTCTGAAGGATAGGATTCGCAACGAATACATCCGACAGAGAACCAAGGTTATCGACATAGCTCAAAGGATTAGCAAGCTGAAGTGGCAGTGGGCTGGCCATATCTCGAGAAGAACCGACAACCGCTGGGGTAAACGTGTTCTTGAGTGGAGACCGCGACTCGGCAAACGTAGTGTAGGACGCCCTCCGACCAGGTGGGATGACGATTTGCGAAAGACTGCTGGCAGATGCTGGATGCGGCAAGCTGAAGACAGGGCGCTATGGCGCTCATTAGGGGAGGCCTATGTCCAGCAGTGGACTGAAAAAGGCTGATGATGATGATGATGAATGGTAGTACTGTAGATAGAACAGGCATAGGATCTAATTTAATATTCCTAATTGTCATTTCATAGTCGAGGCTGTGGCTTGCCTCAGAACAGTAATAAAACCTACGTGGGCGTGATACCTACCGCGCGATCTCTACAATATGCGGCAAATTAGAGCGTGGGTATTATAGTAGTCCAGCAATGCCAGCAATCACACTATTTTGCACCCGAAAGCTGTTAAATGGTGTATTCGAAAGTAACTATCAAGATCGAAATACTTACCTACGTCATTAGATGTAGACAAGTGTACCAAAACAAAACCATTACCTAAAAACTTCCCAAACCAATGCCATACAAATACTTTGTTTACTCCCATCGAGAAATGTCCACCACAGTCCATACACAAATCGTCCAGTACCACAGCGAAATGAAGGACATCTTGTAAGCCCATTGAAACTACTAACAAACATGAGAAACAGCCGTAAATAGGTGAAAAATGTTTTTCCAGTTCGATAAAAGCCACCACGCCTAGATATAGGTACTTATAATGGGATCTCCAATGCCATTTGTGATGGCAGGTAGTAATTTTCCATGGCCCTTGGCTAGTCCATGGAAATAACTATTGAGCTAAACGCCGAGGCTAGACATAGCATTGACTTTCGAGGCTAAGAATGACTATGAATTACACGGTACCTACTGCTATGCTTAGTTTACGATGTGGACGAGCTAACACGCTATTTAGTTGTCGAGTTAAAGAGGTCTTTCAACCAAAACGTATTTTCCAATACATTTGTCTGATCTTCGCACTATCCACCAATGATCCGATTGACTCGCTTGATTTTCTCGCTGTCCCTGGAAAGCAAACAGGCACTTCACTATAACTCGATGACCGGAGGTCATTCATATTCAAAAGATAAATAGGTAGCTAAGATTTGGGAGCTAATAGACCGCAGAATATATGACTTTGTATATGTGGCAAGGGTGGAGGCGAGAGTATCACGGCGCAGGCACAGGAGGGGATGTAGGCTTGTTGAACCACGTTGTATTATACTTAGAGCTGCTGAAATCGCATTTGTTTAATATAATAATGAAAGTTGGCAAATATTTAAACGATGATAAAATACTATGAAACGAGTTCAGAAAAAGAAGGATAAGAATCTGTAGGAATATTTCATATCAAATATCTACTTATTTGTGTAAATTTACATTCAAGTCCAATGAAATTGTCGCTGATAAAAAGTAACTGTACGTTCTTTATCAATTAAAATTAGTGTTATCAAACTCGTAAAAGTGTGTACTTGTCATAATACCGTACATTAGCTTGACATAGGTAGGTGCCTACTTGTAATTCTAAATGAATCCTTACGCCGCGCCGTTTGTCCGCCACGTCAACGGTAATAATATTTCTTTTAGGACGAGTTCAAGATGACGTGACGTCCGCCGCCACGGGACGTCACCGACAACGATATCATTTTAAAGCCTTATCATATCACACTGGCGAATTGCGCTCGGCGTGCCACCTCGTGCAATCGCCTCATTTGGAAACCATTCGCAAATCGCCAATCTGATAAGGATGTTATGGCAAAATGACAAGAAATGTCGACAGAATTTATAAAAAAGTGACAGTAAATATACATGCAAAACCTATGTATATCTAATGAGTAATGACACATGTCATGTAAAAAATTGTTTTTGTCACTCAATATAGTAACTGCTAAAATGAAATGTTACCTATATGTATTATATGACAGACAGTAGGTAGTTGCAACATAATTTATTTCTGTTTTATTCAATTTAACCATTAAGCTCCATTAACAAATATCACAATCAAACAATAGAATTTAAATTAAAATATTTAAAATTTAAACACGAACTAACTGCAGCCTGTTGCAAACAATCTACAGGTAGCTCAACTGATCCATATTAATACCAGTCGGAAGCGTGCCCAAGACGCTAGCTGCATTGCCCCGCTGTATGGGAATGCCCTATGCCAGACACTCATCAACTCTCGGGTCACGCGTCGACGACGACGCTCAGTTTTTTTTAAAATATACAGCCCTAGTACCTATACGACAATCCGTAATGACCAAGCTGTTCATAATAAAGTAACTAATAAATCATTCGAACAAAATTTATTGTCATTTTAATTTATAAGTCATGGCTCCAATGACTTATAAAAAGTAAATCTACATTTCACTATATACTCCACGCTATTTATTTGTTTGTTTATTCACACTTGACTTACAGAATAACAAACATATGATATATATACATATTATATACCTACATCTTCAAGGTTTAATAAATGACACGTAAATGTATGGACCGCTTCACATCGTTACCCGCATCTCGTTGTCGTTGACGTGGCGGGGACAAACGGCGTTAGCGCCCTATCGCACCGGGACGCCACGTCAATGTCGCTGGCAACGTATCCAAACTATTGTATGGCAGACGTTGACGTTGCCAAACCGTCGCGTCGCCAAGTGAGTTAGCTGCTGAATTAAAAGTTTGGTAACGTACGTCGCCGCGGCATCCCGGTGCCGTAGGGCCTTTAGTTTTAATTAATTGTAATTTAGATGATTTGTTAGCTCCAACAGGTTTTTGCTAACATTCGCTAACACGTACATGTAGTAGTCACAGACGTAGTTCGTGGGACAAGTTCTGTTGGAGTTTCCCTGAACATTCCCTTCCCATTTACATTATGACAACAATAGAGCTTTGCCATTTCTTTGTGGGATACCGACATTTAGCATTGTCGGTATTCAATTAAACGTTTTAACCAAGGCTTAACTCAAAACTTAAATAGCTTTTTTAAGACAATACAGGTTTCTTGAAAACTATTAAATTAGAAAATAAAAGGTGGCCATTGTGGATGACATTGATTTAACATTGAACGGATTTCCACAAAGTACCTAAAGTACCGCAATATTGAATGAGGAAAGAAACCTGTGTTTGCTTAGCAACATGCTGGTTTTCCTTCACAATGACTTTTAGAGCACAATATGAGAAAAATAACAAAACATTCAACAAAGTAGCGAATGCGAAAAAAAGGCTGGGCGGGTTCCCACGCGCTGTTCGCTACACACACTTTACTCACCGATATTACTCATGTTGGTTTAATCTTTTATCTAATTCCTGACTTTTTCTAGAGATTCAAGACTCAATGTTACCACACATTCACTAGTATATAAAAATTCCATCCGCAGTTTTCTTCTGTCGGTTCGACATCATCATTATATCATTTGGGTTTGGTTCTCCAAAAAGAACTCGTTACAAAGTCACCTCGCCGGGTAGCTGAACTGGCGTGCACCTCGTAAAAGAAATGAAAAATAAATAACATTGAGACTATAGAATAGAATACATTTTATTGGCTCACACACACATACACAGTAACAGAAAGATACAAAAAAAGAAAAACATAAAAATAATTAATACTACTTAGTTAAATAGTGAAGTGAACCAATAAGGTCCTGCCTCAGCTTAATGTTGCTCCACAGAAAGTTGAGCAACGCTGGTTTTCTGGCAGAACCTTGGTGCACGCGTGTCCACACGGCCAAAAAAAAGAGAACTAAAAAAAGAAAACAGAAAAATATACTATAGAGGAAATTAAGCACTTGGCCCCATAACCCCCAAAAAAACCTTGTCCGTTGGTGTACCCAGTCCCCTGTTTTAATGCTCTGCTACCCGTGCGAAGCCAGGCGGGTTGCTAGTACAATACTTAATTTGATCTGGGGAAATTTAGTTCAAAAGCACCACAGACAAAAACAAACAGGTTAAATGGATTTTCCGACAGTAAAATGGTCAGCTGACCCAGTCAAAGTTGGCTTTTGTATCGCTTTGCGCTAATACGAGGTCATGCCATCAGTCGGTAAATCGCAATTAGCATCAAACGAGGCCTGACCTCCTGTCCATGTCCAGGAGTTCATGTTGATCGGCTGACCGTGTGTTTGTGACTTGTATTGTTTTATAGAGCTGTGCACCAACTCTTTGTCACCGGCATCACTAGCAAAGTAGTCTGAATAAAAATATATCCTGTTATTCATTAACTTAAACAAAGACAAGGTTTTGTCACATGTCTTATATAAATAGGCACATAATTTTAAATTCTTATGAGTGTAGTTACTTAAAATGTCAGTTTCGTTATAAACAGAATATGAGACCGATTTGCGATAGGCAAATCCTAGTCTAGTTTGAGTCTCGTCTCGGATGATCGAAGTGCTGTGCTGACCTTGTTCATGTCAGCTAATTATAATAATTGTCGAACGTAACGAAACTCTTCCTAACTTTTCCTAATAGTCAGTTAAATTTAAATTTCGGAGAGTGGGTTTAGTAACTACGGCGTAATTAGAAAGTAAGTAAGTAAATTTAAAAACTTTCCATCAACGACAAAATATCTTGAAATTGATTACGCCACTCGGCGTCAGAGCTAGACAGATTGTCCCGGCCGAACTACCCGCGGGACTAAAAACTGAAATCTCCGCTTTGTGCCCTTTGTGACGCAAAAACAATAATTTGCCCTGAGTTATTGGCCACTTGTGCGCTAATGGGCCTGCCGCCTGCGGACTACAGTCTGGATCCGTTTATTATTTATTGTGCTTACTAAAAAGTTACTTTTATAATCAATTTTTTGACAGCCACTGTTGGGTGTTGTTACGCCAAATTGCTTGGTCATGCGCTCACGCATCCAGCAACCGGCCCGTGTCTATTACCACTACTTGTATAAATTAATTACCCAGTAACAATACTTCATATTCACCTTTTAGCAGCAGCCCCTAGACCGCAACTTGCCATACTGTCATATCAAGTATCGACTGGTGAAGCTATCGACTCGCCACCACACTGCCGGCTTCATCGACTGCCATTGAAACGTTATCGCTGACTGAACCGATTCCGTTTTTGCTCGTAACTGATGGGCAGAGCCTAATGCGCGAATAAACGTGTTAATCTATCGAATATTTCAGGCTTATTTGTTTCTAGTGGTTAGTGTTCCTTATTTAGTTCCTTATTTGGTACCTTGTGCATACACCGAGATTTTTACTCTATTCAAAAGTTGGTTTTAGGGTTCCGTTCCCAAAGGGTAAGACTCCGCTGTCCGTCCGTCTGTCACCAAGGCCGTATCTCATGAGCCATGATAGTTAGACAGTTGAAATTTTCACAGATGATGTATTTCTGTTGCCGCTATAACAACAAATACCCACTAAAAACATATTTAAGGGGCTCCCATACAACATGATTTTTATGGCGTTTTTTTTAGATAATGGTACACAAAGGGTTCGTGCGCGAGTCAGACTCGCACTTGGCCAATTTTTTATATTATTTGCATTAAGATCTGTAGCTAGTTTTTTTGTGCACTTTTATTGTTATCCACATCTTTTATTAGTCGTTGCTTTTCGTGAATTTAACCTTACCACAAAGCCCTTCCTTTAAACGGAGCTAAAGCTAATTTGTTTAAAACTCCAATTACAAACAAATTCGATGAATAACGTCGACAAATCGTATCCTGTAATTGGCCAGTGATTCCTTACACCCGGACCCGGACAGAGGTCCTGGCTTAATTGGTTCGGCGCGGATCTCGTTGTATCCGCTTTTGGAGATTACTGTTCGAGGAACGAGACAAGAGAGGCGTGAAAGCATATTTTTGTTGGATTTCAGTTATGGTAGCCTTTCAAATCCCAAGAAATTTCTTATTGAAATTGTAGGATGAACTTGAGTCATTCATCACATCAAAGTCAAAGGAAATTTGATTCTGTAACATTCTTTAACAACGAACATCTTTAACAACAAAAATTATAAAATTAAATAAAGATAAAGATAAAAAGATAAAGATACATTTATTTGACACAACAAGAACAGCACAGACAGACATACACAATTACACACAGGGTAGAATACAAAATTAATGATATTTACATTGTAGACAGATGTATCCGTGCTGCCCAAGGATGGGCCAAAAAGGGTCAAACTCAGCTATGTGTTGAACCGCACTGGTGCGGATCAACGCTGGTTTTCAGTTTGACCCTGTTTTGGTGGCATCACGACACGCCAGAAGAGTACAGCCATGTACAGCTTTTACAAACAAACAAATATACCTAATAACTACGTAAAAAGTGAACCTGAAAAGTATTCGTAGGTACATAATAATTAGGTAGGTACATAAATTCTAAGAGGACACACATGATAGAAGAAAATTAAACGCTAATGAAAACAAAATAAGAGAACAATAAAAATAAAAAATAGGGTGGTGGTTTCTTCCGTCCACAAAAAGTAATTACATAATACGAGAATGCCATCATTGAAACACTGTCCTGTCAATGTCGTGTCATCTCAAGACACGCCATCGTAGCATCCCTAGTACATCTGTGGCCATCGTCTACGTGGCAAGACAAGAAAAGAGACGTGTTTCATAGATGTTCTTACAATAGTTACAATTTCATACAATAGATAGGCAAATCATTGTTAAAATAACAAAAAAAAAATGCAACAAACAATAAGCGATGCGTATCAAACAAAAAGCATGCATCCAGGCACAGAATAGCAAAGAAAAATTACTCAGTTTGGATGTACATTACTGTATATTAATAACCTAAAGCATGGCATTGTTTGGATGGAGAATAAAAACAAAATAGACCGAATAAAGAAAACGACATGTAAGTGGAAGGACACGAAAGTAAGAAAAAAATATATTGGAAAGTAGCTGTGGAAGGTGACATTGGGCTTTTAGGATTTTTGCCGCCTTAAAAGCTCTTTTTTAAATTGTGCTCTAAACGAACCAGCTGTTTTTAAGGACCGGAGTAAAGGAGGCAACAACACATTCCAACAGTGACTAGCGGCAAACCGGAAAGACCCTCTGAAAGCAACAGACTTATGCCTGGGCGTAAGGAAAATTAGGTGAGAACAAGTTCGCTTAGGGTAACGATTAGAATCACTAGCCCAATTAAGTTTGGAATAGAGGTAGCGGGGAGATTTATTTAAAATTAGGCCAAAAAGAAGAGTTGCTAGGTGTAGTACTCTACGCTCTTTCATTTTTAAAAGGTTTGAGGAGTTAAGGTAGGGGGTTATGTGTGTACGGGGGGGTACATGTTTAATATTACTAGAAATAATCAATGCTACTTAGTTTCGATTTTGTTTCCTTCAAAAATCATTTATTTGAATAAGGAACTAGAATAAACGGGTCCGTGCCCACTCGGCCCGCTTAGACTCGGCCCGAAGAATAATACCTGGTTATTTCTGTTTTTATATGCGTAAAAACGTCGATGTATAGTCAGACAGAAAAGTGTTGATTTAACGCTCGCACCACAGAATATAAAATATAAAATATTATTTGCATAAATAAAACAATGAGTAAATAATTAAGTACTTATTCCTTTTTTTATATAGTTTACTTTGTAGTATCCGAGTTAAAACAAAACAATTAAAAAATTACAGTTTGCAACAATTTCTTTCTATTAATAATCAATATAAAAAAAATCATTTGATTTAATAATAGTTTTTGAAATAATTAACAAGCGAGCAGTTTCTTGTAAAAATCTTTCAAGGACATAAACTTTTTCTTGTTTTTTTTTTGTCAATATAGCTAAAGTGTTATAATTTTCAATACTTTTCTTCTTCCTTTGACTGATTTATGTGTTACTATCGCGACGGAATCTAAAAAAAAGAAAGAAAGAATAGATTGTGTAGATCAAAAACTATATTTAAGACCTGATGTATTTAACTACAATCACAATTAAGAAATGGTTTTAATGGTTTCAATGGTAAATAAAACTAGGATTTTTGCCCAAAAATTGCTGAAGATGCTGATTCCATGCCTCCACCAAGTTTGTTGTTCTGTGAAGCTCATTGTAACAGCACCATTTTTGTATCATGGCAGGATTTTGTAGCCATTGTGCAACGAAATAATCATTGAATTTAACATCATTTTCCTCAGGATAGCTAAAACAAAATAGAAAAAACGTATTAAGTGGTACGTTATTGTTAATTTAATGAGAATTAATTCATAGTACCTTATACTTATGAATTTATCTATAGATTTACCTGTCTTCCATTAACGCCAACAAACCATCTTTTATATCTTCTACCGGCAAAAAAGCTAAACTCATACACTGCTTTACGTGGTGGTTTCTTCTGTGCCTAACTGTACAAATGGCACTGAATACGTAGTAAAACATCTAGTATTATTCTTCGGGCCGAGTCTAAGCGGGCCGAGTGGGCAAGGACCCGAATAAACAGGGTACATCAATGAACGATGAGGTGGCAAAAGTTAAAAAAAACTGCCGATCAATGGATCGGTAGCGCAAACAAGTAAAAACGGAACCTGAATCCTCTAGCTTGTAACTACGTAGTTGCTTATCGAGTGTGAGCGGCATCGTTTTATCGTGTCTAAATAATTATATTACAATATTTACAAATGTTTCAAAATCCTCTTAGGCAAATATGAAAACTAATATAATAAAATTTATGAAAACTTATTGTACAGTCATAAAAAAATCAAAAGTTTCCCTAAAAATAGCGATATACATAATATACAATACATAAATAAACTAAATAATACTAGAAATACAACCAGGCTTCACAGGATAAATGTATCTTTCAAAGGGCTACATATATACGGCCAGTATACGCTTCTACAACAAAACTCCTAGTGAGTTGCAAAATCTATCAATTAATAAATTTAAACAAATTGTTAAAACTTTTCTGTGCAAAAAGGCTTATACTACAAAATATCAGATTATCTAGAAGATAAAAAAGCTTGGGACGGGTTTTGCTCCAACTCGCTAAATAACAACTCAGTGTTTGATTTAAGAACTGAACAGAAATGTTTACTTTAAGAAATAGATTTTTTTCTAAGTGTACATTTTTGTATTTTTGGAAATAAAGAATTTATGATTTTGATTTTGAATATAAAGTCTCGAAATATAGCTATAATCACAGCACATCCCTCCTTCCCATAGAATACCGCTCCTGGCTTATAGCAAGGCTTCCAGACGCCTCGATCTTCCCGCTCCATCCTGACCTAACTGAAGCTGTTCAAGCTCGCCCGCGCTATGCAAGGTATGCAACCTTAATGTACTGTATTGTGAAGCTACGTATGTCGCTGTACGGATACGGAGCACAGGGCGTTACGTTTGCATACACCGAGATTCCTCTGAAATTGAAATATGGAATCTGGAAGACGTAAGTAATATGTAATTGTACTATTGACATGTCGAATGCATTCAATAATGGGATTGTCCATCAGGATATTCGGCACGTAGGTCTATATCCAGCAGTGGGTGCTCATGGGCTAAGAAGGGGCATCTGAAATTATCTTCTAACATAACTTGAGTGAGTACAGGAGAATTGAACATCTTCAGCATCGAGGAACACAATAACCTCAATAAACAATAACCTTACCCGTCAGTACCCCTCAAATGTTTTGTTAGCTACAACAATATGAAAGTTCAAAGGTCTCGGTAATACACAAATAATACTGCGAGTCTTGTATGAAAATAACCTCTCCACAGGGAGCTTTTTATCTTACAGGAAAGCGTATTTCCCTTATTTTACTGTATATTTTTTCCATTGAGATATTATTTTAAGCGATTCATTGGTTCCACTGAATGCTTCTCATCTTGAAGCGAGACGTTTCGTAGCGAACTTATTTAATGGCCTCAATGTCAACAGCACATAGCCGATGTCCGTTCAGTATCCCATCATCGTTGCAAAAAAAAATATACTTACTTAATAATTATAATTAAAACTTAATAATCATATCGGTATCTTTATTAATTATAAAATAAAAATAAAATAATGGTTATCGTAATCTATAAAATTGAATGCTCCGTCAGTCATACGAAACGCTAACCATTAACTCCAAACGATCTTGAGGCAACGGAACTAAAATATTTATTACAGTCTATATATAGGTATATATGCTGGCAAAGCTTTTGATCACCATCACACTCATGAAAGTGATGATGTAGCTTAGATGGCGCCCGCTTTTACAGAAAGAACTTATTCACTCAGGATTTGAAGACTCCGAGATTTAGTTTTCTCCAAATTTACAATGAAACTATAGCCACCGCGCCAGTTCCCATCTGAAAAGACCCAAATTTTCTGCTGCAGCGGCCACGATATCACATCAAATCAAACGGTTGCTACGAACGATAGACTCATTGAGTCTGCAAGTCCTTGAGAAGTTGAGATAACGGAACTAATCGATTGTCAACAGTGAACACCAATAGCTGACTGCTCCAATGAGATAATGCACGGACGACCGGCGCGCGCGAAGGCGGACCGTAATTGAAGCGTCTTGTTGTCATAATTACCATGTTGCGTGCGCGCACCGGAATTTACGAGCGGAGTGTGAATTTTCGCGTTTGTTCATTGACTTGCTATCTGAATGTGCGAAGATGCGGTAAGAAGCTAAAGAAAATGAAATGTCCTTCGGTAAGCGCATCACTTGAGAACGGCTGGAGAGGTTTTGTTGCGACTTAGATGTATAGTGAAAATAATGGTAATATAGCCCGGAAGTTTGGAAAATCCGGGAAAAGCTGATATGCCTCATGAGGCTTTTTTTTTAACAGTACATTAACGTTTGTCGGGACGACTCATAATTTTTTTTACGGAAATGATTACGTTAACTAACTGGTAAATAAAAATTACTATAACTCTTAATTGATATAACAAAGTATCGATCGACCCATATCTCATGTGAAGTCCGTGACCTGCTAACGTTCTGTTGCATGGCGTGTATTAGTAGTGTGTAGAGTTGTGTGTAGTCTGTAGTTGTTTGTAAAGTATCGTCTAATCTAATTGTTGCGTTCGCGCAGCTCTATTACGAGATGATGACACCGATAAAAAAAGTAGTTAGCACTCCGATTGTGACAGTTTTCTGTTGAGTCAACTGTAGTGTAATTTTCTTGATAAGTAAGTAATCCTAAGTAATCCTAAATCGATAAGTAAGAGCCTTTTGTGTCTTTTCCTTTTACATATTTCTAATTTGCTTTTGTATTCGATTTCATCATCATCAGCCGTCTATTCCCACTAGTTCAGTTGTCCAGTTCAGTTGACTGAACTAGTGAGATTTCTTTTCTCGTTTGTTCAGTCGACTGGACTAGTGAGATTTCTTTTCTCGTTTTGTACGTCTATGTCAATATTCAAATTACAATATTTGTAGGATAACAAGTTACACAACACTAAAATCATAAATTGTATTTATGGCGTTGAATTTGAGAAACAAAAATCTAGTATTTACCCCAGAATTTGGATGCGGGCCGTTGTTTGTAGATATATCTTTGGGTGTGGCCTTTGTCCAGCAGGGGACGTCGTTCCCGAGATGAAGATGAACTAGCTTGGTACCAGCTGCAGGCGGAAGCACGAGAACCAATCTTTAGCGTCGTCCGTTAAGTCAGCGCTCATACGTTCACTTTCCACATAAGTAGGGGAAGATGGGGAGGATTCGTACACCGGGAGGCTTCGTACAGAGGTCATATCTCGACTATCCAACATGCTGAAGCGTTCAAAGTTGTATACGGGACTGCCGTTCAAATGCATAGGCAACCCTCCAAAAATGATGGTAGTGCGCTGGCAGACTTTGACAGAAAGAGTTAATATGTGTTTTGGCTACTCAAAAGTAATTTTTGGTTTTCCTTGGAAGCATCTGTCTTCAATAAGTTTTAATAGAATGAGAAAAAATATTTAAGTCTAGTTTGTAAATACATGCATAAGATTGTTATAATTAACAATAGTTTAATGATTACCATAACGGTTATTTTTTTATTATGATTTCTTTGTGACAGGTTTGATTGGGGTACCTTCGTACACTTAAATTGTATGTAATTTTTATACTGTACGAATGCACCCCATGGAACTAACAAAAATTAAAATCAAGAATTTAATTATTATAAAACTATGTCAGTAAGATATGCCTAAAAGGTGACTAAAACAGGCGAAATAGCTGAGAAAATAATAAATTCCTAGAAGATACAAATGGTGTACGAACGCACCCCACGTGTGGGGTGCGTTCGTACAATTCCCACTTTTTGGGAAAATCGTTATAATTTCGCCAAGTTTCTTTGTATCAAATCAGAAATACGTTGTTATTATAGTCAGATAAGTGGACGATGCAGTAGCATTAGATTTATATTAAATTAGCTGTTAGTTTTTATTTTAGAAGGCTCAGAACAAAAAGCGTACGAAGCCTCCCCACCTTCCCCTAATCCAAATAAAATCAATTAAAAATAGCTTAAGAAGTAAGATCCTACTACTTAATTAAAACTTCTTAAATTAATTTATAAATAAATGTATCTTTGAATAACTTGTTTTCTTGCTATATTATCTAGTTCTGTGAATGGACCGCCTAGGGCGGTAACAGCTTCCTCCAAGTTTTTCCACTTCGTTCTATCTTTTGCTGTTCTATGCCAAAGGTTACCAGCTTATTTTCTTATGTCATCGTCTGGGTGGTCTACCCCTCCCGCTATGCACTCCTCGAGGTGACCAACTTTTGATAGTTTAGACTCCAACGGTTGTCTTGAACTCTCTGTATGTGCCCGCCTATTTCCACTTAAGACTTTAAATTCGCTGCAGTAATAAATTATAATTTCTGTTTGCTTTGGCTACCTAAGGTATTACAAAATTGTGTCATGAGCATTTCGGTGTTGTCCAATCTTTTGTAGGCTCTTTTAACTCCTCCGGTCTTCTCCAAAAAGACTTCGAAAGTGTTGACTCTGTGGTTCTGTATACCAATTCTGTTTTTTTTGTTCGTTAAAGTTGACTTAGTTTTAGCTTTTCTTTTACCATAAAGCCTCTATCTTCTAGGTTTCTCTTCTTACTTATGAAATTTACCTATTATGTCCCATTTTATGTTTGAAATTGCGTATTCTACTTCTGTTGTCCTAGCTTGAGTCGCTGGTTAATAATTTAATTTTCTGGTAACCCAAGTTATTTTCGGTTTGCAAAATGTTTTGTTTTGATTTTTGACATCTGCATACTAATTTATTAACCGACATCAAAAAAGGAAGAGGCTCTGTGTTCGACTGTAACTATGTTTTTGCGATTTACTTCTATATTTCTGAGGGTCGTGGCATGCAGTTTTTCAATTATAATCAATTTATTTGATTTAATTTTAACAAACTCCCCACTAACGAGATTTAGTAGGGTCTGTCAACTCGAGTGACGAGTATGAAGTTAAACGCCTCGCCCAAGTCAAAGTTATTACCGACAGACATGAATAAACACTTAGCGCTTCGCGAAATTCGCAAAATTAAGTATAAAGTTCGTGGCTCCTGAAAAGTGGGAATACTTCAGAATTTGAAGCGGAACAAGTCTGATGAAGTGGTCTAAATTATAGCTTATGTTTATCTTGTATCTTATTTACGATGACGCAAGAAGGCATTGTTATATGTTCCACACAGGAACTTGTTGGTGTATCACAATTGTTATGAAGTCAATATCTAACAGAATCCACGTATTGTGACTAGTACACTTAGTTAGCATCTTCTCTATTCCAACAAAGATTTATTTTGCCCATTACTGATATCGAGAAATGTTCCAATCAAGCACGATTCACGCGAAAACGTCCAAATTACATTTTCTCACGAATTAATAATTTAGTATTACGTCCCGCCCGCCCGGGGAGTGCTAGGCCTAGCCTGAGGCGTGTCTCGTCTCATTGTATTAAATAGTTGATTAAAATGCATTAAGCACGTGAGGGTGAACAGAATTGCCGCTAAGCAGAATGAGATCACTTGGGGCGCCGCCGGGGAGGGCGCTCCAGCCCCGGGCCGTAAAGGGTTACGCCTGAAACAATTAATGTTTCTCTGTTCTTGCGAATTTAGTAATCCACGGATGTTGCTGGTTTTTAATTCCGCTAATCCTCAAAAGCCGCTTAATCCTTTGACCTTGTTTAATAAAATGCCCTCATAAGTTATTCAGCCTGGTCTTTCTGACCTTTCCAATTCATTTGATATTAATGATTTACACATCCAAGGTTCTCCGGTTCACCCTGCTTAAAATTCCGCAAGCAAGCCAACAAAAACAACATTCAGTTACTTACCAGTGTAATCTCATTCGTGAGCTATGGCTACGCGACAGAAAAGATATTGCGGACGCAACTTCCGTTATCCTTACGTAGTTCTGCACTATTAAACTATATTATATGAACGGAGCAAATGTAGCCGAAACCGCCAGAGTTCCATTACAGACTATTACGGGCAAACAAGTTGGTCGCTCAAACACGGCGCGTTCAACAAACCAATTATCCTGGCGCCGAGGTAATACCCGAAGACCGCACCTGCGATGCGACATCAATAAATCGGTCACCCCGAGGGCTGCTTCCCCACCACATTCCTTATATTATGCAGGTTATGCCCTAAAATAATCCAGCAATATACCACCTGGCCATAAAAAAGCCCATCCATTGAGAGAATTTAATAAAGAGATGAGAATTTAACAAAGAAAATTTTTATGATCGCCATTGTATTTTTTTGAACGTATTTTTTTTCCTTCGTGTTCAGGTTGTTTTACAAATTTTAGCATTTAAGTTTACCAATCTTCGATCACACTGGCCTGATAATCTTACCAGTTATCGGTTTCAGAAGCAAGGTCCAGCCCTACTTGCTTATCCAAAGAGGACATTGACTCCTAACCTACAATAACTGCCCTACGCTGACACGCACACCTGACATGAAACCAATATCATACATAGCCAAGCAAATCTGAACTTTCAGCACTGCCAACAAGGTCTTGGAAGGTCGTATGGCATTCGTTTCAGATCGGTGTCTTATCGGCACTTATGACGTAAAACTAATACTACTCCCGAGGGATCGATTACACTTTTATAATTAGGCTGATGAAGTTCCGAACGAAAGTGGATTAGTATGCATGCTACATTGAATCCTATTTGTAGTTAAAATACGTCTTATATTCGTGGTGAGCGGCGACCGAGATGAAGGGTTGAAAGTTGAATTAGAAGATGAAATATTACAGCATTTATGTTTGGGGTGGCAGAAGGAAAAGTGGGTACAAAGTTCAATCATCCCGAGATCCGCCATGATTTGCAAAGTATTTTTGAAAGCATTCTTTTTGTTGTATATTTTGTTGTTTTTCAAAGGTAAGATGAATGCGTTATGAAAATAACGCTGGATAAATTAATGTTGCTCTTGTTCCTTGGTATCCTTTATAGCCATGGTCTGAAATAGGCACAGCTAGTGTATGTAATTAATGTACCGTCTGCGTTAACGAGCCATCGCGAGCTGTATCGACCACGGTCTGGTATCTGAGGCAACCACCCTGTACCGCTGTCATTTAGGGGTAAGCTGATTTTACGTTGAACTAGAATGCAGGGTGATATGACTCTTTACGTATAGTATCTTAGGATAAAATAATTTCCGTTTCTGTCTCACTTGTCCCAAAGTTACCACGCCAAATCTAGTAGTGGGATACAAGTAGAATGTTCCAATTCATTCTATACAGTCAGACAGAACAGTACTCTTTACTGAATTATTCTGTTTATATTTTCAGATGCTCTAAAATTTAAAATTTTATTTATTTACTTTAATTAATACGGTAACATCCAATTACAATAATTATGGTGCACATTGAAATAGGACTATTCCAAAAGCACGAGAAGCGAAACCGCATCGTGTCCGACCATTGGCCAGCACACAAATAGCACTGGTTACTAGTGTGACTTGTACCTAGGTATACCATCCATACCACTGCATATCTAGCTGTACCACTGCAGTGTCCCACCCGGCCGTGCGCGACGCGGCGGACGCGGCGTCAGGAACTGCGCTTGATGCCTGTACCTGCATCTACATTTACCTTTCACTACATACACTACACTCCATACCTAACGCACGCCATTTTGTTTTAGGTGAATCGTTTAAATTCAGAGCTTTATTATACAGACCATATTGCTCTGAGCCGCATTGCTGTTTTAATTTTGATTTGTAATTTAATTATATTAAGTAGTAACTATTCTTTAATGAACTTTTTACAGCCTCTTATTCATATTTCTTGTTGCTAAAATTAATAGGTATGACACGAGCAAGTGTTCCACGTGATCTTCTGATGTAAATAAACAAGTATAACGGTTCATAACGGTTGTACTCGAGTACTAACTCCGAAGTTAGGATTATGATCGAGTTAGTAACTAGTTGTAGTTAAAGACACACACGAACAATGAACATTCATTATTATCATGGCTTCTCCACAATAATGCAATGACCAGTATCATGTATCGAGCATGCTCAGTAAAGTTACAAATTATTTAATGCAAACACTCGATATTACTTTCGACCAAAGCACCATTATTAACCGATGAATCAACCCGAGAGTAAAGTAAACAATGGTTAGAGTGCACACGTGGTACCAGCACCGACGTGCATGCTGATGGAATGCTAATAAGTTCACAGCTGTCCAGGTAGATGGATTGTGGAGTCGGATGGGAACATCATTGTGTGGGGAATGTGGAAGGCCGTAGTCTAGACGTAGTCCGTGGAAATAAATAAAACATTTTAAAAAATAACTCTTACTGCGACTTTGCTCAAGGTGCGGTGGTGGCATTATTTGAGATGAAAATAATCTACATAAAAATTAAATCAATAATGCTAGACAATCCATACAACACACTAGTCTCATACTAAGCACAGCTTGTGTTGTGGGTACTAGTTAACAGATATACTTTATACATGTACTTGGATAGATATTTTGTATTATACACTAGGTGCGCCCCGCTACTTCGCCCGCGTGGAGATTTATGTATAGAATGGAGAGCAATCTGGATATAGAATATTGAGAACAACACGTTTTTTGTAAATGTTTCACATTCACTGCAAGTCTCAATATCATGAGTAACAGTTTACTGCCTTCAACTTGAATATGAAATATAATTATATGTGTAAAGAATTTTGTTATTTGTACACTTGGACGATGTTTAGGGTGATCAATCAAAGTTATATAAACCCAGTGGTTTGCGACTCCGACTCGCATACGAAGGAAAGTACCGAAAAACGCCTTGTAAGGGAACCCCCTTGAACTTTATTCTAAAGCACAAAACAGCAACCATTGGACGTTAATGGCATGGTGGTTCTATTAGGTTTGTTGACAAAATTAAAAGAAAAAAATTCTTCTACGCCAGGGAGTACTTTTTTTTTATAAAAAAATCACAAATAGTTTGTACAACCCCTAGGGTATATTTATATACGTGATTAATTATTAATTCTCTAGTTATTTATGAGTTTTGAGAGAATCTAACAAAATACCTAATAATAATTTTCCATAGAAACTTTACCACCCTTTTTACACCGTCAGAGGTTATTTTTTTCAAAATTAGATGTGTTATTCTAGAACCTCAACATGTACATACCAAATTCCTTTAAATAAGTTAATTAGTTACAGAGATACGTGGTAGCGAACATTCACATAGATTTTAAGTTTATTATATTAGTAGGATAGAAAACGCCCGGAACAAATATCTGTAGATCGAACAAACATTTGTCCCGAGGCGGGAATCGAACCCGCAACCTCGTGCATGGTGGATCTTCTCCCGTCGTCAAAATCAAATGAAATGCTTATACAGATAAAAATCGCAGAATGTAAAATTAAGGATTCATGAACCCGAGAAATAAAGATACCTAAGTCGTGTACATTCTTAGGTCTAGGTGAATAAGTCTAAGTTGTCACTAGGTAAGTACATGCGCCCTGGAAGGGTACTGCACGAATGAGTTCGTATTTATTTACATAATATGTCAAATAGAATTCAAAAATAAAATAAACATACATTTCCTTAATATATTCCAAAAATAAAACCTAAGAAATTATTGAACAAAAATGTAAACAAAGGTACGAACTTCTCCAAGTTTAAATAAAATAAAAATTTCCACTTTTTAATATTTTGTTTTTGTGTCTGATTGGCCTTCCCCCGCACAAGCACCTTCAAGGTTATCCACTCATTATGTATATAAGGTGCTAGTTAGAGAAATGTTGGTGTGAAACAAAAGAAACAAGAAAGTATCTTCCAAGTTGTAGCGATATCTAAGTGTTGAAGAGTATTCTTGCACTAACTCAGTTTGCAATTGTAATAAGGTAACTTGCTACTGAGCAACGTGCTAATACAAAGAAACAGTGAAGTTTATAACAGGAAATAAATTCAAAGAAATTGACAAAAAAAATCTATTCAAAAAGGCTTACTATAAAATACCAGATTATACCTATAGCTAGAGGATAAAAAAGCTTGGGACGGGTTTGCTCCAACTCGAAAAAAAGGAACTAACAAGCTAAAGGTTTCTTCGTCGCTTCTTTGCTTTAGTTACTTTTATTTACTTTTGTTACTTACTAATACCGAAGAGACGCAAATAAAAAATACCACTTTATTTCCGTGTCAGTGTTTAATTTTTTTAATGGTCCCTATACTTATGTACATATTAAATAAATAAATAATGCTGGACAATTCACACAGCATTATCTATCCCCAAGCTAAACAGAGCTTGTGTTATGGTTACTAGATAACTGATATAATACTGATATACAACTGTATAATACAATACATTACATAGATAGTTATTTTTTATTATATGTAGAAAACGACCAGAACACCCGGAACAAATACCTGCAGATCGTACAAATATTTGTCCGGTGTTAGGCGGGAATCGAACCCTCTTGCGTTGCAGTCGGACCTTCCCCCACCGCGCCACAGATGTCGTCAAAAGTATTGATTGTGATTTCACAGCGAAGACTGTTAGATTGTTCTGTAACGATTTGTACGGTTAGTAAGTTAGGTTAGGTCGTATGGTTTACGATGTAACATTATTTCATCTGTGCTATGGTAATGTATCATGCTCAAAATATGGTAAAAGCAGACTTTATCTCCTCCAATCTCCTTGTCGATAAACATGAGCCGAGAATGAAACAGAACTGTTTCCCGGCTCTCGGTGCTCATTAAGATTAGAGCATCCACTTTCTAAAGAACGTCAGCCCGAATTAGTCTCCCCGGAAAGCGACCTATTTAGCTAAAAGCCCGGAGTTTTATTCGATTATTTCGTTAACCTAGGCTTTCAGGCATGGCATAGCTGGTGTAGTAGCTAGCGCAAACGCGCGTGGCCTAGTGCCTAGAGCGGTAATGAAGGAGATTGGAACCTGGCTGTTTGCGCCGCGAAGCCAACTGTGTGCGAGCTGAGCCTTGTTGTTTCGTGGATTACGTCGCGTCCGGGGGAAGATCCAGAGGTTCTACCAGTGCTGCAATGCTGCCATAGTGCTGTCAATATACTGAGTTCTCTCACCATAATATGGCTCTTCGAACCGAAGTGTGAATTGAACTTCGATAAGTCGCTATTATGGTCAGGGTCTACCTTGTGCAGTTTCCCGCAAATACTTTGTTGTGTCCTTGTTCCTGCTCCTTAGCAACAAAGTAAAGAATTTAACCGATTTCCAAATCTTAAAGATAATCTCAATAATTCGAGTGTTTTGAAAAAAAAACCGACTTCTACTTCGTCCCTTAGTTTTAAACTAAGTTTTACAGCATAAAAAATAATCCCTCGGGTGTAAAATTCCTCTATACCGCAAAAGAACCATCCAAATCCATCCATAAATGACGGAGAAATCAACGAACATACATACATATTACATAATAAAAAAACATACATAGCTGAACATAGAATATCCTCTTTTTTCGAAGTCTGTTTAAAAGAAAATGAATCCGTAAGTCAAATAAACCTAATAGTTACGTACAACAAAGGCTGTTATAAAACCGTGTGTAATGATAATAAACGCATGTTTGCTACAAATGGAATAAGTTGGAACATGGGGCAGTTCGCCGGCACCACGACGTGTCAGGCTGTCATCGCCTCGGGCAATTTGTGTCATCCTGCCAATCTTCCACGTTCGGGGATTTCGCGTTATCCCAGCTCGAGCCAATAGTTTCTTATTCGCCAGTTAGGAAATTATTTTATGTCGTGTAAACCTGTTTGTGGTTATTGGTAATGTTTTACACAAATTGTGGGAAATATAATGATAAATTTATCAACATTGGCACTTCCGAGACTTTCACCTATACATACGGCGGTAACGCTATCTATTTTGAAAGTTTTTTTTTTGAATCAGAGCTATTGGGCTTGATTTCAGAGGATTTTCGTTAATCGACCAATCTCCTAACAATGCAGGAACCCAGGAAGCACCGCCATATTTCTTAGGAAACCTCATTATCCCGTCATCATCGCGTCCAGCACTTACGCCATCAAACATGCATGGTATTTTGTCGAAGGCTCAGCTGCTGAATATTGTATGTATGTATGTCGTAAATACAGTCGTTTGTCCCCCGGGTTATCGCAGGACGGGTATTGCCAATAACATAATGTAGAATGCCTGATAACGGCGTATATGAGCTTTATTTCATTCCGGACGAGAGATTTAGATGGGTGTAACTAATTGAAATGAAAGGGGGAAAGAAAGTTATTTTCGGTACAACAAACTTTTTAAACTTTCGCGATTTGATAACATATTTAAGATTATTTATCGGGTATTTATCGCGTACCTTTTGCTTTCTTTTCCCCAACGTTTCAACCGCGTTTCAGCGATCGTGGTCACGAAGTCGCCCCGTGACCACGATCGCTGAAACGCGGTTGAAACGTTGGGGAAAAGAACAAACTTTTTACTAACATAAATATAATTGTACCCCAAGGTTTTGTACCCCACCACTGCTCGATACTAAAATCGTCTACAGATGTAAGCTGTCGCTTTTTAGATTATCTTCTGTTCTAATAATGTAATGGCCTCTCTGCACTGTCGCCGGTGGTCGCACGGTAATTCTCGAGGTAATCGTGCAAGCATCCACAGTATCGTTCGTGAACATTTATTGGGCGGCTGGTCATCAAGATGGACGTGGAGTGTATAGCTGCTTCACGTGAAACAGCCGAGCATCGGCGATACTGAAGAGGCTCCATAACATGCCCTTATGTGGCCATAAATGTAGATAAACTTAAGTAATTACTATCCTACTATATTAATATTATAAACGCAAAAGTTTGTGAGGATATATGTATGTTTGTTGCTCTTTCACGCAAAAACTACTGAATGGATTTTGATGATACTTCACAATAATATAGCTTACATATCAGAATAACACATAGGCTATAATTCATAAAGATATATTGTATATATATTATCTTTATTAAATCAAACAATAAGTGTTAAGAAAGTCGTAGGCGGGCGAAGCCGCGGGCAGCAGCTAGTCAATGATATTTAAGTAGTTTTGAGAAATATCATTGCCGCGTATAATTTGAACATTATGTTGTTAGTAATATCAATATGTACTTAATTGAAATTCCGTCATCCGTCTATCGATCTCAATTAGCGAGATCTCAGTTGTGATTAAAAGTTGTCGGGTCGCTGAAGCTGGTCTCCGCGCCGCCGCCGCCGCCGTCTCCGTCAGCCGTCAGCTCACATTATTTAACGTCCGGAACTCCGGACAAAGGCCTCCGGGAGCTATCATTTAATGAACACGACGCCAATTTACTGGCGCCGTTTTGGAATCTCCAGAGAAATTCCTACAATAACTTGAGACTCGCCGGTGGCAGTACACGAGTACTATCCTAACGTGCCGTAGGTAACAATCGCAAGCAGACAACGACATGTCTAGGCTTTATATTTTCCTTTGTTCTACCCTAGACCGAAGTCTAGGGTAATACCGTTGCTGATCCATCGCTTACCGATTAAAGCTTACTGGCAACATAACAAAGTCTTTTTTCCGTGTTCATTTGTGAATGTAACTACCGAGCGTACCTATCCGTTTCCATAGACTTAGTTCTTGAACAAAGATTCTTATAGCAGTTTAGTGCGATACTTATTTCAAAATAAACTCTTTAGAGTCACGATCACGACTAAAATAAGATCATTAGAAACGGGATAAAACATGGTGTTGCGCCCCTCACCATTGCAGGCGTACATTCTCACGTCCCGCTTTTCACCCTTCGCGTAGACGATACTTGTATGTAAACGGATTACATCACGATTAATTTTTATCGTCGTTTTTAACTTTTGTTTATGTCTTGTCGGCTGTATATCGCCACTCTTTTGGGTCATTTTTCATTCTTCGTTTCATTAAGATGATTAAACTCCTTAAAAAAAATGAGTACTACCTACCAGCTACCCTCTTGCTAATTAACCTCACAAGGCAAGTATCTAAGAGCAATTTATATTATAACATCGTTTTATGTACGAGTATACCGCAGTCGTTTGTCTGTCGGTTTTCGGTTGTTGTGTTGTTGTGTTGTTCTCGCATTCACGCAGCGGTTTGTTTTTTACAGAACCGTTTTACAGATCCTTGGCTACTGGAAACATTCGTTACTGAATCTGGAATACTGTTGCGTGTGTGGACTCGCTCCTACAACTTACACATGCTATCATCATGGAAAAAAACGGATCCTGTAAGACGGCTCACAATACGCTCACAATGTTTGTTTGACAATGTTTTTATTTGAACATGCATCAGGGCTTGGTTCCCTTGACAGTTTTAGCATGTTCCCTGTAGAATGTATGCGGTAGTCTACAACCCGCCCATCACTCGTTTAACCGCCCAGCACTACACGCTCTCAGGCTGTGCACACTCTTGACGCCCTGCTCTCCACCAGCGGACATAAGTGACGTGCAATCGAGCCGCTCATTACGCCTAGAGCCACTCCTATAGCTCGCTATCCACACTGCACGTCCGGACCAATCACAACAATATATCATTCATATTAGTAGGTGTTTTATCTGACACTAGCTTCCGGAAGGGTTTCCACACGCGCTATGATCATGATTACCAGATGAGATATAAACATCATCAGCCGCTTAGAAGTGAAAAGGTAACAGACAGAAAGACACTTAGATAAACAGGAAAACCGACAGAACTATTCGCTTAAATTAGCAAATATAAGTATAAATAGTGAACAGCTTGACTCCGATAAGTACATTTCACAGTTGAAATTAATAAAATATGTATTCTCCGGTAGGATTGCGATCGCGAATGAAATTGGAGCAAAGCCAAACCTGAAAACCCACTTTCATCAATACCAATTTACCAGTGGTCGGCTCTATGTCAGTTCAATATCAAATTAAACAATTGAATTTGCTAATACGTAAAACATTTTAAAATATTAAGTGACTTCAAGTTCCGTGGCGCAGTGTGCACTACTGTGGCTGCGTGGTGGGTGACGTAGAAAGTTGCAGGTTCGGAAAATTCCCGCCGAGGGACAAATGTATAATCTACAAAATTACTTGGTGCTGGTCTGGCTGGGTGTAGGACAGGTGTAAGTTGTAAGTATTGAATGTTTATTGAATCCGCTAGAGGCTTGAATACTGAAGCGTACAAACGATTCAACGAAAAGGTTAAGTAGGTACTGATGCTTTTATATCTGTTAATATATCTAAACTGGCGCTGAAACCAGGCGAAATTAAGTTCTATCTGTGCAGATTTAAGACTCATTTAGAATCGGGATGAGATCGTTCAACGGCTAAAGAGTTTTGTTTTAACGTTTTTCTTTTCTCATTTCCCAGCAAATTACAGTATAAGTTAGCCGTATAATTTGCAACTTAGTTTCGTAAATCATTGAGACTGCGCGGCTGTTCAATAATACGTACCTACTCAGCTAAGGTACTTACAAACATTGTCTTATTTATAATTTCAGAAACAAATAAAAGTATTTCTGCAAAAGCTGTATTTTACATTTTTTCCTGGAAGGACAAAACCCCTAAACGACTAAAAAAATATTTATACTGAATTCGAATCGTTCTGAGTGAGATTACCTGTGGCGCTGTTCTCCTCTGATTTTAGAACAGAATAGAATAATTTTCAGTATTTGTAACACAACAGGCGCTCAATACCTTTGTATATATTTTATACAGAAAAGAGAGTAATTGATTGAGGTCCGAGTCCGACCTTTAAATTTCAAAACTCATTCGACCAAGCTCTGAAGCTTAGCAGAGCCATAAAGTCATAACTGAATCGCAAAGAAACCGAAACACTAAATGGCTGCCCAAATTTTAAAGTTAATTTTGGAGTTTTCGAGTCATCATGAGCAAGTTTTAATAAGCCACAGAGCCTCGCTTGTCGCTTATAAACTATATGCGTCGTCACCGTGCTAACGAGGTGGACCCACGACCTGGAGAAAGTCGCGAGCCGCTAGATTTGGGGGACTCTCTATGTCCAGCCGTGGACTTTTTGTAGCTGAAGTCTTGGTATGCTATAAGATCAGTCGCGATTCGGGTGATATACTTTTTTGAGTTTAGAAACCTGTGGATAAATTTCTGTTTGTAAAACTATAGTTATGTCAATAAAACTATTTTACTTTTACTTTACTCAGGATGTAACGAATGAAACTTATATCGTAGTATATTTAAGTAAGTAAGTATATTTAAACTGAGTAATGGACAGAGTCTATGTGTTGTTATTTTTTATTCAGTTGGTAGTGATTTCCGCTGGATGCCGGCGCAAAATGGATCGCAGAATTATTGAATGGCGCAACGCACTGACCTTTTTTTGACGATTTATGGTTCCGAATGTTTCTGTTCCATTTTTTATGTAAAGTTTATAAAATGAACTACTGAAAAATATTTAGCGCGTCCGATGCGGTAACCCACGATGATTTTCTAGTCAGGGCGCAGTAAACATGTTAATACGCGTTTCGTGGCGTATTTATGTATTTATATAAATTGAAAGCATTTTCTCATTGCCAAGGAAGCTTCACCATTTGAATCCGACTCCCCTAAACACTTTGACCTAATAGCATGTGTTCGGTCTTTGCTCGAAATAAAATATAGGGTACTTAGTATAACCTAGTGCGACTATCAGCCGATTTCGACATACCTTCTGTGGGAAATCGGTGAATGAGCTAATAAAGGCCGCCGGCCAACGAACTCGACTCCTGTTCGATCTCAGCCGCCGTACAACTTGGACATTTACGTGTAATTGTGAAAATGAAAATAAAAAAAGAGATTACATTACTCGCGAGTGGATGTGTGTGTGCTGTGCTGGAAGCCAAGATCCCTGCATGCTGTGAAAGCGGTCAGTGGTCAAGCTATTTTATCTACCCTGAGTATAACGAGCAAGACCTAGGTACCTACAGCATTCAATAATTTTACTCGCAAATTCTAAGGTCCTTCGATTACACTTTCTACCAGCACCCCCCTATGCTCAGACTCCACAGCATGTAATATTCTCCATAAAACATATACAGACAGACATATTACAGATCTTATTCAGCTAAAAAGATAAGCACATATTTAGCCAGAATATTCGTTGCAAGTTCTTTTGAAGAAAATTCTGTGTCATTAATATAAAAGCCTGGGAACCGCGGCGCGGTTTACGAATGGCCCTTTATTATGTATTTCCCTTGTAATAATACCTCGGAATGATCTCATTTGTTCCCGAACGCGGCATCATTTACTTAATCCTGAAACCCTTCAAACTTAAAAGAGTTTCTTCTTTTCTAGTTTATTTTATTCTTAGAACATGATGAATACGATCTTCCTAGACACTTTGAACTGTAACATAATTAGGTTTCGTGGGTCTGAGGTGTGGCGCTCGCGGCGCGACATTCAAGATATTCCTGTTTATATAATATTACGTTTTGAATGTTCTTGTAATTTAGGTAGCAGATAAGTAGTATTGTAACCATTCTCTAGGCGATACGTAGCTACTTAAGTACCTACCTATTATTTTTGAGTAGGTTTGTCTGTTTGTATTATACGTGCGCGCGGGGTGCGGAGGTAAACGACGCCCGCGCTGACGCGTGCATTTACTAAATTAGTAATCCCCCCCCCCCCGCGTTCATCACTCTTCCCAATGAAAAGTCTGTACTAGTCCTATCCCCTACGTAAGCTTGACATACATGTGCGAGATTGATTCATAACCTAATGTCGATACTATCCTAAAGAACTATTTATTCTAAGTTTGATTTAGCATGGGTTTATTGCAAATCACTTTGTGCGCAAAACTTCATCCGCTACCTTCATTACTTGAAAAACCTAGAAAATAGTAAAAACCTTTTTTTATATTTTCCCCACACACATGATGTTCCACTTTAACGTGAACTAACGAATTCTCCACGTAGCCTTATCTTCCGGACAAACTTACTCATTAGCCGAAACTGTAGGTGTCGAACTTGATACGAGTATTCGACTGAGGGATTACCAGCCCACACAGGCACATCTGATGTTTATCGAGTGGTGTTAGCCAAGCAAAAACAGGACTAATTAATAGCCCCAATTGGTTTTCTTTTCACGTTATTGTTTAAGCTTTTTCCGCTCTGCAAGACACACCTCGGACTATGGTGCTGACCAATGATTTAACTACCGATCGCCACAGAATAATATAGTACATTTCTCGCCTAGGGCAGGAAACCAAGAAATGTCTCAGATCACATGTAATTGTTGACCGAGACGAAGCCGAGGTTGACAAACTTGTGACGGGAGGAAAATTTACGCTTTCCGCCCGGAGTAGTATATAGGTAGTAGTATACCTAACGTACTACCGACCGGCCTTACAAAATGCCTAGTTATTGATTGTCAAGAGATGTTGATCAATAATTTCATAGACTAGACGAATGGATGATACGAGTATCCTTGTTCAGACCCAACCTAATGACTCGACCTTTTTCGAATTGACCATTAAAAAGTGAACTTCACATTTGTACAACCTTATTGAGAGCGGTTGTTTAAATCGTACTGTATTTTTGTTTTACGTGAGAAAGCACTCTTGATATTAGAATGGAATGCTTGAAGCTCTATGTGGAGCAAACCGCAGTCTCGTAGACATTGTACGGTTGCTACGCCGTAGCACCGTAGCTGCAGGCCCGTAGGCGCGCTACGCCGTAGCGATTTGCTACGAGAGCGCTTCAATTGTTTCGTTGCTACGTTTTATATTCAGCTGTTTCGTTGTTTCGACTTTTTTACTGCTTTTGGATGTTTACGATGCGCGATGGTTGTTTTCTTCAGTCCCTAAAGTAATAAATTGAACAGAAAGTTGTTAAACATACGATTTTGTTTGTTTGGAAATTATATATACATAATGCGTTTATAAACTTTCTGGACCGCTCTCATATTGAGAAATCTCAATAGCACGTTTTTTCCTAACACCTTTTTTTTTTCGAAAAACAAAAGTTATTTATTTTCAAAATAAAATAAATAAATAATGCTGGACAATTCACACAGCATTATCTAGCCCCAAGATAAGCAGAGCTTGTGTTAAGTTTACTATATAACTGATATACATAATACAATACAATACATAGATCAATATTTTTTATTATACATAGAAAACGATCAAAACACCCTGAACAAATGTGTGCAGATCGTACACACATTTGTCCCGAGGCGGGAATCGATCCCGCAACCTCCTGCGTCGTGTGTGTTTTATTTATTCACCATTGCGTTACACTAAATAACAAGTATGTATTATAAAAAAAACAGATATAATATTTTATTTATTTTTATTCATACTATTTCTTTTGACGACCTCTGTGGCGCGGTGGGCTAAGGTCCGCCTGCAACGCAGGAAGTTGCGGGTTTGATTCCCGCCTTGGGACAAATATTTGTACGATCTGCAGGTATTTGTTCTGGGTGTTCTGGTCATTTTTTATGTTTAATAAAAAAATATCTATCTATGCAAAGTATTGTATTATGTATATCAGTTATTTAGTACCCATAACACAAGCTCTGCTTAGCTTAGGGCTAGATAATGCTGTGTGAATTGTCCAACATTACTTATTTATTATTAATCAATATCAAATATAAAAATCTTTTATTTTTGAAAAATTTTGTAGATGGTTTTGTAATTTCCAGAAGTAGATTTTTTGTCCATGAACCTTGTTAGTGAGTTTTTAACAAGCCTAGCTTGTGGTACTACTGTAACGAACGTGTTTTCTCTTAGTTCGTTAAGCTTCGTATTGTCAGTATTTAGCAGAGCCGTGCGTTTCAAGGTTGCGTCTGGAACAGCGAGCGACAGTAGCCGGCGGCGCTCCGAGCGGTGTCGCTGTTTGTGGATGCACACGTGCGTCTGACTGTTTGTATTAGCGTGACGGCGACGGCGACGGCGACGGCGACGGCGACGGCTGGCGATACCGTTACAGACTCATATCCTAGATAACGTGTGCTTTGCTCACTTGCAATAATATCCTGCATCTCTTGATAAACTTTTTCTTGTAGGATGGAGCAAAGAGTACAGCTGTGAATTGTGCCATTTAGCGGGAAAAATCTTTTTCTGGAGATAACCCATCACATTCAAGCTAACCAACTTCATCATAGTAATATTATATTAATATTTACTAATATTACAATTGGTAATGTATATTAGTCTGACAGAGCAGGTAGCATCATCCCTATCTACCGTGATCGACCCTGATGATATGCAAATTCTGCCTAAACCCAATTTGCATAGCCATTCGTTAGGCACAATCCGCGGCGTAGTTCAGCGAGCGAGCTTGCTGCGCACAAAGCTCGCTCCGAATGTACGTCCACTGTTGAACTCCTCTCCCTCAAACAAGCTTGCAATAAGAACACCAAAACCATTATTAATTTCATTTAAATCTATTAAAATAAATGAAAGTGTTTGTCTCGCTCTGGTTGGCTGAACCAAAATTACGTTGGAAACGACGTCTGCGGTCCGCAGAGATCGTCAACTCAAACATAAAGCTAGAACCACACAAGTCACAAAAACAATGCCGCGGTACCGAACATCAAATAAATTTTTTGATGTTGATGAACACAATTTAGAGTACTTGTGGATATAATATCCTTTGTGAATAATATTGTTAAGAAATATCTTTGGCTCAGCATACATTAATTATAGTTGGACCGATGTGTACTGTGTATTGGGTCGCTGTAATAAAATGTCTGTCACCCACCATAGGCTGTAAATGTGTGTTAACGATATACTTCGGAAGCGGCACAACACAACAGAACACAATAGTGTGGTTACTACCTTTATTCGCAGCGATATCTTTGCTTACGCTCGAATGGAGGCCCGAGGGTAGGAAACGCTTATTACGTTTTTTAACTCTTTGTTCCAGTGAATCTGAATCTTGAACGTGACTGGCTCATTTTATTATCATGTTACGTTACTGCTCTTTTGGGTTTTTGTCATAGGATTTTAAAAGAGCATGTCTTATTCCCTCTGTTTGGTAGGTGTACATATAATATGTAAACTCGTCATCTGTTCAATGTATCTATGAGGTTATCAGTTACCTGGTACCTATTACACAACCTCTGCACACTTGGGGTGATGAATTGAAGATGTCCTCCTTCCTTGTTTCGACCACGGCGGCGGCGGCCTCTAGTCTCAACGGAAGTGCACAAGTGTGTGCGCCAACACGGGCACACTATGCTTCCTCATGTAAGATAATAAAACCATGGGTGGTATCAGTATATCAAATGATAAAATCTGAGGAATTTCAAAGGTTGACAAGTATTTTTAAAGTTATACCTGTAGCTCTTCCCGGGATGCTCATATAAAAGTTGAGTATAGGAACAATAGCTATATTGTATAAAACCACGACTATTTATGATGTTAATGAGTGCGGTTTGAAAGGTTGCTGCTAATGCACTGACCTCCGCAGGCGCTCGGAGTAACCTACTTAGATCAAACTGCTGATGATGCTAATATATAGTATATCTACGTGATCGAACACTACCTTAGCCAAACTCATTGTAGAATTTTTGTAAACAAACCACGAAACAAATAACTAGAACTCACTTGCTTGGCTTCGAGTTTCAGATGGATTTGTAAGCAACATTTATTGAAGGAAGGATCTCAAGCCGACAAGTAATGTATAAATTGTATAAAAGGACGTGGCAACAGAAATAATTTTAAACATGGGCGGTTTGTTTACTTAAATTGTACAAGAGTTTGACTAAGGTATATTGGCTTAAGATTCTGATACGTATATAACAATAGACCGAATGGTTAGCAAGACAAATAAGCACCATTTAATACCAAATAACCTTCATCGAGTCTCAGCGCGAGTACACTCAGTCGGTGCTTGAGTTTGTCGGGTTTGGCGTTGGTGTAAGCTTTATAACATTGAGTCAAGGCTTATTACTCTGAGTACTGTTGAAAATAGGAAGTGAGCACTTGAAATTTCCTGAAAAGGTTGCATAAGAGTCTCGTCGATCTCTGTCACAAATATGTCTTAAAATACCTTAACATATAGCTTATATAAGCCGCACGCAGTACGCACCCTTGATAGATCAGCGCATCCGATGGTCGTGTGTCACGACCGTCCGATGGTCATTGAATATAAGTCAGAATGCTACAGCTACCACACCAGTCACCACTCAGCCCAAAATTATGACTTTTAAATAAAAACACTACTATAATCATGATAATCATTGTCTAGAATTAAGCTTTATCGTTCTATGTTCGAAAGCACTTAAATGTAGTCAAAAGATAAGATCGACGTGTTCATAAAGCAACATAACAACCTACAGCTCCTGAGATGCTGAAAGATTGCTGTCAAGCACCAAAATACCTAGTCTGCTATCTCAAGGATAGGGCCTGCTTAGGCGGGGAGATTAGGCTCAATATACTCCTATGCGATATCCCTCTTCCTTCTAATTAGAACTTATCAAACAAGTTATAGCTCATATCCGATCTAGACCGCACTATTCTCTACCCCGATCTGAAATAATCATCTTCAACGTAAACGCTAAGGGCTGAAGGACCCTATTTGCATATCCCAAGCGTCCTCACCGCTGCTCACCCTCCGTTTGTGTAACCCCTTGTTTAGTTTTTGTAACGCCAATATTGGCCCTTCGCCTCGGTCTAATAAACCCTTGATTATTTAGCTTGCGAGTAAAAGTTCATCTTAGCGTAGATTCGGCCTGAAGAAAATGAGAATGAACTTTAGTTCACCCCAAAGATGACAATGTAAAAGATAATTTTACACCTTTGTCTACGTTTTGCTGTATCCGTGAACTAAAGTATAGTTCATTAAAACCCTTATATATAATTTATGAGCCTTTCTGGTGTTACTCATTCATGACGTTTTGCAATATCAAATCCCGCCGAATATAAACCGGGCAAACGTTCAAAACTTCATATTGTTGGGCGAAGCTTAGGAACAAGACTGTCATGTGCTTGGCAGATTCCGCTCTGAAAAGTTGGCAGAAAATATCGCTGGCCGAGGGGAAAATATCAAGGAATTTCTCTTTTGAAATGTGACACTAAGAGCTGTACCACTATTGTGAGTTTCTTATTGTTCTATGGCGGTATTGGAACATCTAAATATTTATTTTCCTCAAATGTATAGCTTTTCTTTGCGTTATTCGTGAGTGAAAAGCTAGCTGTTCTCTGTCTACGTTAAATTACTTTAGTCAGTACCAAGCGCCGGAGGTAAACTGCAGCTTTATCCCACTACCTTTTTACGTATTACACATTTTTTGGTAACCAGATCCCTCTGCCGCTCAAATCTCCGTCCCTACTTGTCTCACAACGCCCGCGTTATTTGACACCACAATGGAGAGGCATAAAGCCGGCGATGACGAGCTTAATTTTTCCGCTTTCCGTCGCGTCTAGAAGCTTCGTTAATGTAACGAACGATGATAAATAATCCGCAGCGGATTCTGCAATTAGTCTGCTAAAACGAGAGACATTCAGTCGCGTGAGCTTATGAGATGAAGCTTTTTTTGCCAGACAATTGCATGGAATTGTGGGTGGAGCTACATGATTTTGCATTTCGTTTATAGAAAGAATTTCAAAAGCAGACTGCTCGAGCTGTATCTCATAATTTTTCAGAATTATCAATTTCTGCCTTTCATAATCGCAACGGAGCGTTTCGAACTTCACCAATTTATTTCTTTAATACCGCTTTACCGTTAACAGTATTTACCGCTTTACGATAAGTGCTTATTGACCGTTTTCCTTTTCAACATCGGCTGAAGATTGAAAACGGTATAATAATAACCTGCTCCGCTTGTGAAATAATAACCTACATTACGCACCCTCATCTCGAATCCAAACAATACACAATTGATCACTAGCCCCCGAACATGGATACAATAAATATCCCTCCGCAACACGGGGGCTGACGCGTTAACCTTTCCCTTTCTTACTGTTACATTTTGTACACAGACTGTTTCGTTTCAATGGCAAAATCTGTGCTGGCTAAGGATTAATGTTTTAGATTTTGTGCTATTCCAGTCAGATCCTACATTATCTTACCTTGAATCAATGAAGGTTCAATGACGAGGAAATCTATGTGAAGGCTTTCGAACGTCCTCAAATAATAATACAACAATCAATAGCTCGCTTTGTTATAGGTGTATGTACACTAGTTTGGCCATATAACTTACAGAATAGCCTGTAAACATAGTCAATAGAAAGAGGTGCCCTATATACATTCGCAAACCCCTTGCCATTTATAGTAGCCTGGTATTTTGGGGACAGTAAAACACGTCGTTCAAAGGTTCTATGGAGAAATTTGTATTCTATCAGGCCAGCTATATTATAATACTTTGTTTTAATATCGTGCCTATTTTATGAGATTTGATGTAAGTCTATAGACCTTCGTTTCACCTCTATCTCTCCTGAAGGAACAAGAGTTCAATAACTTCCAGAGCTATTCTTTCGGTCACAATGTCTGACGATACTATTTTAAGGCTTACAAAACTTATTTCAATACAATAAAGCATTCATGCTCTGTAAAGCTCGTGATTCCTACTTTATTACCCCAATAGAATATTAAAGAGCACTCTCCAAGATACAAGTGCAGGCTTATTCGGAGCGTTTTTACGTTTCCATTCTCGTCGCTAGTACTTACCTCTTTAGTCGAGAGTCCGGCCTATTCGACTGCGGCTCGCGTCGGCGAAGTCGGCATTAACCTTTCATGATGCGACCGACGGTGGCACTGGATTGACGGGGCTTACTGTACTATTGATCTACCCATGAACGTCAAAGCTTTTACTGTAGTCCACATCGTGCTGTCACCAGCCGCCACAAATTTTGCTGGAAAACATCAATATAAAAAATAAATAATTCTGGTCAATTCACACGACAGCATTATCTAGCCCCAAGCTAAGCAGAACTTGTGTTATGGGTACTAGATAACTGATATACATAATACAATTATATTACAGAGATAGATATTTTTTTATTATACATAGAAAACGACCAGAACACCCAGAACAAATATCTGCAGATCGTACAAATATTTGTCCCAAGGCGGGAATCGAAACCGCAACCTCTTGCGTCGCAGGCGGACCTTCGCCCACCGCGCCACAGACGTTGTCAAAAACAACATATAAAAACTTAATTCTTAAAGAATGTTATGGCAGCGTCAAATAATTGTACAGTGTACAATAATCCGACAGTGGTAGAACGAGCGGTTCTTTGTGCTAGCAGACTTTTCTAACAAGACCATGAACACACAGTTTAATCAGCCAATCCATGATGTTATTGACAGATAGTTCCCATTTTAACACCACAAATGGCGTTGTAACAAGGAATTTCCAGTGATATGAGCACGTACGTAGATCAGGTAGCTTGTACCCACGCTGCCTCATTCGGTATTCTGCCGTCATCGCACGGGTACATGTCGCGTTCATATCGTAATGTGCCTTGCGATCGATTATCTTGAATTCTGCACGCCCATCAGCGTGTCCGGTATTGAACGTTGTTGCACGGAAAATCATAAAGGAAAGCTTAAAAAGTTTTTATATAGGTTAGGAGTTAGGTTTTCTGAGAACTTTGAGCTATTGACTTGAAATGCATCCGATCTCTTTTTCTTAATCGCTTCGCTACACTCATGACAAAGTCGCGGTGGCCAGCACCTTAGATACAAGGTTTTCCTGAAAAGACAAATGAAAGATTGCAAGGGGAGTCCCTCACAGTGGGAGAAGAAAGCCGCTCAGCGCCCTTAATGGAGGAAGCTTATCCACCAACATGTAGGCGCCTTTGAAACTGAGCGTCGTGTAGAACTCGATAGCAAGCGTGACGAGCTCAAGGCCTGCCCAGCAGTGTCCATTTATTACAACTCGGTGGCATTTTGACATGCCTAAAGTGCGCCCGCACATTTAGCCATAAACTTGAGGATGCAAGCCACCAAAGGGTAGATAATTAACAACCTGTAAATAGTCAGGGATAAAATGCTTGCCCAGTAACTCAGTCACCGTAGTCGAAAATCGGCTGCGAGACATCATCATCGTCGACAAAGTAACATTAAAACTTTAGGTCGGTGTGGTGGCACGTCTCACAATCCGTCGCCATTGCCCTCGCACTTTCTACCTTCCTAGTACTTTCAGATAGTAGACCTTTAATGTGGTCCGTCCAGCGCATTAGTGATGATTCTTGTCTCGACAACGTTTCCATGTATAGATAGATAAATAGAAGAGGCTCGAAAGACGCATGCATCTTTTCGCCGCGAAAGCAAATTTACCAGCCGCCTACCAATTTACAAAAGTAATATACAAAACCACTGTTTGCTAGTTGCGATTTCCTTATAGGTGAATCCGTAAAACGTTCCAGCAGTGTTCAGTGTATTATCCCGTTGACACGACCAATCTGACAGTTCCATTACACGGTGGCCGCGCGCGCTCATCCGTCACTGCCTGCTGCTCCGGTAATGCAATCGACCGCCTGTCGCGTCCTGATCTCCTGGTACCTCGCTTGTGATTTGTGGGGACAAACAGTGATTGTTATTATATTCCCTTTATAATAAATAACTACCTAAATTTAAATAAAACAAGTATTTAAGGGTCCCCCTTAAATATTTGCCCATACAACAGACATGATTTTTTTGCCGCGTTTATAGATAATGGTACGGAACCCCCCCGTGCGCGAGTCCAGCTCGCACTAGGTCGGTTTTATTTATAATGTTTCTATGATTATAGTAGTGCTCTTCTTACTTTCAAATGTTTTGATATCTGCGTCGAGTAATTTGTTACACACTTTTCTAGATGAACTTTAATTTTTTTTTCGCATAGTCGTGAGATGATCACATCTGTTGTTTTTTTCAAAGACGCAAAAAAAAACAATTGCGTAAGGATTCTCAAATGCTGTTAAAATTTGTTATTTTGTAACACAAATTAGTGAGATATTAATGTATCGGAGGTGGTATTTTTATTTTATTTAATGAAAATCCTTAATAAAAACAACATTTCTCTTAGTTTTTATACACTTAAATAAATTAATTTAAATAATTAAATATCAATCATAAATCTTAAATAATCCTACTTTAAGATATCAAGATTATTTAACGTAGAATAACATTTTCTAAACGAACAGTTTCATCTGACTAATAGCATTGTTACATACAGACGCCTCCATACACAAAGCCTTCTCAAATATGTATGAGTTAATTAAGCCCAATAAGCTTCCATTGAACCCGATGCCTCCCGAATAATTGGCTGTTTTCCTCACAAAGGCCTAGAATGCGCGTTCCTTCCCTCTGAAGTACTAAAGCTATACCTTAGTACCCATTAGCAAGGAAAGGTGTAATAACGTCACTACACACACAGATGAAAAGATGAAAAATTATGTAGGTGTAGGTACGCGATCGATTAATGAATAGAACTGTACATTGGCAAGTCCAAGAGGCCTATGCTCCTCTGGTATTTGCCAAAACGTATTTCCTTTGATGATAAAATCGTTCAGATTCCTTTATAAGCTTAAAATTTCGGGGTACAAATAATTCCGCTCAAAAGACGAGACGTAAGGGCAATCAACGTTTTATTTTTATAGCGTTTACGCAAATTATTTCTCTAATACATTATAGTAATCTATGGAAATAAGTCTTAACTTAACTTCCAGAAAGAATAAAGCGATCTTCTTACAGCTTCATGATAGTTTATTTCTGTTTTCGTCTTAGATATAGTTAGTTCTACACAGTTTAAGAGACTGTTTTAAAGAAAAAAATCCTTAGGGCGTTCATAAAAGTAGTGACCTGCAAAGTCTGGTAGATCGCCGTCACCGGAAACTCTTCTCGAACCATCTCACTTAACTTTTCAGCTATCTTTGTTCCAAATGAAAACTAGTACTCTTTACTTTTTTTTATGTATTTACCGAAATTCTTAAATTATTAGTTTCAAATCAATTTAGTTTAGAAAATATCGCTACTACGCGTGACCATCATAAAAATGTTTATTCCTACAAACAAACGTATCCAAACTAAAGAGGAAATTATAAAATCATTATTTTTAGGGTTCCGTCGCAAAAAAAAGAAACCCATAGTTTCTTCCTTGATTTTACTTTTAGCGTACACCTACAGACTTGAAATTTGAAATACAGGTTCTAATTAGAAAGAAAATAATGGGAAAATTCTCAAATCATAGTTTTTAGGGTTCCATCCTCGAAAAAAGATCTATAAAGTTTCTTCCTCGTTTTTACTTCTAGCATACCTACCAGTATAGTCTTGTAATTTGATATGTATTTCGGAGAGAAAGACATGTAGAAATTCTAAAATCTATTATAGGGTTCAACTCAGTGACTTACTATGTACCTCGGCTATGTACCTTCTTCCTTCTAAGAATAGGGTGCAAACCTTCCAATAACAGTTTCAGGTGTATACGAACCGCATACAATACAAGTTTTAGTAAATTCTCAACGTTCAGTAATATTTGTAGTATACTGTTCCTTGTTTGCCAACATCTACTTTCACGAACAATAAACAAGAAGATAAAATTTACTTCACTAGTTACCAGCTAAGAATAAACCTGACAGAAGAATCCCTTTCTTTCTTTGTTATCTAGAGAGTATTAAAGTATTAGGACTTCTGAACAAAGAATCTCTTTAAACTTGTATTAGGTTTTCTTTTGTCTGTTGTGGCGATAAGTCTCGGCCAGGGGTCGCCAGTGGCCAGTACATGTCTTCCGGATAAGCCTCTTAGCGGCTCTGCTAGTTTACTTGCCGCTTTCTGTACCTGCACTTACACTGAAAGAAAATCTGTTCCTACATTATTGATGTCTAGTCGATTCCAAATTTAGCTTGCTAAATTGTTCCCGAGTGCTGTGTGCTATGTTTTATCCAACGCCTGAGCAAAGAGCCGATAAATTCCGTTTTATAGTAAAGCTAATAAACAAAAAATAATAAAATTTTAACAATACATTTTTGTTTTCTGTTACTTTGTAATCCACCCAGTATTCGCACAATATTTTCCAATGGCTATTACATACAAGTACATAAATATACCAATGCTGTGTAGATGTAGGCGAACGGCTGTAAAGCTATAAAGCGCTTGAACTGCAGCTGGTTGGAAAGCACGTTGCGATAATTTCCTTTGCCCGAATCACCGGACAGGTAATTGGGAGCGCTGCATCTGTAATGGGAAGCGCTGTAAGCCGAACCTTGATTAAAAACGTTCATTCAGAATTGGAGCTCCTGGATTGGCGACATGGCGCAACTTGTTTTCGCACTTTGGGTTGGCGTTTATTAACTAATGGGCAGAACAAGCAAAGATGGTCATTCTGATGATACCATCGTCTAGCAGAGCAATAGGTATCTCACAGCTACGATGCACTGCTACTCGCCCGCGCGCAACCTCGGGCATAAATGTTAGGTCTCTTCAAACACAACTAGACTTCATCTACCTACTTCTGGGAATAAGCCTGCAAACTCTTGTGCCTGTAAGAACCTACTCGTACCTATCCGAATTATAATATAGGTGAGACTATGGTATATAACAAATATGTCAATTCTCAGGCTACTTTACACTTTTGACTCTCACTAGCTGGAGAGGTATAGACGGGAAAGATAAAAGTTTTACTAGACGTTTCTTTTGAAAGTTTTTCGTTTGGGAGAGGGACGTGAGCGGGATTTCAGTATAAAACTTTATCGTAAAGGACGAGAAAGGGCGATCTTGTGAAGGAAAATCTTTTATTAATATTGCATTGTTGGATACTGATTTTCATTACGATTCATTAGGTACCTATTATTTTACAAGCCCCGTCAATGGGATCATCTCTTCAGCATTTCTCTCCTAATTAATCTCTTTCACATACTTTATGTTTCTACTTGGCATGTACCCTATACGGTTACATTATTACTTTTAGTCAAGTGTCCCACTGCAATGGAAGAGAATGGGATTTAAGAGGAAGGAAAGGAGAGAGTCTCACGGTCCTCTGCACGAAGAGCCTATTCCTTATCATGTTATTTATATCCTTTGTTAATAAGTCATTTTGCGGCTACATCTCTCGTTGACGCAATACCTTTGCACGCAGCCAGTTCGCTGTTATTTATCGCACAAGTGAGATAGTCTCCGCAAGTTCAAATGACTTCAAAACACAGTTACTTTTGTTTGCAAGCCAATACCAGGCGAGCATAACACGTGGGGGTATAGCGAAGCTCCGAATCAAGAGCAAATTGTTGCACAAGTTAGCGTTCGGAGGTAAATGGTTTGACTTGTAGTTTCTTGACTACGCCCTGCTTTATCCTGCTATCCTGGTAAAGTTGTTAGTTTTGCACAACTTTGCATCGCTAAATTTGTCTGCCTGTGCATTGCATGATAGATTTAATACAGATTTAATACCTTAGAGAACTTTACCTAGCGAAACACGCGCTACCCTCATTCCCGTACAGATTGCTATGACTCTCCCAGGTAAGCACTTAAGGCGCATACCTCACTTAAACTAGCGCCGCCGCCACCTACTTTATGTTATTATTCCGTTTAACAAAGGAATTTTAAAAAATCCATCTTCCATCTTTATTCTATTTAGTTTAGGCAGAGATACGAAAATAGATTTTGGTGGCCACCAAGGGCAACTTCGTATCTCTGCGTAAACTAAATAGAATAAAACTATTACAGAGGCATTTAAAAAAAGCTTATGATAGGTATCACAAACTGGAAGATGGATTTTTGAAAAAAAAATTGTTAAACGGAATAATATCATAAAGTAGGTGGCGGCGCTCGTTTGGGTGGGGTATGCTCCTTAATCAATTTCAAAGGCAAGAAAAGTGGCGGATTCATTTTGTCTCATGGCAGTTCCGTTACCACAAGCTCTTTTGTCGCTTTCCCAGATACACAGAATATGTATACAGGATGTCCCACGGTCATGTGACATAGACAACTGGTACCAGGAATTTAGAAGATATAAAGTTTTACTGAACTTGAACACTTCCTATCCTACTAATTTAATAAAATGTAAAAGTCTGTGTCAATGCTTGTACCACATATCTCCGTAATACTTAACTTATTATTATTTTTACAAAATTACCCCTAGGGGGTGTGCAATAAATTTCTGAAACTAATTTCATACTAATATGAAAAAATAAAACCCTGGTTCGCACATTCAATCAAAACACGGTAAAAATTAAACTTAAATGTATGTAAAACGTAACACGTATTATAATATAACTTGATTCAAACAAACAAACAAATAACCATGCACAGATAGATCGCAGAGTGCGCGTCCGCTCCGCGCCGGTTCCACAATACAAAAGTACCGGATACGGATATAATTTCGCAATCCAAACCGTGCCATCCACACCACAGAATCCAACCGAGCTTACGTGAGCGATGACCATGCCTTATTATTACCAATTTACCTTATATCCATATTGTTCTTCATTTGACACAACATTTTCCATGCGGGCGAAGCCGCGAGGCGCTGCTAGTTTTTTATAGTTTTGGTACTTGCCGTCAATGTATCATGCCCGTGGGCTACCTGATATAATGTGTCTTACTCTGGTTCAGTCACAGACCTAACCATCAAAGAATAATTCAACTTTCCATTAAAAATAACATTAAAGAAACGAATACAGAATGGTTCATAGACATGCATCTCTATTCACCTTACCGACAAAAAATTGAAGCGAATAAAATCAATAACATCTTATTTCTTATTTGATAATAATGACTTTGTAAACCTGTTTATAGTATTATATTTGACGTGTCTAAGTGCTTAGTTTGTAAGCCTAAAGAAATAAAGTTATTGACTTTTTGACAAATTTCCCAGGTGTGCATTACACGCTAACTCTGTTGCTTTATCATGCTACAGCCTATCTATATGAAATGTATGTACATCATATACTATCCAAGGTAAGTCAGGTCCCCAAGGATCTCGTCTAATTGTGAAACACGACCATCACAGATATGATATTTATTTAACCCTCGGGATTGGTGAAAAACTAATTATGTAGATTACATTATGCAATTATGATAAGGTATCTATCTACAATGCAAATGTTTTGGACAACTCTTGGCATACCTACACAATATTGAGATTGAAGAACTGCTTATATGAAGTTTCTTTCAAACCTACTAATACTGTTGCACATGGGCAGATTACATTTCGTACGGTTAATAATCTAATGTTTGTCAATTTCCTTCATTTTAAAAATGACATTTTAAACCAGCTACGTCATCTAAGCAATCGATTGCTATATATAGACCATGGTTATTCACAAACTCAATGAATATTAAACAAACTCGTAGTTCAACTCAACCCGAGCCTTTGACGATCCTCATTACTTGTTGATCCAACTGTAACGTACCATTGCCATCGGAAGTTTAGCTCACAAGTGGACCGTAACTAGCACCGGCTATAAATGATTCATAACTTTACCGAGAATTGATTCTGCAGCACTACATATTTCTGTGTAAATGCCGATCGAGGAGTGGATTCGTTATGTAGATCTGAGCAGCGGCGCCCGTACGAACGACGATTCAGCGATTCGGCAATCTGCCGGCGGCGGCGGCGGTTGGATGAGTGTCCTCCGCGATTCCTCCAATAAATCGGACCAACCTACTTTCCAGGCACGAATCAGACGCGAATATTTGAACGTTCATTCTTTTTAAACGCGGTAAAAGTTAAAATTAGACTCTCCCTTTCAAAGATACAATGCCAGAAATCTCTGAGTTGCCAAATAGCAGGTCTATTGGAATGAGAATTGTTGATTTTAGCATTTCGCGCCGGCTCGGCTTCGCAAATATTTGTATCCAGAAAGTATCGGCGAAGGCCGTAACTTTTCAATTTGTGCTGAAAACCTAGACGCCCCCACTTCTGAGATGAAATCACATTATTCGAAATGGCTTCATCTTGATTTGTAGAGAAAAGAAACGTTCATCGTTTCGATGCGATTTGTCAAGATCTTTTATGTAGTTACAGCTGTCTTCTTGATAGTGATTTGATTTATCTTCTCAAGTTTTATTTTCTCATTCGCTAGACGCCTCGACTTTTCGATCGTGGGCAAGGTTATGATCTACTCGTAATGATCCTTTAATGTCTGATTTCTCGAAACCTTTTTTTGATCGATTTTAGGAATTATTTAGTCAGTTGAAAACAATCGGGGCCAATGTATTAAATATCTTATTATATTCAACTACCATAACCTCATTGATCACTTCAATTTCTCAATTTGTTTTCCGACAGTTTGATCTTTCTTCTGATTTATCTCCAAAGTCACCCAACCGTCCCAATTCGCATACTTCCCAACCTTCGTCAAACGCGATAAGATTGTCAAATAAAATTCTGTCAAATAAATGATCCTCTGCAGAACCTATATCATAGAAGCGACTACGCATCTCGTTTTCACGACTGCATTTATTATTCCTATAAAGTGTTCGTTAGTTGGATTTACGACGCGCCCGCGGAGGCTGTAACCAGGATCAGAGAGTTATGGATGCCTCTTTTAATATTGATGTGCTCTACGAGCTACAATAGACTGCTTGTATGGCTGCCTACATCTATTAATCTACGAATTTTTATGAGTAAAATAAGTTGAATGTAAGTAACATTCAGCTTGAAAACTAGTTGTCTAAACTAGTAGAGTATAGTGGGGACACCCTTTTTCTGCATCCCGCGTAATTCTTAGAGCGAATGGTCTCTAAATCTAAGTAGTATTGGAGTACTTTCTCGAGTCTACTTACCCCGACTTACCGCTACTTAGACTACTTTCACACCTTTTTTATTGTAAGTTGTGGAAAGTCTCCCGAGTGCGTCCCTGCCGTCCTCGGTTGACGGACGACCTGTCACAACCCTGGAGCTCTGTTTTAAAAGCTCTTTTTTCGTCCATTTCGTTGCTCTTTTTGTGCAGTCTTGCGTTTTTATTCACTTTTGTTCACCTCGCTCCATGTTAATAAAACTTTTAATCTGGTTTGTTAGCGAGGGAAATGGGAAATCGGCTCTTCGCAGCAGTTTTTCGAGGTTTATGGAAATATGTTCGTATGGGTAATTGGATTTTTGGGTTCATAACACAAACAATAAATAATTCTTTATTGCACTAATAAAACCTTATTTAAATCTTATTACAAGAGAGGTATCGCAAAGGCGAGCTTAACCCTAAAAAGAGTTCTCTTCCAGCAAACCTTAATGAGAGATAGATAGATAATGCTTTATTTCATAGCCCATTAACAAAGAACACATAAATTACAGAGAGGGAGACATGTGTGTATAAGTGGGCAAGAGTGCAAAAGATATAAAGATAGAAAACACCTACACTAATTGCATAAACTAATACATAAAATAATATAAAAATATATGTAAAATACTATAAATCTGAATAAATACCTAATAAAAATAATAATGATTCTATATTTATAATAAATACATAAAATACTTATACCTACATCGAAGTCATGAAGATAGGTAATGCTCTTTGACTTTACGCTTGAAGATGAAGAGTGAGCGGCTAGCACGAATATGATGTGGGAGAGAATTCCATAACCTGACCGAGTCGACAGTGAAGGAGCCACCATAGCGGCTGGAAGAGTGTCGAGGAAATTTCAGGAGCAGGGACAATGATGTTCTACAGGATTTATCGCGGGGGTAAAGAAATTCAAACCGCTCACGGAGGTAAGAAGGGGTAAGAGGATAGTTCAGAATGCTAAAAAGAAGCGAGAGAACGTGTAGATCACGCCGGCGACGGATTGGGAGCCATTTTAACTGAGTTCTGAACATTGAGACGTGATCATATTTACGCAAACCAAAAATAAATCGGATGCATAAATTTTGAAGTCTTTCTAGCTTGTTGATGATTTCCTCCGTGGCGATAATTTTATTTTATGTTAATTCGCGGTTGTTAGGTATGGTTTTCGATAAAAGATAGTGTAGGTTTTTGTCACCATAAATCGCAGCATTTCTAAGAGAACAATAAATTTATTCTGGCCCTTGATTTGTTTCGGTCTCAGTTCCAGCCCGCCCCGACTTTTATTCCAATATCGTCGCCACATAAATCACATGCGAGTTACGCTGAGGAGCACCAGGGCGACAGAAATGTGTTGGAGCTTGCATCTTCAATAACCACATAGATTCATCCTCGCCGTGCCTACACTTGTATGTACTTCACACTAACGTCTGCAACTGAACTCAATATATTATTGAATTTAAATAAGTCTTCGAAAGCTGTATGCCGTTTGTATCTAACAAACTCATCTTCAGTCCTTTCCGTCATTCAGTATGGGACCGCTCTGTTCGAGTATATAGTCAACCGAGTTTCAGTGTTCTTCCATGGTGTCTAGAGATATTAGGTATATTTTCCGAGTGACCCTAAGCTGGTGAGTATCTGATACAGCGCATCAGCATTGCCATACAGCGGGGCAATGCAGCCAGCGTCTTGGGAACGCTTCCGACTGGTATTGATATCGATAAGTTGAGCTACCTCTAGATTGTTTCCCATTCCAACAGTATGGAGTAAGCTCAATTGTAAATACTTTGTTTTTGTATAGGTAACCCGTTTACATCCGCAATGAATTCGTCAAACTACGATAGTTTTTATAGTAAAATAATTGTTTTAATTTAATTCTATTGATTGATTGTAGTTTTCTTGTTTATAAAAAGTCTAGATATACCATACTTAACACATATATAACTATAACTAACTATAGAGATGTACCTACCATATACCTAGTAGTGTGCAGTTTCATGCATTCTTTCCATATGGCTAATATGTTACAAACTTCACCTACATACACCATCTAACTCAAACCCACAAAGTACTTCCCGCTTTACTCAAAACTCCAACTTTCTAGCGGGAACTGTACCTAACTCGATATAAACTATGCCACAAAGAAATATGGAATCGCAAACTTGTATGAGCTCGAACAAATTGGAGTTAGTAACATTGATTGTCGGGCTTAGAGGAGCCCCTGGGGTGAAGTCACGTGCAACCGTCACTGTGCTTCTAGTCTAAGAGTGTTTCAGACCTTAAGCTGCCAATATACTTTAAGTAGGAAAGTACCTCATTATAGTTGACAGATACGAGATGCGGAATAGTTTCGAACAAGCTCCAACGACAGAATTGAAGATTACGCGAACAAGAAAATCACAGGAAATGTCTTTGTGATTCCTGGCTTCGCGACACACACGTGAGCCCCCAACAGGGGTAAGGATCTATGGGATTAAAAGGACTCGTAATCTTTAAATGAAATCTATCAATTTATCGGCTCGGTAAAACCCTTTGTCAATAAGCCGCAACTGGGTCATTTGTTGTCCCTTGCTTCGTCGGAGTAAATCTCTTCGAAAAAGGTTAGATTCGACCAAAGTAGTCAAAATCTTATCCTGGGATTAAACTAGCATATTACTCTAGCTTGAGTTTCTAAACTTTGCATTTTACCAATGAATCTTATTCCAAGAATAACTGTCTATCTGAGATTAATTTCATAGACCACTGCCAAAATCCATGCAGTAAACAAGTTGTCAGAGAGTATGTTAATGGTGGCCGCTACAACGACAGCTGTGATTATTCGACATTTTACTCCTATTGTATAACCCAGAGAAATAAAGTAGACACTTAATCTTGCTTCGCGCTATATACAATTGTCTCAACAGACAATTACATTTCGATTTTAGTTGGTAAGCATATTCGTTCACCATTCATTCAGTCAGCCTAGAGTACCTAACAATACTCAGTATTGGCTAATAGCCCCTTGCGATAGAAAAAACGCTAATGATTGTATCTGCGAATACAAGTCAAGTATTTGATGAGCCTGTGGAGTTGCGGCGAGTGGGACGCCTTGTCTCGTGTGGCTTCCAGCCATGTTCTATTCTATCACATAATGTCTCTGTGGCTCGTCGCCCGCGGGAAGACATGCTTGTACCATTACAAGTATTTTATCCAGCCGCCTTTTATTAATAGTCACATAATGAATGTTCAACATAAAAATAATACGGGAAGCCCTTGAACACACTGCAGAAAACGTCTTGTCTGCATTTTATAGAGAAACCGCTTAAAACAATGAGACATCACACTCCCCCCGTCACAATGCAAATGGAACGCTCCATGTAACAACAGCTTATTATAACTGCACCGTGGATGAAATTCCACTTTAGCACTGCCACTTACGGCATACTGTCGACTACTTCCCGCTCTCTGCAATTGTGTGCCTTATCTGTCTGCGGGGTTTAAGTGAATACGAGCTCTAACACAATGATTCATGGTTTATTTTGTGGTGTGCCGGTGCAGTCGTGTGCTCTAGAGAATTACCTTGACTCCGCATCGGAGGCTTGAGAGAGCTCAGACGATGGGGAGGAAATTGATTTCTGATGGTGCACGGGTGAGAACGAGGGATTCCCTTTGTTGTGTGTGTTTCAATGACTGCGAAACGTTACTAACTTGCTTTGATCACTGTAATCCATGCGGCAGTTTTCAACAAATACGTTTAATTTAGGCTAACGAGCACAAGTTATAAAATATTTCTCGAATTATTGAATGTTTAAAGTTATCAAGAGCGAGAAACTGGAAGAGCTATGAGCCAATAGCTTTGCTTTTAAAACGAGGTAGGAAATTTTGTTAGACTGTAGTAATCAACTACTAAAACGAGGTAAGAAATTTTGTTAGACTGTAGTAATCAACTACAGTCTAACAAAATTTCCTACCTCGTTTTAAAAGCAAAGCTATTGGCTCATAGCTCTTCCAGTTTCTTATGAAATATTATTGCCATAAAAACTCCAAGATCCCTTCTGATTCCGTCGAGTACTACCATCTCAAATTAACTTAACAAGTCCACAAATAAATTAAGGGGTATGAAAACTTGCCGTGTACAACGGCCGGGGGCAAGCAAGAGATTAAACATTTTAAATGAACGAAATGTAAACAGAAAACTGGATGACAGTTTGTTGTGCCGGCGAAATATTAATTGTTTTTTCGGAGGGAGACCTCCCGGTCGGGGTGGTAAAGGTCTTTGGTTGAGGGATCGTTGAGCGCGTTGGGTTGACTTGACTCAGCCAATCTGTGTCCCGATAAAGGGACTTCGCTATTCATTCCTTGTAAATCCATTTGTTTTGCACGAAAACCCTTAGACTTTTTATACCACCACGGTGGCAAACATGCATCATTATGAATTCGTTAGCATTAAAATCCTACTAAACCATTAGTACGTACGTACGAAGAGAACCCTCTTGACGTTTCTCTTCTAAAAATATGCAGAGCCGCGCAATATCATTGTGATTTGTACTGTTTATCCACACAACGTCACCTGTCAGTGTCTACCAACCAGCAGACCCCCGTCTCCATTCGAATCCGCCCTGCCAGGACCTTAATCTTATACAGTTTGCGTCTCCTCGCCGCAACTAATTGAATAACGGCTGTTCCCCGACAGTTCTGCAGATCCTTTACTCCTGAATGCCTTACAATGCCTGGAACTTTGAACTTTCGCTGAAGAATAATGATTATAACTCTGTTGAATGGGTTTTGGAATGTACTAGGCTGGGAATGGGAACGTCAACCTACTTGTTATGTATGATAAATTGAGAAAAGTTTGGAGGTTTTTGCTTTCTATAAAATGAGCTCGTCTGTGTTATGTGTGTCGAGTGCGACTGAGCTTCGACTGAGGCGCTTGGGTAGCTGTATAGTGTATAGGGACATACGCCGTCATTCACATAAAAATACGAACATTAGAACCTCTGAAATCAGAATCTCTTTTCATTTCAGCTTCATGAAATCTTTTTATCCGCACTAAAATATGATTGCCAGTAAAAAAGCTCGTCCCGTATTTACGGCACACATACGTGTGCTCAGCACTTATCAGATGATCCAATCCTCTGATTCGAGGTTCACCTCGGAATCCTCTGGGTTATTTACGACTGCTGTAAAAGCGTACTTGACTTTACACCTGTCTTCAAAAATGTATTTGGGAAAGGCATGATCGTGAATCTTATCATAACCTTGCTTTGGTCCATTTCAAACGCTTAGCGAAACAATACCAGATAATACCAGTTAGTCAAATATTTTAAAAGGTTATCATAAACCTACTTTTCCTTTATTAATTTTAAAAATAAAACCCATGAAATTGTTTCAAATTGTGGGCACCATGGCCAAAAATGTGAACAGAGATACGGATTTCTCCAAATTTATAAAAAATGTAATAAGTACCAAACCCTTTCACATTTTAGTTTTTTTTTTGTTTCTGATTTGTCTTGCCCCACCGAACGCAAGCACCTTCAAGGTTATTCACTCATTATGGGACACCCTGTATAAGTCGTGTAGATAAAGATTGGGATTTAAAATATCATGCGTTCCCGCTTGCTCACATTTGTCAAATGTGAGTTGGTATGAGTGCCTCGTCAACCAACGTTATTCTCAACATATACTTAACAATTTACTACTTTAGCTACTGAAGCTTAAATTTGTCGTTGTATTGTGGTAGATTTATCCGAGTTTGTGTCGAGCACAAACTCGGAAGCCCAACCAATTGTGTAAAATTTATGAGTTGCCTCATTACATCGATAGGTGTAAATGGTAGCATTTAACCTATTATTTCGATTACTCTTCTGCATAACTCAAGTAATTTTTTGTTCAGTACCACTGCTAGCTATAGGCCAACCCCTCCCAGCTATCCCTGCCCCTGCACCCCACGAGTATAATAATAAAAATAAATAAATAATGCTGGACAATTCACACAGCATCACCTAGCCCCAAACTAAGCAGAGCTTGTGTTATGGGTACTAGATAACTGATATACATAATATGACACAATACATAGATAGATATTTTTTATTATACTTAGAAAACGACCAGAACACCCTGAACAAATATCTGCAGATCGTACACACATTTGTTCCGAGGCGGGAATCGAACCCGCAAACTCCTACGTCACAGGCAGACGTTCGCCCACCGCGCCAGAGGTCTTCGTATCCAGCGTTTCTTGGACCAAGTCGCACTAAATTTTATATATATATAAAATATTTATCTGTGGACGTGTGAGTGCGCCTTGTGCGTGATGTACCGTTCGGTAAGTGTCTGTGGTTTAGCTCTCATCGTAAACTCTGGTTTAGCGAGCATGGTGATGTGTTAACTTATGTGATCCTGTGCCTGCGGTCCGCCATGGTGCCACTATTAATATCGCTTTGGGAAATTGCTCGAAATACACATGCTTTACTCAATTATGGCATTTCCCATTTATCGTCATCATTATCAGCATATTTTAGCCCACAGCTAGACATAGATCTCCTCCGTTGAGCTATTATTTATTAAGAAAGGAATGCCCTTCAACCCCCTATCTGCGTTACACTTTTCGCGAAATTTATGTAGGACCAACCTTCTATAAAGAAATAAAGTCCCGCCATCTTAGTTTAGGATAAAAAGAGCTGTCAAAATAATAATGCCTTACCTTAGGCGAGAGAAGCGTTTGAGAAAAGGCTCCCTATACGCGAAGAGTTCCGGTTCCGGCTGTATTCCTAAACAAATATACTTATTATAATTCCCTTACTTATCCAAATTTGCTTATTTTTGTTGTTTTGTCCACAGGTAAGTACTAGTCGTGGTGAAGGAACCTGCTGCATCAGGTATTTGTTTAATTTCCTTTGACACGGAAGTCATTGTAACAAAGCTCATGTCGTTTGAGAACTTATCCTAAGAATGCTTGTCAAAAAATTGCATAACATTGTCAATTTTCTTGGCGTCGCTCCTTGAGTGCTTTTTTACGTCTAGCGATGGAATGCTTTTGAGTAGGGTGATTCAGCTTGCATTGTCTGAAAGCTATTGAAACAAGCTATAAGACTGGCAATAAATGTTTTGTATTGGGTTTTTATTTTACTTTACACAGACCTGTCATTTGACAAAAAGTTGTAAAATAGTTATATTTAGTAATATTTTTTCTAACAAAAATAATTTGTTTAGTTTATTAGTTTTTAAGTTTATACAGTAAACATGATTATGTTCTTTCGAAAATAAAATTAAAGTGTGTATCCTTTCGTAGTAAAATTTTGAGTTTTTCACGTTGAAACATACCCACGAAATTCGCACGAAATTCGCAATTCGCACGCGTCTTTCAAAATCCTTTTGTGACTAAGTTTTTAGCATTAGGCTTTATATTTATATGCTGTCCGATAGTAAATATATTCAGGATTTAGTTTTACACTATATAAGATGGGATAATTCAAAAAAATTATACCTTATGAAGCAAAATGTCGGCAATGGTAGGAAATTCTCATGTCAAAATCTGAAGATTTTTATTCTCCAAATAATGCTGTTATAAACGAGTTTTCTGTTCATAAAATACTTTCTACATAACGCCAATGAAAGAACCTTTCTAGTAAGGTATAACACGTGCATACCATAAAACAAAAAACTCTTACAAATGTTATTTTTCTCTGACACACTTGATACGTAGGGCGCGCTTCGGGTGACTGAACTATGATACAATCTGTCACACAAAATTTGTTTCAAAGTAGTGGCACTTGTTGCTGCTTTCAAATGGTTGGTTTAGTCCGAAGTCGTTAACAACAAATGCAATGGAAAATATACTCTAATATTATCAAGGTAAGGCACAAAAGCAACACACGGTTGCTACACGGTTGATGTGAGACATATGTCTTATACTCGATTTCAACGGACCATTCGCGAGTAAGCCATATGTCTCCTTCGATGTTGAAGGGTTAAGTATAAAACCTACAGCAGACGGAGCTGTAATATATTTATATAAATATAGTAAGCTATATAATACGGTATAGCTGCGTCTGTAGTAATTCGCCGATTGCTATAGAAAATACACCATAATAATCCATGCTATGATTTATATTTATATATATTACAACTCCGTCTCTTGTGGGCTTAGGAATAAGAATAATAAATGTTGATTGACCCACAATACATAAAAAATGCGATAAAAAAAGAGAAATAATTTGAAAAATGCCGACCCAGTGCGAGTCAGGCTCGCGCACTAAGGGTTCCGTACCATTATCTATAAAAACGGCAAAAAAACACGTTTGTTGTATGGGTACCCCCTTAAATATTATTTTTATTCTGTTTTGTAGTATTTGTTTTTATAGTGGTATAGCGGCAACAGAAGATAGATAGATAGAAAAATACAGCTTGGTGACAGACGGACAAACAGACAGACAGATAGACGGACAGCGGAGTCTTAGTAATAGGGTCACGTATTTACACGTGGTAACTTCCGTAAACAAAGGTGGGTACGGAACGCTAAATTACTGGGAGACCAAAAGGCTGCCACTCAGCATGTGCTGCATGAGGTCGGGGAGCACTGCAGCGCTGGTCTTCCGGAGCATCTTAGCGTAGAGCGCGTCACTTGACTATGGACACACTCCTTACAATATACGTAGATTCGTACGTAACTAAAATTACTTATTTATTAAATCAAATTTTATTAACGAAATTGTACATTAAAACGTAGCGTGTAGCTTGTAGATCATTTATAGGTATAACTCAACACTAAAAAGCCAGCAAATTATTTGAGTGGACTCTGTAAACCGATTTTTGACGTTTGGCTGTTCCTGTGGAGTGTACAGTAGGTACATAATGTGATTCTAGAATTTTGTAAAGAGTCTATAAACCCTCTTTCACTACTCTTTCATGTATCATCTTTATTAATTGTTCATAATTCTCATTTCGCATAGTTATATTTTTTTTTTTGAACTGGTCAAGGGAACATCGTCCTCGTCACCAGGTACAGGAGGCAGGGTGCAGGCGGCGGTGCCTACACCCTGCACCTTCAACACCCATCCAGCATCGATCGAGCCCCATCCTGTATCCAAGTCATCAAGAATACCCCATGTAGACGACCCAAAACCACATGCATCGCTATTGTAGATGAACGAACTCACTGTAAGAGTTTTCATTCCTCTCAGCACATTTTCTTTACCAGTTTAAATAAATGACAACAGTACATGGGTAAAAAGTTTTTTCCCGCCAACTATATTGCTAAAACGTTCCTCGTAAAATCTGAAAGCCTTTCAAACCGAAAAGGTACGCCATTAATGTCATTATAACACATATCCTAAGAGCCAGTCTCGACGTGAAGCATTTTCGGCACCTTTAATAAGTTTTCACAAAATATGCTTTTGTTGATGTCCGAAAAACCCAAAACCCGCTCTTGTATAGTTCCGGCCGTTTTGTAAAATTATGTTGGTAATATCACGGTCTACGAATTTAATATTCGAACATAGTGCTTTTGCGAAGCCGTCTATAGCAGAATGGGGATATTTCGGAGGCCTTTGCTATGTGGTGACCCTTTGAAGTATTCTCTGTATGAATTCTACCTTTTCCATCATGTTAGTATAGAAAAGACGTTTCGTTCGAGTAAGTAGACAGGAACATGTCGTGTCCCTTTTCGCAAAGTAAAGTAGCAGTAAAATTGATATAAATCCAAGCCCAATAGAAATACATCATGCAGCAAAAGTATTTTAATCAAGTTGATGTCTGTCGGGCGGAGGCGGGGGGCGTGACCGCCGGGCAGGGCGGAATACAGATTGTTTCTGATTAACACTCCGGCCTTCAGTGACCGTACCCTAATTAATAAACTATCACTAACTAGCCCTATCTGGCAGAACCTTGCCGAACTTAGTAAATCAACGGCAAGGCTGCCCGTATCAGCTTTGCTGTACAGTCTGTTGTTCTGAATGGGAGTCGACTGTGCATGTGAAGCGCATTGTTGTGATTCTAGGAAGCTTTAGTATGTTTGTATGTAAAGGTAGCAGCAGTACAATCAAAGCATCAAACAACAATACAGTCAAATGAAAACTGCATTCAGTAAAGAGCTGGCATTAGCGTGAGAACAAACAGTCCCCTGTGCAGGCGCTAGCAGTAAGCCGACGCAAACATGCGCTCGCTGTCACAAAGAAGCGCCCGTCAACATAATTAAGCGTCGGAAAAAGAAAACGACGACGCGGAATTACTCTGCCTCGCTGAAGGGAATCCGGTGACTAACGAAACCTTTATGCGGTTGCTCTGCACTTGGGAAAACGAACAAGAGAAAACAAGAGGATGTATCTACAGCTTTTACTTTTTAATCTCAATGAGATCGTTATCTCTCAAGAGGCAAAAGTTGCGGGGTGAGTATCTTGTTGGCAAAATATTATTGCCACTTATTATTCGTTGAGGCATCTTTTATCTCTCCGTTATTCCTTTCACGGTAAGAATATTCCATAAAACTGTTGGATTTACATAATATTATTGTAGCAATTTACGCCGTCAGTTTTTCAAGGTTTTTCCCAGAAGGCGTCGATGTAGCTTTATGAAAGCTAATATTTGTCCATCGATCAGGAGCCTGGTGTGCCCGAGCCATTATGTCGAGAGGATTGAATGTTAGTGTACATACTCGTACATAGAGGCGGAAAAATTGAATGTCCTCCAAGTGTTTGTTTTGTATTTCATGATCCTGTTGATAGAGGTCTCCATCCGGTGACACGGTTGCTCTACTACATGAAGTACATAGGTACTCACTCATCTATCATCAGAATATCACTAAATACTCTGAACTGTGAAATTATCGATTCCAACGAGGGTCTCACGAAGAGCTATGAAATGGTTTCCGTGTCACAATAATTACGTATCATTTATTTTGTATTTGTCACAGTCGTTTGTCACAGTCGTTTAGTTCCTGAGTATTGGCTACTTTCATGTATCATAAAATTGTGCGAAGCCTGCAGATAGCTTGTTTCATGACAAATTCAATCTATTTGGTAATTTTACATCTCGGCCAAAGTTAAATAGTTTGCTCAAAAAAGTATTCTGCAAATGCGATCACAAAAATGAAGGCAGCCCTTGCAGAGCAAGTTCAGAATGAGTTTTAATGCATTGCCTCAAGTGGCATGGCATTACATACAATATATACATACAATATGCATACAATGTTTCTGCACACAAGTTGAGAACTCGGGGAGTCTTCAGCTAAACACGAGACCTGCCGATGCTCGCATGAATTACTACCGGTAGTATGTTATGTAGGTAGGCAGGTACTGTAGGGCTGATCAGCTGGGAACTCTCAGGTTCGGAAGCCCTGGGGACAGGAGAGGAGTGTGTGACTGCGTAGTGTAGGGAGGGATTCACGCCGTAGGTACTTGATACGTAGTAGTAGGGTACTTACGACTTTGTATACGCGTGATGACCCTGATGATTATGTGTTGGCTTGATGAAAATATTATTTGGGTATTTTACTATTAAGCATGTATAAACGCGTGATGACCCTGTTGGCTTGATGACAATATTATTTGGGTATTTTACTATTAAGCATGTAAATACGCTTGTATTCAACTAAGTACCTATGTAAGTACGAAAAATTTGGTGGGCTAGTTAACGAGGTGAACCTAACGGGTTTGGCTGTCAAACAAGGGCTAGGATCTCAGTACTCATGGGATCCCCCTTGTAAAAACACTCGCATTATATAATATTCCACAGTTTTGCTTCCTCAAATGTAAAAACACGACTAAAAAAATCGTTAAAAAATATGAAAGTGCACTTTTTCCTCACATAACTTGGTCTCAGGAACCCGGCTGTCTATTGAATTGACTTGTCTATTTTTATTCGTAGTTTATTTTACTAATTATTAGGTTCCTTGAAGCAGTTTTCTCGTACTTTGTGTGGTTTTCTTGTAACATTTTTGTAAACATCTTTGCGCTTACACCGTCGTTTCAAAAAAATGTATGCGCTTTTCCTTTCCTATTTAAAACAAATCCTATACCTATGCTCTAACAAAAACTACTGAACATTGTCAATGTATAGAATCGCATATTCCGGCTTATTAACATCCGACAAACGTTTTTAAAGGTTGGCCGGCCCTGTTCGTTCAGATAGAGAGATAGATAGAAGATATTTTATTTACCCTTAAAAATACTACACACAAATAACCTTAAAACTATGTTAACTAATACTACTTAGGTATGTAACGAAATATGTTTATTTTGTGCGTAGCAGTGTTAATGGCAAAGATGGCATTCACTCAGCATTGTACTGGGTGTACACTGATGTACACCCAGTGCCGACTTTCAGTGAAGACCAGAGGGATCGTGTCACATCACGATTTGACGACCATGCACCTGGCGGTGCATCACACAAGACATCTAAATAAATAAACTAGTTATTTTCTAATATTAAAGTTATTCAAAACAATACCTGCTATTTCTATACTAATATGCAAAGCTCTTTCTTTCTCGTCTGTAAATTTCGGTGACAAGTCACCTCGCGGCAACACCATCTGCTAAAGTAAAACAGAAATGGCAAAATAATGATTTAGTAGTACGATGGTGGTGGCATCCCTGGTTACGCAACCTGCGGCCGCGGCGCGGGAACTGCTCCCGTCGCAAGTGACGTAAATTATTCAAATGAAACTTGCAAGAAGTTGATACCGTTTGCGTTTCCACTCGCGCGCCACGGCTTCACTGCAGCTTTCACAACATGCTCGTTTTGCATATTGGAGGAGCGCGCTGGGGCGGGAGACTCGTGGCAGACGGCCGTCGTCGCCTACCCACAGGTGTCATGAAAGGACATAATCGAGTTATTATGCAGTAACCAGCAGGTCTCGTGTGTATTCAATTATTGTTTATATAGATACACCACAGTTAAATGTGGTACGTAATCTATAAAATAGGTAGGTACTATTACGTAGGACGACGTAGGTCATTTTCTTCCACTTTGTTTTGCTGCTGTTTGTGGCAGAATCATCTAAACCTAGATAATTTAGCGTGTTTTAAATAACTATAAACCGGCTTGGAATTCCTAAATAGTGAAAATGTTAAAATTTCGACAGCGCGATATTTTCAAATTTAAAACATGGATGAAACGACGAATGATGACGTCCGTTGCGTGATGATGTTGTTGTATAAATTTTATGGCGCAAATATCCTAAAATATTAGTCTTTTGTGGGACCACCTCAAATTCATCCTTTAAACAATAGCGAAAGACTCACCAAAATCAATGAAGAATTGGCGAAGATTTCACCGAAAAGGTTGTGGATTGTCGTGAATCATAAGTATTACGTTATTCTATAAGCTTGACGGGCTAATACGGTCTAACTTATGTGACCACTTCGGGACCACTTCTTATACAATTGCAAAGCAAGAATTATTACAATCGGATCATAACATTTATGTATATATTTTTAATGTTTTTCTCTGAGGTATTTATTATATGGGCCCTAATGAAGTTACTTTTTGTACACTATCTTTGTAGCCTGAAATGAAAAAAAGAATAGACCGTTCAATCAGAGAACATACGTCATAAAAGATTATACATACACCCGAACAGCCTGAAAGCCTTCTTCAGTTCAGTTCAGACCGGAAGTTTTGTAGGTCCCTACCGACTTAGTACTTGTTTGCCAGCACTAAGGCACTCCACAAAACAACCTTCATTCCAGACAGGCACAGACCTTGTTTGTTTTGGAGAAATGCCTAAAAAAGCAACGACTTCTGGCGCCTATAATAACTTGAGTGCCCCCACAGCTTGGCTCCGCGCGTCTGCGAGTTATTTATCCAATTCGTCATTCATTATTAACGCTTGTCACTCATTTGTACCCTCTGCAGTGCAAGGGCAAGCGGTCTACAAGTTTACTATTTATTATTATTATTGCGTTTATTTTTATACGATGTTACCATCATAATCACAATTAGACAAAAGTGAAAAGGTTTAATGTCTTATAGATTCTAAACTTTCGTGATATATTTTATATCTCAGGTAGGTCAACCAAGTGAAATTGAGATGAAACGAAAGTTATATCACCGATAAATAAAACATTACCCGCCACCTAAAAGGCACCTTACATGACCACGCTAGTATTATAGCCTCTATGGTTGTCGTTGATGCTGCATTGAATCCATTCAAAAACTAAATCTACTAAAGCCAACTACATTCACCACCTCTGTGCTGTGGCGCGGTTAGCGAAGGTCTGCCTGCGATGCAGGAGGTTGCGTTTTCGATCCCTGCCTGAAAGCTTTCTCGGGACAAACGTTTGTACGATCTGCACATATTTCAGGGTGGTTTGATTGATTTCTATGCATAAAAAAACTAATTGTATTGTTATGTACTTTATATCAGTTATCTAGTACACATAACACAGCTTGGGGCTAGATAATGCTGTGTGAATTGTCCAGAACTATAATTATTTTAATGACCTCTTCGATAGCTGGTTCCTCTCCATGATCATCTACACATGGCTCTCTGACATCTCCATTGGCAGCTTGCTACGATCCCCAATAATCCACAATTCCCGCAATCGTCCAACTAATGTTAATTTATTCGTCGTAAAGCCTGAAATACGACCGACTCACTGTCTACGAGTGTCCTTCTAGGCCTTGCTATCAGACCTGCACATTAATTGGAACTTAGTGAGGTAGACACTGTTAACTATGTAAAATACATTAAATACATATTTTGTTGGTTTTTTATTTTACTATTATTATTTACCTAGCGCAAGGCGAAAGGCATGCTTGGAAAGTGGTCTATGTGTGTAGACATCATTAGACGTTTAGTACCCTATGTCTATAGAGAGGGTACTAACGGCTACCTAATCATGATCATGATGGTATATTCAACACTTAAATTTGATTGTAACCGAAGGTGAAAGTAGCTACCTACTGTCGGAAATAATTTCGGTTCCATCGTATTAGGGTTAGGCACTCAATCAATCTTCCATAAAAATAGACGAAATCAGCAGCTTACATCATCATCATCAGCCCATACTAGTCCACTGCCAGACATAATACAGCAGCTTACATAATACATAGCAACACAGTTCCAAGTTCCAATTAAGTACCTATTTATTGCAAACATGTTGTAAACTCGTTTACTATCTCATTTAATAGTTTGCGTCTGTCTCATATCATCCGTAGGTTCCTAGGTATATCTAATTCAAAAGACATGAAACTTAGCCAGAGTCAAGTTTAGGGCCAAATGAGGGAGCCACTGTTTGAATTGCGCGCCAACTTTATTCATTTCGGGTCTCATTACAACTTCGATTTATAACAACTGGTGAAGTTACAATTTTAATTAAACGAAAAATTGCTCCCCAGTCACCTGCCTATTTAAGCCTACGTGGAATTTGTTTGGCAAACTAATTTTTCAGGAGAAGTGACCCCTTAACAGTACTACCTTTTTCGAGTTCCTGGAACCATTAAAATTGTGTTTTAAGTACCTATATAGATAAGAAAAGAATAAAAAAGAAAGAACTAAAGAAACGGATGAAGTTTCGTCGTGTACATATTTATACCACAGAAACCGCTAAACGACATCACTCTCACGCCGCTAAACCAGCTCGACTAGCTCCACTCCAGAAAGCACTGAACTTCATATGCGTCGGAACGCTCATTTCACCTCTAGGCGTAAGTAAAATTACCGAATGGTTGAGTCGAAAGTGCACTCGATTTAGTTTAGATGATCCTGTGTTAAAACCCTAAAAACTAGACTTTTGCTTTACGTCGTATTTGTTCAGCGGTTTCTGTTGTCTTGATGTTTTTGCGGCTTGAGGAGTGGTGTGGTTTAGCGACTCCTGGGGTTGTAGTTGTATTCTTCAAGTGTTCAACTCACTGTTTCCAATCCGTTAATTTGTAAGCTGGATGATTGAGTAGAGTACTTAGCAGGTGTTGTTCCCAGCTGGCTTGCGCTTCCGAGGCTCAAGTGTCCTGCAGGTAATTTGGATATTGAAACAACCCCTGGCGAGGTGGCGACGGTTGTACGCTTCTTGTTCTGAAAAACAAACCGGAACGAGAGGCGGGCGCTGCAGGGGTGCCACATGTTGTTTGTTCATGATAAATCGTTGATATTTATTGACCGAATAAATGCTTTCTTTTTACGATGATCATTACCTGTTTAGTCTCTGCCTATAGTCTTCTTCCACGAGGGATGGTTTATTTAGTATTCGCGTGGCGGTTCCACCGTACTATGCGTTATCTACATTATATGTAGGTGGGCAGATAAGTAGAACAGATACAGTCGCTACAAACGTCTCTCTCTCTGTCTACTAACGTGCCGTTTTTCAGTCCCTCGGTTTTTCACACTTACTAAAGAAAATGGTAGTCATAGTCAAGAAACTTGTAACACACGAAAAGGTCAAAGGTATCTTTAACACATATACAAGCAGTGTGTTTTACTATTCTATTTCTGTAAGAGAATAAATCTCACAAATCATGAGATTCAGGCCAGAAGGAACATAAAGTTTGTGATCCTTCCTTACCCGAGCGAATCTAGTGTCCGGAAACCTAAAGATATGTCCCATGTAGTCGGTAAATTGTTGTTGCTCGTAAACGGCCCAGCTAACAGCACCAACGGGCTTTCCATCAAGGAACTGGACCGTTTAACGACAAACATGTCCCATCTACTGTTGGAGAGACGAGGAATAACGCTGGTTCCATTTAAATATTTTGGTTTAGAACTTTCTCTGCGAGATATAATATATGTAACTTGGTATTATTTCATTTTGCTTGGCATGCCGAATTTTGAATTCTAGGTATTTTTGGTATAAATACTAAGTAGGTACCACGCAGACCGTGACGGGTTGGCAAGTGATCATTTTTTTTCCAATGGATAGTGAAACGTATCTATATAGAAATACGACATAAATTGCTGTGCTAAAATGATCCCATCACATGCCGTGTTCTTATCGTTTTTAGGGTTTCAAAGATCGGTTTTGAAACCCTTATGGTCTCGCTTTGTCCGTCCCCGCTCTTTCTTGAATATCTCAGTAACTACTGCAGCTATTAACTTGAAATTTGAAATAATGATACATTTCGTGCGCCATTACTGATTTTAAGAAAAAAATATATAAATAAATGAAAAATGAAAATGAATATTTTCAGTACAAATTTTGATGTTGAAATTTCAAAAGAGACCTAGGAAGGCAAATGGGGTATCAAATGAAAGGTATCGTTTTGACCATTTCAAAACACTTTTTGAAATTTCTGTAAGTTTCATACTTTTTGAAATATTTCAAAAAAAGACGAAAAATTGACCACTCCCCCCCCCTAGCTCCGAAGATTGCAGACCGATCCATGTACAATGTATTAGGCGTTTGTAGATATCAATCTATATTTTACAGGAAAAATATAGAGAAGTCTGTAATAATAATAGCTTTTGAAAAATGGTCAGAAAGGGGGGGGGGGGGGGGTTTCAAAAGGAGGGGTACCTACCTATGTGGGGTATCAAACAAAAGGTATCGTTTTGACCATTTCAAAGCACTTTTTGAAATTTCTGTAAGTTTTATACTTTTTGAAATATTTCAAAAATAGTCGAAAAATTGACCTTCCCCCCCCTATCTCCGAAGATTGCAGACCGATCCACGTACAATGTATTAAGCGTTTGTAGATATCGATCTATATTTTACAGGAAAAATATAGAGAAGTCTGTAATAATAATAGTTTTTGAAAAATGGTCGAAAAGGGGGGGAATTTTTTTTCAAAAGGGGGGGTACCCACCTATGTGGGGTATCAAATGAAAGGTATCGTTTTGACCATTTCAAAACACTTTGAAATTTCTGTGAGCTTCATACTTTTTGAAATATTTAAAAAAAAAGACGAAAAATTGACCATTCCCCCCCCCGCCTAGATTCGAAGATTGCAGACCGATCCATGTACAATGTATTAGGCGTTTGTAGATATCAATCTATATTTTACAGGAAAAATATAGAGAAGTCTGTAATAATAATAGTTTTTGAAAAATGGTCAAAAAGGGGGGGAAATTTTTTTCAAAAGGAGGGGTACCTGCCTATGTGGGGTATCAAACAAAAGGTATCATTTTGACCATTTCAAAGCACTTTTTGAAATTTCTCTCATATTTTTTGAAATATTTAAAAAAAAGACGAAAAATTTACCATTCCCCCCCCCTAGCTCCGAAGATTGATGACCGATCCATGTACAATGTATTAGGCGTTTGTAGATACAGATCTATATTTTACAGGAAAAATATAGAGAAGTCTGTAATAATAATAGTTTTTGAAAAATGGTCAAAAAAGGGGATTTTTTTTCAAAAAGGGGTACCTACCCATTTGGGGTATCAAATGAAAGGTATCGTTTCGGCCTTTTTAAAACACTTTTTGAAATTTCTGTAAGTTTCATACTTTTTAAAATATTTCAGAAAATTGATTGTCCAAATAATTGGCAAATGTTTGAATTGAAACCCTCGGCGCGCGAGTTACACTCGCACTTGGCGAATCTTGTTTATATATGATATACATATACATATGTATATCATATATAACTATTTACCTATTTACTGTATTCTATTATATTTATCAGTTATCTAGTAGGTTAACCCATAATACCAAGGTCTGCTTCGCTGGGTTTTTTTTTTTATTTGCCACAGTCCCATACGTTTTCTCTAAGGGTTTGAGGTCTAAAAACATTACGTTTATTTATAAAGGTATATAAGTAGCATAAGATAATGTCGCTTCATACAAAATTCCTCTTTGTGCCACACGATAGCTGTCATTTCTGTTAGGAGTAGGTTGTATCTATGTGAGATCATGTTGTTCACAAGCATCTCCTCGGCTATGCTTACCTTCCTACCTACTGATTAGGTTTCTGGATAAAACAGCATATAGCGCTCAGGGATTCCGTACTTAGATATGTAATGTACTAACGTATTAGTGATGTGCCTATTGTACCTGAATGTCGTGCTCTGTCAATGTGACAGATATCTTTTTAATTATAATGAAAGCTCTAGTGGCTACTTGAAACCACTCTTTATAATTAGTTTTCCCCGTCCATTTGCTTTAAAAATATTTACCTTTCCCGCGGCACGCAAATTGAAATGAACATGCTCATGAAAAGGTGTGTGTGGCCAAGGTCACACTGGGACACGGTTTTTACTACAATTTTTGAATTCTACCTATATGTCGCCGCCGGATCGTAGAATCAGTACCTTTGTAGAATGGCTAAGCTGATTGTAAAACGGTACAATTGCCTGCTGCTTGTTAAACTATCAACGTTTAACAATAAAGCTAAATTACAAAGCCTCGAGTAAAAATAATGTTTTCCCAAAAAATCTGCTGTCTTTCTGCAATCGGCCAAGCCATTCTACAAACGTGCTGATTCTACGATCCAGCGGCGATATTTACATTGATGGGGACCGACAGCACGAGGCCGTGTGCTGCAGCTCGAGCATGGGATCTAAAACTATACCTACGAATAGATGTTAGGAATTCAAAGATTCAGTCAAACCACTCCGTCGGTTATTCAGAGGAATACATCGAACATTTATATGACATGTGTCGAGAATTATGCTGTGCCGCGTAGCATATGCTACGAAGCTACGTGCGTCTGCGCCGGCGTAGAGCTTAGGAGCTACGAGAAGCCACTGGATTACATTCTGTGCTCAACATTTATTTCTATTTTTGGCATATTTTATGTACTTACGTACCTACCTATATTTTGTACGTAATATTTACCTTGATATTTTGATATTCTCGTACTTCCAAAGCAAATTTATCTTACCCTGCACTAGTTTTGTAGGAACTTCTTACCCCAACCTTAACAAATGGGAAAATCTTGACAAACTTGTTTTCCTGTACAAATCAGTCACGGCTCCGTGGGAAGCGACGTATGACGTCACAGCGAGCAAGATTAATGACGTCATCAGCGCGAGACGGCTCACTGCGCTCGCCGGTATAACAATACGCTCGAGAGATCAACGAGTGCCTCATTCTTATTTTACTGAATTCTTATAGAGCCACTTTATTCTTCAACGTCATAAGATACCTAACCTAGTGTCCAATAAATTGATAGTATCCTTCTCGCGTAGGTAGGTTTGTAATAGCAAAAACTTATACCCTGAGCGAAGTCTCGAAAAGGAGGTTATCACAGTCTCTTGAGATCTATCAAGTATTTTTAAAATGATGCCTAAGTAATAACGGAAGATACATAGTTAGGTACCGTAGTCAATGAAGAAAACATGGAAGTGTAACTTGCAGTCTTAGGCCCGTATTAAGAAAGCTTGCTCAGTCTTCAATAATGATGTTGTATGGCATAAGCGTTACTCAAGCGTAAATGACTGAGCAAGCTTTTTATAATACGGGCCTAAGTCATAAATTAAATTGAATAGGTACACCCACATTTATACAACTTCACCACAACCATTTTTGTCATTGCGCAATCGTATAAAAAGGGTCCTTTTGAGAATCAAGTACCAGGGCCGCAGAAGCAATCATGTGGTCTCATTTAAACGAGCGATTCAACCCTTCGATCAGCGTCCAGCGATTGCGGCATTTGTCAGGGTCTGCCGAGATACAGCCTTTGTACCGCCCGCGCCGCGCCGCCTCTAAACACGATGGATACGATGGACTTCTGTAAGGGAATACCAATAAATGTATGTCGTTCAATTTAGTTTGATTGAAGTAGGTATTACAATACAATACAATACAAAAATGCTTTATTGTACACCAGAAAAGAACATTACAAAAAACATTTACATGAGACAAGTACAATGGGCGGCCTTATCGCTTAGAAGCGATGTTTTCCAGGCTACCTTTGCATGGAAGGTATTGATTGATAGTTGAGCTGTTTGCAATTATACCTACTACCTACTTTCGATTAGTTAGTAAACTCGCAACATAGAAATTTACTATTAGGCATTAGAAGTCCTACCTAATCCAGGTAAAATTAGGAGAAACTTAAAGTCTGCCTTAGTAGCTAGACTAGCGGACTTCTTTTTCACTTCTCTAAATAGCATTCTTCCTACTGTATTTATATCTAAATTATTTGACTTCAAGTTTATTTAAACTACATATCCTTTTGATTTCTGATAGGTAAAACTGATGCGAACTTATAAAAGCTCCTTATAAAGCTTCTTAGCTCAGATGAAAGTTCTGGATTATAAATAAACCCCAACAATGTGCCTAAGAATAACTTTATTAAAGCAAGCCGGAGACGCTTGAAAAGCTTTTAATCATATCCGGTGCCTCCTCCGTGAACCTTCGGTGGAAAAAAAGGCGAGCATAACACGACCTCGTTATTGATTCTTTAATGAAATATTGATGAGCCCGCGCCAAAGAACTGCTATCTAGAAGGTTGTCTCACCATGGACACTTCTGAAGAGCTGCACAGTGGCTTAGGTAGGCAGCTTGCCTAGTTGAGTACCTGTTTAACTAGAGATTGATTAAAGGTAGGTTATTGAACCAAATTATATTCATAACAGACACCTTGCCGTAGTTACGCACTTGCTATTTCTTCTTGCTCCGAACACAATCTCTTTCCAAATTTTAATTACGATCGTTTCAGCCGTTATGTCGATTTGTAGGCAGTTTCTTGTTAAACATCGTATATTAGTATTTTTTCAGAGATAAGTTGGTATAAATATTACCTAGGTAGGTTTCAGTTGATGTAGGCAATGTGTGCCTGGTTCACAGTCCCATAGGCTCTAATAAACGCCAGCTACGAAATAACTTTTATTTCGCAATCACAGTAGAATAAAACCAAGTTTGGAATGGAGCCAAAGCATTCAATAACAATGCCCGAACTACGCCCGTTCACCTAACTTTCAACCGAAGGGAAATGAAAATTATTTAAACAAGTGTGCGCATTTGTTCCCAAAATAAGGAACTGTAAAATACCATTTGAAAGTTCTACTATAGGTACACAACACAATATTAAAAAATACATAGGTTTTCTAATAAACTCGCCAAGTGCGACTCAACTCGCACACTCCGGGTTCCGTACCATAAGTATTTTACCAAGAGAACGACAAAACCAGTTTTTTTACTCGAAAAAAAAATGCCAACATGTGTAAGTAAGTACTGACGGCGCCCGACGTTGCCTAACTTCGGTGATCCGTAGGTACGTACGGACATTAGGCTCATTAATTATTTAAATTATTATGTATGGTAATAGCGGCAATAATTTTATGCACCTTGTCAAAATTTCAACTGTCTACCTTTTGTGGTTTATTCAGCGGGCTCCATGAACCTTTATCCTGTAACATCACATGTAATACAGGAATAAGCTTCTTGGCGGGCTCCATGCCCGCTGACAGATGGAAGAAACGACAGACTGACAGACAGCGGAAACTTAGTTATGGGGTCCCTTTTTGACCCTTTACCTTTGTCTACCTTTTACGGTTCGTGAAATACAGCCCGCTGACAGAAGGACGGATGGACAGACAGACAGACAGCGGAGGCTTAGTAATGGCATCCCGTTTTCACTCTTCAGACACGGAAACCTAAAGAGCATCCACTTCTAGCCGGCGGATATCCATTAAGGTTCTTCCTTATTCCAACAGGAAATCAATACCATAAATAAATAGGTACTTTGTTCCTAAATACCTACCTACTTTGCAATCACCTACAGAGCTACGATTAAAAATGAATAGCTGTTTGTAGCCTGAACAAACTGAAAAGATCGCTTTAGCTGTGATAAAAGTAAATAGGCATCCAGTTATGTTCACGGCTGAAATGTAACAAAGGATGATCGTAGCCAAGCGCGAGTCGAGCCGCGCGGCGCGCAGTCGCGGTCGCGTTCGCGGAGAGACAAAAGGGGCTCTCAACTGTAAACTCTTTATCTGTTCGGTTTTTCTGGTCGTCGCGTGTCGTTTCAAACGAAACGTTGCAATAAATTTCATAACAGACTCAATTCTTTTTTTCAATCTTTTGAAAGGGATAACGGGACCAAAAACAAAATGCTGCCCATTCGAGTCTGAACAGTTTAATTTGCTTACTATGTTGAAGCCTCCAACAACACCCAAGGATATTGAAGATTAATAAGAAGTCAAACATTTTCAGATCTTTTTTTTATTATGACTCGGAACTTTCGAATTCCGGTCAAGTTAGTGCAATCTAAATGAGGATTTCGAAATCGTGAGCGGATTGAAACAAAGGGATGACTTGTCATCTGTGTTGTTCAATTTAACCCTAGAACACATCATCCACAGAGTTGTGTTTCTCAGTGGCGGAGTGGAGCTAAATGGGCAACACAAGGTGATAGGGTATTGCCTATGTATGGTAGACGATGTTGCCCTGCTAGGAGCCAACAAGTGCGATGTCGTAGAGGCAGTTTGATGTTGGGAAAAGGAAGCTGCGACTGTGGCCCTCAATATTAACAAAAACAATACTTAGTTTATTTATTTATTTATTAATGATATAGGAAAGCCAACAGGGTATACAAAGCATTGTTATAGAATGGTAATTAGGAGTTTGTGGGCTACTTTCCTTCCCTACACACGATACACATTATTAATATTTATGTATTAACATTCAGCACACTTACATCCACACATTCACATTTATATTAGCTGGTCGATGTCTTTACGTTCCGTAACGATTTCATCGACCTACGCACATCACTAGTGCTGCGCCGTACATAACGGCTTTATGTACACGGCCACCGGCCGGCGCGTGGTGCGCTCGCGCAGCGGTCAAACCAGTCACTGACTAGCTCCCGCGCGGAACGCACGCTTCTCTTCTGTGCCTTTGCCTATTCGCGCGCTGCATTCTTTCGCATCATTTGCTTATGTATTTTATTGCTAAACCTTGCCTATGAACTATACTGTGCTTCTGTGATTTCCTTCCCACCTTCTGAACTATTTATATAAGGGATTTGTGTGCTGGACATTACACCATCGTGTCAACCGTGAGTGTTTTATTTATGACCCCGGTATACCTAACGAGGGACCATACATACCACCACCATAGATACCCCTAAACTGGTGACCCCAATAAGAGCATGGATAAGGAATTCAGAGACGCAGTTGGGCCGACCACGTCAGCCGGTACTAGTGAGGGGACAATGTCGATGAATCAGAGTGATGTTTTTAAAGTTGGCGTTAGAGTGCCACCATTCTGGGCGGAAGAACCAGAGATATGGTTTGCCCAAGTAGAGGGGCAGTTTTCGATATCTGGAATTACGAACGACGCTACGAAGTTCAATTACGTGATCGCACACCTCGACAACCAGTACTCCAGGGAAATTAAAGATCTCATTATCAGCCCTCCCGCTACGCAGAAGTACGAGAAGCTTAAGACCGAGCTTATAAAGAGGCTCAGCGCATCCAACGAGAAGAAAATAAAGCAACTGCTTATGCACGAAGAGCTTGGAGACCGCAAGCCTTCACAGTTTCTCCGACACCTGAAAGGACTCGCAGGCACTGAAGTTCCAGATGACTTTTTGAAAACTATCTGGACTAGCCGCCTGCCTCATGGTATCCAGACGGTGCTTGCAGGACAGCCAGCTACAGCTTCCCTCGAGGACCTGGCAGACTTAGCCGATCGAGTGAACGACCTTGCTTCTTCATCACCGAGAGTCAACGCCGTGAGCAATGCGGAAGCTGGCTCCCTCCTCAGCGAACTCACCAAGGAAGTAGCGGAGCTCCGGAAGCAGTTCCAGAAGTTGGCGTCGTCGGACAGGAATAGCAGATCCAAATCTCGCTCAACCAACGATCGAAACACTCGAAGCGGTTCGAGGCAGCGATCTCAATCAAACTACAGAAAGTTTCCTTTATGTTGGTACCACGGCAAGTATGGAGAGAAGGCGAGCAAGTGCATCCGCCCATGTGACTACACGTCGGAAAACTCCAGGGGCAGTCGATAATGGCGACTGACGATTGCCTCTCACCGTCTACGGGTCGCCTGTTTGTCACCGATCGTTCTTCGAAGACACAGTTCCTGGTCGACACTGGTAGCGACCTCTGTGTCTACCCACGGTCGGCGCTGCGGGATCGTCGTTCACGGACTGATTATAACTTGTGTGCTGCTAACGGTTCTAATATTGCTACTTACGGCTATATAAATTTAAATTTAGATTTTGGCTTACGCAGATCATTTGTATGGCGTTTTGTAGTTGCTGAAGTAACAAAACCAATAATTGGCGTAGATTTTTTAAATTATTACAGCCTTGTTGTTGATTGTCGCAATAAGCGTTTGATAGATAACTTAACTTCTATAACGGCTATTGCCACTTTAGTAAACTGTAACGATAACGTGTTCTCTGTAAAAGTCGTGACTGGTGAGACTCGGTTTCATAAAATTTTAGATGAGTTTCCGGAAATAACACGACCAGCTGGTAGACACAACACCACACCACACAACACAGTCCATCACATCCGCACGACCCCAGGCCCCCCGGTTTCGCTCCCACCTCGCCGCTTAGCTCCGGAAAAACTTAAAATTGCTCAAGCCGAATTTCAGTCTATGCTAGCCTGTGGTACAGCTAGACCATCAGAAAGTCCCTGGTCTTCACCATTACACATGGCTCCGAAGAAAAACAACGGATGGCGCCCCTGTGGTGATTACCGCGGTCTTAATGCCCGCACGGTCCCTGACAGATATCCGATTAGGCATATCCACGACTTCACTCACAGTGTTGCTGGTTGTAAAGTTTTTAGCACACTCGATTTGGAAAAAGCATATAATCAGATACCTGTCAGCCCTGAGGATATTCCCAAGACCGCCATCACCACACCATTCGGGCTATTTGAATTCCCATTCATGAGTTTTGGTCTCCGTAACGCTGGACAAACTTTCCAGCGGTTTGTCGATGAGCTTACCAGAGGGCTAGATTTCGTTTATTCGTATTTAGATGACTTTCTAATCTACTCTAGGAGCGAAACTGAGCACGAGGAGCACCTGCGCGAGGTCTTCAATAGGTTGAAGGAGTACGGTATGTTGGTCAACACGTCAAAATGTGTTTTTGGGGCATCTGAGGTGCAATTTCTAGGGTATCTGATCTCGGAAAGCGGATGCAGACCCCTGGAAGCTAAGGTGCAGGCTATAAAGGATTTTCCCCCTCCCACAAACGTGCGGCAGCTACGAGGCTTTTTAGGGATGCTCAATTTTTACAGGAGATTTCTTCCACGAGCAGCCCAGATCCAAGCCCCGCTGCATGCTCTTTTGACAGGTACGGTGAAAGGATCGCAGCCCATCCAGCTAACGGGGGACACTTTAGAGGCTTTCCAGGCATGCAAGGACAGCTTAGCTAATGCAGCGTTGTTGGCTCATCCAGATTGCGCTGCCAAGCTTGCTGTGGTTACCGATGCGTCGGACAAGGCCATCGGAGCGGTTCTGCAGCAGTACAAGGATGACGTATGGGAACCTTTAGCATTCTTCTCCCGCAAGCTCAGCCCCACACAGACTAAGTACTCGCCCTATGACAGGGAATTGTTGGCAATTTACGAGGCTATAAAATATTTTAGGCACATGCTCGAGGCCCGTCATTTTGTAGTCTATACTGACCATAAGCCAATCAGTTTTGCATTCCATGAACGGAAGAACAACTGTTCGCCAAGGCAGTATAGACACCTCGACTTTATATCCCAGTTCACTACTGACATCCGCCACATATCTGGCAAAGATAACGTAGTCGCGGATGCCTTGTCGCGGATTGAAGAACTGGGAGCACCTGTCAGCCTCGAGACATTAGCCGAAAATCAAGCTTCGGACCCTGAACTTGAGGAGCTTTTGAGTAAAGGCTCATCACTCACGCTTAAGAAACTAAATGTTCCCGGAAGTCGAGTTCCCTTGTACTGCGACGTCAGTACTTCAACTTCCAGGCCTTACGTACCGAAGTTACTTCGAAAGCAGGTCTTTGATAGCCTGCATTCGCTGAGTCATCCTGGCTCTACTGCATCTGCTAAACTGGTATCCGAACGTTTTATCTGGCCAGGTGTTAGGAAGGACTGCAGAGAATGGGCGCGTTCGTGTGTACCGTGCCAACGGGCTAAAGTCACTCGTCACGTGACTTCCCCTCTTGGTACTTTTCTCTTGCCTCGCGCTCGTTTTACCCAGGTTCATATCGACCTGATCGGTCCTCTCCCTCTCTCGCACGGTTTTCGGTATTGCTTAACGGCTGTAGATCGCTTTACTCGCTGGCCAGAGGCAATACCGATACAAGACATAACAGCGGAAACCGTTGCAAAAGCCTTGCTTTCAACCTGGATTTGTCGGTTCGGTTGTCCAACAGACATTACGACAGACCGTGGCCGACAATTTGAATCGGCCTTGTTTCAATGTCTGTCACAAATGGCCGGATTCGTTCATAAAAGGACGACAGCTTATCATCCGGCTTGCAACGGTTTAGTTGAACGGTTCCACCGTCAACTAAAGGCTGCCATAGTATGTCATGCTAACGACCGATGGACGGAATCGTTGCCATGGGTCTTGTTGGGTATACGAGCTGCCTTTAAAGACGACTTGCAAACTTCGTCAGCAGAGCTCGTGTATGGCGAGCCACTGAGACTTCCCGGCGAATTCTTCGAGCCGACAATTACCGGTACGACGGATGTTTCCGAATTTTCCGCCAGGCTCAGAAGTTTTGCCGATAAGTTGCGACCTATACCTACTTCGCGCCATAGTAAGCCCAGAGTGTTTATTTATAAAGAACTCGAGACCTGTGACCATGTCTTCCTGCGCGACGACACGTCACGTGGTTCCCTTACTGCAGCTTACTCCGGGCCGCACAAGGTGCTTGCAAGAAGTGACAAAGTGTTTAAGATTATGGTAAAAAGTAAAGAGATGACAGTGTCCATAGATCGGCTTAAGCCGGCCTTCACACTGTCCGTTCATATTGATAAACCCTCACCCGAAGTTGAACAAAAGCTGGTGACACGTTCTGGCCGTCATGTCAGATTTCCAGATTATTATCGCCCTTGACGGGCTCTGGTGGGGGGTGGTGTGGGCTACTTTCCTTCCCTACACACGATACACATTATTAATATTTATGTATTAACATTCAGCACACTTACATCCACACATTCACATTTATATTAGCTGGTCGATGTCTTTACGTTCCGTAACGATTTCATCGACCTACGCACATCACTAGTGCTGCGCCGTACATAACGGCTTTATGTACACGGCCACCGGCCGGCGCGTGGTGCGCTCGCGCAGCGGTCAAACCAGTCACTGACTAGCTCCCGCGCGGAACGCACGCTTCTCTTCTGTGCCTTTGCCTATTCGCGCGCTGCATTCTTTCGCATCATTTGCTTATGTATTTTATTGCTAAACCTTGCCTATGAACTATACTGTGCTTCTGTGATTTCCTTCCCACCTTCTGAACTATTTATATAAGGGATTTGTGTGCTGGACATTACACCATCGTGTCAACCGTGAGTGTTTTATTTATGACCCCGGTATACCTAACGAGGGACCATACATACCACCACCATAGATACCCCTAAAAGTTCATTCATATGGGGCGTAGGATTCTTCGACAACGATGCGGGGACATCTAAGTTGGCAACTCAAGATTCAAGGGAGTGGATAGATTTAAGCATATGGGATGCACAGTAATGGACACCAGAGGCGATGAAATAGATATTCAAGCCCAGAACACCATGCAGTGCAACACCACACAAAGTCTTGGTGTTTGTTATGAACCAAGATCCGCATTTACAAGACGATCACTCGCCCAATCTTGATGTACGCATGTGAAGCCTGGACACTCACCCACAAAGAAGCACACAAGCTTCTGGTGACAGAGGGAAAAGTGATCAGGAAGATCCTGGGTTCAGTCTTACAAGAAAACGGATCCTGGAGGGTGCGGAAGAACTGGGAGATCGCTAAACTAGTGGCCGAGCCCAACATCATTGGCGAAACAAAATCACACAGGCTGCGCTGGCTCGGTCACGTGCTATGGATGGAGGAAAATCGTTCTGTAAAACGGACTTGCGCCGGTTGGCCGACGCCGAGTCGGTCGGCCCAGATACAGATTAAAGGATGAAGTGGAAAAGGACCTTCGCTCACTTCAAGTCTTCGCACCGGACTGGATGGAGGCGGCGCAGAACAGAAGCCGGTGGCGATCTATTGTGTTAGACCTAATTCGGGATCGATGCGCCAGGATAGTAAGAAAGTGATATATTTTACCCAAATTATACCTACCACCTTAGCAGGATATATTATAGTGCTGTTTGATTCTCTTTCCTTCATTTGCTTATTGTTAGTGGAAATCATAAATGATGATAGGAGTTTACCCTGTAGATATCTGCACGGTTTCACCTTATGCTAATATTTTAAACTTTTCTATCACGACATGACAGTTATTGGTTGAGCGTAGCTAATTCTGTTTAATTTATATTATAATCAATTTTACTTTATCGGTTTTCGTTGCTGACTGTACCTAACTCTTTCTTCCCGCCACCGAAGTAACATGACCTATCTGTGCCGCCACTCGCTAATCTTTAGCGATGCCCACTCGCTTAACAAAAGCAATCCTTGAAGCCCAGGATTTCATAACTCTCACAGGATCCAGGAGTTTATCTTATGGATTCATACTTTTCAGAAAACGACTTACAAAAATAATATCTCATTTTACAACCCCCTAACCAAAATGGTTTATTCCGGAAATCCCCCACGTCCATCCCCCACGTGGGGGATTTCCGGAAAAAAATTCCGGAAATCCCCCAAATCGAATAGATCAGTCTCATGGGGGATTTCAGGAAAAAAAATTCCGGAAATCCCCCATATAGCTCGACCATAGAAATATATTAGTTCTTAATAACCTTTAACTCGTCACCGCTGGCTGCTAGTGGTAGACCGCTCACCACTACAATGAGAAGTCTTCCAAAGCAAAAAACATCAAATGCGATAGAATTTGCCAAAGACACTAACAGCTGTCGAATTGACACATACTGTCAAAATGACACATACTGTCAAAATGACACATACTGTCAAAATGACAATGTCAGATGTGACTAACAGATCGGGCTTGGGGCTAGACAATGCTGTGTAAATTGTCCAGCATTATTTATTTATTATGTCTTATATACAGAAAACAGACCGTTTCGACCAAAATTGTTAATGAATGTCGTATTGACGGTAGATGTCATAACTAAAACTATCATATCTCGGGAACTACTAGTGCTGGACTTTCAGTTCCTGTCTCAACTGATAGGTACGAACAAAATCTACATTTCTAATGACAGCTGTCAAAACTAAAACTATCATATCTCGGGAACTACTAGTGCTGGACTTTCAGTTCCTGGCTCAAATGATAGGTACGACCAAAATCTACATTTCTAATGACAGCTGTCAAAACTAAAACTATCATATCTCGGGAACTACTAGTGCTGGACTTTCAGTTTCTGGCTCAAATGATAGGTACGAACAAAATCTACATTTCTAATGACAGCTGTCAAAACTTAAACAATCATATCTCGGGAACTACTAGTGCTGGACTTTCAGTTTCTGGCTCAAATGATAGGTACGAACAAAATCTACATTTCTAATGACAGCTGTCAAAACTTAAACTATCATATCTCGGGAACTACTAGTGCTGGACTTTCAGTTCCTGTCTCAAATGATAGGTACGAACAAAATCTACATTTCTAATGACAGCTGTCAAAACTAAAACTATCATATCTCGTAGATTTTGTTCGTACCTATCATTTGAGCCAGGAACTGAAAGTCCAGCACTAGTAGTTCCCGAGATATGATAGTTTTAGTTTTGACAGCTGTCATTAGAAATGTAAATTTTGTTCGTACCTATCATTTGAGCCAGGAACTGAAAGTCCAGCCCTAGTAGTTCCCGAGATATGATAGTTTTAGTTTTGACAGCTGTCATTAGAAATGTAGATTTTGTTCGTACCTATCATTTGAGCCAGGAACTGAAAGTCCAGCACTAGTAGTTCCCGAGATATGATAGTTTTAGTTTTGACAGCTGTCATTAGAAATGTAGATTTTGTTCGTACCTATCATTTGAGCCAGGAACTGAAAGTCCAGCACTAGTAGTTCCCGAGATATGATAGTTTTAGTTTTGACAGCTGTCATTAGAAATGTAGATTTTGGTCGTACCTATCATTTGAGCCAGGAACTGAAAGTCCAGCACTAGTAGTTCCCGAGATATGATAGTTTTAGTTTTGACAGCTGTCATTAGAAATGTAGATTTTGTTCGTACCTATCATTTGAGACAGGAACTGAAAGTCCAGCACTAGTAGTTCCCGAGATATGATAGTTTTAGTTATGACATCTACCGTCAATACGACATTCATTAACAATTTTGGTCGAAACGGTCTGTTTTCTGTATATAAGACATAATAAATAAATAATGCTGGACAATTTACACAGCATTGTCTAGCCCCAAGCCCGATCTGTTAGTCACATCTGACATTGTCATTTTGATAGTATGTGTCATTTTGACAGTATGTGTCATTTTGACAGTATGTGTCATTTTGACAGTATGTGTCATTTTGACAGTATGTGTCATTTTGACAGTATGTGTCATTTTGACAGTATGTGTCATTTTGACAGTATGTGTCATTTTGACAGTATGTGTCAATTCGACAGCTGTTAGTGTCTTTGGCAAATTCTATCGCATTTGATGTTTTTTGCTTTGGAAGACTTCTCATTGTAGTGGTGAGCGGTCTACCACTAGCAGCCAGCGGTGACGAGTTAAAGGTTATTAAGAACTAATATATTTCTATGGTCGAGCTATATGGGGGATTTCCGGAATTTTTTTTCCTGAAATCCCCCATGAGACTGATCTATTCGATTTGGGGGATTTCCGGAATTTTTTTCCGGAAATCCCCCACGTGGGGGATGGACGTGGGGGATTTCCGGAATAAACCACCAAAATGGCCGTCAATACAATAATATAGCTAAGGATAAAACATCTGCACCTGACATTTTTGTTCCCAAGTTGAGCCACTTTACCAGAACTATAAAAACAATTAATTTAAGTTGTTCTTAGTACTAAGCTTACAATGAAGTAATTGTAGGTAGGTATGCTTAAGCACTAAAGTAAGTAAGTAGTCAATTGGATTTAGGTATCCTTTTATTACTTATTCGCTTCTTCCACTAGTGGACAAAAAATTGAAGCGAATAAAATCAATAACATCATATTTCTTATTTGATAATAATGACTATTTATAAACCTGTTTATAGTATTAAATTTGACTTGTATAAGTGCTTATTTTGTAAGCTTAAAGAAAATAAACGTTATTGATATTTGATATATTTACATAATTTTTTATTTTGTTTTTGTATTTTCAATTTGTTGCTCTACATGTTTTGTTCGTATGATTCTCTGTATGCACATAATTTGTGAAATGATCAAGTTCTATACACATAATATTTAAGTTTTGTTATATTCTGTGATTATTTTATGTTTTGTGCGTAAAATAAAAAAGTTATAACATTTTCGGTAACTACATGTCAACAAAGGGTCTGTTTTTGGGTTTTATCAGTTCAGTGGTTCGGAACATGTTGGACGCGCTGGCGTCAGGCATTGATGTTGTGCCTGAGGTACATATTCTACTCATTACATACATACTGCACTGAACGTGGGTAATTAAGGAAACTACATGGATACATATCCGTTTTACATAAGCGAAACGCGGAGCGGCCAAACGCTGCAACAATATAATTGGAGAACAAAACCTGCGCGTTATCTTTGGACTAGAATACCACGCTTTTTTCAAAATATGTAATTTGATAATAATTTAGTTAATTATTTGACTTTTATGGGGTTATGTTAAAAATTATTATTCGTATTATTCTAAATATCCACCACAACAAGATCAAAAAATCGTCAGGGAGCGAAATAATAAAAATAGTACGACTTTGTATTCCACAGGAAGGGACTGACTTTGTATTCCACAGGAAGGGACTGACTTTGTATTCCACAGGAAGGGACTGACTTTGTATGCCACAGGAAGGGACTGACTTTGTATTCCACAGGAAGGGACTGACTTTGTATTCCACAGGAAGGGACTGACTTTGTATGCCACAGGAAGGGACTGACTTTGTATTCCACAGGAAGGGACTGACTTTGTATTCCACAGGAAGGGACTGACTTTGTATTCCACAGGAAGGGACTGACTTTGTATTCCACAGGAAGGGACTGACTTTGTATTCCACAGGAAGGGACTGACTTTGTATTCCACAGGAAGGGACTGACTCACTTTGAGCATTTGATAAATTGATTAATTTTGTATTAAAAATGTTAAAATTCATGGTCTTCTTTTCATTTGTGACCCTATGTTATTTAGCAAAAAATAATCCTTATGATGAAGCCTTTCGATCGGTATGATAAGGCTACAGGGTGATTATTTTTCTCATGTAACGGGTTCGATTTCCGGTTCAACCATGCAATTATTTAATTAAATATAGGTATCTATGAATGCAGTTTTAATTGCTTTTTAAATTCAAATAATGTCTTCTTTCAGTAAAATGTTCCATCTACAATATTCAAGCTACTTTCCCCCCATGTGGCATATCTGTGGGACGCCGTCTATATGCTATTTTTAATGTTTTATTTTTAATGTTACTAGTTTTTAATGTTTTATGTATGTTAGTTTTAAGGTATATATTACTATGGACTGTAGCATAAGTTAAATAAGATCTGTAACTTTACTATGGTCTGAAATAAATGATTATTATTATTATTATAACTATTTATCATCATCATTATTATTACCCACCCACTGCTAATGTCTCATTCGTTTCACATTAATATAAATGTGTACATTTTACAGTACTCGTAATGTGAGAAAACACATCGTGTGGCACAAACACATCGTGTGGCACAAACACATCGTGTGGCACAAACACATCGTGTGGCACAAACACATCGTGTGGCACAAACACATCGTGTGGCACAAATACTAATTGTCCACACTAATATTATAAAGAGGAAATAGTTTTTTGTTTGTATTCAATGGGTTTCGAAACAACTTGACCGATTTGAAAAATTCTTTCACCATTGGATTCCTACATTATCCCTGATGGACATAGGTATTAGTATATACCCCTGCGAGGCCGGGCGGACCGCTAATATACTTATAAATGAACACATTTTACGCGACACAATTCTAAAAATTACGCTTGTTTGGCCTCTACCTTATACCTACGTCATAGGACGGACAAGAGGCGCCAAAATTCTATTCACAAAATAGGTAGCTCCAAATAAACTGCCAAAACCAAAACTTATTTAGTTACTGAGTGAAAGTAAGTATAGTAAGTACCCTTCCATTTAACCTATAATTGCCAACTGAAATGCCTCAACCATTCCTAGAAATCACTCAACCCGCCATTCTTTGAATAAAACATCCAGTCTTAATCTCGCAGTAGAGTTTTATTTAGAAATAATCTCTCCTTTCAACCTAAATTGAATTTTAATTTTTTGGATGTAAGTACAAGCTTAACGTCGTGATTTTGTGAATATAATATCCATAAAAATCTTAGTATGATTGAGTTTGGAATCTGTCAGCCCCCTGACCTGACAGGTTCCAAGTCTCCTAATTAAGTAGGTGCCTGCATTCCTTATGGTTTTACAACATTAAAGTTGTTATTAAATAAAACAGCTTACCATACCTAATTATATTGAAAGATTTTAGTTTTAAAATTGGTATTTTGTTATTGGGTACTAAAATTGACCTCAATCAAATTAATCGCACCGTTAAATCTAAACTTACAATATCGATTAGTTGTTTTTTTTTATCTTCCTTTTATTTCAATAAAAGTTCAATGAAGGGTAATTCAACTTTTATTAAATATTTATGACGGGTCGTCTATTACACATTTAAAAGAGGCTTGTTGTATTTACCTTAATATTTGTACTAAACACATCACTGCCGTGTAGACAAGTAAACTCATACACTGCAGGTACAAAACCACTCGCCAGAAGAGGGGCTCGCCAAACACAACCCTGGCTGGACCCATCGAGGTGGAAACACTGGCCCCTTCCTTCATAAATTATTTAGATTTCACACCGAGAGCCATGGGATGAGGAAAGTAAACTGTTTGCCTTGGTCCGTTTTAATTTTATGGAGTTTTCATGGCTTGACATTTTACCGTGGCAAAATGAAAGGCTATTTTTGAAAGAAAATAAAACAAAACCTTTTGTGCTTATGCCTTTTTTTCACATGTTGATAAAAGTTTAAAAAGTGATTACACACTGGACTATACATTTATTGCTCTATTTCTCTTTTCAGGTAAGTGGTTACTTTTGAAAAATACACACGGCACATCACTTTCTACCACGTGAATCGTAAGTATTCTTGGCTAAGAGAATACGACCAAGAGAATAAAATATATTCATAAAATATTTCGCACAGCACTCCTGGTTTAACGTTTGGCCAGCCAGCGCCATCTAACATTTTGTAGCCGAACTACGTAACAAGCTCGCTTTCGTTTTCATTTCAGGAGGGTTCTTACTGAGAAGGGACCTCTGGTGACGACTAGCGAGCGAAAGTCGAACTAAGTAGATAACGTAGCAAGCTTGCGCCACATTACCAGTCGTTCAGTCAGTTGCATCGCGTATCCAAGCTCTGAATCTAGGTGGCGCTTTTGTCAGCAAGATTTTGTATCAACTGTAGGGTGAGTTGGAACTTTCCAACTCACCTTCGTTTCACAACTAATGAAGTCACCCTTGCTATCTGTAGATGGCGCATTGGACTCGATTGAGTAGGTACTCGTTCCATTCTTGCACATGATTGTTGTTGCTCTCTGAGGTACTACTTAACGTAGCTAACAATTACAAAAAAAAAAAAAAAACATAAGTACCTCGCTTGTGGTTGGTAGGTACTGTAAATTCAAATTCAGGTCCGAGGCTCTTAAAATTTTGGTAAATAAAGTTTGGTCTGATTAGCAATTTCATGTTGGAAAAGCTTTCATGAGTCGAGGTCCTTATTGTGAATGCTTGTTCAGTCATAGATCTGTGGTCTTGAGTGACGTTTATGGCATAGTAAAGCGTTACTCGAGTATAGATCGATGTCTGAAAAAGCTTTCAAAATACGAGCCTAAGAATATTTTTTCTGACAATGTTTAATATCAATTTCGGCAGGATTCGAACCTGCGCCAGCCCTCAGTACGGGTGTGCTCTAACCAACTAAGCCACAATTAAATTTTCGTAGAAAATTTGCCCAGTGCGAGTAACGCACTATAAAGCAAAAAGCTATGTTTCGTTAGATAGATACGAGTAGATAGAAAACACTTTATTATACCGCGTTATGCGCGGTATAATAAAGTGTTTTCTACGGCAGGAAATAATACCAAAGAATACCTATACCTACCTCATATCGTACTACAATATGTACAGACAGAAATGCTTATAAAAGAGGAAAGTATAAGGGGCTTGTCGCTTTGAGCGATCTCATCTTGGCAACCTTAGGATGGAGTACTTTGTAGATCTTCATCACATCTTCCTATCGACATGTCTAGCAAAAGTATCTACGTATCTAATTTGTAAGCCTCCAAGAAAATTACCCAAATAAAGACAACAATAAACATTCTAAGCAAGGAGAAAGTAAACCGTCAGACAACGACAGGGCTATTGAGAACGCTCAATGCACTTACAAAACACGTCTAATTTAATTCCCAGGATTAATTCTGCAGGAATAATACAACAAAAGGAACCTAAGGAGACAAGGTAAATAAAGTAGGGCCTCGGGCAGCCGGTACCAGGCGCACAGCGCTGACTAAGAGGTACCCGATTGCGTCACGAGCCTCCTTCGCTGCATTTCTTTTGTTGACGTTTGTTGAGAGTTGCGCCCGACAGGTGTCGCGTTGAAATATCGGTACTTTTCCTGATGTTCTCCATGCTATACGATGCCTATTCACAAATATTCTACATGTATGTACATATATGTAGCTGCTCTAAACGACTCTGACGACCTCTGTGGCGCGGTGGGCGAAGGTCCGCCTGCGACGCAGGAGGTTGCGGGTTCGATTCCCGCCTCCGGACAAATGTGTGTACGATCTGCAGACATTTGTTCAAGGTGTTCTGGTCGTTTTCTATGTATGATAAAAATATCTATCTATGTATTATATTATATTATATTATGTATATCAGTTATCTAGTACCCATAACACAAGCTCTGCTTAGCTTGGGGCTAGATAATGCTGTGTGAAGTGTCCAGCATTATTTATTTTATTCTTATTTTATTCTAAAATAGCGAGTCATCACCGCTCTTCATCGGTCATCTAGGTAGACTACTAATAAGCTAGGTGGAAGCAAATAAGCAACAAAGAATTATCGTATAGATATAGATTGTAACAGATATTTTCGTAGATCTCTGCTCAATCCATTGGGAAATTAGCAACGGACATTTCTAGTTAATGAACATGAGTATCCAAATTTATATACGGATTATTTTGTGACATTTGCGAATAAACACGGGGCTTTGTGAAAATCCGGAAGTCCAGTGTGCTTTTCAATAAAAGCTGCCCTCGCGGGGAGGCTGTTAAAATTAGTTTCCGAGATACAATTCAATTTGGGACATGGGCACAGATGAAATGACAGTTGGAGAATCAACACGTTCACTTTGTAAGGCCTAAGGCATATACCCCACCCAAACTAGCGCCGCCACCTTCTTTGTTATATATTCTGTTTAACAAAGAATTTTCAAAAGTACATCTTCCAGTTTATGATACCTCTCATAAGCTTTTTTTAATGCCTCTGTAATAGTTTTTATAACACTTTTGCTCGTAAAGGGTCTCTTATTGCACCAATTTCATGTACTCATTACGCACTAGTGCGGTAATGTAATGTAAAACGCACGGTTTATCATGATGCTCCGTCTGTAGTGAAAGTGGTCTAAAACGAAAAGAACTTTTTTAAATCTAAACAAAAAAAAATATGTTAGAAAAGTGGTCAACATAATTAACTTTAGGAGATAAAATATAATAAATAAACATTAGTTCTTTAATTTAAGTAATTAATATTGATCATAAATTACAACCTCTGTATCTCTGTATCTGTATCCATCTGTAACAAAACAAAAAATATTTTTTAATCCTGGCAGTTTTTGTGCTTTTGCCTTAAAAAAAAAAGCGCTGATGCGCGCGCATCGCTAATTTGTGAAGAAGTAAAAATTATTCCGGGCGCTTTTCTTTTCGCTGTATTGTTTTTACTTGATAATGTCGTCAAGTAATGATGAATTTATTAATTCAACACCGCCAGAAGTCTCAGAAGCAGCGAAAAAGGCTACTCTAAGCCTCTTGCCCGAAAAATCGACCGATAGATACTTACAAGCGTGTGAAAATTTATTCGAAAGACCGAGTTTTATTTATTTACTCGCAAATATGTTGTAAAACGTCGTATGACACACGTGCGCTTTCATAATTACAGCCTCTGCTTACTTGTAGCCCTCGCCTACTGCTCGGGCTAGCAATATCACCTCGGCTGTAATTTTCAACCTACCGCACTTGTATCATACATAATGTACTATATTCTATGTAGTTTAGGCAAAGATACGAAAATAGATTTTGGTGGCCACCAAGGGCAACTTTAAAGGCATTAAAAAAAAGCTTATGATAGGTATCACAAACTGGAAGATGGATTTTTGAAAATTCCTTTGTTAAACAGAATAATAACATAAGGTGGTTGGCGGCGCTAGTTTGGGTGGGGTATGCGCCTATAATAGAATTATCTTTTCATCTTGTCAGTGTGTAAACGCACTTTGCAGAGGACAGACATCACATAGATTCAAACACTTTTCACCTAATTCCATCTCCCGTAAAGCACATTTTCCCCGAGATCCGTGGCAAGGTGACACAGACTGGGGCAAATCCCAAGAGGTGGGCCGGGGCCTGTTTTTATCTAGCGCAAAAAGGCGCCGCCCGTCGCGTCGGTCGAATTGATAAGCTCGGATAATTGTATTTTGTGCGTTTCACTTAATTATTGTAATGTTGTTTTAGCCTCAATTGTCTACCTAGAGATTAAATAAGAATACAAAACAGCGTAAAAGTTTGCAACGCTAAAAACTCCTGAGTCGAAATAGCGAGCAGTTTACGTTGCCTGAAAAGACAGCGCTAGTTGAAACTTTTGGTTAATGCTAAGTGTTGTGATTTATTTTAGTAACAAGTTTGCCTTTCAGTAAAAAGTCATACAAATATTTTTGCCTTTGTAAAGTTGCTTCGTTAGGTCCCGAATGTAATTACGAGAGTCGGCAAGTTCCGGCGCGAAGAGCGTCGTGACAAAGTCTCGTGAAGGAGGCTCGACGGCCTCCTCACTGTCATGATATCCTGGTGGGCTCTTGCTTTATGCAAGTAAAAAAACAAATGAATAAAAAGCTAAAAAACCTCTCAGTAGCTGTCTGTTTTTTCTAAAACTCAAGTTTTTTTGTTTATTTAAGTTTTACACGGTAAAACAAGACTTATATAGCTAGAAAACTTATTGGTTTAATATTAAATCTCCGAGCAGTGCACGGGGGATTTGATCAAACAAGCTTTGTATTATTGTATAAAGGCTTCGGGAGTCATTGACCATTCAGACATCTTTCGATAGCGGACAGTCCTGGATTGTAGCTACTTATACACAAGTACTTGCCTCGTCACTCCTCATAAGTAGCTTAGGAAGGGTGCCAGATTATAAGCCTCGGTCTGAAATAGCATTTACGTTGAATTATGATGGTTTTGTGATTTTAGATTGACTATGTCTGTACATTTATGTCAAGGAATAAGGAAAATAGTAACTAGTAATATTATTTCATAATGTTTCTGATAAATTGTAGAATGAATAGCGTATATATGTATAAGAATAAGAATGTATTTATTTGAAAATGTACAGGGTTACCTTAAAGTTATATAAACCTATAAGTAGCTAATTTACACCACTAAATACAATTATATAGGTATAAGCACAGACTAGTATAGTATTATATTATCTGTGGCACAGAGTACCTAGATAGTACGTACAATAAGCGGTAAAATAGAATTTTGAACAACGTTCGTGAAGAAACATAAATGCTTAAAAACTGCTTTATTTTTGAACAATCCTCGAACTCGTGGAATATTTTATTAAACGGTGCATCACCACACCACTCCTAGAATGTTAGGTACCGGCGACGCTCGGGGCGAGGACGCCATTTTATTAAAATGTTCGAGTTCTTGTATAATCTGTGATGTTATTACTTTATTATCTGTAGGGGGTCGCCTACGGCGCGGCGCGAACAATCTTGATCAAAATAAAAGTACCTACGTTTTTTTTCGGGGAGTGATAAAATGTTTTCGGTATCTTATGGGTATCTCGGAGATTTTTGCTGCGATTTATCCTATTACGTTTGTTTTAGTTTCTTACAAAAATTGAAGAAGGAAGCAATGCAATATAACCGAAGCAAATTCTTATCAACCATAGGCTTAGAATGTACTAGACCAACAGTGACAGATTAACGGTGTTACAAAAAATGAAATGTAAATGTGTGCGTGAAATAGTGCTGCCTTGACTCTAACATAATATTATCGATGGTCTTACGGGCGAAATGACACGACATAATGAGTTAGTTTAATAAAGTGATATAAAAAGTATTTTATATAATATTAAAAATCAAATACATTTCAAATAGGTAAACAAATACATAGCTAGAGCTAGGTAATCTGTTATTTATAAATAATTAATAATAATAAATAATGCTGGACAATTCACACAGCATTATCTAGCCCCAAGTTAAGCAGAGCTTGTGTTATGGGTACTAGATAACTGATATACATAATATAATACAATACATAGATAGATATTTTTTTATTATACATAGAAAACGACCAGAACACCCTGAACAAATGTCTGCAGATCGTACACACATTTGTCCCGAGGCGGTAATCGAACCCGCAACCTTCTGCGTCGCAGGCAGACCTTCGCCCACCGCGCCACATCGGTCGTCAAATAAAATGACTTGGTTCAGCTAGTATGAAATAATGTATGTTTATAATATAATATGGATATTTAATAATAGAGATAATCTCATGTTCTTCTTCCTTTTAGACTTGTTTAAAATGTTGATGTCTTGTGTTAACTAGTTTCAAGGTGGTTTCAGTGTTTTTGAACTTCCATGATAACTTTGTGAACTCGAGTTTTCTATAACCCCTTATCAGATTTTTTTTATATTTCGAGTGAATGTGACATTACAAACGTAATTTATGACTGTTTTTACTGAATTCTTCATAATCATTATTTCGTAATTTTTTGTATGAAAATGAGGCAAAAGAGCTTTTGAAAGCTTAGATAGGTTTCTCTTAAGATTCATCAAATTACATTGCTAAATGAAGAATTTTAGGATATTTTGTGTAAAAATTTAAATTGTTTGTTTACGATAGGGATTGACAAAGTGATGATGTCATTGTATCGATAGCCGATAATACGTGTATAATACGTGTCGGCCGGTAGGTTCGACGTGATTGGCTAGGCTTATCAATTATCATAGTCTTCGATTTGTAAAGTAGGTGCGGCGCGCCGCGGCGGCGTGGCGCGCAGGCCAGACAGTGAATGCGCTAAAACATAATAATGTATCTAAAAGTATGTATTGTGAATCTGTACAATAGATACGTCTTGTACGACATCGTAGGTAGTTAAAGCAAAATAACACGTTGGTGTCAAAAGTTGCTCAACAAATCTGGCAGAACATCTCAGACACGAATCTGCCGAAGCGAATAAAATATGAAGTCCCCTGCGATTAGCTACGCGGGCCCCCGGGGCCTGCGACCTACATCCGTCATGCATACACGGCACCAGGGAGTCAGGGTATGCTGGAGGTGGCAATGGTACGACTGTTGTGACGCGTGAGGTTCTCACGGTTGCTAGGGACTAACAATGAGTGTAATGTAAAAAAAACCTGTTGTTGGCAAATGTCCCAATTCTCATCGTGATGGGATGCTTGAGGTTCTCACGAGTACTAGGACAGTATAACTTTAGAAGTGTAAGCCAAAATAAAAATGCCACAGTAAAAAAAGTTACTGGGAACCTTTTATCACGCACGATGTACTGGGCCACTGTAGATTCTCATGAGTACTAGGAAGTTAGAACCTTGAAAGAGTAATGCTACTAAAATACAAATACACAACTGCAAACAAATCCACATTTTAGCAAAAAATTAAGCAATGTAACGACATTGCTTAAGTTTTTTGCTAAAAAGGTGCTAATGACATACATTCAACTCCTCTTCTTTTCTGAGCTCCACGTTAATATACATTCTACCCGGCTTTCAGAACACGGCAGGAGCTGGGCCTTTGATCACGGGCCATGCCCCAGTTGGCACGGCAAGGGTAAATTCCTTTGTCCTGTAGACAGGTGGCGCTTTTTGAGGGATCATCTCTTCCGATGCATGATGTCTTAGAACGGATAAGCATTATTGGGGGATTGGGCCACTTCTGCGGTTTTGAAATGTGTCAAAAAGACAAACGATTTGCCTCTTTGTCGTTTTCTTTGTCGTGTTATGTAAGCTAGCTAAGTTTTGTAAGTACTTTGTAAAGGATTCAGAAACATTTCTAGCACAATATTAAACGGCTTTGTCTTCCAAAACAAATTAATTCTGTAGTCTGTCTGTGCGTACCCTCTTACCTTATTAAACTTCGTTGAAGTCTAAAGTTCCCTCGTTCTGATTTGCCCCGGATCGTTTTCGAGGCCAGTGGTTTAATACCGGTTAATTAATTCACCTCCCAATATTTTCCACCTATTTCGGCCTCCCTAGTTACAGTATTCTTTTAAAATCAAACTATGTAGGTGTTGGTTTTATTTTCGTTAAATATTTTGTATGTAATGCTAAAATAGCCACAAACATCAATTAAAATTTTCATTTGCCAGACACAAACACGTATTCAAAGTTTCAGTTTGTTTTGGGAGTACTATCAAGGGAATTGAAGTATTATGTATTTCTGCTCTACTTGTTAATATTTCTGAAGGTTCCAAATATCTGACTGAATGATATTTATAATAACGCGAAGTAAATGTTTCATAAAAAGGTATCTCGGGGATCAACTTAACTTATAAACTGACTTACCTCTGAATATACTTTCATGACATTAAAAAGTTCTAAAGCGACCTTTAAATCTTCCCCTAACGGTTCCCAGAAGAGAGATACTTATAATAAAGATTAGAAATAACTCCACGCTTCATGTGCAGCGAAGTTAGCTCCAATCAATATCCAATTTGAAGAATTGTTGAGCTCCTCAGTTCTTCTGCTCGCCGGTGGCTGAGCAGCTCAAATCCAATTTAAGTTTGTCGGCTTTTGGCTATTCAACCTGCCGATAAGGTGGCTTCGCAGTAACTGAGAGAGCGATATAAAAAAATGCATGCATGCATTTTTGGTATTTATTTATGTAATTATCGACAAAGTCAAAAGGATTAAACCTTAAAGATGACGAACCTTACAGCCGCTTTCTTGAACGCTGATCAAATCCCAAATCAGTTGACAAAGCTATTAAGAATGTATGATATGCAGTTTTGTGTTTCAAAATCGTTATTTATCTCAGAATCTGTGAAAGCTACCACCTTCATATTTAGGGAAATGTTACTTCGAACTTTTATATTGGAGTACGTATTTTTAAAAACACGATTGGTGAAAGTTTTCTCGATAGTTTATTTTTTTGAAAAACAGATGTTTTACACACGTTTTGCTATTTATCTCAGGAACAGCACACTTTTCTTGTTGGGTTTTTGTTTTGTAGAAAAAAGGTAGAAGTTCTTCTTTAGTTACGCTTTTTTATTTTTCGATTGGTTGTCTAATAATCTTGTAATAAGGTAAAAACACATATTTACTTCGTGCGAACGCAAATTAAAAACATGTGTGTATTTTGCTAAAACCATTTTGAACCTTATAGATCGAATATTACTTTGACAAATACCCAAAATCGTTTCCACCAACGTCATTCGGAGGCTGGACGCCTCCTCGGATGGACGTGAGGTCACGTTACTTTTTTCACGATGACAGCTGACAAAATCATACGAATTACGATATTCGACAAATTTAGTTTTGCAGGTTCAATGGTTCGTTTATCATTGAAATAGAGTCCATATTGAGTTGCAGTTTTCGTTTATGGAATTTGCAAAGATTTTATTTATTGGCAGACCTATCAATTGAGTAGAATGGGTATATTTATTTATTTATTGTAAAAACATGGGTGTTTCCTCGTGACCTAACTGCTTGTCAATAAATAATTAATCTATTCATCTAATAACCAGTCTTTTTACAAAAAAATCTTTGAAATAACCTGAAATGTTTTGAAACTTCGTAATTTAAAATAAAACTATTACAATTATTGAAACTCAAAAACACATAGTTACCGCCAAGTTTTCTCAAAAAATGCAAGTGGCCAGTAACATTTTGGTGGGCTTCGAGATAAAAACTTTTTATTTTGCCTGTTTCTAGCCTTGAATTTTGAATTCAAAAAAATAAACAATCCCATATATTTTTGCCCGCATATTTGTTCGCTTGGATTTACGTACTTTCTTCCCTTTTTAGGGTTTCAAAGATCGGTTTTGAAACCCTTATGGTCTCGCTCTGTCCGTCCCCGCTCTTTCTTGAATATCTCAGTAACTACTGCAGCTACTAACTTGAAATTTGAAATAATGATACATTCGTGCGCCATTAATGATTTCAAGATTTTTTTTATAAATAAATGAAAAATGAAAATGAATATTTTCATGATGTTGAAATTTGAAAAGAGACCTAGGGAGGCAAGAGGGATATCAAATGAAAGTTATCGTTTTGACCATTTCAAAACACTTTTTGAAATTTCTGTAAGTTTCATACTTTTTGAAATATTTCAAAAGAAGTCAAAAAAATTACCTCCCCTCCCCCTATCTCCGAAGATTGCAGACCGATCCACGTACAAGTACACTGTATTAGGCGTTTGTAGATATCAATCTATATTTTACAGGAAAAATATAGAGAAGTCTGTAAAAATTAACATTTATGAAAAAAAAAACACATTGAAATTGCTTGAAAAGGGGGATATTTTTTATCGAAAAAGGGGCTACCTACCTATTGGTTTATCAAATGAAAGGCATTGTTTTGTAAATTTTAAAACAGTTTTCGAAATTGCTGTAGGTTTCATACTTTTCAAAATATTGCCATTCGAAAAAAGACGGAAAATTGAGTGTCCAAATAATTGGCAAATGTTTGAAAGCCTCGGCGCGCGAGTTACACTCGCACTTGACGGATCTTGTTTCAAGTAAGAACTAATATAGGTATTTTCCGATTAGGTGTAGTAATTTTTTTTTTCTAAACTTACGATTTGACTATTTACATACTCGTAGATAAGGGAATAATACAGATGGCATGTGCGTTGCTATTTGCACGGAGCTGCGTGTATTGTTTTTTTTTTTGCGTATACACGACATCCTCTCCTTCACCCACGCTCGTTCGAAAACATTTATAAATTAAAAAAAAAAAAACATTTTTGAGCTCAGCGCGTCACGTCAGACGCCTGTCCAACTGATGTAAACTTATCTAATTTAGTTGAATTTCAACCTATTCACTCTTGAGGCGCGTGGTTCAATCTGTCTGTATCTGTATTCTGTATCTGCTCGTCGCTGACTATTTATTAGAAGCAGTTTGAAATACCAAAATGTAACATAAAAAGAAACATGCAGTGGAAACTACCTGAGCTATGGATCAGAATAGAATAGATTGAAGTAGTGGAAACTAATCCAACCGCACGATCAGAGTGAAAAAAAGTAATCCATTAATGGTAGCTCAGTGTATCAAAGTCGACTGGAACATTGAGTTCTTCACACTTGTTCACACTTTCAGCGCAATTTTTTATTCTGATAATCAAATCAAAATGATACCTATATGTAGTTTGTAACAGTTTGCAGTTAGCTCAATTGTTTCAATTGTTAATACTAGTTTTAATTTAACTCTATTATTTAAAACTAGTATTTGATTGTAATTTTCTTTCTTAACCCTTAATCGCGTCAAAAAAGTCACACTAAAGGTCGCGTGGGGTATATTTAACCCCAACTCTAAAGGTGAAATAAAAACGCTATTGACGATTTTAGTATTATATTTAATATAAAATTTAGAAATAATCAAATTTGTACTAAGGATAACAGTATTAATAATCAGCATTTTAGTTATAGTAAATAAGAGATCAATCAATATAATGTAGGAACTATTTATACGGTACATTCATCACATGTCATGATGGAATGGTCATGACAAACGTGCTGTTGGCATTTGGCACACACAAATCATATTTTTTTGTCCTTCGACCGTGGGCAAAGATGGCATCTTTTATAATTTGTCGATGGACCGCCTCTGGACGTGGAACCAGCATCTTGAAGTTCAGCATTTTTCTTCATACGTTTTTGTATGGCCCGGGGTAGTTGCGGTATTATAGATCGACTTTGTTAGTGAGCCTTTGTCAAATTAACTGCAAGGTGTTTGAGAAACTTTATTCTGGTCAGTTTGTTGTCAATTTTGCTCCAATATTTATTAAAAAAAACATAAATTTGTTAATACCTAATAGTCAAAAAAAGTACCCACTAACACTCGCGTGGGGCAATATATACCCCAGACGCGGTCTCTAGACACAACCACACAGTATGGAGCGGAGTTATAACACTTCAAAACCTTACTGGGGTTAAATATACCCCACGCGAGTAATTAAGGGTTAATAAAGAGTAAGTTTGTAGAAAATCTGATGACAAAGAAAAGATCTTCTATTTCGGAACATACATAGTATGTATGTTCCTAATTAGAATGTATGTATGTATTACATACATATATGTATACAGGGTGTCCCATGATGAGTGTTGCTCAAACTTTGCATGATAAAATGTAAAAAACGATATTTCAAGTTTAAACATTGTCTTGCAAATTACTGGTCATACTTAGTCAAAATATTTCATAAACCTACTTTTTTTATACATTTCAAAACTAAAACCTTTGAAATTTGTTTCAAATTGTAGGCACCATGGCCAAAAATGTGAACAAAGGTAGTACGGGAATTTACCAAAGTTTCAAAATTTTAATAAGTACCAAAAGCTTCCTTTTTTTGTGTCTGATTGGCCTTGCCCCTCTGCACAAGTGCCTTCAAGATTATCCACTCATTATGAGACATCCTGTATATGTAGGCATTACCTAATTAATATTTGCAAACGAATGTTGATGTAAATAAAGAGCCCTCTGTCGTCTACATCATGGCCATCATACGAGGCTCAGAATCATAGCGCCGCCATCGTACTTAGTCTGCGAGCGATCGGAATAGGATTGAAATGAAACCGGCAGGAAATTTACTTTGATATGGTTCTTTGATATGGTAGATGTTAGCCCCTTCTAGGTATAGTCAATTTGTGTAGGTCTACGTGTAAATAAAGAGCCCTCTGTTGTCTTCTTTGGGAAATTTTACATCCTCGAAATCATTACAGGGCCTACTATCGCAGACTCTTAAGTTGACACACTGGTCAAATCAAATTGGGTTGCACGAACGCTGATTACACAAAATTATCTAATATATATGATACAGAGGTAGTAAGAAAATGCTTTTTACTACTTTTTACTATGTACATATGATCATCTTAGGATTGTTAAAGTAATAAGTCCTTCAGATCACTCATCATCAAGCCTATATCAGTCCACTGCTGGACATAGGCCTTCCTCTAATGACCGCCATAGCGCCATGTCTTCAGCTTATCCAGCATCTGCCAGCAGTCTTTCGCAAATCGTCGTCCCACCTGGCCGGAGGGCGTCCTACACTACGTTTGCCGAGTCGCGGTCTCCACTCAAGAACACGTTTACCCCAGCGGTTGTCGGTTCTTTTCCAAATATGGCCAGCCCACTGTCACTTCAGCTTGCTAATCCCTTGAGCCGATTTAAGTCGATAACCTTGGTTCTCTGTCGGATGTATTCGTTGCGAATCCTATCCTTCAGAGAAACACCGAGCATAGCTCACTCCATAGCTCGCTGGGCGACTTTAAACTGGTGGACCAGCCCTACCGTGAGTGTCCACGTCTCAGCTTAAAAAATGAAAATTTTGATGTTTCTTACTTCTTTACGCCAAAACTACTGAACGGAATGGCAGAATAAGCTTTAATAATAATTAATTTCTTTATTGAGACAACTTAATCTATTATAACTTAAAGCTAGAGGGTTAGTACTTAATGCTAACACGGATTTGGTCCTCTGATGTAGGGTATACATCAGAAGACATCAAATTTGGTGGATATCTCAATCAGGATGTTGTTACCGATCCTGCTGGTTCTGCTTTGCAGTGAGTAATTCTTTTGTCTTTTGGGTCAGTCAGCTGTGTGGACACGCACGCACCAAAGGTTCTGCCAGAAAACTGGTGTGGTGCGGTGTGATTGAATGCTTTTTATTGAGAAAATGATCCTTAAGCATTGTGAAATATAATAAAAACACTTTTGGAGTACCAACCTGTTGATTTTTTAGATGTACCTGGTTTATATTAAAACTTAGCGAAACACAGTACATTTTAGTAATTATTTCAGCTGATTCGACTAAAATCATATAGTAGTTGATCAATCACTGATTTGACTAGCGCTTGACCAAAGAAAAATGCCTAATTAGCGTTCCAGAAACCCTTTTTGATGAGACAAGAGATTTGCTTCAATGATTTGACACGTAGTGAAAAAATATTAAGTCTATGGATTTGACAGACTAGCCAACTAATCTCAAAGTACATACGTAATCAACGTTCTAGCAATCTAAATGACACTTGAATATTTGATCATTTATTAGTTAATTATGAAGATGATCTGCGTTCGAGAAACCGGCCGGTAATCTTTAAAAATCAGGAACATCCTCGTCGAAATTCCTATACATGAAAACGCTCCGCTTATGAACACAAACGGTTATTTACGATTTACTCATGAATAATTTCAGGATAGTAAGTAATTATGATGCTGGCATATAGGCTTAATATTATTTACGTACGTTTTTATATTCACTATCATTGTCGAGCTATTTATAATAATAATAAAACTGGACGAATCACCACATACATACGTAACATAAATTGATATTTTTTATTATATTATATAGAAAACGACCAGAACACCCTGAACAAATATTTGCAGATCGTAGAAACATTTGTCCCGACGAGGCGGGAATCGAACCCGCATCCTCCTGCATCGCATTCAGACCTTCGTCTTCCGCGCCACAGAGGTCGTCAAGTTAAGAATAATCACAGAAGTTTGTTGTGCCATTTTTGTTGGTTTTATTGCTTCAATATTATGTGTTTTCTGTAAGTATGTTTGGGACAAATCTTGCAAATGAATTTTAGACCAGTGATGCTCAACCGATTGACCTGACATTTTTTATGCTTATGTAAGTTCGTAGACAATGCAATTTTATGGTACCCATCGAGTTGGTCTGATGCCGGAGACAGGAAGTGGCTTGGCCGGTGGAAGTCTGCAACTAAACGACTTCCTCCGTCGAGTTTGAGTTTGTTGGTTTTGTGTTACCAAGCACATTGGTTGATCCTACATCTTCTATAATCTATAATATAAAAATGAATCGCAAAATGTGTTGGTAAGCGCATAACTCAACAACGCCTGGACCAATTTCGCTAATTCTTTCTTTGTTGTGTTTGTTATTGTCAGGAGAAGGTTCTTATGAAAGAAAAAATTAAGAAAGTTGGAAACATAAATTTCCACGGGGGCGAAGCCGCGGTTCGCAGCTAGTATATGATAGAAACGCTTGGCTTAAAAATATTACATGTATTTGTAAGTAATGCCGACTGTGCCCGGAGCGGGTTGATGTCGGCTACATTATTTTACAGAATCACGTCGGTGACACGTCCATAAGAATGTCGGCGGCATGTCCACCGCAAATAGCGTGCTGTGTCGGCGGCGTCGGCGTCTTTGGTGAAGTAAAACACTTCACTGAAAGATGGTACCTACACACCATTCGAAACAGCTAGCAAAACATTATTTAAAAGTAATCGGTGCTGTATAAATAAACTATCGTAAATATCGTGAATAATAGATGCAAAGACCTTCATTTATTAAATCAACTGTTTTCCTCACAAACAGGCAACGTCTGATAAAATATGTAAAAGGTAAGCGAAAGTTAAAGCCGAGTGTTTAAGGAGTGGAGCGATCGCAAAGTAATTTATAACTTTTGGAGGACATCCTGAAAGCAGCTAATCACGGCCAGCTCTCTGCTTCTGGACTTACGAGTTTGAGCAAACTTGGGAAGGAAACCGGCCGGCCGTTTACAACATTCTTGAAACTGTCTGTGTATAGGTTGATCAGTTTTACTTACATTAGAATTATTTTATTTCATGTGAGAAGCGAACATCTTGAAGTAAAATGTGCAGGATTAAATAAAGCTCAACAGCTTATGTAGATTATTTATTTTGTAATTTATTCTCAAATATTTATGATACTGCATGAGCTCCTGCGTTTCAGTAGAATACCACGCCGCAGCGGGACAGAACGATTAGCATATTGAGGTACGCGTGCGCCGCGAAAGGAGACGTTTCCCGAAACTATACGCCACACACACTCTGCTCATCTGACTATATGGTCTATAATTTGTTTATTTATTTATTCTTTATTGCACAAGAAAACAAAACAAAATACGTAGGTACATAAAACATTAAATTTGAAAAATATGGCAAAGGCGAGCTTAACCCTAAAAAGAGTTCTCTTCCAGCAAACCTTATTGGGAGAGAGAGAGACCAAGTTATAAAAGTGGGTAAATTTATTTGTATTATTCTACTTCCTATAATACAAAAAATCCGGAGTATACTGTCGCAGTCCAAAACGTGCCCTCCTCACCACAGCTTCAACATCAAGGGAAGTCCATAGGCCTGATAACTCATTAACCAAAACAGAAATTCTCATAGGTATCAAGACGCTATCGTTGTTATGAGTAAACTCTTGATATTTGTTCAATAACAGTAAGCAAAACACGAGGCAGCAACATCAACATATTAAAATAACATGTAAAAGTACGTACAAGTTGTAATTTAATTATTGAGCGAACTCCGGAACTCGGAGTTGCTAAGTAAACATGCCGAGAAAATGAACTGTACGGATTCCACGTCGTAAGTAGATGATTGGAGGCGGGGTGGGCTGGTTCTACATCATTCATGACTATATCCAGCTGTGGGTGTAAGCGGACTGATGATGATGAAGACTCGGAGAATACCTACCGCAGCTTCTAACGGTTTTATTTTGGGATAAAAACCTGGATTAGCTGAAATTTATGTTCAAAGCTACGTGGATTTTAAACTTCAGAAGTTTTGGCTTGAAGAGGTAACAGAAGTCTAAACGTATTAGAGTGCATGTGAGTGAACTATCTTCGAAAGACATCGTAGCGGTCGCAGGGAGTGAGTGGTGGATAGAGTTGGCTCAGGCAGGACTGCTATTTGTGGTGTCGTTGTATGGAGAAGGCCTATGTCCAGCTGTGGGAGTGTATTGGCTGATATGACGATAAACTAGCTTCTGACCGCGGCTTGGTACGCGTTGTTCGAAAATGAGTCTCCCTTCCCCTATTTCACCCACTTCAAGATTATTTTATCGATATGTTATACATATTGTATATTATTAGTATCCAGGTATTTAAGGAAGGATATGAACTTTTATAATAACTTACATTTAATCAGTCCTTCACTCAAGCGAAACCGAAGCTAAAAACGAGTGCTTAATAATCTGAAACATTCATAAAAATCGATCCGCCACCGTTTAATATTAAATTTGCGTGAAAAACTCTGCGCGAATATCGCGCGAAATCCGCTCACGTAAGCAAGTTTCACGTGCTCACGTACATTCACGGGCTCAGCTGAAGTTGTGAAAAGCTGACGCAGGCCGCAGGTTTAATGTAGTTACTAACAAACAGAGTCGGGATTATACACCTTGTCACCAAAGCCTTAAAATTTTAAACAAAAGAGCTCTGAGTTAAATAATCAGATATATCATGAACTTTTCAATGAAAATGAATTTAAATCTCAGCGGTAACAACCTAGCAAATCAATCATCCTATAAATACAGTAGCTGCAGCGACTAACCCGAAAAACATAATCAAAAGGTAGTCGCGATAAACATATCATTAATCAATCAATAATAGGTAAGCATCATCAGTAAGCATCTCGTACATGTCATCTCCTTGCGGTTCTTTACAATCTCGTACAGGTAGGTACCGCCCCCCGTGCTGACGGTTCATACTTGCAAGATGCAAATAGTGAAAGTACTCCATCTGTTCATCATCTCACATTCATGCGCTCTTAGTCGTTTTGAGGCAGAGTCAGGTGCATAATTAAATATTGGTTCAAATCCACTTTTCTGATGTGGACAAGTTCCAAAGTGGACGATGCTACCGCAATAATATATTTTTTATGTGACTTGAATACTAATATTTTATAAAAGTAAAATATATTTATAAAGAATTGGGTGAACATTCAGAGAAACTGTGACTAAAATAAAAGATTGATTGAAATACCTAAATATTGCCAAAAAATTCATTCAATTGTACTTTATATTTTTTTTTTCACAAAATTTAGGTTTGATACGAGAGTAATTATACCTAATGTAGGTACCTATGCTATACTAGGTATGTACCTATACTAGGTAGGTTTATATGAACCATCGTGAATCGTGATCTGCAAGCCTACACGCCCACCCCATTCGTCCCACTCGTCCCAAAAACTGAGATTTAGACCCTTTTATTGAAGTTATACAAGGGATTTCCACATTAGTTATAGCCAACAGGTCTGCTGCGGTATGAAATGGGACAATGCGGGAACGTGGCGGGAACAGATGCCATAAACTGTACGAGGAACTGCTATCTTAATGTTGCCTGAGACAATAGCACAATGCCTTGGAATACGACGATTGATATGGAAATTGCTTACAATTATACTTATACTAGATTAAACCTTAATGAATTAATGAACACTTTATTGTACTAAATATTAACATAAAGAACTTTTATATGTATATATATATATGTATATACTTAAATAAAAAACAAACAGTGTAAAAGGCGGCTTTATGGCTGAGTGCGATTCAGCTTAAAACTAAAATCTACTGAAACAATAGATACCTTATTGTATCTATTGTCCAGCATTATTTCTATTTATTTGTTTAATTATTAAAGTTGGTAAATAATATAATTTTTAGTATGTAAGCGTAAGCATTAACTTGCATGGTATTTTGTGACTTTTGGTACCAACAATTTGATAATTTTGAATTAGGTTATCCATTTGTTTATATGAGCTGATCCGCCATTTAATATTGTAAATCAGTCGGCCATTTTCTCTTGACGACTCAGAACAGACATGACGCCTCGCCAAATCAAATAGCTAAAAACAAGCAAGAAGTTCATCCCGGTAGATATAAAGATTACGAAGCTCCACATAAGGTTGCTATCCAAACATCTAGCACAAAGGCAAGCTTGTGGCACCGCGGGCGCGGTCGTTCGCAGCAGAGCAGCGGTTAAACGGACCGGGGATTACCGTTGTCTTACTCGTTAACATTCGCAACTAAGTACCAATGAGGTCTGGTCCGGTCCGTCCGCTCCGCTAACCTCCTGAAGCTGTTAAAGGGAGTTTTTATGTGTCCGACACATGGCTTACTTACCTACTCCTGAGCTCCGAGCGACCAGTGGGCCAACTAATTTGTTGATTTGTTGTGCGATTTGTGCTTATGGTAGACTGGACAATAATGAAATTGCATTGTTATTTACTGCATAAATCTAAGTCTAAGAAATTAATTTCATGATGACAATTGTAATCTTTACTACCCTAGAAAATATAGCACATTTGGTGCGGAAAAATGGAGTACTACCCTAGATAACAATCAATTTTGTTTTTATATTGCTCATTTTAATTTGTATCGAAATTCTAAACAACTGCCTGGTTCATAGGAATATTAGCGGGTTAACTACGAACCTAGGTGTTGTTTTTTTATGTTTTCATAGTAATACATTGAATAGTGATACATTGATGAGCAGAATAAAGAAGGTTCCTGGAATGTTGTAATCTAGCTCGATCCGTACGCCACGCTAATCGCCTCCCAGATGTATGCGCTGCGCTACGCCGCCGCACCTCCCCTAGCTCTGAGTGCGGTAGCGCAACGAGCCGGGCCGCGGCGCGGCGGCGCCTAAGCACACATTACGTCGAATAATGTCTAAACTTGCTCTTCACTGCAACATATGACACAAAGCTTTCATCGTTTTATGAATTCTGTAATGTATTCTGTGGAAATACTACTATTGAACTAACGCGCAGTAAGCGTATTGAAAGTGAGATCGGGAACTTATCAGAGTCCATAAAGTCGTCCTAGTTCCCAGGAATTATGCTGGTTTGACTCGCAAAACAACCATTGAAAATGGACTAATACACATTCATTTACTCGGGTGCATAATACAATCCGGTTATTTTGGAAAGTATCAATAATTTCTAACATATTTCGCATATGACATGGTTGTTCAAGTCGCCCAGCGAGCTATGGAGAGGGTTATGCTCGGAGTTTCTCTGAAGGATAGGATTCGCAACGAATACATCCGACAGAGAACTAAGGTTATCGACATAGCTCGAAGGATTTGCAAGCTGAAGTGGCAGTGGGCTGGCCATATCTATCTCGAGAAGAACCGACAACCGCTGGGGTAAACGTGTTCTTGAGTGGAGACCGCGACTCTGAAAACGTAGTGTAGGACGCCCTCCGACCAGGTGTTATGACGATTAGCGAAAGACTGCGGGCAATGCTGGATGCGGCAAGCTGAAGACAGGGCGCTATGGCGCTCATTAGGGGAGGCCTATGTCCAGCAGTGGACTGGTATAGGCTGATGATGATGATGGTTGTTCTGCTCTTGCTGTATGGTATCGCATCGCCTATCCTCTCCCCAGTGTAATTAACCCCCCCCCCTCCCTGCTGCTATCGGTTCTTACGGATTGCCTCCGTATTGCATGCTTTCTTCGACAAGCACAATGCAATGTTTGTGGTCATGGCCTTTCTATGAACTGTTTTTTGCCTTTTATAGATAAACCGGATATCAAATACTAACATTTAATTATTAATTCTGGACTTCGTGTTGCACCATCATCGTTACACCGTGTTTGTGCAAGTAACATCATGTACGATAAGGCTCCAAAATTAAACTTAAAAAATTACATAATTGCCCTGATAGCAGCAAGCTGTATAAAACTTTTTTAAATTACTTGCTTGGATGAAACAATGAAACCTTGTTTGTTCGATCCAAGCATGAGAGTAGTAAGAAACATAAAACTCTGTATTCCACATACAGCCAGCACAAATCAATGCTATTCATATCCCAAACTGACCATACCTCTTGTGTACCCCTGACCCGCCCCGGCCCCCCCGCCCGCGGGTGTACCGTACAGATTTTATCGTTACGATACTATTCATGAAAATGTATGAGATCTTATACAAATATGGCGGCTTATTGCACGACCTGCCTCGGAATTACCTGTTACGGCTTTTTGATGTGGAACCTTCTGGATATCGAAGTTGAGGGTGTTTGGGAGGCACGGGACTAGACCGCACCGGATCGTGGCCGGACCGGGACGAACAGAGCTGCTTATTGCCAGGGTGCCCTCAGTCAACAGTTTCTTTCAATATGGTCTATAAATGCCAATAAGCCTTGTGTGCTTGTGTGCCCCATTGCTGGGCAAATGCCTTTCCCTGGTCATGTCCCTGATGATGTATTATTGAGCTGTTTTAACCATAAGCGAAAATCTTTTCTTCCATTTCCTATCACCGTCATTTACTTCTAAAGCTGTGCTTTTTATCCTCTTATAATATGTTTTCAAAAAAAACAGAATGAGAAAAAATTCTATTAAGCCGTTGTTTTAAGTTGAAAAAAAAGGTCATCATAGAAGTTTATAAAAAAAACAATGAAATAAAAAAAAAATAAGGTCCTAGGATAGTACACAGTACGTCAGGACTCAGATGGCAATATACACCCACCGTCTATAGGTATCTGATAACATCAGACGGTTAGACATTGACAAAATGTTAGTTTCTCCACCCCTCGTTAAACGGCTCCATGCGTGTGCCTACTGCCTATCTGAAATGTTCATAAAACTGGTGAGATATCTCAGTGGATCGGTTCATATCCCTGCAAGCGCACTCCGCCCGCCCTCGTTGTAAATGGTCGTGTGTTTGAGAACGCGCGCACGCAGCCTGTCGATGACTGCATGGACCTACCAGTACTGGACGTATTTTATCTGGTTGTTCGTTCAGCTTGTGCTTAGAAGAACCTTCTTCTAAGTACTCGGTGAATCCTTACCTGCTTTATATCTCACTCAACTCTTTAACTTAGTTCAAACTTCTCGCCCACAGTAAGGCTCACAATTTCACAAACAATATTTCTGATGAGTTTCATAATCCAATCGACTCTGTCGCAGCAGAATTCAGTTCAGAACAGCTAGTTCATTCCTAATGTTTTTTATTTTGACAAAACACGTTTCAGCTCATGATATTTCATTTCACCGGACGTTGCCCTCCCCAAGGAGCGCCAGAGCGCCTTGTCTTCAGCTTGCTGCAAAGTAGAATGACAATAACAAGACAAGAATGACAAAGAAAGCAAAAGGTACGCGTTAAATACCCGATAAATAATCTTTAATATGACAATGACAAGTTTCCTACGAAAATATAATAACAAAACTAAATTGACCCGGTGCTAGTTCCGCACTATAAAGCAATAACCTTATAACAAGTTTGTTTATGTTTTATATATTATATTATTCTGGCTGGTTCTGGAGAGTTCCGATGCTCGATTTCCCATCGGGTTATTCTATTTCTTATTATATATAAACTTAGACTTGACATTAATAACGCTTTGGATTAAAAAAAAATTCTACTTTGCTCATCTTTTTTTACTGTACGTACCTACCTAGAGCAAGAGCTTTACTTGTCTAAAAACATGATCTTATCACACGTTCTGTAGAAATTCCAGGAATGAGCCAGCTGTACCCCGCGGTCTGCTTGATTACATCTCTAGAATTGGAATTTGTTTACGATTAAGATCAGTAAACAAGTCTCGGCGTTTCTCCAAGCCGATGATATACTCTTGGCAGGCTTCAACCTCAACCTCCTCAACGTCAACAGCCTATATAGATCCACCGCTGGGCACAGATCCCCCTGAAAAGCAACACATACTCATAAACTTTAACATGCGTGGAGTATCTCCTAGTGTCTTGGAATAACCGTCTGTCTTATTTAAGGTCATATAATGGTCTTTTCTTTAGTTTAAGGTACAACCATCCAAATCTTTACTATCTAATTTAAAGGAAAAAAAATTCTTCGAGCCTTTATTTTGATGGAAGCTCTGTTTTTTTTATTCCCTGAAGATATCGTCAGTGCTAGTGGTCCGTCCCTGTCAGCTAGAATCCTCAGATGTAACGAATATAAACAATAGCTCTGATATGTAGTGCGGTTAATGAAGTTACCTCAGCACTTACGCCAAGAACCATTTATCAAAGAAATAATAACCTTCCGTTATGAATGTCGTCAGCTAGATGGCTAGGAGGCTACATGTAGCTTGGCCAAAGCTTTACAATTTTCTTTATTAATTCCTGAAATATGAAGTTTATAATTTAGAGCTAAGCCTTATTATGTGCAGCTAAATTAACTTAATCGTATAACTTCCTCTTTATAATTTGGACTAGAAAAAAATTCAATATCCGTCCTACTCTCCCAAAGTTCCACTAATTTTAAAACCTTATTTCTTTCAATTGAAAACCAAAAACAAGTAATCTGAAAATCAAATCTTTTGTGAAGAATACAAAGAAACATTGAATTGCATGAAGGTCCGCTCACAGAACCGGAAACTAATTCACACCAGTACAGTACAGTTGATCACCAACACCTAATAACCATTTCCAAAATAAAAACTATAAAAGGACCTCGTCTCATTACCGCCCTATTACTAGTTGAGTTTGGGCGGCGCGTCGAGGGCGGCGTGGGCGGCTCATGCGGTACGTCACCTGGGGATGGTCCTGCCTGCGAGATTGTTTGTTCTTACACCCTGACATCAATGTCCGATTTGTTTAAGGGTAAATAAAAGATAAATTGTTGTAGAAAAAAGACCCACATGTATGATACCACAGTTTGTCCAAAGATTTATATAATAGTGTTCAGCACGTCCAATAACCTAGCCAGACAATTTATCTTTTATTTACCCTTAAACAAGATGGAGGATTTGATTCGTTCATCATCATCGTCCTCATTTCAGCCGGAGGATCCTCTGCTGGGTAAATGCCTCATCTTTAGTTGTGATTTTTATCACCATTGGATAAATACAAAGGAGAATTCGTAAAATCTACAGATTTATCATCTCATTGCCTGAAATCCCTCAATTTTTAAGGATTTTTGTTTGTTTTTCGATAGGAGGAAACTTAACACATCAATATGAAAAACACGAGACTGCTGTATAAATCAATTTATTAAACACAGTGATCACCTGCCCCCTGCCCCCTGCCCCGCTCGACTGGCTACATCCCACAAATACACTGAATAATCGTTTGCAAACTGCAGAACTACAAAACCGTTCGCGTCTCATTAGCTTCCCAATAAAATAATTGAGAGTTTGGGCGGGCGGGGCGCGGAGCCCGGGCGGCGCGGAGCGGCAGTGTTTCGCCGCCCGCCCTGGCGCTCTCTCGCGCGCGGTACGAGAAGGCACCCATGGATGTGTTTCTCTAGTTCTCAGTGATTTGTAAAAACAACGTGGGTTAAACCCAAGGGGTATAATACTCTGAAAATACCAACTAATATTTATTATTTACTGTGTTGTGATTTTTTTTAGAAAAAACTTTTCGTTTTTAGTTGTAACCCTGAACTGCGTTACGAATCTGCGTTTTGTCGGTATTTTAAGAGGAAAAAAAGTCATTTGACGTGGGTCAGAAAGTAATTTAGATTACAATCTGAGGATTACATTTAAAATCTGGAATTACTTTGACGTTTTATTATTTATTTTAAGTCGAGGTCGCGAATTATTGCGAAACACCATACTCGTAATATCTTTTTGATACCTTCTACTGGAGAGCATCTATAGGGTAGCAAAGAATGATGGCACTATCGACTGAGTTGACTTTCTGACCTCCTGGGATTCTGTTGTCCCGGTACATCACTATAATCGCATGTAAATGTGTATGGTCACGTCCTTGCGGTAAATTTGATAACCGTTTTGCTCGAGTGAGACAATGAGGTCCAGATCAATTTAATCTATTCATTTCCTTCATTTGTTTCGCTTAACTTTTGCAATTTGATCTTATATTTGTTTTTAATCAGTACACTCTATACTAAAATCGGTTAAAATCCTCGGAGGTGTCATTTATCTAAATGGTACATACTGTAGCGATTTAACTCGGTTAACTAAGTAAAGGTTGGTGCATGGTTGCTTTGCTTTGATGCAGAGGCAGACTTGTGTATGAGGAATCCTTACTTTAAGTTGTGATGTAGGAATGCTCCGAAAAGCCTTTTTTAACCTTGCCTCGTAAAATTTCATACAAAATGCACCACTAACATATAAAGTAATAAGGTACATGTTATTAAGTTGATTTTCATTTATCATTTGTAAATAAATATGTATTTAACTTGTCTAGTACCTATAACAGAAGCTGTTTCCTGTGGGGATAGATGCTGCTGTTTGAAATCCAGTTTTATTTACAAACCTTTTGCTCTAGGTGCTACTGAATTTACGCTCTTCAAAAACGATTCGTAACTCGGTTTATTTAGATGAACATCGGTAACCGTCAGTTAGTAAAACTGAATATTGTATGATGCGGCCGGGGCCTGTCAGGGAGCCCCGCAGCCTCTGGTTATGGCTTTTTGTGTCAATCTGTCAGTCTGTCAGCCGCTGAATAATATTGTGTTGTGAGCGCAATCGAGTTATCGTCACGACTTTGCTGGTTTTGTATTTTTAAATGATTCTGTTAAGATTTCTAACTAAAACCATTGTCTATGTCACGAATTCTGTAAAGATCGTATGCAAATTTTCTTTAGTTAAAAGCTTACTAGCACAGAACTTGTTGATGATGAAATTTAATGTTTAGCTGCGTAGTATATACTTGAAGCAGCGTTTGTCGGTGGGCGGTCTGTTACTCGCTAAAACTAAGTTATCCTATGAGTTGCGTGGGCAGTACAGTGCAGCAGTAGTGACGTACAATCTGTTTATTGACTCAAAGGTATCCGTCGTATAATCGAAATGCCTCTTTAGTTAAAGAGCAGTCTCGTGCCAGAGGCCTAGAACCACTTCGGGGTTCTGAGCCACAAAAAACCTTGTTAAAGACATTCGACCGACGGTGTTCATATTCCAAAATCTTTTTTGTATACCAATGGAAATAAATTTTGCTAAATCTAGAATCAAACGTAACTTGTCACGTCAAAATCAGAAAAGGGTGGTAACGGCCAATAAAATCTCAAATCTCAATCACTAAACGATTTCATTATAAATTACAGCGACGTAATTTTCACGCACATAAATTTTATCATAACGCAGTTGACTATTAATTTTATAGTCATCCATTATCAGAGTATTTTGAGTCGAGGGAATTCCGACCTTGGGACTAAGAGATAGCTTTTTAATTTGAGGGCTGCATTGTCTGCAAGAGTAATGTCGGTCATTTGTTAGGTGTCCGTAATCAAGGGATCTTTTTATCTCCGTTCAAGGCGAGCGAGGGCCTCAAGTCATACAGATACGCCTGGTACAAAGCTTTACAGATTGCCCTATAACCCTGTTTTAAAGTGTATTAACACAATCATCACTGGCCTTTTTACACGTTTGCGTCCCCTTGGAATCAGACTAGGCTAACAAAAACAATATCTTTGCTTTACTAACCAAAGAATATCTGTGCTTTTGGACTTATTGACGCTGTGTGTAACGTCCAACAATATAAAAATCCGCTTTCGCATCCACTACATTCCCCTTTTCATTTAGTAACATTTTTAATAAAGTTTATACTTCCATTCACATGTCAAATGCATGGACAAACAAGTCGACGTAGGTATTCAGTGTGGCAAATAGATACATGCCTGAAAAGTTGTCCCCAAATATGGGGTCCCCGTGAAAGGATCCGCGAACCGGAGTAGTGTTGCCGAGTGGTGCGCAAATATTCACACATGGATTCTTTGAATCTCTGATGGATTCAGGCATCGATCCATTACGGATACCAGCGGGCTTTAGTTACTTTAGGTAACTTGTGAAGTTTTTAGACTTTCGCTATCAGATCACATTCTACAATCACTATTAACCGGTATTTGTCGCGCTTATTTACTTATTTTAGTCAAACATAGCAATCTGGTCATTATTTTAACAATCTTCTTTGAGCGAACGACTATCGTTCGAAAAGGGCCGCAATTTCTATTACTATTTATTAGTTTTGCGTTCAGCAATAGATTATCCGACCGCAAAATATCGAGTTTTGTTTCAGCTGCAAATTTTTACCAGAATTTGTACTAAGATGATTATTTATATTACTTACTGCGTTGTATGAGTAAAGCACTGAACACTGAACGTCTGGGTTGATTTCTTATGAGTACAAGTTTGAAAGGAACCCTGATTCATAGTAATAATTAATGCAATATCACTACACAAAGGGCGTTTCTCCATGATGTCGAACGCGAGAGTTTAAACAATTTCAATTGAAGTGCTTAAGTTCGTCCATCTCCGGCCCGAGCGCTGCCGCTCACACGCAAGGGTTCTCAGATCCACTTGTCATAAAACTAGAACTCTCAAATAAAACTTCAACACTATCAACCCATTTCCGTGAACTTGCACTACCCAATGAGACGTCTCGTCCCCCGGGCACAGACCGTCCCCGAGGCCCGGGAGGTTTACTTTAAAATACTAAACCGTTGGGTCACGGTTCGCATGTTTTTCTACTACGAAAAGGTTTCTTATCCGACGTTTAATCCATATTTTCGATGACATTTCTATAAAAAAATGTTTATTTATAGATATTTGTTTTTAAAAGTTCCGTTACAAAACGGCCGAATACGACCCGGTTCTTCGAGTCAATGGTTGTGTCGTGAATGTGTTGCGTGACATACCGTAAACCACATCGACACTTACCCTCAGGTGTAGTCTGACGATGGTCTATTAACGATTAAAAAAGTATCAGTCGACAACTTATCCGAAGCACCTTCCTGGTAACACGATTAAAGTTCGTTGTTTATTTCGTGCGATCCGAAACTTCTTATATCGTTTTTCAAAGTAAGCCTCCAGCCCGCGGTCCCACCTGTCGGCGGGCGTTTTGCGAGTAATTGGCCCCGACGAATGGCCCGCGATGTGTTACGGACGGACGGACGGACGGACGGGCGGGCGGGCCCGGTCGACGTATGTAAATGACGTCACTATTTGTGATTCTGCCGTTCAACGTGGTCGAATGATTGGGTTTTTGTCCAGTGCTGGTTTACCATTTTTTAGAGAAGCCTAGTGTATAGCTGAACCTATTTTACCAATCAGAAAGCGTATACTTTGTATTTTTACGTCCGCGAACGATTATAAAAATACATAGTTTTCATTAGTACAAAGTTTGTACTAATGAAAACTATGTATTTTTATCGTTCGCGTACGTAAAAATCATAGTCGATGATGATGGACTTGATATTGAAAGGTCCTCTTTTCTTAGAAATAACAACAGTATTCTTGTTATTATTTTAGGATTTCATTATTATTAGGATTTGCAATCAATACTTTCAAAGCAATATTATAAATTAGAAAATAACTGTCTATGTCTGTCTGTTATTTTTTACCGAATAACAGCTGAATGGATCTCAATACAAATTTTTCAAGATTATAGAATGGGTGTCCTGGGAAGGAAATAGGCTACTTGTATCCCGATAAAACTCGTGCAAAACAGCTAGCAGAAATATCTACAGATATAAACAGTTTTTAGAGTATTAATTAACTCTTAAAATAACGAGGATGATGATTGGCGGCTGTGACGCCAGCGCCTGGTTCGATTCCCACGTGTCGAGGTTAATATGAATAAGGTGTATTTTGTCTCTGGCTGTTTTCTCTGTCTAAGCACACGCGCTGAGCTTTGAGCTAATATTTGATCTGAATATTGAGGTAGGTATAGAGGAGATAGGTATACCATGATCTACTGATGTGTTTGGCGGCGCATGTCAGTGGCGCAGGGAGGTGAGGTCCGACTGAGATAGTGGGTTCGAGTCGCGAGACATTCATTAGTGTGAGCTGCAATAATTTCTTATGAACCTGGTTTGGACAATGGTTGAAAATATGCATTGACAAATAAAATAGACTCAAACAAGTTCGGTAGTAAAGCTGTTTATTTATTTAGCGATATGTTTTTCAGACGTGATTCGTTGAACCAACAACGTTTAATTGTAAGTCAACTTAAGGCGCATACTAACCCAAAAACAAGAAAATTAGGTGTTTTCGAACCCATTTTCCGACGAAAATATTCATTGTGGAACTCTGAAATTTATATATCCTGTAACACACATCCTGAAAGGTCCCTTGGAGGTTCCAAATATTTGCTGTTAATCATAGTGTAGTTGTTATACTGTTAGTTATAGTGTATGTGTAGCGGCTTCGAACCCACTTTTTATCGGCGTCTCAAATTCGATTAGTACCAAATTCAGTATAGTGATTCACATAGTTCATACCTACCGCTTGGAGGTCCATTAGCTTCGAAAAGCAGTCAAATTAATGAAATCAAACGTAAAAACGTATTTGCACCTACAAAATCTGTGATTCAAACCTGACCAGTTACACGTCGCCCAACCGCAGAGGATCCTATTATTTGGTTGATTATGGCACTACATAGTATGCTGAACCGAAAACAAGCACTCTTTGCTGCATAAAGGCGCGCGGAAAGGTCCAAGGTCATTTGCCTCACTATTCGTCTTAAATAAAATAATTGATATCCGTGTAATAACAAACATGTGTGTAAACCGTCATAATATTCATATCGTATGTTTTATTTATTTATTGTGAAAACCCTCCGAGGCCATAAAACATGCTCAGTTTTGTATAAACCACGCGACATCTTACGGAACAAAGCAAACCTGTCACGTGGAATGAATGTGCGCCTGTGACGTACTTCTACGTCATCGGTTAATTTAATGGAGAATATTTTATCTACTAAGGAAGCTAGCGAGTTAAAAAAATAACAGCTATTTTATAATAATGTTATCTTCACAATGATATTTTTGGAATGGCCCTTGAAAGTATCGTCAATATGTAAGCCAATATATCAGTAAACACATAAAGTGCCTAAGACTTACTGCTGAGCTAAACTCAGCCTGTCGAATTAAGCAGTTAATGTGTTAAGAGGGCCTAAATACTGCACATGATCGGTCATGATTCAGTCTTTAAACATTTATACAAATATTATTATTACAAATTCCAATCCACAAAATACGTTTGTCGTTCTCAATTGTTTCAATCCTAGAAATTGCAGCGCTACGAGAACGAATTAGCTACGCCACTCCAATACGCTCGTAGCACTGCTACGGCGTAGATATAATGCTACGAGAACGAATTAGCTACGCCACTCCGATACGCTCGTAGCACTGCTACGGCGTAGACATAATGCTACGAGAACGAATTAGCTACGCCACTCCGATACGCTCGTAGCACTGCTACGGCGTAGACATAATGCTACGAGAACGAATTAGCTACGCCACTCCGATACGCTCGTAGCACTGCTACGGCGTAGACATAATGCCACGAGCTTTGAGAGAACACAATTTGTAAGTTAGAAACGAACGAGAAGAACACAAATACTAAGGTATTAGTCGTTACTGACCTACGAACAACATACCTAGTGAATACTACGTTATGCCTAAGGATTCACTTGCATTTTGTATATTTTGTTCCTGTTTATCTTGCGTCAAATAAAGCCAGAGAAAATTTAGTTTTTCAAACTATTCTTATTTACTATTAATACCCAAAATCAACTCTTTTTTAATTTGAATCAAAAGACTTCCTTTCTGTTAAGCATACCATTACAATACTTAAAATTAACATGATAAATGTGCGTGTCTCGAGAGAAGTTCTCGTACGAGTTGATACATTAATCTAATCCGTTATCTGGACCGCATCCTCCCGCGGCGCCCTCTGACGGCGGTCGGCGGCACTCGACACTGATTTGACGACAATATATCTCCTACGTGTTAATCGGGGGTATACTGCAGGCCTCGCGAACGGTTACCCTGTTCATAAACGGGTATACTATAGGCCACTATAAGGTACAATCTGCGGTGCAATGCACACGTACACTACACACTACTGTACAGTACTGATCTCAAAACAAAGTCCCGGGTGTCCGTGACCCAATGTTTGTAAACATGGCTACAATACCCTAACTCACTTGTTGTACTAACTATGTACATAGTTTGGCCGAATTAGCACTACTTGACGATTATAAAGCTATCCTAAAAAGTAAAAAGCTGATAATAATTTTTCAAACTCGAGAAATTAGGATTTTTGTGTTGTGATTTAATAACAAACATGTACCCTAAGAATGATTTCAGTATAGAACTGTATACGCATTGAATATGATTAGCCCTTCCGCATCTATAACTATACATACTTTAGCTGAGCTAAAGAGTATCCAACAGCCTGCTCTCAGTCCGGTCACAAGATCTTTCTGTCCCTCCCCCATCAAGTAGCCCCGGACCAGATAAGGAAGCACTAAGTAAGCTCAAGTAAGCACTTGTTTTGTAAGTAAACTGAAGTAGTTTAAGCAAACATCTGGTGTTATTGCTCCAACTCCTGCTGTTTATGTTAGCCTGGTACTTCGACCAGCATGCATAATGGGGTCTAGAGAGTCTTCAGTTTAAAAGACATTTTGACCCTCGGGGACGTTTTGAAATGAACGTATTTTTTTTTTGTTATGTTTGTTAAAACATATCGTTTGTATCGTAGTGCATTAGCGCGCCCCCGCTGAGGCTGGGCAGTAAAGATGCAAGTTGTGTATGTAATGTACTAATACGATTTTGTTTCTTTTCTTTCGCATTAAGATAAAAGCCGGACACCGGACCGGCTGCGAATGAATCTTTCAAACTCGAATATCCACAATTCAATCAGACGTAAAGTTAACGTCGGCCCCTCGCCAAAACTTATAGCAAAGAAAATTTGCTAGAAATTTTATTTTCCAAATGTCTCTGAAATCCCGAGAAGTGTGGGCACAAGTTTCTTGAACTCGGACGAAATGACGAGAAAAGAATTACTCGAAACTTTCCACCAAAGTTTGGAATGCGGCTACACCTAAAGTTAGTAGATCTTATGTCGATGACGTAGATGTCATTTTAGACGATTTATTACCTTGAGAGGACTTTATCGATGGTACACTAACTTCAACAAAGGATGATATCGATTCGATAGACAGTGAGGAATGAACAGTGAGCGAATATCAACCTTACGTGATTATGATAGCGTGTAGTTTGGAGGGATGCGGTGATACAATGACAAGGGGTATTCTGTTAGCAAATAATTCGCGTGTTACGAAAGATTTTGTCACAACCTGCTCATCTTCATCTTTTATTTGATAATAATTTTCGTTCGCGCTCTTTTGTCATCTAAATAATATTTTGTTATTGGTTTGAATTAAAGCCAAAGCTCAGAAAACGCCATTATTCATTTCAAAGGATATCATTCTTTGATCCATTATTAATTGGGGGAGTGAAGGTTCCTAGATACACTATAATAAAGAGTGCACCTGTGTTTGCGCAGGCATTTGTGCACTAAATCTATATAATATGTATGTCCTACTCACATGGCTTGTCGCCGTCGAGAATGGCCTACGAAGCCGGAATTCGGCTAGGAGGCATATTTATTCTGTTTCGATTCGTTTTACTGGAACAAAAAGGTTTAAAAGGCTGGGGCAGTTAGTTCTGAAGTACCTATCTATGTACGTACTAAATAAAGTGTTTAATAAAACCTGAGTGGCTAAGCGAGAGATTAATTTGTACCATCATTATGAAGATGGCCTCGTTTAGCTGATGATGGATGCCACTTTTATTCCCCCGAGGTTTATTAATGACGTCGCGAGCGAGCAAGCGAGTTTCATAAAGCTATTTGTTTATTTCCTTAACTTCTATTCCAAGTTGGTATTCTAATTATTTTTTTATAATCGTTTGAAAATGATTCTTTTAGAAACGATAGCACAACGATACTTAACTGGTTTACTTTTGATAAGTGAGTAGTGGTGTAAGTGAGTAGGGGGTAATGCCCATAATCCCTACGCTGACAGCGTAGGGATTATGGGCACTACCCCCCATAAGATGAAAGCCAATATAGGGGTTATCAGGGGGAGGCCTGCGTCCAGCAGTGGGCCGTTAAAGACTGAGGTTGAGAGAGTTGTCAAACCATACAAAAACGTCAAAGTTAATCAAAATAAGACTTTAAATATATTTGTGCAAGTGGTGGAGCTTACAGTTCTTTACCACTTTTTACCTTTTAAACTAAACATCTCCAACAATCTCTTCTTAGCGAGCGTCTCTGTCAGTATGATCCGAGAATAGTTATTATTTGAGAACACGTTACATAAACGGTCTATCAGTTAGTGTTAGAAGATGGTAATAGGTAGATGACTTTGGTACTAATATTTACCCGGCGCGGCGGCGAGGCGGGTTATGTTTTTTGAATATTATATACACAAAGTAAGTATGTTATAGGGGGGTTCAGTTTCGATCACAGATCACAGGATAACTGATAATCTTTAATCATACCAACGGCTATAGCAATATATATATAATTAAAAAAAAAAAAAATATAATAAATTAATCATCAGAATAATCGTCTCCCATTAAGGTTCTCAGCTACATTTTGTTTTAATGACCTTCTCCCTCACATTTAGCGATCAATAGTGAAAATGGAGACCGCGTCGGGTTTGTAGTTTTCAATATATTAGTATATTATATATTAGTCCGTCTATGTAAGCACCTGTCACATTCTACTCGTCTATATTCTTTTTCTCGCGTCCATGATAAAATCTATTTGGCTACTAAAGCTTTCTATGACTTCTAAGCTATAATTCCATTTACTTGGCGCCCCGAAGCCCCTTGGTCACAAACTCTAAGTTATTACCTCTTATAGGAATACGTTTAATTTCCTTAGCAAACCTATTTTGTATGTGTTTGTCGCCAATGTTTGTCGCAAGTCGCCACAGTTTACTTAGGACGGCCCTGTTTATGTTGGTCTTTGTAATTCCATCTCCTACTGTGTTATGCTTTCCTGGTATTAAAAGGTTGCGTTTAAGAAACAAAAGGCGTTAAAATTTTTGGGATGGAAATGATTACAAATGCGTTTAATTTTCATTTATCTGAGACGAAAATAGCATATTCTTTAAACTTTGCTGTATGGGTAAGAAAGTTTGTTTTTTTTGCATCAATGCATTTACTTACTTACTTTCCATTTATTTATAATGTCATTATGTTGAGAATGCGACTGTATTAGTTCCTCTTTTACCATTTTTTATAAATATTAGTCTTTTGACTTTTCTTTTATAAATAATAAAAAAAAGCTGTAAGATTCTAGACTAGCTAGTCTTACACTATCTACACTAATAATATTTTAAAGAGGAAAGATTTGTATTTTTGTATGTAATGAAAAACTTAAAAACTACTGGACCGATTTCAAACATTATTTTACCTTTAGAAAGCTACATTATCATGGAGTAACATAGGCCTAGAATGTACCCGTGCGAAACTGGGGCGGACCGCTAGTAAATAATAAGCCGGGCGTTTATTTACGAGTTGTGAAATTAAATAGTCTTGATTCCAATTAAATGATGGGGGGTTACTTGTCTTGGACAAATCATTTGCAATGATAACAAGTCACATAACTAGTAACAAGCCAGGCGAATCAAGCCGCAGGTCGTTTTCCTCTTCATAAAAGTAGCGAATATAATTGACGGGGCCAACAAATAAGCGTAATAAGGAAAGAGTAATTTATGTAATCATTATCGTTTTTCCTCGTTCTGCGCACATAAAGATAATTCCTCGTACCAGGCGCACATAAACAGGGAGCATTCATGCTTTAGTGTCTGAGATTCCGAGTTAATTCATCATCAGTGTTAGCGTCGAATTAATATCCCCTATCGCGCTCTCGGCTTACTACCTCTAATCTATGGAGCCCTGGTACTTCTAACATCGCTGTCGTGCTAATTCCAACTCTACATTTGTATAATAAGAGCTTATTTCGCTGTTGTTGGAGTTGTCGTAATTGTGTGATGTGCCGAGATTGTCGACGTGAAGTGGCTCCAGATTAGAGCTAATACGATTTTAAGGACGATAAACAAGTGCTTTGGATGTCGCCGAAATGGAGATTGTGGTTGACTATCTTTAGATAGGGAAATGATAGATTTATTCATGATTTGAGTTGAAAGATCCTAAAACATGAACAACGAATACTGGCTTTTAACAAAGAACATCTGGATTAAGTGGCACTTCCGATAGTGGTAACCTAGAGAGGAAAGTGCAATGCTTTTATCATCATACCGCAATGTTATAATAACAAAACATAATACGAGTATTTTACAAACGAAAGCGTTTTTAAATATTCGGTGCGTTATACTATCAAAGTGTCTCAAATGTACATTTAACTTAATTTGTAGGAGCATTCAGCGTGCTGAGGTCGTAACGCGAGGCGCTCTGTAACTCTGTCTAGATTGGGTAGGTCGCCCTCTATCGAGTTACTTCATGGTTCGTCTTGGCTACGGGTGCTGATTGTTCACATATAAGTACCTCCTTTGATTGCTGCTGCTTGCGCCGATCGAATCTGGGTGTTTTTCGAAAGATAATCGGGCATAAGCAGCTTCGTCAGTTAATTTTGACGTTAAATAGTAGACCAGGTAGGTTTAATTAATGTAGTAAAACTTCTGTCGAAAACGCCACTTACTTTTTATTTTACTTTTTTTAGGTTATTTGACCAATTATATTTCTGGAGAATGCATGCTTTAGTCGATTATTTCTGTCCTTTCTGTTTAACAAGTTATCTGACGACAGAAAAATCAGGGCCAAAATAACTTTCAACACCGAAGTTTCCGAACCATGACGAGAAAAGATATATTTTTCGAACCCCTGAAGCGCTCAAATATTGGAACCAAATTCCATTCGCTGTCCCATTATAAAACATCATGAAATTATGAATTCCTGGTAGCTAGCCATTATTAATTCAATTTCTATGTCTAATTGGTATTGAACGCCCCGGGCGGAAATTCCTTGTAAAATAAATAATGAATTGGAATCGAAGCAATGAAGTCAAATACTTTTTATACTGTAACTCAGCTTTCGTATTGATAATTTAAATGAAATTCGCTGACCTTGTTGATTTATGCACTTTGCTTATTGTCAGTCTTTTTTTAAAAACTAAGTAGTAAACCAATTCATCTCTTTATGTTTTTGTTATTTTATTATAGTGCGTAAGCCTTCGCACTCAGGGTAACTTAGGAATTAAATAATATCCCACGATTTTTAAAATGTTGTCTCGACGAATGTTTTTTGTTATTATTTAATTCTTATCTTGTTTTAAAATGTTTTAAAACTTGATGAAATGAAGATGGGTTTAATAATAGACTAGGATTTATTTGAAACAAGCAACAAAATAATACAAAGTTATTGAATATTTACTTTCGTTAGCTTTTGTTAAACGCTTGCACCATTTTTTTTTCTCGTAAATTGATTTAGCTGGGTTTCTCAAAGATAACCCGCAGCTTGATAAATCGCAATAATATCAATCACGGAAGAAAATTACAGCAATTTTGTACGAAACAACCTAAATTCAGAACCGCCTGACATGGCTTAATCATACCAATTTTGCGCAGAAATAAAACGCTTCCTTCCAATACGCCTAATAATTCGGGGTCAGGGAAACGCGTATGATTGGGTGTTATCCAAAAACAATTTCCTCTGATTTTCCTCAGAAATAAATTGTTGTAGGTGTATCGATGAATGCGGGGTGATTGAGTGGCACGCGGGGCCACAATGAGCCCAATCAGGGAGAAGCGAACCAGTTTGTTTACATATCCTTGCGGCTCTGCTGCCCTGGTACATGTGTTTCTCGATAGCACTCGTCGTAATTAGAGAAGGTTGGGTACGTTATATAATGAACAAAAATATTTGATGGCAATTTTGATGAGAGAAGTATTGACTCGTTATTATAATTAGGAATATAAAGTAAGTAATTACCTATACTAATATTGAGTCCTTGGGGTCCTGGTGCACACGGAATGTAAAAAAGATCTTACAAAACTCCTAAATGTGTTCACAGGTGATCGGAATGCTGGCTTTTATTTTGGTCAACGAATCAGCACTGTCATTTAACGTGGTAATGCTGCTAGCATTCTGGGCACTCTGCCTTCTGATTTAAGGAAATAAATATAAATACGGGTTGTGATTGTTTTATTGTTATGTTCTTAATTGATCTTCAAACACATTAGGAATATTCTTGACTACCTCTAGCTAACCAATAGGAAAGGGTGAAAGCGATCGAATAACGTTGGGTCTTAATAATGCTTTCCTGTTTTGCTGCTATGTTTACCACTGATCTCGTGTAAATCCGCATATTTTCCGCATCATTGCCGACAGTACATTTTGATTGCTGAGTGTAAATATTCAGCGCAGCCGATGTCGGGAATGATTGCATTAAACCGGTGCCGTCTGTAAATCATATCTCTGGCCACAGATTAAGTAGCACTTCCGCCCGTAAATACGAAACACCGCCCGCGCCCGCTTACCGAGACATTTTATTTATCCTGGTTTATGGAATCAACTCATTTCTTCGAATATTATTTATTTTAAAATATTTTTACATTTACATGAGATTTTAATGTGTTGTTGTTGTTGTTTGTTTTGTAATGTTCGATTTCTTCATTACGAAATCATTATTCAGTAGTTATATTATACGAGTAGAAATTCTTTGCAAAATACCGACAAAAAGCAGTTTTGCAACCTCATGGTTAGATATTTGTACCATAGATATTTTGTACGTACTCATGTACACAAAATATCTGATTGCTTTTTCATTACCTCGACCGATTCCATCAAAGTCTGAATTCCCAAAGTCAATGTAGAGTCTAGGAGAGACGAACGCAATTTACCAGGGTATTAGCTAACATCGCGGTTTTTCAGTTTAAGGCGACCATTCTCATCTAATAAATAAATTTTATACCAAACTGGTTGGACAGTTCGATCAGCATGGAGATTTACCTGATGATCGGCATCGCTGTCATCATCTACACGGCCGTGGCGATCATCTGGAACTGCGAGTGCTGGGGCGACCGCACGCGCTGCAACTGCGACGAGTGCAAGCGCCTGTACCAACAGGCTAAGCTCACCTCCTCGCCGGGTCTGTACTCCGTGTCCTCGAGGATGGAGGATCAGCTCATGAAGAACTATTTACCATGAATTTAACGAACTTATGGATTCCATACATTTATTGCCAAAAAAAGTAAATTAGTGCCAAAGTTGGATAAAATACAGCTGTAGTTGGATAATATAGTGCCAAAATTAATCGAGCTGTAGAGTAGATTGCGTCTTCTTATTACAAAAACTTTGTGCCAAAAACTGTTCATCGCTATTTAGTTTTGTGCTGCCACAGTGCCATTTAACATTTTCCTGAACTCTTGAATGTTATCTTGCAATACCCACTCGCTCCTTTTTGTCTGATCTTATGGGGTGGTTATTTTTCACTGATAAGTGACTTTTGTTGCCTATAAAATATTCTCCAAAATAGCAAAATTTTATTATGAAATAAAAGCTTCGTGGTTTGAGTCGACGGACTTCAATCTGCAAGTTCATATTTGTGCAATAAAATGAAACCGTGAAGTTGTAATACCATCAGTTTAGTGGAACTATTACGTACTTATAGTTATTGCCAACATTTGTGAGTGGAGCTCGGTATCAAACCCTTCCGAAAACGACATTATCGTGAATTGAGTGAAGTGTTCGGTTACGTTTTCAAAACAAAATGCCGTCGTGAAGTTGGTGTTCGTGCAGTGTAATGGACCCTCTAGCACGTCTGATGGAGGGTGCGCCTCTGCCGGGCGTGCTCGGCGCTACGCGCGACGTGCGGCCGCGCGGCGCGCTCGTGCACGCCAGCCTCGCAGCTGCGCCCGCGCTGGGAGACAAGAAGGGACGCCATCTGACGGGGACCTTCTGTCTCACCGGGGACACAATGGAGGGAATTATCCAGTGTCTGGTGTTCCTCAAGGCTTTCTCGGTAAGTTTTGTATTGATCAAACTAAAAGTTCTGCGAGAACGGTCTCAGCAGTCTGCCGCCATGTATCGCAGGTTATCTACGATTGTACGTTAAAATTTCTTCGGAAATTGTATACACGAACGATATAAATTAACTTCCCCAGGCGCCTTTATTACGTCTAAATTGAGTTGCTATTTATCTAAAATCCCCAACTCCCTTCATCATGTTCGCGCAGCTACTATTCAATAATCGTCCGTAATGGCCTATCAATACCACAACCGCGTTTTATTACCCTTCCATCGATTATTAACCAAAACCATCTAAATTATTAATTGTTCACATTTCTTCAACAGTTCCCACCAGTCTTAGGCGTTAACCCCTATTTTTCTTACGATAAGGTCGAAAGTTGTACCAAAATATTATGTCGTGTTCTAGAGCCAATACCAGGGGTTTAGCAGCGTCGAGGAGCTCTGTCAGTTATTAATGAACGTTGGAATTACGTCGGAATTTACTTCGGCTATTTAGATAATGTTCGCCGCGAAGGATAGGTTCGGAACAATATGACACTTGAGTAAGTCCAAAGATAATGTATTCTGAGTGATTTGTTTGAGCTTGTTCGGAAGTAGTTTGTTTGGAAGAGATCGCGATTGAGAGGCTCTTCTGCAACAAGGACCAACCCACACATGAACCAAAATTAAGTAATCTACATCATCATCAGCCTATACCAGTCCACTGCTGGACATAGGCCTCCCCTAATGAGCGCCATAGCGCCCTGTCCTCAGCTTGCCGCATCCAGCATCTGCCAGCAGTCTTTCGCAAATCGTCATCCCACCTGGTCGGAGGGCGTCCTACACTACGTTTTCCGAGTCGCGGTCTCCACTCAAGAACACGTTTACCCCAGCGGTTGTCGGTTCTTCTTGAAATATGGCCAGCCCACTGCCACTTCAGCTTGCTAATCCTATGAGCTATGTCGATAACCTTGGTTCTCTGTCGGATGTATTCGTTGCGAATCCTATCCTTCAGTGAAACTCCGAGCATAGCTCTCTCCATAGCTCGCTGGGCGACTTTAAACTGGTGGACCAGCCCTACCGTGAGTGACCACGTCTCAGCTCCGTAGGTCATGACGGGTAGGACGCACTGATTGAAAACTTTCGTTTTCAAGCATTGCGGTATGGATGACGAGAAGACTTGACGTAGTTTGCCAAACGCGGCCCAACCTAGCTGGATCCTCCTCTTGGCCTCCTTCTCGAAATTGTTTTTACCCAACTGCAGAATCTGCCCAAGGTAAGTGTATTCGGAAACAATTTCGAGAAGATGGCCATGTACGACGACCGGTCCCGGATCAATGTGGCCATTGATCATGACCTTGGTTTTCAAGTTCATGCCAAGACCGATGCGTCGTGAGGCTGAAGCTAGGCCGTCCAGCATCCGGTTAAGCTCCTCCAGCGACTCCGCCATCAAGACTATGTCATCAGCGAATCGCAGGTGTGAGATGTAATCGCCGTTTATGTTGATGCCCTTACCTTTCCAGTCCAGCGTCTTAAACACATCTTCCAACGCGCTTGTGAACAGTTTCGGGCATATAACATCCCCCTGTCTCACTCCTCTGCGCAGTTGGATAGGTTTAGACTGCTGGCCCTGTACTTGGACACTCATGGTTGCGGCATCATAAAGACATCTCAACACCTCGATATAACGATAGTCTACTTGGCAACGCTGAAAGGATTCCAGAACAGCCCAGGTTTCGACAGAGTCAAAGGCCTTTTCATAGTCCACAAAGGCCAGACACAGGGGCTGATTATACTCTTCGGACTTCTGTATAATCTGCCTCACTGTGTGTATGTGGTCTATGGTGCTATATCCTCCGCGAAACCCGGCCTGTTCCGGTGGCTGGAACTCGTCGAGTCTCCTGGCGAGACGATTCGTGACCACTCGTGAGATAAGCTTATAGACGTGGCTCATGAGTGTGATGGGTCTGTAGTTTTTAAGAAGGGTTTTATCTCCCTTCTTAAAAAAGAGCACCACCAGGCTCCCGCTCCACGCCTTAGGAGTTCTCCCACTGTGAAGAACGGTGTTAAACAGGTTCTGAAGCTCCTGCAAAACAGGGGCTCCTCCTGCCTTCAGAAGCTCTGAAGTAATGCCGTCTTCACCGGAGGCTTTTCCATTTTTAAGCTGCCTCAGAGCAATCCCGATCTCGTCTTGACTGATGTCTGGCAGTTCGTCGGTGTAGTGGCGTGTCAGGGTGGCTCGTGAATCGTGGTCGTCCCGTTGGGCACGAGGGGCATGTGCAGCGTATAAACGGCCATAGAAATCCTCTATCTCAGCAGAGATCTCCGGCTTCGACAATACGGTCCTCCCATCGTGCGTTTTAAGCTTCGTCAGGTGGCTCCTGCCAAGCTGCTGAGTGAATACTTTGGACCCTCGGTTTCGCTCTATTGCCTCTTTAATGAGGCGTGTGTTGGAGCTCCGAAGGTCGCGCCGTACCATCCTCGCAATTCGCTTGTTCAGGTCTGACCTCTCTGACGAAGTCGCCTGGGTGGTTTCCCGTCTTCTTGTCATCAACCCGAGAGTCTCGTCCGAGAGTTTGGATTTCTTGCCAGTGCACTGCTTTTACAAAACTTGATGCCTTCGTGCCTCAGCGTTTCGACCAGATTGTGCAGGGTCTCGTCAGCGTCATCAGTGGGTTCCAAGGCAACAAATCTATCCCCGAGAAGCTGCTGGAACTTCTCGGTGCCCGCCATGATTTGGATTGGGTTAGGTCGGAGCGTGGACTTCATCAGACGGTTTCTTTCAAGCTTCAAGTTAATAAATAATAAATAATAAATAAATAATGCTGGACAATTCACACAGCATTATCTAGCCCCAAGGTAAGCAGAGCTTGTGTTATGGGTACTAGATAACTGATATACGTAATATTATACATTTCATAGATAGATATTTTTTATTATACATAGAAAACACCCAGACCAACGGAACAAATTTCTGCAGATCGTACACAAATTTGTTCCGAGGCGGGGATCGAACCCGCAACCTCTTGCGTCGCAGGCAGACTCTCGCCCGCTGCGCCACTGAGGTCGTCAAGTTGATATTCAGAGAGCCTCGGAGGAGTCGGTGATCAGATCCGGTATTGAACCTGTTGATCACTGAGACATCTCTGAATATGTGCTTGCTATCCGTCATGATGAAGTCGATCTCATTTTTAGTCACAGTGTCGGGGCTTCGCCATGTCCACTTCCTTTGAGGCTGCTTCTTAAAGAAGGAGTTCATTAAGAACAGTCCCTCTTTCTCAAGGAAGTTGACAAGCATTTGCCCCCTGTGATTTCTAACTCCATAACCATGCGGGCCTATTCGGGATTCATTGCCATTCTGGGTTCCCACCTTGCCGTTAAAGTCTCCCATAACAACGTTGAAGTGGGCCTTGGTGGTGTTATGCAAGGCTTTGGATATGTCTTCATACATATCCTCCACTTCATCATCCGAGTGTGCGGAGGTCGGTGCGTAAACCTGAATAACCTTCATGCTATACCTATTGGATAGCCGAAGGATCAGGTACGCTACCCTGGTCGACACACTGGAGATTTCTTGGACGTTGCTAGAGAGGACCTTATTGACGAGGAAACCTACGCCACCCTGGGATGTTTTATCACCCTCGTGAAAGTAGAGAAGATGGCCCGAGTCTAGGGTTACGGTGTCCTCTCCCTCTCTGCGGACTTCACATAACCCCAGATCATGCCACTTAATGTTCTCTAACTCCACTTCCAACTGCGCTAGATGTTGGTCAAGCCTCAGAGTGCGTCCGTTATACGTAGCCAGGGTCAGTTGTTGGTGGCAGCCTGAGGTAGCCCGGTGATTCCTAGCACCCCCTGCCAAGCCGTTACCATGGCCGCTGCCATGGCCAGGAATAGCGAGGCGGCCGGGAACTGGGGGCCATTTTTTGGTTCCTTGCATCATTGGGTAAGTAATCTACATGTCTTAGAAAAAATAAAGGTATAGTCAACGAAAATCACTTAACTTTCCACAAGCGCTTTTAGATATATACGGCTATACGAAACCTATGACAGTAACGAGGAAGAAACGCCTAAATAGCAGGAAATAATTTGAACAAACTGAACTCTTTTCAGTTTAGGCACTTATTTAACGTGGGGCCGCCGTGGCACAGACCAGCTGATTCAGACATGACATCCCAAAGATTGACATCACATTACCTTCCGTTAAAAATCCCAGACATCTATTAACTCCTAAGGTTAATAGGGATTCTTCGAAAGGGTTTTTTTAAGAAACGCCACATTGAAATACAATATTGGTAATATACGGTACGTACGACGACACTCCAAATACGAAATATACGAGTGCGTCGAGGGCAGGGACATGACAGTGTTAAAACCCAAAGATCCTAGTGGCCTACGTTCATGAAAGAACCCGTTACATCAATGTTAAACCCGTATCTAAAATTCATAATGTGCAAACTCAGCTATATAATTATTCGTTACGTTGTAATATTGGAAGGAGCCCTTGAACTAGTTTCGATCTTGCTACCACGCTTGACCATCCTCAGGGCCCTTTCTCATTAGAACACCGGTCGCGCCAACAACAAAATGTGTACCTACAGTTGTAAGGAGGATACCCCACCTGGTATCAGCTTTGCTGTCGGCAATTAAATCACCCGCTGGTGGCGCCACCATTAGTTTGTGTATAGCTATTACGCGTATCAGCCACTCTACCACCAGGTGGTGTGGCAGGTGTGCAGATGTTTTGTTGTTTCTCGCTTGGTAGCTCAAAACACGGTATCGCGACCGGTGGCGCCACCGAGGTGTCCTCACGAGATAGGTCCTTAAATCTGTAGGGACAACATTCGATGAGCAAGCGAATAGCTGTAAGTAGGTCACACGCGCACTGCGCGACGATGTACTAGAGCCAGTCCCCTGTAACCCACCATTGTAATCACTAGTGTTTAATATAAATCTGAAAGTGAAAAGTCGTTTCTTCATTTACCTAGCTCACACTTAGACCTCAATATAGGCAGGTCTATAAAATTATATTAGGGCAACTTAAAAGATACCTACAAATCTCTAATCAAAATAATTATTCCACATAACCTTTTCTTATTACCAATCTAAGGTCCAGAGCTCATTGTAAGACCAACAAAGGTCTGTATTGGGCAGTCCCATTATCCTTTATTGTTTGTATGTGATTATTCGGCTCCTCTTATGTCCTGGCTGACCCTCATTAGTACTCGTACCACTCTCCACATCCGCCTTCACCTTCCATCACAGCTTCATAAATACAATTAACACGTTGTTGTATTAACACTACAGGAAATACTTAATAACTATTCACAACAACTATTTATTCGACTGCCTTTGTGGCTCAGCGGGCAAAAGGAAGTTGCGAGTTCGAATCCTGCCTCGGGACAAGTAATTATACGATCTGTAGATCCAAAATGTGGAGTCTGAGCATAGGAGGCTGCTGGTAGAAAGTGTAATCGAAGAACCTTAGATTTTGCGAGTGAAATATTTGAATGCTGTATGTACCTAATGTTAATAACTAAGGGAGTACCTAGGTCTTGCTCATTATACACAGGGTAGATAAAACAGCTTGACCACTGACCTCTTTCACACCATGCAGGGATCTCGGCTTCCAGCACAGCAATACACATCCACTCGCGAGTAATGTAATGTTTTTTTTTGATTTTGATTTCTACAATTCCTCATAAATGTCCAACTTGTACGGCGGTTGAGATTGAACAGGGTTTTGTACAGGGTTTTTTTTATATATCCTATATAAAAATATCGATATATATTAGTATAAATATAAATAACACAAACTCTTCAAAAGTATGCTTCATCAACACTATCTGACCACTCTAGATAAGTCGTCTTAATTTTATTATATTTTTCTTTTTGCTGTTGTTAATTATCTCTGTTTTTGTGTTTGTTGCTTTCTTTTTATTTTATATACTTCATATGGTTAAAATTGTTATATTGTTTTCTTTTCACATCCATTACGCCACCGTCAGCTCTAATGCGTACCGATCTTGTCCATCCAAAGGTTGCCTGGAAGAAATCGCTGCTAGCGATAAGGCCGCCGATTGTGCCACTATATATAGTTTTAGTATTAAGTCTATGTTTAATTTTTTTTGTATATTAACTGATGGTGCAATAAAGTTATATCTAAAATGTTTTTAAACTTACGCGATCTGAACACATAATTATAAATACTATTTAACTATTCTGCAAGAGGCGCTGCTGCCCGCCCCTCGGTGTATGACCCTTAGTCGCCTCTTACGTACGACACCCATACAAACTCTGCTTAGCTTGATTTGCTAGATTCACGTATTTTAGCAAACATAAAAGAACCGCGTGACGATGAAGCAGAAAGCTGTAGGACACACTTTCTTGAACTGAACATTTTGACAATAACATCCGTGTATATTCTCGAAGCTTTAAATTCGCAAAATATACATAATATTTTATAAATAAAATTGATATACCTAGATAGACGATACGTACACAGCCAGACATACATACATACATACATACATACATACATACATAACCACAGTAAACATGTAACATCTGAATCAAAACTAAATATTCATAGGTCAGGCCCAAATAAAATGCCGGTAAAGATTTACAATAACACACCAGACGATTTAAAAGATACATCCGACATTTATTTTATTAAATTATAAAAGGAAATTTTTATCATTTTAAGGGTTCCGTACCTCAAAAGGAACCCTTAAAAGATTACTTAGTTGTCCGTCTGTCAATCCTCTTTTATCATAAACGCGTTGAGGTATAAAGCTGAAATTCAGATCATATAGTTTTACATATAAAAAATGTAGGTACCTACATACTGACAATATTATTTAAATTCACGGACTTAATTTATTTTTAGTATTTAAGTTTGTGTTTTTTTATAATGAATAAATTTTATCTTATCTTGTCTTATCTTTATAAATCAAACTCGACGACCTCTGTGGCGCGATGGGCAAAGGTCTGCCTGCGACGCAGGAGGTTGTGGGTTTGATTCCCGCCTCAGAACAAATGTGTGTACGATCTGCAGACATTTGTTCAGGGTGTTCTGGTCGTTTTCTATGTATAATAAAAAATATCTAGCTATGTAATGTATTGTGTTATGTATATCAGTTATCTAGTACCCATAACACAAGCTCTGTTTAGCTTGGGGCTAGATAATGCTGTGTGAATCGTCGAGTATTTTTTTTAATCTTAGTCAACGCAATCAAAAGTTACAGCCGTTTATACTCAATTGTTTGGATTTTGACATGCACACAAAACCTTTGAAGTACCTACTTACCGTTGATCTAGAATCTTGAAATATGGCAAGAAGCAAGGTCTTATAGCACAAGTAAAGGGAAAAATGTAAAAACTGTATTTTTTTTATTTCTTCTTGTAATTGTGACCAAATCATTTTTCTTGGGAACTGTACGTCTGGGTCAATTTCTTTGCTTACAAGTACAAGTTCGGAACCCTTGATGCGCGAGTCCAACTCGCACTTAACGTTTTATTTAACTTCCATAGATAGATGCTTGTTTGTTGGTTCTCCAGCTTTATGCATCATCTATGTCGCCCTCATCAAATCTATCCACATGTACGTTCGATGAACAAGCACAGGACAGGTAGTAAAGTAGATAAAACTAATAATTAAGGTGATCAAAATTCAATGCAAATGTCCCTGACAGTGATAAATAAGTGAGCATTGGCGTGCTTCAAACAGCCTGTGTTTTACATGTACGTATTACACACGTATGTTAGTTACATGTGATTGTCTGAGGCTGCACAATGCCGTTAGATATTAATTAACTGTCGGGGCCAGGCTCGATCCGACCTGTCTGTCTGTCTGTCCGTACACATTTGAGAGATGTGCGAAGGATTGCCGATTCGGTTGATTGTGTGCAAAAGCATTTGAATATACGTACGTAGTGCCATAAATAAGGAACATCCCTGCCGTAAAGTAGCTACCTAGAAGTAGTTTTATAGGTATATATAAACATAAGAGACGTAATGACAAAATAAAATCTGCTTTTTATAGTAGACGTTCTGTTATGTTTTTTTATCTACAACTAGAACAAACCTAGCTGGTATACTGCAGCACGTTCTCATTGCTCTATCAAATACACTACTTTTATTAGTGTTCTGTGCGGATGCGGTCACAAGGACGTAAAACATTTCTCAATAACCAAGCTCAAATCATAGAATATTTTACGTCCATTTTTATGTCAATCCAAATTGTATTCGACTAATACTTCTTTACGATTTTCCATAATCTAATATCGGATTTATTGCCTTTCCTTTGTGTCTGGCCCTCCGATCGACCCTTTCCGTAATTACATACGTATCACGGATTAACCTGCAGTCTATAGTTCCCTTATTTCCTTATAGTTTACCTTATTCTTTGTATTGTACCTTAGTTTAGACTTTCCTTACACGTACTCGTGACGTGACTATTCGAGTTAGTGATTCGGGTTTCTTTTCTACACAATAAATATGTCACTTAATTGGTTGAGTTTTATGGACTTTTAAACGTTTGTGTTTTTAATCCTGTGGCTTATCGAGCCAAACTGTGACTTTGCTTAATTGTACCTAGTTTTTACTATTCTTAAATTTAATATATTATAACATCACTTAATACTTAACGTTTTGACCTACGTTTTTTTAACTAGGATTTTGACTAAGTAATTTTTAATTTGACTTATGTGATTTAATTATTCTATTTGTGAAGTTAAATATAGCCTAATGATTCAAATAATTTATGTAACTAATTTAAATGTAAGTTTTAGCCTTTTAATGATTTGTCTTTTATTTTGGTTAATATTTAATCTAAGCGACTAATGTAATTGGTTAATTTAATCTTATTTATTAGTAACTCAATAAATAAATTAAAAAATTCAATTCAATTCGTCAATTGAAAAGTCATCATTTTTTTTGAGGTCCGTTTCCAGCACATCTTTGTTTAATGTAATCTGTTCTATAAAACCTTTGGGACCCTTCTTGCAAAGCGCGGCGCCATGCAGCATTGTATCCATGCAGCATTGTATCCATTCATGTTTTATGTACTTCTTTATTCGTCTCCCCCTCGGCTAATTTTCGTCGCAAAGTTTTTCTATAATGTTGCCGTGAGGCGGGAAAACGCTTAAAGCATTAAGTTTTCATGGATATTAAGATTCCACGGAAAGCTCCCGAAGACCGGACATTAAAGACGGGGATTGTGGGATGCGATGCTTCGAGGTTTATAAGATGCGACCGCGACCGCGTGGATTTAAGTTTTCTCTTTTGTATTTGTATTGTTCTGCTGTCATATTTCTTGATCATCAAATCTACATCACAACATCCAACGGAAATTTGAGTGATTTGCAGGATACTGTATGTGATGAAATTATAGTTTAAGTTCGTGCCTATTAATACCCCATATTTTATAAAAACACAAATTAGCAAATTTACTCGTATAAAAAACACATTATTTAATACCAAATGAAATTTACGATCTCATCAAAGTGATTCCTTTGTTTCCTCGTTTGCTGGAAAACACCCTTCCTTTTCATAACTACTTAACCTCTTAGACAGGGTTTCCAAGCAATGCGTGCCGCATCAGACTGCCCCTTAACCTCGCAAAGAGGTCTCCCGCCCGCGAGCGTACACAGCGCGTCTCGAAGCTCGTAATTAAGTAAAGCTCTTTACGTTACTGCTCACCTGGTACCTTGAGCTTTCACTAATGTCCTTTACAAGGGAATAAAGTCGCTTTTCATTTAGGACTTTTAATTTTTAATCCACCGTGATCCTCGCTGGGTAATTGAAAAAGTTTTAGTTTTATATGAATAAAATATATTTAATCTTAAGTGGCTTTAACTTGTATACCTAGGTAGGAAACGTGCCTTTACGGTGAATATCCAAATACATATATATTTAAAATGCGAAAGGGACTTCTTTCCGTAATACACGCTGTAATACATATTAATAATTTTAATATTTCTCTTGACAAATTTCATGCTTATTAATCAGGAAAAGCGTATTCAAAGCGTTAGACAGAAGCTATGAATGTGTCATGTGTAATCAATACAATACAATGATTTATACGTCTTGTTATGAGAACTGATACAGCTATACTTAATATAAATAAAATGTTTTACAAAACCTTTTTGTAGAAATACATGTTTGTTTTATATTTTGTAAAAATAAATAGATCGTGTGGCTTCCATGTTCCCACAAAGATATCGAATAACATTCGCAGCCTCTGAGAAGTATTGAGATGAAGAGTGTCAGACGTATTTATTTACATATTTAACGTAATTGCTTTTACGAGAGCCTGCTGGAGTCTCAATGCTGTTATATTTTATTTGTCAACTGACTGAAATGTCATTTAGCTGAAGATATGTTTTAAAATGGTTTATTGTAAAAAAACTTTTCCAGAGAAAAATCCCATCTAAAAGACCCATCTTACTAATAACGGCTCCATGAACGATTCTAAACCCTAACAACTTTTTTTTAACCATTTAGTGCCTAGTTATGTTTGATTCATCCGAATGTTAAACAAGTTAAGGCTAATGTATACGTAAAAGAAGAATCGGTAGAATTTGTAGACAGTACCGTATTCTTAGGTAGTAAACTTCAATGGGGCCCGCACATAGATAAGCTATCGAAGAGACTAAGTTCTGCAGCATATGCAGTCAAAAAAAACCGTCATCTTACAAACGTTGATACTTCTAGACTAGTATATTTCAGCTACTTCCATAGTATTATGTCTTATGGTATACTGCTGTGGGGGAACGCTGCAGATATTAACACCGTATTTGTGCTGCAGAAGAGGGCTATTCGTGCAATCTATGATTATGGGTCCCAGAGAGTCCCTACGTGATAAATTTAAAGAAATAAACATAATGACAGTACCATGTCAATATATTTATGAAAACTTGTTGTACACTCATAAGAATATCAATCGGTTCCCCAAAAATAGCTATATACATAATTTAAATACTAGAAATAAGAATAAACTCGCTGTGCCCACAACTAGGCTACACAAAATTAATGTATCTTTTAAAGGACAATGTATACGCTTCTACAACAAAACTCCAAGTGAGTTGCAAAAATTATCAATAAATAAATTCAAACAAATTGTCAAACATATCCTTTGTAAAAAGGCTTACTTACTATAAAATATCAGATTATTTAGACGATAAAAAAGCTTGGGACGAGTTTTGCTCCAACTCGAAAACTAACATTCTAACAAGGTAAAGGTTTCTTGTTCGCTTCTTTACTTTACCGTAAAAAGATTGAAGTGGACAAAAAATCAAAGTGATCACTTTATTTCCTAGTTTTACTTATGTAATCTGAGTTTTTGTGACCTGTCCAAGAGTCCTGTAAGGTCTAAAGGAAATAAAGCACGTTGAATTTTGAATTTTTTTGAATTCACCTGAAAATAAGGGTCCATTATATTCAAGTTTCAGAACGGAACCCTAAAATGGACACATATGAATGGGTCGCGCCCGTAATAGGCACCAGAAAAACAATATCCAGCAGTTTGTCATTGGAATAGCGTCGTTCCTCACTCGGATGAACCTGCATTATTAACGCCTCGGCTCCTGATGCCCTGGTGCTGGTGCATATATAACTCGCATGTCTTAGTACTAAGCGTTCAGGGTTTAGCATTCCTTGAGTTTGGTAAACAGCCAACCTGTTTACCTTGTCCTTAAATTGGTTCGTGCATAGAAAAATAGAATACAAGCTTTAAATCCAACATTTAAATAATTTAGAGATTTACTAGGGACACTACCTACGAGTATGTTTCTACTACCCAGGCAGTTTTAAAATTTTCCTTTCTGCATTTTATTTGTTCACTTTGTGATTTTTATACGAAAAAACAAAACATTAAGTTAATTGTTAATTCTCACTACACTAGAGAGTTATCTAAACTCGGTTCTAAAATCCAAGATATTTTATGTAAACTAAAAGATGTTTTTTTTGTAATTTTTGCTTATCGTCGTTAAACTTTTTGCTTTTGTTTGTAGAGAAAACCTTGTAGTAACCTGCTGCTTTCTGTCATTGCTAACTAATTTCTGTTATTGTTATCAGATCTCATTACCTAGTATTAACTTATCATTCGTAAATGTCTTTGTTGACATAACATAATCTAGTTTATGTATAGTAAGAGATGTGTTTGATTCCCACGATTCTTCTGTAAGTCCTCCAAATCTGTCCGTATCTGCATATTTCAGAACTCCACGTTAGCAAACTGAATATCTGATGGCTGATTAAAATTTATGAGTTATTATTAAAATTATGAGAAAATCTGCCAAGTTCTCCCGAGTTCTTGTTAATTATTTCATGAACTTTGGTTTTGGATATATTGATAAGCTTCATCTTGAGTTGATTAAGGTATTTCTACAGACAATCTCGTCTGGGGTACGTATCTCAAACATTTTATTAAAAACATACTGAAAAAATGCTGCCTTCTTTAAAAATATAAGTGATATTCGATAGCTCCTACCTTCAGGGTATACTATAATTCTTCCTTACCCCATTAATAATTAAAAATTATTAATTACTTAATCATTTATTTTTATTATATTTTTTTTTTTCGGATAGAGACGTACTTGTCGCTCAATCACGTATTCAAGAGGACTTCACCGCAATATGCAAATGGTCACATGACTCTGGACTAGTGTTGAACGCTGATAAAACAAAACTTATTCATGTACACTCCAGTCATAATTATAGCGCACTAGTTAAAAATATTAAAGTAGTTGCTCATACCCATAAATGTCTGCATAATGTACAATGCGACAATACCTGTCCGTCGATTGAGCAAGTAGATGAACATACTTACCTGGGTTTGGTGATTGACAATAGATTTAACTGGCATAAACACATTGATAAAATTTGTAATAAGTTAAGAGCGATTTTAGCAAAATTCTACGTAATCAAATGTAAAGTTCCTTTTAACATACTATTGATGATGTATAAAGCACTCGTTGAAAGCATTTTGTCGTACGGCCTTACCAGCTATGGACGTACTTACAAAACATATTTGGATCAGGTTTATAATATACAATATAGAATTCTAAAATTGCTAGTTCCTGTTACGATTAAAAATAAATTCAAAGAGTATCCTGAAAAACTTTTCGATTATTGTGGGATAATACCAATACATAAAAAGGTCGAACTTAATCTCCTTATTGAACAATACTTCCGCACTGACATTCAAACTCTAATAAACCACACGATCACTACTAGGAGCATCACTCACAAAATGTTAACAAAACCTAGATTTAGTAACATCTACGCCCAAAGAACTTCACAATATTTAATTCCCCATCTCATGAACGATCTATCTATAGAAGTTTAAAATAAGATAAATGCGAAAAATATTAAAACCATTTTAATAAAACACTATTTAGCAAAAACTCTAAGTTGATCTGGACCACCTTGTGTGGATATTAGCGGTGATACGTGGCTAGCTTCACGCTGTATGCACGAACTCATGGCAACATTCCGGCCGTTGATAAGGAATTGTGTACATGTAAGAATGTGTATATCATGCTCAAAAATGTTAATTTAGTTTATAAGTTTGTTTAAACTTTTGGTATTTTTATATTTATGAGAACTTTTAGAAGTTTAAGGCTAGTATAGTAACTACATTAATTATTAGATATACATATAAGAGGAGAACTCAGTGCCTAGACAAACCTAACATAGGCTTTAAGGTACTTCTAACCAGATAATGTAACGAATTTTTTTATGAATAAATTATACTTACTTACTTACTTACTTACTTATTTGACCTATATTTCTCGGATCTTTTCCTACAAAATAATTATAGTCCTTAACAAAAAGCCTTTTTAACCTTTAAATTCTCCGTCGCCCGATGTTGTTGTATTTGTTAAATGAGGTCATAAAAAGCAACGTAGCATCGCGGGAATCAATTATGAAAGCCGTAAAGTCACATCAGGGCCACCTGTCCGCTGAATTTAAAACTGCCCCCGAGGGGCGCCCCCTTGCCCCGGGGCGGTTCTGCGCCATTTTAGGTGCTGTACGTGACGTTGTTTACTCTAAAAGAACAAACGTTACGAAAGCCTAAATTTTTACTAAGTTTTTGTATTTTATTTTTAATGGAAAGATTTTTTTATATATAAAATGATAACTAATTAAATAAATAAATAAATAAATAATGCTGGACAATTCACACAGCATTATCTAGCCCCAAGCTAAGCAGAGCTTGTGTTATGGGTACTAGATAACTGATATACATAATATAATACAATACATAGATAGATATTTTTTATTATATATAGAAAACGACCAGAACACCCTGAACAAATGTCTGCAGATCGTACACACATTTGTCCCGAGGCGGGAATCGAACCCGCAACCTTCTGCGTCGCAGGCAGACCTTCGCCCACCGCGCCACATCGGTCGTCAAATTAAAAAATTATCTGATCGTCTGGTCGTAGCGACGACGCATGACCCGAGAGCTGGTGAGTATCTCGGCACTGCGCATCAGAATTGCCATACAGCGGTTCAATGCGCGAATTCGCACGAATTTTACCATGATAAGAAGGTCCGAGAACTAATCTAAGCGAAATTTCAGCCCGGTTCATTCAGTGTCATAGGCGCAGAGAAACATCAATCTATCCGTAAAAATATTCACAATTTAGTTATTTTGATGTTTATTGAAACATAATAGAATGGAGAACACATCGGCAGTAAAATAATTTATTTATTATTATAAAAAGGAACTAGAAAGTAATAATTCCCCGACAGTTGACAGTTTCTTCAGTACCTATTGTGAGTTGTAGAAAGCTTTTTAACTTCAACTCAGAGCTAGACATACCTACAGAGAAATAAGTTGGGTTACGAGACGCGAAATGCTCGTTAAGGGTTAAGAAAATACTCTTGTAAATATGTTTTTCTATGTGTAAATTGGTGGTAAATTGTTACCTAGTGTATACTTGTTCGTTATACCAAAGTGAAGTACCAAAGTGTCAAGTGCTTTGTGAGTGCTTTTGTCCGAGAAATAAAAATATACTTTTGCATTACCAAAGTAAGCTAAGGATTGAAGAATATGACAAATTTGCGCAGATTAGTTGAGAAAACTCAATTCACTCACTCCATCTAACTAGCAAGTCTCAAGCAATACTAGATTGTTTGAGACTAGACTAGGGTCTAGAATTTAAAAAAAAAATCGTTTAGTTTGCTCGCGCGCCATAATCTGTTTATTTTTGTTTGTTTAACCAGAATCTTGTGGCCAGGTAGTGTGAGTTCGCATGTTAAGTATAGGGAAAAAATAAATACAGTGACTAATTAATATATTCAGGCGTTGCGAAGTACGGTAGATAGATACTGCTGCGAAGTTCTTGGCGTGGCGGCGGTCGCGGCGTTAGAATCAACCCCTCCAACTCAGCCCGTCGATGTCACAAGGGCGACTGAAGAAGGGTAGCAGCGCAGTAGAGGTGTTAAATACAAAGAAGGAATCTTTGTATTTAACACCTCTACTGCGCTCAACAACCCGTCTCCCAAGCGTGCTGTTCATGGCAAAACCTTGTTTGGGGAGGCACGGACAGCACTGGTGTGCTAAAGAGAAGGTCAGTTGCACTAAGTATGCACCTGCTATTAGTAGAAATGAGGTAGGTATGTGTAGTGTAAGTTGGAAGTAGAAATATTCCACTTGAAAAGGAAAAATGTGATGAAAGACTGTGGTTGGTGCTCGTGCTTTGATGGATCTTATCAGAGAACATTTTACGCGTAACTGGTTACTTAAATGACGACCTCTGTACCGCGGTTGGCGAAGGTCCATCATCATCATCATCATATCAGCCCATACACGTCCACTGCTGGATATAGGCTTCCCTTATACGACGTCACAAAGAGCGGTCTGAGCCGCCTCCATCCATATAATTCTGGTCGTTTTACGTTTAATTACATATACAGTGTGGAAATTAAACTCAGGCCCTGGAGGGAAACTACTTAAAATCCTTAAGCTAGCTCATTTTACTTAAAGGAGACATTCCTTTATTTTTAAAAAGAAACAAATCTGCATTAAAATATTTTTTTAAACTCGCTTGCTTCGCCCGGGACTCGAACCAACTAAAATTTAAAAAAATAAACACTCTTTATTTTATTATACTAATCGGTAGTATTAATATTCAGGATAAAGTTTCTGTAACAAACATTTGGTCTTAAAAATAAAAATAATCGTTAAATCTAACATCAACTTTATTTTACTATCAATTTTGTAACACTTAAATTATTTAACTGATAAATTGTTCGAAATGAGCCCCGTCGTTCCGGCTACACAACATTAGTCGCCGTTGAAATTCATTTCTTGTAGCCTTCAGCAAAGTGTTGTGGTGTATGCCCCTGATAACATTTTCTACCGCAATCCTTAGCTCTTGAACGGTTTCATAGCAAGTTTCATAAACAACATTTTTTACATGACCCCATAAAAAGAAGTCCATGGGCGTCAGGTCTGGACTTCTTGCAGGCCATCTAATCGTGTTGTGTTGGAGAGATAACAGAACTGTTACGTGTCTTTTACTTGTTAAAAGTGAACAGTAACCAAATGTTTGTTACAGAAACTTTATCCTGAATATTAATACTACCGATTAGTATAATAAAATAAAGAGTGTTTATTTTTTTAAATTTTAGTTGGTTCGAGTCCCGGGCGAAGCAAGCGAGTTTAAAAAAATATTTTAATGCAGATTTGTTTCTTTTTAAAAATAAAGGAATGTCTCCTTTAAGTAAAATGAGCTAGCTTAAGGATTTTAAGTAGTTTCCCTCCAGGGCCTGAGTTTAATTTCCACACTGTATATACATATATCTATATAATTTTATTGTATTGTATTATGTGTCAGTTACCTAGTACCTATCACACAAGTTCTGCTTAGCTTGGGGCTAGATAATGCTGTGTGAATTGTCCGGCATTATTTATTTATATTATGTATATATTTAAATATTTTTCTATATACTATTTTTTTAGGATTGTTGTCAGCTCACTTCTCCCGTGAGATGATGATGTTGCCATCTGTTCTATGGACAACCGGCGATCGTACACTTATCGGCAAAGGGTTAGGGACCGGAAATGAAAAGAAAACACCGGATGCGAGCCGAGTAGTCTTTAATGGAGGGGGCTATTGTCTCCTCGCCTAACGTAGGGGCGCTGCACTGGGCCGGGCCGGGCCGGGCCGGGCTGGGTTAATCGCACTTTACAAGGGACCTGGACAGTGGACACGGCTCACACTATTATTGAGGTTAATCTTTTACAAAGAATTGCTTAACATCGTGATTCGTAACAGGAAACCTTGATGGTGTTTTCATTATAATTAATGAAAACTAGTCTTTAAAAATCTATCTACATGACCTTTTTAAACAAATGAGTGCGCTGGCGCTGAGGCTCGCTGCTTTCTATCTGTATGTTTATGGGATGCGTACCCAGTCATATACAGGCGCTAACTTTACCCTCATAGTGAAACCTCTAACTGCTGATGATGACACTGATGACGAGATGAAGTCCCAAGGCCATCACACGACGTCCTCCGTCTAGTCTAGACTAGCTAATAAGCTTAACCAATAAACTTTAAGGGCCTATTCATCTCAAGTACTATTGGGTTTACAAATAGATCCTTTTGAAACAGACGCTATTTCGCAGGGTTTTAGAGAATCTAATGAGATTGCTCTGAATGGATAGAAAGGGTATAGAACTGCCTATGTTGTTGCGTAGGACTGATTTAACTTAACGAAAAACTACGAGAAGGCTAAGACCATCTTTGAATCAATGAATAAAATTAACCTTTTTTAGTCACAAATCAAAATAATCAATATTTGTTTTCTTCTTAACTGGTTCACAGCAGAAGCTTAGTAATAGGGCCCCGTTTTCACCCTTTAGGTACGGAACTCTAAAAAACAAAGTGAGCAGGCTAAGTTGGTTCAACATCTTATGGAGAGATTCATGGCTAAACGTGAAGATAAAAAAGAAACCACCATATATTTTTGACGTCGTCAACTACGGTAGTGCTTGGCTAGACACTAAATGATCCATATCCCTGCCTTATTGAATAAATTCCCCCATGTACGTAGAATAGTAAAGAGTCCCATGGCTATGGCGCCAGCAGGTCGCCCCTGGCGCCCCGGAGCGCTCATCGATCCGACCTGTAGCATGGGGTTAGTCTCTAGGTATACCTACACTATCAGCTTTCTTAGACGTGCCGCTGTTTTGTTGGATGGCGTGCTCGTTGATAGGTATGAAAAGATTCTAGCCTTGAACAAAAGGGCCACTACAGTGGCGCACACAACGGGCGAAGGCCCACCTGCGACGCAGAAGGTTCGGGTTTGATTCCCGTCTCGGGTCAATGTGTCGGGGAATAAAAATTATATGTAAGTAATGTATTAAAGTTATAAATACAGAAAAATATACCGTTATAAAGGCCGGTAAAAAACCGGTAGGTATTTGCACTGTGTGCGGACAAAATTATGAGATTGCAGGATCCTAACCTTTACGAGTACTTGTTAGATTGCTCTCCCCTAAGTGACTCTTCACCAATAACTTCAGATAAATATAAAATTGGCGGGTCTCAGAAGAACTTGGAGATTGGACGGAAAATTCTAATTATTCGCGCAAGTGGCGGGCTCGTCAATTGTCAATAGAAACGTCGCGCGCAGGGTTCGCTACTCAGGCAGTCATTTCAATTGGAGAGTTATGAACTATTCTTTTTTAGGATTGTGAAGGAAGATGCTTTACCTCTAATTAATATAACGTACATCCTACGCTGCTCTGATTAAGAACAGAATTTTGAAAAAAAATTGTGCGTAAGTTATCACGATGACCGTTGATTCGGTAATCTGTAATTTTGAAATTGTTTAAATAAACTGAGTATTTAGGAATTTGTTATTTTTCTAACGAATACTTTTTTGTTTCAGGTAAATATCAAGAAATCATCTTACTACGGTCACGTAAGAACAAAAAATCTGTTATTTTGTTGAACACTAAAGGCCTCGTGCATAATGGTTCACCGGACCACCACTAGAGGCTCGCTAGCGCACTGTTATGAAAAAAACAATTCATAATGGAAACTCTTGCGACGAGTTAGCAGCTGGTTGGACTAAGGTGAATAGATGCGTAACGAGGTGACCTATCCCCCCTCACGGCTTTGCATCGACCTTCCGGACACCCTGATTTTTATAGATGTATTGCGATATTACCTACTGTCAAAGTATGTATAAATATTTATATATTAATAGTCAAAATATCTGTAAATAATTCCCTCAAAGAGTGGCGTGGCTTTAATTTATAAATTGCGCGTTCAGCCCCTTTTTGGAGAACAACCGCATAGACTGCTGATCTAAGTATGCCTGCGAGAGCATCAATTTGCGGTCTCCATTGAAGAGAGGACTCAATATGTAATCCTAGGAAAACAGTTGAGTCTACAAGGTCAATAATCTCATCCTTTAGCATTATCTTAGTTGGGTTGGTTACATTTGGTAACATGAATTTAATGCATTTGGTTTTTTTAGCATTAGCACTCAATGTTGTGTAAGAGGTTGTGGGCAGTGAACACATCTAGTATTTGTGAAAGCGAATTATTTACATAGTCATAATTATATAATTTTGTACAATGTAAATTATTCGTAATTTAATCTTTGAGCCCCTTGATCTTTCATATACAATATAAATTTACCTACTAGAATAAAAAACATTGTTGAATTTACTCATTCCTACAGTAGCTTTTGCCTGCGGTTTCGCAATCGCCTTTAGCAGTGAGTTAAAATGTTCGGCAGATCAAGCAAAAGAATGCTATCTTCTCTATTCATAACGCTGTAAAAACTGTCTCTTACTATTAGGTTAACATAGAGGTAAGATAGGACTAAACAAAAACGGAATGAAGTCTGTGGCCTCCGCCTCCGGAACGCACAGCGTAGACACTAGTAGACAGGCAAACCAGCATGGGCGAACGAACGATCTTGAACGCCCTTTTAAACCTCTCTCGATACTAAACAGCAAAGTTTGGTAATTTTAACATTACCTGAATCAAAATGATATTACCTATATGTAAAATAAATCTGGCTAATGTTATGTTATGTATGACATAAAACTGTAAAACCAATCTCGTTCCTTTAGAAATAATAAATAGATTTTTGGAGTTAGAATCATTCGATTACCAGGCTAGCATAACTCAGTAGAAGATGAAAATTATCAAAATCCCCCATTATCGGGCCCCACGAGTGTTTCCTAACTGACCTCAAGAGGCACTCAGCCGGGCGGGTTGTAAGTGGCCCATTGTTTGCGACCCCGCGCCGACCCCGCCCTGCGACCCCGTGGACAGTCGGACAGCCTGACATTGAGTTAATTCGATTAGATCTACGTTTGCGGGATTTACTAATAATCGTAATCTTAGCTTGAGGGATGATGGAGGGTAATAGAGATTGATCGCCCGTGCCGAAATCTGGTGAGATCTTTTGTGGCAAGCATATACCTAATTAAGAAAAAACTATCGATAAGCATCAACTCGTAAGTAGCACCAGAAAACTCAGGACACAAATCTTTGAATAACATCATCAGCCGTGGACGCGGGCTACGGGGTTGATTAAGAAATGACATCATCTGCTATATTATACATACTTTTACTTCACAAGCTTTGCTATAAGCATTGACGCTGAATAGTTGATAACATGGTGTGAAACGTTCAGCATGAGATCAAATCAGCAAGGCTGCTTAGCTTACACAAGAATCTGTTATACAAGAGCGACAGCAGAGCAGAGAATCGCATTAGCGACTATCCATCGACCATCGGCCGTGACCTCCCGTTCCACTTGTCTGCGGATCGACCAGATCTGGGGCGTACTCATCATCTGGTTCAATATTTATATCATAAATTTGAGGTTCAACTGGCGACGCAAACAGATGGTAAGTACCTATAATATGTTTAATATGTGTATTTTGCAGGGCTTTACCGAGATCTGGAACGACGTGGTTAAATACAAAAAGAAGAAAATTGTGCAGGTATTGTGTTAATTTGTGGGCATCGCGGTTCTCAGGCGAATGAACATTACTTAGCTTCTTTGGAAAACATTCTGGCAGTGTTAGGTTTTAGATCGTTACTTACGGTGGTTATCTCTTTGTGGTTGTTGTTTGATGAAAATCACTTTTCATGATATGATGGTGGAGCCCTGTTATTTTTCTCTTGAAATTGAAGGAGAGTGGATTTATTCTACTTCTTGCCCAATTACAATGGGAACCACAAAACTTAAACTTAACCTAAGTATTTCTTGAGATTCGAAGGTTTTTGTACTAGGTATAGTCTGGGCTACTATAGCCCTCGGGGGTAATCTCTAAAAAATTAAATAAGTTCCCGAAAAAATCGATTTTAGCAGGACTCAAACCTGCGCCCCACTTGCAGGTGCGCTCTTACCAACTAAGCCACGAAATCGGTTTCGTCGTTTTTGGGAACTTATTAAATTTCTTGAGATTGATGGCACTGGGATCGAAATTGGTTTGTCTGTATTCAAGAGTCGGCTCCCTGGCCTATGAGTTTGCGAGCCGACTTAGTTATGTAATCGATTTAGTCTGGATCACGCAGAGATTAGCTGATGGCCGGGAGATGAAGGCACATAATGAGGTCCCTCGATTAGTAAGCCAAGTGTTATACAACGTAAGACCTAATTCTGCTTTACTAAAAATAGCTTCACTTAGATCGTCGCATAACCGCCACCACTGACACCTTTTAGTACTCTTCCTTAGGTTAAAGAAGCTGATGATGTTCTCCTACTGCAAATACTGGTGCACTCTCTATTCCCTGACTCTCATAATCCGATGGGGCTGCAGACCACCACGGTCGGGGAGTGGGTCAGATGCAGGACCAACGGTGACCTAACGCGCTTTCCGAGTGTTTGCGCACTAGTTCTAGATTTAATTTTGGATTTATATTTGCTTTTATTTTTCCCTAAGCCACAGAGATTATTTGGATAAAGAAGGAAATGGAAAGGGACCCACCTGGTAGTCTTCAATGTCCAATTTTTGCAGCGCTGCTTCGGGAGATCACTCACACGAACACTTATTGATATTTTCACTTTGGATTAAAGGTCACGAACACTTATTTGATATTTTCACTTTGGATTAAAGGTCCTGTACAGGTTCAAATTCTTTTATTGATTTTTATTACACTTGATCACAGAGACGTTGTCGCTCGGTTCGGCTAATTACGCCATATTGTTTTTTCTTCTAATTGGTGAGTAAGTAAGGGTGAGTGGGAAAGAGATGGCCGAAGGAAATTCACTAGTGTGAAAGGGATGGGAATAATCTCTGTGGCGTATCTTTATGCAAAACAGTGCTAAACGCTAAACGTATTAAAATTGGCCGAAACATCCCCCCCGGTTTGACAGGATGAAATATATCCTTCAAATCCAGCTTACCTACTTCTTTAATTATTAATTTGTAGCAATTTATTAACCCAATAGGTTCACTTAGTATGAAACATTTTTAAAAACCAATGGGTACTATGAAAACTTATTAACGAGTATTTTATTAATATTTTACTATTTATTAGATTAAATCGATAATGAGTGGACTGTATGAATATAATATGTACTATGTTTTATTGAGTAGGCAAAGGAAAAACCTTCACCAACGGTCTTTTGTATACGCCCGATTTAGTGCGAACGTCTACGACACGGATTATCCCATCTTTCCCGCAATAAGTACGTTCTATGACTCCTAGGGGCCAATCAAGGCATGCGCTATTATCAGATTTAAGCAAAACAACTGTGCCTACTTCGATGGGCTCTGTACGTGTTAGCCACTTACTACGAGATTGTAAAGTGTTCAGGTATTCTACCTTCCAACGTTTCCAAAACGACTGTACCATTTGATCTACGACGCGTTTGCGTTGGAGAAGCGTCCCCTTTATATTTGATAAATCTTCAGAAGGAAGAGATTTTAAGGGTGTCATCACCAGAAAATGCGCGGGAGTCAGAGCTAATGGCTCGGCTGGGTCACTACTCAGCACGGATAGTGGCCGTGAATTTAAAAGAGCCTCAATTTGCGTGAGAACCGTGGTCATTTCATCTGTAGTTAGTAGTTGGTTTCCTACAATTTTCTTCAAATTATTTTTAACGCTTTTAACATTACTTTCAGCCAACCCGTTAAAATGCGGACTGGATGGAGGAAAAAATTTAATTTCTATTCTATTTTCGCGGGCTACGTTTGCAAATTTGTCTTTGTATTCCTCAGAATCTAACAACTGGTACATATTATCTAGATAAGATTTTGCTCCAACAAAATTAGTTCCGTTATCTGAATAAAGAATAGACACGGGCCCGCGACGTGAGATAAACCTCTTAAGACAGTTTAAAAACGACTCAGTACTTAAATCACAGGCTAACTCGATATGTACCGCTTTAGTTACTAAGCAAACAAATAAACATATATACGTTTTTATACTGTGAACTCCTCGGCGACGTTGAGGTACGACATATATCGGCCCACCAAAATCCATCGAAGTATGACAGAAGGGCTTGGATTCTTGTACCCTATAACCAGGTAGTTCCCCGAAAAAGGGTTCCGTATTACGAGGATTCACTTTGAAGCATATGTTACATTGTTGCACACGTTGACGAACTATACTACGAGCAGCTAATATCCAAAATCGTTGTCTTATTAAAGACATTAACAATTGAGGACCGGCGTGTAGGTACTTTCGATGATAACAATCTATTATTAGATTAACGACATGGTCTTTGCGAGGCAGCAATATCGGGTGGCAGCTATCGTAATCAAGCTTCGAATGAGCCAACCGGCCGCCTACTCTAATCAAACCTTCTTTTATAAAAGCATTAAGTTTTAGAAAAGCTGGAGGTAATTTATTACCAGCCTCAAAGCATTTTATTTCGTCAGCAAAATGAACCTTTTGCAAATCTTTCACTACATAATCCTCGGCGATATCCATATGAGAAACCGAAAATTTACAAGGTAATTTTTTCACGAATCTAAGTACGTAGATAGTTATTCGAAGTAACTTCGACCAGGAGGAAACCTTAGATGCAAGTTCGTAGAAGATAGGCATTGTTCTAGATTCATTAGTAGTGGTTGCTAAAACGCTGACCTTCACTTCAGGTACTTCGGTTTCCAACTTAGTTGGGTCAAACTTATGCACAGGCCATTCAGACACCGGCATTTGACAAAAACTTGGGCCACTGAACCATAAGGGGTGTTCTAGTAACTGCGAGGGAGTCAGACCTCGAGATAGACAATCTGCGGGATTTTCTTTACCACGAATATGATGAAAGTGTTGAGGATTTAATTCATTGTGAATTTTCGAAATCCTATTTGCTACGAAGGTCTGCCATCGCGTGGGGCAAGAATGAATCCAGGCTAAAGCTACCGTGCTATCTGTGAACGCATAAACATGTGCTATTTTGCAGCGACTGCTATAAGAATCGATAACCACCTTCATCAATCGAGCTAATACGACATTAGCACAAAGTTCCATTCTGGCTAATGTGATGACCGTTTTCGAAGGCGAAACCTTCGACTTAGCACAAACAAGGTTTATGATGGATCGATTTTCTTTCGGTAGGTACACATGCAGATAAACAACGCCACCATAAGCGCGTTCTGATGCGTCTGCGAAACCCACTATTGTGACGACGCAGTTATTATTTACACCGACATGACGAGGTAATTTTATGTTTTGAAATAACGGCAATTCCGATTCAATCGTCTGCCACAAAGATACAATTTTAAGGGGAGGAATTTCGTCCCAACCTATGTTATCTTCCCACAAAGATTTGATTATTAATTTCGCTAACAAGGTTACCGGAGCTATGAATCCCATCAAATCCCACAATCGGGCAATAGTTGACAGAATATTCCGTTTTGTACATTCACGAGGCTCGACATCGACGCTGAAAGTGAAAACGTCTTCAGAGGGCAACCAAAACAGACCAAGTATTTTAAGGTAACTGTCAGGACTAAACTCGATTGCTTCCGACACACGGTGAGACGCAGGAATGTTCGACATGACCTCAGGCGAGTTGCTTGAAAATTTAACGAGCTCAAAACCTCCAGCCGCAAACAAGTCGATCAGCTGATTAGAGATTTCAACGCCTTGAGTAACTGACCAACAACTTGTGGCAAGATCGTCCATAAACAAGTCCCTTTTCGCTAAGGCCGCTGCGGCGGGAAAGCGCTCACTTTCGTCTAAAGCGAGCTGTCTCACAGTGCGTATAGCTAGGTAGGTACTGCAGCAGAGACCGAATGCCACCCTAGACATCTCAAAAACAGTAATAGGATCACTGCTATCGAACCTGTACAACAATCGCAAATACTTCGTTGAGTTTTCGTTCATTAAAACGCGTAAATACATTTGTCTAATATCCGCGCTTATCGCCACTGGTAACAAACGAAAGCGTAATATTATTTGAAACAAATCATTTTGTAAGTTTGGCCCGGTATGTAACAAATCATTGAGCGATTTACCGGTAGATGTTTTATTACTCGCATTTAAAACTACCCGCAATTTAGTAGTGCTCTTATCTTGCCGCAATACGGCATGGTGGGGAATGACGTACTGATTTTTCGAACTACCCACTTCGAACTCTGTGCCTACCGAATGCATATAATTCAGCTGTAGGTACTCCTTGAAGACCTTATCATATTCTTCTTTAATGACTGGATTTGATAACAGTTTACGCTCCAAAGACAAATACCTATTTTTAGCTGAGGTCATGGAATCACCTAAAGCGCACGGGTCCTCACTAAAGGGTAACGACACTACGTACCTACCATCCGCTTTACGTCGTGTAGTTTCGCAGTAATAATCTTCACATGCCTGTTCGTCCTTACTAAGGCAATTGGGTACATTAGGTACCTCTTCCAACTCAAAGAACCTACTCACGCAATTTTCAAACGGGTGTTCTATTGAGCAAAAGGATCGAACAACATTGCAAGTTGGATTGATGACTGGAGCCTTGCCGATTATTATGTAACCTAATAAGGTTTCAATCGCGACGGGTTCTCCAGGTTCGCGAGATATTGATTTCGGGCCAATGATTCGTGCAAATAGGTCCGTTCCCAAGATGAGATCAATATTCGCGGGGGTGTAATAATTATTGTCAGCAAGCGGGATATTATTTAAATACTCCAGGCGCGCCACGTCTATTTTCGCGGTAGGCAATTCGCTAGTGATACGATTCACGACCACTGGCTGAATAGTGAACCTTACCGATTCATCGAAACGAGATCTTATTGTAAGGCAAGTAACACCTTCAATCGGATTAATGATATCTCCTACTCCCGACACACTTTTAGATTTAGTCTCACTTAACTTTATTTTTAGACGATTGCAGCACTCGGTTGTAATTAAATCCGTTTGAGAGGCACTATCTATTAAAGCCCGCAACACTACTGTATTACCGTCCCCATCCAGAGTATTACAAAGCGCAGTTCCGAGTAAAACGGACGACGGCGTCATGTGAATCGAACCACCGAGACTTTGACGCGCCGCGGGCGTAGCTACGCATTCGCGAATCGCGCATAACGCTATGGCATTGCTGGTGGTCTCGGGCACATTCTGAGCTGAAATTTCCGAAATGGTGGCCGCCGTTATATTACGGCCGTTATTATTGTTGGCTTTGGGGAAGTGTAACAAACTGTTATGGCTTCGCAAACATTCGGTACAGCGACTTGTCTCAGAACAATCGGAAACCGAGTGCGATCTACTCAAGCAATTTACACAAAGTTTGTGTGCTTTTACAAATTTAAATCGGTCATTAGCAACCATAGACAGGAATTTAGTGCATTGGGGCAATTGAGTATGATCGCTCTTCCCACAGCATGAACAAATATTTTCCTGTAGATTTACAAAAGTTTTGGCATTGTTATTCACTTTATAGCCTGAACCGGCTGACTGCGATGTATTATTATTTTTACGAGGCTGATTGCTGCTCACTGTCTTTGAAGAGTTCAACGAACTTGTATTATTATATGCGCGTTGCAATATATGTGACTGATTACGTACGAAATTAATGAATTTTGCACAGCTTATATCAGAACTATTCGATTCATGGAATTTCTGTTCGAATGACTTCACCGTTTCGATACCTACCTTCTTGCACGCAATATGCACAAAGATAAAATCTTCAAGATTATTTAACTCGAGCTGTTTTAACGCGGAGTGCAGCGATGAGAATTTATCAATAAAATCTTCCAATTGGGTTGGATTTTTCTCATTTACAGCTGGTAAGTTTAACAACTTATCAAAGTATGTGGCAGCCAGCATACGCTTATCGTTGTATTTATTTACTAAAGCATTCCAAATTACTTTATAGTTATCAGCAGTAGGTAATATACCTTTGCAAAGGTTTAGGGCATTTCCTTTTAGTCTGCCAACTAAATATTGAATTTTTTCGCCGTCAGTAAGATCGGGGTTATTATGAACCGCTGATTTGAACGTCTCATAAAATATTGGCCACGATTCGCTATCGCCCTCAAACATACATAGCTCTAAGCGCGGTAATCTTATTAATGAAGGTTTCTCGCATTTGCCTACAAAACCCTGACTTTTATTTTCAGTCAATTGGGCCATTAATTGATGAGCTTTATATTTTATTTTGGCGTACAGCTGTTCGAATGCTATTAATGAGTTATACGAGGGTACAGGTCCATCCACTATCGTTATTTGAAAGCTATTCCTTTCTTCTATAGCGTTCGCAAAATCACTACGCAAGGTGTCGATCGTAAAAGCATCAGCTAAGAAATTATCAATTCGGATCGGGTCATTATTCAACAATGCAATCAAATCGTGTATACCTTGTAAGCGTCCAAACAACGCTGATAATTTATTTTGCAATTTTTGCATGTATTTTTCACTTTCCGCCTTATCTGAAGACATGCTTCAAAATGGCGCGAACAAAATAAATCACAAAAAATCTACGTGAATCCGCGATCGATAGGACCAAATGTTTGCGCACTAGTTCTAGATTTAATTTTGGATTTATATTTGCTTTTATTTTTCCCTAAGCCACAGAGATTATTTGGATAAAGAAGGAAATGGAAAGGGACCCACCTGGTAGTCTTCAATGTCCAATTTTTGCAGCGCTGCTTCGGGAGATCACTCACACGAACACTTATTGATATTTTCACTTTGGATTAAAGGTCACGAACACTTATTTGATATTTTCACTTTGGATTAAAGGTCCTGTACAGGTTCAAATTCTTTTATTGATTTTTATTACACTTGATCACAGAGACGTTGTCGCTCGGTTCGGCTAATTACGCCATATTGTTTTTTCTTCTAATTGGTGAGTAAGTAAGGGTGAGTGGGAAAGAGATGGCCGAAGGAAATTCACTAGTGTGAAAGGGATGGGAATAATCTCTGTGGCGTATCTTTATGCAAAACAGTGCTAAACGCTAAACGTATTAAAATTGGCCGAAACACCGAGTAACACCGCCAACCTTCTGACTCCGGGCTGTTACTGTGAACTGTGAATTTCTCTTGCAAGAATAATCCCAGTAACAACTTCGACCCGACCCAGGATTATCGAACCCAGGACCTTATTATCAAAGTCAAATTTTAAAATATTTGTCCACTTATGGAAGAAGGGAATCACATGCACACAAAACTTTATGGGAATCATGAATTTTGGCAAGAAGCAAGGTACAATAGCACAAGTTAAGGAAAAAATATAAAAACCGGAACTTTTTTTATACCTATCCATTATGTAATTGTAACTTATTCAGTTTTTTTTGTGAACTGGGCGTCTGGGACGATTTCTTACTTGCTTACGAGTAAGAAATCGTCTTACAAGTTTGTACGGAATCCTTGACGCGCGAGTCCAACTCGTACTTGACGTTTTATTTAAAACTGATCAGTTATACTTAGGAACACACCCAGAGTCGGAAATAGCTATGCATACATACATATCATTTAAACGTTTGTTCCGTATCGGGAATCCATAGAACTCCCAATGTTACGTAGGTACTTTCATCCACTCCGCTACGGAGGTTGCCAGGTATACACGTATTTTAAAAAGCTTTTTATGTTTCGCAGAATCCGCCCGAATGCCTGAAGCCTTTCATTTCTAAATTAAACAGTGTTTCATTCCGCTCAACAACACGGAGATTGTTGTTTTTTCAGGTTTTTTCAGAGTTTCCTCCTCCGATGTGTTTATAACAAATGTGTATTATTTCGAGATCCACTTTTTTGTGGAGTTTCATAAACAAAATCTGCTTTGTTTATCAAATGCGGCACGGCTGTGTCTATGTGTGTATGTAATACGATGAAATGTTATATCATACCAGAAAAAAGGACATTTGGCGACGTTTATAGCGCAGTGAGCAAATGTCGCGTGAGACGCTGCGGGTTCGATTGCTTGGGACAGCTGTTTGTATGACTGCACAGTTGAAGTCTGAGCGAACTCTGGCGTGGTGAAACCAAGTTCAATAGCTTATCTAAGAATTAACTAAGCGGCTTCTTAACTCTAAAAAGCCGCTCAGCTATTTCAATTTTTTCATAAGAATTTAGTCAAAAATATAGTAGATTGATTGTATTCTTTTTTGTAAAAATAAGATAGCATAATTTTTTTCTTAAATACACATGGTAGATTATTCCGTAGTATTGATATCAATATTTACTTCATATGTAGGCAAATAAAGCAGCTACGGCCACCCAAATTCTTGAAAAGTAAAAAATAAAAATTGTAAAAGTTAACAACTTTGGATTGAATTAAAAAATTAAGTGTGCCTCTAATCTGCTTGCTGCTAATTTCTGATAATAATTGCTGGTCATTCCACGGTATGCCACATGTCTCAAACTACATTAAATATATAACGAAATAATTTATTCGAAAAATCTACCATTTTGAATACCTACCCTTAAAATTACTAACTTTGTCTCCTTATCGTGTTTTAGGCACGTTTAGTTAAGTAGAACTCATGCCGTACAGTACAAGGGGTAGGATTTTAATAGTATGGGCTAAAATGCTAAGCCGTACATAAAAGTAAAAGTATAAATAGTTAGAAGTAGTTTAAAGTATAAAGAAAAAAAAACCTGTACGTAGCCGAGCAGCTTTTCAGGGTTAAAAAGCCGCCAAGCTATTGCACTTGGTTTCACCTACCCCCAGTTACCAAATGGTACACGATCTGCCGAACACCCTGTATAATAACTATAATATAATGGACAATCCACACAGCATCTTAGATTGGGGCTACTGAGCTAAGCAAAGCTTGTGTTAATACAATGCATTACATAAGTATACAATATTAAACAGAAAAAAAATAGGCTTTGGTTATGGTGGTGTATGTAATCTGACAAGATTACATACATCCGATTTTACGTAGCTTACATTGTTGTTCACCTATCGCGTGCTACAAATAAATTCCGACGTTTATGAGCACACCGATCAAAATCAAATAGATTTCCCCACAGTCCGCAAAAGTTATTAAATTTCAACTTTAGCTCCGTTGTTACTCCCTAGATGGAGCTCAACAATTTAAAGTAAGATCCCAATACAAGCTCTATTCGAAATTAATCAAGTAATTAAATATAGTTGAATCATTCAGCTAAAACAACTCTTATTCTCACCCGGTCATGGCTTATTTCACATTGTGTTTAAATATTAATTTTGTTAGATTGCTTCTAAGATATACCCTCAAGATATAATATTCCAAGGATGTGTCTTTTTTTTGGAACTTTAATTAATGTAGCGGAACAAAAGATGAGGTGGCTCAGCCTTTCTGCTCTGAGTGAGTTATTGTATCATAATATTATGTGAAGGCCTCGGTGAAGTAATAAATGAAGCCCGCCATGATATAGGGGAAACCTGCGATTAAGGAAGTCTGCAAGCATGACAGATGTATTGACTTGTGGGGTCGGTTATAGTAGAAAGTTGAGGGCCCGGGACATTTTATAACGAAAATTGGTAGTACGCACGCACGATTAATCGTTCAAGAATATTTAGCTATTATTATATAGAGGTTAGGTTTGTGAATTGTGAGTTTGTGAGGTTCTAGAGGGTAATCTACCATTCTGAACCCATTTTGAAATTCTTTTACCAATAGAAAGCTACGTTATTTGTAAGTGTCCTTAAACTATATAAAAAAAAAACTAAGTTTAGCCGGCTAATCTTAAGTTTATGTTCACACCTACCTTTAGCCGTAACATATACACAATATTAAAACACCCGTGCGAAGCCGGGGCGGGCCGCTAGTAGATAATAAAATTGAGTAGAAATCACTCTAAGTTCAGAATTCGACTCGGAATCGAAAAAAAAACAGTGTAAACTTGTGCGGGAATTTTTGTTTTGGCTCATTACGAACTTAGTGGATTGGCCAGGATTTCCCAACCTCAGACATGTTTTATTCCTATAACATCGTACAGTACGCTTAAACGCAGAATAATTATTAAACTGTACTCATACTGTCTCACAATTATCTCTGATTACGTAAATCACCAGTTGAAAGGTTGTAACTGTCATCTAGAATACAATATCAAGGTCTAGAATAGTCTAGATTGCTTTGGGACAGCTTGAAGAATTTCACTTGGAACGCCGGCAGAGGTCGCAGCAAGCAGCCGACCGTGACGTAGGTAGTGGTACTAACACTAGGTTCAGACTGCCCTTGAGACCGACACTACGTGCTAGTAAATAGGTTTATTTCATGTATGTTAGATTAAAGTATATTATTTTATATGAGCCGTAGTTTTTAAGTATTTTATCATCTTGTACTAGACTAATGTTGCCTGAAATAAATTATTGTATTTTATTATTTAGGCGACGCGAGACGGGCAGGTACTTGAAACCTGAACTAAGTCGTATTGCTATTTTGCTATCAAGACTATCGTATGTTGTCGAATTCTATGTAAGTACTAGTAAATACAAGTATACGGTAAGTATAGCCAAGCCAGTGTCTTGGGCACGCTTCCGACTGGTATTGATATGGATCAGTTGAGCTAGCTGTAGATTGTTTGCAACTGTTTGCAGGTAGCTCAATTGTTTCTATTGTAAATGCTATTATTAATTTAATTATATTATTTGATTGTAATTTTCTAGCCGAAGGTTCCTTTGGTATTAATAGTACACGGTTACTCTCGGACTCACAAATGATTAAAATATGTGTAAGAATATAGTTTTACTCCACAAAAATCTTAAACTTAGATAAGAACAAGAATATTTATTTGTACAAACTTATAAAACATTGTTTAAGTGTATCTTCTGACAACAACATATTATTATCTAAATAACATCGCTAAAAGTAGAAAAATGACGGTACTTAAATCAGACCAGATCAGAGTTAAAAACTAAACTGCTTCAAAAGTTATTTTTTCGCAGCTATTTTCTAGTATTGTAGCCCGTTTTCGTATAAAAGAATCCGCACTCAAGCAGGCAGTTGTGCCTATTCTATGTGGTCCTGGTATAATGGTCCGATTCGGCAAGTTTTAACCGTGCCAGTACCAGGGCAGCAGGAGTGCAGGAGAGTACTGCAAATTGAATTTTGGCGTCCGCTCTTCGCGTATTTGGCAGGCTGCCGGCGGCGGGCGGGCACTCGCTGATCTTTGGGTTCTTGAGATAGCGGTAGACGTAATGTTGTGGGTGTAATTACTAAAGGAAATGGTCCTAACGCGTTAATTGTTAATTTTCACTTGTATTATGGTAATGGTAAAATACAAAAATCTAGTGTACAAATGTGGGCTGACTACCTCAATTACTTCATCCGAATATTATTTAATTAAATGTCTCTCAATATGTATATGTACACATAGGTACCTACCTAGTCAGCTAATAACACAAAAGTCACAGTACACTGGAGAAGAGAATTTGAAACAAAAAATTACGAAATTAAATCAAGTTTTGTCCTACATATCGTAAGTACCTACATAATGCATGTCCATAATTGAGGTTCTTTACAACTAGTCGACCGCCTCCCTAGAAAGCTCACAGTCTCTTTGGGCTCCCCAGAGACGGCGGCGGCGTCGCGGCGCGAGTTTGATTGGAACGCTATTATGTCAAGCTTACCCGATCCGGACTGATTGGAAACTCACGACAAGCCTCGTGCGGCACTATTGTACCTTCCTGCTTTTCATGGACCCATGGTATTTAATACTCGAAAATTATCTAAAACGTTTATTCCTAATATTGTAAATATACGTCTATAATTTTCGTGGGATTCTGATAGGTGTGTTTTTTGTTTCTTCGAAAGTTTTACAACGAAATTCAAGGGGCTGTAGCTTTTTTGCCCGTACGAAAGGCGAGCCACGTTTCCAATATCTTCTATCCAATACATCATCCCGTCAGCGCCTTAGCGTAAACAGGAAATTCGTCAACTTTCGCTAGTCCTTCGGGAAGTCCGTGCCCGGCCTCGGCACGTCCCGGCCTGATGACGTCATCCGTCAAGCCGCTTCGTAATGCGGTCAGTGAGATGGATCGTGTGCGTGCACGCCGCCTAATCCGACTCATTACTGTAAAATTGAAGCTTATATACTATTCTTAACAGGCATAAAAACAATTCCTTAGAGATTCTTTCTTACTGTTCATGTTTAATGTTTAACGTAGTGTAGGACGCCCTCCGACCAGGTGGGATGATGATTTGCGAAAGACTGCTGGCAGATGCTGGATGCGGCAAGCTGAAGACAGGGCGCTATGGCGCTCATTACTGGTATAGGCTGATGATGATGATGATGATGTTTAATGTTTACTCATACAATAAATTAGTAGGTGCGTAAATAAATTGGCTATTTTCTGTTATTTTAGACACCCACCTCTAGAGGGTCGTGACGTGACACGATTATTCTAGTTTCCGTTGAAAACCAACGCCGGATACAGACATCAGTGTGTGTGTATACAGCACCACACGCATATACAGCACCACGCTGAGCGAAACCCACGTTTGCCTTGCGCTCTGCTACGCACGAAATGTAAATCACGTAACATAGCATCCTACTAATATTATAAACGCGAAAGTTTGTAAGTATTGTTGGATACTCTTTCACTTAAATACTACTGAACGGATCTGTATGAAATTTGGCACAGAGATAGATTATAGTCTGGAATAACACATTAGTTATATTTTATCCCGGAATTCCAACGGGAACGGGAACTACACGGGTGAAAGCGCGAGGCGCTTATAGCTAACTATAAATAATGCTGGACAATTCACACAGCAGTTTACCTAGCCCCAAGCTAAGCAGAGCTTGTGTTACTAGATAACTGATAAACATAATATCACACAATACATAGATAGATATTTTTTTTGTTATACATAGAAAACGAGAACAACCTGAACAAAATGTCTGCAGATCGTACACACATTTGTCCCGAGGCGGGAATCGAACCCGCAACCTCCTGCGTCAGAGGTCGTCAACTATTAAAGTTCAATTTATTATGTAGTAACCTTTCATTTCAATTCATTTTGCACTAATTATACAAACTTTGATACACCACATCGTTCAATTTACCTAACTATTTACACTATACCAGGAGCTAATAATAACGGCGGCGTTGGCAAGTTTTCATTACAGGGCGCTAACGTCGGTATTGCGAAAGTTTCAGTAATTGACATTCGCTACAGTCACCTCACCTACCAGGATAACAGGATACAAAGGCGTTTAGTTTTATTGAGGGGGAAAGAAATTCGATTGCGTCTGATCTTAATCTTCGCCATGGCAACGTAAGGTGTGCTTTTGTTTTCTTTAATTGGTTGCTTCTGTCTTAACTTTCATTCATTGTGGTTTACTTCTAGTTTTTTTTGAAAATTAAGTTTTATCACTCCCGCTCGTAAACGTTTTTGCAGCTCAAAAACAGTGAACAAAAACGAGTATTGCTCACATGTGGAATAATAGTTAATTGTTCAACTAGTAGGCAAACTGATTTTTTGTTGAACGTGCCGATATTAAATTCCGAGCTAGCGAAGTGGTCTAGAGTAGAGTCACCAGCGTAGCGAGTGAGTAGACTGTTGAGCTAGCGAGTTAAAGTTGTTTGATTGTTGATATGTAATTTGTTTGCTTCTCATATATAATGATTGTGAGTTTAATTTGTTTGATCAATTTTATTAATTTATGATAGGTAATATATGATAGGTTTTAGTTGCATTGGTCGTTAAATTGAGTGATTAGATCTCGTCCCCGAAATCGTTAATTCCGCATAGCAAACTTTCCATTCGCATTTTTCCCCACTAGAACTTTTACCCGCCACTTTTTTTTCTCATTTGCTTGCTTCCTTATTCTCAAAAATGGCCAAACGACATTTATCACAATATTTCTAATTCTTAAACGATATTTTTTCCATAGCAAAAGTTTCCCAGTAGCTTCTTTTTGCAATAGTTTTGTTTCTTACGCGATATTGTTCCTGTACAAAAAAAATATCCTACTCTTTTTTTGCAAAATTCGTATTCCTTATGCGATAGTGTTACTATTCTAAAACTGTAACCCTTTCAGAATAACGTCAATGTATAAATAACAAACTCACACACACATTGCCGCGAGTCGAAATACACGGCAATGTGTAGTTCCATTCATCTTTTTCATAAATGTATTGGGATTTTCTTAAGTATCATTTACCATAAACACTTGAGAACGCATAAGCCCTCTTTTTAGTATCTTTCACTGATATACATGAGTTTAGTCAGCCACTTGTCATTTGAATTGTCGCGTCACTATAATGGTTGAAAATAATTGTAATTGCATATAAAATAGTATCATTTCTTTGCAACAATGGAAACTAGCAATGAAAAATGTGATCCAGAGAGTTCAGCTAGTGTTCAGAAAACATCATCATTCGAGTTCATTGATAGTACACATAAAGGAAAAATTTTAGTGAGAGCCGGATATAGACACTATCTGAAACGAAACAATAAAAATGGTTCGTCGGTCTGGATTTGTTCCGCAAAAGGAACATGCCAAGGCACGTTGGTTCTGAATGATAAAAAAGAAAAAATTATTCGTGAAACTGGACATTGTTGTGTACCTGATTTCGAGAGCATCGACATAGAAAAAAAAATCATCGAAATAAAGAAAAAGGTCGCGACGGATTATCGACCCATTCCTCTCCTTTATAAGGAGGAAATGAAAACTTTCATGTCACCAGAATACACGGACAAGTTACCGTCGTTTCGTGAAAAGAGAGATGCTATATATAGAGCAAGCCACAAAGCCTCCGGAAACTCAACATTTCAATCGTGCGAAGATGTTGTAATCGCAGAAAAATTGGTAGAATTTTTTTTATGCATTCAGATTGGCGGTATTATTGTTTTTATAACTCAACAATGTAAAGAATGGATACAAAATGTAAAACTTTTTTTGTAGACGGTACCTTTAAAATGGTCCCCAAGCCTTTTACTCAATTATACAGTATACACGCCGATATTGGTTCGGATGATGCTTTCACCAAAGTCGTCCCGTGTATATATGCACTGTTGCCTGATAAGTCCCAGGCTACATATGAAGAGTTGTTTCAAGCGATTAAGGAAAATATTCCTAATTTTCGTCCAGACTTTATCAAGAGTGACTATGAGACTGCACCAATGAACGCTCTGAGAGCTATATATCCATCTGCTGCCTTAACAGGCTGCTTTTTTCATTATTGCCAGGCGATTTACAAAAATGGTGAAAAATGGGATCTAACAGATACCCGAGAAGGATGTGCTTATTTAGCAAAATGTGTAGCTCTTGCACATTTACCTAATACAAAAATACACGAAGGATGGCTCTCAGTGTTAGTTAAATCTCCAAACATGCCAAATATATCAAAATTTAATGATTACATGTCAAGACAATGGATAAGAATCGAAATGATAGATGTTTTGTCCTGCTTCGGGCACCGGCACCGAACGAATAATGTTACAGAAAGCTGGCACAAAAAAATTAATGGCAGAATGCATAAAAACTATAATCTGTTTCACTTTGTTTCGCAGCTAAAAGCTGAGGCAAATATTGACGATTTTATTGTTTTGCAAAATGAAATGGGACGCAACGTTTATCAGAAACGGAACAAAAAATATACAGATAGAGACACTAAAATACAAAAAATTCTAAACAATTTTCTCATCGGTATGACATCCATTGACATATGTATTCAACAACTGTCATACTTAAAATACTAAGCCTGGATTTCACGAAACTTTTATTCGAAGAATAACCGTAATGTACCGGAAAGCTCGTGGGTACTATACTAGCACAATAGCTTACGTTTATAATACATATAGCTCACCAAACGAAGACGTGAAACTGCCTGTTACTGCTTCATTTGGTGAACTAATAGGAAGGTTTTTTTTGTTGCTGCTTTGGTTTAAAGGTATATTAAGAATACAATTTTATCAAAATATTACATCGTTTAATTATTTTTTAAACTCATTTTTATAAATTAAAGTAACAAATCATATGCAATTCTGCTAGAAAACTTGAAAACAAATTATATTTAGGTAAAAAAGAGTGGTGAAGGTAAAATGGATAATATCATGGATACGTACCTATTAGGAAATCATTCCTCTTGTATTATGTAGATAAATGCTATTAGACAATTATGACACTGGGATTAATCACGAATAATAAATAAAAATATCGGTTATGTTCGCTATTAGGAAATTATAATTCTGGTAATATTCGCGAATGATAAACAAAAGGATCGGATAAGTACGCTGTTAGGAAATTATGACACTGGAAATATTTTATGAATGATAAAAAAAGTGGCGGGTAAAAGTTCTAGTGGGGAAAAATGCGAATGGAAAGTTTTCTATGCGGAATTAACGATTTCGGGGAAGAGATCTAATCACTCGTTAAATTATTGATGTCTGAACTGTCTGTTTTTTTTATTTCTATTTATGTTCCATTTAATGGTGGAAACTTTGCTGGTTTAAGTGTTATTTGAGTAGTTTTAGTTTAGTTGATAAGTACTGTTCGTTTCCCAAATAAAATAAAATAAATAAAAATACTTACAACATTTCACCTCGACTAGCGAGAAAATATTTTGTAATTTATAAATCGAATGTCAGAAACTTGTTTTGGAGGGTTAAAATGCTATAAACCTCCTTATAACAAAAACAATATCAAACGAACAAAATTATTATTTTCTATGAAGGTTTGAATGCGTCTAACTTAAAGAGGTGTAAAAATCTATTTACCTGTTGTTTGGGAACAATGTTTATCTGAATATTTATTAGTTATTATTATTTATTACATTTTAGGTTCATGCAATCTATATTCTATTTAACTTGAGTAGTTTATCAGTAGCATTGTGACCGACCAAGTGTTCCACAACAACCATTTTCCCGTAGCCTAGATCTACATTGAGATTTGTAAAAAAAAAATGTTGTGCGGATCAGATCATTGATATATCTATTTACTTTGTCGTATAAATTAGGCCTCCGTAAAAAGTATTGACACTTTGCAAAAACAGTTGTGTGAGTCGATATTTTTTTTAAAAAAACCTACAAGTCAAACTTCGATCAAAAAGGGAAAAGAAAGTTTAACATAACATCGCCACTCTCAAAGCGCATTTGTTGATCAAACTTTTAGCAAGCATTAAAAAAGAAACACCTTGTTTCTGTTGAATTTTTCTGCTTCCAAACATAAGTAACGAAACTATAATGAGGTAGTTTCCCAAGAATTACAAGCTCACCTCCGGTCACAGAATACGAACCTAGTCTAAGTGCGGTTACGGCGTCTTAATTGGCCCCTGTGTTTGACACCCTGACACCCGCCACCGTCAACTAGTAGACAACGCTTAATACGCGGGAAGTGAACTCTAGTTTACTCTTCGATACCTATAATCTCCTGGTATCTTCCATCGTAGATACGAGGATCTTTAAATATTCTTAATAATTGTCGATGTCTGAATGTGATGTTTAATTAAACGAATATAACACAATTCAATTCAATTTATTTATTTCGGTTGTTTACCATAATTGTTAGTAAAAATACTTAGGTTACGTTAGTATCCATAAAAACAGATTTCAATTATTAATGTCACATCACATAGCAATTATCTACACAATTAAATAAAAATCACATACATATTACATAATCATAAACAATATCTTTCAATGAAGACAGATAAAATGTAAACTTAAAGGAAAGCTTAGGAAAATGTAGAAGCTCACGCGTGTGGAAAACCCATGTTCAGGAAACCTGGGCTATTGAGAGGCCCGATGGAGCGTCTAGCAAAGTCAAGTTCGGAAAGAAACCAGCGCGGGCGCACATCACGTGAAGGTATACAGTGTGGAAATTAAACTCAGGCCCTGGAGGGAAACTACTTAAAATCCTTAAGCTAGCTCATTTTACTTAAAGGAGACATTCCTTTATTTTTAAAAAGAAACAAATCTGCATTAAAATATTTTTTTAAACTCGCTTGCTTCGCCCGGGACTCGAACCAACTAAAATTTAAAAAAATAAACACTCTTTATTTTATTATACTAATCGGTAGTATTAATATTCAGGATAAAGTTTCTCTAAAAAATATTTGGTTACTGTTCACTTTTAACAAGTAAAAGACACGTAACAGTTCTGTTATCTCTCCAACACAACACGATTAGATGGCCTGCAAGAAGTCCAGACCTGACGCCCATGGACTTCTTTTTATGGGGTCATGTAAAAAATGTTGTTTATGAAACTTGCTATGAAACCGTTCAAGAGCTAAGGATTGCGGTAGAAAATGTTATCAGGGGCATACACCACAACACTTTGCTGAAGGCTACAAGAAATGAATTTCAACGGCGACTAATGTTGTGTAGCCGGAACGACGGGGCTCATTTCGAACAATTTATCAGTTAAATAATTTAAGTGTTACAAAATTGATAGTAAAATAAAGTTGATGTTAGATTTAACGATTATTTTTATTTTTAAGACCAAATGTTTGTTACAGAAACTTTATCCTGAATATTAATACTACCGATTAGTATAATAAAATAAAGAGTGTTTATTTTTTTAAATTTTAGTTGGTTCGAGTCCCGGGCGAAGCAAGCGAGTTTAAAAAAATATTTTAATGCAGATTTGTTTCTTTTTAAAAATAAAGGAATGTCTCCTTTAAGTAAAATGAGCTAGCTTAAGGATTTTAAGTAGTTTCCCTCCAGGGCCTGAGTTTAATTTCCACACTGTATACACGAACCATTGGGCACACTCTTGGTCGCGCCTATATCTCAGACATTATCAAACCTACAGGATAGCAATTTTTAATATTTCTAGTAAGATCCACAAATAGGCGCGATGTACTAAAATTATAAATAAATAATGAAACTTGGATGTTAAGGGGTTTTGGGTTTAAAATTCGAAAATTGCCATTTTTAACAACTGACTCATCATAAACCTAAACCACTTCTACATAACCTAGAAAGTTAAAATTAGGCATGAAGGTATTATCATCAATCTGGGAAAAAAAAATTACTCGTAAAATATTTGACATCTTAACGTACCTACCGATGTCTGTGCGGATATTGATTTTCGGAAGGTTTTTGTAAATATCTCATTGGATTATGGAGCCATTGCTTAAATTTTTTTATACCCAAAACTCGAAATAGTATAATATAAAAAATAAAACATACTAATATATAATTCCTGAAAAACAATACTTATAATAAGGCCACCAAGTCATGTTTAGTATCAAATAAAAGCACACAACTTCGACATATAAAGTAACAAAATATATTATTTATAGTACATACTTATAAATATCGGAAATATCAAGAAAAATGTGTGAAGGATCGTGTAAAAAAACCTCGGATCCCAATGAAAGAGCTCAATCGTTCCAACATCAATACTAATGCTTAGGATATAAAGTTAAAATGAAAGAAAGCAACAAAACTAATCCTAATCTTAGTTTTGTTGTGCTGTGAAACTTTTTATAAAATTCCAGCTCTTATATTAGTGAGGCCACTTTTATCTGAAGGAACTTTGCTAGTTTTCACATTTATGTTTTTGATTAGACAACGCATTTTATCAAAAGTTAAAAAGTGTAGATAAATTTTAACTCGTAAACATTTTTCGCTCGCACCTCCCCCGCTCATATTGCCCTGGTAACGCGGATATCGATCACATCCTTTCGCCCAATTTCGTGCCTCTATTGATTCCCCATTATGACCTCTATTACCATAGATCAATGTGTATAAGGATCACGAATAAGGATTAATGACTACCATAATGCCATACCGGAGGCATGGTGGAAACGCTGCATCATCAATATACCATGACGCCAATTTCGCTCTTGTGTTCGATGGATCGTGGGAATAAATTGAAAAGGTGGACTCTCTGTTTGTACATTGTTTACACCAATTAAATAATTTCGTGTGTTTTGTAAAACTACTAGCGACCCGCCCCGGCTTTGCACGGGTACTATATTATAAATAAATAAAATAAATACTTAATTAATGCTGGACAATTCACACAGCATTATCTAGCCCAGCGCTAAGCAGTGCTTGTGTTATGGGTAGGTACTAGATAACTGATATACATACCTAATACAATACATAGATAGATATTTTTTTATTATACGTAGAAAACGACCAGAACACCCTGAATAAATGTCTGCAGATCGTACTCACATTTGTCCCGAGGCGGGAATGGAACCCGCAACCACCTGCGTCGCAGGCAGACCTTTGCCCACCGCGCGACAGAGGTCGTCGATTATGCATGTATTATACATACAAGCATTCCTCTGAATCACTGTCTATTAAAAAAAAACCGCATCAAAATTCGTTGCGTAATTTTAAAGATCTAAGTAACATAGGGGACATCGCGAGAAACACCGATAACCGATGGAGCGAAAGAGTTTTGCATTGGTGGCCACGAGATGGAAAGAGAGACCCTGGCCGACCGGTCCGCCGCTGGAAGGATGACATCATATTAGTAGCAGGAAAGCAATGGATAAGAGCAGCTCAACATAGAGCAAACTGGCAAGAGATGGAGGAGGCCTTTATCCAGCAATGGATAAACCCTGCTTCAATACCAATTAGCGAATTAATGTTAAGATTTATAAATTAATTGTGTACCATTTAAATAATCAAATTTGTAAAATATCCATATTAAGTAACTACTCATAGAATACATATTCGTTAAAATTCTCATATTATTCTTAAATTGTAATTTAAAATAGGGAATAAAGGCTCATTATCTTCATCATCATGTCAGCCCATATACGTCCACTGCTGGACATAGGCCTCCCCCATACGACGCCACAAAGAGCGGTCCCGAGCCGCCTCCATCCATCGACTCCCTGCGACCGCTACGATGTCGTCGGTCCATCGAGTTGATGTACTCCCAACACTCCGTTTCGCGTTGAATAAAGGCTATTTTAATTTTATTTTATTTTTATTTTATAAGCAACATAGGGACAGACTGACTTTGTTTTATAATATGTAGTGATGAACAAAACAAACTTTAAAACTATATAGAAAATACAACTATAAAGAATAAATAAAACAATAAAGAAAAAAGAAATAGACTTCAAAATAATAAATACTCGTAGTGAAAATGGGTTTGAAGCGCGGAACACTTCGATAGCGCGTTCTAATTTTCAAGTGGCGACATCTACTTTTAATTCCAGTATTTTATTATTAGTTTCATGTGATTATGATTAGTGATGGATGACACATGGATGAAACGACGAATGTAAAGACCTCATGCTTACGTCCGTGGCCATGAAACCATTTGTAAACGATTTTGAAAATTATCATGTGGTGATGTTTTAGATAAGTTTTACGGTGCACATATTATTAATTCCTCGAAGGTATTGACGCCATAATTCACCGCACTGTCATGAAGCTTTTAGCGGCATATATTTGAAAAAAAAAAGAAAATTATTTAGACTCGAAACACAAACAACAAACATGATGATTTTTATTATTTATTTGTTATAAATGTATTAAATAAAATGAGTAAGCTTCGACAAAATTACTCAAAAAATTCTAAATAACGAATACATACTACATAGAATGAAATGAAAGATTTTTTAAGCATACTTAGTATACAAATAAATACCTATGTACATAAGAATTGGAACTAAACAAATAAATAGATTTTACAACACAAATAGCGAATTTCAGCGCAGTTTCAATACCGTATTCCGTAAATGATATTTCCGTCCATGCATGCCGCGAGCGCATGCTTCACGGACGGAGTACCAGGGACACAGAACAATGCAGCACATAACTTTACTGCGCCGCTGCCGTTCTGACCGTCACGCGAATATGAAACAAGCTACAAAAGGAATCTAGGTCAGAAGGGAGAGCTGGGATATAGTTGGATTGTGTCTGTCCTTGACTAAAAAAAATATATCTATTAAACTTAATCGGTCTGAAAACTAACACTTTGATATATAACTATTGACGGGTATTTATCGTTTTTATTTACCTATTCCCGACGTTCAAGCATCAACTCACTATTGCACACGGGACGACTCTAAAGTTACTTGATGATCAAGTATTTATCAGCAACGACTGCTATTCAATGCTCTGTTATATCTTCTTGAGGCACTCGAGAAATCAGTAGATAAGTAAGTAGTTTTATGTTAAAAGCTTAAATTTGCAATAAGCTTGTACCTCGCGTCCTACTGTGGATGAAAGGCAAACCTCACCTGAGCCAGGTTTAAAATCTCATGTTAGACTTACACTCCTGTGGCTAGCGACCATCCTGTCCTTCCTGATACAAGACGTTTCCAGGTTGAGATGCTTGAACAGAAGTAGACCAGCTACCTCAGCATCACTGCGACTAACAAACAACGTGTGGAAACGTGAAAATTCACACGAGTTTTTAAATCAATAACTTCGCAACCGGGTGGGTATGTTTGTTAGAAAACTGCAGTGACCGAGTTTGCCCCGTTGCAGTTGGCCCTCTGGACGTCACGTCGCCTTTGAAGATAACTAATTCGCAAAATTTGATACATCTACTGACCGTCTATTGCCCGTTGTCAACTTTGATGGACTTTCGGAAATTATTTTTCGAAAAGACGAGATGCCAATCTTCACACCGTCTGATTTTTAGGCTGCGATATTTTTTTCGATTTAAAAGAAGGTTAAAAATTACTTAAACCCTATTTTACCCTATTTCTATGAACCTTTGTCAAGGTTAAGGTCATATTTAAACAAATTAATCACGAAAAAATACATTGAACAAAAATTACACTTAAACAGTAGGCGTGTGTATCTTATGTATCTTTGCTGAAGAATTAATGACGTTAAAAATAATCATCTTCCACATGTGTTTGCTGAGTACATTGAGGCACATCAAACATTTTCCATTACGACAAAGTTGCGGGTGGACGTAGTGCGAGCGATTTTAAACGCTATTAGATTCTCTCAAACTTGCTTCAAACATAGCTGTTGGTGACTTGGCAGCATTGAAAGAAGAGTAGGAAGATATTCGTGGGAAAGTAAGTTAAACTTATTATTACGAACAGCAACCTTTGACCAAGAAACCTGAGAGCAAGAGACGGCTTTGCTCAGCCATGGAACAATGCGAGCTAAAAACAAGTAAGTATGTAATTATTGACAAATGATAAATGATTTTTATTTCTGTTTAACTAGGTGGTAAGGTATACATTAGTTTTAAGTAAATCTCTGGTATTTCTAGTCTGCCTTAGTCAGGCTTACAGCATCAGGTACTAAACTAACATGATAGTAAAAATAAGGTAACGTTTAACAATCAAATAAATAAAATTTTCTAGTAAGCAGGGTCAATATCATAGTAATTTATAAATTATAACAATAATTATTAATAATGAATGTCAATGACAATAAACAGATCATCATCATCATCAGCCTATATTTGTCCACTGCTGGACATAGGCATCACCTAATGAGCGCTATAGCGCCCTGTCTTCAGCTTGCCGCATCCAGCATCTGCCAGCAATCTTTCGCAAATCGTCATCCCACCTGGTCGAAGGGCGTCCTACACTACGTTTGCCGAGTCACGGTCTTCACTCAAGAACACGTTTACTCCAGCGGTTGTCGGTTCTTCTCGAGATATGGCCAACCCACTGCCACTTCAGCTTGCTAATCCTTAGAGCTATGTCGATAACCTTAGTTCTCTGTCGGATGTATTCATTACGAATCTTATCCTTCAGAGAAACTCCGAGCATAGCTCTTTCCATAGCTCGCTAGGCGACTTTAAACTGGTGGACCAGCCCTACCGTGAGTGCCCACGTCTCAGCTCCGTAGGTCATGACGGGTAGGACGCACTGATTGAAAACTTTCGTTTTCAAGCATTGCGGTATGGATGACGAGAAGACTCGACGTAGTTTTCCAAACGCTGCCCAACCTAGCTGGATCCTCCTCCTTCTCGAAATTGTTTTTACCCAACTGCAGAATCTGCCCTACTGAAGGTAAGTGTACTCGGAAACAATTTCGAGAAGGTGGCCATGTACGACGATCGGTCCCGGATCAATGTGCCATTGCATTGACGAGACCCATGCGTCGCGAGGCTGAAGCTAGGCCGGCCAGCATCCGGTTTAGCTCATCAAGCGACTTTGCCATTAAGACTATGACATCAGCGAATCGCAGGTGTGAGATGTAATCGCTTGACCTTACTTTTCCAGTCCAGCGTCTTAAACACATTTTCCAACGCGCAACGAATAAACAGATGTAAAACATAAATTAAGAAATGTAATTAAAATTTACCATTTAGGATTTCATCGACGATTACTTTTTTCTTCCGATAGTTTGTTCAATTTGTTTTTAAATGCGATCGAATTACCTTCTTAGCGTATTGACATTAAGATTTTGTCGTAGATACTAGGTGCCATGCCAAATACTGCACTCTTCCTAAATAAGTCTCTTACCGCCGGTATAACCTTCAATGGAAGTTTTTGCTAGAACAGGAAGTACGTAGAAAGCAAAAAAAACATGAAAAACTGTATATTTGATTTTCACGACTAAGTTTTCTAAGTAAACTGTGATCCTGTTTGACCCGACTACCAAAAGAGCGGTTGTGTTTTAGTAAGTTATATGCTATTTTGGCTTGATGGCAATTCTGAAAACGATATTATTACTTTTGTACAACCGACCTTCCCGCTATATTTCGTACCGCAACTTTTGTTTGTTTGTTATTTCTGTTTTCGTTGTCGCTTATTGAAAGATTTGAGGCGCGTCAAAGGCCCGAGTGCGCGCGAACATTGATGTCTTCAGACAGTCTTTGTTTGCTTCCTTAGACTCGGGATTATGTTTCTCTTTATGTTTTGTCCTTGTCCTTCAGTTCATTTTGTTCTGAGGTCAAGAAACTGTATAATTCGTAATAGATTAAAATGGTCCTGGATAAACGTTATTTATGAAATAGAGCTTTACTTTGTCCTGATTTTACGAGGTTTCCTTCCACATTGTTTTATGAGAAGTGCAAATAAATCGCAGCTCTTGCTTTCAATTCCTTCCTAAAGTACCAGGAGAGCAAAAGCTATAAAGAGGTGTGGAATGACGTAAAAGCTTACGTCAGTAAATCTGCTACGGATTTCAAGATTCATCTGTATTGCTTTGGATTTATCGGAACAGCATTACGGAATTCGTTACATAGAAGCTGTTTTATGTTTATTGGTTCCGTTTGATAATGTGCTCTTAATGCGGTGTGCAATAAAAGGCGATAATTTAAACTATACCGAGTTTAAATTATCACCTTTCACTGGATTTATTTTTCTTTAAAAAACATCGGCATGTCACTTTCATAAATTCATACATACTAACTTTTGTTATATTGGCATAGGGCTAGACTCAGTATCTCGACACAACAGAATTCCTACCTTAACCTCTTAAAACTCCTTTAAAGCTTTCCATGTTCCAGCTAGAATAAAAAAAAGAAAACCTTTTACCAACATATTTCCGGTTTAGTTCTTAGCTAAACCAATGCCTCCAAGCTAAACAAACCGCCTCAGATGCCACCGAGTAGTGAAAATAAACAGGCACTTACCGTGCCTGTCACGTGTTGACGTGTGATAGATGGCGCCGCAGTCGCAGGATTAAACTAAACCCTCACCTCCTGACAATGTGCACGTGATTTTGCTGGCGCGTGTTCGCTGGCGACTTTCGACGAATTAAGGTGTCTAAATAGTGTTCCTTTTAGATTTTTTGAATAGTTAAAAAATATTTATCTACCGAAGCGTAGCGTCTGTCGAATTTTTTTGCCAAATACATACTGACTTCGTCCGTGAGTCCTGACTTCGGTTTGACGATATTATCGAGACGTCAACGTGGCGTCTTATTTTTGTATTTGATTCGCGTAGTGTCGTGTCCGTACGATAGAGGCGGTGTACATAATCCTACCGAAATATGAGATGTCTCAATATTATCATTCAACCGAACTCGGACTGTGATTACGACGAGGCCAATTTTTGAATACAGAGCAAAAGGCACCTTCGAGTAAAGGATCAGTAGAAAAAACGTTCGCAACGCGATACGCCTTGGGAGCGGAACGTTAAAATTTAAAAAGTCTTTACAAAACAAAATGACTTTCTGTCATACGACCGCTGTCTAAAATGGTCACGGAAGCAAACGTCTTCAATTTAAAACGCAATTTCGAAAAAGTGAGTAAATCAATAACTGTTATTATAAGTCCATGTTTGTTTTTGAAAAAAAAAAAAAAAAAACAAATGAGTCGTCTAGATTTCTTTATTTTTCTATTATTTACTTTGAAAAACAATGGCTAAAACCAACTGCGGACATGAACTGCTACAATGATGATGTAGTTAGGACAATCACACTCACAGAAGGTTGGAATGGACAACTAAACTTTTATCCTTGATGCACTGCTGAAGGAAGTGGATTGGCAAGAAATAAAATTTAATAATTTAATTAAAACACGTTGTGTTGAAAACTTCATATCGACTGGGAATTCCTTAATTTGACACAGTCCATAAGTTTGGATAAACACATTTCTCGGGAATAAAATTAGATGAAACCAACTCGGGATCCTTCTCTATACCTACATGACATTTTCAAGACATTTTGCTGGAAGGCGACATGCTTAAAGGACCATTTCCACTGCGGACGATTTGCTTCCTGGCCCATCTTCCTTGTTTTCGTTTTTGGAAGTAATAATTAGAGGACTTGGACTTTGTGCACTGAGAACCTAAAAATAGGCTTTGACTCTGACTTCGTATTCCAATTTTTGTTTAAATATTATAAAAATACATCATAATTCAGAAAATAAATCAACTATGTATAACTTGTCACACGCAGAAACCTGTCACAAAGAAGCAGTACATAAATGAGCATCCTTTTACAATACAATACAACATTCATGTACACCACAAAATAAAACAGAGAAGCATATACTTACATAAACATTTGACATAAAAAGAAAAAAGTACAACAAACAAAAGTACGATTTCTTACCTGGCAACCTTTCAATGGATATAAATTTAAAATCCTAAATTTTAATTTCCAATTCATGCAGATCGAAGCCTCCCACCACCCACCTTTATGCGATTGATTGACACACCCTGTGTAACGGCAAATTACATTTCTGAGTTTCTGTCAATTCTATCCCCAATTTCCACCCCGACACATTCCCTCAGCCAAGTATCCATCTCCAAACAATGGACACCTTCATAAAGTCACCAGGGCAACATAAACTACGAAGGTATCATATTTACCACCGGCCGTGGTCAGATTATCGTCTCAGCGTTATTTATTCCGAGACGAGGGTTTTTTGATGAGGGATGGCGTGCCGTTGCGTGTAATTTACGTGCTCTAAATCTCCTGCCCCTGTAGCTCTATGCTTGCCTGGTATCAGATCGGACGGGGTAGGTAATATGTTTTCTGGGCCATTATATCCTTGCCTGAATGTGTTTTTTCTGTAATTACAGTAATAATATCCGAGAAAACAGGTTCATTTTATTCAGTTCAATGATTTCGTTCACTTCATGTTTTTGTAGCTTGTTGCAAAAGCGTAACTCGTTAACCTTTTGTGAAGTTGATTGACATTGCTATGATAATTATAATTAATACGTTAAGAATATAAATAAATAAATAATAATAAATAAATGATGCTGGACAATTCACACCGCATTATCTAGCCCCAAGCTAAGCAGAGCTTGTGTTATGGGTACTGGATAACTGATAAACATAACATAATACAATACATAGATAGATTTTTTTTATTATACCTATATAGAAAACGACCAGAACACCCTGAACAAATGTCTGCAGATCGTACACACATTTGTCCCGAAGCGGGAATCAAACCCGCGACCTTCTGCGTTGCAGGCAGACCTTCGCTCACCGCGCCACATCAGTCGTCGAACATCAAGGCTCATCAAGGTGTGTACCTTACCATCAAGGTATGCATACGTACGTAGTTATCAAGTACGAAACGCAAACACGAAGCTAACTAGATCAATTCTAATTGGAGCGAGTCGATCTTCAACAAACAGCTGAATTTCAGCGCTCGCTATTTTCACGTGAAATTAACAATGATTGTTCGTTGTAGATAGCTAAGCCATGCACGAGTAGTTTAACGAAGCTAGTGTTGCGACATGGTGTAGTACAGGGGCGTACTGAGGACGACCGATGCGGGGTATCCTCATGTAGAATGAACACGTCCTGTGCCCATGACAAACATGTCGAAGTTGAGGACTAGTTAAGGCTGGGTATTGAATGCATTAACATTGTTCGTATGTCGCGTCACTGGTACGAATAGTTAAAGTTTGGAGCGAGTTCTATAAACGTAACAATCAATTACGCTATTTTATTTTCAAGTATTCAACACACAGAACACATCACAATTCCATCTAAAATAATCATAAAAAAAAACAATCTATAATCTACCGTAAAAATACATATGTACTTATTGTCAAAGATCCTCTCTCTCTTTTTACCACGCCTACATTTCTCGAGTCCTTATTTCATAATTTGTTACTGTACCCGTGAGATTCTGCCTGCGCGCCTATACTAAACGTCTACGACTCGCCAATACCTACGTTATTTTCAAGGTTTTCTCTTTAATACTTACACATAACATTTTATTTTTCTTGAATTTCTCATCAAATTGTCCATTTAGTTTAGAATTGATTCTCGCTTCTGCATTTTAGTCGCTCTGTCGGGTTATCTTGTTCCCCACATACTGTGCCTTCTTAACAACCTTAGTCTGTCCCTGCACTGTAGTTTCCTATCAATTCGAGAGATGATTAATGGATAGCCCCGCTGACGGAGTCGCTAGTGATTAGTAATGGGACACGGGGTTTACGACACTACTGTTGGAGTTGGAACCCTGTCACTGTTAGGTAGATCCTTCGATTGACACTGTTTAGATTCATGCTGATTCATGTCACTGCAGAGATGCTAACATTGTACTTTTTAGACAATTGTTTTTTTAGACAAATGTTTGTACCTACTATTTGCAGATATTTGTTCCGGATGTTCTGGTCGTATTCTAATATTAATTTGTAATAAAAAAATTATCTATGTATGTATGTGTCTGTACTGTACCAATTGTGTATATCGCGGTTATCTAGTACCCATAATAAACGCAAGCTCTGCTTAACTTGAGGCCTAGATAGTGCTGTGTGAATTGTCTGGGATTATTTATTTATTTTAAGTTGTATCGATCTGGGTAATGAAAGTATGGAGGCAATTGAATAGATATTTTAGCCATTTTAGTAAGGTGTAATTTTTGACTTAATTTATATTAAATTCTGTCAAATCTAAAGGTAAAAGTCGTAGTCATAATAAGTCGCAAATTTGGTCATTGTGGTGAAGTTTGTGGGAGCGTATGTCTAAAGCATGAGAATGTGGAGGCCCAAAGTGGAGGCCTTACCTACACCCAGCTATGAGTAAATTCTGGTAGAAGATGATTCATCATCATCAGCCTATATTTGTCCACTGCTGGACATAGGCCTCCCCTTATGAGCGCCATAGTGCCCTGTCTTCAGCTTGCCGCATCCAGCATCTGCCAGCAGTCTTTCGCAAATCGTCATCCCACCTGGTCGAAGGGCGTCCTACACTACCTTTGCCGAGTCGCGGTCTCAACTCAAGAACACGTTTACTTCAGCGGTTGTCGGTTCTTCTCGAGATATGGCCAGCCCACTGCCACTTCAGCTTTGCTAATTCTTTGAGCTATGTTGATAACCCTAGTTCTCTGTATCTATCTGAAGAAGATGATTGTGATGATAAAACCGGCTGGCGCAATAACTTGTACTCCTGTGAAACGTATTGCTTGTACATACATATGTAGAATGTAGCGCTGTATGAGTGAGATAGTAGTTGTTACACTGATTGGCGCTATCAAATAAATTGTGCAATGAATATACTCGATATCCACAAACACAGGTCGCCGCACAGCTTTGTTGTTTTAGCAGATCGACGCAATGTCCCGGCACATGACCTACGTATCGAGATGGTTACCTGTAGGGTATACGGAGCGCTTACTCATCCAGGGAAATACATTAAACGTACCCTAAATCGTTTGGTAAACTACCCCGAGTTTTCTCGTCATCCATTGCGGTATGATTGCGTCTTAACCGTCACTAAAGAGCTGAGACAACGTCTTTTGTCTTTGCTCAGTAGGTCAGTGAGCTATGGAATGAGCTATGCTCGGGGTGTCTCTGAAGGTAGGATTCGTAACAAATACACCCAACAAAGAACGAAAGTCATCGAAATAGCTCTAAGAATCAGCAAGCTAAAGTGGCAGTGGGCCGGCCATATCTCGAGAAGAACCGACAACCGCTGGTGTAAACGTGTTCTTGAGTGGAGACCGCGACTCGGCAATCGTAGTCTAGGACACCCTTCGACCAGGTGTGATGACGATTTGCAAAAGACTGCTGGCAGATGCTGGATGCGACAAGCTGAAGACAGGTCGCTATGACGCTCATTAGGGGAGATCTATTTCCAGCTGTGGACTAGCATATAGGCACGATGATAATGACTAATGGTACATTATTCAAACCCCGGTTCGTGAAATAGATTTTTAGCGCAAATTTTAATTAGTAAATGCTTTTCAGCGGGAAATATGAAAATCATAGACGTAGAGTAAAAGGACATACTTTTTAATCGCGGATAACACCGCGGGGCGCAGCTTGTTAATAAAATAATAAATGACTAAATAAATCAAGAAGCTAGTCAGATTATAATATTACGTAAAAGACAAGATCAATAGATGCCTCCTAGATATGGTATCCAAGTGTTTGGATTTATTATTGAGAGGAACGGATACCTACCACCCACCGTCGCTCAATGTCGGTGACGTCATCGCTCTCGCACCTGACCGACGCCGCCGCCTCGCTTCAATCATCTGATATGATACCTCTGTTGATTGATTCTATTGTGGCTAAGGCACGTTCATACCAATATTAAACTTATGTATAATTCACAAGTTGTCAAAGTTAGGGCACCTTGACTTCTGAAGGTCGGGAGTTCGAGCTTAATTATGAGATATTTTTTTACAGCTAAGTTTGTAAAGAGACTTAGACAACGGCAAGTATTTATTTGCTGCACCGCGCACAAACCTATTTGATATGTTCTTTACAAGATACAAGAGAACATACAAGATATGAAAGTGCCCAGCGCAATTTTCTACGGTTATTAATAAAGATGATGGAAACCCAATAACTGTTATGAAAAGTACCAGGATAGCAGAAACCACAAGGAACTTGTATAGCACCTGGGGAATCCCGAAAACATACATACCAAATTAATAATGAAATATTCACGTGCAATCTGTTCTCATCGCGGTCAACCGGGAAAGTCAATATCCAAAACCAGCCTTGTATTAACTGAGTTTAAGGTAAATATGGACTGGCACCCTGTAAAAGTAGGGCTGATTACGTAAGGACCATAGAAATGATTATAATCTGAACGATGTTCGTTTATGCCGGATTCAATCTGTGGTCCAGAATGCTTAGTAAGCTGGCTGGTTACACCTCTAATTAAATATTAATCCCGTGACCACATTTTGCAGATTCAAATAATTAATTAAAGTTAACCAGAGTTAAATCAGATTATCACTTTGAAGCTTACTGTTTTATGTATATGCCAGCCTGGTTGCGAGGTTGCATTGATGCTTTCTTTTTATTACAGTGTTGTTTACGGATTACTTGTTAGTTTTATGCGATCCCCTGGTTACATCTTGACTCTGCAAAAAAAGCTTTGAGATCTTATTTATTATGCGTTAAAGAAGAAGGAGATACAAGTTTATTAACGCACAACGGCGACAGCCAACGTCGGATGAATTGCCCGTATAAACGTAATACCAACACACATACATATGTACATTACATATTTGTAAGTCGAACATTTTGTGGCGATCACAATAGGCCCATCATGGCCGCAGTGACACGAAAGCCACCAAGAGCAAATAAAAAAAAGTCGAGCATTTCTTTACCATAATTATGTTATATTTTGTATTCGAATAGTATTTATTTTTCTAGGTCCCTGGTTGTTTTTTTTCGTAACCCTCACGTATAATGAAATGTAAGAAAATAGCATTTCGCATATTTTTACGTCGCAAATTACATGTTTTCGTCGTATTTGTTTTGTATTAAAAACAACAAAATCTTACATGTTGTTTGATAAGGAACATAGCTTATATTGTCTAGTTGCAGAATAAAAGCACAATGGAGAAAATACAATAGTTTGCAGTCATCATTTTTGGTATTACGGAACATCATAATAATATTTATTACAAATTGAAGTTGTGAGCAGCTGTCAAATACCTGTGGCACATCACTGCAGACCTGAGTGATGACTCAGATAATGACCATGAAAGACTGAACCTGTCCTTGGTGTGCTTGCTCTGAGATTTGTCACATGTAGTGCCGAAGTTAAGCTAACGTTGTTCGTGACATACTGCCTCTGTATGTATACAAGCCAGTTCTGGTTCAAATACAAAATAAAATCGTACAGTACCATAAGAGTGCCTGGCATGACGCTTTTCGCATCATTATGAAGAAGCCACGCTTTTGTAGCGCGTCAGGCATGTTCGCTGTTGCGTACTTTTTCGCTATAATCACATCTCGTATTGCTAAAAAAAAAAAAAAACGGCGCGCGGAGTGGTAACATCTCTGGTGGAACCCTGCCGGAGTTTGACCGACCTTGACATTGAGAGCACTAAGCAAGTGCTCTCAATGTCAAGGTCGAGTATTGTGGTGTCCTGATGATGTCTCGTGGAGAGACGAAACTAGTTGACGTCTTGCTTTGATAGATTTCTTTTCATTTTGTAGTTGGTGTGTTTTTTCTTCTACGACGCTGATTACATTTTGTTAGAACTTATCGGAGAAGGTCTTGCGCGGAATTGTTACTAAATATTTTCATCTTTATATCTCGTATTGCGCCATTCAGTGCCAATAGTAGACGATCTAACATTAACGTCCTAAATTTTATGCCTAACAACATCTGTAGCCCTACCCTACGTAACGTACAGGTCCTGGCTCTCTGTGAGAGAGCCCCAGCGAGGGAGCCGTAAGTAGGTAGTATTTCAATTTTAAACTATTAATAAATATCTTTCCTTTTTATAAACTAAAATTAATGATTTTTTTATCATTTGAACCGCTATATTGCTATCGCGCACGTACGCACGCGCGCCCGCATCTAAACAGACTTTTTTTTGCACACTCCTTGATTTGTTCTGAGCCGAATCCGCAGGCTTCATAATAGGTTGTTTTATTCACAACCGTTTTACTACTTCTAACTGCCTGTTTGCCTGGTGCCATTGGTGAAATTGATATGTTTGAAAAGTTAACGTTTAAAGAAACCACGAACCACCTTCTCCAACCTATAAGTTCTTCGTGTTCAAACTGAATCATTAATTAAATTGATGAATTAAATTGATGATTTGATTAATAGAATTTTGCAACGAAGGGTGTTTATTTAATTGAGATCGCAAAAATACCAGGCTCTCAGAATACATAAGGAGACCAATACACTCGACAGGTAGGCATGTCATTCATTCATACGTTAAAGATGAATGGCAGGTAGTGTGTTTTTTCAACGCAGAATCATCGTATCCGGCAAAGAAAGGAACGATAAACTCTACATTGTTATGTTCTCTTGGTACCTATGACATTTACTGATCAGGATAATAATTGAATGCCTGCAGTTTTTACAAAGTATGTACATAAATCGTTTTATTAGGCTTTATTAGTCAGAGATTTGTTCCCTTCTCAAACTGGCAGGTTTATGTGTATCTATATACCATTACTAAACCATCAACTTAATTCCATAACATCTACTATTCTATTCTACACATCCTCTTGCTTTCTAAAACCCTGCAGTTCTTCATAAGAAAATGTCGATTTGCTTCTTTGTATTCTATTTTTGTTACATATACTATATACCTATGTGCTAAACAGTTATATGATTCTTGATGCAGTAACGAATAGGTATCGAAGAGGTATAAACTCCGAAAGTAATCAAAAAATCATTCTACAAAGTTTTTAAAGAATTTCCAATATTGTCCTTCAATAGGATCACAATCTTTTGTGTATGCTCATTCAATCCTGATTAAAAATCTCAAGAATACTTACATAGGTACCAGAAAGTAAAGGAGGTGCATTAATAATTTTGTTGATAAAGTCTTAACTTTAGATAAATTCTTATTGTAATGTTTTGAAAATCGCCTTTATTCGGACTATTAATATTCTGAAGAATCGTCTTATAAGATACAAGAACGTGACAAACATTATGAATGATGGCTGATCCAAAATACATGACAAGGGTTCAGCTAAGTTTTCTGATAAATAGTAACTCCGCCCTTCCTTCGACAATGGCATCAAAAGAACCAACATCAAAATGCTGGTTTCCGATATTCTCTTACGGCTCATAGTACCCTAGTCCTTATGAGAGTCATGTGTAACAATATCCTCATCGTGAGAAGATGAATAAATCACATTTCATTTAGAAACAACCAGGTATATGTTTTTTGTCTTATGGGAGGACATTAAATTGGAGTAAACATACTATGAAAAGAAATTTACCGAGACCTGAATAATTCGCCCAAAATAAGATACTCACATGACTTCTGTAAGCCTGGTCTTCTTGGGAACATAAAATTGAGAGTATTCCACCGTAAGAAAAATTTCACCAATAACTGAAACTGATAAATCATTATGTTTTCTGGAGGTCTAGTAGTCAAAAAGTGTCGTGGGAATATAATATAGGAGTAATCTACCATGAGAAAAATGGCACCGAAAATTTCACATCATCTTGTAAAAATCTCTAAGATGCTCGATTTCTTTCTTAGAGTTCCCAAGTAGATCAGGATCGCAACACTGTCAAGGAGGTTAAATTTTTGGTACAGAAAGCTATAAAAAAACTACCCGTCTTCTTTTAAAATTAAGGGTGTGGCCAAGAATGTGCTCCTAGGCCTTTTAAAAACCCTTATATACGAGGGCAGTTTGATAAGTCCGTGACTTTTCAATAAAAAAATTATTATTTTAAAATAGAATTATTTTATTTTTCAACGTAATCTCCCTTCAGCTCGATACACTTGGCCCAACGATATTCTAACTTCTTTAACCCTTCTATAAAATATTTTTTCTCGAACTCTGAAAAATAGGCGTCTGTTTCAGCTATGACTTCCTCATTGGATGAAAATCGTTTTCCCCCGAGCCATTTTTTCATGTTTGGGAACAGGAAGAAGTCACATGGTGCCAAATCTGGAGAATATGGTGGGTGTGGTAGCAATTCGTAGCGTAATTCCACCAGTTTGGCCGTCGCAACTGCCGACGAATGTGCCGGTGCATTGTCGTGGTGAAAGAGGACTTTTTTTTTCGCTAAGTGAGGCCGTTTTTTCATCAGTTCTCCATGAAATGTATCGAGTAAGGCAGCATAATATGCTCCTGTGATCGTTGATCCCTTTTGTAGATAGTCAATCAAAATAACACCTTGCGAGTCCCAGAAAACAGTGGCCATGACTTTACCCGCCGACGGAACTGTTTTCGCCTTCTTTGGAGCCTTTTCACCAGGAGATGTCCACTGTTTTGATTGTTCTTTTGTCTCAGGAGTATAATAATGTATCCACGTTTCGTCAACAGTTACAAATCGGCGGAAAAACTCATTAGTGTTACGCTTAAACATGTCTAAAGACCGTTGAGAGGTTGTCACACGATTGCGTTTTTGGTCGACTGTGAGCAAACGCGGCACCCATCTTGCAGAAAGTTTTTTCATGCCCAAATGTTCGTGTAAAATATTAAAAACACGTTCGTCAGAGATGTTTACCGTCTTAGCTATCTCGCGAATTTTCATTCGGCGGTCTTCCAATACGATATCATGGATTTTATTGACCATCTCGTCAGTAGTGACCTCAACAGGCCGTCCTGAGCGCTCAGCATCCTTGGTGCTCGTTCGACCACAACGAAACTCAGTGAACCACTTTTGAACCATACCATGCGATGGAGCAGAGTCCCCGTAATACTTTCGTAGCTTTTCCTCGGTTTCCTTAATAGTTTTTTTTCTCAAAAAATAATGTTTTATCAGAACACGAAATTCACTTTTATCCATTTTTTGCAAAAGCAACGCGATTCTTTTCTTTTAAAACACTATATAATAATCAATTTTTGTCAGATCGACCTAAAATTTATTTAGTCTTTCCACATATAATGACACTTTCTACAGAAAAAATTAAAAAAATATCGGACCATTACAAATAGCAAAAGTCACTGACTTATCAAACTGCCCTCGTACATCAGGACATCGTGGGAATTGGAAACTTCTTCGTACTTCTGATGACCTAATTAATGTTCTTGAACTAGGTCTAACTCTAAATACCATAAATGACTGAAAAAAAAGAAACATACCTTCTCTTTCAAAGAAATATACCACCACTTGTGGTTGTAGGTACTCATTTTGAAGCACTTTAGGTATTTATGACTGCTGTCTATAAAAAAACGATCACCTAATGATGCTGAGTTTGAAGGTTCTTATACCGACAAAAAATCTATACCTGCTTAACCTTATTGTGGTTAAGACACACCCCTCATGTTTTTAATTTTTTTCCTACAGAAAATACTTCCTTCGTTTGTATGCGAGCCTAGTCTAGGTGTGAAACTGTAATCCATTGAAAAGTCCTGGTAGAGGCGCAAACTATCTTACCTACTCAGTTTAGCATTATTATTTTAATGGTTTCGTATTATTATTTCAAAAGATTCCTTGTAACAAAACTTGCGAGATTCGCACCTTTTTCTCATTAAAGTTTACTTTGTTCTTCGTAATTTTGTTTTGGCCAATGAACTCAAGTAAAAAAACTTGCTTTCTTATTTTTATAGAGGAGCGTTCAAAGTTAAAAAATTAAAGTCTTTCTGGCTCCAAAAAAAAAATCTTTTACTTGCATAGTACTACTATAATAATACTATGTACTTATCCTTGTGTTCTTGAGAATATAGAAATAACTAACTGAGTTAATACAATGAGACCATTTACAAAACATACATTTTTGTGAATATTTTATGGGGTGTCTCGTTTTAAATAAATCGTGTACATCATAAAAATGTTTCATTAAATTCTTAATGGATAAGGATAAATACAGGTATACCTGTTTTATGTTCAAAAGACACACCCCCTATTATTTGCCTATTATTAACTTTGAATAAAATATCCTTCACACTTGTTAGTTCCCTGTGCAGTATGCATCCCTTTCCCTAGTCTAGTCTAGGTGTCAGACTATAATGAGTATTGTCAAATACAAAAGGATACGTCATCTTAATGTTCTAAGGCAATAAATGAATTGAATTGAATTAAAAAAGGTTTAATATGGGTTTTCACATCATAGGGTAATCTTTATATCTCCTAACGCTGTATGGCATGGCATCCTTCTGGTGAACTTGGAACAAAAAGAAACTTTTGATGCTTGAAATAATATTCATGTTATTTTTGCCCTTCAATATGACTCGGCATTATAGCTTGGCACTTAAGGCGCATACCCCACCCAAAGAGAAGATACGAAGTTGCTCTTGGTGACCACCAAAATCTGTTTTCGTATCTCTGCAAAACTTGAAAATTCCTTTGTTAAAATATATAATAAAATAAATAAGATGACGGCGGCGGCGCCACTTTGGGTGGGGTGCGCCTTAAAGATTTTTCTAGGAACTTATGTAAAAGATCCGCCAACGGCTTTCTAGCCATGACAACCTTATATGTCTGATGTTGATATTGTACTGAGTTAATATTTAAAAGAACATTTCAAGTTAAATTACCTAATGATACCTATATGAGATCTTTCTTGAAATTTCTAATAAACTAAGAAAACTTAAAACCATTGAAAACTTTTCTTTGCTGCATCGTATACCTTAGTAACCATGAGAATAGAGTAAACACATTCATCCCTTCTGAATCTCGGCAAATGGATGGTTCCTCAAACGATCATGCTTTTAAAATAACCTGTTTTATATTTTTGTTCACAAGGTTGGGACGATGAACAAACAACGCAAAACAACCACACTCGACATCCAAAATACAAGATACACAATATGTCAACAACCTATCGAAGATAAAGGAAACATAAAAAGAAGGGTGTGTAAGCTACGCCCCTCGAAGAAAAAACGTCAGGTAGAATTAAGATTTCACAGAATGCACGATCGTTAAAATAACTACCTTGTCACCTTCTCATCCCTTCTGACAGCTTGGTATCCTTGGGAATAAAAAATCACTTTCGAGAATCTGCCAAGGGTTGTTTGAATAAGAGTTGTATCACAAGAGAGCTTGAGAAGATTCCTGCTGCTTATCTAACATCTGCTGTTAGCCTGGTATTCCTGGGAAAAGTAGAGTTGTTTTTGAAAGCAAGGACACACCGAAAGCTCATTGAACGACTACCTGATTAGAGGCATGTGCGCGGGAGGCGCGGCGTGTGGTGTGACGAATTACACGAAAAAAAAGTCGGAAGGTTTTACCATTAAATATAATATTACAAATAAAACTTATTTACGATTAAATGATTTCTTCTTAAAAATGATTATGAATATTATTCGAACTATCCGGTTTTGAAATGCCTAAATCCGGTTACCTAATTCGGATTACGGATAATCCGGATTGTAATCTCTAGCCTCACCTCTATTAGATGATATTGTTTCTAAACCAAGAGTCTTTCATAAACCTTGGGATTTTTTGAACAAAAGAATTATATGCTGTAGCTATCATACGTAAATGATGGACCGACGACGTAGCGGTCGCAGGGAGTCGATGGATGGAGGCGGCTCAGGACCGCTCTTTGTGGCGTCGTGGGAGGCCTATGTACAGCAGTGGACGTGTATGGGCTGATATGATATGATTCTGTAATTCTGTAATTCTTTATTGTACACACAAAAAAATAATACATAAAAAGAACTTAACTAAAAGGTTATGTACAAAGGCGAGCTTAACCCTTAATAAGAGTTTTCTTCCAGCAAACCTTAGAGTTATAGGAGAGGCGCTGGAACAGGTAAAGAAAGTGTACACAAATAACAAACATCGGATATTACAGATAATGATGATCGTACGTAAAATTCATGTAAATACAAAGTAATACCTGTGGTAATACGATCAACCTCCTATTTGCCTTTTTATAAACTACGTTGAGTCTTTTTCAAAGCTCATTTTTACGCAAAATCTGTTGAGCGTCGCCTGGCATAATGCTTAAGCCGTAGGTATGCCGCCATTTTTGCGGTTTATTTTATACTTGTGTTATCCCTTTTGTTAAACGTTAAATGATATTTTTCCTTAAATCTTAGAGGTGGGAAATTGTGATGCAAACATTCTTTATTGTTATGAATACCAAAATGTACATGACAAGGTCAACTTCTTAAAATGTAAAATGTGACACTGTTTTTGTTTGTTAACATGTTGTAAAAGAAAAAGTGTTCCTTTGGCGCGCAAGATTCATAGCACAGTAGTGTCCAAGTGCTATTACGTAATGTGACGTCTCATTTTTCCAAAGTTTTTAGTACAGCGCCTCTATCGTGCAGACAGGTAACTACGCTAATCCCATACAAATAATAAAGACCGTTATAATCAGTTCTCGACGCTATTGTCAAATGGAATCAGGGCTCAGGTTTAAGGAGCAAGGTATCTATCTATAGCTGATACATTACACTGCTCAGATACATTTGTTTGACTTAATGATGTATCGATATCCTGCAGCCTCTCATAGCGGATCATTGCATCTTCGCAGCATCAGCGCCAGTTCAGTTCAGACCCACGAGAAGAGTAAAGTTGAAAGTGTTGTATTGTATCCAACGGCGCTCAAGTCAAGAGCTCTTGCTGGAAGAGCCTAGGTCAGTCTTCGCGAATCAACAGGCCAATTTACAAGCAGCTTGAAGCGAACTAAGCTTGAAGCGCTTCAAGCTGCTTTAAACGGTAGCGAGCGTCGTCATCACCAGTTGGCTTAATCTGGTTCGCACAGTTTTAAGGTTTTACGTAGCGATCTTTACGTAGTAAATAAGTTTACTAGTTGCATGCATCTTAAATAACAAGTTGGTCATGAGCTTTTATTGGTCTTAAGCAGAACCAACCTTTGTTCTAATAAGTTGGGCATTCATTATCAAAGTACCTAGATCACTCATAGATACGTGCTAAAATAAAAATAAACGCTTTCTTTATTTCAAGTTTGTCTGAACCACTTTTTCATCAGTTTGGGCTTTGCCATAAAAACAGCCAACCACAAAAAATGTTGCTAATATCGAGAACCAAAAATTGAAAAAAGTCAAAGAACATTACATTATGGTCTGTAAAATTGCACATAGCGACTGCAAACAATCTAGAAGTAACTGTATAAACTCGAACATGCTTTGTTTTCACCTAAAAAAGCTTGGAAGGAAGACGCTAATCAGGGAGCCATTTTTATGATTACCTATTCATCTTCCCTCATGAATCCATAAATGGTAGGTACATATATATAAATATATGTACTACGTGTAACGAAGCCTGTCACACAAACTATTGTCTATTCTGTACCTGACGACTCGTTAGGCTGGTGACGTCACGGCTGACGTCATCATTCAGTGACGCGGCACTGCTCCGATGAAGCCTGTCTTGTGCACCTGGCTGAACTAAAGCTGTTGCTGTTGTTGTCTAATGAATGAATGACATTCTGTTATTTTAAAAGTTTTTACTTTATTCAGCTTAGTTAGCTTTGCTCGCATGTGATACAAAAAATATAGCGCAAATAAAATAGCTAGTTCCAGTATAATAAGTTTTAGATTCATTCCTTTGACGAGTTTCCGAGATTACGATATCACAACACTGAGAATATCACACTATTGACGTCGATAGTATATCGATCTATACGTGAAAATAGCACCGCACGCACTATCTGGGGTCCAGTTCAGTTTAGGATTCTACGTAGGTTTCTGCGGTCATACCATTGCCAGGCAGAATTAGGCCCCTGTCTAGCAAGCGACGAACTCTCCTTATAATGATTTATTTAGTCCTTAAATTGTATACGTACAAAAATAATTACAAGCATTAAATTACAAGCTTTACTTCATCTACTAACTACTAATTGGAAGGCCCACCACCTACTAATGAACGTGAACGAATCTGAAGGCGGAAGCTGGTGAGTTTTGAAGTAAAATAACAAAAGGGTATATCAAATTACATTAGTTACGTTCGGCGTGTGCAGCACAGTATCATGTGTTTCATCCCACTTGGCTGTAATCTAGTTAGGAACCTACTTTTATGATTAAGCCATGCGGTGGCCAGACGGCAGTGGGGGTTCTGTAGAGCGAGGCTTGGCGCGAACCCTAAGGGAGTCCAGACGTCCAAATGACTAAAATCCTGAAAGATACCTCACTTGCAAAACAATTTTTAAATGTTTAATTTTGAATTACTTCGACGTTTTTGTTTGGTTTGACATCTCACTTATGATTAGTCAGTTAATTAGTGAATCGCGTAAAATGAGTAGCTTCATAAAAAATGGTGACTGGCCGAATTGTCATTAATTTCTGTTGAAGGTACATACCCATTTTACGCAACTCACAAACACACGGAACACAGACATTACTCTTTACAAGGAATCAGTGTAAAGTAGTTGAGAAGGGTCGATAGTTCATAACTAGCTGGTGACACCTTCCACGCCCAATATCACTTCTCTATAGTCAGCGGTGTGGAGATTTGATTTACGCGGAGCCCCGGTCCCCGCAGCGGCCCCCGCAGCCGGCCAGGGGCCCGATTGAATTATACAGAGCTTCCGTAATCACAACTGAAGTATTTATGGCCCTCTGGGAATGTACAGAAATTTACAGAATTGTATAACTCTTACAGCGCGGCTCTGAACGAGGGAGCTAGCAGCGGTGCGGGTTGGGAAATGTAGGATCTAATAGGAATAAATAAATAATGTGTAACAATATTGGGAAACACGAAGTCAGGGTAATACCGCTAACCATGATCGTTTGAATCTACTGAAATGACTATTGATTTCGTATGTAACAAGAGACAATACGACATTTAGTTGATGGGACAGTCAACTAGAAATTTAATAGATTCACAATCATTTCGCGTTACGATTGTCCAAAAATAACAAACTACGAGTACAAGCACATAAGGTAGAACAAATCACAACATCCACGCGGTATCACATCACACTTATTGTTATAAAATGTTGAATTTAGTATCTTACAGGTTGGGTTGGATGTTTGTTTTGTTAGTTATCTCTTCATACTATCATCGGATTGGAATGTAATTTTGTTAGATAGATGTAGGTCTAGACCTGGATTATACATAGACTACTTTTATCCCGGAAAAAATGCGTGCGAAACCGCGAGCAGCTGGATTTTCTACCATAAACGGATATGATACTCAAAAGTACATTCCGTATCAAGTAAGTTAGGTAAAGTAAAAGCTCCGCAATCGATTTGACTTGTCACCGGGGATCAAAGTGCCTAGTTTTGTATTTATTGCTTCGGAGAGTATCTGATTTATGAGGAGTTTGCCAGATCCGGTCCTTTCGAGAACTATTCTGAAGAATGTTTTGTAATGTTTTGCGAATTCGATTAAGGAATTTCTCGGAACACTGAGGGATTGGCTTTAATTTTAGTGTAACCATTACCTTACCTACTAACTACAGGTAACTATTATATGTTTTATCATCATCATCAGCCTATAGAAGCCACTGGACATAGGCCTTCCTATAATATGTTTTATATGATCCTGTAATGTAATCGATTTTTATCGTACTAGGTAGGAAATAAATCAAACGATATTTCGGTAAAGCGAATGAAATAGGTACATACGCCTACGTCAATAGTTTAGAGGTTGAATTGAAACATGATATCAATCTGTCCGTGCAATTGCTCGGCACGCACTCCTTCGTGTGTCTGTCCTGTATTAAGGATTCTACGTGCCGATTCTGTGACAATACCATAATCAGTGTGAAGCGATTGGTTAGCAGAATTGGGCCCCAGTCCTAGACGTGATATTTTTATTATGTTTTTGCACCTTATCAAATTATTAGAATACGGAAGAAGATGATTTTCAGTACAAAATGTCATCAGTGGATAACATCAACAAGCATCACAACGGCTGCAGCGTTTTTCATAAATAATATAATACTCGCTTGTATATATATCTTATAAATGTATATACAGTGTGGAAATTAAACTCAGGCCCTGGAGGGAAACTACTTAAAATCCTTAAGCTAGCTCATTTTACTTAAAGGAGACATTCCTTTATTTTTAAAAAGAAACAAATCTGCATTAAAATATTTTTTTAAACTCGCTTGCTTCGCCCGGGACTCGAACCAACTAAAATTTAAAAAAATAAACACTCTTTATTTTATTATACTAATCGGTAGTATTAATATTCAGGATAAAGTTTCTGTAACAAACATTTGGTCTTAAAAATAAAAATAATCGTTAAATCTAACATCAACTTTATTTTACTATCAATTTTGTAACACTTAAATTATTTAACTGATAAATTGTTCGAAATGAGCCCCGTCGTTCCGGCTACACAACATTAGTCGCCGTTGAAATTCATTTCTTGTAGCCTTCAGCAAAGTGTTGTGGTGTATGCCCCTGATAACATTTTCTACCGCAATCCTTAGCTCTTGAACGGTTTCATAGCAAGTTTCATAAACAACATTTTTTACATGACCCCATAAAAAGAAGTCCATGGGCGTCAGGTCTGGACTTCTTGCAGGCCATCTAATCGTGTTGTGTTGGAGAGATAACAGAACTGTTACGTGTCTTTTACTTGTTAAAAGTGAACAGTAACCAAATATTTTTTAGAGAAACTTTATCCTGAATATTAATACTACCGATTAGTATAATAAAATAAAGAGTGTTTATTTTTTTAAATTTTAGTTGGTTCGAGTCCCGGGCGAAGCAAGCGAGTTTAAAAAAATATTTTAATGCAGATTTGTTTCTTTTTAAAAATAAAGGAATGTCTCCTTTAAGTAAAATGAGCTAGCTTAAGGATTTTAAGTAGTTTCCCTCCAGGGCCTGAGTTTAATTTCCACACTGTATAGTGGTATTATATACACCATTTATAACTTACGCTCCAGCCGTTGGTTGTACCGTTTTGAATGATCGTTGATTTGTCTCACGTAATCACGTCAATCATAGAGGTAAAACACCCTCACGAGAATTGTTGACTATTCTCTTGATTTTGAAGATATAAATGAATCTAAGTAGGTATGTAATTGTTCAACAAGTGGGCTAAACGATTTTTTGTTGAACATGCCGATATAAAATCCCGAGCTAGTGAAGCAGTCGAGAGTACAGTCACGAGCGTAGCGAAGGGCTCAAACTATAGTCAGCGTTAGAGTTAGCGAGGGATTTAAAGGCACGAAAGAAAAAATCTTAAACGACTAGCGAGATAATATTTTGTTATAAAAGAGGTAAATTTGTGGTCAACAACCATGGAGGGTTAGAATGCTATATACCTCTTTCAAACCGCGAAAGAACGAAACTAGTTATGTTTTCTATGAAGGTTGTAAATGCGTTCTAACCTCCCTTCGATAAGCTTTAATGACAGAGGTGTAATTCCCATATTAAGTCCATCTACCTATTGTATGGAAGAATTAATGGTAGAAGAATTAATGGGGGAAGTTGGTCATAATATTGATGCACAAAAATTTAAAGTCCTATAAAATGTGTATAAACATTATATTTTTTCAAAATTTTGTGTTATACTTTTAGCTACATAATTAAATATTATAATTTCATAGTTTAAAATTGTTTAAATTATCAAAGAAAAGAAATAATTAACGTTTAGTAAGAAATGGGTTTTGTATCAATCTGCCCCACTAGCGGGGCACTTTGATACACCACGTGGGGCACTTTCATAACTCATAACAACTATATTTACACATTACACTTCGTTTTTGTCTATTCTGTTCTGTGTTGTGATTCTAAGCCTTTTTCGTGGAAGACATCAATGGTTCTCAATAACGTTTATCGAATGTCTTTTGTTTTATCTATGTGATTCGCATACAAACAAACTGCGAAGCTTTGCTACCTAAGTAGAGCTATATTGGGTTTTGTAAGCACAGCAAGTTTTGTGCGTCTCTTCCGCTCCAAAATCATTTTACCTCACATTGTTTTGCCTCTGTTCCCAGCGCCGCGCCGCGCCGGTACAATTTGCGTGTAAATTACATTATAGTTATGTAGACTGCACAAAGGACAGACGGACGGACGGTGTAATTATGCATAAGGAGCCTCCGACGAAGTGAGATTAATGGAGTCCGGAGTGTAGGGCCGGCGCCGGCTAGAGCGGAGCGGCTTAAGAGTTGAAACTCTCGCGCTATGTAATATGGCAGTTAGCCAGTTAATTTTACTTTAATTACTTTTTAGTTAATCAGTCGTGTTAGTTACCTCTTCTAAGCATTATAGTATTTTCGTTCATTAACATGAAACATACATACGCGTTGACTGAACGTAAGGCGTCCGGAGTACTAAAGTGTGCGTAGCCCTTAACAAAAGGGTTTCGGGTGTTGATGTATGTATGTAAGTATGTATGGACGGCACGTGGTTAGACTCTGATGGATATTGCGTGTAGTTACTTACCTGTGACCCCAAGGGGAAGATTTTTATGGGACTTCTGGTTAGGCTTTGGATGGTTAAAATACCATAGGGGGTGAGATGAGGTAGGTATTGTTGTGTTTCATTTTATTTTATTTATTGATTCACAAACAATAATTATTGTGTCAATAATTAATACGAATGTGTAAATAAAAAAAAACTTTATTTCCATAAATACCTTAAATAAATGTACACTTAGAAGCAAACTTTATTACGCATTATCAGATTACAGCTTGGGGCGAGATCTGTTCCGACTTCCGACTACAAAAATTACAAAGTAAATTAATACTTCAAATTAAGTGAATTTAATTAAATAGGTAGGTACTTCACTTCTTTGAGTTACAAACTCATTTAGTATATTACCTATGTCGTTACTTAGGGTGATGTTGAATCTCTATTGGTCGTTACATAAAAGTTACTTATTTTAAGAATTAATATATTGTTAGGCTGAGACCAAACAAGCTTAATATTTTGAGTTGTGCGCTTTTGCGTCGCGTAAAATACGTTCTTTCAACAGAATTGATAAGTCATCGTGTGGCACAAACAGGACTGCACTATGTAAAAACTTAATTTACGGAAGCCACAACACAACTCAGATAAATTAATTTAAATACGAGTAAGTTTGAGCGTTAACGTTTCTACGTTTATGGTGTAGGTGTGCGTGAGCCGTGCTCAAGTATTGTGGAGGCGGCGGCGGCACCCCACCTGGACCTCGGGATACACGACGAGGAACCTTCCACCGGCGGCAGTATTGTGCAGGCGGCGCCCCACCTGGACCTCGGGATACACGACGAGGAACCTTCCACCGGCGGCAGTATTGTGCAGGCGGCGCCCCACCTGGACCTCGGGATACACGACGAGGAACCTTCCACCGGCGGCAGTATTGTGCAGGCGGCGCCCCACCTGGACCTCGGGATACACGACGAGGAACCTTCCACCGGCGGCCGATCCAAAACTCGTGATGCTGATCCATGTCATATTTAATAGAAGCCTATACCTTTCACCTCGTTAACATTTTTTAAAAGTAAATTTGCTCCGTATTCACTTTTAGGCGCTGTTTCTTATGACGAGGAATGAGACTAAATTAGCAAATATCTAGAAAATCATGCCTTTATAAACTCCCATTTAAAAACCTGGATATTTTTTGTATATAAAGGGGTTACAAAGCCCAAGTAATATGAAAAATATATATAACGACATAGGTATCATCTAAGCAAAGCACAGAAGCTTGAAACAATTTTCGGTTTTGGAAGCTATTATTCATCATTTAATTTATATAAAAATAACAACTAACAGGCTAAAGGTTTCTTCGTCGCTTCTTTACTTTAGTCTACATAAGGAAACGACCGAAATCAAAAATATCACTTTATTTCCGTGTCAATGTTTTATTTTAAGAATTTGACCTTTTCTAAGTGTACATTTTTGTATTTATGGAAATAAAGACTTCTTGATTTGATCACTTGTTCGTTTTCGAATTCAATTTTAAAAATTTTTCGCTGCACATGTGAGATTATGCATTGTTGAAGTTTGTGTTCTAGTTGTTAATAATTACCTTGTTGTTTTCTATTATTGTTACCAGTTATTGTTATTTTATTCAAAAACGTCTTTTTTGAGATTAAATATCTTGGATTCTAAATCGGAGTATAGATACAGTCATCACTTTTTAACTCCAAAACTTTATGTAATGAAACAACATGTTTATCATCATCAACAGACTATTTTAGTCCACTGCTGGACATAGGCCTCCCCTAATGAGCGCCATAGCGCCCTGTCTTCAGCTTGAGGCATCCAGCACCAGCCTGCAGTAGGTATTTCGCAAGTTGTCGTCCCACCTGACCAGAAGACGTCCTACTCTACGTTTACCGAGTCGTGGTCTCCACTCAAAAACACGTTTACTCCGGCGGTTATCGGTTCTTCGCGAGATTTTTCTTCTAATTGTTAGAGCTATGTCGATAACCTTGTTTCTCTGTCGGATGTATTCTTTACGAATCCTATCCTTCTGAGAAACTCCGTGCTCAGCTCTCTCCATAGCTCGCTGAGCGACTTTATACTGGTGGACCAGCCCCACTGTAATTCTTTCCCTGAGATTTGGATTATTTACATTTTACATGAAAAGGAATGTTCAGGGACTTTCCACCACGTTGTCTGATAAGGATTTTTATTGCAACTTTGTATTATATGCTGGTCACATGTATATGCAGCTTAACGAACCTGATGGCAGACGCCATTTTGTTTCTTTTAGGCTTACAGTAAATAATATTTTTATGTTCTTTTAAATTTAAGAAATATGTATATGTCTAATTGAACAAATAAAGTTATTTTATTCTTTATTTATTTATTCTTTATTCTTATGTCTGATTGGTGCAGCGAGATAAGTAGTTATTGTAAAACACAACAACTAAGTGCAACAAAGCATCCAAAATATGAACCGTTATATTCCGCCGAGTACCCAAATGCAGGAATCGTGTCCAATAATGGCGGGAGATCCGATAGTCCTCTATTATCCGCGTAATCCCCGTAATGGGGACCATGGGACGGGTAGGAGGGGGGTGGGGACACAGCGGGGGGACGGTGGGATTAAAGTTGCAGCGATTGCAAGTTGCAATGTTAGCGTTATGCCAAACCGCGGCGATTAGTGTAATGGGCCAGTTTAGGCTCGGTGCAAACGTCTGGAAAATGGAGATAGTTAGAATGCTCAGTTTTAGTTTACACTTTGTGGTATGGTTAGTTGGATGAGCTGGGACTACAGCGGTGTGGCTACACGGAGTGGCTATGGCTATCCCAGTGAGGAATAGTTAAAAGCTAATCGAGTGGGTACAAACATGTACGCCTAGCGGCAGAATCCAGCGCTCTGAAATAAGTCTTTTGTACTGACTGTACAATTACCTGATTCACAAACAATAAATGAATTATGAATTATTATGGGTGATGTGATCGGCGCTTACGCAATGAAAATCGAATCTATGCTGATGTCCGTGTATCTGTTACTGGGACAACTAACAACGCGTGAATCGTAATTGTGGTGGAGTGGTTTTTCCACCCCGTGATAAGCGCCTTATTGGATTTTATTATATGTGAGGGGGTTAATGCCCGTATGCGTGTCTGGGCATGCGGGTTGGGGGGGGGGGGATGTCGCGGTTTTGTGGTACATTGTTCAGCAGGTGGCACTGGTAAGCTAGTCTGATGAAGGAGACAGAAGATGGCCATAGAAAATGTTTAACGAGACGTCTTATCCCGTCGAGTTTGGGTTCATTGGCCTTATCTTCCCGAGAACGTTGGCCCTAGACGATACAAAAGCTACTTTAAAAATAATCTGTCAAAAACATCTAGCTTCCTCTACCGCTGTCGTCCAAAATGTCTAGTAGCTCAACATTCCCAACACTCTTTGTCACCGGCGATCCAACTGAAATATGTGAATGTTAGTTGAACAATCGTGTCCCACCCGATCACTTTCAGCAAATTGGATCGTTCGCTAAACTTCGTAAAAAATACAAAATAAAACACCCAATCTGTTTAAATAATATGCTGAACTAGGACAAAAATACTCGTTCATTAAAATTTCATATTTGAGTTTCCGTGCCAATGCCGAGTAATCCCATTTATTTCCTGTTTCGGTATTTTTCTCTCCGCATTTGGGATTTCCCGGGATCGGAATACTGTCGTGTTTCATCCTACAGTTTCTATCAGTTGGATATTTTGTATTTCACGCTGTGTAGGTACTCGTTTAATTACTCTTGGTTCCGTGTGATTTATTGCATTTTTCAGTTGTCCATCTTGTCAGGATGAACCGATGAACCGATGCAGGTGGTATTGTAACTAACTACTAAAGTCAATTCACTTTAGTAGTTAGTTACAATACCACCTGTTAGTTACAATACCACCTATTTTCGTTTCAAGTGCAAGGGAAGCCAGCAAAAGGCTTGTCAAAATACTCGTAGTAACACAATGTGATTGATGGAACCTTCGAAACTATTTCACGAGAACTTGAATTATCATAACCAAAGCCTCTCTTCAAAGTAATTTGAATATTTCTACACCAGGCGAGCATAAACACAAAGGAGGTGAAGTATCTCTCGTCCGCTCGAGTACCAGGAGTGAATAATTCTCGTGCAAATAAAACAACCGCGTCGCTGTCCGCTGTATAAAATACACAAGCTCGTCTGTACCCCCACTTCTTTTCATGCTAATTTAATTTGTCCCCCGATGTCACAGGACAATGGGGGACAACTGGTTGCCTCACAAAGAGACAAAGCGTGGTCGAGTTTACAGTCCATGCGGAGCGAGCGTTGACGAATAACCAGTTTCATTCGCGTAAAAAACTGGGAAGGAAATGTCGCTGTTGTAAAAATAAATAATGTATGACTTTTTCATATCGCATCATCTAGCAGAGTTTCTTGTTATAGGTTTAATTATATGGGTAATCAGATAGGTATGGCTGTATGGGTAAACCCGGGTTTCTTGAAAACCCATTACTAGACTCATTTATATTTAGCGGATTAAGTATCGAATATCGATCTAGCTACTGTTTGCGTTTCAGGTGCACCTTCGCCTACTCCTCCACTGCGCCACAGAGGTCATTTTGAGATGACATTGATCAGAATATGGTAGCTGTTGTAAATAAGCTACGCACACGCTACTTTGCGCACTGAATTGTCAGTCGCAAAAAAGATATCTTCAACGGTTTCGGGACGATGCGGAAATTAAAAGCATGTAATTAGTATTTTTCTCGTCTTTGTTGGAATGGAGACGTTTGCTTAATGTCCGACAGAATTCAACCGTTACTGAAAAGGTTGAGCGGAACCCTCAGTCGTTATAAATAGCGTGACGCGGAACTCGGCATCGAAATACCGATTTTGAAACGGAACTCAGAATCAGGATAACGGTTACAGAAACGATAAAATAGTCTTATAATTTATTTATAATGCCCATGCCAAACGATGGGCTGATGATGATGATCAGTGGATTGATCATGCCTTCGCACGCATGCAGCATTCCAGGTCTCGCTCGACCTATGCAAATATTCAGTAGTTCGATCACTTAAATATTTTAGGTGTTAAATGTTTTGACTCAAGTTGACTCAACCAACATCTGCACAAATTTTTGTCCGTAGAACATTTAGTAGTATAGAGTATGATAATGATGATGATGGATCCAAACAGATTAAAGATAAAACGCTACTTAGAAGACTGATAGCGTGAAATTGAACGTAATCCCGTTAAAGACTAAAGTTGAGAACTTATTGGAATATCTTTTTAAGTAGAATCGTAGATTATCGTCCTTATAATCCGGTGGGATGAATATGCCCCAATAGCATTGGATAACTTGTAATATTTTGTATTTTGCGAACGGAATTTCTGAGTACTACGATATTTGGTTTCATAAAAACGTTGCTGCTATTAATTTGAATTCTATACAGGCTGCAATAAGTTGTACATGGCATGACCGTGACGGTCGTGGCGTATGTATCGACCCCTGGATGTCGTAAGAGGCTACTAAGGGACCCCGCCAGAAGCAGGGCACCTGCCTCCTGAGTATTTAGAACAGGTCCACTGCTATCTCCTATGCGTGTCTGCCCCTTGATTGAGCAGGTATGTTCAGCAGCAGACAGTATGTTTGCTGAGGAAGTCAGCTCGACTAAAGTAAATATATGTACCTACACCTGCCAATAGTAGACATGAAGTATGTAAGTAGTTTGAAGTGGAAATAGACCCCACTTGAAACGGAAAGATCTTTGGACCTCGTAAGTGCGGCCCTTTGGCACGGATCGATGGATCGATGGATCGGTGGATCGGTGGATCGGTTCAACTTCTGTTTGTTCGAGACGCCGGAAACAAAATCATTCATTTATTAATGCAATTACTTTTAACCGACTTCGAGAAAAGGTGGTGGTTCTATGTTAGGTTGTATTATGTTTTTTTACTTATGTTCGTCGATTTCTCCATCATTTATGGACATGTATGATTATTTTGCAGTTGTATAGGTGATTCCGAGGTAGTCCGATAAAATAAAATATTCCCATAAAAAAAAACTGCTTAATCATTTGTTACCAATTTATATAAAATCGATCAAAATTTGCCAAACACTACAACATTATTGTCAAATGCATATTATTGACATTCGAAATTGTTTTCAAACGTGATCCAGTTCTGTCGAAAAGTCCGGCCAGACTGCAAGCGTTTCTAGCTTTGTGAGTTGATTAAAAATAATGCAATAAGTCTGCCTGTCACCAGGCGCGCATAAACTTACAGGAGTAAAACAAACACAATCGCGCCCCAATTATCCATCGCGACGCTTACATCGGGAACTCATCTAACTTCGCGTCGCATGTGTGAATAATTTCACGATAATTCTGGAGTAAAAGTCGCTGTGAATTTGACAATTTCCTTTCTATTTTAAATAAAGGGACATACACGCACAATGGATAAATGAAATGAAATAATGTTGCGACTAGCCAAATAATCTGACGTCAAAATAATTTGCCGTGTTTTAAAAAATATTTAAACCACTTTTAATATTCCTGAATAATTAAAATGGGTTTAGAAGTAATTTTAAACCCGCAACACTTCAATAGCGCGAACTAATTTTTAGTGGCTCATTGATACTACTTACGCATAGTTTGTGAATTCTTGATTGTGAATTTCTTTGTTAGTAAATATTACTAACCTCACTAATTTAATCAAATATCAAATATATCAAATAAATCAATTAATCAATTGTTATTATTTAATCTTAGAGAAATAATCCTCACCTAAACTGTTTTAATAATGTACATCAAAATCAATACTAGATCAAAGATTTAAATCGTTTGTACTCCACACATACACATTATAGATTTAGTTTTATTATTGAATTAAGTAGCATAAGAGTCACTGTCACTGACTAGATTTACCTATCTATCCTAACTGTTGTATCGATCTACACGACACAGGGAATCCTAGTGTGTAGATCAAGGTTCCTATCCTAATTAATATATAATTGTTACTTTCTTTTTGCATACTTTTAAGGATAAATTGTAGTTTTAAGTTAGCATGCAATTATTCAGTTTTTTATAAGATTCAAATAAGTAAACATTTTTATTATTATTTTATTACTATTATTATAGATAATTTTCAAAATCAGTGGTTGTGAAAACTATCAATATGATGATGTTTTAAATACGTTTTACGGCACACTCATAAATTCCTCGATTATTAAACTTTTATGAAACCACCTCAAAATCAGTATTTATACAACATGGAAAAAATCATCATAATCTATTAAGAATTGGTGAAGATATAACGAAAATTGTTTGCCCTAGTCGTGATTTTTAAAAAGTATTGTATTGTTTTTTACTCTTGACGGGATTACTGATCAAATTACTTTTAGTCCTATAAATTTAAGGGTCAATAGCGACCTCTTTACAATAGCGAAATAATTTTAAAAATCTGCCCATAATTGACGGAGAAATCCACGAACGTACATAAAATAACCCGTACCTATAACCGTACATGGAACCTCCTCGTGATGTTAAATTGATGAATTAATCTGACGATAAAATGTTGTTTAAGCGAAAAGTTCAAAAATAACATGTGTGTGTTTTGTACTTGGCAGAAAATATTTTTGTTTTAATAGTACATTTGCACGTATTTTGCCTACAATTAAATATTTGTTTAAAATACCAGGAGCACATAGGCAACGAGGCGTTCTAGAAAACCAATTACAAAACTGCAAGAAGCCAACAGACGTATTTGCGGAAGCGCTCTTCCAGCGGCTTTCATCCGTGGTTGTCGAGACGGGATGACAGGGCCGTAGCTAGGATAGGGGAAAGAAGGCTGTGCTATATAGTAAGTTTTGTTAATTTCTTTTTTTTTTGTTATCTTACTTAATCTCCTCACTCCCAAAATATGTGTAGTAAATTATCTTTTTAAATTGCCTTTGTCGTTCCATATGGCATGCCAGGGAGAGAAATCCTACCTCACATTGGCCGTATTTGTTTGTCAGGCGGCGACTTGCAGATTTTGTATCATAACTTTATTATTATTATTTTGTATCATAACTTGTCTCTGTTTACTTTTTACCATAAAATTATGTAGTTCCACCAACACTTTCGCGCTCTTTATATGAAATCAAATATGAATATCAACACAAATTACATAATTATATTACGACATTATGTTAGTAGGTGCCACAATTTGTAATTTAAAATCTATTTTTATCTTGACAAAAAACTCTTTTTTGTGATGTCTGAATTTTATTTCACTTAATTGAAAGATGTCAGTGCGGTCAGACAGATTTGACGTATGTGTGTGTTTTTGTGAAAAGGTCACAATACTGTACCACCACACCATATACAAAACTCAAGCTGTCGCGACCACAGATCTCGAAAACTACAGACAACATATTATTTTTACGTAGTACCTATTCATATGTAGTAGGTACTTTGTTAGGCCTGCTACAGACTAACTTGCTACAGGCTGTTAATTGTTTTGTGTCCATGTCTACAGTTAATTTTTTTTTTCATAACACAAGACATGAAACAAGAGTACACATGTTGCATGTGTTATATTTGTTGTGTATAGTTGTATTGTATTATAGGTATATACATTTTGTAATAAAGTCATGGTGCCATTCCGTGCTACCACACTACCGAGGTAGGTGCTGTCTGAAAACCAGCGCCGCTACTAGCTTCGGCTTGTAGTGACTGGCTATGTAAGTATGAAACCTACAGAAATTAAAAAGAAAAACTGTTATTAATTAAATGGATAAACCAATACATTTCAATACCCCAATAAGTAAGGTAAGGGGGAGGGGGTTTTTGAAAATTACTCGTCCCCTTTTAACCATTTTACAAAAGCTGTTCTACCGACGGACTCCTCTAAAGGTTTCAATAATAGAAAGTTGTAGGTTGCACTTATCTAGGCACAATGTAAAATCGATTCAATATCAATTAGTGGTTAAATCTCTCTACCTTACCTTTCATAAATTCTTTCTTTATATCATTCAACGATCCCATTCTCTCTCGAACGATCGGGAAGCTCAATAGAAATTATGTACTCGATCGATACATACCTCGAGGTCTATTAGTAATCGATATGTAAAATCCTACAAAGTAGTATTTATAACTGAAACAATTGAAGCTAACTGCAGACTGTAGCAAACAATCTCATATCTACAAACGCTTATACATTTTAGATGGATCGCTCTGCAAACTTCGGAGATATACATATATATATCTATCTATAGTCAATTTTTCGACTTTTTTCAATATAATTTAAAAAGTATGGAACCTACAAAATTTAAAAAGCTATTACATACATACTTAATAATAAAAAAAAAATTACATACTTAATTTGACTCTGTAGGTCTCTTTTAAAATTTCAACATCACAAGTTGTTCATAAAATTACCTTTTTTTTTTTCGTTCAATCTGTAATTGCGCACAATATTTATTATTATTTTAAAAGGTTATGCCCTGATTAGCGCTTTGTTTTACGACTACCTAAGTTAGTAGCTGTATAAAAAATGAGTAGAAATATTTGTATGATTGATGTGGAGCCAGTCTCTGCAAACTTCTGCACAAACTTTTTTTTAACCTTTTAAGCTGTAAAAAAACATTATAATATGTGTGTATAGTTTAAAAAGTTGAAAAAATCCTAACCCGTCAAGTATTTTGTTGAAAGTAGTAAGAAAGATTAGTGACGTGTCAAGTAGTAAAACTTACCGCTATTTTAAATCCAACCCTCATTCCACCCCAGGGCCGCCGGGGTAGAAAACAATTTCCTTGACGGCAGCTGTCTATATCTATCAACTGGCGTATTTATTTCCCGCGCTCGTTGGCTTCTAACTGTTCTCTTCCGAGAGATACCGCTTTATATCTAAGCAACTAAGTAAGTTTCTATCAACTTATTGATTTTTAGACTGATGATGAGTGATGTGGTTACGTATGATTCTCGCCCGTTTTCCTTTGGTTTATAATTCAAAGCTTATTTTGTGTTCGATTATTTGTACACATGCTAAAAGAATAATTTAATACAAATTGTAGCTTTACATAGACTCGCTTAAATTTGACTGTTGCTCTCATATTACGAAAGTAGAGCGTGGCGTGGCGTCATGCTGCGTGACAAGGGTCGATGATATTGCTATATCTTCGCGTTTCTGTGCGCCTAGTACCGCGAAGCCGATTATACGCCCACAATTTACTGATTCCGTTTGTTTTGTTAGCAGAATTCTTGTAGATGGGACGAGACGGGACTATTTTAATTACATTATTATTACTATCTAGTGTTTTCCAGTTTATGAAATCTTGTACAACTCCCGCCTCTCATCGCTCACACCTTCCGTCAACAACCTTCTAATATTTTTTTAGGTCAATATTTTGTGACCTACATATTTTTGCTAGTAGATATTAAATTCATGACATCAATAAACAAGGATAAGTGATAAGTGTGGTAAAAATATATTTTGGAAAAAATGTATTGCAAATTGCATGAAACAATAAAAATGAAAAATAAAAATTTAGATACAGGTGTGTGTATCTAAATCACATTATATTTACACTTAGATATGCAAATATTGTATTAGTTTATAAGTCATTATATACACTTACTAGTGGTTTATTTTCCAATTCTTTACGTAGTTTCTCTAGTCTTTCTTCCGCTAGTAGACAAAAGATTGAAGTGGACAAAATCAATAACACCTTTATTTCTTATTTTGATAATAATTACTATAACAAACCTGTTTATAGTATTAAATTTGACTTGTCTAAGTGCTTATTTTGTAAGAAATAAACGTTATTGAATTATTATTATGAATTAAACCTCGTTTAAAACTCTTTTGAAGGTCTAAATTTAAATTTTGAAAAACTAGTACTGAAACGAAACAGAGACTTAGTAAATATCATGGGTATTCAACATTTGTATAATATACACATCAGTACGTTTAATACATCTACTCCTACTCGCAAACAATAGGTACAAGTAATTGATGAAAGAAGACGACCTCTGTGGCGCGGTGGGCGAAGGTCCGCCTGCGACGCAGGAGGGGTTCGATTCCCCCCTCGGGACAAATATATAGTGTATGATCTGCAGAAATTTGTTCCGGGTGTTCTGGTAGTTTTCAATCTATAGTAAAAAAAATATCTATTTGTGTTTTGTATTGTATTAATTATATCAGTTATCTAGTACCGAAAACACAAGCTCTGATTAACTTGAGGCTAGATAAAGCTGTGAATTATCCAGCATTATTTATTTACATTTATTTATTTATTTATAATTCGTCAAAACTAATAATCGAAGGGAATTTTCGGAAAGCTCACGTATTTTATTAATGAATCTTGTCAATAATGGAACACGTTTGTCATTAGCTGTTATCAAAAAAAGTCTTACGTCTTATGAACTCGACTGAGGGTATTTGGAATAACTGAAACATGTGTCAATTTAGTAAGTTTAGTAACAAAATAGATTATTTTCTTGCTCACTGATGTCGGGACGTGATTTTTTTTTAAGTTACACATTGTTAATCAAATCGCCACCTTTGTTATTTTTTAATTCTTAATTGATTAACAAGCGACTAGATTAAATTAGAGTTGCCAACTAGATGGCGACAAAAAAGTCACAGTAAAACAAATGGCCTAAGATTTAAATTTTCTGCAACAGTTCCCGCATTCATCCCTCAATTTCCGTCGCCGAGCTAGAGTTTTGCAGCCAAACGCCTTTATTTTATGATCTCTGGATTAATAAGTATCCGTTTTACAGCTCGTTCGATGTTTTTCATTAACAGAACACAGGCTGTTTTAATGTTTATTTTGTTTTTGAAAGCTTTTGAGTGTCGATAAGGCCCGGACGTTCATTTAAAAAGGTCTTTGATGTTTCGATGTATTGTTTTTCTATTTAACTGTATTTGTTGTATTTCCCTCTCTTTGAAATAATGTCTTATCCTGAGCACCTGGAAAGTTTCAAGCTGTTCCAGTCCTGAGTCCTCCGGTTTGTTTCATCTCCAACAGTTATTTTCCTCTCATCTTACTAAAACTCAATTTCTCGGAATGTTTTTGAGAGTGTCACAGTAAATTATGTTTTTCGTAAACAAATTAATTCTGTCTCCCTGCGAAAGCGTCCCCTAAAAAGTCGGCACGTCAGTTTCGCAATGCGGTACTCTTACGTGACTGCTGCCCTAGTACTTTGGCTGTTTAAAATTCTCTACTAACCTGGTGTTTGCCTGCTGAAAAATACGGGCAGAGTAAATTCACTTTATTTTTGCAAGTGGAATATGGATAAACTTACCGAATGTTTTCTGACTTGATTCATAAAAAAACGTATAAATAAAAAAGGTGTGCTAAAATACTTTCTAAATCCTTTAAGGCCGGTCTTTCGAAAAAATTAACATTTTCATGATATTTGAGATCCTACTCCTCTTCAAATATGAAACCTAGGATTCTTAGACTCCTACACCTAATATTACATTTCATTCTGTACAAAAGCGCCAAGATAGATTTTTGATTATTTGCATGTGTTTGAAGAAAAAAAACATCTAAAATATCTCAATTTTGACACAAATTTTCCTTCTCCTCCGAATCAATATGAATTACTGACTTGATTTTTATATTGAAAAATAAAGCAAAAGAAGGGTAACAGATTCGCCAAAATAATTTTTTGATTACTAGAACAGTTTTCTTTTAATTAGAAGAAATGTATTTGGCGCTTACGACTTTAAGTTCCGAGTATCTGCGGGGCCCTTGCGCGGTGCGAGGGACGAGCCGTCAGTGCCGCTCAGGCTTTCCTGGACGACGGACCTATGCTGCTCGTGATCTTACTAAAATATTATAATTATTTTCTAGTAACGTGACATAAAAATATAGCGTTTATAGATTTGAAAAAAGATGACCATGCCATGCCACGAATAAAAGGGTGATATTTGCGTGAGCTTGCCGTAAATTGTGAAATATTTATTACGTAGAACAATTACAACTAGTACCTATATAGGTACACGTATAAAACTAATATCTACACTTACTTACATCTAATTCTAAATGATTATTATAAATGTTTCTTGTCTATATTTATTATTTAGTCGTATTTTAGGAGTTTTATCGCCCCGTAAGTCTCTCATATCATCTTTCGTTCATAGAAGTACCTATGTATAAAAATAAAAAATAAATCGAATAAGTACCTATATTCTACCTACCTACCTTCCTACTTCCTAGCAAATTTTAGAAAGTCGAATGTTGTAAATTTCGTGTAAAAAGACGCGGCAACAAAGTGAATTTTAGGGGCCGTTTGTGTACCTACAAACATTCTACATCAATATTGGCTAGTGTATAATATGTCTGGGTACCTACTAGTGGGCAGTACCTACCTACAGACAGTAAGTACAGTGTACGCGCTAAGGTCGATGACCGCAGAGTCGGACTACGTCACTCCGCCGACGACCTTCCTTCTCCGGGCCCCCCATTCTAACGATAAACAACCGAGCAGAACATTACCAACCTTACTTTTTTGGTTTCGTTACCAAATCTGTCGACTTCAGATTCGATGCACAACACCAGGCATAACACATACAACATACATCAACACTTGATTATAGGCTTAGGTCATAATCATAACCCGAAATGATGTTGCTACATGCAGAACACTAATTCTTCCATAATGAATCAATCCCTAAAAGAACTCACCCATCAAATAAAAAAAGATACATTTCGGATGTATTCCCGTTGTCCCCACTGACTCCGTCCCCAATAATGGGGACAACGAAAGTTAATTAAAATTTATGCCCGTTGTCCCCATTGACGGTTTACCTGTTAATGGGGACATCGGAACTCGATAAAATAACTAAAATGTATGCCTGTTGTCCCCATTGACGGTTTACCTGTTAACGTGGACAGTGAAACTCAATGAAATAGTTACATCGAGTGATGTTAAAAGGAATTTATACTGGTATATTCTATATAATTATATTAAGGAGAAGAGAAAACAGGGTGACATATCAAGAAATCTCTGAAACTACAAGAGCTACGAAGCTGAAATTTTGCATGGAGATTCCTTTTAGGACGTAGGCACGCTAAGAACGGATTTTTGATAATTCTTATTCTAAGGTGGTTAAAATGGGGTCAATAATCATTTTTATAATAACTGCAGAACCGTAACTTTTGGACCGTCAAAATTTGGAGCGTATAGAAACAGATACGTGTTTCAGTGTTTTTTGAAATTCACACCCTAAAGGTCAGGGGTGTGGGTGGACTCAAAGTCAGGCCAATTACTAACTTATCAAGTAATCTCAGGAACTAGAAGAGCTATGAGTCTGAAATTTTGCATGGAGGTTTCTTTTATGACGTAGGCATCCGCTAAGAACGGATTTTTGGAAATTTGAAAGCATAGTGAGAAAAATAATATTTTTCTCAATATGCTTTCAAATTACCCTATAATCTGAATCATTGTGAGTCGGCAATTTGCAACATCAAAACAAAGCGATGTGGCAAAGGTGATTCGTGATGCTAAAATAATTATTTGGTATGATATGAGTTCACTATGGCTCACAAAGGAGGAATAGAGGCACTAAATAGGAGTTTACAGGACCTACGAGACAATCCTAATTGTTTTATGGATGGCGTTACATTTCTTCTAGCCGGTGACTTCAGACAGACTTGACCCGTGGTACCAATAGGAAAACGAGCAGATAAAGTAAAGGCCAGTCTGAAGTCGTCATTTCTGTGGCCTAACTTTAAAATTCTCAATTTAGGATTCAATATACCGATGCATCTATATCAAAACTTGCGTGCAGATGCATTTTCAACGCTTTTTTGTATATATATAATACACCATCAGGGGTAATTTGAAAGCAGAGTGAGAAAAATAATATTTTTCTCAGAAAAATAATATTTTTCTCACTATGCTTTCAAGTTACCCTATAATCAGAATCATTGTGAGTCGGCAATTTGCAACATCAAAACAAAGCGATGTGGCAAAGGTGATTCGTGATGCTAAAATAATTATTTGGTATGAGTTCACTATGGCTCACAAAGGAGGAATAGAGGCACTAAATAGGAGTTTACAGGACCTACGAGACAATCCTAATTGTTTTATGGATGGCGTTACATTTCTTCTAGCCGGTGACTTCAGACAGACTTGACCCGTGGTACCAATAGGAAAACAAGCAGATAAAGTAAAGGCCAGTCTGAAGTCATCATTTCTGTGGCCTAACTTTAAAATTCTCAATTTAGGATTCAATATACCGATGCATCTAAATCAAAACTTGCGTGCAGATACATTTTCAACGCTTTTGTGTATATATATATATAATACACAATCGGGGATAGGTTAATAGTTGTCATTTGAGAAGTCGAAAAAAAAACTAAACTAACTAATTTGACAGTTACATACCTACTGTCAAATTAGTTTAGTTTTGTTTTCGCGTGAAATGTAGCATTTTTAAACGATTAAATTAAAAAAGATGGCATCATTTTTAGTGTTAAAAAATTAGCATAGAAAATAATTACAAGAAAATTACAATCTTAATTTATAATTAGTGAAGATTATAGTGAGTGAAAATTTACTGAATCATTAAGAGATTTCTGAAACTACCAGAGCTACGCAGTTCCTTTTAGAAAAAAGGCACTCGCTATAAACGGATTTTGGAAATTCGTATTCTAAGTAACAAGCATTCTTAGAAGGATGAAATGGGTTTATAGGTTTTCTATAATAACTTTAAAAAAGTAAAGGATTGGTTGTTAAACTTTGGCGTTGTAGTTTACATGGAAACAACATTACTTGCGGTATTACTAAAGTCCAAGCGAATGAAATCGTGGGCGGGTCAGCTAGTAATTATATACTCTATTAAGAAATCGCTGTTACTTTTGTTTAAAACTACATATTATTAATGTAGTTAATTATTTCAAAATGTCCTTAAAAAGGATGCGCCGGCGGTGGAATAAAAGCGTACAGATACCATAATTGTTTTAACAAAGTTCTCATTGGCTTAATGGCGACATAATATTTTTTTTTAAACTATTTATGCATATTAAGTGTTTTCATTTAGGTATTATGTTGATTCTGTGATATAATTAATAATACTATGTAGTTGTGTTTTTATAAGTTCTTTAGCTTTGTGAGTTTTTTTATTTATCTTTTTATATGTACTAGATACAAATAATATCTTTTCTGTATTATTTACTCAAAAATATAAGGAAATTAAAAAAAATGGGATTTTACTTATCGGTGCGGTGTTAACTATGTAAGTAATACCTACTTGTTTTTAACCATAACATCACAATAATTAATTTATACATACCTATAAATCTAGCAACAATAATAATAATAATAATAATAATGCTGGACAATTCACACAGCATTATCTAGCCCCAAGGTAAGCAGAGCTTGTGTTATGGGTACTAGATAACTGATATACGTAATATTATACATTACATAGATAGATATTTTTTATTATAATTACATAGAAAACACCCAGACCAACGGAACAAATTTCTGCAGATCGTACACAAATTTGTTCAGAGGCGGGGATCGAACCCGCAACCTCTTGCGTCGCAGACAGACTCTCGCCCGCTGCGCCACTGAGGTCGTCAATGCTGATTGTGTGATATAAATTATTTATTGTTATGTTGTTATGTAAATATACAATGTTGTTTATATGATCCAAAAAAATTACAGTGAGGTTTTGTAATCTGTGTAGCTTTTTAAATCGATTTTTTGTCATTTGGTTAAACTCTAACTACGCTTATATCAATTATTTCATTTGTATGTATATAAACTATGCTTACATCAATGGAGATAAAAATAAGGATATTTTATTAGTTCTCTTTGGCCCATAACGGGAAACCGTCAATGGGGACAACGGTAAGGAAATTTATGACTTCCCGCTGTCCCCATGACGAGAAAACGTCCATGGGGACAACGGGAAGGAAATTTTGACTTCCCGTTGTCCTCATAACGGGACAGCGTCAAAGGGGACAACGGGAATATATCGACTATGTCACTTCACTATTTATTTTTAATTTTTACCTATACCATATTAGATTTTTTGGATGGGGGATGGGGTTCAAAATTTTTACTTTGATAAATACTATTTGCCCCCTTAATATACACCTCGTTCAGTTTCCGAGACACCATGTGGGGGGGCAGATGGGGGAGCAAATCTGAAAAAGTCGGAAATTTCCCGAGGTCCCCCTCTACACGTTTCCGCAAAATATAAAGTATACCTCCCCATCCACCATCAAGGAGAACAATTATGTCAATCAGTGAGTCAATGGTAATCGACGACGACCTCAGTGGCGCAGCGGGCGAGAGTCTGCCTGCGACGCAAGAGGTTGCGGGTTCGATCCCCGCCTCGGAACTAATTTGTGTACGATCTGCAGAAATTTGTTCCGTTGGTCTGGGTGTTTTCTATGTATAATAAAAAATATCTATCTATGTAATGTATAATATTACGTATAATATCAGTTATCTAGTACCCATAACACAAGCTCTGCTTACCTTGGGGCTAGATAATGCTGTGTGAATTGTCCAGCATTATTAGTATTTATTATTATTATCCATCTTTATTTATATTTAATTTTGTATACATAGGTATATAAAATCTGTGCATAATAGGAACCTCTGTTGATATTACAAGCTGAGTAAAATTCTTTAGTGTAGTGTTCTCAAGTGGCACCTACCTACGCGAGAAACCGGCACACCTAACACCAATATCTAATAATAGGTAGAATTGTTTTAGCATATTATGATGTAGCAGTAGGTAAATCCTTATTTCGACATCGCGATGCGCGACCGCTTGCCATGAGCGGAGGCCGCGGTCTGCGTGCGTAAAAATGTAGCGGGGGTATGCGGTTGGCGCGGGGAAAAATTTTGACTCCGCCCGAATCCTCAAGGCTGTTGGCCTATACACCCACCTTAAAAGAATACATAATAAATGTAAAAACAAATGCTTACCAATATTGAACCGACTTGAATTTTAGCAGCCTTGTTTTTTAAGCTATAGGTTAAGTTTACTGCACATTCACTCTGCGACTATTAACAGAGAAAGAAACACACTACCTATTAGAGACATCCTTTTTAAGTTTATAAGTGTTCTAAAACCTTTGGTTTTTTGTTCGGAATTTGTTTCGAATCACTCTGTGGAAACAACAAGTATTTATACTAATATAATATATACAATAATATAATATATCTGATATGACGCAAAGATATCCTGGCAGGCGTAAAGTATCCCCGATTTACGGTAGTTTTGCATTTTGCAAGTCCATGTACTCGTATGTATGTACGTCAGCTGTTCTCAACAAGATACCGAGCCATTTTGGATTTCATATTTCTTAGTTAGATGGAAGTGTTGCAATTTCTTTTATGTATTTTATAACAGGGACAGGATATAAACGGTTTTTATTCTTTTCAGGTAAGATTCCTTTGCCTGGAAGTCCGTCGACCGAAACTGCAATAGGTAAACGTTGCATGAACATTAAAGATATTTACATCTCTCATGTTCGACGACCGATGTGGCGCGGTGGGCGAAGGTCTGCCTGCGACGCAGAAGATTGCGGGTTCGATTCCCGCCTCGGGACAAATGTGTGTACGATCTGCAGACATTTGTTCAGGGTGTTCGGGTCGTTTTCTATATACAGGGCGTCCCACGCATATGCCACATGGAGGGAAAGTACCGTAAATATTGTAGATGGAAAATTTGACTGAGAGAAGACATTATTTTAATTTAAAAAACAATTTAAACTGCATTCATAGATATTTAAATAATTACATGGTTGAACCGGGAATCAAACATGAGAAAAATAATCAGCTAAATGACATAGGGTCACAAATAAAAGGAAGACCATGAATTTTAACATTTGATGTAAAATTTTGTTCAGAAAAATGAAAAGCTGACATTGCCGTAAGTGCCGTGCACGTAACAATAGACAAATAATAATGATAAAAACAGTAGATCTATCCTTTTGATATATTTTTTTACTGTATAGTTTATAGTATTTTATATTTTATAAAAAAAATACGAGATTTAAAAATATTTAAAATAAATGAAATGCATAAATAATCAATAATCCTCATTATTGTTTCTATTGTAAATACTAGTTTTAATTTAATTCTATTATTTGATTGTAATTATCTTCCTAATAACATAATCCTTATTGATTTTATTCATTATTGAGAAATTAGAAAAGGACAAAACAAAGACAATGTGCACAGCATCCCATAAAATATACCAGGACTTTAGATACCTCCAGGATCTCGCACTCACTGAAACTTTAAGAGCGCGCCCGGACCATCCTCTCAGTATGAGGTAGCCGAAATCAATAGGTACTAAAAAATGTGTCTCATTGATTGAAAGAACAATGAAAAAGTGTACAGTTTCCAATAAAAGTACCAGGGTCGTAAAACCCATGAAGAGATGGCTCATCATTTTGGCACATCCATCCCCTCGGAGAGCTTAGTGTGATTTAGAAGGGGAGATGCAAAAAATCGATAAATCGTAGACCCCACGTAGCGGTTCCGCGTAGACCCCAATCCCTTTCGTAGAGAGAACAATAGCGTGTGTAGAATTCGCAATAAATGCACCAGGGCGACAGAAGCCATTAGGAAGAGATGCATTTGCAATTTCGAGAATCGTGATCGTGGATTTGAAAATAAATCCAAAGTGGAATTAGGCTACTGTAACTGTAGCTACTGTAACATGATGCAATAAATGTACCAGACTGGCATAAACCACGAGAAGTTATATATTAGCAACACTGATACCCCAATTGGGCGTGGTGATGACCATAACAACAAAAGGCCATCCCTGCAAAGATGAAAGAAGACCCCATTTGGCTCTCATAGACCCTTAAGGCTGGCCGGAGTAAACAATTACGTAGGTAGAGATCATAGTATAGCAATAAATCTACTAGGACCGTAGAACTCGTTAGGAGATAGAATTAATTTATTTTGCGAACCCCTCTGTGGGGGCGTGAACCATGTCAAATGCAAAGGGCCTCACGCTTGGCCTCACGGAATTGTGGCAGATTGAATAACAATGGCGAGTTTGATTCACGCAATAAAGTTACCAGGACGACAGATTTTGACGGAGTCTTTTTTTACGGAAAGTCTTTTTTTTGTAGTAAGTATCAGTGTGGAATCATAAACAAACACCTACTGAGAATTCATTGTAAAAAATTCGGGAAACGTCACAGAATAAGTATATCCATACAGTGCTAACGCAACGTTTCGACAAACATACATTATATTGCTTCCATTAGTTTTCTATCCCATTCTGATTGTGATTATGTAACTGTTATGTTACACAGGAAGGTAATTTTCGCAGGATTCGAGAAGCTTAGCGGATTCAGTATAAGCCCTGGCTAATTGTGCTCTGTTATTCAATTTGAGTAACGCTTTCGGATTTATGGATCTAATTTTCATTAAAACAAGAGCTCCTTGTGGAATGACTCGTCTAGCTAAGTTATACCACTATGCCTTTCCCAAGCAGATTTGCCGTTTTTGTTTAAAGAGTGTGATGCGAGGCTTGAGAAGCTCACGTTAACAGCACGGCAGTGCATCGTATAACGCGCTCCTAGTGTGTGCCAGGCAAAGTACTCGAAACTCAAAAACGAAGTGCGTCATTTCCTTTACACCTTACACTCCCTCCACCATCCCATGGTCCTTCCAACCTTGCGGTTATACGGACCGAAGCTGTGAGAAAAGAGCCACTCGGGTAGCTCTAGCCTCTACAAATCCTAGAGAGTAGTAGAGGCTATCTACAAATCCTATGCGCCGTGTCCCGAACACTCTCCCCCTTCTGGGGCATGCCACATCACATCACAGACTTCATTGCCGGTCCAAAATTTCAAATTGCTTAAGATCTACGACTACGAACAACGACGCCATTTTATGAAAAGGGTAGGTATAGGTTTTTGTGTCCATAGGAGCGGGACAGGGCAGAGAAACGCAAGCCTTAAAATCAAGTTTTTGCTTATTAATTAGGATATTATTTAAAAAAATAAAACTTACTGCTTCCTTTAAAATGTTTTTTACACTTAGCTCAATTGCCATGCTGATTCTCAAGACTGTATTTATTGAGAAATTAAGGTTGTCGTAAAAATTTAGAGGTAACTTTGAGCTTTGTTTCTACATAGAATATATATAGCATCCTGTTTTCGAAACATAATGAACGATAGTCCTGACCACAGAGCAAATACAGAGAGGAGATGGTGTAATTAGATTTCCCTAAGAAACAACGCGTGACAATTTGTGGGGTGAGGGGATGTTAGATCCCGCCCACTTTTTTGTTTTCCATCTACCGGTGAAAAGCAAAACGGCTTGCTTCGTTCTGTATCGATGTTACTAAATAGTTTAACTACCTCACACTAGATGTCACTAAGTGTTGGATAAAACAGGGACGTACTCAGAATTTTCGTACCATTACCTATTATGTAAACAAGTAATACTTGCCTAAATCAAAAGTAGCATGACGCGAATGAAGCTTTTTAGGGTTTCAAAGATCGGTTTTGAAACCCTTATGGTCTCGCTCTGTCCGTCCCCGCTCTTTCTTGAATATCTCAGTAACTACTGCAGCTATTAACTTGAAATTTGAAATAATGATACATTTCGTGCGCCATTACTGATTTTAAGAAAAAAATATATAAATAAATGAAAATGAATATTTTCAGTACAAATTTTGATGTTGAAATTTCAAAAGAGACCTAGGAAGGCAAATGGGGTATCAAATGAAAGGTATCGTTTTGTACATTTCAAAACACTTTTTGAAATTTCTGTAAATTTCATACTTTTTGAAATATTTCAAAAAAAGTCGAAAAATTAACCATACCCCCCCCCTATCTCCGAAGATTGCACACCGATCCACGTACAATGTATTAGGCGTTTGTAGATATCGATCTATATTTTACAGGAAAAATATAGAGAAGTCTGTAATAATAATAGTTTTTGAAAAATGGTCAAAAAGGGGGAGATTTTTTTTTCAAAAGGGGGGGTACCTACCTATGTGGGGTATCAAATGAAAGGTATCGTTTTGACCATTTCAAAACATTTTTTGAAATTTCTGTAAGTTTCATACTTTTTGAAATATTTCAAAAAAAGACGAAAAATTGACCATTCCCCCCCCCCCCTAGCTCCGAAGATTGCAGACCGATCCATGTACAATGTACTAGGCGTTTGTAGACATCAATCTATATTTTACAGGAAAAATATAGAGAAGTCGGTAATAATAATAGTTTTTGAAAAATGGTCAAAAAGGAGGGGATTTTTTTTTCAAAAGTAGGGGTACCTACCCAAGTGGGATATCAAATGAAAGGTATCGTTTTGACCATTTCAAAACACTTTTTGAAATTTCTGTAAGTTTCATACTTTTTGAAATATTTCAAAAAAAGACGAAAAATTGACCATTCCCCCCCCCCTATCTCCGAAGATTGCAGACCGATCCATGTACAATGTATTAGGCGTTTGTAGACATCGATCTATATTTTACAGGAAAAATATAGAGAAGTCTGTAATAATAATAGTTTTTGAAAAATGGTCAAAAAAGGGGGGAATTTTTTTTCAAAAGGAGGGGTACCTGCCTATGTGGGGTATCAAATGAAAGGTATCGTTTTGACCATTTCAAAACACTTTCTGAAATTTCTGTAAGTTTCATACTTTTTGAAATATTTCAAAAATAGTCAAAAAATTGACCTTTCCCCCCCCCCTATCTCCGAAGATTGCAGACCGATCCACGTACAATGTATTAGGCGTTTGTAGATATCGATCTATATTTTACAGGAAAAATATAGAGAAGTCTGTAATAATAATAGTTTTTGAAAAATGGTCAAAAAGGGGGGGAATTTTTTTTCAAAAGGGGGGGTACCAACCTATGTGGGGTATCAAATGAAAGGTATTGTTTTGACCATTTCAAAACACTTTTTGAAATTTCTGTGAGTTTCATACTTTTTGAAATATTTCAAAAAAAGACGAAAAATTGACCATTCCCCCCCCCCCCTAGCTCCGAAGATTGCAGACCGATCCATGTACAATGTATTAGGCGTTTGTAGATATCAATCTATATTTTACAGGAAAAATATAGAGAAGTCTGTAATAATAATAGTTTTTGAAAAATGGTCAAAAAGGGGGGGAATTTTTTTTCAAAAGGAGGGGTACCTACCTATGTGGGGTATCAAATGAAAGGTATCGTTTTGAGCATTTCAAAACACTTTTTGAAATTTCTGTAAGTTTCATACTTTTTGAAATATTTCAAAAATAGTCGAAAAATTTACCTTTCCCCCCCCCCCCTATCTCCGAAGATTGCAGACCGATCCACGTACAATGTATTAGGCGTTTGTAGATATCAATCTATATTTTACAGGAAAAATATAGAGAAGTCTGTAATAATAATAGTTTTTGAAAAATGGTCAAAAAGGGGGGGAATTTTTTTTCAAAAGGGGGGGTACCTACCTATATGGGGTATCAAATGAAAGGTATCGTTTTGACCATTTCAAAACACTTTTTGAAATTTCTGTAAGTTTCATACTTTTTGAAATATTTCAAAAAAAGACGAAAAATTGACCATTCCCCCCCCCCCCTAGCTCCGAAGATTGCAGACCGATCCATGTACAATGTATTAGGCGTTTGTAGATATCAATCTATATTTCACAGGAAAAATATAGAGAAGTCTGTAATAATAATAGTTTTTGAAAAATGGTCAAAAAGGGGGGGAATTTTTTTTCAAAAGGAGGGGTACCTACCTATGTGGGGTATCAAATGAAAGGTATCGTTTTGAGCATTTCAAAACACTTTTTGAAATTTCTGTAAGTTTCATACTTTTTGAAATATTTCAAAAATAGTCGAAAAATTTACCTTTCCCCCCCCCTATCTCCGAAGATTGCAGACCGATCCACGTACAATGTATTAGGCGTTTGTAGATATCAATCTATATTTTACAGGAAAAATATAGAGAAGTCTGTAATAATAATAGTTTTTGAAAAATGGTCAAAAAGGGGGGGAATTTTTTTTCAAAAGGGGGTTACCTACCTATATGGGGTATCAAATGAAAGGTATCGTTTTGACCATTTCAAAACACTTTTTGAAATTTCTGTAAGTTTCATACTTTTTGAAATATTTCAAAAAAAGACGAAAAATTGACCATTCCCCCCCCCTAGCTCCGAAGATTGCAGACCGATCCATGTACAATGTATTAGGCGTTTGTAGATATCAATCTATATTTTACAGGAAAAATATAGAGAAGTCTGTAATAATAATAGTTTTTGAAAAATGGTCAAAAAGGGGGGGAATTTTTTTTCAAAAAGAGGGGTACCTGCCTATGTGGGGTATCAAATGAAAGGTATCGTTTTGACCATTTCAAAACACTTTTTGAAATTTCTGTAAGTTTCATACTTTTTGAAATATTTCAAAAATAGTCGAAAAATTTACCTTTCCCCCCCCCCCTATCTCCGAAGATTGCAGACCGATCCACGTACAATGTAGCGTTTGTAGATATCAATCTATATTTTACAGGAAAAATATAGAGAAGTCTGTAATAATAATAGTTTTTGAAAAATGGTCAAAAAAGGGGATTTTTTTTTCAAAAAGGGGTACCTACCCATGTGGGGTATCAAATGAAAGGTATCGTTTTGACCATTTCAAAACACTTTTTGAAATTTCTGTAAGTTTCATACTTTTTAAAATATTTCAGAAAATTGATTGTCCAAATAATTGGCAAATGTTTGAAACCCTCGGCGCGCGAGTTACACACGCACTTGGCGAATCTTGTTTAATATGTTTATACACGTTTATAATATGGCGGCGGAACCTCAGGTCGGGGACCATCTCAAGGTCCAGATCTCGGACGGACATCGTTCTCGGCATCCCTACCTCCTCCACCTCGTACTGGTACTGCAGGGGTAAAGGGGGTCTCTTGATTGCTGTCGTGTAACGTTATATTACATCTAAGGCTTTTCTGATGAAAACCGTTCCATTGTATCGCTTGGATGATTGAGAAGGACAAAGAATGCACGGGAGGCCGACAAAGTGTTTTTCATTTTGTTTTTAATTGTGGTTCTTTATAGCTTTCTATTCTACGCATTAGGGGAAAATTCATTAATCTTGTTAATTATTGATTTCTGGAAATGTCTATCATAAATGCGAAAATGACGTTACATTTTCACGAATAAACGACTGAATTGAATTAATGTTGGACAAGAGAAATAGATAATTTCCCGTAAAGGACATATTTTATAAAGGGTGTTTTTTAGAGGTTTGGTTATTAAACTGGCACGATTGTTTTCACATACTGTCAAGTTGTCAGTTGATTTAAAGTCAGTAAGTTTTGCCATTTTATCATGAATAATAATAGGCGCCGTAACAACGCTTGCAAATTGAGCAATATTATTTTAAAATCATGGACCGCCAAACTTATCGTGCACTACGTCCATTTTACGGTCGACATAATCGTCTATCCGAGCAATTATTCGGAACGCCATGGATCGCTTTCACCACTCGCACTTTAGTGGATAATATTGCTGATATACGAACCCAATCGCTCGATAAATTTATCGAAAATTAACTTCACGGTTGCGGTTCAGTCAAACTAGCCGAAGCGCTCATGTCCGAAACCATATTTAAACACTACTAATGGCATAACATTGTCTATCAAATAATACCAATATCATAGGCATAAACGTTATTTTAATGTGTTTTATTTCATTTAGAATTTGTATAGGTACCTACCTACCTATAAAAACACCCGTTACTACCTACAATACAATTTACCCAGGAAAATACTTGTTAAGGCACGGGTATAAATTAACCAAATATAGAACACGAAAATAGAAATTCATACTTTACCTCTCTGCCACTAAAACAATGCAGTAGGTACATTATATTCCGTAGGTTGCGCTTGCTTACACTTGAACTAAAACAACTTCACAAGCAGTTTACTCACCAAAACTAGCTTCAAACCTCAAAACGAAAACCTCTGCGGATATAAAGCAGGTTGTGGCTCGTGAAAAATGTACACCACTAGAGCACAAAGGTAAACGAGGGCCGGCCTCGCGGTCAGCTGATGAAAGCCTTTGTCGGCCGCGGTCCCTAGGGTAAGGGGTGAATCTACTATCGCTTATTCATTGGGACACCGAACAATTTGCTTAGGAGTCATTCTACACTTTAAGGTGATTCGTACAGAGATGGATGGAATAATTAATCTCTGGTCGCGTAAGGATAAATCTCGGGCTCTCGTCTAATACATGTATCTATCTAAACACAAAAAATAAAGTTGATTCCGCAGGTCAATGCACAGTAGCTACTGCACGATGCTTTGCTTACTTGGTACATGGTATTAAGTAGGTATACTTAAAGAATATTTACGTTGTGATACTCCGGGATAAGGCAGGTGTCTATTAGTAAAAGATTTTTCGAAATCTGATGACTAATTCTAGCGATTTACTTCTGCACTGCATACATAAATATAATATTCCCTATCTCACTGAAAAATCTGCGAGACCTCTGCCGATGGGTGTCCGGTGGGGCGTCGCGGTCAGCTGATGAAAGCCTTGTCGGCGGCGGCGGTTAGGGAGACCGCTGTTGGTAAATGCCGCATAAACGTTAGTGTACGTTCACACAGACTCGACTACGGATCGGACTGCTGTGTGAACGTACCCTTAGGGATAAGGGTGAATCTACTTTCGCTTATTCATTGGGACACAAAACAATTTGCTGCCGATATTCAGACTATCTTTGTTCTCCAAAAAAGGGCTGTACGCGCGTAAAACTTACTAGTGGTTTCTTTTTCGCTTCTTCCACTAGTGGACAAAAAATTGAAGCGAATAAAATCAATAACATCTTATTTCTTATTTGATAATAATGACTATATGTAAACCTGTTTATAGTATTATATTTGACGTGTCTAAGTGCTTAGTTTGTAAGCCTAAAGAAATAAAGTTATTGAATTTTGAATTTTTGCTTGTTGTCTTTTTATTCTCCTCGCGATTAGTTGGTATTGGCGTTAAAACTGAAAGTGATTTTAGTCTGGATCAATTTATTTTTTAAAGATATAGTCTTGTATCCAGCGAAGCAGGTTACAAACACTTTTACTTGTAAACATCTATGTTTGCAATACACATCAAGATTTACCTGTGTTAGAGAAGTTAATTTATCTATATTAAATCTTATAAATAAACTTCAGAGTAAATCTTATTGTAATTACTAAGTGTTGATGTTAAAAGAATGCAGTAGGTGAAACTAAAAGAATCAATGAATGAGGTTTGTGTAACCAGTGACGGGTGATCAAAATTCAGTGTACCTTCAAATCGGGGCGATTCTGGCGCACCCGTGGGGGTATGTGTGCCGATAGGGGAGTGTTACTACCCAGTAACAAATGGCTGCGTGGTCACAGCCGATAGCACGCTCGATCGGGCAGAGCCGATGTGACAGTTATTCGCTGATAGATGGCGCTGTAACAACATGCCGAATTATTGGGGTCCAACCAATCCAACGTACCCCTAATGGGATATATTGTACCGGACCTTTCGGTGGGTGAAGGCTGTGAAGGTCGATCAATGTTGCCTTTTTGCTTCAGTAAAATCGTGATGTCCAATACCTAGAAATAAGTACGAAAGATTGTTGGTTTTGACTGTGTCTGCTATCATTGTCCGTTTTCGAATTCGAATGTCCTCCTCTTTCTCCGCTTGTATAGCTTTTATTGTGAACCGAGTATAGTTGATTATACTTAGTCATCCCCTTTGACTACGTACGAGTATCATTGTGATTGTGATTGTGATTGTGTGATTGTGATTGTGACTGTCCAAGTCCGTGAACACGTCATATCGGAGTGAATCTGTTAGTGCTTCTGTTTGTCAGACATTACCATAAGGTCAGTTGACCGCGCAATTCTGCCACTCCAGATTGGCAAACAACAATCTCCGATGACATTATTGGTCCAATCCACTTTGATATATTACCCGTATTACCTATGTATTGCTGACCAATACTACCTGTCGACAATGGTCAACATTCCCCAAATTACTGAGCCCGTATTCACTATCATTCTAAATGAATGACGCGCGGTTTCGTAACGCGGTCTGTAATCTTGGCAGTTAAAAACGTAAACAGCGTTCGGGTCACATGCGAATAAGGGCCCTGTTGTAAGAATGTGACCTTTGATTTATTTGATTGTTTGCGCATCAGCTGCGGTATGGATAACCCCGAAATTTGTAATCTCTTTACGCGTTCTGCGGTCCTGGTCCAGACATTCGGTTGTTCGGGGTTTTTGTCAAGTTATATGGAATTCTAATTTGTAACTCGGATCAAAGCTACACTAATTTCGTGTTAATTGGGATAAAAGGAATGGAATAATTGAATTCGTGTCTAACACTTTTTCTGTTTAATTGTTATTCTAAACGTCTCGTTTAACCGCGACGAAGGTGTTTTATGTGCGCAACATCATCGGAGTACCGTGACGCACCTTAGATACAGCAGGTGGAATGTTTGTAAAAAAGAAACACATGGTGCCATAATGATTAGCTATTAGACCACTCAATTTTTTTTTTTAATAATAACTATTTATGACAGAGCTTATAGCAAATTTCCCTGACACATTTCGCTCATAACAACGTAAGATTACGCAAAATCCCTTCCATTTGATGATACCCTGGTAACATGGGTAGTAAATCAATTGTGCCCGAGACCCCGGGGTCCCAAATTCGATTCCCGGGTGAGATGCGTTTGGAACCGTATCAACGTCTCGTCCTGACGCAAATTAGATAAAGTGGAATGTACTTTTTGAAATTTTCACGCCCCGACGTTTGTGTAGATGGCTTTTGGGGTAATGCGGTATTTTTGGCTAACGCCTTTTTGTACCCTGCAGGTATTTTGAATAAGCTACTCATATCGTAGTAAATTCGATACGAGTAGTAGATATCGAAGTTGTATTACAATGGTTTGTTGAACTCCGTTCACTGAAGAGTAGCAGTCTCCGTTTTACTAATAACGGGAGAACAAACGAACGCTGAAAACAAGGAGCACATTCGAAAAGGATATTGTGCGAAATCAACCGGAATACATTAAAGCTCGACGCTTAATTGATTTTAAACAATAGCTGTACGTAGTCAAAACACTCCTTGTTAAGGTATTCACCAACCGACCGCACTTTCCAAGCAATCAGCTCAATCGGCGGACATGTTGGTTTTCCATAATCCGCGAAAAAATAGCTTTTTAGCCTTTCCCTTCCATGTTTTGTTTATTATCACATGGATTTTCCTCAAATGCTGAAATCTACATAAATCCGCACAAACATCTACTTGTGTACGTATTGGTGGTTTAGTTTCCAGGCTCTCTGGAAAGCTCTGGAAGTTGACAAAAGGCAACAAGTCGACAGCGCGGACACAAAAGGCTAACTCTCTATTCAAATTAAATGAGTTAGCGGTGTGAACGTGGAGTATGAACCGAGATAATGCTGTATTGTGAGTTAGAACACGGCCGGAGCTTGAGGGAGGTGTAACTCTATTCATTTACGATACGAACCAAACATTTAAATCTCTAACGATGTAAATCTTTGCCTCTGTCTGTATCGTAAATGAATGCGCCCTGAGAACAAAAACGGGCATTGTCTTTAAATGTGTGCGTTAACAAAATGCCAACACACGTACACTACTAATAAATAAATAAATAATGCCGGACAATTCACACAGCATTATCTAGCCCCATGCTAAGCAGAGCTTGTGTTATGGGTACTAGATAAACTGATATACATAGGTAATTTAATACAATACATTGATAGATATTTTTATGGTACATATGTATAAAACGACCAGAACACCCTGAACAAAATATGTCTGCAGATCGTACACACATTTGTCCCGAGGAGGCGGGAATCGAACCCGCAACCTCCTGCGTCGCAGGCAGACCTTCGCCCACCTCGCCACAGAGGTCGTCAAATGGGTATGGTAATGGGTAGATAATTTATGATTTCGTCAATAAACCTAACTGTTATTATTACCATTGTTTGTTCAATTATACTGCACAAACATCTGAAAAAATAAAATTGCGCAGAAATCGAAAATGTTTGAATGTGTGTGTCGAAAGCTGTGTCGAAAGGCCGACATACGCACACTACCTAATGAAAAGTGCTATTAACAATAAACCTAATCATTGTTATTACCATTTATTGTAGAATCATATTGCACACACTTTATTTAAAAACAAAACGTTCTATTATGCCCTAAAATAAAAAAAATGTGTTTAAGTCTAAAAAGTGTGCAATCTGTGCAGTGCGGGTAGAAAATGCGCACCGCGCCGGCGCCGCCGCGCCGCGCCGCTGTTTTCCCGCGCCGCCGCCGCCGTGTTTCGAGTCGGCGCGCCGACTACTACGTTCACCGTAAGATGACCCTTCCTTGTATGTAATTACTACAAATCAGAGGTCGTCTTAGGGTGGGTACAGACAGAGTCTGTAGGGACAAAAAGCAGCATTTCCAATGCTAGCCTCCTTGCTTGGGTTGTGCTGGCTACTCCTGTTACTAGCATGCCAAGCGAGCGGATTTTTTTTGGTAGCCAGGCAGGACTGGTCTTCAATGCGAAGAGACCACGCTTGAACCCAACCCGCGTGAATAAAATTGTTTTTATTCACGACAACTGCATATAATTTAAGCAAAGAAAATGTCTAATATTAGTGATCTGTTTTCTGTAATTATAACTTTCATTTCAGTGTTTACAATAATGTTTTATTTATAACACATTTGCTCGTAAAGGGTCTCTTATTTCACCAATTTCAATGCCGGAATGTATCTCATTACGTACTTGTGCGGTAATGTAATGTAAAACGCACGGTTTATCAAGATGCTCAGTCTAAAACGAACGGTACTTTTTTAAATCTTAGCTAAGAGTTTTTATCTCAGAAAAGTGGTCAACATTTTATGAATAAAATTAACTTTAGGAGATAAAATATAATAAATTAACATTTAATTCTTTAATTTAACTAATATTGACCATAAATTACAACCATTTATCTGTAACAAAACACAAAAATATTAATGTTACTTTATTAATTATTAGTAATACTGGCTGTTTTTGTGCCTTTGCCACAATAAAAAGCGCTGATGCGCACGCATCGCTAATTTGTGGACAAGTAAAAATTATTCCGCGAATTTTCGCTGTATTGTTTTTACTTGAAAATGCCCTCAAATAATGATGAATTTCTTAATTCAACACCGCCAGAACTCTCAGAGGCAGCGAAAAAGGCTACTCTAAGCCTCTTGGCCGTAAAATCGACCGATAGATACTTACATGAGTATCCAAATTTATTTGAAAGTCCGAGTTTTATTTATTTCCTCGCAATTGTGTTATAAAACGTCGTATGACATACGTGCGCTTTGATAATTACAGCCTCTGCTTTCTTGTGATGAGCCGAGGCGATAATGCTAGCCCGAGCCGTGGGCGAGGGCTAGCAATATCGCCTCGGCTCGGCTGTAATTTTCAACTTACCGCACTCGTATCATAATGAACTATTATACCCAGGTTTGAATGACAGAATGGATGAAATACTAGAGCAAAACATCCCTTTGCAGAGGTCAGATCGACTTATACAGGTGAAAAGTCACGGACTAAGGATACTTTCACTGTACTAGCCAGGTGATGTCTTGCTCCAGTATTTCGTTCGTTTCTATTCACCCTGGAGTCTCTATTCACCCTGTTTTACGGTACTTAGTTATGAGATAGGAAAAAATCCAGCCACGCCGGCGCGGCGCCGCCGCGCCGACCTCGGGGGTCGGCGCGCCGCCGCCGGCAAATTTGAGGTCGGCGCGCATGTCTAAGTGCGGGTCACAACAAGCGGACAGCGGAAGGGAAAATTCCAAGTGAACGAGCTATCTTGCTTCGCGTGACTCCAACACGACGCTGGTAAGGGCCCTAACGATTTAAATCTTTGTACAGAGGTACATTAAGAAAGGGTTTTCATTATCTTATTCTACGCTCTTAGCGTACCATTTTGTTCTATTTTACATCTACGAAAGATGATTTAAGTGGCATCAGTCGAGCTAATATAGTCAGCTGAACACTTTATTGTTTATGGTATACTGCTGTGGGGGAACGCTGCAGATATTAACACCGTATTTGTGCTGCAGAAGAGGGCTGTTCGTGCAATCTATGATATGGGTCCCAGAGAGTCCCTACGTGATAAATTTAAAGTAATAAATATAATGACAGTACCGTGTCAATATATTTATGAAAACTTGTTGTACACTCATAAGAATATCAATCGGTTCCCCAAATATAGCGATATACATATTTTCATTACTTGAAATAAGAATAAACTCGCTGTGCCCACACCTAGGCTACACAAGATTAATGTATCTTTTAAAGGACAATGTATACGCTTCTACAACAAAACTCCAAGTGAGTTGCAAAAATTATCAATAAATAAATTCAAACAAATTGTCAAACATATCCTTTGTAAAAAGGCTTACTATAAAATATCAGATTATCTAGACGATAAAAAAGCTTGGGACGAGTTTTGCTCCAACTCGAAAACTAACATTCTAACAAGGTAAAGGTTTCTTGTTCGCTTCTTTACTTTACCTTAAGAAGATTGAAGTGGACAAAAAATCAAAGTGATCACTTTATTTCCTAGTTTTACTTATGTAATCTGAGTTTTTGTGACGTGTCCAAGAGTCCTGTAAGGTCTAAAGGAAATAAAGCACTTTGAATTTTGAATTTTCTCGTACATTCGGACCTATCCACTACACAAGTATACACTCAGGAAAACATAAGAAACGTAATATCTAACAGGGGTTGCAGAAATTACACGTAAAATATGTTTATAAGGCATCAAAAATGAAAATGCCTGATTCAGACGCTCGGCAAAGCTAAGACGAAACTCGAAAGGTGCTTATTTCTATAAAATAAGGCATATAATAGCAATACTTATTGACGTGTTGAAAGCTCAGTTTTCTCATCAGCGACCAGCGGGCCGTGGCTAATGTACGAGGATAACAGGAAACAAGAGGGGGTGACGTAATCGATGTCTTACGTCACACGGACGGGATCACTCAATTTTGAGGGAGAATTATGGAATTTGTTGGAAACGTTATAAATTTCTCGTTTTTGTTTACAGCCCAAAGCTTCTCCCTGTTGAATAAAATGAATGAATGAATAGAATAATATTGTGTAAAAGTTAATAAAATTTGATTTTCTAAAGTTAACTTTGAATACTTTAGTTTAGCCGCTTGCTAGAGTTTCAAACCCATGCGCACAGGTGTAAAGTTTATCGTGAATTTGGTTGACAACTTTTCATCTTGTCACGCCGAACTTTCCATGTTGAGGAACTCTTTCGAACTATGAGCTCCTGGTACAGTGTTTGCAAGCTCGACTGGAAGTGTAGTTCGGGATGCGGAAAAATATCGAGTTTCAAACATTTCGGGAGTTTTCGATGTTCGAATTATGCGAGTTTTCGAGCATATGATAGGTATGTTGTTGTGAATAAGGTCTATTTTGTTCGTTCCCAACATTGTATCCGGCTCTGTGGTGCATAACATGTTAAGTTTATTACAAGCTTGAAACACTCGAGTAAAGTACTTGTACTGCCACTGGGATATTGTCATGAATTCATGATGTACTATGAAGCAAACATTGTTGTACAAGGAATTCATGGGTAAGTGAGAGGGAGTAAACGAAGCGCATTGAGTCGCACAGCCTGCTCTTCTGCTACTTAACTTCACTATCAGAAAAACCGAATTTAGAGTTAACTAGATAAAACGAAGCAAGATGTTTCCAGGGCTCCACAAATATTAGATGTCATAACAAAATCTGCCAAACCATCGCTAAATGCAAATTTTACTCCTTTAGGGCCCAGGCACACTAGACCTCATACATAATACAAACTTCAAAATCAGTATGCCACCGCTAGAATTGCCTGATGCTAATCAAATTCGTGTTTTTGTTCGTGCCTAATTTCACGGTCCTATGTAAACTCGCTTTTACAGTGTTTGCTATTTCTGAGAGCCTGGTATGCGGAGCTCGTTTACCAGGGTGCTATGTCTGGAACGTAGGTGGTTCTAAAAAAAGTATTATATTATTATAATGTTCTGGATATAACCTTCGATAGCGTAGGCGCTATTTTTATAATAATAAAAATTCAGTATTTTCGAAGGTAAGTTTATTTGATTCGAAAGGATCTATCAAATACAATAATTTGATAGATGCATATTTTGTGGAAATTTCCATGTCCATGTGAAATAAATAAATGAAGTTTGCTGGTTTTTATTTAGAAATTTTGTGCTTTGGACGGCCATATTCGGATTTAGGACTAGGTAAGTTTATTCAAAATCTGTTCGTAATTCGTATAATGAAATTAAATAGTTTTTCTCGCCTTAAAACTGCTGTTAAAGACTTTTTGAGCTGTTTTTAGACGGCGGCGCCGACCAGGATGATGATACTCAGCATGTATTCTCAAATTTGTATTGTAACCTATAAGTTAAATAATAGATATAGACGTTAATTTGCGGAAATCCATTGTAAAACAAAAGGAAGAAAATAATGTTAAGTAACAATTCCGCGCAAAACCTCTGCTAAGATCCAATAAAATGTAGTCCACGTGCACCGCTCAAATTGATGCACACACACAACCTATTTGTACAAGAAAAAGCCACACTAATTTCACAAATATTCAGTAGTTATCTAGTTTCGTCTGCCCACGAGACATCATCAGAACACATTACTCGACCCTGGCACTGAGAGCAGCAAGCAGAGTCCCACCGGTGATGTTACCTCAGCGCGCCAATCCAGAATAGGCGCGCGAATTGCTACTAGAAAAAACATCCTTATACCAACAAGATAGATAAAAAAGTTCTTACATGTAATAACACCCAATCCGACGAATTGCCTTGAAAAAGCCGCAGAATAACTATATAGCACCTGCCTAGTACATTTTACTGAAACTGGAAACTCATATCTAAGTTCAGCAAAAAGCATTAATTGCAGAAACTGCGCTCAAAAGGGCTTTTTGCAGAAACCGTCGATGAAGCATTCCGTCCAATCCTACCGCGCGGGTTCGATTTGTCGTCGATTCTCGATTTGTCCAATTTCTTTGAGTTTTGATTTGTCGAAGCCATTTCTGTCGATCGCGTGATTTAGGGACGAAGGTATTAGTTTTGCTGATTCATTGCTATCGTTGGAATATTTGAATTTGTGAATTGTGATTGCGAGTTCTTAATGCGTCTTTTTTTTCAAAATCTACATGGTTTAAACATAACGTGAATTCCACGCACCCAAAATTATTAAAATGGGAATAACGATCCATTACCTAACTTGTCGAAAGGCAGCGGACAGAAGAGGCTGGCGAAGATTAATGGAGGCCTATACGCAGCAAAAGGTCATCAAGGGCCGTTATGATGATGATGACATTGTCAGTTCCCCCTTTTTAAATATTCAGCTCCTCACTAGTCCAAACAAAATGCGAAGTCAAAAATTTATCAAGCACTTTTCTATATAGCTTTTTTGAGCATACGTTACTTGACCTAAAATTTTAATTAGATTTATGTAAGGAATATTTATGTTAATGATACAACTATTTGCATTGATGAAAATTACTAAAGTACCGCACATCAATATCAGTGAACAACAAACCAACATGCTATTTGGTTCCCAACGTATGATAATGCCACGATAAGATTAATATCACACCCAGTTCAGTAAATTCGCCGTAAATCTGAGGCCGTCGCCATTTTGAGGCTGAAACTTGACAAATGTCCCTCCGAGACCATTCGAGCCTTCATAATGTCTCGTGGCCCATTATTATGTGTTTATTGTGTTAATTGTGGATAGAGCAGAAATATATATTGTTAGTGGGAAAGTCCGACATTCTATTCATCCTTCATCAGCATCATCATCCGATATTAGTCCACTGCTGGACATAGGCCTCCCCTAATGAGCGCCATAGTGCCCTGTCTTCAGCTTGCCGCATCCAGCATCCGAACATAGTAAATAGTAATTCATAATAATCATTCAACGTATGAAAGATGTAATAAAAGGTACTCTTCTGGTTGTGTAACGTTCCTAAAATGTAAGCTGATGGACCTGCGTATCCTTCCCATATTAAGTTATGGCGCACCAACCTGGTCACTTACCAAGACACAAAAATCCTAACTCGGGGTCTGCCAACGAGCAATGGTGCGCAGCATCTTGGTGTAAAACGGACCGACCGTATCCTTAACACGACACTGCGCTCACAAACTCAAATTGTAGATGTAGCTCAAAAAGTTGCGAAACTTAAGTGGAGCTGGGCTAGCCATGTCTGCCGCATGCCCGAGGACCTGTAGGCTAAGAGGAGTCCCAACAGCGTAAGGCGTCGCGGTAGACCGAAGATAGGATGGCACGATTAAGACACCTTCGATAGAACGTGGGTCCAACTGGATCAGAACCGTGATGCATGGAGGGATCAGGGGGAGGCCTTTGCCCAACACTGGGACATTGTTACTTACTTGTTACTTGTTCCTGGACTGGTTTCCGCAACTAGGCCTTTTTGCGTGTCGGGTGGGGGGCTGCCAATCTAACCACCCGATGTCTTCTAGGAAGGCCAGCAGCTCGCTGGGACATTATAGGCTAACTGTAATAAATAACAGATAGATAGACAATTCTTTATTCTACCACACAAACACAGAAAACAGTTTAGAAATAAATGCTACGATTAGTATAAGTTCAAAGGCGACCTTATCGGTATGAGCGAGGCAACCTTGGGACGGACTGAACATGTCAGAACAAAAAAGACGGCAATAATTAATAATGAATGGGTAGATCGTTGTTATGTTAAATGTGACGCAGCGAGCGTTCATGCAGTCTGTTTGTGAATGCGCTCGCGGCGAGCGACGACTCGGATGTTGTCACGTGGCGCGGCGCAACGCGTCAGCCCTCCTCGCATTACATACATTACGGCATGTAACACCCGGCACACCCGGACACTCCACCATTTCTCCATACAACGCGTCATCCCGCCTCGCATTACATACATTAATGCATGTAACACCCGGACACTCCACCATTTCTCCATACAACGCGTCATCCCGCCTCGCATTACATACATTACGGCATGTAACACCCGGCACACCTGGACACTCCACAATTTCTCCATACAACGCGTCATCCCGCCTCGCATTACATACATTACGGCATGTAACACCCGGCACACCCGGACACTCGACTATTTCTCCATACAACGCGTCATCCCGCCTCGCATTACATACATTACGGCATGTAACACCCGGCACACCCGGACACTCGACTATTTCTCCATACAACGCATCATCCCGCCTAACATTACATACATTACGGCATGTAACACCCGGCACACCCGGACACTCCACCATTTCTCCATACAACGCGTCATCCCGCCTCGCATTACATACATTACGGCATGTAACACCCGGCACACCTGGACACTCCACAATTTCTCCATACAACGCGTCATCCCGCCTCGCATTACATACATTACGGCATGTAACACCCGGCACACCCGGACACTCGACTATTTCTTCCGTAGGAATTTTTTATGAAAAGATTTATGAGATCATAAAATCTCATATTCCATTAAGACAAGCAAAATCTAATAATTATCCAATTTGGTTCAGCCGCCCACTTATTCATGTTTTTAAAAATAAAGATAAAGCTTGGTTACAGTGGAAAAAATACAAGACCCCTTTTCACTACGAACAATTCTCTTTATTTCGTCGTAGATTTAAAAAGCTTAGTAAGGAATGTTTTGATAATTATATAAAATCTGTTGAGGACCGCTTAAGGACTGATGTTAAAGCATTTTGGGATTACGTTAAAAGTAAAAATAAAAAATCAGGAATTCCATCATCCATGAAGTATATTGATCTAGTATCAAACACTCCTGAACAAACATGTGAACTTTTCTCTAAATTCTTTGGGTCTGTGTATGAGAGTACTGATAATGATAATACCGACTTTGAATCTATATCAATTAATGATAAATGTGACTTTATACTATCCGATATAGATATATCCAAAAATATGATACTAAATGAACTTAAATCTCTAGACATAACCAAAGGGCCTGGCCCCGACGGCATCCCTCCTATCTTCATTAAGCATACCGCTGACTCGCTCGTCTTTCCACTACATATATTGTATAACAGAAGTCTTCAAGATGGTAAGGTTCCTGCCTTATGGAAAACAGCCAATATTACACCTATTCACAAAAGTGGAAGCAAGAAGGATGTAACTAACTATCGACCAATATCATTACTGTCTACTTTATCGAAGGTTTTGGAACGTCTGGTTCATAACAATATTTATCCTTGCTTACACAAAATAATTATTAAAGAACAACATGGATTTGTTAAAAAGCGTTCCACTATTAGTAATCTTATTCTATATACCAACCATCTTTTTCAATCTATGGATAATAGAGTACAAGTAGACTCAATATATACCGACTTTTGCAAGGCCTTCGATAAGGTAGACCACACAATACTTTTGCAGAAGCTTGCCTTCAATGGTATTCGCGGTAACTTACTTAGGTGGTTCACCTCCTACATTAGAAATAGAACGCAGCGAGTAGCTATCAATGGGTATACTTCAGACATTATTAAAGTCACTTCCGGTGTTGCACAGGGGTCTATTGTTGGCCCACTGCTATTTGTTCTTTTTGTTAATGACATCGATAGCTGCTTTAAACATTCTCAGTTCCTTCTATATGCTGATGATCTAAAGGTCTATCGTAATGTCTCCTCTCTGGATGACTGCATCAAACTACAGAACGATCTTAACCGCCTTACTGACTACTGCGAGGCTAATAAATTGCATCTTAGTTTAGGTAAGTGTAAATCTATCACCTTTACCAAAAAAACAAACAAAATAGACTTTTCGTACTCCTTATGCAGCACTTCATTGGAAAAGGTTTCTATGATTAGGGATCTGGGAATTCTTATGGACGATAAATTACACTTTGATCTTCATATCAACTACATAGTCAACAAGGCCTTTCAGATGTATGGTTTTGTTATGCGTACTTGTGCTCCTTTTAGGAGACATCAATCATATATCCTACTTTATAACTCACTAGTTAAGTCTCAGTTAGAATACGCTACATCAGTGTGGAATCCACTTTATAATAAGTATCACGATCAGATAGAATCCGTTCAGCGCAATTTTCTACGTTCTACATACTATCGTTGTTATCGTTCGAAGTCATCCTATGAGTCACTATTGAGTAAGTTTTCACTACCTACACTTAAAGTGAGAAGACTGTTTCTCGACCAACTTCTTCTATACAATATCTGTCATAATAAATTTGATTGTAACGACCTCCTTAATCAGATAAGCATTCGTATTCCTTACCGTTCATATGCTGCACGAGAGACTCGCAAACAATATGTATTTGCACTCACTAATTGTAAAACAAATGCTGGTGAACGCGCACCACTACGTAGATTAGCTAAATCATTTAATGACAATTTCTCAGACATTGAAATTTTCGCATCCTCGCCTTTCTCCTTTAAGAAAACAATCAATCAGGCTATCATGTCTGATCTCTCTGTACCGATAATGTAAGCAATGCACCTACATACTCTGTGAAGGTAGGTAACTAACCTACCTAGTTCTTACGTTCATAAATTTTGCCCTATTTATTTTTCTTATATCTATAAGAGGGTAACGGTGTTGATTGCACTTATAGAATAACATTTTAAATAAGTATCTTTATAATTAGGCTAAGAGTGTAATTGTTTGTTACCCCGAATAAATAAAAAAAAAAAATAAAAAAAAAAAATTTCTCCATACAACGCGTCATCCCGCCTCGCATTACATACATTACGGCATGTAACACCCGGCACACCCGGACACTCGACTATTTCTCCATACAACGCATCATCCCGCCTAACATTACATACATTACGGCATGTAACACCCGGCACACCCGGACACTCCACCATTTCTCCATACAACGCGTCATCCCGCCTCGCATTACATACATTACGGCATGTAACACCCGGCATACCCGGACACTCCACCATTTCTCTATACAAAAGCTGCGTCTGCCGTAACGCAGTTGCGCATACGTGCGTAACTATTTGCATTACATTAATTAATTTAACTATTAACAATACCCAATCTATACTTTAAAATTATCTTAGCTACATAAAGTTTTCCTTGATAAAATAATAGTTACACCACCAAAAAAAACTATTACACAGATCTATAAACATTTGCAGTTTTTTTCGGATATCCTTATTCAATATGAGGATTCTTGTACGGTGCTATTCAGAAGTTCCTTCTGGCTATAAAACGCATTTTTACAAAATAAAATTTTAATTTAACTAAATATATTAAAATTGTTTATTTACAGTCTATCTTTTGTGTCTATACCTTTTGTGTGTTTAGAGCACAAAAAACTCTCTGTACTTCTTAAAGTTTATAATAATTTGTATTTCTTTGAACACGATTTCAACTTTCAGTTTATTTCAGTTGTTAAGTTTCATCCTTAAATTTTACTCAAAAATTATGTCTCTTCGACTAATCTGTCTCGGTATTCCTCGGTCCGAAAAATGTATGTGAATTTCAGCTTTCATGTAGGTAGACGTTCCGCGAATACATTTACCGCGATTTCCCTTTGATCCAAGGGTAAATGTGATATTTATTTGGATAAACAAATAAAATCCTCGCTATGCGGGCCGTTGAACAAGGCGTACGCCGCGCGCCGCCGTGACTAACTTGTAAAAATGCTGATTTTATCGCGCGCCAAATTTATTTCTGTCCAATATTTATACGCTTTACATTGTTTTGGTCAACCTTTTTCAGGATTACTTCGATTTACATACTTATGTGACTATTATTTTAAATTCGTTTTGTCTGTATGTATAGAATAAAATCTGATACCTGTTCAAAGATGGTCATCATTCAGCTTCACGCATCCAGCATGTCTCAGACAAAAGGCGTGTTTATCTCTAGTGAATTAGTTAAGTTAAGTTTGCTATAAACAAATAATAAATTTTCAGAAATCATTACTGTTAGGCAAAGCGCAATAAAGTACTTGGACTTCATAAATAATAAAGAGTTCCAAAATAGAAATAATTTATGCAGATCGAACACAAACAATGAATATCGTATTGTATGGACTTGTCTCCACGGACGGGGTATTTGCGATTCCAATGAATCCACGGAATGCTCAGAGATGCGCAATCCATTCTCCATCTAGCTTAGGGCTAAGGCTTTATCTACACGGACTAGTAAGCTTGATTAACCAGCGACGGACTTTATCGGGCTTTTGTCACATAGAACATTTACAAACCATGGCTAGATAGAAGATTTTTCTAGGAGCTTTATTACCTATATAGGAGCGTTTTGAAGATGAATGAAACTGAACCATCACGCTCGGGTCGGTTACGGAAGTTACAGGAAATTCAATTTTGAATATTTTTTATTGAATTGCGTGTACTAAGAGGCACCTGCCGTCATAAACTCTATCTCTCTCCCATCAAACGTAATACATAAACGGAGTATATTGTATGAGTTTCTCTTCTATTAGGAGGAGATTCTGCTATATACAGGGTGTCCGGTAATTAATGGATAACCCCGCAGGCACTTGAGGGGGGGCAGGGGGGCAACTCAGAAAAAAAATAAAAAAAATCTATCTGCAACGGTCTAGGTTTTTTTTTTTTTTAAGTGCTAAATTTTATACCTTTGTTCAAATTTTTGGGCACTACGGCTACAAATTGAATAATAACGAATTGATTTTCTCTGGAAATAACCGCGGATTAGTACCGCGGGTAGTGCCGCGGTACTAATCCGTGTGTAGTAGGGTGTCCGGACACCCTGTACCTATATGTTTTTTAGTTATGTTCGTCGATTTCTCCGTCATTTATTGACCGATTTTGAAGACAATCTTCAGGATAGAGGATAACCCCGCGGTGTACCCATAATTTTTATTCCCAAGGGATTATTATGTAGGTATCTCACGAAACTTCAATAACAAATTGAAATTGATTTGAAATTGGGGATTTGAAGTAAGTTTTTAGTTTTTTCAAACCAATCTAATTATTATGAATACGCAAGTACCGCTCAAACTTACTACACTTCGGGATGTTGATCATACTTCAACGTTAGTAAATCTAAAAGCCTTGATCGTGTGTACGGCGCCTCACCGAGTCACTTCAAACCGAGGCTATCAATCGCGCCTCGCATCGCCGCTATTTATCTCGGCATTCCATTTTCAAACTGCTCTGTCCGTATAATCGGTAACGACTTCGTAAGGGGGGCTCTAAGAGTTCGTATCCATCTCTTTGTTCGTTATGTTTTCCTGGTACGGCATGTTCTGACTTCTGATTGACTTTTTTGAAAATAAAAAAAAAGACAGACAGACAGAAACGCACCAAAAGGCTTGTGTGGAATTTTGACCGCATGAGTCAGAAATCCCAAAATTTTATAGTTTGTGTAGATAGTGGTAATCATACCAAATCGGCATTCTCACTGATTGTAAGTACAATAGTTACCTTTCACTCAAGACTACTATTGGCTAAGCCGGGTTTCGTTTGACGGAAACTTGAGCAGTTGAAGTCCTTTGAGAATCCCAGACGAAGCTAATTACAAAATCCCTTCCTTGAACTAATCTGACGTTACATAATTTCGAATGTTCTTTGTTTCTAAGAAATTCGGCTTACTTATCTGTCAAGCCTCTAATTGTCCTTACTGACTGTGATTAAATAAATATTAAATGCTCGTATCGTAAATGCTATCTCCATCCTATTTATAGATGCCTGGTACACTAACCGTATCATGAAACTTTGCCCACTCTTGTCAATAAAATTCCTTGAGATGGCCGAAAACTTTAACCATTTACGTCAGTTCGAAATAATTGAGTGGCTCCCTCGCTACCGATTTAGTTTTCATTGATGAAATTCTGTGGTAATAAGAAACAAAGGCATACTATCTGAAATGTTCTGTTATCCTAGTAACTAGGCAAGTAAGTACTAGGATAGGTTTCTATTGTCATAAATGCTCACTGTTTAAAAATGGACCATTTTTTTTATGCGAAACGTAAAAAATAGGTTATATAGGTATGTTTCTTAATATTCCGTGACGGTACATATTAATTTTTTTATTCATAATTTTGGTTATTCGTGTTTCTATTGATGATGACGGTGAGTAGATATTTCTTTATTTCAATTGTTAGGGTAGCATCTGGTCAATTTCAAAGTACCCGCAACCTGGAGACTTAAATCTTGATATATTTTAATTGTTTGGCTGGATCTATGGGTGGAACCCACCACGTGACATCGCACGCTGCATTGCGACGCAATCAACGGTTTTTAGTCCTTCTACCAGCACGGTTGAGCACACTTGCATCGATAAGCTGTTCGCCCCCGGATTTGCGCGCGGTCGTCCGGTACTCTATCGCCTCGCGAAGCCTCCTCCATTGTGTTGTGACAATTCCTACTTACACCAATCGACAAAATCAAGATAAACCAGCACCTGTGGATAACCAAGTGTTTAAGGTAACCGCCAGTAGAGACATGTCATCTGCGTTGGAAGACACCAGCTACCCAGTACTGTGAGTCCACTAGATCTGATTGCCTCCCTTAACACTTAACAATTGTCTATTGGGCTTATATTAAGGCTTCTCTTAACTGAAATAATAGATATATTCGAACGTGTGAACGCATGTGAACAATGAACGTTGTTCATTTAATAAAGGTCCGAGTCCATCGGGGCGTCTCCTACTTTCCCGGGTGCGAGAATTAAAAAACTTTCAAGATTATTTTGTAGCCGTCTCTTTTCCACTCGTTTGTATCTAAACACTAAGCCAAGAAAGAATCGCGCGGTACTTTGGTAGAGGTGAAACCAATCAAAGAAGAAAAGAAAAAGCAGTGTTGTGAGTTGTGATGCGAATACCAAAATTTAAAGATTACTTGCGAAGGTCAGATCTCTGTCTGATTTTTAGAAAAATCACGTTTCGGTAGTATTTGGTCAAGTCAAAATCCTACTAAACATAAACAGACATGCCAGACATTTTATTATTATATTGGACATTTTAATGTTTATTAATTTACTAAATAATGTTTATATCGGACTGTGATCAAAGATACATATTAGTCTTAATCATAGTTGAAAAGGAAAAGGCATTAAACGCACCCCTGGTACCTTTTAGTGCAATGTAGTTTTAAATATAAAGAAGTACTTGCAATAGGTGATTTCGCTCTTCCACTTTTTAAATTACTATACTTTTTTTTTATACTATTTAAATTATTATTATTTTAATTTGTTTATAGTTGAGGGTAGGACACAATAACTACGATGACGTTTGAATTTACATAATAACAATATTGTTTATACGATCCATAAATAATCGCCCTCTATTTCCTCGAGGCGCGTCTATGCGTGGCGTTTAGGACTGTCATTTCTGCTATTTGAGAGAGTCTGCCTGCGACGCAAGAGGTTGCGGGTTCGATCCCCGCCTCGGAACAAATTTGTGTACGATCTGCAGAAATTTGTTCCGTTGGTCTGGGTGTTTTCTATTTATAATAAAAATATCTATCTATATAATGTATAATATTACGTATATCAGTTATGTAGTACCCATAACACAAGCTCTGCTTACCTTGGGGCTAGATAATGCTGTGTGAATTGTCCAGCATTATTTATTTTTTATTTTTATTTTTTCCTACCTTTGGCAGCAAGCAAAGTTTTCGTTCTCCCGAAATTGGCCGCAACGGTGGAATACAGAATCTAAACCGTCCTCGGGGCGTGTGTTAGCTTTATCGAATATTATAGACTATTGTCGAGTGGCCATTTTTGTTACTACCCGGGACGATCATTGTTTAAAGTTGCGACCAGAATTGTAAGTATTCTTAACAACACGAATCGCATTGTTTTATACATTTTGTGAAGTTTTTGTTCACGGCACTTGCACAGGATAAAAAGTACGGAGCCGTGTGTTTAGGTTGTTGTATCTACGAGACGATTCATCCCGTGACGACGACAGTGTGTAAACCTGTTGAAACTTTTGTACCCCAAATACCCGATAATAGTAACAATAACTAAATAAATGGTACAGGAAATGGAAATTGATGACTTTCGTAGCATGCTGATAATTTTTGAAAGTCACTAGGGTAGTCTTTGAATTCCTGCCAATTCCATCCGATATATCTGTAGCAGATACTAAAGCGACCTACATTCAAACTCCAATATCAAGCTCCAGCGCGCGGCCAAACCCATCTTTCTAAACTTCAAGCTTGACAAAACTTGAATCAATATTCCAATATAAAATGGGCCCAGAGTGTCCCAAGCCCCCAGCGTCCCCCGGCTGTCCGATATTCGTTGCACGTACCGACCGCATAGCATCGATCGCTACCGGGGCAGCAGAATTACTGAGCAGGTAAACGAGAACTTTTATCAATCTTTTTATATTTTATGGAGCGTCACAAGCGTATGACGCCGCGTTTGTTCCTTTAGCGGCTTTTGCATGAAAACATTATGGAGCGTTCGCTCGTCGACTATTTACGGTGCCAGTGTTGCCTAAATTAGCGTATTTCAGGGCAACTCTTTTTCCAAACCAGAACTTTTAAATTGAAAGCACAATTGAATTTTGTTTTTCAAAATCAGACATCATGCCTTTTGTATTCACACACATCACACTAATACCTACCTATTATGAATGTGAAAGATTGGATGCTAAGATATTATTATCCATTCACGCCAAAACTACTAAAATTTTACGCATAGCATAGTTTCTACATAATACATGATTTACATAATATACCAGAAAACGCATGCGAAACTGCGGACAAGCTTATAAAATTATTGCAAGGAAGCAATTTTTAAATACAGTAAACCCGAATTACTCTATTCTTTCCTTCCTTTGAGCTAACTAGACTTGACTTTTATTAAGCTAATTAAATCCACCGGAAGTGGCATGATTGTATACGTCACGGTTCAACGCATTGCTACCAGGCTGTCAGGGGACGTAAGGAGGTATTAACTAGCGTTGCGATGCTCGAGGGCTGGATTGAGCTGTCATGCACTACGTGCGGTACGTGCTTAGTAGGCTTTGTAATTACTTAGCTGGTTGTATATCATATTGCTTTACATAGGTATTAGTATAGTTAGTACCTGATATACCTAAATATGTATATGGTCGTATTAAAGTTTATTTATATTTAATAGGGAAATAAGCCAGCACCGTCTTTTGTTTATAGACTTCTTTTGAGCGGAAGTTTTGGAGTAGAAACGTAATCATTTTGAATGACTGTCATAGTTTGGCTGAAAGTTGTTAGTTCAAATAGGTCGAGTTAAATTTTCAACATAAGTTTTGTTTATTGATTACACTGAAAAAAAAAATTGCTTTCATTAACTAACATCTTGTTTAATGTGATCACGCATCATGAATCCATATGAGCCTAGTAAGATCTTGTCTGCTGTGACTATGACAACTTAGTTAAATCCGTCTACCAAGTTATGCATTGGCCTTATAAAGTTTAGATATGTAATTTAATTCAGAGCTTGCCCAATATCATCATGAAACTTAAACAAACTAACAAATTTGTTTTGTAGATTCAACTAAGATAGTATTTGGCCGAGCAATGTTAGATAATCATTTCCGCTAAGCTCGTGTACTACATGACTAAGTTACTTTCTCAGAATTATCTTAATTTGTTGATTGAAATAAGTTACTCAATTGCATTAAATAGGTGTCTGGGTCGGTTGTAATAAGGTCATTGTTGTAGTTAGCAAGAATGTATGTTGATGTAGCTATGGCCGGTAATAGGTTCACCTATGAACTTTGTCATATTAACGCACTGCATTCGGCAAATCAAACATTTACTCAGTTGTATCAACGGTGCGTCATGGTCATCTCTTGGTTAGAATTACCTCTTATCTTTGTCAAATTGACGATGTACAATTTGTAACATAATATCCCCATTAGCCCGGAAGGGGGTAATTCTGCACGTCTTGCTAACGAATAACTTTTGTTCCACGACTTTTGGAATTTCGATGTTTTTGAGAAAATTTTGTGATAAGGTATAGTAAAAACAGCTGATTTTTCTGTGACTTTAGCCTCATTCTTTTTTCAAATAATATCGAAACTCGAGAAGTCATAGAACATAATGATATTCGTCATGACGTGCAGAATTAGTCCTTTAGGGCTTAAAGGGATATTATTATGTCACACATTGTAAACGCGACAGCACAGCTATAGACAATAACACATTCCAAATGATATAGGTACCTAATAAATAGACAGAATATAATATTTCAATCCGTACTACCTAAAAGACGAGCGACCCCGTATTATCATCAATTTGACAGAGAAATCAGAAATTAGGATGTTTGATTAAGGGTAGGATAGGAGCTTCTTAATAAAACAATACGGTTTGATTTTTTATATACTTTTTTTATTAATTATTATTATGCGCTACACTAATAGCTATGCAGTTACATTAAGATAAGGAAAAATTAAAAAGACATACATTGAAATTCTGACAATTATCGCGGAAGCCGATCACTACTTGTGACTGGAATGTATACAATGTAGGTAGGTGTAGGTACCTGTGAATCTTGGAATGAGATCGGGAAGCTCCCACGTCCTTGGCAATTCGGAAACTTCGTCCATATTTATTCACTTGTAGGTAGGTGTTTTGAACAGAAAACACAAACCGAGTCAGTTGCAGCGCGTATCTCGTTGTCGTTACGTTGTAGCCTCCGAAAAGCCTCCGAAGATACACTAAAATAACCCATCAGACAACCCGTGTCGCGTGCGTGTGACGCGTTAATACTTGCAATAATAGTTGCAATAAGCGAGCGGGGTAGTGGAGGACGCGCGGGGAGATCTCTTGTTTGTGGTGAACGAATCGTTATTAGATTCTACTAATTTACTTGTTAGATTCTACTAAGAAACTTTTTTGATGTAAAGAGTTGATTGATTAAAACTATAATTGTGATATGGATTAAAACTATAATTTTGATATGTGGCTGATCCAAACAAGATAGATAGTAGGTGTTACTAGGTACCTACCTATCTTGTTTAATTCTTAAAAGAAGCTTTGTTAAATGTAATAATTATTTGATGAACACCACATAGTAAATGTTTTAATACAATGAACATACACTGTAAATGCTACAAAGTTGTTTGCTTAACCCGTGCAAATCAATGTTTTATTACGAACATGTGAAACGGTAAACTTAATAAAGAAATATTTATTTTGATTGAGAGCGTTAGTTATGACAATAATGTGACAAATAATTGTGACAAATAAATTGGATATGTTGCAGCTACGATGCATCCTTATTTTTATTGAATATGATTTTTATCAATCCATATATTTTGACGGCAACCAAGTTAAAATGCGTCTTAGTTGGACTATATTTTTTTCAGTGTAGTGTTACGTAATAAATGTTTATATTATATTAAATTAAAACTAATTATTACCGCCCCCGGTGTATGTCCCTTAGTCGCCTACGACACCCACGGGAAGAGTTGGGGTGTCCGTAAGAGTTCCCAGGGATTTTCAGTATGTGAATTCTTGGCTTAGTTGGTTAGAGCACTCCCGTACGAGTGGGGCGCGGGTTCAAGTCCCGCCGAAATCGAATTTTTTAAGAACTTATTTCATTATTGTTAACTTATTTCACTAATGTTTTCCACACAATTGTAACTAATCCGAGTAGTCACCCAATCAAGTCCCCCCTAACTATCTTCCATTCTCAGCTCCAAACAAATTATTGGATAGGTTAAGTCTCATGAATAAAAAGTATGCCATTTGACCCATGAACTAATCTTGACTCAGAAGCTGTCTTTTGACCCATAGGCTATGCCATTTATCACCATTATCACCATTTCAAAAAACAATTGTTTATAAAGTACAAAGTTTAAAGAGCGTAGAAAAGTTCGGCCGTAGTCGATCGACATAGCTAAAGCAATGAGTAAAAAGTGTTGTCTGTAAATATAATGGTTTTTGCGAATGTTTGTGCTTCCACGTGAGCGCGTAAAGCTCGCAAGCATTTCCCACGCGGTTCCTGGTGTACTACATGCAGGGTACGCCGAGCGACTGGCTGACACCGCACTCATGTGAACCTCGCAACTGTATTAAAACAGGTGTTGTTTGAGATAACGTATTACGCTGCACATTTTCGGACGCCACACAGAGCTGTTAAACTTACGTTATTAGAAATTGTAAACCGTTTTACCTACATGTAAGAGTGTGTATATCATGCTCAAAAATGTTAAGCTAGATTATAAGTTTGTTTAAATTTTACGGTAATTTTATATTTATTAGAACTTTTAGAAGTTTAATCGTAGTTTTATGAGAATTTTTATGAATAAATTATATCTATCTATCTATTAAAAAATACACAGTTCAAAAATACTAAAATTATTTGAAACTACGACACTGGACGACCAGCTGCTTCGTCTGTTAACTTTACCGGGGTGGGTATTGTGACTGTATTCTGACACAAACTTCGATTAAAATGTAATCGTTAGTTAATATGTATTTAGAAGAACACAGAAACAAGTGTAAAGTACAAAGCGACAAATTATCGACTACATTTAAACACAATGAGTCCGCTTCAAAGAGATCTCTTCCAGGCTAGATAGAGTTGGTGAGTTTGCAAGAAATGCGATTAGATTCTACTAAAGCCTTCCTTTCATTAAACTCGTGTCCATTTCTTCAGCAGATGTTATTATAAACCTAATAAACAAAACCTAGATAGGCCCTGTCAGGTGCACTGCTCCGAAAGAGAACCTGCTACATGGCCGAATATTCCATCTCACTAAGATTACTCATAAATAACAATAAGTTAATAAATAAAATTAAATTCTTTTATTTCGGACTACATGATCCATAATTTGTTAGTAGTTTTGTATACTAAAGTGACCTTAAAATATTTTTATATTCATAGTAGTGCGCGATTGAATTGAAACGTAACTAATTTTCATAACACAGAAAAAGACAATGCACCTATTAAAACGCATTATCGACACTTATGGTCTCGTCTAGTCTCCTTTTCAATAACTGATCGACTATCTTCACTTGTTTCCGTCATTCATGGGTTTTTTTATGGCTAACTTTACGAAAGTTGGCAGACGACACACTAAAAAGAAGACAGTTACGATCGATACTATTGAATCGCATTTTACTAAAAGAAACCAACGTGGTCAGCCCGACCAATATACACCTTGTATTCAACCTCAACAAAAACACAGGAAGTTGATTTTACCGGCAATTCCGGTCTATTTAAATTATTTTTAGCGGCAACACCGGCGCTGCCCGTGGACTGAAACGGGAAACAAGCGGTGTGTGATTTTTTGACCAGAACATGCATCGCGTTTAGTTATTTAGAGTCATTTTGAGGTACGGTTTGGAGTAAAATGTTTAAAAATATTATCGAAACAACATAACGTTCACTGGTTACAGAGGGCATTTTAGTGAATTGTTTGTAGTAAGTGGCACAGGTTAACTGCCATGCCCAATATGCATGTCTTGCGTGGGGATTATACCACTACCTCCCTAATTATAAGAGCCATTAAGGCCACAGAGCCGGCCTAGATCCAGCTGTGGACTCGCATGGGCGGCAGATGACCAGGTAAGTTAGGAATAACTTGAATGTTGTTAACAATTCGACACTTATATAATTTATGAATTTATTTATTTATTGGAAAACCAAAAGCTCGTCGCGTCGAGCTCGGAGCGGAATTAGCAATCGCAGCAAGCTAGGCTGTGCACTCGTCTTAAAATCGCTCGCAAATCGCCGGTGTGATAAGGCTCTTAGTTTTGCTTCTTTCCATACTTAATAAAGTTGGACCAAGTCCTTAGTGCGTATAATTTCAAAACATAATAGTTGAAAGCTCCGTGGAGTGTGAAAAGTATAAATATGCAAGTAGCCAACCAAGATTCGCATTAAAATGATTCATTCCTAGAGCGAGGAGCGTCATTTAAAATGCTAATGTTCCACATAGTGCAATTTGCATTATAGATGCAATACATTATGTATTAGCGGACCTCGTGGCGCAGCGGGCGAAGGTCCTGAGCGGTGAGGTCGCGGGTTCGGTGCGTTCGGCACAAATGTTTGTATGATATGCAAAAGGTCAGCAGTAGGTACTTTAGTGCTTCTCTTATCAGCTCTGCTCACTTTAGGGCTACATTTAGATGTTATAATATTATTAATGAGGCAGCGTACATACCTACGCCTGCGGCTTCTCTCGCGACCTCTCTTGCACAGACATGCCTCTATTGAGCGAGTGCTACAAACAAATTGCTATTTGTCTACACTAGTCTAAACTAGGTACCCCACCTGTCTACATCAGAAACCGCAAAACACGCTCGAGAAAATTAGCAATAAGACTCAATGTACCAGGACACAATAAAACCACAGAGATGTACGTTCGAATTGAATGAGCCCACATCGGCGCGGCTGCCTCTCATGTTAATTTAATTTGGCTGCGTAGTTGCGTAGTAAACCGCATTAATTCGTACATCCGTGTCGCGCGTGATCTCCTGGTACAAATTATTCTCTGTCACTATAGGATTACGTGTGATTGTGTGACTTTGACAGGAGTTTACCTAACCTACGTAGCATGGACAGGATAATCCTTGGAATATCTACTTAATCACTGGATCTATTAAGATTTGCTAATTACTGATTACAAATTCGCTTTGACTCATAAATAGCCAATAACCAACCTTACCACGTTTGTTACCTTTGTTTATAATTAATTTCGTCAATTTAACAACATCATTGAATAATTTTCTCCCAAATCTCTAATGAGAAAGTGCCTAAAATAAATCATCCTGACAAAACTAAAACATATTATAGTTTATCTTGCAAAACGATTTCAAATTTTCAATATGTTCATCCAGATCATTTTGTCTAATTTTTTTTTGCATTATTTTGTAACGCAGCTTTTATAAATGTGACAACAATAGTAAGCCTAAAAAATAGGAGAACATAACGCATTGAGTCGTGGCTTTTCTATGTTTTTTTTTATTTCTATGAAACAGTCTATGGAATAATGACAGGGGACACTTTGTTTGTCAGTGGTATGATCAGGGGCTCAAGGCTAATAAATGAATCATTTCTCACAAAACTTTTTCTCGATTTTTCTTGGTTTCAGTCCCACACATGTTTCCCATTGGTACTTATCTACTGGATCTCTTAACGCATTCACTGCCCATGGCCTACCCGCGCAGCTGGTATATACCAGCTGCGCGGTATATACCAGCTGTATATAGCCATGTGCGTCATGGACACATTCATTAAATGACCCGACATCTCTGTCCATACCCCTGAGTTCGTTTACTCGAGTATTTTATTATTTATTTTTTATTATTTATACATTTCATTTTTATGGAATTTGGTAGAACGCGATCGTAGCGTACGGACATGAAACTACGCGAATCCAACAAACTATGGATCTTGTCTTTTAAAGCGAGACCAAAATCGGGCTGAAGAACCGTACCGTAATCTTGCGATTAATGAGAACTAATGATGCCTCGAAACTTCTCACTAAAAGAAAGTCCATGACCCCAGCTCCAACCCCCGGCACCTGGAGCGCCCAGAGGACTGAACTTGCGCACAAGTCCGACTCGGCTACTTAATGAGCTGGAACTTTTAATTAATTCCACGTTTAACATTAAATAAAGTTTAATTTCGGAGGTCTTGACACTTCCGCCTTTTGGGGCCTACGATTCTGGACCGCTTGGGAAGCAGAGTTAACAACGCTAATTTGAGCTTTGTTACTACAAGAAATTATTGAATAATATAAAAAATATCCGGCTCTTCACTCCGATGCTTCACTTTTCACTCTTTGTTTTGTTTTGATTATGCAAACTAAGAGGGGATAGGGTAACAGAAAGGTTGCTAATAATGTTTAGCATTCAGCGGAGATACAGGATGCGGCAAGCTGAAGACATGGCGCTATGGCGCTCATTAGGGGAGGCCTATGTCCAGCTGTGGACTGGTATAGGCTGATGATGATGATGATGATAATTCAGAGAAGTATACTTCACTGATGAATGGATCAAAATCGCTTTAGCACGAGGTAGCCATAGTCCTAGATAAACACAGAAATGCGTTACTTACATAATCCGTCTCGTTGGTAAAATTTAAAACACTAGATTGACTTAAACACGACCTGTCGTACTCAGCTAATTCAAATAGTTGAAGTAGGTTGAACGATATCGCATACTACGAGTACTATCACTCGATACCAGTGCATTTATTTAATTTGGTTGTTACGTAACAAATACTTATCCTCGTTCAAAACAATATGTAGTGATGTGTTATGTCATCAAAAATGAAGAAGGTGTGAACAGAATTTTGAAAAGTACATAATGTAATTAAATTTGGTGTGAATGTTGCTTGGTTTAAGGTTTAAAAACGTTTGCAAGGCCTTTATTTCCGACAATAGGGAATTTATCTCAATATGAAAAAAAGTAAAAATATACTTTTTGAGTTTGCTTAAGCAAAAAGCAGTCGGAAATGTTAGTTTTAATTCGTAAAATAACTATTTAAATTTTAAAATTAAAGTCAAAGTTTTTAGTTTCTATAATCTGTTTAACACCATGAAATAGTAGGCGCAATATTATTAAGTTAAACGACTGAGTACATAAAATAAATAATCTATCATCAGTATAATCTGTCATCAGCGCATTTGCTTAGGTATCACAGACAACTGATGTCATAACCACACCACATAGCTATATGCCGTCCACTACGTCCCGCGTTTTCGTAAAATTACGCGCGAAACCTGAAAAATGTATCTATTACCTAAATACTTTTGTAATTTTAAGGTAAAAAATATATATTTTTGCTTGGTTTATTGGCACCATCGTCTCTTATTGCGGTGGCGGCGCGGCGGCGGGCCCCGTTATGCATCATCTATACTAATATTATAAAGAATACTGTTTGTATGAATTGCTCCCAATCTACTCCACCGATTTGAAAAATTCTTTCACCATTATAATCCTACATCATCCCTGATGAACAAAGGCGATAGAATATACCCGTGCGAAGCTGGGGCGGACCGCTAGGGTATAATATTATACGAATGCTCTGTCGACTCCAGCGGTCCGCAATCGTTACCTGATTGCGAGCGGACATGACGTTGATTTCATTTGACTAGTTTAAACAGCTCTCGAAGTTTTCAGTTCCGTTCAATTTCAAATAAACTTGCTTTAAAATTGTAAGTTAAACAGACAAGTTGATATAGCGGAACTGAAACTTATTTAAATGTTATTTATTGGCTTTATTATATCTTTGGGGACGGGCAGCCGACATCCAGACTATCTTTGTTCTCCAGAAAAGGGCTGTACGCGCAATTTATAATTTAAAGCCACGACACTTAGAGGGAATTATTTAAAGATATACGATAAATATTTTGACAGTAATACACATCTATGAAAATCTAATGTTTACGCAGAAATAAGAGATAGAAATGTGATGTCACAACATAACAACAAACTGCACATCCAATCTTACAGATTACGAAAGGTAGGGAAATCATAATATATTATTATTATGAGCGGTTTCGTACGCTTCTATAACAAGCTTCCATCTGTAGCAACTGAGCTCACATAAATTTCAACAGTACATTAAGAAATCTTATCAAGAAAGTCCTTTACTTTATAGATGATTACATCAATGATGTAAATGCTTGGCCAGATGTCGGCCAGTTCCGCACCAACAATAGTATATTATAAGGAAAATAATAATAAATCATTTATTTCAGACAACACAACAAATCAATTTAGGTCCATATCAAATAATGTTAACCTTAGTTAGTCTTATAATAAATTTTGACCTGTATCTTGTAAACCAAAAGAAATAAAGTAATTGATAATACCGGTGGGTGACAGAATTTTAAATTGAATTACGCATTTATTAAATTTATTGCATTTTAAGAAATTTCTTAATGTGACGAATATTAATTGAAAGTAATTAATTCCGTTCATTATTGTGAAAAACGCACCAATACCTACTAGGTATTAATGATTTAATATATTTGTGGCGGCTTTGGCCAAATAACAGTACCTAGTACCTACTGGACGGTGCGGGGTGGGACGGACAGTACAACTGTATGGCTATATAATAAGTATCCTAAAATTAACTTGACGATCTCCGTCTATGGCGGTATTATTATTATTAACTTCGTTGACATAATTTGCAGCCAACTCTAAGCTTTAGTGCCTAACCTAAGCTCTATTGTTATATTGTTGCAAATAAACTAAAAGCGACCTTATCGCTTAGAAGCTATTTTTTCTAGGCAGGCAGGCAGTACAGTCAGGTCGTATAGATGGGTCATTCATCATATTTAGTAAAGTTCCTTACATCTCCGAGAGAGGACGCAGATTGTTCGATCCATCAGACAAGGATGGATGGAGAATGCTCCATCCATCCTTGTCTGGACCACAAGGCATTCCTAGATATCTACTACAAATGTATCTCTTATCTAATCATATAGGTGCATGTCTTGTACCCTCCTTCCACTTAGATCCACAGTCTTGATCCACATGTAGATCCGAGGATACTTTTTTTTCCTCTTTAATCCACTGGTGGATCATTAGATACTTTTGTTTCCCCTTAAATCCACTGGTGGATCATTGGATACTTTGGTTTCCTCTTAAATCTACTGGTGGATCATTGGATACTTTTGTTTCCTCTTAAATCCACTGGTGGATCATTGGATACTTTTCCCCCTAATTAAAATAATAAATAAATAATGCTGGACAATTCACACAGCATTATCTAGCCCCAAGCTAAGCAGAGCTTGTGTTATGGGTGCTAGATAACTGATATACATAATATAATACAATACATAGATAGATATTTTTTATTATACATATAAACGACCAGAACACCCTGAACAAATGTCTGCAGATCGTACACACATTTGTCCCGAGGCGGGAATCGAACCCGCAACCTCCTGCGACGCAGGCGGACCTTCGTCCACCGCGCCACGGAGGTCGTCTAATTCTTATTCCCAATAATAAAAACCTTCGAGCACTGGTTTAATGCTCGAAGATAAAAACGGTTGGAAGTAGGTATATTATATCTTTACATTTTTCTATTTTATCTAATGAATTACTTAGTACTCCGACTTTTCAAAATTTTTGACATTAGCTGTCATTTTGACATTAACTGTCAATTTTAACATTAGGTGTCAAATTTGATATAAGTGTCCATTTGTTCTTATCTTATGCAATTCCTTACACATAATCACACAAAATGAGTGGTCCAGTTAACTGTACCAGCGAAGATATTTTTTATCGGTGGTCCAGTTATCCAATGAACTGGACCACGGAATGAAAGAATCTTCCGTGGTACAGTTAACTGGACTACGGAAAAAAAGTTTTTCCGTGGTCCAGTCAACGGGACCACGGGCAAGGAGCGAATTTTTTAATGAACAATATATTTTTTTTATTCTTTTTTAGCCCTCCTTCCACCTAGATCCCACTGTGGATCGAAGTGGCATAGAAATATATTAAATATTTTTAGATCCCCTTCATTGTGGATTCAAGTGGAACAGAAAAAAAATTGTAATTTTAGATCCTCTTGATTGTGGATTCAAGTGGAATAGAAAAGAAATAGTAATTTTAGATCCCCTCATAGGTGGATTGAAGAGGAAAAAAAAGTATCCTCGGATCTACATGTGGATCAAGACTGTGGATCTAAGTGGAAGGAGGGTCTTGTATTGTTACTTCAAATCTTCTGAATAATTAATAGATATTAGTTATTTTAGGCTTGATTCTTATCATCATCAACAGAATCAGATTCATCGTTATTTCCTTAAGACCGTTATCATTATAATCACATAACAATAATAAATAATAAAAGGTAATAAAGTGCAATAAAGATTGTCATCCCATCTCAAACCACAACGCAGTCAAGTCACCCACGGGTGGTCCTGCTCTGACTAAAGCCTTTGTATGTCTGATCAAGGCCCCCCAGGCCACAGTAACAATTCAATTCATAACGTTTATTTCTTTAGGCTTACAAAATAAGTATTTAGACAAGGCAAATTTTATACTATAAATAGGTATAGAAATAGTAATTATTATGAAATAAGAAACAAGGTGTTATTTATTGATCTTGTCCACTTGTGGAAGAAGAAGGGCTGGACGATGATGTCTAATATTAGTAATGACACCATTATTTATTATATTTTTTCCTTTTATGGTATTTTATTTCTGGCTGAAGCCAAAACATAAATATTGTGTCAGATTTATCCGTAGCAGGAAATGGCCATCCAATAATGTACTGTGATAGCGCGCGATTGCGCTTGGCTACCTTCCAGGGCTGGTGCGGGTTCGAGACCCCGATGATTGCGTTTATCAATGGCAATGGGTATTGTACAATTTGGAGATACGAGTGGCCGCTATGATTTAAGTGACTCTTGAAGTGTGAGATTTGCTTAGAAAGTATATGGCAACGACAATGTAGATTTTTGTGTTTACCTACAGAATGAGAACGGTTGCCGTGTGTCTTCACTCAACGCAAGGGATAATATGATAACGCAAAGGTATATTTGAGTACACGATCGCATAAATAATTAGCTATTCGATACATTTTTAATTTAGCAAACTCAAACTCAATAACTTTATTTTGTAGGCTTACAATAATAAGCACTTGGACGTTGTAGTTTTCTGAGTTGATTTTCCAGGCGATTTTTGCCGGTTTCCTCACTAGAAGCTAGTGAAGAAGAAGCTAGAAGCTGAGCCTGTACTGAGGCACGCAATTAAAATAGCCTAACTAGGACTACCACTTAAATGCAAAATTTTCAGTGTTCAGTCATTCAGTGTTGCCGTGAAGTAGTTTCGAACTAGCTGATAATCCGGCTGCAGCAATTGTATTTAATTAGCACAATCAAAAAGATAACAAAAATAATTGATCTACGGTTACCCTATCTATACCATATACATGTCATTCCCACACGCAATAAGGACACTTGGCGGACTGCCTCAACTGCCTCAAGTAAAATGTGCGCTTTGGAAAATATCGCCGTTTTTAGCAAATGGCGGCTAATCGCGTTGGCCGACAACTGAATGATGGAAACTAATGGATTGTCTGTTTGTTTGTTGCAGGTACGTTGGGAAATTGGTGCTTATTGCCATGGTGATAAGTGATAATGGCTGGAGTCTGGTGAAGTATTGTTATGGCTGTAGCAGTTCTGGGGACAAGCTCTTAGATGTTTACAACATAGCCATTAGCCATGTTAGTTGACGTCAGTGAGCGCAGTTCTGCATTGAATTGCAAAAGGTTGTTGTATTGACCCCCGCCACCCGGACTAGTTATTATATGGTCTGAATAAAAATATCGATATTCTTGTTTAAATAACACGTTTAGTAGGAAGGTAAATAATTGAAAATATAAATTAAATCAAACTTTATAAAAAAATTATTTATCGGGTATTTATCTCGTCACTTTTGTACCCCATGTTTCGTGACAATGGTGTTCGTCTCCCTTCCTCGTGGAATCCTGTGCTTATTAAGTGTGTGCGTCCTGATCCAACAGTACTGCAGTCAGTTGGAATGCAGTGGCGTAATGTTGACATTCCTGATTTCAATTGAGGATTGAGGGCAGTCGAGGACTGACGTCAGTTCTCGGCTGTAACGTCGGGTACGTAATCCAGTCGCTCCGTGACCACGGTCGCTGTAACTGTAACACAATAGAAATGTAGGGGGAATAAAACAAAAGGAATACTATTTTTTTTGTTTTGAATAAACTAATAATCGACTTCGAATCCATTCGATTTAACTGTTTTATTTGTTTTGCGGGATAAGTATACTAATCCCCTGGGAATGTTTTTTATGGATCCACCTCGGGATCTTTCACCACCTCGGGATCATACTATTTTCTCTACAATTGCATAATAATCAAATAAGAGGGTCCATAAATGATGGACAAGTCGATGAACTTACTTAAAAAATATAATTCAAAGTGCTTATTTTCCTTTAGACCTAACAGGACTCATAGACAAGTCACAAAACTTGTATTACATAATTAAAACTGGGAAATAATCATCACTTTGATTTTTTGTTCAAACTTTCAAAGATACAGAAAAAAAGCGAAGAAGAAACCTTTACCTTGTTAGATTGTTAGTTTTCGAGTTGGAGCAAAACTCGTCCCAAGATGTTTTATCCTCTAGCTAGATAATCTGATATTTTGTAGTAAGCCTTTTTACAAACGATGTTTGTCAATTTGTTTGAATTTATTTATTGATAATTTTTGCTACGTTTTGTTGTTGAAGTATCTTTTAAAAGGCAATGTATACGACATTGCCCTATAAAAGATACATTTATCTTGTGTATTCTAGTTGTGGGCATAGCGATACATACAGTCGAACACAGAATCTGCTTATTTTAACCGACTTCGAAAAAAGGAGGAGGTCCTTTTTTCGAAGTCGGTTAAAATAAACAGAAGGAAGCTGTTCTCCATCGTCTAGTCTAGTAAGTATGTGAGCTATCCAGCATTATTTATTTGTTCGATCATTTAAGGTACTTTATCCTTAGTAGTTACAGCTGGATATGCCCGAGAAAGGAGAGAATACGTTGTGCATGCTGATACGCTAATGCAGTAATATATGTGCTTGATTAATGTTGACTCGCGGTTCGTATAAGTCGTCTCTCGTCAAAACCTTACAAGGTTTCAATCAATCAAGCTTCCTAAGTATAACTTAAGCTATAGCTATGATAACATACGTATAATTTCCTCTTAATTAACGACCTTGTAATACAATGTTAAGTTACTTGCTAGTTAGGCGTAGATTACGTGTGTTTCTGAGAATACCTACACAGCTATTTACTTTAAATCATGTTACCGTACTTCTGTATGTGTAACTATGTATAGTTCAACTTAAATATCCGCTTTCATTACGGAACAGGGAAATATACGTTATTTGTTTATCCTTGACTATCTGGTGTTCGCGGCTTCGCCAGCATTTTAGCAATATATCTTGTTGAAAAATGCGGGAAGAATGCTGTTATTCTAAAATAGATGAATTGGTAGCATAGGGACCGAGAGACGGAATTACTTTAGTTTTTTTAACCGGCTTCAGAGGAGGTGTTATATGTAATTTTTTACGTGTGTTCGTCAATTATTTCTCCGGCAATTATGGGCCAGTTTAAAAAATCTTTTAGCTATTGTATTGAGAATGATCCCGAATTCATCTAATAAAAATGTATAACCGAGGGATTCGTTTTTATCCTGTCAAGCCTAAAAACAACGTTATTATTTTCGCAAATCACGACTAGCTAAAACGATATCTTCGCCAAGTCCCTCTCTTCGCCAATTGATGGTCTCGCAGGCAGACTTAGCTCAGCAGCATATGCGGTTCGAACAATTAGTTATATTACCGATGAAGCTAGGTGGATATACAGCTAGGTTAGTTTATTTCAGTTACTTCCATAATATCATGTCTTATGGTATTCTGCTTTGGGAACGGGCAGCCGACATGCAGACTAAATTTGTTCTACAAATACGCCAACAAAACATAAAATAAATAAAATGTCCATGTTATGGGTTTGAGGTATAATAAACAGTTATTTAACTTTTTAAGTACCTACTCACAACACAAGTTCAGCTTACTTTGGAACAATTTTATTTTATTTTTTCGTACCTAGTGGCGAAGAATATTTAATGAACAAAAATGTATTTTGCTCACTGTTTTTAAGTTCCATGGACGCCGTTTTCAATAGAGTGGTGAAAAAATAAGTTTATTGATGTAAACACATATTTATGCGAATAAAATCAATAACACATTATTTCTTATTTCATAATCATTCCTATTTGTAAAGTATATAAAATTCGATTTTTAAGTGCTTTTTTGTAAGCCCAAAGAAATAAAGTTATTGAGTTCGAGTTTGAATAAACGAAGAATAATAATGCGTTTTCTAATTTATATTTATTAGCTTGGTAATTCAACTCTACCGGGGAAACATAATAACTGAAGGGAGATAACAATTGATCTATGAAAGCTTCAGTTCCTTCCTGGTAATCTGTAATATTCCATGTTTTGAACAAGCCTTCCATTCGCTATAATCCTCTCGGAGACTCCGGGAAATGTTTCTATCAACCATGATAGAAACATTTCCCGGAGTCTCCGACGGCGTTTGGAAAGGCTTCTCTGTCGGGTTATTAATGTACGGAATTCCGTACAAACGTCAAAGGTGGTATTTTGTTACGTTATTTGCTCCGGGGATGGATTTAACAGCAGCGAACTTTTCACTGCAGTTAGAAATAAATACATAAAGAATTTAAACCTTACTTCAGAACTTTTTCCACTTAGAAACTCGATGGGTGGTAAAAATAATAACTCATTAAAATGCTTTCTGCTTATTTTGTTCCTTTAACAAAACACAAAGCGCTCATTGGGGATTGCCTGTGACCAGCCGCGGACTATAATTATGCTGCTGATGATAATGCTTATGTAAATATCAGTTTTTGACTTCACTATTCGATTTTGAGGTATTTTCAATAACAGCTTCTGCTATCGGCCGCGTACTATGTTAATTTGACAAGGTACTAGTTCATCATAAAGCTGTAAGTAGTTAGTAGAATGGTGAGCTCTTCCAATATCGGACACAATGCGTTCTTTGTTCGAACGACGGACGATTTGTAAATAGGGAGTTCAATAAAATTGTACCGATAGCTAGATCGGTGGTCGGTAAGTCGGTATAGCGTATTTACAATAGCGTGAATATTTGTTTGGTAATTGTTTTAAGCATTTGCAAAAATAGTTATCAAGCAGTGAATGCGTTAAAAGAGTCAAAAGGATAGCGAATTCGAAAAATATTTTCAAAAGTTCATTGCGGATGCAAGCGTTTTAACGTTTAAGGCCTATACAACCTAAAATCAACTGTGTCAGATTTCCATATCTTCCAAAATACTAAATATTTAACTTTAAAAGTTGTATATGGTAAGGTCAGTCGTGTAGTGCCGGCTTAGAATTTGCACCACCCCAACATTTCCCGTGGGTGTCGTAAGAGGCGACTAAGGGACTTGCACCGGGGGGCGGGCAGCAGCGCCTCTTGCAGAATAGATCCACCACCGAACCGCGATCTGCGATCCCCAACCCGCATGTCAAGCCTGGAGAATATGGGCATTGCCCCCCATGAGATAAAAAAATTAGGGGGAGGCCTGCATCCAGCTGTGAACTATTTATAGGCAAGATCAACAGATCTTGAGGTTGAGGAAGGTCAGGAGTTTCCTACCTATCGATCACTTGTTTCGAAAACATGATTCCATAAAATATTCTCTATAGAAGAAAATCGTCAAGTAACCTCTAAATTTTCAATTTCTTGAATTAATTCATCAATAAATACAGAAGTTAAGATTTTGAGAATAAGCATGGTAATAGAACTAAGTATAAAGATTTTTTTTTTGATATTTCGGTTTTTAAAATTAATAAATAATAATAAATAACACTGGACAAGTCACACAGCATTACCTAAATTAATTATTATCTATTAATTATGTCCTAATTAATAGATAATAAGCTATTATTTGATTTTTGGCTTTGCATTGCGGTGCCCTCAAATCCTATGTCTATCCTTTTTACAAAATAATGAGTTTGTATAGGCCCTTAAGGTGGTCTACTAGGTATCATTGAGTGCGTGGAGGGAGACTAAAATATTATTTTCACCACTCCCGCTCGAAACGGTGACTAAACAGTAGGTACCTAAGCAGAATTGGGTTTTGCTCACATGTTGAATAAAGAATATTATTACTTACTAGTGGTTTATTTAACGCTTATTCCACTAATGGTCAAAAAATTTAAGCGAATAAAATCAATAACATCATATTTCTTATTTGATAATAATGAATATTTATTATTAATAATATTATATCATTAATAAGTCTCAAAGTCAATACCTTTATTTCTTTAGGCTTACAAAATAAGCGCTTAGACAAGTTATTTATATACAATTTAATACCATAAACAAACCTGTTTATGGTATTAAATTTGAATTGTCTAAGCGCTTATTTTGTAAGCCTAAAGAAATAAAGTTATTGACTTTGACTTATTCAACTTGTTAAAAAAAGTAATTTGAAAACAGAATGTAATAAAATAAGCTAATTGATAATGAATACTTATGGACGGCGCAACAAAATGGTTAACCACGTAATCTGACCAGGGGAGGTCCACTTTCTCGCGGAAGGCAGCAGCATTTTTTTTGTGTAGATTTACGACTTTATGACTTATCTTGTGAAGACCATTCTTCTAGGCCGACAGCGCCGTCTATTAATAAGCTGCCATACAACAGGCTCATGGACTTTATAAGAGGGTTGCACCTCGAATTCTAACTCATTGATTGCACCTCTCTAATTTTAGCTTATCAAAGAGAAGGAGGCTAGAAGAACGCATTAAACCTTCATAGAAAAGAATGTTTTCGTGCGTTCGCGGTTTGGAAGAGCTCTATAGCATCGGTAATGTGTAGTCTAAGTCTTAGACATCTGACATGTAACATCCTTGTTATAAATAAAGAACTATTGAACTATTTTGACCGTCCATGGTTGTTGACAAGAATGAGTTTCTAACATTCGACCTCTTTTATAAATATCAAAATATATATGTTCTCGCTAGTTGAGGTGAAAAGTTGTATGTTTAACTCGAGAGCAAATGTTTTTTTTTTCGTGTCTTTTAAATCCCTCTCTAGGTCAGCAGTCCTGTCTACTTTAGAGCCACTTGCTACGTTCGTAACTCTACCTCTAGACTGCTTCGCTCTCGGGATTTATAAACGACACGTTCAACAAAAATAATTTTGCACACTTGTTGTATAAACAGCTATTTAAAAATAGTGAAAAAGCAAAGACTATCTTGGAGCACTACTTGAAATCCAATATCTACTCGTGAAGTCGAAAATATCAACACCCTGTTGAAATAAAGCGTCCGGCCACCGGCATTGATAGAGTCTGATAGCGGTGGAACCGGACGCGGCGGAACCGGACAGACTTATGGCAAGGATAGACCAAACAATGTCGGAGTGATATAGTTTTCTGGAAAGGATGTGGTTGAACATCTTACAGTAAACTTATGAAATTGTGTACTTGGGAAATATTTGGCCTATAAATATAAGTAGTATTAAGGCTTTTTACTTTGTTAGAATATTTGCCCGAGGCCCTGCCTATCACGACCACACAACCACAAAGCTAGTATTTAAAAAATGAAGCCTTCATGACATTGCTTTCAGCGTTCTAAAAGTAATAAAAAACTCTATTGAATTTGCTGAACAACGTCACACGGGAGTTATATATAAGCTCGACCCTTGTGTGAGGCTTGCAAACGATGAAGGCACTGCATCAAAGGCAATACTGATTGACGGTCTTGCTCTACGAATTTGATTTGCATCACAGTAACTGAAGTATTGAGCGCACTACAATGTTTTAACATGCAGAAAGGCAGGTCAAAAGCTGTGCAAGTTTTTAAGCGGGATCCTAAAGGTATCATATAATATTCGGGCGTGTTCAGCTCTCCGGTACCGCTGACCACAAAACACCTAGCAAATAGAGAAGATAAGTGTACTGTCAAAAGCAAAGACGGACCGCATCCGGTGGCAGGAGCGGATTCGGACATCCGGTAGTGGGATAGCAGAGTTTAGCCGAGACGAGACTAACGATTAAGTCTGGGTAATGAGGGGTCTGACAGTCTGGAAGATTTGTAAGCAAGCGCGTTCTGAAAAAACTTACACATGAGATTTATAAAGTATAACTAACTAAATGTTTTGATTATTATTATTTTTATTTATTTTCACCAGTTACTGTCCCATTGCTGGGCAAAGGCCTCTTTTTTTTCTCTGCTCCTGGCGATTGAACGCTATTCAGTTTACAGACACTTGGTATCTTTAACCTATTTTATACCAGCATAAGACACCAATTATTCCTATATCGGTGAAGCTACTTTGCCGACCTTGGACCCGTTTTTCATATTTTTGGTGGGATAAATTGTCTGAAAATTTAGAAACCGGTAACAGGTCAGATAAATACCTGTAAGTTAAGTATATATAGTAGTTAAAATAAACATTAGGAACAATCATTAGTTCCTTTTCAATCCATCATTTAGTGTAGCTCAATGTACCAGGTTATCATAAACAGCCGAGTGTATGTTCCAATGTCAGCAGGTGTACTATTCGATGGCGTTCGACACTGCTGTCGCCCGGGCTTTGTTCGCGAGCTCGCTTGCTTTATGGATTCGACTTTCGACACTTCTGGCAGCCCTATGCATTGAATTGAATGAATACATTTTGTTGACACTATGCAGTGTGTGAGCATGCTTCAAAACTCCATTCATGTAGAACATAAGAGTAATCCTGCTTTGAACTGAAGTTGGGTCATCCCTCTTAACGCTTGTGTCTATCCACTTTATAACTAGGTTCTGTCCTTGGCTTACCATGCGCTTATATAATTAGTAGTTTTTTACATAAGGCCTATTTCATTCTGTGTAATATAAAACAATTTACCACATCCTACTTGCTACTTTAAGATTCCTTTCGCCATTTTGAATAATCATATCGTTTCAATAGTATCAGTGTGACCTTAGTGAAAAATGATCTGAATAAATGAAAATGAATAAATGTTAATATTTGATGAACTGCTGCACCTATTTGATCCAAGAGGATCAAATGGGCTTAGAATTTGCATCACCCCAAACTTTTCCCACGAGTGACGTAAGAAGCAATATGATGAAAGCTAAGAAAAGAAAAATAAGGCTCTTTCAGGGGGAGGCCTGCATTCATCGGCGCTGTAGATGAACCTATTTTCATCAGACATAGCTAAGAACACTCTCTATGAACTCACTTATTAAACAAAACTACTAATCAAAATAGGTTCACCTTTTAAGGAGCTATGATGAGACAGACACAGAGACACATCCAACGAAAACCCCTCTTAGCTTATCTGGGTTACAGAACCGAATGCCCGAAATAAGGTCAGTCGGAAACGACGGAGCGCTACGACTTTAAAATATTCATGGCAAACGAAACACCAGGGAAGCATACATTATAGATGATGAAGGATACAGCTAATGCACCTTTGATGCACCCTCTCTTTCTCGCTGCTTAACACCGAGCGAGATCTATAAATAATGGATGCGGCAAATGCTGTCGAATTCACGTTAGCTAGACAGAAGACAGGGATCAATCGATTAGTACAAATTAATGTGTAATAAGTAGCCCGCATAAATAATAAATCATTGTTGTATAAAACAACTTAGGTAATTTTTTTCAGTAAAGCTTTTCCAGGTGGACCAAACAAATTGGCGCCCGGGAGACCACATGTCTTTTTTGTAAAATACTTAGCAAAATATGTAACATAGGATAAGTACTGCATTGTATATCGAGTTTAGTTAAAGGTTCAGTCAGCTGATTATCTATGATTTAATCTACCGATCGATTCACATGCATACCGTAAGAATACACCCAAAATAAGCATTCATATTCTGAACGCTATACCATATCAATTTATTTTCCGAGGTCGTCGTCTCTGCCAGGCCTTAGTATTTTGTACAATATAACCGCATCAATACTCTGCGTCTGCCTCCGTTCAGTGCTGAGAGCCTGGTGATGTGATACCCTTTCTCTTTGTTGTAGAAAAATGACTGATGGGATCGAAAAAACAAGTTATAAAAAAGTAGTACCTAAGTAACAACAGAAACAGAGAAAGAACGTCAATTTCGTTCAAATGAAACTGAAATAGCTATCAAATGTTTTGACAGTCCATAAAACCCAAAGTCCTTAGACAATTCCTGTGGTAAAACAGTTCCCGCCAAAACAATAAAGTTTCTTGATTACGTGTACAGTTATGGTCGCGCCATTTGCATTTACAACCGAATGCATAATGTATTGAAAGACCCAACAGACGGAAAAGAACAACATAGCTCCTCTGTCCTTTTCTAGGGCTCCGCCCTATGCGTCCCTTCGTTCCTGCCATTGCTTTTTGTATTTGATCCTACTTTTGACTTCTACATAGCTTATGGTTGCCTAGTCCTCTCCAAGAAATGTCACCATAAATCTATTGTTTGCAACATTTTTCAAACACCATCTTGAGAGAAGCCACCGCCTTAGAGAGCTCTTTGCTGCCATGGTAGCCTGGTAGAATGTAAGAAGTTTTGCTGTAACCCTTTCGATTTAAAATTGTAACAAATTGAATTTCGTCGGTAATGTTCACTTTTATATGACTCGGGAAGAAACCGAATTCTATTATGAAAGAAATAGGTGTTTTTTTTCTTTGAGTATGTACTGTATGTATTCACCGAATGTTTTCTTTCAACACGCAGCCTAACAAATAAAAGATTTTCGAATACAAAATCGACTATATAGCCTGGTAGTTTACAATCAAAATAGTATTGTGTTGTGTTATTTTTTTGTTAAAATTTGTTATATTATTAGCTAGTGAGTGACCATAATTTGATCGCAATTTTGATTAGGGTTGACGGGGTTGACACATTAAACTTTTGGCTAGCCAAATATATCAACTTAAAACAAGGTAAAGGAGCCCCTATACCTTGGTGAATCTATTTAAGAACCAGCGTGTCCTCAGCCCTATCAATGATTGTAATGATTCAATCAAGAGCGAGATAAGTTTAAATAGGTTAATCAAATCTACGCTTTAAAAAAATAAATAAGTATCAGCACTCAGAACAAGAATTTGTCGATTATTATATTATCGTCTAATTCCATTGCATTGCATCGCAAAAACGCTGTCTGGGTATATTTAACAAACCAGCGGCAAAAAGTCTACCAATTAGTGGAGAATAATTGACAGATCCACCTCCGGGGGCAAAAGTTTTATTATCCCGAAAACTTGGTAATTCCGCAATCTTTTTCGTTTTTTTGCCGCCGAAAAAAAGCAATCATTATTATTTAGCATAATAAATTACCGACGTTTCGAGTTATGAAGTTGGATAAATGGAAGTCGTCGGAATTGGTCCCTATTTTTTGGTGGCTCGTTTTGTAAGTTAAAACTTTTTAATTTATGTTAAATACTTAAGTCGTCAGCGGCCATTTTGCTGGTCTTTTTAAGTAACTTAAATTTTCAAAATTACACCGCGAAATTCGTAAGAAATATAAACTTAATTTTTAAATACTAAATTGCTTTGTTAGTTGAAATAGTGATCCAAGTCATGTGACTCGAAATTTTTGTGGCAATCTTAGTCCAATGTGAAAATAATTTATAAAACTTTCTGTTTTTCTAACCTAGATATACTCCAAGGCGTTGACTGAGTGAGTAATTGAATCATCGACTATTTCACAATTCAGCTATTCCGTGATTGAAACATGGCCCCTGATTTCAGATTCTCCCAGGAGAGCATAACTCGCTAGCAGTACGACCTAATGCTCGCAAATTGCAACAAAGTGGCTGGGACGTGCCCGACTAATTCCCCTTTTTTTTTTTTTTTTTTTTTTTTTTACTATCCTGAGGTAAATGCGCACGCATATCGCACTGCCACGGGGAGACAGTACGATTATGTGGGACTTCAACCCACTAAAACCCTCAGGGTGTTTCCGTCTCTGCCGCTTGTGGTGGAAACATGGGAACGTTTTATTATCTCATCCACGAACCCACCACGGCTGCCCGATATCGGGCCCTCCCTCAATGGGGGGTGTGAAGCACCCCCCTTCGCAACACGCCAGAAACACGTGACGTGCCGCGACCACCTCGGGGACCTTACCCGCCAAAAGGGCGCCGAACGACCCCGTGTCCAGACGCCCTAGGTCCCCCTGCGACGGGTCAGTCAAGTGGCCCCGCCGCCTGCCACACGGTCGCAGAGGATAGGGAGAGCGGCCCTCGCAATACCGACACTCCTCCTCCCCTGCGACCCCACCGCGTTCGCCATCGAACGGTGGCGACCCCGCCAAGGCCGCGGAAGGCAGGGAGAGCGGCGCACCGCAATACCGGCACTCCTCTCCCGCCGCGGCCTCCACCTCCCTGCGGCCATGCTGCCCATACAGCACAGCCGCCCGCCTCAGTCACGGCGCCGCCCATACAGCACCGCAATCTACTACCACTCCAACTGGGTTTAGAGCGCAAAACCCAGAGGAGCGGTCCGTCTCGGGGCCGGCCATGTCGCCCTCTGCGTTGGCACGGCCCCATGGGTTCCTCTTAGCTTCACCGCGGGTGACCAGTCCGCGATTACTAAGCCCCCCCGCCCCGGCAAGGCGGGAACCCCTCGGGGGGGCGACTAATTCCCCTAGCGCGATTTAACGCCATTGTGGCTGCACCCTAAGTAGCAGTTGCGGACACGGAGCCTGCAATCGACTCTTGTTCACGCATAGTGCCCTGGTACTTTGCAACACTGTGCCGCCACCGCATAGCTTTGCGAAATTTGTATTTCGCCCAAGGGTTATTGATAGTTATCTATGGGTCTTCAGCTCTTGACTTTGGCATTCCGTAGTTCATCATCAGAAGCAGCCACATTTACACAGTTTTACTCATTAACCTTTATAGAATAGAATATAATTTTTTTGTTAAAAGACTTACACATACTAAAATACACAATAAACTTAGATTAAAATACAAAGTGTAAGCTCAGTAACAAAATGGCTCTGCCTCAGCATGTGTTGTTATTTAAATACCTACATTATGTAGAGTAGCTACATGTATAAGGTCGATTTTTTACTTCCAAACAGTAAAAAAGCTTATTGCATACCTAATTACCTACTAAATCTCTTAAAATAATTGACCCAATCTTCCTGTGCCAATCTAGACTAGACGCAAACCCTAGAAGCCCCACCAATCCCTATTAGCACCGTCTAGGACCCCTACCTACGTCCCTTTTACAACAAACCCGTTCAATACGGTTCATAAATTTTGTCCAAGCAGAATTGCCCAATTTCAGGGAATTTGTTTGCGATTTCGAACTTTGACCTTCGCCTTTCTTTACTTTCTTTGACCTTATACTAAACTTGTTATTGGAGTGGTCATGTTTATTGGTTTTATTCGTTCAGACGTTAGGTTATTTAGAACATGTCCACTTCTGCAACATAAAATACCTATTGTGGCTGATGTTTTTCAGTTTTACCGCAGTTTTGTGGCTCACAACTTCACAAGCTTCTCACGTACTCTATTCTGATGCGTTTTTCTAGGATTTAATTTAGCCAATATGATATTCCATGTCTAGAACTGCATGAAAAGTGCAAAAATATTGGAACTATCAATCCGATCTATTGCGTACTTTTGTGGTAAAGAAGTAACAAACTTCCATCCATAAATTAAAAATTTAATACTGACCCCTTTATAATGTAAGCGAAAAAAAGAGTATCCTGACGACAGAGTCAACTTTAAAATAGTGTTGCCATGTTCAAAATGTCACAACTCGAAAGTTCAGTCTCAAACCCTGAATGATGGCCTTCAATAATGCTCTCATAACCGACACCCACCAGCGCGGCAGACGCTGGATTATTTATCAGATTCGGAAGGTGCTGGGATGACCTGGTTTTCGTAACTCATAACCGAGAGGCCTGGTGCTTCGGAGAAGCTTAGCGAAGAGCGGAGCAGTTATGCTGCTTATTAAGGTGGAGTGGGGTTCTACGTAAGATAAATCAGACGAACAGTCATCTGTCCGTCTGTCTTTCTGTCTGTCTGACTGACTTTATTCAATGAAGTTTGGCAAGGAGTTAAATTATATCCTGGGGAAGAACACAGGCTTTTTATCCAGGAAGCGCGTGCGCACCCGCGGGAAGTTTTTACTTTGTTATAATATGTTTTAAAGGTCTTGTAAGACCCCATCATGATACTCATTATGTTCCCTGTTTATGAAAGTTTCCAAGAAAAGTTTCTTAAGCCATAGATGTCGGAAACATAGCGAACTTGCGATACACAGCTACACGCTTTGTTGAACAAAGCTTTACGCTTTGTTTAGAAACCGCTCCCTCTATCGCTCTGCTCATACTACCTTGTCTACCTAAGCCTTGCGAACTCGTTAAATACTTGAAGCCTTGCTCGTAATTTAGGTCTTTGTTTGCAGTTCTCTATTAAATCACCAGCTGCAGCGGTGCGATGTTTTCACTTACTGCTGCATTAAGTGACAACTCTTTCTGTACTCGGTGATTTGATTTCGGATACTTTGTTACCGGGAACGGAACTAGTCTATGTGGGAAACAAGAACACTTCCCGCGGCTTGTGTAATATCAATTTTGTGCAATATTTATTGGATTCATTGTAACGTTACAACACGTTCGAAAGAACTCGTACTGCACATTTTCCTAGACCGAACGATTCTTTTATATTTTAATTGCTACGTTTAAAGGTAGAAATATATAAAAATTACGAGGCAGCCAGAATGCGGGAAGAGGTCACGTATAGCTAATTAGTCGCAACTACCTAATGGTCCCCATTCCGGCTGCGCTGCGCTTTTCCGTACAATTTCATGGAATAATTTCAGCGAAACTACGTCGTTACCGTAACGTTTTAATGTAATATGCACGAAAAAGCCATTTTAATTTATGTTTTGTATGTTGCAAGCACTAAACTAACCACTTATTTTAATGTACAACTTAGCTCTAAAATGAAATGCTGTTGTGGAACTGTGTTGCTTCAAACATTGTGTTGAAATTTCATACAATGTACCATTTCAAACATCAAATGACTTTGCCAAGCTATCATAACTTAGAACATACATACTCGTACTCGTACATTGTTCGTTTACAGAGAATATCGTCTTGGCAACAAAATTCATCCAAAGGATTAATTCTCCTTGATATTATGGGACCCCAGTGGCTCGAGGACCTTTTCAGGGATAATGCCCTATTAATACCTAAGTAACAAGAGGATAATAATATTGAAGGATACTCGACCCATCTTTATAACATGATTAATATCATTCTTTCTAGTCATCTTCCTGAAAGCTTTGCATAATTCTATGGTGTTTTCCCAAATAACAGTAACCGTTAGACTTTATCGAGCATACATTTGTATGGCAAGGAAGACCGAAACGGCTTCGAGTGTCTATTAAAATAAAATATATTTATACTACCGTTTTATAGCTTTAAAATCAGAAAAATATCACAGATTTTGTAGAGCAGCAATTTAAACTAATAAACTTGTTATAAACGTACAAATTACAAGCCCAGATACTCAGTAACCTTTTAGTAACACGAGTGAACCTTAAAAGTGCCGAATTACTATCACGTCCGAGAAGAATAAACCGCCCGCCCTCGTAATCCGCGCCCTTCAGTAGGTATAATAGGGCTAGAACTCTTCCACAGACAGGCTAGAGCTGGGTAGATAACTCACTGCATCGACTGACTGACTGACCTCCACAATCCACGTACTACTTTGTTGGATATGTCGCCGCCGGAACGTAGAATCAGCCCGTTTGTAGAATGGCGAGGCTGCTTATAAAGCGAACGCAGATTTTTGGGAACAACTACCTAAGTGACATCAGACATATTGTTGAAAGTTGATCTGTCAACAATCGGCGTAGACAAAGACGATAGACGTATTGTAAACCGCCTAGCCATTGGACCAAAAGGGCCGATAGATAAGAACCGATAGAGAAGACCAGGCGGCGACAGATATAAACTTTAATAAGATTATGTCACTCCAATAAGAATTAGGCAGTCGCAGTCGCGGCTAAAAAATCAAGCCCTCCAACTCAGCCCGTGGATGCCGAAAGAGTCGACTAACTACCAGGAGACGAGCAGCAGTTACCTTCTGTGAATTAGAACACCATGACTATGATCACCAAGACGCTTGCGGGACGTGGTGATTATGACCCTTCAGCAGACTAATTTATTTTTACTATAGAAATACAAGCCGTTTCACTCGGAGGACTTACAACGCGTTCTCTCATTTCTATTTCACAGTGTTCAGTCAGAATGAACTAGCTGTATAAATCAGGGCAAGTTTTCCCCCGGGCAGGATAACCTTTGAATGTTTCCGAGATGAATGGACCCGTCTCATTGTGCACTAATGGCGCGGGAGCTAATGTACGTGGCTCACGTGTCAAGGTGAAGTCGCAAACATGAGGTAGCGTTTTGAGAACTCTGTGAGGGGGTTAATGTTGCCCTGGTACAAATATGTTTCTTTTTTAATTTTGCGAATTGCACCACCGGTGGTGTCATCACGCCAGAGGGTCAAAACTCGTTGTCAAGTTGTATAAACACCCGCGCGGGCACCCAAGTTTTAAGTATTCTAGTGAATCGTTTGTTCTTTTTTTTATCAATTTAATTTTACGTAAAATGACAGATGAAAGGTATCATAAAATACGCTTAGTAATTTTCTAGGGAGATTCGCAAACGTTTTGGAATTGCGCTTTCGAAATACGAAATGATCAGATTCTTCTCTACGACTGAAGCACGGCACACACCGGCACGGCACGGCACAGGCCGAGTGAGGCGCGATCGATTTGTCACCATTTTCTCGTATACCTACGTCACTTACCTACAAACAATTTCAGCCGTCAAACATCTCAATCATTCACTCAAAAATCCATTTACTATACCCACCTGAACAAGACAACTTATCGTAAATGTGAAAGAGAAAGTGTCTCGTTACAATTCTCGCAAAATCAGATTTGCAAAGCGACATTTTGAGAGTCATGCAGAGCTTTTAGTTCGGTCTGCGACACATTTCGACAATAATGGCGGGATGTGAAGCACTCTGCGCCACTTATGTGCTCCTGGTAACCGATGTCTCTTGGATCGATTCTGCGAAATTCATCTTTTGTCATTTTCTTATATTGTTTTTTTTTTAATTCATGTCACTGCAGAGATGCTAACATTGTACTTTGACGACCTCTGTGGCGCGGTGGGCGAAGGTCTGCCTGCGACGCAGGAGGTTGCGGGTTCGATTCGCGCCTCGGAACAAATATGTGTACGAGCTGCAGACATTTGTTCAGGGTGTTCTGGTCGTTTTCTATGTATAATAAAAAATATCCATCTATATATTATATATTTATTTTCTTGCCCATTTTTATCAATTTAAAGAATTTTTTACTTCTAATTTCTGAATCAAAAGATTCAAAATTAAACTCAATAAGCCACTGACCACCACATTTTCATTTTGTCAATATTATTTATTAGTAAAACCAGAATTTCATTTTCCGGGATCAATTTATGTAGTTTCGTTTCGTCTGAATTGAACCAAGAGTTCATATTATCGCATGATTCAATATTCAACATTATTGTGAATATTGAAATTCTAGTCCATTGTACCGCATAAAATGGTTCCGATATCAATATTAAACTACAAAATGTCGAATTAAATTATGTCAATAACAAAAACCGTACCGTTTGTATAAATGACAAAGGTACGACTAAAATACTACTGCGGAGTAAAGTCGAGGTAATTTTATTGGTATCCTGTGACAGTTAGGCCCTTCTCTCACGAAGCTATTCAAATGCTACGCGACTGAGATGCAAACCATGATCGCCTACTGGTATGCTACTCGTTACCGCACACGGTGCTACGCAAATGAGACTATTTTTTATCATTTGAAGAACAACATTCGTACGACGAAGTCTAGTAGGTAGTAATCAGACCACAAACAAGAATGACATTATCCACTAACAACAGCTATGTGATGGCCATTAAAATATACAATAAAATTCCTGACACCTTGAAAGAAATGACATTAATAACTAGATTTAGAATCACCTTGACCAAATGGCTGATAGAAAAATGTTTTTATAGTATAAATGAATTCTTTGAATATAAACTTTAATTATCTTTATTTATTAATTGCGCATGCTTATGTTTGACATGTTATTATTATTATTTTACTTATAACTTTTTTTATTTGCATTTCATAGACATTTTTATTTCTAATTTAAATTATAAAACAATATGTATTCATACGCCTGTAAAGGCAGGTTTCGGTAGTAGTTACTATAAGAATAATTTTAAGATCTATGTATAAACCTGAAGTTTAATGAATAAATGAAATCTAAAATCTGAATCTGAAATCTAGTGACTCTAGCGACAATGTTCTTCTGTATAAATAAACAGGATTTTTTTTCCAATCTCAATCCACGCCTTTTCTGTTACATCTTTTCTTACGTACTCTGGCAGCTTATAATTATACAAACATGGATAATTTTCTACCTCCTGGACAAAATTAGTATTAAAAGTTTGTTCCGCCGCCATTTTGTAATGCAACGCGTATACGACTCGGGTAGCGTGCGACCAGCAAGACGATAGCGTGCGACTGATATCAAACGCGTCGTTGACGCGTCTCGTCGTGTGCGAAACTAGCTGAATATGTATGGCGGCTACTCACAAGCGACGCGTAGGATACGCGCACGAAACACAAATCGCTTGAGAGTCGCTTCGTGAGAGAAGGGCCTTATACGTATCCCCAACCCCAGCGGACGGCGACACAGAATAAAATAAGCTGCGATCGATAAACATACAGTCCGACCACAAAGAGTAGAAATTAATTATCGAGGAACTAAAATTTAGTGTAAGCTGGCAACTCTTTATGAAAGGGCAGTGTTTCCGCCATAGTGAATTTGTCGCCTGACTTAGCTTTTCTTTGCAAAATTATATGCACGTCTTTAGCTAAGATACCTAAAAAATCTAACTTTTAATTACAAAATTGAAACATTCAAAACGTTTTGTTGAGATAATAATATACAATTTTCAACCACCCAATGATAAAACAAAAAAATATAATAGGTAGGTATTTATGTACCTATGGAATTTTATTTTCATATCAATAGAATAAGTATTTACTTATACAAAATTTAAAAAACAGATGTATTTTTTTTTAATTTTGCTGTTTTTATTTGTTGGACTAACCAGAATAATTTTCCGCTAATGGCAACACTCCAAACAATGTCATTTTCGGTCGAGCGAGTCGAGTTCTTTGTTTATGTTTGTTTGTTCTGTTGGTTGTTGTTACTTCCATCCATGAAAGCAAATTAATCGCATAAATCGCCAAATATTAGCAAAATGAATAAAACTATACGCAGTGGGGCTCGTGACATTATTTACAAAGTGTATAAGAGATGTTTGACCGAGTACCAAGCCGGGAAGCTGCTGACTGATTTAGAAGACGTTTATAAATGAACAGCAGATTTGACAGGTAAGTAGCTGGTTAAAAAGAATAGCACTGGAAGTAAACTGTTTTAATTTATTAAAAGAATCTTGTAAATCCATCCAAAATCCATGTAATTCATACTAATTAATCATTGTTTATCTTTGTCTCATTGAATAGTATTTTATTTTGTAGTGCAACCAATTATTTTTGATACTTGTTTTATTGCAGGAAAATCTGAAAGCTCAAGCGAGGAATCGGAGAGTGAAGATGAAAATGATGATATGGCAGGGACTTTGGTGTTGAATATCTATACTTTGAATCACTAGATTGATGTATGATTTAGAATATTATTATTCAACAAAATTGTCTTTTACTGTGTTTATCCCCCTCTGAGTATACAAAATATTCTTGCTTTCTTTCTAGGTAGGTAGTGTCATAGGACTAGTTTGGACATCATTGCTCTTATAAAATGTTTTTGTTTATGGCACAAGACTAGAAACCCAAAATAATTCATAAATTCCCATTCACACACCTCACAGGTTAGAGCGTTCGTCCAACTAGTTGACGTTGCCGAAGTACCTAGGATACTATAAAATAAAATTGGTAGGTATCGATCGTTTAATGTCTCGGTATTGGCGCGGTGGACAAATGCTCTTGGTCTACAAAAGATTTAATTACTATAATGTTTGTATATAATATAGTGGGTTTGATTCATATCCAGGACAAACATTTATGTGATGAGCATAATAGTAAAACAAAAACTGCATGTTTTAACAATATCAAGTATCAATACGTTCTGCCGTAGTATATGGTGATACCATGTAAAACATGTAATAATTAGTGGCGCCCTCATTTATTTCCTACTCTTTTTGGTCGGACTGTACCTCATAAATAACTTTATTGCATTACGTATTCTCTTGTACCGCACTTGCCTACTGTCCGATCAAACTGTTACATTCTGGACTTTATGGAATTATGTTCTCTGTGACATGACATAACGTGCAAGTTCCGTTATCTGATTTTATTCAAATAAAATGACCTGTTTTGAGATCGTCAGCAATCGTGTGTATGTTCCATACATCAATCATATTTTTACTCATATGACGTCACGCATCTCGCACTATTCTACCAGGATAGCATGCAACGCAAGGAGATACTCAAATTAGAATGGGTGGGGCTTACTCGTGGCACCCTGCCCATGAATGGGCCACTAACCGGTTTTGAGCAAACATTTTTTGTTACATTATAAGAGCCACTTGAAGCCGCTGCATTTCTTTTAGAAAAAGTCTGGTTTCTGATTGGTTCATTCGTTATTTATGAAGGCTCGGGTTCTGTCGTTTATAAAAGTGTTTTTTTATTAGTCTTTTTTTGTTGTCAAGAGGAATCTAAATAATAGGTAAACATTGTAGGTGACAGATACTAGGGCTTTATGATATCGAAGATGTTTGTTGAACTTAGGATCATTTTTGTCAAAAAATATATACAATGAAGCTGTTAGGAAGATTTCTGTTTTTACTGTCAACTGATTATAAATATCTGTGCATTATGTTATTATAGGCACCAAGAATACTTTTACACCTGAATAATCACGTATCTCAGATTTAAGCATATAAGTCGCGAGTTTTTGACAGTTTCCAAATGAAAATTTGTTAGAAATTCGTCACTTGATACGAGCTCAAATCTGAGTTGCGTTTGAGTTTTCGGGTGTAAGAGTTAGCAGTTAAACGCAACTCAGACGTCGCATTTCTCATATAGTCTCATTGTTATGCGTTTTCCTTGTACACATTTAATTTACATCGCGATAATTATTTCTGTGAGTACCTTACCATCTTTACACAAAAGTACCTCCGTGAGTAATCCTTAATTCTCCTTTGTTCGGTAAATTTAAAACGTTTTTATGTATTAAATATAAATTATGTTCTTTTTTTTTATGAAATGCAGGAATTTCCCAGAAAAGTAAATATTTTTAAAACAGTAGGTATTTGACTTTCTTTCTTTCACACACGGCAAGTGAAATAATTTTGTTTTTTTACTACAATATTTTGACAAGTCTGCAATATTTACTAATAAGCGCGCCACTATCCAAATATTTACTCTCTCGTTGAACCGAGAGTGAATCCACCCTATCGCCGTAATACCCCTGATCGCGCAGCATCCCTTGCAAAACAACCCCTGCGTTCTATGCTGTCCTGGTACTTTTATTGCATATTTTAGAGGTCTTCTCAGTTTCGCAAAAGTTTTAATAGGAGGATTTATAAAAAAGAAACAAGACGAATCAACGCAGTTCGAGTATCGCTTTTATTTGATTAAGTTTTTTTTTATAATATGGCGCTATTTTTTGTAATACCACGTTGTTCTGTAGTATCTTACAGGTTTGAAATAATTCTTCCTTCTAAATTTCTCCCGTTTCTACGCAAAGGATGCTAGGTAAGATGCTTACGTATCTTGCCGTTTTCTGTTCCCCTAATAACGACGTGAATCTATAATACTCCCGGAGCATCCCTAGGGAAACTTCTTTGAAACGTCTCGTTGCTGAGATCCTATCGATCTATGCTCGCCTGGTACAGTCGTTCACACGGCTCAACCCTTTCTACAAAACTTTCCCACGCACGTTCTACGCATCATGCTAAGGGATAACAATAATAACGAACCAAATGATAAGAAATAATAGAAACATTAACTTCTAATCTCGCTACCAGGATATCATGACTTGTCAGAATGTCGAATGAGCGAAGAACGGTAAATGCATGAAAAAAGGGTCTTCTAACAAAACACACCCCATATTTTTACGGTTAGTTATTGTCATTCTGTCCCTTTTGCACGTGAGCGATTTATATCCCGCTGAATGGGAAGGGAATCAATAGCGCTTTTCATATTGAAAAAGAGTCGAGCTATTTTTGCTGTCATTTCAAAATGGCTGAATGAGCATGTAAGTACGCTGGTGCCTATATTTTGAAAAGTGATAGGAAGTTACTAAAACGCTAAACACGTTACAGTTGTTGCTATGGTAGGTAAGGTACATGTGGTACATACTAATACTATTATAGTAAGCAATTATTACGGTATAGCTAGCTGCCACAGACGGTTGCTATGCTATAATATAATATAATTTATACTCATTAGCTCTGCCGTCATGTCTTACTATAACAAAATATATAGTGCCATATAATATGTCCACATATTTTGATGACGTAATAAAAATATACGTTAAAGATGTCTATGGTCACTCGCCGATTACAATAGAAAATATACCGTAATATATCTTGCTATGATAACATCATCATCAGCCTTTATCAGTCATCCAGCATCTGCTAGCAATCTATTGCAAATCGTCATCCCATCTGGTCGGAGGGCGTCCTACACTACGTTTGCCGAGTCGCGGTCTCTACTCAAGAACACGTTTACCCCAGCGGTTGTCGGTTCTCCTCGACATAAGGCTAGCCCACTGTCACTTCAGCTTGCTAATACTTTGAACTATGTGACTTAACTTGGTTCTCTGTCGGCTAATTCATTATTCTTAATTAACTGAATTTTGAAATCGAATAGGTTTCATGTAGAAGTAGATTTATACGTTTATTTTGAAATAAAATTTCTTTTTTAGATGGCTTTAATAATCATGGGATTTTATTGTAGATTTAATTGAACGATAATAAGGACTTTTTGTGTGTATTTTTTAGTATATTCTTTAAACTGGTGGACCAGCCCCACCGTGAGTGTCCACGTCTCAGCTCCGTGGGTCATGACGGGTAGGACGCACTGATTGAAAACTTTCGTTTTCAAGCATTGCGGTATAGATTACGAGAAGACTCGACGCAGTTTCTCAAGCGCTGCCCAACCTAGCTGGATCCTCCTCTTGGCCTCCTTCTCGAAATTGTTTTTACCCAACTGCAGAATCTACTCAAGATAAGTTTACACGGAAACAATTTCGAGAAGGTAGCAATGTACGACGACCGGACCTAGATCAATGTGGCCATTGATCATGACCTTGGTTTTATCCAAGTTCGGTTTAAAGATATTTATTTCTCATAAAAACAGAAGTTCTTTTAAAATGAGATACAATAGGTACCAAAATATTATTATGTTATTATTATAGCTCCGAGGCCGGTATGTTATTTAACAGTAAATTGTTAGGTATTTTACAATTCAAAAGTGTAACTAAAACTAGATAATATACATATGTGCGAAATTTTTGCCTATGAATAGGCACCTTACCACTTCCTAGATGGTAAGTAGGTAGGTATTTAATTGTAGATTTACATTTACCTAGATTACTAAATTATGTTTGGTTTGACAACGAACAGGTTAGTTTTTTTATTACATTTAGTACATATGATAGAAATCATATATTATTACAAAATGATAACACTTATTGTTTTATTTATGTAGAAATAGGTAGGTTTTTATTATTTATGCTAAGCTATTATTTATGTTAAAATATGCTTAAGTTCATGCTAAGACCAATGCGTCGCGAGACTGAAGCTAGGCCGTCCAGCATCCAGTTCAGTTCCTCCAGCGGCTGCTATGAGTTATATCATAGATCCGTCTGTTGTGTGCTTTAAATGTAAACCCCGATAAAACCCTAGACGTTGCAATATCTCACCGATACAACTGCCAGTAAAGTAATTCTGGTTTTATAGAAGCGTTTTCTTTCGGGAATCCCAAGAGATCCGGCCTCGACCGGCTAAATGCGGAGTTTCCGGTAATTGAGACGCACTCACCGAAAATGTTTTCTAGAATCTCGCATTGTTCCGGTTTTTGTGTAAATTGTACGGCTTCTTTGGGATTATTAAATTTCATTTTTGCTGAATTTGTCTTGTTTATTTCGGGAAGAGGGTGAAATGGTCGGGGCCCCAGAGAATGGTCGTACTTTTACTTGTGACGGCAACTCGTAAACGTTAGTTTTATGGGCTTTATAACGCAACTTGCTTCCGCGACTACCGTCACAGGCCTACCTCGATCTTTACCTCAATTTAAAAGAATCACTAATCACGTTATGACTGATTTCATTGCAATATAAGATAATATATATTACTGTTTCACAATAATAAAAAAAATTACCTGACGTCCACCCTTCAAATATTCGATGTAATACTTATTCAAAACTTTATTTCTAACACAATAATACTTCAATTGTAAGTCTTTTTCTCGCTGGCGAAACAGTAGGTAGAAATATGAGTAATTTTCTCCCTTCGTTACTACTAGGAACAATCGGGATTTTTTTTTCCCGATTGTTCCTAGTAGGAACGCAGGGGGTAGGGACAATCGGGAATAGGCGAAATATCACTGATAATCATAGTTTAAATTTGAAATAAAGAAGAATTAATTATTGCAAAATAAGATACAAACAACTTTTGCCAGATGGTTAGCCCCACTTCCGAAAGATATCGTCCTAAATTACACTTAAGGTGAAATATTCGTGAACTAAAAGGCCTTTCAGACTAGACGATTAGTCATGCGGTTGTCTGTGTAGAACGTTACGGCCACTTTACCCGGTGCCAGTGAAAAATGCCACGAATACGCCATTTTGTCCGGGTGTTTTATTTATATTTGCGTTTCTAAAAAATACAAAATCATGAGCATTTTGCTATAGTACTTAAAATAATGGAATGTTTGGTTTGTGACGGTATCTTTGTCCGCTTCTAAAAGTTATCCTATATGATTTCCGGTATTTAATTGAAAGTATCGAGAGACGGCTTAGGCTGAGTGAGGTGGATATTGTTAGGAATATTTGCTGCACTTTGTAAAATGACAATCCTGAAGCCTAAAGGTAAGGTATGTATGGAGTAGGGAGATGAAAGATGCTAGTAAATATGAAATTAAACTTTCATATGTTCGTTAACTGGTATTAAAACATTTCACGGCCTAAAACGCAACTGTAATTGAAAAATACATAAAAACAGGACACATTTTCCATTACTAATGAAATAACGAGCGTCTAGCGCCAACGGTATTATGGCGGGGTTAGAACCGGACGGATCCGGTTATGAGGGGTCACCGGCGGTAATAACCGGGCGTAGGGTTGCCAGGTACGGAAAGTTCGTAAAAATACAATTTCCGGAGTTTGTAGATTAATCCGGAAAGTGCGTCGATTGATTTATTGAAATTTTCTGTCTGGTGGTGAGTTTGTCTTGGACAGCCAGCCAGGACTCATAAAAGTTTGATCCTTGACGAATTTATATGTGCTCAGTAAAACGTATACAAAACATGATCACATGATCACTTTTACTATATATTACTATTACTATATTATTATTATTAAAAATCACTTTTTCACAAATGGTTTCCATGGCAACGAGCGTAAACGAACTAAAATAGTCTCGAACTTTTAACTGGCTCAATGTCACCAAAAAATTAGATCACGTTATCGAAGTGTTCCGGTGTTAAAACTATTTCTCAAACTGAAATCAAAGTGAGTTTGGTAGTAATAATAACACCCATTACTAGTCAATTCACACGCATCATATAGCTACAAGCTAAGCAGATCTTGTGTTATGGGTACTAGATAACTGATATACAAATATAATATCCTACTAATATTATGAACGCGAAAGTTTGTGAGGATGTATGTAAGTATGTTTGTTGCTCTTTCACGCAAAAAAGACTAAATGGATTTTGATGAAACTTCACAATAATATAGCTTACATATCAGAATATCACATAGGCTATAATTCATAAAGATATATTGTATACTAGATGCGGGAACGGGAACTACGCGGGCGAAGCCGCAGGCAGCAGCTAATTAGGTAGTTTTTAATATACGTTGAAAATTACCAGCACACCCTAAACAAATATCTGCAGATCGTACAAAGATTTGTCTCGATGTGTCGAACCCGCCACCTCCTGCGTCGCAGGCGGACCGTCACGTCGTCAAATTGTCACTTCATTATTCAGGAATTTGAAGTCGGTTTATAGTTTTAAAACACGCCGAATTATGTTATATAACTTTGCAGCATTCGCATTACCAAAGGATAATAAAACCCATAGGAAGCAAAGCAGGTGAGAACTCTACTAAGTGTGTGAAGTATTTGTGAACTTTGAGTCATGATAGGTCACGTTTACATCACGTTGGTGTTGTATTTGTTTAACAGGATAGTACTATCGTAAGTCTGCGAACAATGAATGAACTAGGTACACATAATACTTATTCCTCACAAGCAGAAGAGGCATGCCCATTTCCGGTTGATCAAATACGTTAGAAATTTGAAGGTTACCGTGGCAAAACAAGAAAGTCCAACACTTTAAATATCACACTTGAGAATCCCTCATTTCGTTATCGGATTACAAAACCTTGTGTAATCCATAAAAAAAACTTTAATTTTGATTACGCATCGCTGCGATTTTACCAAAATTCTGCGGGCGACAACCCTGCTTATACCAATCGAATTACCGGGCCGTGTCGTCCGGTAATCGCGTTTGACCCGGGACGATGGCACCGGTATTTTTTTCAATTAATTTCGCTGCCGGTGTGCCGCCGCCGGTGTACAGGGCCCATTTAAGTTACGTTTATGGAATATTTGGCGCAGCATGACAGCTTTGGTGAAGTGAAAGGTTGATCATTTAACCTGTATGTAAGTGTAAAGCTGGACACAAACTATTGACACGCCACGTCACCCGGCGAAACGCGATGCGTGGTGACTTTAATCTAGTTGAAATATTTTCTATGACCATTATTATCATCCGATGTGACGACACGTGGGTGTTATCAATGATTCTGCGCATTGAAAAGAATACGATTTGATTCAACTTCGCGTCGCGTTTCGGCGGTGGCGCGTGGGATGCCGGTAGTGTGTTTCGGCTTAAATGATGATTTCAGAAAATACGATGCTATCGAAATAATTAAAACAGAATGGGTTCTTAATTAAGTTACAATAAATAAAATATAATAAATAATTACGTAAAATTATTAATTAATTAATTACAATCAGATGTGATTACATGTCTATAACACAAAGTAGGGTTCTGACTTAGACTAATTTATTAGATAGACTTTGCACAATGATTTTTTTGATAATATGTATGTGATCCCCGGGATTTGATAAAATTGACCAAACTTTTGATGTTATGGAATCTTATACATGACTGATATGGCCAAACTTGGTTGACATATCGTTAAACGTAGATGTTTAAACGATATAGTCAGTTTTAGCTGGATCATAAAATAGACCTATTTAATGAAATGGTCGGCCACATCATGTAGTGATCTATTCTAAATATAGTAATTCTATCTATAATTATATTCAATAGATGGATATGAAATATCCATCTATTATATAAATAGTTATGGAATAAGAAATTTTAGGTAGGTACTTACAGAAAAAAGTTCATATTCTTTAAGCTGATGGAACAAACCGAATAATAAAATGGAAGAGATAACAGAAGCGAAGTCCATTAAGTTCATAATAAAACTGGACGTCCATAAAGTTAATCTTAAGGTTCATCATAACCGTCTCTTCGCTGAGTTTTCAAAGAGTTGACTTACAGTCAGTCATGAATTGCATCAAGTTGTGCTCAGCTCGGAGTTTTATAATACTTAAGTTGCTGGTTTAAATGAGTATATTATGAAAGGGGTAGAGAATATAGAAGTATGAAAGGGGGAGGTGTTCAGATTTAAAATAGTTGGTGCTTCAATGATTGAAGACTTTTAATAAGAACTCTATTTCCAACCAAGCGGAACCAGTTCCGTTCACATCACCAGTTTTATTTATTTCAGCCGTTATGTCTCACAGCTGATCTAGTGCCACTCTTATTTTCCTTCCAACGTTAGTTATAACCTTCGTTCGATCCTCTCTTCCTCTTGATGATTTTTTTCTTCCAAGGTTACATCTTTCAACGTTATATCGTATTTTTCCCCTAAGACTGATCCTCTTTCCCTCTTGGCGATTTTTCTTCCAACGTTCTTTACGATGTCTTCTTCATCTAAGTCTAAACTGTTCCTCTCTTCCTCGTGGTGTTATCTCTTTCCAACGTTCGGTTTTTCCTCAAGTCGCAACTGTTCCTCTATTCCTCTTGGTGGAAGTGGCTTCGCTTCAAATTAAACTCGCCAGGCACTTGTAAAACTGTCTCATAAAGTGTTTCGCCGCAACATCTTAAACGCCGAATATAAAGAAGCTCTTTCCCTCATTGTATGCCTACCAACTAAGAAAATGATCTGCGTCACAAACTAACTGCTACAGCATCTATGTCAGGCTGTCGTACAAACTGTAACGTTGATAACTATGTTTGTTTGAATGAATATAATTACATTATGCCTAATGCACTACTTAGACTAAAATGTCGTGAAAATGTGCATTTTAAAATATTGCCTGGTTGGCGTCGTGGTTGGGTAAACGAACTCACTTAGCGTGGGTTTCAGGGTTGTCGAGGAATAAAAAAAGTCGCTTTTAAGCAGTGTTTTATTTTTAATATTAATTTTATTTTCAATATTAATTTTATTTGCAATAATAATATTTTTTTTTTCCGTAAACAATGTTAATGTTATGTTATTCTTAGAAAATACAAAAGAGCTTTAACGCATTCACTGCCCAGGCATTCAATATTTTAAAATGCACAATTTCACGGCTTTTTAGTCCAAGTAGTGCACTAAGCATAATGTAATTAAATCAATTTAATGGTATTGACTGAAAAAATACATCTATTTGTATTGACAACCCTAACGAAACCGCAGGTTTTTTATGTTGCACTTTACCCACTTACAGAGTTTTTACATCGAGTAGATTTATTTGAAAAATGTCTGCATACTATTAAAATGCAGACAAATAACCTATCACATTTTGTTAGCAACTCAACCTTTTTGATCAGCAACACTGATGTATATCTGTAAGTACTTACGTCATAGCTATCATCAACTTAATTTTAATTATACCATCTGTGTATGCCACGAACCGAAATACGAAAGCAACCTTCCAAACTAACGAAATGCAGAAAATACAACCCTGAGCGCGCCCCACCAAATCAATTATGGACTTTATATGTAGCGAGTACCCCGTTTTCGATGAACCTCTTCCCTAGTTATGTTGCTCTGGTAGTTTGCTCGAAGGACAATAGGACTCCGGTCGATCCTTTTTTTTATTGCCTTAGGGTGCATTAAAATATCGCTAACGTTTTATGCTTAGATCATGGTGAATATATAAAGTGTGTACTTTGAAGATAAGATGGGACTTGTAAAATGAGTGGATCTTGTTTAAATTCTGAAAGTTCTTAGACAAACTTTGTGAGTTTGAATTTGACTGTCCAACAGTTTCTTGAGAAATCTGTGTTAATAACATGAACTTTGATGTTTTCCTGCCCTGAAATTGGGAAGGTATTAAATTTCACTGTAAATTTAAATAGGCATTGAATTACGTTCCTGAAATGTTGTTTTCAGAGTAATAGCTAAGAGAGAGAGAGAGACATAGTTGGTTTCAGTAAATATATTTTATATTTTCTAAGAGGTATTTGCGTTTATCGCCCCCTACCAAATTCAACTTGTTTATCAGAGGCCAAAGCAAACCCCTATAAAATTTGTCAAAACTCCTCTATTTTTCTATTCTCCTAGTAGAGCAACACCATAGGGGTGTAAATCCCATTGTTCGTTTTCCAGGGGGAATCGCATAACGTGGGGTGAACTAAAAGAAAGAGACACATTACAATACCAAAATGAGGTAGCAATAACCATAGACTGATGGGCAATTGTATAAAAAGTTTCCATAACCACGCCTTCTCTATGACAGCGAAGGGTTCTGTTCATTCAGTAAACAGCACTCTCCTTTTATGTGCGCCTGGTAGAAATGAAGATGGTTGGTGAAGGGGTTAAAAGGTACTTCGTTTTGTTGTAACGTCTTGAGTTTGTGATTTATCGTTAAAAGCGTAGTCTTGCGCATTATCTTCTATTCAAAAGATCGATGTGTCGACGATCTAGTTAGTCGTACACAAAACGAAAGTTTATCATATACGTTTTTGTATCCAACTGAAATGTTGCATGTTTTGCTAAAACGGTGCGATGTAAGGGTATGCAGGTGGATGTATAACAACTTATTAGCGCCTATTTTTCACGTCTTCGCTGAGTTCGCCGACGCCATTGTTGTCGACAAAAGGGACGGACTACTAGGCGCCCAGACGCCCAGTAGATGTAGAGAGATTGACCGATGATCGCACAAATTGAATGCCGCCGTCAGGTCATTGTCCAATGATGGATCTTTTGGCGGCTGTCTACCTACATACAAGGGTTCAGAGACAAATTCTATTATAATATAGAATATAGCATTAGAAATGATAGGATGGAGTCGTCTCAAATTTGCTTAAAATATGGAAAAGAACGAAAGGAAAAGCAGTAAAACTATTTCGCACACCCTAAACTTCCATAATGGTCGACAATGTAATCAAATTCAATATATCTATTAAATAAAACGTCAAGTGCGAGTTAGACTCGCGCATCAAGGGTTCCGTACAAAACTTCTACTCTTCAGCAAAGAAATCAACCCAGACGAATAGTGCACAATGATTTTCTGATTTGATAACGATTATGACGTAACTTATTTAGCCCCTCGAACTATTGGCGCCCTCGCTACGATCGGGCGCCAAACCCCGTCTCGGGACTAAAATTTAGTCCCGAGACCGTAACTTATTTAATAAGTTACTTCCAACCCATTTACGGTTTTCAGAATTTTCCCTTTACTTCTGCTATAAGACATTGCTTCTTGCCAAATTTCAAGGTTCTAGGTCAACGAAAAAGTACCCTATAGGTTTTTGGTTCATGGCGAGATTCAAAAATTATTTTTTCTGAATATAAAATACAAAGTTACGGTTTTCGGATTTTTTCCTTTTTTTGTGATATTAGGACCTTGCTTCTTGACAAATTTCATGTATCTAGGTACACGGGAAGTACCCTATAGGTTTTGTGTGCATGTGATTCCCTTGGAAAATTAACAAAAAATAGACATAAAACTGCTGTAACTTTTGATTGCGTTGACTTAGATGTTTGATTTATTTCGCGGCTCCAAGAGGTTATGAGCCTGCGTATATGATGTGAATATCAACTCGATAACTCTACGCGTTTCTGAGAAAAGTGGGTTGACAGACAGACAGACGGGCAGAAGGACAGACGGACAGGCGGACAGACGACGGACAGACTGACAGACGGACAACAAAGTAATTCTGTAAGGGTTCTTTTTTCCTTTTGAGGTACGGAACCCTAAAAAAGACTCTATTTATCCATTACCCTTAGTAATAAATCGAACATCATTTACCTCGACTTCCTTACAAGAAAAATGCTTTTTAAAATATTACATATTAGATACAAATCCAATATTTAACAGGACGGATAGGATTCCCGTAATTCCTGTGTTATCGATACTCCGGGTACCAGGCTCTCATATGTCTGAAGGTGTGTTTCTCAAAGAAAGAAGAATATTATTTATAGCCATGGAAGGAAGTTCAATGGCTCGAAAGAGGTTTTATTTCATTTGATGGGCATCCTTTGTTTCGTTTTTGCCTCGCTCGTCTTAAATTATAGGGTAGTAAATCATGGCTTGGAATGGTAACATTGAAGGGAGAACACAATATTATTATCCTTTTTCCTGTATCTGTTGATTTGTTTGTTATTGCTCGGGAAGTCAGGAGCTTACTATTAAATAAATACCTAAAATGCTTATTTAGATTCGACATCATTCAGCCCCAAAGTAAATAGAGCTCTGTGTTATTGGAACCACATTACACAATGCGTTTATTATTGTATTAGACAATTATACATACTTATTTTAGTTTCATTTAAAGATTACAAGTGCATTCTTAGACCCAACGTTGGGGTATTTACTTGTAATGATGTAGTTATATACAGACGGCAGTTTCAAGTATGTTTTTAATTTGATTATAAATACCTATTAATTTAACGTGATTCCTTATGTTACTCAAGAGGATCTATTATTTTTTGTCCATCCTTTATATGATTTGCATCATATAAATGGGTTTTTTTCACATTTGAGTCGGTTCTAGTCCCAGACGAAGCAAGTAATAATAAGAAAATCTTTGAACGCAGTATTATTAGCTTTTAAAAAGAAAATAAACTCTTATTTCAACAAAATATCCTTTCTAGATTTTTAATGTACTTTCCCTTCATGTCTTGGGACGTCCTGTAATTTACACGGTGTCAAGGTGTTATAAGTGTCAATTCTGATGTTACCTAAACTAATTTGACAACACTGAAAATGGTGCCTTCCCTATAATATAACTAAAATATATCTAATGTGGCCCTATTTGTTACCCATAGATAAATTATATTAAAAAAATTTAAACGAAATATTGTTATAAAATAATTACCTGGGGATCTTAAGACCACATGATACTAACAACAATATTTGTTTGTTCCAGCTGGTGGGCGGCGAGTTCGATATGGAGCTAAACTTCGTGATCCAGGATGCGCAAAACATACAGCATATGTTGGAGCTACTCGACCACTGCCCTTCCAGCTTGCAGGTCAGTACATCACATCGAACTGTGACGTCACATCACATTGTTCTGTGACGTCACAGTTCGTTAAGGATCTAAACATGCAGCTTATGCTGGAGTTGCTGGACCTGGCCATTGGATTAATTTTTTTTATCTAGGCAATACGTCGAGCAGCACATAAGGTAGTTTTATATGAACTCCTCACAAAAGTGAGTCGTAATCTCTCTGTCCATATCATACTCGAGGTTGGGCACATCTAGATGTTCACTCTCCCTCTCCCATACCAGTAAGCGAGCGGTCGCCATCACCGTACTCACGTTACATAACCACTCTTACACAATTGTACCTCTATATTATGTAAGTCACAGCAAATTATGTCTTCTGAGAGTGACCATTAGTAGCTACACAATGTTTCTTTCAACGCCTTATAAAAAGTTAACAAATCTTCGGTAACAAATCCTTTCAATGCATTCCCTTCGCCCGCCCATCTGCCAGCTAATTCGATCGTCGCTGTTCTTCTTTCACACGCGTCATAACACTATCTTACATCTCTTTCCCGCGAAGAGGTAGAGGGATAGTTTTTTATGTCCTTGTCTACCTGGACGTCTTGGAATCCCTTTTTGGGACGGAGATCTTCTAACTTGTTATGCTCGCCTGGTACAAATCGGGTTCAAATTAACCCTTCATTCATTTTGCTAACTTTTACTTTTGCAAAGAACTTGCGAAATGTTCCTAAAATTGAAATGCACACGAAACTAGCTCGTGAGTAAACTTTTCGCTGTGTTTTACTAAAATGAATCTTCCCTCACTGAGTCAAGGTCATATTTTCAAAGGCAAACTAATCGTTTGTCTTGCTAAAAATGACTCCTTATTTTGCCTCTTTAACCAGCTTAGCTTTTACAATAGAATTCTGGCCTTTTTATGTTGCAAAAGCTAAGTCGCTTTTGCAACAGAATTTCATGGCACATTTGCGCTGATTCATATAAATTACGTATTCAAATCCCAACAAATAGAAAATTCGAAACATCTCTCAAGGAAAAGGGACAGCGCTCCCTTGACACGTTGAGGATTCATCCTCCTGCACAGATATGTGCGCCTGGTAGCTGTCAGATTTCATTCCAAAGGGTTAACCGGGCCGTGCGGTATTTTAAGGGCTCGCATTGCTCTTTTAGACTTTTTTTATCCCACGCGGAAAATAAATATAGAAACGGGATTTTTGTATCATTGCGCAAAAGTAACCAAAAGAGTTAACTTGATCTCGTTTTGTACTAGGCTGGCATAAGATTCGGAGGGTATCGCAGTCCGAAAGTATCGGGTAGATCATAGAAGGATAAAAAACGTTTACGAAAAGGCGCTTGTTAGGTTTTGTTGTTGTCCTTCTTACGATAGATACGGACTCTGGCCAGATAGAGAGAGAGAGAGAAATGATTTATTGTTTGTGAGACGCCTATGGCCTGGCCGCCTTTCTGGACTTCCTTTTTTGGTCGTAGTTCTTTATGTTAGAGGTATGCGTTTGTGCCGCCAAGCGGAGGGAAAGGATAATCAATCCACCTAACTTTAGCTATAATGATTGTACTTACAATTTGAATACTTGGCTACATTGCCGATGCCTGATACGATGTTTATTATAGTTAGAAAATAAGCATAATCTGATTAAAGCTTTATTGACTGTTATAAAAATGTAACACAATTTGCTCTACATTTTAGCACATCGTTTTAATAGATATTTTCACCACTGTGATTCAAGTTTCCGTAGTGTAGCGGTTATCACGTGTGCTTCACACGCACAAGGCCCCCGGTTCGATCCCGGGCGGAAACAATTTTTTTTTGCATTAGTAGAAAGCTTAAACCATCAAAAACTAGTTTGTGTCGAAAATTGTTGGCGCATTAAAAATATTTCAAGCAATATAGCGAGAATTGACCCCCGCTGTGTATCTGTTATTGAAATCACATAAATACTGAAGCGTGCTACAGTTTAACGGTTTGTTAGTATGAAAATGCCACAGATTACGTAACAGTGTGCCTCCAATACGTGTTGTTCTTTTATTTACTAGGACAGGCGCAAATAATGTTCCTTTGAAATAATTTGTTTATTAAATACAAAGAAATACAAACACTATTTTTATTTACCTAAAGGAAGCTTTGATAAATTGTAGATCGTTGAAGTGGACAAAATCAATAACACCTTGTTTCTTATTTGATATCAAATATCAATAACGTTTATTTCTTTAAGCTTACAAAATAAGCACTTAGACAAGTCAAATTTTAAACTATAAACAGGTTTATAAATAGTCATTATTATCAAATAAGAAATATGATGTTATTGATTTTATTCGCTTCAATTTTTTGTCCACTAGTGGAAGAAGCGAAAAAGAAACCACTAGTAAGTTTTATAAATCTTAAAATTAATACATTACTTATCTCAGTCTAAATATAATCTAATTTGTATATAACTCAATATTTATATGAAACTAACTAAGCTTAACATTATATCCCTTATATACCATTGTCGGTGTGGAACTGAGCGACATCTGGCCAAGCATTTACATCATTGATGTAATCATCTATGGAGTAATAGGCTTTCTTTTATTAGATTTCGTTTTATGTACTGTTTAAATTTACGAATAGGGAGCTCAGTTGCTTCAGATGAAAGCTTGTTATAGAAGCGTATATACGCAATTTCCCATAAATGATTTCCCTACCTTTCGTAATCTATATGATGGGATGTGCAGTTTGTTCTTGTTTCTTGTATTTACTTTGTGAACATCACATTTTTTTAAAAAGCTATCTTTGTTTTTGTGCGTATACATTAGATTTTCATATATGTATTGCGATATTACTGTCAAAATATTTATGTCTTTAAATAATTCCCTCAAAGAGTGGCGTGGTTTTAATTTATAAATTGCGCGTACAGCCCTTTTTTGGAGAACAAAGATAGTCTGAATGTCGGCTGCCCGTCCCCAAAGCAAAATACCATAAGACATGATACTATGGAAGTAACTGAAATAAACTAACCTAGCTGTATCTTCATCGGTAATATCTAATTGTTCGAACCGCATATGCTGCTGAACTAAGTTATGATAAAAATTAATATTTATAAACGTGTTTATAATATAAAATTTGACTTGTCTAAGTGCTTATTTCGTTATTGATATTTGATTTGATATTTGATCAGTGGTAGTACCTTACCTACTATGACAATATGATTTCATCACAAACAAAGTACGACCGAAGTGAACCCTGCGCCTGGAATTTAAACGAACCTAAGCTCATTGAAGTACTTTAAAATATATTTATTATTATTAAAATGTACCTATTAAGCGATTATTTTATTGGATTGCCTTAAAAGAAGGAAGGCCCGATTCTGCTAGACCAATTGCTTCTTAGTGTCAATGGTATCGTCCTCCCAGAATTCACACGAAAAAATACTACGTGACGATATTTTTTGATAACAACCAAATTCGTATAAACTTGTATACTCGCCGCAGCATGTCATACACACTGGTAATGCCAGAGTAGTATAACAGAATAATGCCGTGACTGTACAATAGCTATAAGTATAAAATAAATATGAACGCAGAAATGGTACTACCTACCTACTTTTTCGTATCAATTAAGATGGATTAGCTTAGGGCTAGATAATGCTGTGTGAATTGTCCAGCATTATTTATTATTATTAACCTTTTGTCGCATTTCATGCCGTCCCTTACATAACGCTCTAAATAAAAAAGATGACATCATTTTAAGTTGCTATCAAATTAGTTAAGTTTTGGTGACATCAGAATTGACACCGTTGTAGTTAATTAATCTATGAACCATTAGTGACTACTTCAATAATGAACTCTATCCCTAATGCGTTCCAGTTGAAACTCCCCTAACCCACAACCAAACTTTCAACTCGCGAAGTTGGCTAAGCTTTGAATATGCATCGGCTATTAGCAACTGACCATTTCAGTGGCTAAGTACCAAGTTGAACTGGCCACTTTGGAGTTAGAACAGTAGAGTGGCCAGCCGTTACCAGACATACCGAACATAAGACGCGCGGGTGCTAGGGACACGTTTAGATTTCAAGAGAAGGGTTGCAATGGGACCCCACTTACTAATAAGCTTAGAGCCTGCGACACCAGATCTTCGTCATTTAATAAAAGCTGATAGTTTTTCACCGTAAGCCCCCAATACACAGACACACAGTACAGGTACAGGTAGAACCGCTCACCGATTATGAAGTTAAAGTCATACTGGCTTTGGCAGATATTAGCTTGCAAAGTTGCTGTATTTGCACCACAAATTCAAGATTCGTTATTGTATAAGGTCGGCCAGCAACCCACCCATTACTGACCTCGTCAGTAATGGCACTGGGTAGGTAATGGCGGGGTTTCATGATGGCTGAAAGAAAAGCGTAGCGCAGGTCCAGGCAATCACAGCGCGGTCAGCATTGCAGCCAGTGATGGACAAGCTGAAGTGAAGACCGAGGCTTGTATAGTGCTTTACTCAAACATTCGGTCTCGGTCTTCATAGAGCGGACAGCTAGGGCTGCTGTGATGACCCAGCTTGAAGACCGAGACCAGAGCAAGCTTAGCTTGAGGCCATCACAGCGTGGCCAGCACGACAGTCGTAACGGACCAAGGCTTGTATCATAGGCCTTCTCTTACGACGCCGCAAAGAGCGCTGCTGAGCCGCCTCCAGGGGACTGGGGGCAATTTTCAGTCGTTTGCACTAAACGTATAACGCACAGATATCTGTGGTACAACGTATATTCACAATCAATATTTTTCTGCAAGCGCCTCTCTTAAATTTAGTGACTCGAGAAAATCAAGCAAGAATAACTCTTAAGTGATCGGGTAAATCTGAAGGTAAAGTTTTGCTATTTCGATCAAAATCAGGTTTCTGAGTCGAAGATTCGAAATCTGACTAGGATTCGCGTGAAATTCAAGTGTTTTTGTAGTTTCTGATATTTTCTGTTTTTCGCAAGGAATAAAACTAGCGGGAAAGTAGTTTCCCGCCAAATTATTACAATTTACATTTTCTATTAACCTATGTATGTTATAACAAAATTCGATTGAATCGTTCATGGTAAAGAATTTCATCGTAGCCTTTACTTTAAAGGTTTTCTTTTAGTACCCAGGTTATTGCATAATAATGGTCGTAATGACACCTGACCATCGGTTTTGATTAGATTGATAAAAAACGCTTTCTTGTACTTCACAGGAAATCGAATATCGAACATAAGAAATCAAATAATCAAATGTCGAGAATCGCGGGCGGGAGAAGAAAAGGCGGCATATCTCTATATTATCTGTAATTGATCTCTTCCACGCAACCTTGAGAACATACATAAAATAACCAGAAATAGCTTTTAAAAGTCACCAACAAAGACTATTTAACTCAAAAACTCATAATTTTCCAACACCCCAAAACAAACTAACTAGCAAGTTTTCTCATTAGCGTCCACCTGAGACACCAGGGCGGCATGACGCGTTTGTTTCCAGCCTAATTAAGCGATACATCACGTACGGTACCAGGCTCTCAGCGCTCGAGAGTGATGGACGAGCGGCCCGGATGGTGGGCTTAGCATGACCGCAGGAATCAGGACGTGTCTTTTGTTATGTAGAGGTTTGCTTCGGGCGGAAGATTTGAGAGATATGGATTCTGCTCCTATTGTACCCGATCTATCTATTGAACCATTGATACGCGTGGTAGACAAGACATAACAAATCTGTATTACCTAAGGCAGACCTGACTGCAGGAACGAATGTCGTCATAATTATATAAAGATACGTTTATTTGACCAAGAGTAGAGGTTAATTAGGAATATCAGTTATAGTGGCAGTGATATCAAACGCTGGGTCCAAACGTGCTGAACTTATGATTACCAAGCAAGGAAGTCTAAAGATGTTTAACGCTGAGTTGTGCATAGTTGAGTTTCGTATGTTAGATCGCAGTAAATGTTTCAGTGCCATGCATTTTACTGATCACAAAAGTCATCTAAGTTAAAATCGTCATCTCATTTACGTTACTCAACCAGAAGATAATGAATATGGTCCGTGTAATCTCCATGTCATGCTAAGCCTCCCGTGAAGCACCACATTCAGCTAAGTCATCTTATGAGATGTTTTTGCGAGCCCGGGTTTGAATGATTTTATTATGTTTTATTGTCGTTTTTAGTGACGTGGGGACGGGACGGGTACGGACGGTCTTATAACAGGTTCATGTGGGTTATGATAGGGCTATCGCTAATTACATACACAAGAGATTAGTGACACAATGCATATTGTGCCTTTAACCGCCCGTACAATTTGTTTGCTATTAGTTTGCTAAACACTGGACTGGCCTCCACCGCATGCCGCGTCTGTCTGGGAGCGGAGAGACTTTATGGTTATGGCATTTGTTAGTTCATGATCATCAACAGCCTATACTTGGCCACGGCTGGACATAGACTCTATCCTAATGGCGCCATAGCGCCCTTTTATTTGCTTGCCGCAAATTTGCATATTAGTTAATTATTAAGTGGTAATTCCACTCTGAGAAAGCTTTCAATTCTAATTTAGGCTAGGCATATTTATTTTACTTAATTTCAAGTTACTACTTAAAAATATAAAGTTTAGGTATTTGAGAGTGGAAACTATGGTTATTATGTAGACTGTTAAGCTGAGCGTTCAGGAGGCATTGCCTGCGATCATCGCAATTGAAAGATTTTAGACTTTTTAGATATGCCGCGGGTTCGCTGCCGATAGGTGCGCGATGCTGCATCTATTTTATATTTAGATTTAAGAAAATAAGATTTAGATTTAGGAATTTTCTTAAATCTAAATCTTCAACGCGGCGTCTGCCGCGCCGCCAGGTGCGCGTTCAGCTTATACGTCGTCGTTTGGGAGGCATTTCTTCCACACTGTTCCCATTTGAATCATAACACAATAGAGAACAAGTTTGCTCGTTACCAGTAAAACATAAGACGCGAGGCGTTGATGGGAGCGAGTTATCTCTAATGAACTTGGCCAACTTTTTTATTCGCGAGTTACGCTGATTATGTATGGCATCTAGAGCGATAGCCTTGTTCCAAAACAAAGTAAGTTCGAAGATTTGTAATTTAATATAGAGATAAAGATAAAATAAACTCTGGTTACGAAAAAAAACCATGTTATAATTTTAGGTTTAATCGAAGTACACCTACCCAACGTGCATGACGTCATGAGTCCACGTGTTTTTCACTCATGGAATACCAGGCAAACACGAACAACAAAGAGTGTTTCGTTTGCTCCCTCGTTCACGCTCCGGTACATTGATTGAATGAAATAACGGTTATGGGAGGGGAATTCACGCACGTGGTGGCTGCACCTGCCAGTATCGAATCACGTGTTCGATGGGCCCTCGCTACCAAGGACGCATAAACTTGTGGCGGTCAAAAAATGTGGTTCATAGATTAGGGGAATAATCCTGTTGATTCCTCATAACTCAAAAGTTTTCTTGTAAGAATTATTGACGCCTGAAAAATTATAGGAATCTCGCTGTCTTCGATTTTGAATTACGTAGTTTTTATTGGTTTCTCTCACTCTTGTATAAATTTATGCAACCACAAAGACGCCTGGAAATGAATCCAGTCTGGAGCATTTATTACTGCTGAGCTCTACTGCGATGCCATAACCACGTAAGAGTTAGATAATATTCAGGTTGCATTCCTGGTGAACAAACCTCCGTTTAATGAAGTATAGAGTCTCGCTCTGGAATCGCTCGAATGCCACAAATTCCCTCTAAACTTGATTCCCGAGATTGTGCCTCGCCGCAAAGAATGTAATGCAATCACCACGACTACTTGTTACCTCGTGCACTGCTGCGGGTTTCTGCTGTCCTGGTGCTAGCGTTTGCGAGTTAGCTTTTGTTGTCACTTTTACTTGGATTGTGTGTGTACAAATAAAACTCATGGCCGCCAATAAGGTATCGTTCAAAAACTCGTGGTACCACTTCGATTCTTAACATTTTTAAGAAAAGATTTGTCATCTCTCAAATTCTTATGCTAGCCTGGTGTAGGTGTGAACCAATAACCCTTTTTGTGCTTTCGATATTTTTTACAGACCTTTTTTGTGATCCCAATAATTCATTCCAGGCTTAGGAGCCGTCTATTTTTTTATCCGTACCGTGATCTTTTGAATGAACGACTAAGCCTGCCTGTTTTTTTTACGGTGCAGTGCACCCCAACGGATGTTGAGGCCTCCTTCGTTGTCATGTTATCCTGGTACATGTGGGAATTGTAACCCTTTTGTTCAGCCCACGCAAACTTTGCATGTAAATTTCTATCCGCGGCTTTTAGATACGAACAGACTTTTCGTATATAGAAACAATGAGAACGAAACGGCCCTAGGTGTTGTTAAGTTGTAGTTGTTTTGAACTTTGGGCTTACCTATTATCCTAGTTGACAAAGAAAACTGTTCTCGTTTCGTAAATAAGAGTAAATTGGCGTAATTTATGGACAAGCTCATTGTAGTGACCGACGACGCGCCCGGCGGCGCCCTAGTAAAACGGTAGAATTTTCGTTAACTTTATAACACAGTTTTTTTTTCAATTATAATGTTATTATTACACTTATTTTTGCACTACAAACCTTGCTTTGCGTTTTAAAGCGAAGCAATTAAATCTCCAATAAAGCATAGAAAATCAAGTTTTTGTTTGCGCACTCCATTCAACTTACGTGTATTTTAGAAATGACGACCTCTGTGGCGCGGTAGGCGAAGGTCTGCCTGCGACGCAGGAGGGCGGGTCAATTCCCGCCTCTGGGCAAATGTTTGTACGATCTGCAAACATATGTTCAGGGTGTTCTGGTCGTTTTATATTTATAAAAAAATGTATATCTATATATTGTATTGTAATGTATTAGTATATCAAGTACCCATAACACAAACTCTGCTTAGCTTGGGGCTAGATGATGCTGTGTGAATTGTCCAGCATTATTTATTTATGAATCACATTCTGCATGCAATTACTTAAAACTCCGTTTGCTGTACAATAAGGAAACCTAATACTAGTTGTGTTTGTGAACAATTCATCTGAACTTGTTTTCACTGCCTGAGTCAAAACACGTTTTTGCGTTTACTCTGATAAATAAAAGGTAAATATTATCAAAAGCACAAAATCGTAACCACATGCCGTCTGTTCTGTATCTTCCCTAAGCCATTACCATTTTCCCATCGTTATTGCATTTTGCCAGATAATCGGGAGTATAAAGTTGCCAGCTTACTCCCCCCTCCCAATTTCCGGGATATTCCGAACACGATCGGAATAAGTTGATCCGGAGCTTAAAAACAAACTGATGTTTTCATCTTGCAGGAATTTATGGGAAATGAAGTTTAATTTGAATCTTGCCTAGAGTTGCGGAACGAGAATTTGAAGCTTATAACAAAGTAGGTTATGAAAAAATAATTCAGTAAAAGTGACTTATTTGACCCAGAATGACGTCCTGTACAGTTTTATATCGTGTTCTTGAGTGGAGACCGCGACTCGGAAAACGTAGAGTAGGACGTCCTCCGACCAGATGGGATGACGATTTGCGAAAGACTGCTGGCAGATGCTGGATGCGGCAAGCTGACAGGGCGCTATGGCGGCGCTCATTAGGGGAGGCCTATGTCCAGCAGTGGACTGGTATATAGGCTGATGATGATGATGATAGTTTTATATCATGGTTAGCCGGACATGTTATTTTGAATTATTATTGATTAAACCCAAAGCTGATATTAAAACGTGGGATTATTTTTGAGTTTGTTAAATATGGGTCAAAAATTCAACTCCAGGTCGAGATTGTAAAAAATATGCAAAGACATAATTCCTGCATACTACATCCAAGTAATGTGTGAAGCCGCGGCGAATCTAGTAAGTTGTATCGGTTTTGGTAAAAATTTAGACTGACATGGAGTCCTTGAGGAGGACGCGATTGCTGTGAGAGTAGTAACTGTTTAACATAACAGTTAATGCCCAGCTTGCGTGCTCATCACTAATGTCCACTGGCTGTAGCACCTCCCCCAAGCAAAGGGGTTTTGGCATCATGAGAGTTATTATATTGTTTCTTAGTGAACCGACCAGTTACGATGCTCGCTCGAGTGCAATACAGGACGCGCGGTGCACGCCGCGCGTATACATACAATGAGTGGTAGCTAGGTAGGTATAGCTACATATACATCACATCATCATCATCACGTTTGGCAGGCAGATTGGAAATTGCAATGCAGGTATTAAAATACACGGAAGGTAGTTGCTGCCCTTTGTTTGGCTGGCTCCTTGATATTCACGAACTGAGTTGGACTCAAGGAACCAAAGGAAGGGGTCGATTCTTACGCCGTGACCGACACGGCCTCGCTTTTTGGTTCATGTGAAACTAATGTGTTAATCTATTTGTTGGTTTCAGGCTGAGATCTGGTCGGTGTTCATTGCGATCCTGCGTAAGAGCGTCCGCAACCTGCAGGCGTGCACTGATGTGGCCCTCATCCACCATGTCTTGCAACGGCTGCCGAGGGCCGAGACCGTCGTCGCAGGTACGTAACCAGCCAACATCAACGTCAACATCGGCCTTTGCTAGTCGACAGTTCAATACAGGCCTCCCCTAATTCGCACGATGTGAATAATGCAATCTCAACAGTCCATTGGTTTAGTGTCAATAATCTTTTAAATAACGAAACCAAAACGAAATGTATTAGATTTATTCTACCTGATGTCCTATCCTAAGACTGTAAACGTAACAGTAGAAACTTTAGAAATTGTAAAAAGTACATTCTACCTTAGATATTAAACTCCAATAGGGCTCATAATCTAACGAAATGACTCATTTCTGCAGCGTATGCAGAATGCAGTCAAACAACCCGTAGAAGTAGGCCGTTCGTGCAATCTACACTGAGTTACTAATATACACTTTTGCTTTATAGTGCATTACTAAATTTTCGTTTAAAATTGCACTAACAGTTCTAAGAATTCGTTGAAATGCAAAGTATTAAGTTTCTATCAGTGGGCTGGCCACACGGAACATAAAAAACAAGTGGAAGTGCTATGCAACAAAATTACTATGGGCACCGCTGTCGCCAAACTCACACAAATAAACCCTTAATCTTATAATGCATTACAAAGAAACAATTCGTTTCATTGGTAGTTAAAAGTTTAGTCAAAATTAGCCAACGTCACAGATTAGAAAATAAACCTTGAATTCTACTGTATAAGATTTATTTTACTTTAGCAGCAGAACGTATTTACGCGCTACACTCACCAAACAGCAACTTGACGAGTCAATTCTGCTATTTGACCATAGATGGCGGTATTCACAGTGCTCGCAATTGTAAACTTAATTTCCTTAGTCATATGATTGACATTCGCGTGATAGGTCGCGACTCGACTAAGGCTGCACCAGGTAGCACAATGAACTACTTTATCGATATCGATAGATATTTTGCCACAGATTGTAGGCGACGACGGAACCCTAGTATTAGGATATTTAGATCTAATTACACTCTTATTGTCAAGTCTTCTCGTCATCCATACCGCAATGCTTGAAAACGAATGTTTTCAATCAGTGTGTCCTACCCGTCATGACCTACGGAGCTGAGACGTGGACACTCACGGTAGGGCTGGTCCACCAGTTTAAAATCGCCCAGCGAGCTATGGAGAGAGCTATGCTCGGTGTTTCTCTGAAGGATAGGATTCGCAACGAATACATCCGACAGAGAACCAAGGTTATCGACATAGCTCATAGGATTAGCAAGCTGAAGTGGCAGTGGGCTGGCCATATTTCAAGAAGAACCGACAACCGCTGGGTTAAACGTGTTCTTGAGTGGAGACCGCGACTGAAAACGTAGTGTAGGACACCCTCCGACCAGGTGGGATGACGATTTGCGAAAGACTGCTGGCAGATGCTGGATGCGGCAAGCTGAAGACAGGGCGCTATGGCGCTCATTAGGGGAGGCCTATGTCCAGCAGTGGACTGGTATAGGCTGATGATGATGATGACACTCTTATTGGTTAGTTTATCTTAGTTTGTGTCTATTTAGAGCATAGAAACACTTTTTATAGGAATTTGGTAAGATCGTATTATTACGTAAGTTGAAAATGTACTTTTTTGTTTATGGTCATTTTGTAGCAAAAACAGTACAAAAAGAAATGTTTAGGTCTAAAACTAGTTTTATCACTTGTATTAGGTAAATAGGATAATTAGTTTTAGAGTTTTTACCTTTTTGTATAAGGAAAAATGTCTCTTGTTGAGTTTTGTTAGGTTTTAGTTTTAGGCACTTTTTATTACTTATAAATGTCTAGATATTGTATTTATTTATTGATAAGGTATGTTTTAGGCACCAAGTAAACATGATTTGTAGTATCGATCAAATCAACAGCCGACTTGACTACATCACTAAACGAGTAGCGAAGAACATTAGAGAATAGAAACAATCCAAAATCAACTTTATGCTAATCGCATAAGGTCGATTTTGACTAACCGTTCTATAAATTATTTGGAAATTGTAATAAAAAAAGATTTTATGACAATGCAATGAAATTGTTCCGTGGCTGGCCATATCTGTAGAAGAACCAACAACCTCTGGGGTAAACGTGTTTTTGAGTGGAAACCGCGACTCGGCAAACGTAGGCAAAATTTTTGGAATGAGACTTGCCATGACCCCGAAACAGGTTAAGACAGTAAGTAAAGTAGTGTTCCACAGAGTAAATTCAATATAAGTACGTAAAATAAATAATTATTATAATTAAAATTATGTCTAGTAGCCCATTTCAATTTACTTTATTATTTTCCCGTAGGTACTCAATGAAGTAGGCAGAATATATAAACAAAGTGCCGCATCTATGACGGTGACACCGAATCTTTGATCAGTATCAGAGTCATCAATATTCAGAGCTCTTTGTTTGGTACGTTTTTTTTCAAAAGCTACGTACTGTACTATCCCTATAAATAATATTGTATTTACGTTAAAATTCACCTTGCAACACTAGAAAAAGGAAACGTCCAGTGTTTTCGCTCCACAACGAACCCGGTAGAACTACCTGCTTTATAAGGCGACGACGGGAATAAGTTGAGATAGCAAGGAACGCACACCTCTTGCCATGTTATGCTTGCCTGGTACCCGAGTGATACATTTAACTCTTTTCTAAGCTCCGATATATTTAGAGAACATGTTTCTAATTTGATTGTTTATTCTTTAATTTTTCTTTAATATTATAATAAAAATAGAAGCTTTTCAATGGTGAAGGAATAGTTAGAAGGAAAGAGCAGTACATTATGCGCTTCTGTTAATACGTTTAAAAGTAAAATAAAAATAAACAACTTGTTTCTTGCATGCACCTGACTGGCTAACAAGCTTCTTAGGCGGAGCTTACCAATACACCCTTACGTTTATTTATGGATCTGTGGACTCCTACCTCCTTGATTCGTATGTTTGCCTGGTATTCTTGGGAATCATAAGAATAGCTTGAGAAACTGAACGTCTTCGTAGGAATTTCTGTAGTTTTCACAGGGTGGACAAGATCTTCCCAAGTAACCGTATTTCGTCACACGGTTCTCATGCCTGATTGGTCCAGGGAGAACGTGTACTCTTTTAAAAAAATGAACCTCCTTGGATATTCTGGTTGCCTAGTTGTTCGTGGGATTATTTGATTTTATAAAATTATTAGGTGTTTCTTTGTTGTCTTGCACAACTGCTGTTAATTTTATGACTGCCTAGTCACCTTGAGAATCTTAAAAAGTACTTGAGAATGCCATCCCTTTTGCAAATATTGTCAGGTGGTTTTACAGAAGTTTTCAGAAAACTATTGTTTATTTTTTTACCAAGATTATAGTATCTTTTCAAATGGCCATTGGGTAAAGGTAGTCTTTATTATCCTACCGTACCTAAGAATAAATAAATTTAAAAAAAATTGTCGTGAGAAAAAGAAATTGGTAAGGGCTCCCTTGCTCCCGTATTTTCTCATACACCGTGAAGTTCACACGGCATGCCTTACTACCTCTTCGTAGTTTATGTTCGCCTAGTCACCTTGGGAATCGTAAGAATAGCTTGAGATAAAATGCAGCGTCTTGGGAACCTTCCTTTCTATGGATTTTAATAATAGATTTCAATAAAGAGTTAAATGTCTTTATGATTTTATGGCACTCTAGTCATCTTGGGATTCGAAAGATTTGCGAAACAGTAAAAAAGGAGGGGAAATTATATGCATAGTTTGTACATTAAGTACCAAAAAAAATTACTTTAGTACCTACTGTATAAATGTTCTTTTGTATTCAGCTCTCGTAAAAACATACTGGACTGAAGATTGGATCTTGATAATAAAAAAACATTTTTAGATCACATTGTTCATTACAATTTCTTTGTAGTCAGTAGACAAAAGGAAACGATGGGTATTGAATTGAGATCGATTATAATATCCTGTTTAACAAGGGTATGAATTATGAAGATGTCGTAAGGTTTTCTAAGGCAATTTCTACATGCCAGTCAAGATTATTGATAATTTCTTGTTATTTATGGTCGCCTAGTAAATGGGTGAATTGTTTGTTATTAAGGATACCAGACAACTTTGAAATACTAGATGTTGTAAACCCTACGTACCCACCACCTACTGAACCACTGAATCCAAAAAAGGTTTGCAGGCTGGCACTTAGGCTTTTTTGTGGCTACCAGTTCCACTTGGCACAACTTTTCAACTTCTTGTGACCATCTCGTGCTCCTAATATTCTATAATTATAATTCTATCAAATCTGTTATAGCGGTTTCTCATAATTCCGGCACAAATAAGAAATAAACATCATAATGGAATGATTGAAAACAGGAATTGGTATCAATTTCGTTCCCTCTAACAAGGGTATCAGAAGTAACGAAGATGTTGTTGTTATTAGATGAGGGTTTTTTTGCAGGTACTGGTGGGTTATTAACAAAGATGGTAACTACCATCTTTGTTAATAACCCACCTGCCATTGAGTGATGGCAGGTGGGTGCCTCTACACATTTGAAACACCTCTCTGCTGGGTTAGACGTGTGAAAATAAATATAAATTTTTAGTTTTATGAATGCATGCATTCTTTAGAATGCACATTCTATAAAACTTTTCGTGCTATATGTGTAACAATCTGAGCATTCCAATTGTAGCTTTCTATTTCGCGTGGGCCGTGGACAAGGCAACAACGAAATATCAGGGGTAGAAAGACTTTTAACTACCTACCTGACTACTGAAACCAAGAGGTGGAACTAGCACTTAGGAATTTTACCTGCACCAGATCTCCTTGACACTCTCCAACTTCTAGTTGCCTGGTGCTCCTGAGAAAACTTAAGAAATCAAATATTAAAGTAGTTTCAATGTCTCTTAAGAGCTATCAGAAGCCACAACGTTTATTCTTTGTACTAAAATAAATCAATACGAATCGATGGTAGTAAGATGGTATCGATTTTATCTTACCAAACAAGGATATTAGAAATGACGAAGAAGTAACCATGGGGGCTGGGAACTCAACCGTTATCTTACCCGACATGCTGTTGCTATTCTGTTACATTTTGAAACACCACTATTATACCTGTGATGTTTAGTTAAAGCAAAATAGGTGTGAACCTACGTAAATGTAAAGTTTTGAAAGCTGTCGCAATCCTCTTTTGTTTTTCGTATACTGAGGAAGGCCTAGATTCGTGACGTCAGTCACTGTGGATAACTGTATGAAAAACAAAAGAAAATCGCGCCAGCTTTTCAAAAGATATACTATTACATGTTTAACCACATATATAAATCTTATCATTAGTGAACAATTTTCACTTTCTAAAGAATGCATTTTACAAGTATACAAGTTTGGTTTTGTGCAAGCTGATGTTTGCCTAAAGGAATACTTCACTTTCCATTTCGCAACGTTGTGTTGTGTTCCTAAGGATACTAGGCAACTATAAATTACCAGAAGTTATTAACTACTACTGAAGCCAAAAGTCGAGACTTGCAGGTAGTGAATTTAACTGTGCCACACTCACTTGTCAACTCCCACTTCTAATTACCTGAGAAATCTTAGACCATGATGTGATATATGCCCAAAACAGCATAGCATTCAGATGCTATAAGTATTGGTTTTGTTCTGAACATTAAAAAACAGAAATAATTTTTTTTGTAGTACAAATTACCAATAGAATAGTGTTGCGAAATAACATTATTTCATCTGTGCCTCAAAAATTTGTATCGATTTCATCTTAACAAACAAGAGAACAAAATATGATGTAAAAAAACATAAACGACGGATAATAAACAAAATATTCTCACATGACAGGTTTCCTTTCTTTATTCCGATATCCTACATGGTTTCTTCCAAGTGTCTCTCTACAAATTTTTACTTTTTCGAACTCCTTTGTGTCTATGCTTGCCTAGTAAAGGTGTGAAAATGCGTAACCCTTCTTCGAGATTTATCTTACGGTTCCACAATCTCAAGAATGCCTTTTGCGAACCAAGTTATTTTGTGAAATCTGGTGTTGGCCTAAGACTTAGGCCACTTTTGATTTCGCATTATCCGTAATTTATACTCCCACGAATAGTATCCGTGGCAACTATGAAGTGCCAGGGGTTGTAATCGTAAGGAATAACTACCTGAGTACGGAAACCATGAGGCGGACCTTGCAAGTTTTAAATTTTTGGAGAATCTACCAGTCACACAAAATGAATTGCAATTTGTGTACCACTCATCAACTTCTAGTATCCTGGTGCTCCTGGGAAAAGCAAGAAATGAAAACGTCTTCAAATGACGATTTTTCATTCGCACAAAAATTTCAGAGTGAGCTAGCTATATAATAACGGTGCAAAATTTATAACAATTGATATCGATTTTGTTTTATCCAACAAGGGTGGGTATCAGAACTTACGAAGTTGTTGCATTGCATTTCATTGTATGCTTGCCTTCAGTATAGGTGTGAAAATGAGTCACCCTTTGTCTATTTTGTCTGGATATAAGTTCTGAAGGAAGCATTTAGCAAAACAAGTTTTCGTGCAATCTTTTATGTACTTTTTATAACGCGTAATTTAATTTTTATTCCTTGGGATTTTTATTTACAGGGATACTAGGCAACTATAAAGTATCAGGATCTGTAAAGTATTTCTGCTAAAATAAAAGGCGGGACTCGGGTCCTAAAATTTTTTGTCACCCTCTCTGCTCTTCAGCTTTTGATTGCCTGGTGTTCCTGAGAAAACGTAAAATAGAACGTAACCGAATGGTTTCCATTCCATCATCAAATTAATCTATAAAATAAATTATTTAAATCAAACATGACTAATTATAAAAAAAACTGGACGAAATGAAACGGTGCATCATAATTGGTAACTATTTCGTCCTACTCAGCAAAGATATTAGAACTAATGAAGATGTTGTTAAATGTGCAATAATGCCTTGAAACATCTTTTCAGAATTTCTTTAATCGTTCCTTCATCCTTTCTGCCATATGACTTTTTTTGGGAAATTTTGAAACATATCAGTTCATTAAAGTAATTTATAACGGGATATTTACCATGATTCGATTTTTGAGTTTTTCAATATTTCAGCACAGTTTCATGCGCCATGATCACGGAAGAACAATCAATTCGGTACATAATATACACATAAATATCATAACAGTCTCCAAGATCTTCTTGAAATGGTGTGAATATGAAACCATTAATTGTTAGCGAATGCCACAAATTCCATTCCAGAAAATATTCAATCTTTCTAGACTAGGATATAATTTTGTATTCCGCATGAGGTCATGATATTCACAAGCCTACTAAGCAATTATGAACACTAGGAGATGTAAGTCATGTAACCTTACCTGCCTTTTCAAAAAAAGAGGCGGGGTTCTGAACACACTCGTTTTGGAATTTTGAGGCTTAACAAAATCTCAGAAAAAGTACCACAAAATGGCTTCTGGTAAATATTTTTTTGTAGACAACAGGAATTGAAAGATCAGTGAGGAAACCATTAGAATCGATTCCTCCCGTATAACAAGGGTATCAGAAATAACTAAGATGTTCTAAGACGTGTCATGAAGGCGGGGGATATTATCGGTATGGTGGGGTACCTGCCATCATCGACTTTATACCCAGTAGACTCCTAATATAGGGAGAACGCTTTCAGGTAATACATTAGGAAATAGATCTTATATTAAACCACGCCCTCTAACGTTCGGCCAGTAACGACCAGATCAGTGACCCGTAAACATCTCTGCGCTCGCTTACGAAAAATATCATAATATCCTAGCTGCAATGGCTCCTTGTAGTATAAAATGGTGTGGAAAACAGAGCAAGACCTCAAATTTTAAAACCGATGGAATAACATTTCACATTTAAACTGATTTCTTTCATAAACAGAATAAAATTTTCTATTTCATTGGGTATAAAGTCGATGCCTGCCATCTTACTTTTATAGTGTGTAAGTTTTGAAAAGACTTCTCCCTATCTATGCTTGCCTAGTAAAGGTGTGAAAGTGATGTGATAACCCATTGAAGGTCCATTAAAATAATGCATTCTAAAATACGATGGGCAATAGTCAGATTTTTTTTCGATAAGTACCGGCCAGATATTACTTACAGATATTACTCCTTGATATTACTAGGCTTACAACGCAAAAATAAATTATAAGAAGTTCAAATCATCAAATACAATCTGCTATAAGTATGTAGTTTAATATAGTTGACTATACACACAACTACGCATACACACACTATACATACAATTTACACACATAGTTCTTTGAAAGCTTTTTTTCTACAAGCGTTTTACTACTATAGAACTATTTCTATCTACCTGTTCATCTGGTGCCATTGCTGACTTTCCTATGTTTGACGTCTAAAGAAACCACAAACCACCTTTTCCACTCTATGAATTCTTATTGTTCCTAATCGAACTGAATCTTCAATTAAATTGATGATTTGATAATAATTTTGCCAACAAAGGGTGATTGATCGAGATAGGAAAAATACCAAGCCCTCAGAAGGCATAAGTAAGTCAATACACCTGCTTTACATGGGATGCATTTAAACTCGAGAGGTAGGTCTAGTCATTCATCTATGTATAAAAGATGAATGGTTGGTTGGTAGTGAGTTTTTTCAACGAAGTATCATCGTACCCTGCAAAGAAGGTAACGATGAACTCTACATTGTTATGTTGTCTTGGTACCTATTAGGGCATGGCGGTATTGGGCTAAATGACAATACCGGTAATTTACTGGTATGAAATTTTTAAAACCGGGATCCCGGTTTTTCGGTATTTTTTCGGTATTTCACTATAAATACTAAAAGAGCAGAAAAAAATATTTTCCACTCCATTTAATATTGTATTACACTAAATAAAATTACCAAGAAATGTTATTTGAAATCTGCCTAACGTTTATTGATAATTTAAAATGGTCCTTTCTACATTATAGTCTTTCTTTTACTTAAACAATCAAATCGAGTTTAAATATCTATTAGGATGGCAATGCCTGCTACCTATATCCATGCCTGTCAAATTTGGGAGCTTAGATATTCGCAAAAATGTAGCCCTGACTTCTGTCTATATCACTACCTAGTTGATTTTTTCTTAGAGCCGTCTTATTTGGACCTGGAATTTCATTCAATATTAAGTTTTTAGGCTAATTAGAACGGTTTGGCATAGTGCTTGCCCCAATGCTGCTCCTCCAAAATATCTTTTGTCTTCATGACAATAGGACGGGCTTTTGTGTGAGTTGACACGGAATTGTTTGATACAAACGTGCTCCAGCTGTGCAGATCGTGCCTGTCTCCCGGCCGTTTCTAAATGGGATTTTCCGAATATTAATTGCAAGCACTTCCTACATATAACACTGCCACTTTATGGAACCCGTAACTTTCCATATCTTCAGTTGTGTGCAAGGTGTTAAGCGTCTCATCGATGCCAGTGCAATACTGCTGTCGAATAGCTCATTACGGATTGTCGTGTGTTATAGGGTCGCCAGTCAGATATCTTGCCATGCCATGCCACATCATCGGGCCTTTGTCACCGCTAAAGTAAAATCTACTTTCGAACCGAATGGTATTTTGCATGACGATGGTAGGAAGAGGTCCGACGACGACAGTATGACAGTAGTCCCATGGGAGTTGAGTTGAGAAACCCATTGTGTGGGACGCTACTTCAAGATACTTGCGCCTTTCAATCTTCCCGGACATCCGTGAGGGTTAGTGCGGCGGCAGATTTCGCTTGACGATCTCAGGAGCTGCTAATATGCAGATCTCGACAGATCCTACGCTGCTTAGCCTACTTTCAATTGTAAATACTAATTCCATCTTTTTGTTTGTATTATTTGATTGTTGAAATTACAGGAACAGTACTACTCGTAATGCGCTCCCTGCAATTTCCACGCACACATTGACATTGATTAGAAGTAAAGATTTTACACAATATAAGATGAAACACGGTTTTACACTATTCTACGCGCATTTATTTGTAAATTTACTTTATTTTATAGAACTTCGTTTGACCCCAAACTCACTTGATGAAAAGTGAAGATGTGGCCGACGATGTATCACGAAGGTTTAGAAGATACCCATTTACTTTAAACTTTTTTCTTTAAGACACCTAAGTTGTTATTGACGGGAAAAACAGCAGCAGGGAGCGTGTTCCAAATCCCAGCGGTACGAATGATGAAGGCGGTGGAAAACCGTTCAGTGCGAATGGACGGTATATTCATCAAGTACTAGGGGTATTTGATGAATATACCGTGGTAATGCGATATGCGTCTGCTTGTCCTGGAGTGGAAAGAGGATGCGCGTTGGTTTATCAATTTTTGAAACCATTATAATAAAAACGTAGACTGGCTATCAATTTTACAATCATAAAATGTAATGTTTTATATAGAAGTTGTTTGGTAGGTATTTGTGTAATTTAGAGCCTCCATAAGGGTTTTCTTCACGCATATTTATTCATCATAACTTATTTTTTCAAAATACCGAATTACCGGTATTTACAATTTCAATACCGGTATTCGGAACTGCCTTAAATCGTCCAGTATTACCGGTTTTTCGGTAATACCGAATACCGGTGTCCATGCCCTAGTACCTATGACATTTTACTAATCAGTATAATAATTTTGTGCCTGCAGTTTCGTTACGATTTGTTAGCAAGTGATTTGTTCCCTTTTACAAGTGGCATGTTTGTTTATGTGTTTCTAAATACCATTCATCATCAGCCTATACCAGTCCACTGCTGGACATAGGCCTCCCCCAATAAGGGTAAGGGCAGTAAACATGATACAAAATCATACCGACTTATATCACTGGTCCCAGCGTTCAGTAAGGTATTGGAGGTCGGCTTGAACCATAGACTCTTAGAGTTTGTAACCCAGCGCGATATTCTTACTAACCGGCAGTACGCTTACCGACCCGGTCGCGCCACAACGGACCTGGTACGAGAAGTGGTGTGGCGCGTCTTGAGCGCGCGTGAGGCAGGTCTGCGCGTGGCCTTGCTGTGCTGCAACCTGTCACGCGCCTTCGACACCGCCAACCACTCTCTAGTCGCAGACAAGCTCCGATTCTACGGCGTCCGAGGTCCCGCCGAATCCATCCTCACTTCTTTCATGTCGCAACGAAAGCAGGTGGTAGTGGGTGAAGCGGGCCGAGTAGAGTCGTCCGAGCTAGAAAACGTAATGGGGGTCCCACAGGGCTCGTGCCTTTCGAACACCCTGTTCAGTTTACTGTGGAACGACTTACCGAACACAGTTCGCGACGCAGAGATATGACGCGGATGATGTAGCCGCGGTTGTCACTGCACCAACGTAAAGCCAGTTAGAGCAAACGCTTAATATAGTGGTTGCGAGCCTGGAGGTGTGGTTCAGTGCGAACGGCCTCGTCCTTAATAGAGAAAAAACATGCTACATGAACTTTAGACTAAATGGGGGTACTCCGGGGACTCTTAGAATTATCTGCGGGAGAGACGCCGCTGCAACAGGTCCAGAATACCAGGCTACTTGGATTCATGATAGATAGCTCACTACTTTGGGATATTCATATTGACTGCATGTGCAAAAAACTGGGACGAGCCTGCTTCGCATTGCGAAGGCTTGCTAATACCGCGTCTCGGGACGCAGTCCGCTCGTGCTATTTTGCGACCGTCCATAGTATAGTCACGTACGGGGCGGAACTATGGGCGCGAGCTGCCGACACTGAGCGCGCCTTCGTAATGCAGAAGAGGGCCGTCCGTGCCATTGTAGGTGTCCCAGATGATGTATCCTGCAGGGAATTCTTCGCACAACTAAGAATAATGACGCTGCCAAGCGAGCTCGTTTACCAGGTAGCGCTTTTCACCCACCATAACCTGGACCTGTTCCAGCGTCGTGGAGTGAACCCGAACCGCGCACTCCGTAGTAATGAACACCACTACCTATAGACTACTCACACCCTCACATAAACTACGAAAGTCAGAGAGATCAGTGTACATAATGGGCCCCGCTGTATACAACCGATTACCCGAAAAAATAAGGGATGCTGCTTCCTCCAACATATTCAAGCACCGACTTAAAACTTGGCTACTGGAGAAGGTGTTCTACAGCTTTGGTGAGTTCCTAGAGCTACCTGAGCTGTAGAATACAACCCCGGACTATTTCATTAGGCTTACAAAGTGAGCACTTAGACAACACAAATTGTATACTTACTAGAAACAGCGTTTTTTGTATACAGTAGGTACAGTACAGTATAAAAGTAATTGTAATCAAATAAGAAATAAAGCATGCTACCTGTACAAATCACGAATTATGTTAGTCACTAGTAATAGTAATTAGGGACAAAGTGTAGATCATTGATAATTTAAAATCAATTCAATTAATAAAACGAATAATCTTAATAAATAATTGAATAGAATAAAAATGGTAGATGCATTAATTGAATGAAACGTAATATACAGTGTGGAAATTAAACTCAGGCCCTGGAGGGAAACTACTTAAAATCCTTAAGCTAGCTCATTTTACTTAAAGGAGACATTCCTTTATTTTTAAAAAGAAACAAATCTGCATTAAAATATTTTTTTAAACTCGCTTGCTTCGCCCGGGACTCGAACCAACTAAAATTTAAAAAAATAAACACTCTTTATTTTATTATACTAATCGGTAGTATTAATATTCAGGATAAAGTTTCTCTAACAAACATTTGGTCTTAAAAATAAAAATAATCGTTAAATCTAACATCAACTTTATTTTACTATCAATTTTGTAACACTTAAATTATTTAACTGATAAATTGTTCGAAATGAGCCCCGTCGTTCCGGCTACACAACATTAGTCGCCGTTGAAATTCATTTCTTGTAGCCTTCAGCAAAGTGTTGTGGTGTATGCCCCTGATAACATTTTCTACCGCAATCCTTAGCTCTTGAACGGTTTCATAGCAAGTTTCATAAACAACATTTTTTACATGACCCCATAAAAAGAAGTCCATGGGCGTCAGGTCTGGACTTCTTGCAGGCCATCTAATCGTGTTGTGTTGGAGAGATAACAGAACTGTTACGTGTCTTTTACTTGTTAAAAGTGAACAGTAACCAAATATTTTTTAGAGAAACTTTATCCTGAATATTAATACTACCGATTAGTATAATAAAATAAAGAGTGTTTATTTTTTTAAATTTTAGTTGGTTCGAGTCCCGGGCGAAGCAAGCGAGTTTAAAAAAATATTTTAATGCAGATTTGTTTCTTTTTAAAAATAACGGAATGTCTCCTTTAAGTAAAATGAGCTAGCTTAAGGATTTTAAGTAGTTTCCCTCCAGGGCCTGAGTTTAATTTCCACACTGTATATCATAAGATTAAGTATGTGGAAATGTTTTTTTCTTATTGACTTGTAAATGTATAATTTTACCAATAAAATCTTATCTTGTATCCCCTAATGAGCGCCATAGCGCCCTGTCTTCAGCTTGCCGCATCCAGCATCTGCCAGCAGTCTTTCGCAAATCATCATCCCACCTGCTAGGAGGGCGTCCTACACTACGTTTTCCGAGTCGCGGTCTCCACTCAAGAACACGTTTACCCCAGCGGTTGTCGGTTCTTCTCGAAATATGGCCAGCCCACTGCCATTTCAGCTTGCTAATCCTTTGAGCTATGTCGATAACCTTGGTTCTCTGTCGGATGTATTCGTTGCGAATCCTATCCTTCAGAGAAACTCCGAGCATAGCTCTCTCCATAGCTCGCTGAGCGACTTTAAACTGGTGGACCAGCCCTACCGTGAGTGTCCACGTCTCAGCTCTGTAGGTCATGACGGGTAGGACGCACTGATTGAAAACTTTCGTTTTCAAGCATTGCGGTATGGATGACGAGAAGACTCGACGTAGTTTCCCAAACGCTGCCCAACCTAGCTGGATCGTCCTCTTGGCCTCGAAATTGTTTTTAACCAACCGCAGAATCTGCCCAAGGTAAGTGTATTCGGAAACAATTTCGAGAAGGTGGCCATGTACGACGATCGGTCCCGGATCAATGTGGTCATTGATCATGACCTTGGTTTTATCCAAGTTCATACCAAGACCGATGCGCCTAAATACCATTACTAGACCATAATCTAAGAACCATAACTTAAATATTGTCAACTATAAAAACGAGTATAAACTCCGCAAATAATAATATCCGCAATAATAAAAATAAACAAAAAATGTATGCTGCAGAATTCTTAAAGAATTTCCAATATTGTCCTTCAATAGGATCAGAATCTTTTGTGTATGCTCAGTCAATCCTGATTAAAATTCTTAGGAATACTTAGCTACCAGAAAGAAGAGGAGGTAAATAAATAATTTTCTTGAAAAACAGGCGGCTATAGATTCTTATTGTAGTGATTTGGAAACTGACTTTATTCGTATTTATTAATATTCTGAAAAATATTAGGGTTTTAGAAGATACAAGAACGTGACAAATATTGACAAAGTTGGCTGATCCAAAATACATGACAAAGGCTCGGCGAACTTTTGTGATACAAACGATGGCTCCGCCCTTCCTTCTGAATGTCATCAAAAATAAATTAAAATGTTGGTTTTTGATATTTTCTTTAGACTCATAGTACCCTAGTCCTTATGAGAGTCATGTGTAACAATATCCTCATCGTGAAAAGATGGATACATCACAAAGAACCGTTTCATTTAGCCGTTTGTCTTAAATTAGATGAGACAAATAGGTAGAATAGGAATATAAAATTGGAGTACTTTTTAAACTTTTGAAGACATTTCGTTTCTAAACATCATTGTTCGGGGGATACCTTTTTCACAATTCATATGGATTTCTCAGGTTTACCCAGGTGTCATCATCATTGCCATAGAGGCGAAACACCGAACCCTACAAATTAAACGCAATTTTGTAAAATAATTAACGGGCTTATGAAACGTCCCTTGGCATTTTTAAATTTTTCGAGTGTTGGATCAATATCATCCTTATGGTTTTCGAGCTCCTGGTTTGATTGAGAATGAGGAATTATACTAATTACTCCATCATAAGTTTGGTTGCATCATCATCACATCATCTTGTAAAGATCTTTAAGATGTTTGATTTTTCAAAACACCATCTTAGAGATCCCAGTAGATCTCCTGATCTACTTGGGAACTCTAAGATAGCAAAATGCTGTCTAGGAGGTTAAAATACTAGGCCTTTAAAGCAACTCCTGAATACATCAATACATCCTGGGAATGGGAAACATTTTTGTTCTGTTGTTTCTGTTTAGTTAGTTATAACTCTTTCAAATAATAACTGAAAAAAAAAAACAAATACTACTTCTTTGGTTGTACTCATTTAGGGGCACACATGGTTTTTATGACTGCTTTCCATAAACCTACCGATGCCGAGTTTGAGGATTTTTATACCGACAAAAAAATCTATACCTGCAATGACCTTATCGGGATTTAGACACACCCCTCATTTTATTTTTCATCTTTATCGAACGGAAAATATCTCCTTCGTTCGTATGCGAGCCTAGTCTAGGTGTGAAACTATAATCCCTTAAAAAGCCCTGGAGACGCAAACTACCTTACCTAAACACTCAGTTTAGCATAACTATTTTAAAATAATTCCTTCTACTTAAAAATAAACACATTCAGCCCTTCCGAATCTCGACAAATGGATGGCTCCTCAATCAATCATGCTTTATTTAAAGATAACTTGTTGTATATCTTTGTTAACAAGGTTGGGTCGAGAAACAAACAACGCAAAATACACATACTCGACATCCAAAAATACAAGAGATAATATTTCAACAACCCATCAAAGATAAATGAAGCCACGCCCTCGAATCAAAAAAACGTCAGGTAGAATTAAGATTTCTCAGAATATGCCCGATCGTTATAAAAATACTACCTTGTCACCTTCTCATCCCTTCTGACAGCTTGGTATCCTTGGGAATAAAAAATCACTTACGGGAACAGGTTGTTGGAATAAAAGTTGTATCACTCACAAGAAAGCTTACATAGATTCCTGCTGTTTATCCAACATCCTTGACTTCTGTTAGCTTGGTATTCCTGGGAAAAGTAGAGTTGGTTCGGGATTTTGTTCCGATGCAAAAATGCACAATGCCTCATCTCTATTGGATGAAAATGTTTCTAAGCCAAGAATGTGTCCTAAACCTTGGGATGTTTTGAACGTAAGAATTAATATGCAGTATCGTACGTAAAATATGTAAATACAAAGTAATACGATCAACCTCCTATTTGCCTTTTTATAAAGTTTGTTGAGTCTTTTTTCAAAGCTCATTTTTACGCAATATCTGTTGAGCGTCGTCGCCTGGCATAATGTTATAGCCGTATGCCGCCTTTTTGCGGTTTATTTTATGCTTGTATTATCCCTTTTGTTAAACGTTGACTGATATTTTTCGTTAAACCTTGAGAGGTGGGAAATTGCGATTTTGTCTAAGGCCCGTATTATTAGTCATTGACCGATGCTTGAGTAATGTTTTTCTATGGCAGAAACGTTACTCAAGCATAGTTCAACTGAGCATAATTTGATTGTACCTGCCTTAGATTCGTCTTCATAACATGATTCAGTATCCGCTCTATTATTATAAAAATTAGCACAAACCGGTAATTGCGAATCCAAAAAATCCAAAAATAAGACTTTTTAATTCGCATCGTGTCTTGTTATCAAACGCTACTCGCCCAGTCCTTCACTTCACTGCCTTTTTATTAAAGCCTAGTATTCAGATTTTTTTCATGTCACCTGAGAGAAACGGGGTCAATGTGCCTGGGGGTGAAATGAGCAAGCCAAATGGGATGGCGAAACAAAGCTTTGTGGTTCAGGTTTTTTTTACCTATGACGAAGCGGATTGCAATGCTTGCCTTATTTTTTATTATTCTTCTATTGGTAGCATTTTGAAAATATGTAGTTGGTTTATTGGCAAAATAATGGTTGGAGGCGCCGGGTATCGATCCCGGTACCTCTCGCATGCTAAGCGAGCGCTCTACCATCTGAGCTACGCCCCCTGATACGTATAGTAGTTAAAAATATGGCAGCAAGGCATAAAGTTCAGCGTATCATTTCGTAACACGCTGAGTGTGACATTGAATTTTAATAAGCCGGCGCGTAACACAAGTCAATGTAAAGCCTTTCACTTGACCATTTTATAATCGAACAGTTAACAGTTGTATAAGATCTCTTAAAGTCGCGAGAAGAACGCAGTGCAATTAATCAGTTTTGCAGAATAATACTCGTACGCAAATGTTTAAAATGAAGGAAATTACAGGCGCTGCTTATCAATCCCGGTATATCTCACATGCTCTAGCATTATGTCGGTTAATAAATTGAATTTATTGGTATTTATTTAATTTAACTACATATTTAACTAATATTTACACGTCAACACTACTATCTGACTTTAACAAATTAACATAATAATATTTAAAATTTTCGGAAAGGGAAGGAACAAATTATACAAATACTCATCAGCCTTGAAATTTGAGCAGATTAGACATCGATTTTGGACTGGTATTTTTTTTAAGTCTACCTATCAGAATATAAAATATGGCTTTGTTTTGTGTTCTTGAGCACGTGCGGCTATTTAAAATAAACCTGCCGCGGGGCATTTTAAATAGTCTTTTGGTCGAACAGAGGCTACAATTCAACATAATTATCAACCGGGGGCGTAGCTCAGATGGTAGAGCGCTCGCTTAGCATGCGAGAGGTACCGGGATCGATACCCGGCGCCTCCAACCCTTATTTTATACATTTACTTATGAATCAATAACAGAACGAAAAAACCTTCTATAAAATTCACAGCAAAATCTGTTGTTGTGTTGTGTGTGGTGTGTATTTATGCAGCGTATTTTATCGTTCTATATTTTAAAGCTACAGAAGAATACAGACGACCTAGCTATTGCTAGCATATATAATGAGAGATTTTTGTAAGGAACAGTATCTTGCCGGTGCATTTAGATTGTCTTTTTAAAGACGTAGTTCTTACGTACATGTTAATAAACTGTTTTATGTGCGCATACAGCACCTTTTACTCTATTTTATTCATTTAATTCTTGGAAAGATCTGATTTTACAAGGATCATAACGAATCCAATAACCTCCAGTAGAATATTTAACTCTTCTTGTTTTTCCAACTCGCTGTCACAAGTCGTAATAACTCCGAGTTAATCGCACTAAGCATTTTAATATCTCACCGAAGCTGCTTTACATCGGACTTACTGCTCGGGTGCCATTTTGTTTTAACTTGAACTAGAAGTGTTGGCCAAGTTGAGGTTTTTTTTTATTGTCTGGTATTGGTTTCGGTATGAACCAACCTTTCACTTAATTAAAAATGCAAAGTTCTGGACCAAACGCAATGGCATCTAAAATTTATAACAAAATACCGGAAGTACTAAAAGACGAAGAAAAAGACAAAATATTTGAAAACAAATTAAAAAAATACCTCTTAAATAAATGTTACTACAATTTAAACGACTTTTTTAATGACAAATCTTAACAAAAAAGAAAACCACCTATTAATAATAACTATTACTATACCTAACTTCATACATTGATAACTAAAAACAAATATTTAATACCTACCATCGAGCAAGATTTCTAAAATATGATACCTGCTTATCCATAATATTACCTTATCAGTTGAATTACATTTTTCTGCTAAAAACTAACTAAAGATTTTTCTAGAAACCTGGTCCGCTTCCACCCTCGATACCTTTTGCTACGCCCTATTTGGGTACCATTGTGTCTCTTGAGCATTACCTTAATACCTAATAATAAGACCTGAATATGTACACAATGATTGCAATGAAATAAATGAATATGAATATATTTTTTTTGTTATGTAAATATATTTATTAATAGCCTACATAACCTCAATTTTTTGTAAAAAAAAAAAAAGGATAGACATAAGATTTCGCGTTCCGAGCGGGATAGGGCATAGCAACGTAAGCCCAAAAATAAATTTTTAGCTCATTATCTATTAATTAGGACATTATTTTAAAAACCCAAAACATATAAAATGTTTTTTATACTTAGTTCTATTACCAATTGCTTATTCTCGATATCTTTACTTCTGTATTGAGAAATTAAGGTTTTAGTAAAAATTTAGAGAACACTGCGATTTTTTTCTATAAAAAAAGTTTATGGAACAGTGTTTTCCAAACATAATATGATCGATAGAGTAAGTCCTACTTGTTCCTGGACTCTTTTTCCGCAACTAGGCCACAGGTGGGCCCTTTTTGCGTTTAAGTCCTAACTTTACTATATATAAATTACAAAGTTAAATATTGAGTAGTTTGGAATTGGAAGATATAGAGATTTGACGGAGTTGATCTGAGGTAGGCCCTTAAAACTCACTACTATTGTGTACGGAACGAATCGGACAAAACGTCTCACTGGTACGGTTTTCAGAAATACAGTAGTGGAAGAAGGTGGCCATATAATGTGTTTACTTTGACAGCGAAATCATTGATCTAATAAACATTTTTATAGCCATGTTGTGTTTATTATAGTTACCAGTCTTGCCTAAAGCAGAAGAGGTCGACTACAATCCCGTTTGGATTACTCGGGGATTAGTAAACGGCGTGAACTCCTCACCCGGTTTATTTCCTGGTGCAAAGCGATGGAAGTTACCGGGACAGATGGACTTTGTGCTTTGTTTTACAAAATAAATAGCAGGCTTCGCCCGGACTACGAATGGATTATTTTTGGATTAATTTACACATAAAGTTTGAGCTCAGACCGCAGGAAGAGTAAGCTACTTGGATAAGCCACTGCGCCAAGCTATTCTATATGAAATAAAGAACCAACTTTGTTCCAACTGTCAGGAATAAAGCTTTAAACGCTTTCTGGTAAAAATAAAATAATATTCTACGTTAAATCTGAACACACTTGAAATAAAACATACCACGTCCTTTCTCTTTTTTACGATTTACAAAACGCGTGAATTATTGCGATTACGCACATATCCAATGTAAAAGCGCGAATCGCTCGCGAATTCCACCACCGCTTCCATATTTATGTAGCCCTGGTATTTTCGGGCGGAATAATTTACATGATTATCGCTGTAGCGCGCCGAATGTACCCGAACGAATGTAGGTAAAACGAAAACGAATTACGCGGGGCGACATTTTGCTGAAAATTAAGTTTTTGTTATTTATTCTCAGCCGTCGCTGTCCCAATGCAGGAATGCAGAAATGCAATTTTTGAATGTATAAAAAACCTTCCCTAGTATACAAAATACAATCTACCAATGTATCTAATTGCATTTCAATAATTTAATACTGTGTTTTATAATTTAATTAATATATTGGATGACTAATGACTAATTTTATATTATCATTCAATATTAAGTTCAATATTGGATGTATATATTTTTTTTATGATGATTGTAGTTTATTTCATATATTTCATATTTCGTTTATTGCATCATAATTATACAGGTGTGGTAGTTACATGAATATTTTACTATTCTAACACACTTAGTTGGTAACCTATAACTATGTACCCGGTCCGGGTGTGGCAAAGGCAAAAGATGGCTAATTTACATTATTTCACATTAATTATAAGTAGTCTTATCGTCAAAAAATTCATAAAGCGTATAATAACATTTTTTTATAAGTATGGTCTTTAATGATCTATTGAAATTAATGTCAGATGTATTCTTTAAATCGTCAGGTATCTTATTATAATTTTTTGCCGCCATTTTATTTACTTTATAGAGTAAACACTTAAACTATAAATATATTATATATTATATATATTGGATTGTTGGAATGTATTGTGTCAGGCATGAAAATTTACTAAGAAAATGACATTGAGAATTGAATTTTGAAATGAAAGACAGACAGACAATACCTCTCTATGATATATGCATTTATACTCATTATGTTTCTGTATCCATGCAATTTCAATATCACAAAACAATAAGTTATCAATTTGGTCAAATGTCGGTAACGATAATGACGCAGTATAATTATCATAATTCAAATACATTATGTATGGGTAGATGATACGCATTATGTAGGTAGATAATCAATTAAGGCGCTAATTGATGCTGGCTGCTTAAACAGGCCATGACGATCTCGGCGTAAAAATCGACCCCTCCAGCTTAACCCGTGGTTGCTACGGGAACCTGCAGGGCTGCAGGTTCCTTCTGTGTATTTTATGTTCTCCATAACGACCAGCCGTCTGCCTGCCAGGCGTGATTGATGAGGCACGTCCAGCACTGGACGAATGTGTTCTGAATCGTCGCTAAAATAGTGATGATAACAGGGTAGAAAAAGACGAAAATAGCAACTCTAAGGTCCGTATTATTAAGGCGGCGATAGAGATGTGAAATGAATGGGCAAATTTGGGTTATATTGAAACAATTTTTCTCCGTCAACTATATCGATAAGGCTTTGAAAAAAAAAAACCCGTTTCGAAAATAAAATAAAAAACTATTTTAAATACCAGAAATAATTTTGCAAAGTACCATCTGTTTTCTTAGTTTTTAAAATTTTTCTCCAAAACTACTCTAATCACAAGATTTTTTTATTTTCATCACCATATTAAAGCTTGCTCAGTCATTGAGCTATTTTTGAGTAACGCATTTCTATGGCATAAACGTCACTATGTATAGATAGATCTATTACTGAGCAAGCTTCTATAATACGGACTTTAGAGTTTTTTACCTACTAGGACAATGGAAGTATTACGTTTTTAGCAATATTAGTTTTAAGTATGTTTTGACAGCACTTTAATGGAGCACGTTACATAATGTACGGGGAACATAGTTTTAACCTTAAAATGATTAAATTTTCGAAATTGTCCAATTAGGCAGGATTGCCGGAATTTCATCATAATATTGATGATGCAAATACATACTTTATTTGTCGTATCTAGTGATAAGCTACAAAGCTATTAATATTGCAATTAGAAATAATTGCTTGCAGTTAATTAATGATCTATTTAATTGAATTATGGCATACCTAAACTACCAATAAATTTAACTGTATTAGGTGTCTCTATTTTATTAATACCTAGTATTTATACTTTCATCGCCCATGACGCACATCCCCACGTAGAACTGGTCTTCGCAGCAGCAGTGAAGCGCCCGGGCGAGTCGTACCGCTTTGACTAGGCAATGAACTATGTTTAAAACTTTTATCGCCCACGACATACATCCCCCGTTAGAGCTCACCGTCGTCGTCGCAACATTGTGACTCGCAAAGGCTGGGCAGTGACCGGGTTGACTCCATAGTTACCATTTTTTATCCATTCACATCTGGTCAAAAACACTAGTTTACCTTAGAACTGCACTTTACGCAGAAATCTTTCACGGAAGAATGGAGGTTGTCTTTGGGATGTCATCAAACTATGCAAGCCCAAACTCAGGCACCAACTTTTCAGTCTGATTCAACTATATTTTGACATCAAGAAAACGCCTCATGGAAATGATCACAGTGGACCACCGGTTTTTAGTGTGTACTTACCTTATCCCTTATTGTTTCAGATCTCCTTATCGAGATGCTGGGAGTGCTGGCCAGCTACAGCGTCACTGTGAAGGAACTCAAACAGCTGTTCAATGCGATGCGAGCTGTCAATGGGAAATGGGTAAAAACAAAATTTATCGCCCGCGTTTTTTTTATAGAACCTAATCGTTTGATAGTTATTCTGCTATGACTAGAAAAATTCGGGCTGGAGACAAATGTCTGTGTGAAATCGCAGTCAAATCGATTTATTTTGTTACGACCACTTGAAATATAAACAATTAATACACCTTACTTTAATCGTTTTACTGAATCTTTAGTTGCACCGAAGTTTTGCCCCTAATCAACAAGTTACTTTGAAATTCTCATTTAAACCTTGTCGATTGAATTTAACCATGTCGGCTGCAAAAACGAATTAGCATGCCCCTAAAGCAAAACACCATCAATCGTGTCCCGATACCGACATAGCACCAAACGCCCCCGCAAAACAGCACCGACCTACCAGGGTCACATAACCTCCAGGATATAACTCGAACTCGAGCCAACGCAGAGAGAGCCTCGCAATTACTGGTAGCTTTTGAAATCTGCATCGTTTTATCCACCTGGGTAATTAGACGCCGCCGGCTGAATAGTTACTTTGTGTTTATGCTCGCCTGGTAATTGAGATTGGCTCTTTGGCTTCTTTTTCAGCCTCAAATGGCTAATTAGGGTTTTAGCTGCATTCGTCTAACTATGCTGTGTAATTTTCTTCTCCATTTCATTTAAAGCATTTAAATGTAAAACTAGTTAATTGGTTTTCATTTAATCCGCTGTGTTGTTTGTGGCGCAGAGCTGTAATATGTAACTGGCTCAAGTTTTTCTTGTTTCAGCAATTATAATGGCAGCAAGTATACATGGTGGCTTTTTGAGGGGAGGCCTATGTCCAGCCGTGGACAAATATAGGCTGATGATGATGAAATGCCCTATAGGTTTTGTGTGCATGTGATTCCATTAGAAAATTTAAAAATGTTGGGCATAAACGGCTGTAACTTTTGATCGGGTGACTTAAAAGTTTGATTTATATAGCGGCTCCCAAGAGGAATGAGAGTATATGAATGAAGTGAATTTCAACTCGTTACCTCCACGAATTCCTTTCTGAGAAAAGAGGGTTGACAGATACGGACAATTATTCATGGAGTTTTTGTTTTCTCATAAATCGAGGTCTTTTCTCATAATCGACTCCTTTGACTGATTTGGCCATCCACCCTAAAACCGTTATAGTTCGTAAAACTTCTTGCTCTCGTGGTAATGTAGCTCTAGAATCGTATATTATAATAAATAAATAATCTGTAAATAATACAGAGGAAAGCCGCTGCCCTTCTTCTGGTAGGTCTTAGTCGGCTGTTGCGAGGGGCCGAGTTACAGGGGTCCATTCTAACGGCGCGACCGTCACGGCTCTTTCTTTAATTTGACGTATTGTTGTTGCAGCCCCGCCACTCCGCGAAGCTGCTGAACGTTCTTCGTCAGATGCCGCACCGGAACGGACCTGACGTGTTCTTCAGCTTTCCTGGCAGAAAAGGATCCGTAAGTATACTGTTTGTGAGGTTTCTATCATCAAGCTCGCAAGGCGATCGGTGGAGCAAAGGAACATCTGATTAGTGGCCAAGAGGGCGAAAGAAACGTCAGGCAAGCTACGCGTCGCGGAGCTTTAAAATCAACTCTAATAAGTGTTTTATTTTTTCTAGATCTAAGAAGACTCTTGGGCACGTCACAAAAATCAAATTAATACAAGTAAAACTAGAAAATAAAGTGATCACTTTGGTTTCGTTCTATTCAATCTTTTAAAGTTACAGTAAAGAAGCGAACAAGAAACCTTTACCTTGTTAGATTGTTAGTTTTCGAGTTGGAGCAAAACTCATCACAAAATGTTTTATTCTAGCTAGATTATCTGATTATCTTTTTTTACAAAGGATATGTTTTACAATTTGTTAGAATTTGTTTATTGATAGTTTTTGAATAGAATAGAATACTTTTTTATTGGCTCACACACACATACACAGTACACAGAAAGATAAAAAAAAACATAAAAATAATTAATACTACTTAAATAGTGAAGTGAACCAATAAGGTCCTGCCTCAGCTTAATGTTGCTCCACAGAAAGTTGAGCAACGCTGGTTTTCTGCCAGAACCTTGGTGCACGCGTGTCCACACGACCAAAAAAAAATTTTGCAACTCTCTTGGATTTTTGTTGTAGAAGCGTATACATTGCCCTCTACAAGATATATTAATTTTGTGTAGCAGTTGTGAGTGAGTTTATTGTTATTTTTAGTATTTAAATTATGTTTGTTAAATGAAGGCGGCTAGCAAAGAACCGTGGTAGATGATCCAAACTTCGGGGGGCCTATGCCCAGCAGTGGGTTAAATCCAGCTGCGTATGATGATGATGATGAAGTAGTGTTTGAAGAACTTTGTGGCACTCAAAGTTCTTCAAGAGGGATGTAAGTCAGCCTGAAGCGGAGAAGGTTCAATAATTTCAAGTATTCATTCAAAACATTATCTACATTTCAATTATTATGATTACTTTTGGTTTAGAAATGAAGCACTTTTAGTTCGAGAATCTTTTCTAGCTTAAATTCGATCTCTTATAAACTAAAGAAGCTATTCCTGGAATGCCTACCTAAAAGTACAAAAGCCAAAAGAAGAATTAGTTAATTTTTCAAGGAACCCAATAATGAAATAAGTCGCTTTACCTTCCCAAGAAGCATTTTATTAAAGGTAGAAACAGGTTTATTGAAGAAGTATCATAAAAATGTGTTTTAAATAAGTTGATAATAAAAAATATTCGACTTAAAATCTGCAACAAATTATTAAGCTTTTTTATACGCGTATAAATGTAGCTAGAGTTTTAAAAGCAATTAGTTCATTGAAGTTGCCTGCAGTCCAATTAGCAGAGGGATAATTGGCGAATATCCAATAGATGCAGATGCTTGGCGGGTATCCAATAGATACGGATGTTTTTATCGTACTCGTGAACACTTGCCAATTCAAGATAATGGACAGTGTTTGGAATGTTGGGTTTTTGAGTGGTCGGCTGCTCAACGCGGTGGCTCGGTAGCCAAATAAAAACCTGTTTTGATCTGTATTCAGCAGTGGGCGACTGAAAGTCGGGCTGTAAATTATGATAAAATTTGTTTATTTATTTATTGTTCCAAAAAAATCTACAGCACTTACAATTCAAACCATAGTACATTTTATAAAAAAAAACTTTATTGAAGTGCACAAGTTTGTTAATTTGCAGGGAGAGATGTGTGGCTGGTTCTAGATCTGAGAAAACAAACAGGCTTCTTTTTATATCAGATAAATGCGTTCCAAGCCTCTCAGAAGCTAGGAATACATAATATTATTTGGGAAAAATAAAGAAACAATACCATCATCATCAGTTTCTCGTTGCATCTTGTTTTACTCGTCTAACATCTAGGAAATCAAATCAAAATATCTGTAATCTATCTGTAAATTACTGTAATCTTCCATATATGTAATTGAAGTAAAAAAGAGTTGGAGGCGCCGGGTATCGATCCCGGTACTTCTCGCATGCTAAGCGAGCGCTCTACCATCTGAGCTACGCCCCCGGATGATGGCCTCGGCGAACTTGAACCAGTATTCAGTCACACAGTAGGTTTTAATATGTAGAAGCATCAGCAAGCACAAGGACCTTGCGTAAGTTGGTCTCGGCACATAGCGTTCACCTTTCACTCGACACGCAATATAAAGTGCCACAGCCTCAGCTGTGGCCAACAGAATAGACACCTGCCCGGTGTCTATTTCGACAACAGACAATTTCTCAAAATGAAAATATAGTAGTATACTTAGAATACTTTGAAAACTAAAATTTTAAAAGTCTCTTTTTGTTGGACTGTCTATTTCGTAAATAGGTACTTTTGTTTGATTTTCAGAATTAGACAAGATTAGACGGTTGAGTTAAAGGCAGGTGTTATTTTATTTCATGAATACAATGTATTTTTGGGAACAAAGGTCTCTTTGTTTCACTACAACCATGTCACACAAGAATACGTTACTACGAGCATGTACATCATATATTACTGATGCCTGTATATTCTTCATTTCAGTCCCAAAAAGGCGTCGTTATTGTGAAAAACATTTCCATCTAGATTTGTGTGTAAATTCAATAGCACCTGGCTCCAGGCTATATTTCACAGCAATGAAGAGATACAGCCGCCATTACCGCGTTATTTATAAACAACGCGCATATTTCACAAGCAAGTCCTCAGATGGGGGTAAAAGTTTACGTCATAAAAGATGGAAATATAGAGAGTAAGCTACGGGTTGCAGTCGCCGATGGTGATAACTTCACCATTGGCAGTGCCAGTAACGTACATATGTAGGTAACTGCCATCTAGTACCCACCATAACACAAGCTCAGTTTAGTTTGGGACTAGATGATGCAGTGTGGATTGTCCGGAATTATTATATAATTTAGTTATAAATACAATAAGTATAAAATGTAATTTCTTATGCATTGAGTAAACCGCTTTTATTTTGAGTTTAAAAACACTGTCAATTTTATATATTGATGTTCATGAGGTGTCGTTCGTCAAGCAGTTCCTTAGTTTATTGTCTGATGTAAATTTTACACCCCAAGCTCCGATACTAGCCAGTTTTCATTCGTTTGTTTCATCTCTCTGCTTATCAAATAAGGTCCGCATTCCCTGAGCAAAATTATGTTCGACCTCTGACCTACTCATTATTTATACAACATGCTCATATTTAAGGATATTAATAATCATAACGCGCGCCGCCGGGAGACTAAAACGTATGAAAAAACTTTATTTAATTATTTTTGCTTTATGGAATGTTCGAAGTATTAATTAAGGGAATGGAACGGCTAAAAGGGGAAATATGATTTTTCGATGAAATCTTTTTGTAAAGGGACATTTTGCAAAATAAATTGTCGGTGATTCAATTTAAGAAGGGGCGTTGTGTTGTTATGAGAACGCTTTAAACACTAAATATGATATGTCTATTTTACAATATCTATTAAAACAAATTATAAATGGAGGATTCTTTTGTGAAGTCTTATGTATCCACATTTGGGTAAAGGCCTACGCCGCGCCGGTGTATTGCCCACTGCTGGGTACTTGTATACCGAAGATTGTGTCAGCCACCACCTATGTATCGCAGGGGAGAAGATCTTGACACACCTATGTATCACAGGGGGAGAAAATGTTGCGCTGTCCGAGACTCTTCTACATACCTATGTATTTAGTACTAGTTTCTGCCCGCGTCTTAAGCGTTGCTTAAGCTTAAGCGTTGCTTAAGCTTAAGCGTTACGCGTTGTTTAAGGTAACTGGTTTCTGGGATAAAGAGTAGCCTATGTATTATTTAAGGCTTAGAACTACCTATATGCAAACAAAAACAGCTGTGTCCGTTCAGTAGGTCTCGCCATAATCAACACACTTGGCAGGCGAATCGGATATCGCAGGGGTGTTGACTTAAGTATTACTAGTGATACCTTATTTAGACATCGTTTAACACAGTCCTTTCTTCAAAGCTCCGATGCCAGCTGCAAAGCCAATTAACTCGTGCAATGTAAAGACAGAGTCGCTGTAGTTACTGGCGCCATCTGCTGCTTGTTCCTACGCTTGGGTGGCAGTTTCGGACTCCGAATATATGTACTACGAATCCGAATTGTAAGTGCAATTTCGAACTTAGAATTTCATCCAAAGAGATAGTTAAACACTCCGAATTCTTCAAACTCGGTCGTTATGGTTTTCTTTGATATTTCGGACTCCGATTAAAACTAACCTAACCTACATATGAGACTATAATATTATCTCTCGGTCTTTGTTTTAAATCCGTGTTATAGAAACGCCATACTACCTATAGTGCGTAAGCCGTCGCACTCTGATAAACTCTAAATAAAACGTCAAGTGCGAGTTAGACTCGCGCATCAAGGGTTCCGTACAAACTCCTACTCTTTAGCAAAGAAATCAGTCAAATCCAGACGAATAAGGCACAATAATTTTCTGATTTGATAACGATTATGACGTAACTTATTTAGTCCCTCTAACTATTGGCGTCTCGAGACTAAATAAGTTACGTCCAACCCTAGTGTAACAATGTACTATTTTGTATGAATAAACCACAAATTTATGGTTTTCTGATTTTTTCCTTTATTCGTGCTATAAGTCATTGCTTCTTGCCAAATTTCATGGTTCTAGGTCAACGGAAAGTACCCTACAGGTTTTTGGTCCATGGCAAGATTCGATTTTTTTTTTGTGAATATACTAAAAATTTACGGTTTTCGGATTTTTCCTTTTACTTGTGTTATAAGACCTAGCTTCTCACCAATTTTCATGGTTCTAGGTCAACGGGAAGTACCCATAAGGTTTTTGGTCCATGGCAAGATTAAAAAAATATTTTTTCCGTGAATTTTGTGTAGTAAATTAGTTATAATGTTAGCAGATAGAAACACATCTCAAGTAATTTAGTCAGCAACCTGTAGCGATAAGTATTATTAAGCTTTTAATCATATTTGAGTACAACGTAGTGGGCTATATTTACACTAAATTTATTATGTTATTCTTATAATTAAGTTTAAAATATAGTTGTTTGTTGTGCCTGTAATAAATAAAATAAAATAAAATAAAATAAAATAGAATAAACTACAAATTTACGGTTTTCAGATTTTTCCCTTTATTTTTGCTATATGACCTTGCTTCGTGCCAAATTTCATGGTTCTAGGTGAACGGGAAGTACCCTATAGGTTTTTGGTCCATGGCAAGATTAAAAAAATATTTTTTCTGTGAATAAACTACAAATTTACGGTTTTCGGATTTTTTCCTTTACTTGTACTATAAGACCTTGCTTCTCACCAAATTTCATGGTTCTAGGTCAACGGGAAGTACCCTATAGGTTTTGTGTGCATGTGATTCCCTTGGAAAATTGAAAAAAAAAATAGACATAAACAGCTGTAACTTTTGATTGCGTTGACTTAGAAGTTTGATTTATGTCGAGGCTTCAAGAGGTTACAAGCCTGCGTATATGATGTGAATATCAACTCGATAACCCTACGCGTTTCTGAGAAAAGTGGGTTGACAGACGGACAGACGGACAGACGGACAACAAAGTGATCCTATAAGGGTTCCTTTTTTCCTTTTGAGGTACGGAACCCTAAAAATGAAAGTTCCCTGAGAACCAGGATACTAGTCCTGCCGAAATCGAAAATTTTTGGTAACATAGTAAAGAAAATAATATTTAATTCTCTATAAATAGTGTTTGAATTAAGTACTCTTTATTTGGGTGTTATAGAGGTAGAACAAACTCAGGAGCGATCGGTATTAATAACAAACAGGTTATATTACGTAGTTCGAAAGAAATCTTTAAATCCGGTAATATTTCGAAGAGTCCCATCTCTGGTGCAGTCTGCGGATATTATAATAGCGCTTCTTATTAACCCGCTCCTTTCAAACTCGAATAATAGTTATTCAAGTGCAACCCTATCTCCGAACTTTGCGAGGCGAGAGGCATACCAATCTGTACGGAAACGCTGCGGAACTCCGAGGTGCCCCCAAATTATACAACTTCCATACTTTAAACACACTTCCAACATTTCTCGGTTAGATTTGAGGCAGAATTTACTTTGAACTGGTTTTAGAAGAGTTTTCCCTGTACAGTGTACATTTTGAGAGTAATTTTTAATGCTAAAGTTAATTTGATTGAAAATCTCACTATAAAAAAGAACCAAACCTCTGGGCCAAAACCGATCGATACCAGGCGAACAGAACACTTTAGGAGCGCTGTTTAAGCTCCCCGCCCGTCTTTATTGGCAATTCTTATTCAAATACGGGCTGGGTTGTAATCTGCTTGACATACGGGGCTATCTGTGTGTCCGTTTTTTCCTTATTTATCGTCGGAGGCGCACCGCCTCGGGGTGGGTCCATTTCTCTCTGTCGCGCTTATCCGAGATCTGACGGCGGATTGACGCCTCTTGCGGGCTTCTGCGAGCCTGGTAGCTATGCAGGAGCACATGTGAAATCAAGAAATAGGTAAAAAAAACAACACCGCATTTCTACTTCACTTATATTTTACGTTTTGCGAGGAGAGGAAGATATTTAGGAACTTGGGGCAATTTTCACGTAGCAGTGAATTGATCCCTAGAGAGCGGATTTTAATTTGGAGAGCCTCCTTTCGAAATGCGGCTCACTGAAGGCAAAGTAATCTTTGCTTATCGTCTCAGTAAAATACAATCAATGTTTAAATAGACTTCTAAGAAGGCAATACGTTCTTCAATAATACTCCAATATTTATATCTGAAAAATACTTCATTACACCCAATTTGACCACAGTTAGGACATTTTAGGGTGATTTACTATCATCTTCGCTCGCTTAAACACGAGAACAAAAACAAAATAACCCAGAATTTTCTTTTACAAAAACTTAAAAACACTTATCTTGGTACATTGCCAAGGATTTAAAAGGAGATAAAGTGAATGTGATTTCAACCGCGTTTTGCGCGAAAAAAATTTCTTTCTGTAAATCTTCTTACTAAAACTCTTATTTGTTTAAACGGGGTCTAGCTACTATTTCGACTTATTCGTTTTAGATGAAATACCGATTCCTACCATGACTACGTTTTAAGATCTGATATTTCTTAATTGATTTTAGGAAACAACTCTCTGTGGTAGAACATTTGAAAATGGTAATCAAAACTTCTTAAAGATCAGTGCCGTCAGATATTTAAAGTACCTATAGGTTCGTGTCGTTGGAAGCGAAACTTTTGCTCTACATTTTTCTATTGGAGGCTTGATATTTTTTTTGTTACAGGCGGTGGTACTTCCTCCCCTAGCAAGGTGGCCATACGAGAATGGCTTCACATTCACAACGTGGTTCCGATTGGACCCCATTAACTCGGTCAACATAGAGCGAGAGAAACCATACTTATACAGGTAAGTCTCTTTCTACATGACTTATGTGAAGTTGTCTTGGAACTGCGATACCTGCGGCATTCACGTTGTACTTTTTTCAAGCTATCGCGTTCAACATCACGGTTTTACCACAGGTTTAACAGTCAAATTGCACAAACACAAATAAGTAAATCAGGTTCATGACAGGTTGATTCTTCAAGACGTTTTTGTAGTTTTAATCCTTTCTTCATATTCACAAGAATACCAGGCGAGCATAGCCCATATGGAGTTAGCAAGACGAGGCAAGGCGTCGAACAAAAAGCAGAGTAAAAAAGTGTTTGGGGTGTATCTGAAGATCGTAAGCTCCACCCTAATATTTTCTAAGCAGGTAGGTAGATTTGAAAAGGGGAATTTGTATGTTGGAATGTTGGAATCAATATGACTATGAAATATTAGTGATCAACCATGCGTTCGAATTATTCGTAGGTACCTAAAAGCATATTCAATGTATTATGATTGAAAATATAGTTCTAAAACGTAAAGAAAACAAATATCATCTCAGAAATAATATTAAACTGCATATTCCTAACACTCGAACCAATTATGGAAAAAAGTCTCTTCTTGCAGAAGGAGCAAAATTATTTAACAATTTACCGAACAGTATAAAAGAATGTGATAGCATCTATATGTATAAAAATAAGCTAAAAGAATATGTACACTCACTAAATATTTAGTTTCCGAACTTTGCATTGTTCTCTTTTGTTACTTATATCATAAATGATTACTTATTCATTTTATATAAGTCTCTGACACTACCTAGGTACAGCTACTTCAAATTACTTAAAATAAGTTATTTTTTCTATTATGTAACATGTAACTAGTTATTTTCTATTAATTACTGATCTCAGAGGTTACACACATTTAAGTTTATAAGTATATAATAAGTTTATCTCATTGTAAATGAACTGTTTAGTTTGTATGAGAAATAAAGTTCTTTAAGGCGCATAGTAACCCAAAATCAAGAAAATTAGGTGTTTTCGAACCCGTTTTCCAACGAAAATATTGAATGTAGAGCTCTGAAATTTATATATCCTGTAACACACATCCTGAAGGGTCCCTTGGCGGTCCCAAATGCTTACCGTTAATTATAGTGTAGTTGTTATAGTGTTAGTTATAGTGTATGTGTAGCGGCTTCGAACCCACTTTTTATCGGCGTCTCAAATTCGATTAGTACCAAATTCAGTATAGTGATTCATATACTTCATACCTATCTCTTGGAGGTCCATTAGATTCAAAAAGTAGTCAAAATAATAAAATCAAACATAAAAACGTATTTTCGCCTACAAAATCTGTGATACAAATCTGGCTAGTTACACTTCGCCCAACCGCAGAGGATCATATTATTTGGTTGATTATGGCACTACATGGCATGCTGAACCGAAAACAAACACTCTTTGCTGCATAAAGGCGCGCGGAAAGGTCCAAGGTCATTTGCCTCACTATTCGTCTTAAACCTATGTATTCCGAATGTTCGAATGAAGTGCTTCGTACCAAATGAAATCACGTAGCGCGATTTATCCAGTCATTTGTAAACGAGTTCTACATTTTGTGTTAAAAGCATTGAAATAGGCAATATCAGATATATGTATAAACAAACGTAGGTAAGCTCGTGTATGCTCAGTGTATTTGCATCCATGTGAGTTTGTGCAACTTTATTCAATCACAAAGCCCGTTTTCAAGTGCTTCTACTGTGTTATGCTGTCCTGGTAGTTTGAGGCGCAAAATCGCTTCGTGTTTTACTCTAATTGGATTGGGTCCGTTGTTTTGGAACCGGGTTCTGCGAAAGTTAAATTTTAAGATCTTTGCCATGGTAGTAAAGTTGAAATTGAATTGGAAGTGTCCGTTGGGGTCTTCAAACAAGAATCCTGTAGAGTTAGCATGCGATATTGGCTGAGTGAATTCGTTTTTATTATAATAATCTAGTTTAAGAGATAGTACCGTCCACCGCCCGAATGCTTTTGTGCAATTCTTCAAGTTCCGCTATTATCCATCCTTTTTTTTAAAGAATTAGCTGAATTGAGGTAACCAAAACCATTTTAAAATCACCGTCCTTGTAAATATTTAATCTTTTTGTAGGTGAACTGAAACGTCGTCCTCGGGAAAGTTAAAGCAAAAAATGCTAGCAAAACCCGTGAATACTAGTTAATGTTTATGTACGGCTTTAAGTAGGTATCTTATTAGAGAAAGTTGTACAAAGTTTGTATTGTTTGTTTACAGCTTCAAAACAAGCAAAGGTGTGGGATACACGGCCCACTTTGTGGGCAACTGCCTCGTGCTGACTTCCATGAAGGTGCGTGGGAAGGGATTTCAGCACTGCGTCAAGTACGAGTTCCAGCCGAGGAGGTAAGCATAATCATTTAATCATGTACAAAATCAGCATCATTATTCGCATTTTCGCAGCATTCATATTTCGCGGGGCGTTAGGATCGACCCCTCCTTCGACTAGTCCCTAAGTCGGCTCTTACCTACCACAAGAATGGCAACAACTTCGTTCTGTGTATTTTTAACAAGTCTACCACGATCAGCGATCTGCCTGCCAAGCGTGCTGATTATGCTAAACCCAAGGCGTGCTCAGCACTTTATTTGTGCTGATGAGGGACCGGACCACAGACAACATCGAAACTTAAAAGTATGCCCTGCAACTATGTCGATATCGTCAGTCTATTTTGCAACAGACAACCCAAAAATTACACTAATTTTTGAAAACTGTTCAGCTTGTTTCTACAGTCACTTGCTAAATGATAATAAACCACAAAAAATAAGTGCACCTAAAATTTTATTCAATCGATAGTGCCATAAAATGCATTTAAAATTTACATTTTGTATTATTGTATTTCTCGTGAACCAATTTGACGAAAACGCTGGACGTAATGGACGCCATATTGCTCTGTGGTCATGTTTTTTTTTAATTTCAACTGTCGTAAAATACTGATATAAAACGACTTAAGCTGTTGCAGTTTAGTTTTTACCAATTCTATTCACGAGCCATCCACCCATTTCAAGCTCGAGATTTAACTTCACCCATCCATAAAGTTTCTAAAAGTCCGCCATTATAAACTAAATAAAACAGCTGATGCTAGTGACGTCACCCTTCCGAGTCTGGCTAACTTCAAAGCTCATTTGGCGGTTTATTTTAAACAAACTTAATTAATATTTCGGTGGGCAGTAATCTGTCCGGTATTTAGAGTTGCCAGCTAAATACCCGAGGATGCTAAATACGCTAGGGTTTTTAATGGTTCTAATTCGAGGTTCTTTAATGAAGCTGTTTTGTTTCGCCGTATTTTATTTATGTCAATGGCGGCTTTTATTAATGCAGTTTTATGAATTGGTTTGATTATTTCATTTCATTTCATTTATTTCTGGCTTACATGTACATACATACTTAGGTCTAGGTGTTTATATCTACATATGTACAGTACATGCACCCTGGAAGGGCACTGCAAAATTTGTTTGTTTTAATTTTAATTACAATAATAATATAGAATTTAAAAAGAAAATAAAATAAAAAGATCACTTACATACAAAATTGTTAATAACACATAAATTTCATGCCAAATTAAATATAATTGAATTAAAATAGAATACATTAGAATAAAATAAAATTAAATTAAAGTAGAATTAAATTAAAATTAAAATAGAAGGCAGAATGTCATTTATTTATTATTTTATTATTAAGGTAATGTCATTCGAGTTTATCTGTAAAAAATTGGTTTAGGGAATAGTAACATTTTTCTACTAAAAATAGTTTTAAGTTCTTGCAAAAAAGTGTATATTTATCTTCTATTTTTAGGTTTTCAGGGATTTTATTATAAATTTTTGCCAACCTATGGTATGGGCTTTGGCTAACCAATTTAAGTTTAGTTGTTGGTACTAATATTTTGTTCCTATTCCGTCGATTATAGTCAATATAGCAGTCTTCTTTAGTTTTAAAAAAGTTTTTATGTTTTCTTACAAATAATGAGGCTTGCATAATATAAATAGATGGTAATGTCAGTATTTGGTTTTTTATGAAGTGTGGCCTACAGCTATCCCGTGGCTTAGTGTTGGTGAGGATTCTTACACATTTCTTTTGCATGACGAATAGTTGTTCGAATTCTACACTGTCTCCCCATAGAATTATGGCATAATTCAGCCAACTATAGGCGTAAGCATAATACGCAGACAAAGCGGTTTCGTAGTTAGTATTGGCTTTTAAAATACTAAGGGCGTAGATGAATAACGAAAGTTTAGTTTTAATTTTTTGTACATGGGCTTTCCAATTTAAGTTTGTGTCAAGTGTTATTCCCAAAAGGTTAAATTCATTTGTTACGTCTATAGAAAGGTGTTTTGATAGTTGGCTTAGGTCGAGGGGGGTTCTTTTATATGTCCTGAATTGGGTTAACTTAGTCTTAAGTAGGTTAATTTCTAAATTGTGGTCTTTTAGCCATGAGAGGCATTCATTAAATACTGTGTTTATGTGTAAAAAGTCAATTGATGAGTCACTAGAAAAGAGGAGGGATACGTCGTCAGCAAATAAAATAGTAGTGGTATTAATTGATTTCGGGAGATCATTAATATATAATAAAAACATTAAGCATCCAAGAACAGATCCTTGGGGAATCGAATTATTTACTATTTTTATGTCAGATACTACGTTATTTTCTAGTTTATTGTTTATGTCATGGTTTATTATTTCTACGTATTGTTGTCGGTCATTTAGATAACTTTGGAACCATCTATAAGTAGCACCTCGAATTCCATAGTCATATAATTTGCGGAGTAGAATTGTATGACTTACTTTGTCATATGCTTTTGTCATGTCCAAAAATATCCCTAAAGCGTATTTTCTATTATTTATTATATCATATATTTTATGTAGATAATTATAGACTGCTAATGTGGTGGAACGGTTTTTCCGAAAACCATACTGGCAATTGTCAAGAATATCATATTTTTCTACGAAATTATAAATTCGATTTGCCATAGTCTTTTCAAAAATTTTAGAAATGGTCGACAAGAGGGCTATTGGTCTGTAGCTAGAAGGATTATCTTGTTTCCCACCTTTTTTCAGTACAGGTTTGATTTTTGCTATTTTTAAGCTATTCGGAAAAGTACCTTGGTCATACGATTGATTTATTAGAGTTGTCAAAGGGTTACAAATTTCGTAAGCGCATTTTTTGATCAGCATAGGAGGAAACTCGTCTGCGCCGAAGCTGGTTTTGTTACCCAAGTTCTTAATTATACCTATAATTTCGCGAGCACAAACAGGTTTCAGATAGATTGAATTAGTAGCGTGCGACTGCACTGGCCGGCCGCACGCTTGCCCATTGCACCCCGGACTAGATGCGCCGACGGATGCAAAGTACTCGTTGAATAGGTTTGCTACTAATTGCGGTGAATCGAATCGTTGATTTTCAAGTATTGCCGTGCATTAAATATGTCCATATACATATTTTTTTGTCTGTTTTCATTTGCCTTTAATCTGTCACAGCCGTCCTATTTTTATTCGATTTTAAAAAAGGAGAAGAATCTATTGGATTATTATATAAATATATAGATAATCATTTCGTGGTTCTGTAAAATTTGTATTCCTGCGGGATTAGTATATTATCTCTAAAACCAAAAAAGGGATTCGAAATTAGAATGGTAAGAAAATAAGTTTAGATACATAGATAACTCTGTATTGTACCACACAAACACAAAATACAATAAAATGCATAGAATCAAGGAAGCCCTATACATAGGGCGGCCTTATCGCTTTAAGCGATCTCTTGCCGGCACCTTGGAGGGTTTTGACGTTTTTAGATTTTCAAAACATATTTATTCAACGACACTGTTTATGAACTTAGTTTAGGTGAAGTAAACAGAGAAGTGACGGCAGGTAAACATACGGTGCTTGTTGGATAGATAAATAAAAGGAACCACTTTTGTTCCCAGGTGGTACGCGATAGCAGTTGTCTACATCTACAACCGCTGGACGAAGAGCGAGATCAAGTGCCTGGTGAACGGCCAGCTGGCTTCCAGCACTGAGATGGCCTGGTTCGTGTCCACCAATGACGTAAGTATATGAATACAGAAATAATAGAACTTATTTTGAGAGAAAAAGGGGCAGAAGATCTTTGACCTGAAAGAAGACCGGCTAGTAAAAATAATTTCCAACTGGAAGAAAACTGTCCTAAATTCCTAATCCTTCACTTGCATCAGTCTTAATCAGGTACTAAAAATGTCCCACTGCCTTACAAAGGTATAAATCCCAATAGACTTTCAATAACCACGCCTTTTGCGACATTCAAGCATGCTAGAAAATAACTTTACTAGTCCCTTCTTCTTTCGCCCATAATTTTGTCACCCTGTGTCCACACATTTTTATACTCTTTTTAGCTCATAACTAAGAGTATCCTCTTCAGCACACAGTGAAGCTGAGATAAAGAACCTAGTGGTGGCACAGCTAGCCGTCTGCTATGAATATTCAGGAACGTGGCCTCGCATATTCGAGCAGCATCAACCTAAATGCTGAGGATTAAAATATTATCGTTGCTAGAACGTTATGTCTTCCGCAACGGACGAAAACAGCAGATTCCCTCAGGCAGGATTTATTTAACCGTTTTATTTAGATAATTGAGAAACTTGCATCTTTCGAATAGTGCATAAATGAACTTCAAGGCCAAAAAAACGTAGCTTAGAAACATCCATACAAGCAACACTTTTGTACGGCCTCTGATATAACCTGAATCTTTGAAAAGTATACTCATATGAAAGCACCAAATTTATCACCCCGAACAAGATCGCGTTCAGTAAAAGTTACTTCATCCACGTTAAACAGCTGCTTAATCCAAAGCATGTACCAGGGATGCAGAACTTTCGAGGAGCTCAGCGTAACACAGTTATCAGCACGAACATTCCGTCACGTGCGTGTCGTTGTCGACAATTTATATGGACTTGCATGCAAATTCAGGACACGAGATAATGCCACGTAAAGCTGGGGGATAAGTTTGATTTCAAATTGGATATTTAGAGGTGGTAAAGTAAAGCATAGGGTACTTATGAAGAGGCGTTTTTTTCCAATCGTAGTCTTGGTAATTCCGATAAAAAAAACTAATAGAAACCAATATACGTATAGGAAAATATAATGTAGGTACAGGTACCTAATATTAATTTTTAAGAACAACTTTCCTCATAATTAACTCGGGTCAGTGCTAGTTTCTGTTAAACTTAGTCCCTTTTAATTAATTTTGTTAAACAATCAGAGCCCCCAAGCCTATTTGTCGATAGTAACGAGACGTGATCGTGACGTCTCCTTTTCCCATAGGTGTTTGTACAGCGCAACGCCTCCATCGTACGGACAGGTAACTACGCGAATCCCAAACAAATATGAGACGTGACTATCGCGTCTCGAAAATATCGTCCAATGGACTCGGGGCTAAGGTTATTTCACGGAATACTAATTATTTCAAAAGAATCTGTTTTTCAACAAACTAGAAACTGACTGAAGGCATCTACTTAAATGCGTAATAAATTTTAATGACAATAATGAACAATGTCATTGTTGAACAGACAATACACCAAGTCTTTTGTAGACTTCATGTATAATTTTAATTTCTTTGTCGCAATGTTCGAAGGACCAGAATTAGTCCGGCTCGCAGAACCAAATAAGTTGCTTCTGTCTATTCTGTGTGCTAATTACGACGGACGAATCTTGAATAAATTGTCTGTTTTTTTGTTGAATAAGAAAATAATAGGGGAGAAATACTTAGTCTGTAATTAATAAAAAGTCTGTAATTTTGCTGCTTTGTTCTGTTTTTAAAACCTTTTGAGATGTATTTTTGGGATGTTTGTGTGGGTGAGATGGGTCTTCAACGACAGCTTTTATACCTTCAGTACTTGAATTTTATGAATAGCTATCTAACCTCTCAAAAAATTCAAAAATTCTAAATTCAAAGTGCTTTATTTCCTTTAGACCTTACAGGACTCTTGGACAGGTCACAAAAACTCAGATTACATAAGTAAAACTAGGAAATAAAGTGATCACTTTGATTTTTTGTCCACTTCAATCTTTTTAAGGTAAAGTAAAGAAGCGAACAAGAAACCTCAAAATAACCTATTCATTATGTTTTCAAGGATAAATTAGGTGAGTATCCTCCGATAGTCCTCAAGAAGGATTAATGAAAGGGGTCTTAGAAAGGAGTTTTTCCTTTTGACCGTACTACGGCAATGCCAAAAGGAAGGGTTATGTTTTGGCAGACTATTATGCATTTATATCTACATGGGTTTGTGTAAGTACGTTCCACCGTAGCGTCTAAAATACTGGCCAATTATTAAAAATAAATAATAAATAATCATTTATTTCAGACCATAGAAAAGTTACAGATCTTATTTAACTTATGCTACAGTCCATAGTAATATATACCTTATAACTAACTTACACATAATATTGAAAACTTAGTAACTTTAGTTAGATCATACCCTATACTACACAATAACGATCATTTTTAAAACAGGTCCATAACTGACGGACAAATACAACATACATAAAAAATACATACTAAATAGAACCTCCTCCTGCAGTCGGTAAAAATACATACATACAACCGAAAATAGAACCTCCTCCTGCAGTCGGTAAAAAACATACATACTGCCAAATATCAATAACCTCCTCTTTTTTCGAATCCGGTTAAAATAATTTGTATCTACTTAACTACCTACATGATTTTTTCACACAGGTAAAGGTTTTCAGGAAAATAAATACTAAAACTTTCATAGAATTCGGCTGAGTCGAAGTCCAGAAACTTGAAGTAATTTTGTAGTGTAAGCTTCTGAGACGGTAAGCTGCTTAAATTACATTTGTAACTTAACTTACAAATTTAATTTTCCTGGAGGACTTCCTGACTCGTGACGTAACGTTTAACTTGGACAAGTTTTTCAATTGTCTTTAAGTAAGGATTTACAATATTTATAAGATTAAGTATAATTATATACTTATTTATCGTTAGCGGGACTTGACAAACGAATATGGATCTTGTAAAAACTGCAGATCTTTTTCCCAGCAAAAAAAAAAAAATGCTGTGTACACATTGTCAGCATCATCTAGCCCCAAACTAAGCAGAGCTTGTTATGGGTGACTGATGTACGTATTTTTACAGTATTTTTTTCATATAATGTAGTAAACGTGATACAATTACTGCATTCATTACCCCATTTGCTGATAGGTCATGGAATAGGATAATATTACGTTAATATGATATAATTATATACCTAATCAATATATTCAAGATAAAACGATATTTTCTCAAGTAGCGGCCGCGATAAAACGCGAAACGGAGTGTTGAGAGATCCACCCGTGGCGGCTCAGGACAGCTCTTTGTGTCGTCGGATGTTGGAGGCCTATGTCCAGCTGTGGCCTTGTAGCGGCTGATATGATGATGATGAATATGAGCCAAATAAATGTTTTAACTTTCTGCATACAAAAAATTATTTAAAACCATAGAATTATACGTGAAAACTAAGAAGAGGACCGGTTTTGCGGTGGTCATCGAAGGGGGTGGGGAGGAGTAAAAAATGGAAAAAGTGGGTCACGTAGCATCGTTCCTTTAAATGTACTCAGACTAAAGTATTATCCAGCGGTTTATAAACAGATCATGAGATTTGATTTCAAGTGCCTTTAAAAAGATAATTCCATGTTATTAAAATCGAATAAAACCCTGACCAAAAAGAAAAGCGAAAAGAATAACAATTTCGTTTCCCCATTAGCCCTAAAGCATAAACAAAAAAGTTGTTTAATATAAAACTCGTTAACCCGGGAATTTATCGGAATTTCCCCAATAACCGGAACATGTTTGCGCTGGTATCCCGGGAATCCGGACGGGTATCCGCTGTTTGCCGTGTTCAATCTGGGTGGATGTTGTCGGGGTAGGTATTTACCTAACTAGCGTGTTAACTATCGGATTGGGGATAGTGTGTGATACGCTTCCTACAAAATTGTGCATTTTTTAATAGGGTGCCTCCACACACTACATATTATATGTAGTGTGTGGAGGCACGGTGTATAGTGCACAAGTGTCTGCGCAAACACAAGTGCTCTGTTTATTCCCTCACTCTCATAATACACACACACACATAGGTAAATAACTAAAAAAATAGTTGTTAAATAAAAAATTCTGTACATCTCGCAGCCACAATATATAAGCAGCAGTAAATAAATTTGATTATGATGTATCAAATTCATATTATTTCCATAGAACAAGACGTCTAGAAGAATATCGATAATATCGAAAATAACCTTGGCTACCTTTCACGGTCACGTTTATCCTCGCTTTCGTCAGCTTTACCGACAACCTACATGGAGTCTAGACTGCCATCTACGTTACGTACATCAGAATCTTTTTATACGAGCGAGTTTTTAACATTTCGCAGTGGCTGTATGAATACAAGGATAATTCAGCCAGAGGGGTAAGCCAGGCCGTTAGCTCCGAGCCAGCGCCCTCTAGCGGTGTATCGTGCTGTTTAATGCTCAGATACAAGCCGATTCCGAATAATGTGGGATTACTACAAAGACCTGCCTTGTAAGTTGTAATGTTGGCGGCAGGCTCTAGTACAAACTATGTTATGTAGTACATGCGTATCAGCCATTGTGTTCCTCGCTAAGTTTGACTTGTAATAATGCCCGGAGTGTAACGGAGGTCCTTAGATCTGTTTAAGTTTGGTGTGCACGAAGATGGCTGATCTTTGAAGTTAGTGCGTTGGAGAGACCTTTTTATCGAAACCGCGGCTTTAACCGACTTATCTTTGTTAGTAGATCGCAATTGTCCGTTATTGGTTATTTTGCTTTTGTTAAGAATGATCCGGAGATTGTCCCATACATTTGTTTATCTACTAAATCTATCTCGTAGGACTTAAACAGTGTTAAATTTTAGATATTGAAACTGTTTTTAGTTTTAGTATAAAACATCAACAACTATCTAGATTAAAAATATCATAACTCCATCCGTGTATTCTTAAACAGGTACAACTGTGGGTACAATATACCTTACATTAAATATATGGTATTAAGGTAAAACTTCGATCTACTATGTATGTATGTATAATAAATCCCCAACATCGTTTGTATGGATCCGGTTGCCAACTGAAGCCATACACAACTTGGGATAATGGAGTCGATTTCTATTCAGCTCCAGAAGCTGCAATAGGGCTGCTGTGCTGTACCTCGTGATTAAGATTGAGATGTATTGAGTGCTTGGAACAAAAGGTGCCATTTAGATACTGCTGTTTGGAATGAAGCTTATTACGAGTATATGAACTCCAATGGAGCAATATTGTATTCCACTGAACTAATAAATTAATCTGAAATAAAATGTCTCCTATAAATATCCCTTCAAACTGCAAAGTAGTAAATGCTTGTCTTATTAATAACCTACTACATACTTTTGTATTTGTATTGTGAATGTAAATTAATAAGAACTTAACATAGCAGTATCTAGCACACGAGGAAACAGATACCTATTATATTTGGGAATCAATGGTTTGAAATAATGTTTACTTACTGTGGGACTGGACAGGCATTTTAAGTCAAAGCAGTGGGGGCTCTAAGTACCTACTCAAACATTACTTACGGTGTTTTCTACTCTGGTGCCTTGCGTGCGTAGGCTTGTTAGTTACTAAAGGAAAACACTTTGAGCACATGCCCAAAGTGGTCATTTTAAAATCAAAATGACTGATATCAATATATAATTTGCTTGTTCATCCCCAATCGCTCAACATTGAAAAATAAATCAAAGGACATTTTGATTCGAATCAAACCCATACAGCAAAGTAGGTCGCACCTCTGATATTCCGATGGAAGTCAACTTATTTATATTTATTAACACAAAATAATTTCCAATGCTGTCGATGTGCAGGCTTATTAATGTGATATTACCTCCGATAATAAGGAGTTCAGAGCGGAGCGTCTGGATGACATAGCAGTTAAGTCTAGTCTGTAGCTGTGATATCGTCATAGTAGATTATGAGTTTGCTAAAGAAGCTCGAGATTATTCTGCTCTTTGAAATATCGCTAAATAGTAAATTAAGTATTCTACATGAATGTTGCCTTTATTTTGATATCTTATCTATAGCAAGCAAGCTTGGTTATGACATTTTGAGAATAGTTCCATTTTAGTAAATCTTTATTTGAACTATCACTCAGGGTCCCTAATCCTAAGCTATTTGCAGTGCCAATTATTCAGGGAAACTGTGATTAATAACATACTTACATTTTAAAATTCAACCTTTCTGCAAAAAGTTTGTAGACAAAACAGATATTCCCTAAATATGGTTTTTAATATTTGAAGGACATTCCTGGACTAGCCTATTGTTTATCTGGCATACTCCTGGATAAGTTTATCTGTCCAGCCCAGCCATTGTTAACTGTCTCTCTTACCCCCAGCCCTTCGACAAATGCTACATCGGCGCTACCGCCGAGCTGGACGAGGAACGGGTGTTCTGCGGCCAGATGGCAGCCATCTACCTCTTCGGGGAGGCTCTCACCACTCACCAGATATGTGCCATGCACAGGCTGGGGCCGGGATATAAGGTAAGCTATTGGATAAAGATTTAAAATTCATTGAAATAGGTACCTACTATAAGATAATCTTATCGTAGCAAACAAAAGGGTAAAATTGTTAGAGACTATTTATACATCACATTAGTGATATTATGTAGTTGCATTAAACACTCAAGGAAATCTGAAAACTTACCCTCGAATACTCAAACGTATCTCAGGTTTAAGCACGTCTCAAGTGACGATTTTTTGACACATTTTCATTAAATTACGTCAAAAAATCGCGACTTAAGTTGCGTTTGAGTATTCGGGGGTTAGTCAATCATAATGTTTACAGCCGACGAAAAGGCCAATATGTCTCTGCTATTATAAACTGAAGAAAACAGTGCTGAAAATATATCTGCTGAAGTATTATTTTACCAATGGCTTGGTGTATCTTTGAAGACACATCAAATGCTACACTAACATTAGAAATACGTAGCTACTCCAAATAAAGAACAATTAAGTACTTATAAAATAGCTGTAACAATGTCTAACCCTTTGTTTCCCGCTAACCTTGGACATCAACAGAGTCAATTCCGTTTCGACAATGAATGCAACATCAGTTTGCCGGATAACCACAAACGGGTGAGCGATGCTCCCGCGCTTGACCTTGACAAACCTCTCCCCGATCCTGATACCCTGGTATCGTACGATCCCGTTGATCCCAAATTTCCTACAGTAAATGATGATTCTAATGATCGCAATAATGAGAGTGATAAATCTCCTAAAGATTTGGATAATCCTTTAACTCCTGAAGAACCTAAATATTTCCAAAGTCCCATGGAAGGTCCTAGAGGTCTAGAAGAGCGTGAGGATGGAGCATGCGTAGTAGTGAAGGAAGACAGGACGCCGCGAGGGCTACGCTTGGCGGACGAGGCGCGGCATGTTGCCGCGGCGCATGCCTCTATGCTCGTAGATATTGAAGCATGCAAGCGTGTAAGCATGGCGGTGCTTGCGTTAGATTTTAAATTTATGTGTATTTTTGCTTTTGTGTTGTACGCTGTGGAGGGTCTTGTTGTTTACATTGAACAATTTACGTGCATATTCTTGGTATTACAAACGTCTCTGCCTTGGCTTCTAAAGATACTTGTACACTTGCTCTTGATCTCTTTTTATTTGTTCCTACTTTGTCCTTCCCTGGTCATTATTATTTATCTCGATCTCTATTTGTAAATTCTTCTCGTTTCATTTTCTACCTTGATATTGATTACCTTGAGAGCAAAAATATCTCCGTATTTTCATAAAGCATATTGTGACGTTCATGTTTAATGTGAACAACGTAGACCCTCCCTGCCACCGCAATCCCAGTGTTACCATTACCAGCTTGTTGTGTTGCTAGGGCCAGTTTCGCTTCGACACCGAGTGTCAGACCCCGCTGCCGACCTCAGAGGTCAGAGCAGACAAGTTTGGTGACCTCATACATGACCCCACGCAGAACGTACACGATGTAAGATGACCTTTTTTATAGGCATGGGAAATGGGGAATGCACTAACTTGAAACTACATTATTTGGGTACTGGAGATATGATTAACAACTACCTAAGTGTTTTACGTCAAGACTTTTTACTGACTTTCAGAATCGTCGCATGGAACTACATAGCTTCAACTGTACTGACTTTGATATTCGAACTTTCCATTTAGCAGAGTCCCCTGTGGTTTCTTGTAGAATGCACGCATGATCTTTTAATATGCATGGAAATTTGAAATTCACCAACTTCTATGAAATGCGACCCATATAATTGGGATTTAACTCAAATTACTGGAAAACACTATTTTCTGTGTAATGGAGCTATTTTAGTTGGATTGGAGATTGAATTCTGGGAACGGACTAAACGGAAAATCACTAACTCATTTGTTTGAACTGGGTTGAATGAACGTTCTGAATGTACTAATGAATCACAATATATTGCTTAGCTTAAATTTATTGCTTTGGCGGTTATTTATAAATAACCGCCAAAAATAACCGCTTTCTATTTCAGCATAAAAATCTTATTTTTTCATATTAACAACCATTTTGTTAAACTATACTTTGATATATAGTAGGCGACAACGTGCCTGATTCCTATCGAGTGTGTCATTCGGGGCGCAGCCGAGGGTCTTAAAACACACGAGGTAGGAATCGTTCTTACTCCCCAGTGATACATAGTGCTTTATACTACACCTACGATGAAAAATCTTCAAATACACTCGTGTAAATTGTAAATGTAAACTCAAATTATGTGAAAATCGTACGCAATAAATATGCGCGTACGATTTTCACATGGTTCTTTTTTCAACTACGGAAGACAAATCATACGGGGGATTCGATTAGTAATAACTTCGCCGGCTGCTATTTCAGAAATTAAAAAAATAACACGTTAGAAATGAATTTCCATAAACTTTTCTCTCCCGCTAAACGTGTGAGAAATTAAATTGCATAGTGTTTTCCGTCCCGCTTTTTAGTACGCTTGCAAGGACAAACTTTCTAGGTTATGTTTGGAACAGGAATAATCATCTTTCTGAGAAGGTTTAGTGTAAAATTTCTTACAAGTTTTTCCTTTAAGAGGTCTGGTTCATTTGACTAAAACTGATTGTATAAAGAGATCGCACTAAACCCACTCGAATTGATAAAATCGTCAGTCTCAAAGACTCAGATCACAGATCTCAACTTTGTGTGTAAAACGAGTAGAATTTATTCCAAAGCTAAATAACTCCCTAGTTGGTTCAATGTAATCATTCGGGACACAAAAGATAACGAAACAAAAGGAAAAGCGGCTTAATTTCAGCGATTCTAAGACTTAGATGGAACGAATGATTGCGAGCCTGAGACAAAACTTAACGATTATTCGAATGAATAGTCTGAGATGTCTCGCGATTACTCGATGTGATTATAAGAAGCCCTTTGAACAAGGTATGGATCTTGTTGAAAAGCTTTTGAATTTTCTAGCGACTTTAAATGGCAACTCGATAGATACGATTTGTAGTTAGATTTTGGCCGTAGGGACCAAGGGACCACCAATGTTTTAAAGCTTAGACATAAAACTCGATAGTATCAATTCTTAAACCATTTGCTTTGGTTTTTGCCTGTCTCTTGATTATAAAGCTATTTCTATTGTATTAACTTTTGTGGTTAGTTCTAGTTCAGTCCACATCTTCTATAAAATGTATGTCGTATTCAAGATTGTTTCATTCTATAGCTAGCTACATCACCCTCTTCAGCCCCACTTAGACATCTTCAAAGGATTCCGTTTAAATATTTAATCCGGCGCCCTCGTCTTAATAATCAAATATTTATTCAAAATTTTCTTACCATTATGGACTTTTATCTCAGCAATTAGGTGTGCACGGTTTTGAGTTATTTTTGCGTGAAATTTTTTGAGTTTTAGAAACTTATTCTGAGCCCAAATCAGTTTGTTTTTTGCTGGACACTTTTTGAAGTTCAGTCCATAAAAAGGTATTTCATGGACTTTGAATTATCAAGAATATTTGAGTCTGTTTGTAGGTTATGTTTTGTCCAATTTATATGTTTCTGCTGAAATACCCTTAGCTTTAATGTTGATAGTGTAGGCCTGTCCATTCCACGCAAGTTTTCGGTTTACGGGTCGTAATATTCGGAATGGCCGAAATATGCGGGTCGGCCGACGACGCCTTGCTTTTATGATGTCCTGGTACAAACTATAGTTGTCCTCGGTTTGTTTATGAAGTGGTTACTGTTTTGTTACTTTACCCTACTTTTATTGGTTTACAGTAAAACTTGAAATCACGTTATATTTACTCCGAAAACACTTAAATGAATTTAAAGATCTCTCGCCAATGACTTTCACAGAAATTATTAGACACAAAGAGAAAATTTACTCGTCAAGGATTTTCCAAATTCTACTAAGTCATTATGAGACTTTTCCACTGAATTAACTATGTGAAACATAGGTAGGTACCTACATTGTTTTCGCAAAATTAATTACGAGAGTTAGTCTCATAAATGCAAAGTTTTAAGAAACTCCAAACCTTTTATGATATTTTAAACTGTATCCATCCAATCCGTCCCTTTATTAATTAAGAAAATCGCGGTGCTAACTTAAACTTAGGCAATAAAAAATTCAAAAAATTATGACAATTTGCCTGCCAAAAATGTTTGCTACGCCCCGCCGCCGATCATTAAAACTTTGCATATTGTTTTTTTAATTATTCACCGAAACCGGGGTGAGAATCGCATAATGAGGACCATCACTCTTGACGTGACTATTTCCTATCTAGTATGTGTTCCTGGTACTTTGGATTTAAACGGCTCAAAACTCAAACTTAATAACTTTATTTCTTTAGGCTTACAAAATAAGCACTTAGACAAGTCAAATTTAATACTATAAACAGGTTTGTAAGTAGTCATTATTATCAAATAAGAAATATGATGTTAATGATTTTATTCGCTTAAATTTTTTGTCCTGCTCCGGCTCATTCATATTCTAGTAATTTTGCGTGTAAATTCGTAATTTAATTAATAATACAACTTGGTCATCATGGATTATCGTGTACTAGGGCTGCTGGTCGGATATCTCGCCATGCCCGCCTCAACGACATCATCGGGCGGGCCTTTGCCATCGCTAACGTTTAAGCTATTCTCGAACCGAACGGTCTGTTGCGTGACGATGGTAAGAGGCCCGACGGCATGACTCTAGTCCCATGTGAGTTGAGGAGGCCTATTGCCTTTTGTGTGGGACGTTACATGCGTCGACACACTCGCGCCTTCCCATCTTCCTAGGACTTCCGTGAGGGCTGGTGCGGCGGCAGATTTGGCCAATGATCTCAAGAGGCGCAAATATGCAGGTCTCGACAGAGCCTACGCATTTGCTCCCCTTGGAGTCGAGATCCTAGGTCCGTGAGGTACCGAGGCCCTCCGGATTTTCAAAAAATTATCTGAGCGTCTGGTCGAAGCGACGCGTGACCCGAGAGCTGGTGAGTATATGGCACAACAACGCATCAGTATTGCCATACAGCGGGCCAATGTCAGCCAGTGTCTTGGGCACGCTTCCGACTGGTATTGATATGGATCAGTTGAGCTACCTGTAGATTGTTTGCAACTTTTTGCTGTTAGCTCAATTGTTTCTAATGTAAAGTATTTACATTAGAAACAATTGTTAATTTAATTATATTATTTGATTGTAATTTTCTTTCTTAATATAGAATATACTCATTGTAACTTCGTAATATTGGAACCGAAATAATGAATGTCGACGCTCAATTTGACGCCGCGCGGGGCGGCGGGAGAAAGGCTGCCTGCAGTCCAGGAGGTTACGGGTTCGATTTCCGCTTTGGAACGAATGTTTCTACGATCTGCAAATATTTGTTCCGGGTGTTTTCTATTTATGATAAAAAGTATATACATAATACATATCTATGTATGTGTATCATATTAAGTACTAGCATCTGCCCGCGGCTTCACTCGTGCTTTTCCGGGATAAAAAGTAGCCTATGTCCTTTCCCGGGGTACCACCTACCTCCTTGCGAAATGTCATTGAGATCCGATCAGCCGTTCAGGCGGGAAAAGGTAACATACAGACAGACAAAGATACTTTGGAATGTATATATTAGTCAGTCAAGTTTCCATGACACAAATTAATAATACTAATTAAATAATCTAGGAAGGAACGTGTCACTCACGTTTGCGGTCATGAAACTCCACATTCAGTTCGTTTGTCACGAGTATACCATAAACCACGTACATACCCATACCTACTTCTTATTTGACAATAATTACTATTTTATAAACGTGTTTAAAGTATAAAATTTGACTTGTCTAAGTGCTTATTTTGTAAGCTTAAAGAATTAATCGTTATTGATATTTTATACAAAAGACACAAGTTATCAGTAAGTGCACACATATTGTAATGAGCACTTGGTTCTGATACAAAAGCAGGAAATTCAGGAAATCTGTTACGAGTGTCCAGAGGGAGATCAAAGGTTCTTCTTTCAACTAATGCTGGATAGTTGTGACATTAAACCTTCATTGCTAATGAATAAAGGCTTTGGAAGCCTGCGTCGCAACAAAGGTATTGTTAGCTTGTTTAACCTTAAAATATACTGATTATACGAGTATATAGTCGTATGTACTTTTGATTTGCAACGGCAATAAACTGTTATTTGTTGTAAGTAAAAAACTGGTTCTCCGGAACTAAACTTTAGTATTAGTAGTCACCTCAACGCTCAGTAATAAAGAGAGTTACAGCTCGTAATGAATTATGACGCCCTAGTCGTTAAACTCACCCGAGTCTTTACTTAGAGTATTCTTGTGGGGTAGCTGAAGCTTCAATTTTATTATGTTATACGCCTTTACTCTAATAAGAGCTTTACGGCTTAACGGAGCACAAATTGAAAATCCTTTAAATTAAAAAAAACTTCTTAAAAGCTTCAGCACGTATTCAGTAGATTTTGATTAGAAAGTAACAAGATTTTTATCTAAAATCATAATCCACATCAGGAATAGTTTCTTATAAAAATCTTCGTAATGCTGATGAAGCGAAAAAGTCAAAACTAAAGAAACTGCCAGACGCTGCGGAAAACCTTAATTACGAGGTCCAACTCAATTTTTCTTAGTCAGTAAGTAGCATTACCACAGGTATTAGGTATGTTTCATTTCATTGTATGTGCTCGTTTACTTGCTGTATTGCTGTGTACCAAGGTCCTCGGTCTAACAGATTAGAAATGCTTTGTCGCGTAACTTTTGTAAGAAGATTAATTACGAAACAAGTCTCAGAAGTTGTAGGTTCTTTTGAAGTTGTTCTTGGTACATTATTCATTTTCACCTGGAAATTAATTATGATACCTACTGAATACTTGTGTGTAAGTGATTTCAGGGGTAAATTGTCGTGTTACATGCTTTCGTTAGTTATTATTATTAAAAAAGTGTAAAACTAAACTAAAGTAAACCCATCAATGTGTTTCGTATTCGTAATGCAAAATGTTTCTACCACTAATATTTTGACTGCCATGTCTGCCATGGAAGATGTTACGTATTTATTTTTTACTGTTAAAAGGGTTCAGGTGAAAAGTGTAGAGCACTCTGGTTGTATTAAAAATTCTTCGGGCTCTCCATTAAAAAGATGGCTTCTTCGAATCTTAATTTTTTAAGATTTTATATTTGAAGTTTTTATAAAATACTTAATGTGGTTCTTAACTATGTACAGGCGAGGGATTAAGTGAATGTTGAAACATTGAAATAATTTATTACGTGCTAAAATTACTATATAAATATATATAGGTAGAATAGGTAGGTACTAAAGAAAAGTCAAATATAAATTTGTTTATTTTTAGTTTCTCTTTTTTTGGCCTGGGCCATGTGTTGTAGATTTGAGGGTTTCGCAAAACTAGAAATGTAGGAAAAGATTACCATGAAAAGCTTAAAAAAAAGTAAAAACAAACTCTGGAATTCCTCCTAACCTTGTTTCAAGTCTAAAACTCGTTTCGTATAGTTCTTCCGGCAGTTAACAAAGTTACTCAAAACAAAACCCCTCGCGGAAACTTGCAGAATATTTCCCGAGCTACCAGGGTTGCATAACTGGCAGGAGATGGAGCAACTTTTATTAAAGCAGCGAACTTCTGACATCCTGCTTGAGGACAAATCCGGAATCGGGTTGTTTGGATTTTTTATTGTTTTTTATTTCAAACTGTGCACTTAAAAAGTAAGACGAGCCTTAAGAATTCAAACACATTGTTCCTGTTACTTATTAGGCTTCTTTTTAAGTGACGACAGATTTTTTAAAGAATTATTATAGGTATTGAAAATTTCTTTCGCAATGTTGGACCTAAGATGATTCATGCAATAATAAAATGTGCATATTCTAATCTTCACAAAATGTTTTACCACTTTGAAAATATGCATTTTCCACCTTGCTGAGCTATCTAATTTCGAGGCAAACGGAATGAATGAATGAATAAATGAACACTTTATTGCACTTAAATAAATAACAAAAAAAACCTTACATCTAAATTTAAAAACTAACAGTACAATAGGCGGCCTTATCGCTGAGAGCGATTTCTTCCAGGCAACCCAGGGATGGAGAAAAGGATATAGTTATTAGAGTTGATAGTGCACAAACAGTTGAAAAATTTAATAAACAAAACATAAAAAATAAAAATTAACATACTACAAACATCACTATTTAAAACAATACTAAAAACTAGCCTAGACCTTATCTACAAATAGCTATATACAATACGGAACACATGCTCTTCTGTAGAATGCGTAACCTACTATGTCAGCGGCACACTAGTTTCCTTTAAAAAGTTTAAAACATGTTTAAACTTATTGTGATCACACTTTTACATGCCCGTATCTTAATCCCGCTCTCTACTAGTAATATGTGTTTCTTGTGTACTCCTTTACGCTAAATTGTCGTGTTTGTTTTCCTCTAGCTCCTTACCACATTTTTAAATTCCTTCTTTCTCCTTTCAATTTCGTCTTTTTCAAGAGTTCTATTTTCCTTTGAGACGTGTTCAAATCTGATTTGATTTGCGTTTGAGTATTTGAGGTTAGTTATTTATTGTTAACCTCCTCCATTTAGTTTTCTTCTTCTATGATCTACTTATTAATCTAGATTTTTGTCATTCCTATTTCCGTAATCAACTACAGTTACTTAGTCGCCAGACTATGATAGCTGCATAACTTGTTGTTAAGTTGTGTCGCAGACATAATTCACAAGTTTGGCGAAGAGCACAGCTATAAGAAGTTCTACCTCGTTTCGCTCGCTGCACATTCCTAAAGCTCTAACCACACCAATCACAATGATAGTGGCTTTCTTATTTAAATTGTTTAATAGATTTGCCTAATTTTAATCTAGATTATTTCTAAACTTAATGTTCTATGACATGGAAGTAAATGTAATGTTATGATTGAGTACTATCATACTTATCTTTAGATCATTAAGATATAGATAGAGTTTTACTTACTCGTACCTGCTAACGAAGATAGGTAAGGTACACTTACTGAACAATATTACTGATACTCTGCCTTTTAATATAAAAAACCCGACTAATGTTATATTCGGGTCAAACCCCTACACGGGTTTAAAGAGTGTATAAATTGAAGTCCTATTTATATTCTTTTTAAATAAATAAATAATGATTTATGTTTTCTTTTGGCAACAGTATTTTGTTCTCATTATTAGCTGTTATTGAATCTAGGACGTTCGATTGTCATCATTTTTTCTAATTATCTTGCACTATGTCATTTTTACATCTTAAATACTTTGTTACATGGAGAGTGTGTAAAAAGCCTTACTTCTAAGTATTATAAAGCATGTGTGCCTCAGCAGCAACTTTTTGCAGACTTACGTCCCGTTCCAGTTGATGCCACTTTAGTTCAGATAGCAAGTTCACAGCTTAGCTGAGTTCAAGATGGACCCAGCTTCCTGAATTATAAGTCGTTAGAGGTAAACTTTTTGAATTAGTAGCATTAGGAACTCTTGTGGGAGTTTTTAAAACTCTTACATAGTGAAGTCGGCGCAGACAACTCTTGATAAACATTTATTTTATTTTAAATTATATTATATTACCATCAGTGGGACAGTAATATAACATAATTTACTGCTAGGAAAACTCCTCCGTTCTTTCTCTCCTCGTCCAGTAACCATCCTACAAACTAAATGCAAGTTTCTCCTACAATTACTCAAAAGAGTTTGCCCAGTTCATATAATTATTAAGATAAGTCAAGTGTGTGATATTTATATAATCACTGGCTATCGTAGTTAAGTAGGTATCTTAATCATCCACAAAACAAGGTCTATTAATGCAAGATCGTCACGCCATCTTACATAACTTAAAAATATGGATTTTAAGTTATTTAAACTGACGTGATCTGAGCCCTGACCATATCAATCCTAATCACGTAAGTTTATAAGTATATTAGAGTATCGACACTTCACGACGACATCTCGATACTGTCGTCTAACCGAACTCAGCATACTGAGTCCCTCGCTGCCGCAGTCACAGGACCATATCGACATTTAACTGAATATCTATCGTTCGTAGCGTAGCTTTTGGTTCTTAATGCCTCCATCCGTTAAAAATACACGTAGACCCCGGACCGGAAGTTCAGAGTGCACTCCATCTTAGATTAGCTTCTAAGTGCTGTTTGTCCGGTCCTCGGCAAATCGAGAAGCTTTACGTTCGGTTTGATCCGGAGAAAACAACTTAACGGAAAGACTTTTGTAGACATTACTTGGACAATAATTAGGTTTTAGTCTGTGGTATATTTTGGTCAAGAATTTTTCCAATTCCTTTTCTTGACCGTATCTAATAGTTATTTGTTCAATAAGTGGGCAAAAAGATTTTTGTTGAACGTGCCGATATTAAATCCTGAACTAGTGGAGCAGTCTAGACTAGAGTCACGAGCGTAGGGAGTGGCTCTAAAGACACGGCTGAGCTAGTGAATGATTTAAAGGCACGTATCAAAAAATATTTTCATTCGAGTTAAACATACAACTTTTGGTGAAAAGTAAATTATTTGATTTTTTTTACAACCCTCAACTATAAATAAAAATGACCGCGAACATTTTTTAATAATAGATAATTTTTAATTGAGATAATTTTTAACGGACGATAAACAAAAGAGGAGCTGTTCGGCGTTCCGTTCTATGTTCTATGTTCCGTTCTATGTTCTATGTTCCGTTCTATGTTCCGTTCTATGTTCCGTTCTATGTTCCGTTCTATGTTCGACTGTGTCCGATTTTGTTGTAAAAATTTTCGTCAAATCGATTCGATAAAATGATTACAGTAGGTACATGGAGAATGATCCGGGTTGGTCCCAAAAAAAAGATTTAGATTTAAAGAAGAAAGTACTCGTATGTATCCCGAAAAGATTAATAAAACGTCAAGTGCGAGTTAGACTCGCGCATCAAGGGTTCCGTACAAACTCTTTAGCAAAGAAATCAGTTAAATCCAGACGAATAAGGCACAATAATTTTCTGATTTGATAACGATTATGACGTAACTTATTTAGTCCCTCTAACTATTGGCGTCTCGAGACTAAATAAGTTACGTCCAACCCTAGTGTAACAATGTACTATTTTGTATGAATAAACAACAAATTTACGGTTTTCTGATTTTTCCCTTTACTTGTGCTATAAGTCATTGCTTCTTGCCAAATTTCATGGTTCTAGGTCAACGGAAAGTACCCTACAGGTTTTTGGTCCATGGCGAGATTCGAAAATTATTTTTTCTGTGAATATACTAAAAATTTACGGTTTTCGGATTTTTCCCTTTACTTGTGTTATAAGACCTAGCTTCTCACCAATTTTCATGGTTCTAGGTCAACAGGAAGTACCCTAAAGGTTTTTGGTCCATGGCAAGATTAAAAAAATATTTTTTTCTGTGAATAAACTACAAATTTACGGTTTTCAGATTTTTCCCTTTATTTTTGCTATATGACCTTGCTTCGTGCCAAATTTCATGGTTCTAGGTGAACGGGAAGTACCCTATAGGTTTTTGGTCCATGGCAAGAATAAAAAAATATTTTTTCTGTGAATAAACTACAAATTTACGGTTTTCGGATTTTTTCCTTTACTTGTACTATAAGACCTTGCTTCTCACCAAATTTCATGGTTCTAGGTCAACGGGAAGTACCCTATAGGTTTTGTGTGCATGTGATTCCCTTGGAAAATTGAAAAAAAAATAGACATAAACAGCTGTAACTTTTGATTGCGTTGACTTAGAAGTTTGATTTATGTCGAGGCTTCAAGAGGTTACGAGCCTGCGTATATGATGTGAATATCAACTCGATAACCCTACGCGTTTCTGAGAAAAGTGGGTTGACAGACGGACAGACGGACAGACGGACAACAAAGTGATCCTATAAGGGTTCCTTTTTTCCTTTTGAGGTACGGAACCCTAAAAAACAGTGAATATTATATATTTTACAGCTGATTTGAGCTTGGTTACGTACCAAGGATTTTAAACTCGGTTTTTAGTATTATGTCAATTATTTCTATGACAGCAGGCGGAATACATAATAAATATGTACGTACCTATAGCGGAATAGCTGCTAGCTTGTTCCATTTCAATATTGTTTGAGTTCCGTCCCTTTAGGTAGTTTTACACCTACAGAAGCCGCGGTAGATCCTAGATCCACCGCCGTCGCCTGCAGATTAATCTCGGTAATAGTTATCTAACGTGATGTCAGAGCTGGTGCGGATTACCCGGCCTTTACTTTGGCTTTGGCTGATTGTGATTATACGATCCAACCTGGACTAGTTTGGCTTAGCTGTTGCCTGATTTCTGAGGCAAGCCTAGTTGGTGATTGAATTAAGAACATCTATTAACTACCGAACAGAATCAATCTTCCAAAAGCGTTTCGCTTTATGAAAGAGGCTTCTCTTCGGCGATTTAGGCCTTCGGATGTTTTTTCAAAGCAATTAATCGCCAATCTAAAAAATTCAGTTGTAGCCAAAAAAAGTCATGTTTTCTGTATATTTTTATAATGTGAACTTTTTCCTTTCAAATGATTATTCACATGTGAGAAATAGATAGATAGATAGCTAATTCTTTATTTCACAGACTAAAAAACATTCAGTAACAATGTACTTATTTATCAAGGTGGCTGCGTTTCCACATGAATCGGAATGTACATTTGTATGGGAGCCTAGGTTCGTACAAGAAGAAAAAAAACTTGGTACCTACTGTGCTTAGAGATGTATAGAATCCGGTATAACACTAGAGTACGGCCTCGGATAAACTTAACTCTTCTTATTGACACTTGCTCACCGCAAAATATAGGGCTGCCACATAGTCACAGTTACCACGGATTGATAAATTTGCTGCAACCGGATAAAACTGTCTTCGAGAAATGACAAATGACAGATAGGTATTTTCATTTGAACAAGCTCTCTTGTGGTGTATTCCACGATCCAATTTCAATACCACTGAAAACATAACTTTTTCTGAAATCTATATTAACTTTGCTTCTTCATCAATAAAATACAAAAGTGCCCATCGTGTTATCGGATAACTATCGGCACATTCCGTTTGGGGCAGCCCTGACAGTAACGTGAGCCTAACATTGTAGTCCGCTTCCCCCGTGTTAATGTATTGGGCGGCAGTTAATGTATTGGGCAGTGTTGTGTTATCCGTGGAATCGGTGTCGAGTTGCTCATTGTCTACTCCATTATAATCTTTGTTTACTTTCACACAACAAGCTATGATCATGAAACAATATTATTTATATTATGAGATACCTATTGTAGTCTGAGTTACAGGGATAATAGTCAAAAGATTACAGAAGTACTGTAAGTCTGCAACAAACTAGACTTATATTCACACTAAATGCATAATAATACATACTTTACTTAATACTATTACGTAAAGGTCTTGGGGATGCAGTTTTTGTGTATCGAGGGGAACCCTTCCTTGAGGGTCTTGATGCGGGTGCTTAGAAAGCTCGAGTATAAATAATTTTATTAACACATATGTATATGTATTATTCATCGAAGCATTTCGCCATCAATAATAGCCCTTCAGTGTAACTTATTGCATCCAAACTGCGACTAGAGTTTTGCATTAGGTATAATTTGACAATGTTGCATGTTATTTGTATGATTTGTTTTTATTCTGCTCTGCATGTATTCAATTCTAAAATTTTCTATTCGTGTTACATTAAGCTACTTTCAAAATAAATTATCTTTGGCCTATATTACTAAAGCTTGCTCAGCCATAGAAGTATGCTTGAGTAACGATTTTCTTTGTCACTTATGCATAGTTCTATGATTCAGCCTTAGTGTGTTGTGTGACTTTGTATTATTTAGATTTATTGTTTGAATTTTAAGTATTATAATTAGTTTCATTCTTTCGTGATTCTGCATATCTTAATCGCAGTATGCAAAGATCCCAAAATCATATTTATGTTTTAATAGCCTGACAATAACTATATTTTCGTTTTCAGTGTGTTATTTTTCTATTTATTGTTATGTGAGAGTAGGCGACTAACGTCTGTTCCCCGCCAGGTGCTATACGATGGCAAGCTATCCTCAGCGATAGTGTTCATGTACAACCCGGTGGCGACGGACGGCCAGCTCTGTCTGCAGTCCGCGCCTAAAGGGAATGTCTCCTACTTCGTGCATACACCACATGCGCTGATGCTGCAGGTATGTATGACTGCTGTCCACCACCAAACTGTCCTCCTCGCCATAATCCCTAAACAAGGCTAATTTTATAAAAGAGATCGGGAGAGAGAGAGAGAGAGGGCGGGGTGTTTGTGTGTTTTACGAAATGTTTGCACGATACAAAAGTCACCTTGTAGATGAAGCACGATTGTAACTAGGTTGGCTGTACCATTAAGTTTACATGCGGAGTATTTTCATGGTTTTCAAGCTAGGTTGTGTGAAGCCTTTATGGTATTTGTGTTCTTACAGGAAGTGAAAGCCGTCGTGACGCACAGCATCCACAGCGCGCTGAACTCGATCGGCGGAGTGCAGGTTCTATTCCCGCTGTTCGCACAACTCGACCTGCCTCACGACAACCCGGCCGCTGATCCGAAGAGGGATCCTTTACTGTGGTAAGCGGATATTACTAAAAAATTAAAATCTGTGATTGGCGCAATGATTTTAAATTTTAAGTCGGTGGTGTGCGTGAAACTAGCGCCGCCGCCAGCTATTTTATTTTATTTACTCCGCTGAACAAAGGAACTTTCAAAAATCCATCGTACAGTTTGTGAACCTTTTTTTAAGGCCTCTCTAATAGTTTTATTCTATTCAGTTTAGTCAGTAAATTGAAAATAGATATTGGTGGCCCTCAAGGGCAACTTCGGTATTCTGCCTAAACCATTAGGGTTTATAAGAAGTTGCCTTAAAAAAGGTTTGGATTTTTGAAAGTTCCTACGTTCAGCGGAGTAATAAAATAAAAAAGATGGCGGCGCTTGTTTGACGCATACCACCGCCTTATACTCACCTATCTTAATTTAGCTATACGCATCTGCAGCCTAATAGGTACTCGTTCATTGCTGGACATAGCCTTCCCTGACAAGCGTCTTAGTGGCTCTTATCATTATGGGTATGATGTCATGATCCCCACGCTGGGCATGTGTGTTGGGGATCGCAGTAAATTAAAGTTCAAGAAATTTAAAATGTAAATTTAAAAATGTGGCTAATACATACCTAATACACATAGAAGAAAGGTGCTGCCCTTCTTCTGGTAGGAACATAGTCGTCTGCAGTTACGACAGGGGAACACAGGCTGAGTAGGAATTAATTATTTTTAATAGAACAAAAGAAACCGAATAATTCTGTTAAATTTCCATAAAACAGTCGTAGAAGACTGCGTATTAAAACGGATTAAATCGATAATTCCCTCAGTCCCATAAACTCCGCGGCTTAGTCCGATAATCCCGATAGTCCCGACAGTCCCGATGGTCCTGCGAACTTGCAGTCCGGCTGTTAGCTCCCATTTCAAGCTATTTAATATTCACGAGGGCATTAGACAGGGAAATGCATTTTCAGTGTTCAGTTTCGGGTAGCTAAAGACTACATTACAGCTATTAATTATAGAGATGAAATAAGATTTACGTCCAAAATTGTCGGGCTGACTGCACTTAAGTGGGGGGTTATTCGCTTTATCGCTAGAATAGACCTCACAAGTCATCATAATGACAAACTAAGATAACAAACTTAGAAAATATTGATGACCTACCTAGCTTTTCTGCGTCGCCCTAAACCTACTTCAATTAATACTAATTAGGTACGATCTGTGAGCGACAGAATCAAATAAACTTAAACCATCGTTAAAAGAAAAGGACAAGAGAGCTACTCATCTGCACAAACCGGTCAAAATATGCACCACATCATGCAAATAGAGTTGAAACTTGAGCGGCATCACTGCGATTGCTTATCGAACACTTCTACTAACTCCTGCAAAGTTCTAATTACCTAGTATCTGTAGACGACTGAACAAAACTCAAATGCAAAGGTGCCAAGAATCTTCTCTACAAAAGAGATGCTTTTCATACAAATCTCTCGAGTGAAATATGCATCACATCTGTATGCAAATAGAGTTGAATCTTGCACGCTACTATTCCCGATTATTCATCGAACACTTACCAACTAACTCTGCAAACTCCTAATTGCCTGGTACATAGCGTGGAGTCGGGTAGGATTTACGACCGTTTTGCGGTGTCAGTTAATATTATTTGCATACAAGGGTTTCATTTAATTATGTGTGTGACGTTAATTTAATGAAGGGAACATTAAAATCTTAAATTCCTGTAATCTGAGGGTTTTGTGCGAATTTATGGATATTTCTATGGCCTTGAACGACAACACAAATTTGAAAACCAGAAATGTGAAAGTAATTTCGAATACAATGTGTTAACTTTTTCCTCGTCCGTCCCTGACATAATGAAGGGCGTCCTTTCTCTTAAGCTCATAAGAAGGGCAGTCTCAAACAGGTTGCAAACGGTGACCTTATGGACTTAGCCCAGCTTTTGTTGCCCTTTTGTTTGCAAGTCTTTTGTGAACATAAGATTAAAAGAAAAGGTTTTTAGGCTCTATTGTAACCATATTCTTATTTAATATACCTACACAAATTTAAACAAGGATTAGCTAAACACCTGTTTATTTCATCTGTAGGTGTCAGTTGGTATAAAATTGGTCGTCTCAAAAACAAAGTCCAAAACATTCATGTAATAGGCACGGTTGAACAAATGTTTCACCGCAAATTCTTTGGTAACTTTTACCATTGCTATGATCCTAGTTTTGGCCGGTAGTGGTCCGTATAAAACGCATGACCGGACTTTCGTCAGTACTTGGAGATGGGATATTCTACAGCTTGCTTTGGATGAACCACTGTACGTTCAAATCTGTAGAAGTCCACTGGTGACTACTACATTTTATAATGTTCTGGCATAATCCTACTAATATTATAAAGGCGAATGATTGTGTCTTTGGGAATATGTTTGTTTGAAAACAACGCAAAAACTACCTACTGAACGGATTGAGCTGAACTTTTGTACTCATAAATTTCTAGACCAGGTTGTATCCGACCATCTGCACATAAATTGGTGCAAAAAATTGGTCATTACATGCATACAGCATAGCTGAGGAAGAATGATTTTCTTTCTATTAAGAATCGAATGCGAGGGATTAACAGTAAAACGACCAGAAATTTGTTTCCATCCAAAGTCACCGAAAACCAAAATAATTCTAGTGAAAATCCTAGAATTATTTTAAGATTTTAGATTTATACCCGACTAGATAATAAAACTCTCGGTGTTACGGTCTTAGCTGCACGGGCTTGAAACTATCAATTATTACCGTTGTTTTGTACGCCCAAGCTCAATTGTCAAGTTTGGAGCCTAAAATATAAATATTCATTATATCCATAAATACAAAAATGAACATTTAGAAAAAATCAAATTCTTAAAATTAAACACTAACACAGAAATTAAGTGAAATTTTTATTTTCCAAATGCAGAAAGAGGTAACTTATAGGTGTAGATCAATGTGTAGCAGTACGCTTATCCTCCCCCGGATCTATGCGCTGGTCCCTCCGCGCGGTCAGTCTGGCCGACAGCCCTCATGTCGCAGTTGAAGCGACCCATGTCTCCGCCCGCCGCCGCCGGCCGCCTCGACTGAACTCTAATCTTTCTAATTAAACTTGTGATGTCCGAGGATCCGGAGAATCGCTCCTTTCAGAGGAACTGAGAGGTATTTTTTCTATACTTGAACAGAATCATAATAACGTTTATTTCATGAGGCTTTCAAAATAAGCACATATTAGCCTCGTCAAAATAAGCACATATTAGCCTCGTCAAAATAAGCACATATTAGCCTCGTCAAAATAAGCACATATTAGCCTCGTCAAAATAAGCACATATTAGCCTCGTCAAAATAAGCACATATTAGCCTCGTCAAAATAAGCACATATTAGCCTCGTCAAAATAAGCACATATTAGCCTCGTCAAAATAAGCACATATTAGCCTCGTCAAAATAAGCACATATTAGCCTCGTCAAAATAAGCACATATTAGCCTCGTCAAAATTGAAACTAAATAGAAAATAGAAAATAACTAAGTTGTAAATTATAGAAATTTCTTCTCTAAATGGTAAAAGTATTTCACTAATTAGCTTTATCTAGCTACATAATACATTATACTAGAGCGCCAAGCAGTCTGGGTGTCCTGGGAATTCGCAGGTACTAAAATGAGCGAGGGATAGTAAGCCAAATATTTGTGAGGAATGGAGGGCGTTCGTCTCACTAAGGGAACATGGAGTGATTCATTAGGGTGAAGGGTTATATTGGGATTGAGATTTTGAGGTGCATAATGTATTTAAGAAGTTGAAGCTAATCGGTATATGTGAAGTTAAATGAGATGCTAAATAAAAAAGAAAATTATTACTTGCTTAGAACGAGTAAATAGGAACATTAAGGACAAATAGAACCAGTACTTAGCGTCGCGTTATAGCGTTACAGCAGCGTCGCGTTTCAACGTCACGCTCTTTCGATGTCACTTTGGAACTCGATTAGCGCAACGCTCCTTAACGCAACGTGGTACGTTGCGTTAAGGAGCGTAGTGCAAATCGCTAGCATTCTTTGGAATGTTTGTTCGCTATTGAGATGTCGAATGATTCAGATGTCGAAGAATTCATTTCTTTTTTTAGTACACTTTATCACGACCACAGATAAAAAGAGTATGGGTACACTACGTCAATAAAATCGCTAGAGGAGCTTAACCGGATGCTGGACAGCTTAGCTTCAGCCTCACGACGACGCATCGGTCTTGGTATGAACTGCTCGTCCCAATGTTAAGCAAATATGTATAGCACAAATTGGTTAATGTTTTATAAGATTTATTCTTCATATTATATTATACTAGCGGTCCGCCCCGGCTTCGCACGGGTACCTATTCGATTTTTTCTCACCTTTTAAACCTTCCCTAGACCTCCACGAATAATTCAAGACCAAGATAAGATAAATCCGTTCAGCCGTTCTCGAGTTTTAGCGAGACTAACGAACAGCAATTGATTTTTATATATATAGATAGGCAGGTGTGTTTCCGAAGCAGTTGTATTAGTTTTTGTCATATTGCTTACCTACTGAGCACACTAGTAGTCGGGCGCTTTTTTGCCATAATCTTTGTTTCCCTAATTTCTAAAGACTAGATGCAACTGCCTCCAGTTACCTCAACTGTTATTATTATCATTATTGTAATTACTAATTATTATTAGTTTCTTTTGTTTAATTGAAATTTTCTTTATTAATAAATAGTTACTAACTATGTGAATACATTGGTAGATTTCAATTATGTACCCCAAAGATTTTACCTTGTTGGGCGCCAGGTAACATCTTCCACATTTATTGCTGTTTTTCACATTTATTATTGTTCTTATCTTTTTTATGACGAGCTTAGGATTAATGTACATAGCCCCTAATCCTGTAGGCATTTGGTAACCTGTTGAACACTTTGTGTAGCTCCAAACTGCTTGGCTTCGTGTGCTCCCTGGTGGAGTCGTGCAGCACGGTCCAGCAGCACATGCTGCAGTGCCGAGGCTTCCTCGTCATCTCGCACATGCTCCAGCGCTGCAGCCGCGAGCACCTGACCGCGGACACCCTCGCCAGCTTCCTGCATCTCACCAAGCACCTGCTGACTTGCTGCTCGCCCAACTCTGATCTGCTCTTGAAACAGGTATTTGGGTTGCCGGTGGTGTATCTAGTGTACATCTTACAAGGGTAATTTACACTTGACACGGTAAAGAATATTGTTTTTGTTTTGTGTGTGCCCACGAGGCACATGGTCAAGTACGTGGTCATGTTGCTACGGCTCGCTCCGGGCCGCACCATCAGGACGACCAGTGAATTCCTTAACGAATAAATTAATCTTAAGCCGGTACCCCGAGCCAAACTAGCGCCGCCACCTATTTTTTCTTATTATTTCGTTGATAAATGGTAATTTTAAAATTTTCAATGGGCAATTTGTGATACTGTTAATTACAATATAAAATAAAACTGATGAAGGCATTAAAAAAAAGCTTATAATAGGTATCACAAACTGCCCATTAAAAAAAATTATTGTTCAACGAAATAATAATATAAAATCTATTGTCACCATAAGGTTTTTGTTTCCCAAATAAATAAAAATTAAATAAATAAAATAGGTGGCGGCGGCTTTAGTTTGGCTCTTGGTACCGTCTTAACCTTAACCTGTCACTTCTGCCAAAATTGTGGTATTAGTAGTATTTTTACTGGGAGTATTGTATATACTGTGTACATATGTAGCTGTGAATATTGTGGGTACGGCTTTATTATATCAGTATTCTTGAATTGACGTCTGAGAAAAGTGTGAAAGAGACAAGGTTGTGTATGATACGTCGATATGTTGGACGAAGCCTATTCAGCGGTCACTTTGAATCTAACAGCAATAATCAGTATTTTATCTAACAGGACAGGATATATTTATGTATTATCTGAGAAAATCACTTTGTTCGTATTCTCAGCACTGATCGAACTTCTCGCTTAGAACAACAATGAACTACTTTAAAGTGTTGGTAAAGGATCTAGGGAGGGGCATTGACCCCGGTACACATGTGTGTGTACGAACATTTAAATGGTTTGTGTAGATTTAAGGCCCAGGTAGATGTGAATTTGGCGAATTTGGGTTATTTTAAAACAATTTTTCTCCGTCATGTTTATTGTAAAAGCTTTGAAAAAATACATAATCATCTGCGGGATACAAGGCACCTTCGATTCAAAAATTAAAAAAACTATTTTAAATATCAGAAATAATTGTGCAAAGTACCATCTGTTTTTTTAGTTTATACAATTTTTCTCCTAAACTATCAATCACAAGATTTTTTATTGTCGTCACCATATTAAACATAGGAATACCGAGAGCACCTTCGGCTTATTTTTTTGAATTAATGTCTTAATTAAAAGATAATAAAAAACTTAATTTTTGAGCTTACACCGCTCTGTTCTATCCCGCTCCTTTAAACGCGAAATCCTATGCCTATCCTATTCACAAAATGGTATCATATACCTGCCTCTTAAAAGGAGTTCTTCGGAAAATTTTCCAAATTTTTTGTCCGGAGTATAATAAATAGGACAGTTGATTTTATAAAATAGAACTCTTCCAAGAAGAAAGACTAATCTTTGCTCTTTTATACGTCATTTGTTCTAAGTTTATTATTTTGCTGTTAGGTATAAATGTTCAGATGAAAAAACAGAACATCTTCATTAAAAGCGAAATTTAATGAATGCCCCAAAGAACCTGAAATAATTCAAGAAAAATTCTCCCAGTTATGCCAAAGAATTAATTGACATTATAGCTCCCTCTTCCCTGTGTAAATACGGGTGGGGTTCATAAATAAGGTTATAATGTGAAGTTAGGTAATTTAGCAAGTCGCTCAATGTTAACATTGCCTTGGGACTATTCCGTTGATTCATTAACTAAGATATGAATGATCGTATCTCTTTATGGACAAAGTTTGCTCAAAATGTGTTTTAACATTTTTATTTATAGAAACTTTGGCAATACTAGCGATATAATACTAAAAGCGTTGGCAAACTACGTCGAGTCTTCTCGTCATCCATACCGCAATGCTTGAAAACTAAAGTTTTCAATCAGTGCGTCCTACCCGTCATGACCTACGGAGCTGAGACGTGGACACCCACGGTAGGGCTGGTCCACCAGTTTAAAGTCGCCCGGCGAGCTATGGAGAGAGCTATGCTCGGAGTTTCTCTGAAGGATAGGATTCGCAACGAATACATCCGACAGAGAACCAAGGTTATCGACATAGCTCATAGGATTAGCAAGCTCAAGTGGCAGTGGGCTGGACATATTTCCAGAAGAACCGACAACCGCTGGGGTAAACGTGTTCTTGAGTGGAGACCGCGACTCGGAAAACGTAGTGTAGGACGCCCTCCGACCAGGTGGGATGACGATTTGCGAAAGACTGCTGGCAGATGCTGGATGCGGCAAGCTGAAGACAGGGCGCTATGGCGCTCATTGGGGGAGGCCTATGTCCAGCAGTGGACTGGTATAGGCTGATGGTTATGATGATGATGATGAATACTACAATAGTATTTTTATTGTGGGCACACAAAAAAAATACTTTTGACCTCTGGTAGTTTTCCACAACACAAGCTGCTTACTTTGGGGCTAGATGATGCAGAGTGAAAAGTTCAGTGTTTTTCATTGAATGATGGTGATGGATGATCTAGCTAGGACATAATGTTATTAGGTATCTGAAATTAAAAAATAGTAGATTCTACCCACCTACTATCTTATAAAAACAACTAACATATTAATAGGATATTAACGGTAAATTGTAACATAAGAATAAATAAATATATTTATCTAGGTATCTATGCTTGTAAAGTATCACATACTAAGTATATAATTTTCGCAGTAAAATAGCAATTTTGCTGTTTCTGTACTCACCACCGTCGAAATGAACAAACCCAATAATCCTAAATCCACTGTAAATATATTCCGACTATTAACGACATTCGGGTTGGGATATTAATTGAAGCAAACAGAGATTACAGGCAGGTGAACGGTTTGTGCATTTTGTTTGTTTGTGACCAAGCGGCCGCGGCTTGTCAAGCCGCGCCGCCATATTGAATTATTTGAATGAATTACCGCCCGCTGATTGGTCGCACATTATTTATTGTAATGTTGTAATGGTGAATAATGGTCCTAAGTAAATATGGTGGATTAGGCAGAGTCAACAGAAATGTTGGCTATATTTGTGCAGGATTAGTTATGAAATCCAAGTAGGATTATTCGGACTTATTGGATTTAGGTGTGTTGAGCAACAAAAGGTTTGAAAATAGATTTAAATGAAAGGTGATAAGGTATTATAGAAGCTTGTTTTGTGAATCGATTTAGAACTATATTTGTGTATTTTTTTGTGCGTAATACACCATGTTTGTTTTACTAATGTGTATAAATGTTGTGTGTATAAATATTTTATAAAAATACGAATATTATCGCTTATAATTTGTTGATAGTGTCTTTAGGGCCCTATCTCATTAAGACACCATAGTGGCGCTACCGTTGGCGCCACCACCGCGGTGTCTTGAGCTATCAAGCGAGAAACAACAAAACGAACACCACCACTAGCTGGTGGTGGAGTTGTTGCGCCACCAGCGGGTGATTTTGTTGCCGGCAACAAATTCGGTTGCGCAACCAAGCTGATATCAAGGTGTCCGTGATGGTAGCGTACACAAAACCGAATTCACGTTTGTTGTTATGCCTAATAAATAACGTATAAATAGAGTATAATCACATATAACAGAGATATGGAACAAGACTACTCTCCGTTGCAATGTAGTTCCGCCGTGGTTCCTATGAGAGCAATCATTATGAAATTTTGCATAGCTGAAACGCTATTTATACTCTATTATTGTGTATAAATTTTGTTGCTATAGTATAAGCCGTTTTTGAGAACGGTCGTGTGTACGCTAGCCTATCGTTATGCTGGCGTACCCACAAACAATGGTCATTATTTCTTAAACCAAGGAGGCGCTATTTATTTTACTTTTGCACTGATTATACTCTATTTATACGTTATTTATTAGGCATAACAACAAACGTGAATTCGGTTATGTGTACGCTACCATCACGGACACGATTTCAAGTGGGTGCCTGACAGCTGTACACAATTTGTTGACAGTTATATGGCGCGACTGGTGGCGCCACAATGGTGTGCTAATGAGATAGTTCCTTTAATACACTGGCTATCAAAAAATCGACCCACTCTCAGTTGAATTTTTTCAAAGAGTGTTAGATTTTTGATGACCAGTAGTTCGACAAGGTTAAATTAATAAATGTTTTCATGTCAATAAAGTATTAATTTATTTATTATTTAGTGTATTTGTTGTTATAACAAGCACGTGTGTGACCTGGCCGAGGTTGGTACCGCATGCTTCTCTTGCTTGACACCCCACCCCACCTCTTTATAAACGTTTCTACATATTTTTTTGTCTATGATGTGTTGCACCATTCTACATCACCCCAGACACCCTGTGATTATTGCTTCGTATTTCAAGAAAAAGGGATACGTACTATTATAGGTTCTTCAAATAATATTTTATGAAGTTATAATCTAAATAGACGTGACAAAAATTGAACTTACTTAAGTTCATTGTATTAACAGAATAAATAATAGACATTTAAGTTTTACAATCTACAAAAGTAATAGAATAGGTACTTACTGATAAATATACCAACACGTTTCATTTTTGATTATCAAACAACATCTGCTTTGTCAAATGCAAACTGTAAAAATATTATAAAGTTCAATACAAAATATACTTCTCTCTCACTCATACTATGTATATGCAGAACATATTTTAAAATAAGTTATCTCGAATTAGTAGCACAAGGGAGCACTTCAGTGTTTAGCACAAAATAGTTGGGAGCAAAGCACTATCATTTGAAACTGTCACTAATGTGGACTAGGAATCCATGCACGGGAAAAATATATATATAGTGTGCTCGTAGTAGACAAATTCCATAAACCTCAAATTGGTTACCCTATGATAGTATATTTCTTTCTTTACAGTGAAGCAGATTTTCCCCGTAAATCTTTTATTCATCTCCTGAATTTTCTGGTATTCCTGCAGTATTATTCAACATGCATTCTCTCGCATGTTAATATAGATAATACTCATAAACGATGATTAGTAGTTCCTATCCTTATAAGGGTCATTAGGTAATATCTTACTTAATTTACATGTAAATTTCACAATTCATTCCCACTAATATCTAGAAGAAAAGACAACCCAATTAAATATTCATAGACAAAAGGATTGAATCATACGACATAATATAAGTACATTAAACAAATTAAAATAGGTACCAAGTAAAAGACAAGAGCAGAACGAAATTTAAGTAATAATAATACCCGAAGCAAGAGAACCATACGCTATCAACCTAGAACAGCTTAAATACCCGCTAACGCAGTCTTTCTGCCATTCCTTCCTGACCTGGCAGCTCCTGGATCACATCCTGTTCAACCCAGCCCTGTGGATCCACACTCCAGCGGCGGTGCAAGCCAGGCTGTACTGCTACCTGGCGACGGACTTCCTCGCTGATGCGCACATCTACGGCAGCGTGCGGCGAGTCAGCACGGTGCTGCAAACTGTGCACACACTCAAGTTCTACTACTGGGTGGTGAACCCACGGACTAAGAGCGGCATCACCCCGAAAGGGATGGGTCAGTTGCTTCTTCTTTTTTGTTTGTTTGTGGAGTTGGAAAGGAAGTTTAAGAGTCCTGTCTCACCGGGACGCCACGGGGACGTCGCTGGCAACGTATCCAAACAATACTTTGGATAGTACGTCGCCAGCGACGTCGCCGCATTATTGCGCGGTATGACTCTTACAGTTTTTAAAACGTTTACACGGCGCGCACTAGGTTCTCTTTGAAAACTTTCAGCTCCGTCAAAATGCGAAGATTACCTAAAATACATTCGATCCGTATTATGAAAGCTTTCTCAGTTATAGATATATGCTTAAGTAACGTTTATGCCATAGAGAAGTGTTACTCAAGCATCGTTTTATGGTTGAGAAAGCTTTTGTAATGCGGGCCTAAGATTAGTAAACCACAATTCAGAGTCTGTGTAACAAAGACTTAGCAATTTTGTGAAAGTTCCAGCTAACGTTGATACTGTAATGTCGTACAGCTACAATACAACACCGGGCCCCATGCCCGGTCTACCCCATGCCCGGTCTACCCCATGCCCGGTCTACCACATGCCCGGTCTACCCCATTTCATTTTACATCTTGCAGTCACCACCTCCCATCTGTTCAATGTTCTATTCTAGACTATAATGTTTTCTGTGTAATTACGAGTATATCCAAAATATCAATTAAAACACATTATTGTGTATAAGACTTGTATTGCGACCTCAGGGACGACCTCAGTGGCGCAGCGGGCGAGAGTCTGCATGCGACGCAAGAGGTTGCGGGTTCGATCGCCGCCTCGGAACAAATTTGTGTACGATCTGCAGAAATTTGTTCCGTTAGTCTGGGTGTTTTCTATGTATAATAAAAAATATCTATCTATGTAATGTATAGTATAACGTATATTGTATCTTGATGCAATAAATAATAAATAATGCTGGACAATTCACACAGCATTATCTAGCCCCAAGCTAAGCAGAGCTTGTGTTATGGGTACTAGATAACTGATATACATAATATAATACAATACATAGATAGATACTTTTTATTATACAAAGAAAACGACCAGAACACCCTAAACAAATATCTGCAAATCGTACACACATTTGTCCCGAGGCGGGAATCGAACCCGCAACCCGCAACAATAAAATATACAAAAATAAACACTTTATTGTACACCAGAAAAAGAACATTATAAAAAAAGACATAATATTTCATGAGACGAGTACAATGGGCGGCCTTATCGCTTAGAAGCGATCTCTTCCAGGCAAAATATATAAACAGCAAAGAAGAATAGATACCAAAAAATAACCTTAATTTAATTAAGGCATGTAGACAAACATTGCGCCTGTAACGTAACATACATGTATCAGCCTGTTCAATAAGTTGTTGTTCCGTATTTCCCAGAGGGTCCTCGTCCCGCACACAAGGACATCCTGACGATCCGCGCCTACATCCTTCTGTTCCTGAAGCAGCTCATCATGATCGGCAACGGAGTCAAGGAGGACGAGCTGCAGTCCATCCTCAACTATCTTACCACCATGCACGAGGTATTTATTTTGTCACTTACGACTAGTTTACGGTATACTTTCATACAAGCCCATCTCCTACTCCGTCAGGCAGGATGGCGCAAACTGCCGAGGCTGGGCAGTGAAGGCACAAGTTTTGCCAAGTTTACCTTTGAGAATGTGGTTAATTATCGAGACGCTGCCTGTAGATAGATACCTTCATTAAAAGTGTCACTAATATTTTATCTGTTTGAATCGTTTTAATTCGTATTCCAGGATGAGAACCTGCACGACGTGCTCCAAATGCTGATCTCCCTGATGTCAGAACACCCCAGTTCCATGGTTCCTGCGTTCGATGCCAAGGGCGGGGTGCGAACCATCTTCAAACTGCTGGCCTCCGAGAGTCAGCTCATCAGGCTGCAGGCTTTGAAGTTACTGGGGTTCTTCTTGAGTAGGAGCACGCACAAGTAAGGGCAAAATTGGCACAAATAAACAACCTCCTTGTAGGTCATGGTAGCCTGGTACATAATGTAAGAAATTAGTAAATTACGCATAGGGCGGAGTAAACCTTATTCAAGCTGCTGGCCTCTGAGAGTCAGCTGCATGAGTCAGCATTATTAGACGTATAACACACATAAGTAGGTAGAATGAGTATTGCAATTCAAAATATTTTATATGCTTAAATATTTTTCAATTTTTTTTTTTATACTTTCTATTGAATCCTACTGTAATTAGTATAATTGGCTTAGGGTCGTTCTAATTACACAAATAAATAAATAAATAAAAATGTATTTTACAGTGTTGCAAGTCAATTCAATTTATTGATACCATTGGCTCACAAGGAGCACTTAGTCAAGCCTTTTTATATTAATTACACAAGATAAAATAAATAGATTATTAAAAAAATACAATAATTATGGGTAAGTAGCTGCAATAGCATTGTCAGAGATGTAAAATGTAAATATAAGTTAAAATGTTAATGTCAGATGTTAAATGTCAATCATCAAATCCGAAAATATTTTTGTCAGCAAAGGCTTCATCCAGTCTATAATAACTCTTAATTATTAATCGAAATTTAATAAATCATTTGAAATTTAGATCTGACATTATTTTTACTCTATTTGGTAACATGTTGTAGTTTTATTGAGTTACAAACAAAGCTTTTGGAGATTTTAGTTAATCTTGTTTTCGGTACTACTAAGACATTTTTATGTCTTGTATCGTAACCATGTCCCTCTCTAACATACATATGTAGAATTGTGTAAATTGTTTTTTGCATAAATAAAATTTTGGTGTACAATACAATACAATACACTTTATTGCACTCCAAGAAAAACATAGAAAATAATACAAAAAAACGGATATAAAAACAGTGTTGCACAATGGGCGGCCTTATCGCTAAAAGCGATCTCTTCCAGACAACCTACAGACAGACAGGTATATATATTCGCCAACCATTGTCAAGACGCCTATCTCCCTAAATTTATCCCTTCAAGAATCCAAGAACCTTAAGCCTAGTACATATCGTATTGCGCGCTTCTGCAACACAAAAACTCTGTTTGCATCGGCTGCTCTTCCCCAAAATAGTATGCCGTAGGTCATAACCGAGTGGAAATAGGCGAAATAGACCATACGTGCTGCTCTGGCTCCGCCTATCCTAATTTTCTCTCTAATTTTCTTTATGGCATAGGTTGCCGAGCATAGCCTTTTTGTAAGTGTGTCAATGTGAACACTCTAAGTTAGCTTAGAGTCAAGCCGGTTAAGTGGTTAAACAAATTCTAGACTTGTATTTTTTATTATTAATAAATGACTACTTTGACTATTATTAACAAGCATGGTCATTTGATTTATGGCCAAACTAAGGTACCGACCACATTATGAAATTTAAATAAAAAAAATCGCGCATTTTCTTTCCATGTGGCCTTTCTATTTCGACAATAATTTAAACTACATATACCTACTTTTTTGGTCATCTTATTCCTCTGTTTTTCTTTCTTTTTCAGACGTAAATACGACGTGATGTCTCCTCACAATCTTTACACGCTGCTAGCGACGCGGCTGGGCGCGTGTGGCGAAGGCCTAGCGCTGCCCGTGTACAACGCGCTGTACGAACTGCTAACCGAGCATGTCGGACAACAGATTTTGTATACGGGACACCCGGAGCCTCAGCCTCACTTCAGACTGGAGAATCCTAGTGAGTTGATCATTAACTTCCTATCAGCTCACTAAACTGAAGTCTCTTGCTGAATGTAGGATTATTATTAGGGTTTCAAAGATCGGTTTTGAAACCCTTATGGTCTCGCTCTGTCCGTCCCGCTCTTTCTTGAATATCTCAGTAACTACTGCAGCTATTAAATTGAAATTTGAAATAATGATACATTTCGTGCGCCATTACTGATTTTAAGAAAAAAACATATAAATAAATGAAAAATGAAAATGAATATTTTCAGTACAAATTTTGATGTTGAAATTTCAAAAGAGACCTAGGAAGGCAAATGGGGTATCAAATGAAAGGTATCGTGTTGACCATTTCAAAACACTTTTTGAAATTTCTGTAAGTTTCATACTTTTTGAAATATTTCAAAAATAGTCGAAAAATTGACCTTTCCCCCCCCCCCTATCTCCGAAGATTGCAGACCGATCCACGTACAATGTATTAAGCGTTTGTAGATATCGATTTATATTTTACAGGAAAAATATAGAGAAGTCTGTAATAATAATAGTTTTTGAAAAATGGTCAAAAAGGGGGGGAATTTTTTTTCAAAAGGGGGGGTACCTACCTATGTGGGGTATCAAATGAAAGGTATCGTTTTGACCATTTCAAAACACTTTTTGAAATTTCTGTAAGTTTCATACTTTTTGAAATATTTCAAAAAAAGACGAAAAATTGACCATTCCCCCCCCCCCTAGCTCCGACGATTGCAGACCGATCCATGTACAATGTATTAGGCGTTTGTAGACATCGATCTATATTTTACAGGAAAAATATAGAGAAGTCTGTAATAATAATAGTTTTTGAAAAATGGTCAAAAAGGGGGGGAATTTTTTTTTCAAAAGGAGGGGTACCTGCCTATGTGGGGTATCAAATGAAAGGTATCGTTTTGACCATTTCAAAACACTTTTTGAAATTTCTGTAAGTTTCATACTTTTTGAAATATTTCAAAAATAGTCGAAAAATTGACCTTTCCCCCCCCCCTATCTCCGAAGATTGCAGACCGATCCACGTACAATGTATTAGGCGTTTGTAGATATCGATCTATATTTTACAGGAAAAATATAGAGAAGTCTGTTATAATAATAGTTTTTGAAAAATGGTCAAAAAGGGGGGAATTTTTTTTCAAAAGGGGGGGTACCTACCTATGTGGGGTATCAAATGAAAGGTATCGTTTTGACCATTTCAAAACACTTTTTGAAATTTTTGTAAGTTTCATACTTTTTGAAATATTTCAAAAAAAGACGAAAAATTGTCCATTCCCCCCCCCCCCCTAGCTCCGAAGATTGCAGACCGATCCATGTACAATGTATTAAGCGTTTGTAGACATCGATCTATATTTTACAGGAAAAATATAGAGAAGTCTGTAATAATAATAGTTTTTGAAAAATGGTCAAAAAGGGGGGGATTTTTTTTTCAAAAGGAGGGGTACCTGCCTATGTGGGGTATCAAATGAAAGGTATCGTTTTGACCATTTCAAAACACTTTTTGAAATTTCTGTAAGTTTCATACTTTTCGAAATATTTCAAAAATAGTCGAAAAATTGACCTTTCCCCCCCCCCTATCTCCGAAGATTGCAGACCGATCCACGTACAATGTATTAGGCGTTTGTAGATATCGATCTATATTTTACAGGAAAAATATAGAGAAGTCTGTAATAATAATAGTTTTTGAAAAATGGTCAAAAAGGGGGGGATTTTTTTTTCAAAAGGGGGGGTACCTACCTATGTGGGGTATCAAATGAAAGGTATCGTTTTGACCATTTCAAAACACTTTTTGAAATTTCTGTAAGTTTCATACTTTTTGAAATATTTCAAAAAAAGACGAAAAATTGACCATTCCCCCCCCCCCCCCCTAGCTCCGAAGATTGCAGACCGATCCATGTACAATGTATTGGGCGTTTGTAGATATCAATCTATATTTTACAGGAAAAATATAGAGAAGTCTGTAATAATAATAGTTTTTGAAAAATGGTCAAAAAGGGGGGGAATTTTTTTTCAAAAGGAGGGGAACCTGCCTATGTGGGGTATCAAATGAAAGGTGTCGTTTTGACCATTTCAAAAAACTTTTTGAAATTTCTATAAGTTTCATACTTTTTAAAATATTTCAGAAAATTGATTGTCCAAATAATTGGCAAATGTTTGAAACCCTCGGCGCGCGAGTTACACTCGCACTTGGCGAATCTTGTATAATTCTCTGACAACGCTATCCCTCAGACCAAGGCACAAAATTGCAATAAGGGAGGTTTGACACCACGCTTGACAAGCGGGTTGGTGGCCGCAGTAGACGTATTAAATATACACAGCTGCTGACCTTGCTCTCATAGGTTCATTAGTGACGACCTATGTAATTTTCTGGCATACAGTTATCTGAAACGAACTTAGTAACTTGTTTATCACAAAATGCTGAAATAATAACTCGCAGTGACGTCTACTGAGGTGCAATCGGCGAGCGAAGGTTTGCCAAAAGGCCGAAGGTACGAACAATTGTTGGTCCATACAAACTTTTATCATTATCAAATGACGAGGTTTCCTCTATCTTTCAGAAGTGACTATTTTAAACTTTTAAATCACTCTTTTCTATAATGACTACTCTCTTCCCCAGTGATCCTAAAAGTGGTCGCCACCCTGATCCGCCAGTCGAAGCAAACGGAACAGCTGCTGGAGGTGAAGAAGTTATTTCTGTCCGATATGACTCTGCTGTGCAGCAATAACAGAGAGAACAGAAGGACTGTTCTGCAGATGTCGGTTTGGCAGGTAAGAGGCAGCTATGGAGGCTTTAGTCAATGTTGAAGTCATTCATGAAAAACTAATTACAAAAATCTAAACCTCCGACAATGTCACTTGAAATACGACTACAGATCATCTTGAATATCACCAAAATGATAGATCTTCTGCACCTGCCCCGACTTTGATATGAATAGACCACTCTCGTTTTCCGAGATAACCTCTCCTTTCAGAAGTCTCAAATGCTAAATCTGCTGGGACCATGGAACTGGGGTGTTCCGACCAGTCGATTGCCGCATATTGCGTTGGAATGGCAGGGTCAAGCGGGACATGACAACCTCCCAGATTTATACGTAGCTGTGAGAGTCAGGCTGAAAACCGAGACTACTGGAGAAAAACTGTCGCTGATGAAATAGTTGCACATGGCCAAGCTAGCCTAGAAATGTTAGCCTAAAAGTGAATAAATAAACGATGGAATTATGGAGTCTTAAAAACGTAGTTTAGGTTGTTTATTAAAGTTTTCATCTTCCAGGAATGGCTAATAGCCATGGCATACATCCACCCGAAGAACGCGGAAGAGCAGAAGATCTCCGACATGGTCTACTCTCTCTTCCGCATGTTATTGCATCACGCCATCAAGCACGAGTACGGAGGCTGGAGGGTTTGGGTCGACACGCTGGCTATTGTGCATTCCAAGGTAAGATCTCTTTGTAGCTTATGCTTGCCGAATACTTTGACTGGCAAATTTCAGTGTTTGTGAGTCGCCACAGACAATATCGTGCATTCCAAGGTTCAGGTTTATGAATGTTTTATTTCTCAATAAGAATAAATTCACTTACATGAGAACACAAAATTTTAAACAATGTAGGGATAAAATCGTACTTATATTAACAAAAAGTTAGTCTAAAGTGGGTAGTGCCAATAAGAAAGTAAAATGAATAGTCTCTTCGCGTAACAAGAACAATGGTTGCTCGGCCATGACAAGGATCGAGCACACATGGAAGTGGCATGCAAACATCCTATAATTAATAACAGTGTCACACGACCTAGTTATTTTGACATGACATGATATTAAGTATTTTTTTAAAACATTGACATTGATTTTAGTTCTTTGATATCTTTCGGTAGTTTATTATACATTTGTGCATCTTCGTATTTAATGTTTCTCTTGCCATAATTAGTTCGATGAGATTGTAGTTTTATATCATTCGCACTACGAAGTCTAATCCTTTGAAATTGTTGTTTTTTATTAAAAGTTATTTGTGTATATCTTTTGAAAGTATTTTACGAATTAATATGCAATTATAGTATATATAGGTTTGAGTAATATTCATAAGTTTGGTTTCTCTATAAATTTTGTTGGTCGAAGTTAAATAGACATAATTAAAAAGCCTCTTAATTAATTTATTTTGAGCTATTTGTACTGTGTCTAGATTAGATTTAGCGGCTGTGTGTGCCCCATACTTCTATTAGGTAGTCAATATGTTTAATCAGTGAGTTGTAGATAGTGTATCGAACAGCGTGCAGTAGACATCGGACGTAATTTCTCAGAGATCCATTGAGATATGACAATGGTTGATTGATATATCTGTAGATTAGGTACAAATACCTAGTACTTTGTTAAAATTCCAATTGTGGGTTGACACTCTGACCGCAACTGACCGTATAGCTGTCGATTCGGTTGTTGCAAAAACTGGACATCAAGGAAATATTAATGTCGCTTTCCTTGCCCTTCCTTTTTTAAATGACGGTAACATTTGAATGCCATCAAACTTATGTTTTTACGATATCCGAATAAACGCCTTGTATAGTTTTTAGAACAATCTTTGTAGATTATGGTTACCTGGTACTTGGTGTGACAGATTTTAACATTGGATTTACATTTTCAGGTGTCGTACGAAGAATTCAAGCTCCAGTTTGCGCAAATGTACGAGCATTACGAGCAAAGACGCGCGGACAACATAACTGACCCAGCGGAAAGGCAGCAGCGACCAATTTCTACAATCTCAGGCTGGGACAGACATACGGACAAGCAGCCAAGAGTCATGCCAGACACAGAAGAAAGCATAGATAGCTCACCTATTTCTATCAGAAAGCAGAATGTCCTAAACCATGCAGCCCAGACGGAAATAGGCCAGGGATTATCCCTAAGGGAGGTAGATACGTGTAATTGTGATGAAAGGACTACAGCAGTGTACAGTGAAGTGTGTAAGGTCCATAATGATAGTGATAAAAATGAAGTGGAACATGTGATAGATGAGGAAGATGAAAAAGTAGAGGTCATTGAGGACGTTATTGAAACTGACGAACTTGTTATGGAGAATAAGCTTTTAGAAAGTTCTGAATCCGGAATCGCTACATTAGAAGAAAAGACAGAAAAGTCTCTGACGAGGCAAGGAAGTCTTGACTACATTCCAGTTAGAGATGTAGGTGAAACTGTAAAAGATGATAGTACGGATAAAAGCGAAGGAATACCTTCTAGTTTATCTGCCAGTGAGACAGCAAGCCCGGAAAGAGTCGCAGAACTGAACTTAGGAGCAGCTGAATCTGAACTTTCAGATCCGTCCGAGCTATACCTGACTCCGAGCGAGGCCACTAGCCCTAAGAAACTGACAGAGGATAAGACTGATGATGAAAATGACGATGATCCTAAACACATAGCGATCAACATCGTCAATGACGTACTGACGATTGCATTAGAGACTGTGGGAATAAAAACTGACGATGACACTGATTCCGGAGCTGTGTCCGGAGTACAAACAGAAGGAAATACTCCGAACGGTAGAGAGGATTACGTAAATGAAATCGAGAATATCATTGATGAGAAAAATGAAGCTGAAACTATCGCTAACGAAATCGTTATGGATTTAATTTCCAATGCCGTGCCAGAAACGGAAGAAATCTTTGAAGAAACCTTTGAAGAAACAGTAGATGAACAAAAAGCTGAAGCTCAATTAGAACATCCTCACGAAAGCAACGTGCTGCCTTTAGACGGAGAGTTCCTAGTCAATTCAAGAGTGGAGGAGACACAAAAGACTGAAATAGAAGATGACATTGTGAATGACAATGTTGAAAACGAAAGTGAAGAATCAGAGGAACAGAAAGCGCCAGAGATACCCGCCATCTCAACTATAAGCGAGAACATTTCGAACAAAGAACATGAGACAGAAGAAAGATTAGCGGAGAGTGAAAGAGATCAGAGACGAGTAAGCTTGCCAGGAGATAGTGAGATGAAGCAGGACGGAGGTAGTGAAGGTGTTTCGGCGCAGGGAACTAATACGTCGACGTCGCCGAAACGGCCCCGGAGCGCCTCAACCAGTACACAAGTGGATTCCAATCATTTTGGTAAGTCTTAAAGTCATGAGCTGTTTCACGTATTACGTATTACGTGGTCGCACATAATATTATTAAGTAAACTGAGTTCGTATTCTATAATTTGTATAAATTATATTCATCATCATCATCATCATCAGCCTTTTTCAGTCCACTGCTGGACATAGGCCTCCCCTAATGAGCGCCATAGCGCCCTGTCTTCAGCTTGCCGCATCCAGCATCTGCCAGCAGTCTTTCGCAAATCGTCATCCCACCTGGTCGGAGGGCGTCCTACACTACGTTTGCCGAGTCGCGGTCTCCACTCAAGAACACGTTTACCCCAGCGGTTGTCGGTTCTTCTCGAGATATGGCCAGCCCACTGCCACTTCAGCTTGCTAATCCTTTGAGCTATGTCGATAACCTTGGTTCTCTGTCGGATGTATTCGTTGCGAATCCTATCCTTCAAAGAAACTCCGAGCATAGCTCTCTCCATAGCTCATATAAATTATATTAATATAATATATAATTATAATTTAATTCGTGTATACGAATTAAATTGCGAATGGTACGCTAGATTCAAATAGTATAATTCGCAATTTAATTCACGTTATATTTACCATTATTTAGGGTTTTATTGGAAACTTAACTTCTTTTGTAATAAAAAGTTTTTTGTAAGTATATCGGCGCGCCAATACAGCAAGCAAAATAACACCCGGTTGCAACTTGTTCAGACCGCACGATGACGTCACCGCTCACGCCACCGCGCTCCCCTTTAAATACGCGCAGCGCGCTCAACAGAGCGCAGTCTCTCCTCCGTAGACCGAGACACGTTCTCGGTGACCCGGTTGACCCAATCACCGACGCTAACCCGGAGGTGACGTCAACAAGTACCGATTCGCATCCGCACACTACACACCCGACCAAAAACCGACCCCGCCGTATGCGGGGTCGAAGAATTCCCCGCTTCCGCCCATAGGTGCACTCGTGCACCGCGGCGAAACATCCATTACCCTCTCGTAGCATCTGGCAACAGCCCAAGCCGAGGCTCGCACCTAAGTGGTGGCCCTTGTGCGTGTTGCCCCAACCTAACTTTACCGGTGAGGCGCCTTCCGCGCCCGCCAATACTCCGGTAACGCTGTCATGGCCATCTGCGGTCAACAGCATAATAGTCCTTTCGAAAAAAAAAAAAAACAGAGCGCAGTCAGTCCCGACTCGGGACTGACTGCGCTCGGGACTCCCGACCGCTCGGACAGAACGGAGTGCTAGTAATGTAATTCCAAGAGCTCAGTTGCTCCCTGGCATTCTCGTAGTGCGGATGTTTTGGTAAAAGTACTCGTAATTTTAATTGTTGAATATAATCTAAAATCAGAACTGTTCTATCGTAATAATTATTTTATTTCATCATCATCATCATCATCAGCCTATATTTGTCCACTGCTGGACATAGGCCTCCCCTAATGAGCGCCATAGCGCCCTGTCTTCAGCTTGCCGCATCATTATCATTATTTTATTTGACAGTCTTAAAATTAACTGTTTGTTTTTAATATGATTATTATTTGATTTGTTAAATCTTGAAATTAATTATTTATTATTAAAATTATAATAATTTGATTAGGTTAATTTTTGTATTGTTGATGTTAAAAGTTTGTTATAATATTTCGGATTACATTGATTAAAAGACAATTGAGATGTCTGACCGACATTTTATTAGACTCATGACCCCCTTCTCCTTCAAGTATACTTACTTATAGAGGTTTCATGATGGAAATTTTGTTTTTCAAATGTCAACTGTTTCTGTACAATACCAACATCAACATATCTGCCGATCGTAGTCCACTGCTGGGCATAGGCCTCGCCTAAAGATATTCACGATGCCGATTTTCCCGCACTTATTCGCGCTTTTAAATAATTTTCCATAACAGATAACCACACATTCATCAAAATATTTTGTTTCCAGAAACGAAGCGTCCGTCAAAATGCTCCCGGCCCATGTTTTCCCCCGGCCCCACGCGGCCTCCGTTCCGCATCCCGGAGTTCCGCTGGTCCTACATCCACCAGCGGCTTCTGTCTGATGTGCTGTTCTCACTGGAGACTGACATACAAGTGAGTACAACCTATTTATTACACAACTGAAACTGCTGGATGCGCTGGAGTGTCTACACAAAGAGCTGCTCCTACATCCACCAGCGGCTTCTCTCTGACGTCCTGTTCTTGTGGAGACTGACATGCAAATGAGTTGGCTAAGTCGACAAACGTAGGAAAAGAATATCTAATAGATGCAGAATTGCAGATTATTTATTGGCAATATAGTTAAAGGTCTACTTGATGCACTTAATAATAAAAAAAAAAAAAAGAATATGAAAAATATTCTCTCACAAAAACGGTACGACATTACATACATGGTAGGTATGTAGGAGCTTAGATTACATTACTGATGGAAGAGTATTACATGCTTTAGGTACATAGCAATAGTTATCTTCCCATGTTGTGCAGACTGGTGCCTGTTGTAAGTTTACGAAAAACCTGTAGTACAGGTCACCAGTGTACTCATTCCGCGGGAGGCATTATGGACTTAAAGCAGCACCATACAAAGGCACTTAACTTACAGGGTAGGTTAACACAGAAGGTACCAATTTAAGATTAACAAAAATTAACACAATTATCAAAATGTAAATGAAAGCTAAAAATACAACTAATATAATACAATAGATTAATGTAGTAAATCATCAGCCTATATTTGTCCACTGCTGGACACAGGCCTTCCTTAATGAGCGCCATAGCGCCGTCTTCAGCTTGCCGCATCGGGCATCTGCCAGTAGTCTTTCGCAAATCGTCATCCCATCTGGTCGGAGGGCTCCTACACCATGTTTGCCGAGTCGCGGTCTCCACTCAAGAACATGTTTACCCCAGTTTAATAATAATAAATAAATAAAGGAATGGCCGTGACTGTTGCGGCCCTAAGAATCGGCATTTATACAACAATATAGTACTCGTAAAGTAAAGTAAAGTAAAGTAAAAAGGTTTTATTTTTGTCACAATAACAGAAATTAAAAAGAAAAGACAAACAAAGAAAAATAAGTGACAAAACAGGGGGCATCGCTCAGCATATGCCCAGAAGCGAAACATATCGCTAATGAGCGCTGGTTTTATGCGACTCCCAATGTACGCAAGCAGCGACTCCGCTGTGACACGCGCTTTAAAAACTAAACTAAAAATATAAGCCTCAGATTAAATATTACATAACAAATGTGTAAAATGCCGTTAAATCTTAAACATAGTTACAATTTTGAGTTACCTTTAAAACGCTATCTAAAACTAAACTAAAACTAAAACATGAAGTTCAACACTGTTTGATGTGCACATGATCAGGATTATACATAAAAAAGTCAAAGTCAAAACTCAACAAAATGTTATTCTATTTTCAGGTATGGCGGAGTCACTCCACCAAATCCGTGATAGACTTCGTGAACAGCAGCGAAAACGCCATCTTCGTTGTGAACACCGTCCACTTGATCAGCCAGCTGGCAGATAACCTCATCATAGCCTGCGGTGGGCTGCTACCTTTACTCGCGTCCGCCACCTCGCCTAATGTAAGTATTATTAGCACGTACTAGTATTAATATACTGGGATCTAGAATCTATATATTTATAAACAGAAGTCGTGTATGAAAACTTATGAAAAACTGATAACACTAATAGCCAACAGCAAGGTTAAGGCAAAAACTAAAAATCTTGAGCGACTCGTTGCCCACACACAATAAAGGGACAAGAGACGAATCAAATTATGACTGAAAACTGTTACAACAAAAAATTGTGTCTGTGATTTGCTGTAATGATATCAGTGTACTTAAATATTTTCCAGCAATATGACTTCGGGTTTGAAATACAAAAAAATAAACTGAATTAATAAAAAATCCGGGTATAATATAGCACTGTTTCTGTCGTTTGCTTTGATTATAATAGCCCAATGTATTTGAGCACAATTTTTGTAAATAAATGCGATAAATGGGATTATCGTTAGTCAACAAGTAATAAGCTAAGGTTTCTACAAAAACAGCAATACAATAAACTCAACAATTACAATAAAGGGTTGCTCATAATCTTAAACAAGTACCAGGAAAATATAAACTTTTCATAGGTTTATTTGAAATCCAACTAAACGAACCTTACCAAAAGACATTTTCTGTTTTTCCCACTTAAGCAGGGTTGGCACATCATGTTTTCGGGCTACATTCATTTCTATCCGACGTCATATTTCACACAATCCTGGATGATTTTTTTCCTCTCAATTCATTCTTATTTGAGTAAGTACCTAGGGTTATATTTTTTGTGTCTTCTTTGAGACTAACAAACACCATTCAGCTTTTACAACAATGCGTTTTCAGATTCAAATATACCTCTGATCAGTTCATGATTCACTGGTACTAGTGTAAAGTTAGGGAGCAACCGGCTTTGTAACCCTTCGCCTACTTATCCTATTGTGTGATTATCACTAACGATTTTTTTAAATCGAAACTTGTTGCTATGCTGATATTGTAAATCTACTGGGGAGATAGAAGTGAAAAGAGGTTGACTAACGCTATCCCCTATAACGGTTTTATGCTTATGCCTGACAAATCATTGAATATAATTTAAATAACGGACTCTGTGTCTTAGAATTAGAAAGCTGGTTGCCAAGGGAGCGTTTTGGCGTTACCGGGGAACTATGAATTGCCAAGGATATTGGTCGGCGTTACCATTTATGGGATCTACAATAAAGTAACAGACACTTATATGACGGATCTATCCCTGAGAAAAAAATACTGTCGTAATAATTAATTACTACTATTGGATTTAAGAAATAGAAAGCCGATTGCTAAGAAACCATTGTAAATGTACCAGGGAGCTATAACCTACCAAGAATATTTACTTTTACTTTTATATCTTCGCCAAAGGAAGAATAAGAAGAGCGAATACTAAGGTTTTTAAAAGCGAAAGCGCGTTGTTTTTTGGTGCATTATAAAAGTGCTTCTGAGAACATTTTATTGCTTAAAGTTAAAAAAACACCCTGAAAAATTGCTAAAAGTTCATTTTCACGGTTTTTTTTAAATCCAAAATCAAACACAAAGGACAAAGAGACTTGAATAAAAATAAGGGGCCACGTGTTTCGCCCGTGCACCACCGGTGTTTGAAGGCAGAAATAAAATGGTGGCTATTTAAGGCACATTAATCCCGTAGATCTAAACGATATAGGATTTTGATAAAAAAAATAATCAATTAAAATTCAGGGATTCAAAATTCCGAAGATGGTTTAAATGGAAAACAAGTTGCTACGAGTAGTTTGTTAAGTTACTATACATTCCCAAGAATATTTGTTACCTTTTCTTGTCCTCTAACGATATTATGTACGTACTTCTGTCCTGGACAAAGAATAACGAAGAATACTAGAAATAAAACGTATTTTTAACTGTACACATTTTAGAAGTGGAATGCTTAGTGCTAACGAAGCGTTGTTTTTGTATAGTTACTGGGAAATTATAAAAATACAATTGAACACTTAAATATATTCATGATGAGGTCGTGTCTCGTCGTTCAATTCAACAATGAATCTGCAATGAAGTAACAAATGTGAATATATGATATCGGATCTTGTTGCTAAGGACACGTTGTAAAATTACAAGAGAAGTAACTATACATATATCTTCAGAAGATTTAAAATACCTACATTAAACTACTAGCTAGAGCGTCACTGGAAGCTTTTATAATGAGAGAACATCCGTTTCCGTCGAATTTGACTACTTTTTACCAGTTTGTTTGCCGGTTCCAGTGGCGACACCTAGCGGCCGCGCGCCAATTTTAGTCTACGCGAAATGGGCAGCGCCATATTTTATCATTGGCGTTTCGTTATCCGTTGAAGCAACTTGTGTGCAGCTCTGGCTCTCGTTAAAGTCGCACTACACCTACAGTGATATAATTATACTGAAAACAACTGTAAGTTTTTTGAATTTATTATTTACTCGCACTTCAAACTAACGTGATAATTTTTATCGACCGTGTTCAAAATATCTTTTTATTTTAGATAAAACATGATCCGTAAGTACCTACTCATTAATTTAAATAATTTACCTGTGTGTGAGAATCCAAACTTGCAAAACCGAATATAGCAAATATTCGGTTTTGCAAGTTTGGATTCTGTATTTTAAGAAAAAAATACCTGATCATTTATTTAATTTACCGTTTTGTGTATGGTTTAAAGTTGTTCAGTTCCGATCTCGTATTTTGAAATAAAAACCTGATCATTAGTTTAATGATTAACCGTTTTTGTATTCGGTTTTCTTTAGTTTAATTCTTGTATATTCAAATAAATTAGTGGTGTACTCGACCATTTATTTTAATAATTTACCGCACTGCATAATACTGTGGAAGTAGCTGAAATAAACAAGTCTTGATGTATGTAACTATATTATCTTGATGTACGTCTGTAAGATGACTGATTTTTTGACTGCATACGCTGCAGAACTAATGCTACTGTTACACTACACATGCTCTAATATAGCATGCTAAAAAGCGTGCTATTGAGTATGCTCAATATGAGCATGCTGATGAGTAGTTTACATTTGCTAGCAATTAGCATGCTAGTTTTAAGTATGCTGCACGCGCACCTGTTGCGCACGACTGCTCGATACTAGCATGCTCAATAAGCAAACCTGTTCACATGCGCTAAAAGCACGCCCCCTCGACCCGCGCTGCAGGTAGCATGCTCGAAAATCGCACGACCGTCGATTTTTGAGCAAACTCGAAATGAGCATGCTTATTATTAGCAATATTTCAATACACATGCTACTAATGTGCATTTGCTCAATAAAAGCATGCTTTCGTGCTAGTAATGAGCGTGTGTAACAGTAGCTTAAGTCTCCTCGATAACTTATCTATGTGTGGGCCCCATTAAAGTTTATTATCTAAAGTGATTCCTAAGAATACGGTACTTTCTACAATTTCTAGCGTTTCTCCCTTTACGTTTACAGCAGCCTTAACTTTTTTAACATTAGGTAGAATAAATCTAATAAATTTTGTATTGGTTTTGTTAGGTTTAAGATTATTGACACTAAACCAATGGACTACTTTTGACATTGCATTTTTCACATCTTCAAAATTTGTGTTCTGTCGTTTCATTTCAAAAATTAATGAAGTATCGTCGGCAAGCAGTACAATCTCGTGCTTATTCTGAACAAGATGAGGCAGATCGTACACCCATTGTAACTACAGACCCCTGCAGACCGTTTCTCATTAAAGATTTGATTTTGATAATTTAAATAAAATATCTCTCATAGCATTTTCAAATATTTCAAAAGAAGCTGATTATTTATGTGGGTTTATTGTGGAAGCCCGAGGACAGTCAAAAATCTCTGCCATAAAGAAATAAATAATGCTGGACAATTCACACAGCATTAGGTATCTAACCCCAATATTAATATTATTATTCAATATTATTACAAAATACAAAAGGTTTTACCTTGGTATGGGTTGGATTTGCAGAAAATAGTGGACTTCTGCAATCCACATGTTTTGTCATTGGGGGCAGGACAGGCTTAATCATCGACAGCTTGTTAATGAACTCGTAGCTACAAATTTTGTCGAAGATCTACCCACATTCTATTCAATTCACTAAATAGTGGTTTGATGGACTCGAAACTGTCGAACCACAATCTGCTACATGATTCACTTCCGACAAAATTTCTAGTAACAGGTGCTTTAGAAATCATGTTCATGGGGGCTATACGCAGACCGTTTCCAGCAACTAGCCACTATCAAATAAATCTTTGCCATATTACATGTACTTCAAAGCCTTTGTGAAACCCTTTGTGTGCTTGGTATTATTTATAGTTGGTAGGTTGGTAAAGTTAAAGTCACTCGTTTGATAAACTAATTAACTAAACTGACTGACTTAATTATGGTAAAAGTATGGTGATGGTAATGGTATTTTAATAGTGGTTTCGGTGGTATGCCCGATCGCGAACTGGTTGAATTTGGGTAAACAACCGCGAGCGAAGACGCGTAAATCGCTAACCAAGCAATATCGCGAAATCGCTGCGTGTTCGGTTTTAACTCGAACACTGCGATATTACTCTTGCTCTGCTCTGAAATAAGCATATCAGACTGAACGTTACTCCTAGGCTTAGCATGGAACCATATTTATTATTTATTTATTTTTTTTATTTATTTACATTTATTTATTTATTTAATCTTTTTAAGGTAAAGTAAAGAAGCGAACAAGAAACCTTTACGAAGCGAACAAGAAACCTTTACCTTGTTAGAATGTTAGTTTTCGAGTTGGAGCAAAACTCGTCCCAAGCTTTTTTATCGTCTAGATAATCTGATATTTTATAGTAAGCCTTTTTACAAATTTATTTATTGATAATTTTTGCAACTCACTTGGAGTTTTGTTGTAGAAGCGTATACATTGTCCTTTAAAAGATACATAAATCTTGTGTAGCCTAGTTGTGGGCACAGCGAGTTTATTCTTATTTCTAGTATTTAAATTATGTATATCGCTATTTTTGGGGAACCGATTGATATTCTTATGAGTGTACAACAAGTTTTCATAAATATATTGACACGGTACTGTCATTATGTTTATTTCTTTAAATTTATCACGTAGGGACTCTCTGGGACCCATATCATAGATTGCACGAACAGCCCTCTTCTGCAGCACAAATACGGTGTTAATATCTGCAGCGTTCCCCCACAGCAGTATACCATAAGACATAATACTATGGAAGTAGCTGAAATATACTAGTCTAGAAGTATCAACGTCTGTAAGATGACGGATTTTTTTGACTGCATATGCTGCAGAACTTAGTCTCTTCGATAGCTTATCTATGTGCGGGCCCCATTGAAGTTTACTATCTAAGGTAATTCCTAAGAATACGGTACTGTCCACAAATTCTACCAAGACTGCGGAGGTTTCTTAATTGAATACACGGTTATGGATGAAGTATAAGTGTGGCTAAGCCAGCATCACGCACTGCCAGAGCCAAAACGCATTTTAAAAGCTAATAATTATACTCGATCACTAGACTCTGATCCACTCGAACCGGTAAAAAATAGTCAAATTCAATTGAAACGGATGTGCTCTCATTATGAAAGCTTCCAGTGAGGTAAGTATTTTAATATGTATTTTATTTTTATTTTTAGAGCGAGCTGGATGTAATAGAACCTACCCAAGGCATGCCAGTTGAAGTTGCTGTCACGTTCCTTCAAAGACTGGTCTCCATGGCTGATGTTCTCATATTCGCCTCGGCACTGAACTTTGCTGAGCTTGAAGCAGAGAAAAACATGTCCAGTGGTGGCATACTCCGACAATGCTTGCGACTGGTGAGTTTATTGCTATACTGTTATGCGCTCCTGGTAGATGGGGTGGTTTTGTAAAGGGTTAAAATAAGGGTTTTCTTCTTATTTAGGCCCTTTTGTTTAATAACATTTACTTACTTGGGTTCTAGCGCAATATCAGCGTAGCAGATTTTTATGAATTTCATGTTACTATCATATTTATTCCAATGAATAGCTAGTCTATCTCTTTCTATCTTCTAGAAATGCATAGTTGACAGAACACTATGCATAGTCAATATTCATAGTTCATAGTTTTGAAATGACCTGTTCGAGTTACTTCTAGTTATTGTATGTAATTAATCATGTTTATTTTAGTCTAGCTTTATTTCTATAGGGTGCCAAACTTTCAACAATCCTTAGAACTTTTTTCAGTTGCAAATAAACCTACAAAATCACATCTAATTGTACAAACTTGGGAAGTTAAATAGTACTGCTAATGATATTCCCTTTAATACATAAAATCAAAGATTTAAAACGTCTATTTAAATCTTTGCAAAAAAATCATTTCCAAACTAAGTATATTAACCAAAATGTATCGGAGAACAACCCTTCAACTACACTACCACTTCTTTGTCAGTGTTTTATGTAGTTCATCATCATCATCATCATCATCAGCCTATACCAGTCCACTGCTGGACACAGGCCTCCCCTAATGAGCGCCATAGCGCCCTGTCTTCAGCTTGCCGCATCCAGCATCTGCCAGCAGTCTTTCGCAAATCGTTATCCCACCTGGTCGGAAGGCGTCCTACACTACGTTTTCCGATGTAGTTCAGATTTCGACAAAACTAATCTTAACTAATTTGACAGCACTAAGAATGGTGCCGTCCGCTTCCCTTCCGTCTCGGTCGAATTAAAAGGATGGCCATCATTTCAGTCCGGCAAATTACTTGAGTTTAGAGTTTTGGCAACATTTGAATTGACACCAGTGTTAATGTAATCAAAGAACACAAACCTAAAATTAAAGATCTTTTATTTATCTGCAGTCACAAGAAATAGATGGTCGCAATGGGTTCAATCGCTTTCAGAGTTTGGCACCCTCTAGTATAGCGTAGCGCCTCGCCACAGCTTACTGTGTGACGGCGGCTGTAACAGTAGACCTAGACACTAGTATGTGTGCGTAGGTTTGCACATGCGCCGTGCGCAACTGTCTCGAGTGCAAGGAGCGACAGCGGTACGCCACGCACGCCTCAAGACCCGGCGAATCGCCACAGCCTAAGGTAATATAACTATTTACCCCATTTTTGCAACAAAAAAAAACACCTCACTATAAATTTTACCCAAGATTGCAAAAAGTTACTCTCTATCGCTGCATTTTGCGATTACACCACTCAAAAACAGCACAAACAAAAATTCATTAGGGAAAGGGTTAGATGTTGTCATAGTGGCCGGCACAAGTACCAGGGTAACATATTCGTAGAAGAGGTACGGAAAGGAGGAACTAAGCTTTTGTGATGACAAAAAGTGGTGGCATAAATTGTGATTGTTAAAACTGGTTTGGGTGTAGCAGGGGTTACAAATTTGGGACGGCGCGGCGCATGAATTAGATACCAGTGCGTCAGAAATCACAAGTGGCATCTATATGGTATCATTCGTGCGTTTTGTTCCTGAACAAGATATAAATGGGGGAATTTTATGGGCGGGCGGTTCTCTGCAGCCCACACCCATCCATTTAGTTTCATTTACTTAAATGGGCACACTATTAAACAGAAAGGGTTACAATACAATGTGTGGAGTGAATGAATTAAGCATCAGGGTAGCATAATCATGTAGGTGCAAGTAGTAAACTGCCATACTGACACTAACGTTTAAAAAATAAAATGGCTACTTTGATGTACTGAATTGAAAGGGTTAAAAATGTGGATGTGAAATCATTTTCTACCAGGGTAACAATAGGCGCATAGGAAATATCACTTTGATTGAACTAACTTTGCAACCCCAACAATGCCGGTAGCTTCTGGAGGTTCTTGTTGGGCTCTTACGAGCGTCTGTGTGACAGCTACACTCGAACCACGTGGCCTCATGCAAGATGCTGGTGAATGGCCCTGATCCCTCGGATGATGGGCCTTCAGTTTGGGATGCCTTCTCATTTGCAATGACATAAGTTAGGACCCGCTCCCCAGCAACTTCAGCAGAGTCCCACAAACTGCGAAAATATGTATATAACGGTGGAAACCTTAGGTCCTTGTGGTCCTGGGGCACACGCAATAATATACAAACACTTTAACATACTTAAACAGATATGTGTTTATACTATGTAGTATTTTGCACTAGTTTATTTTGTTATTGTAATGTTAATAAATAGAAAATAGAATAGAATATTGCACCATCAATACATAAAATCAAAAATTTAATAGGAACTTAAAACTAATTATGTCTGATAGGGTACAATCGGCGGCCTTATCGCTAACAGCGATCTCTTCCAGGCAACTAATACTTATTTTACATTTTATTAAAGGGTTAAATATGTGGGAGTGAATGTATTAAGCACCAGGACAACATAGAAACGCGAGAGCGTACGAGTTGAGGAACAGCACCCTTTTTGCTGAATTCACAAAGCCAACCCCTGTAGAAGTGCACCCCCTTCGTTGCAAGTGCGTAACTGGTGTTGTTTCTGGTTATTTCAATTGTAAATCACGGTATCATATAGTATGCTACTTTGTAAAATTGTCAGGATCAAATAACCATTTCAGATTTTTAATATATTTCTGGTATTCCAGCCCAACGACATTTTGAATTCCTACCAGACATTCATTTTGATTTGAGTAACAATGAGGGCTTGGGTGGTTGTTGCTATGCAAATATTGTTAAATACTAGGAGAATATAAGTGACTAGGATGGCAAAGATGCTTCTCTTCTGCACTCAGTCAACCGTAGGGTTTTTTTGGGTTGGTGTTATTTTTTGTCACGTTTTTTGTGCCGCAACCACTGCCCCAAATGTTCAAAGCGCAGCCCCTTCTCGTTTGAACAACTGCACAAAAACGTTTGTATTCAATAAAAGTGTTCTTTTCTTTTCTATTGAGCACCAATGGGAACGAACGTTTTCTAAGAATAGAACGAACGCCGTTGACACTCCTTGCAACTTATTATACCCTGGTACTTTGTGGTCCACTAATTAGTTTTGCTTCTAATTTGAGGCTATTTTTAATTACTTTTATGATGAAAAAACTTAAGAAGCAACAATTGGCGTCTTTCATGATTATATCACCTCTTACTCTTAGTGAGTTATGATCAAATAATAATTTAATTGAAATTGATTTCTGAGATTTGCTTACAATAAAATAATGCACCGCCCACATTTTATTATCGAAATACCAACAATATTTTAAAATGTCGACACCACTGCCACACGCATTATGTTTAGTCAAATCTACTCTTCTATTGTGCATGTATTAAATATTTTCAAACAGTAACATTGTCGTACAACACAATGCCACACTGAATCCTATTGCATGTTAGATTCTGTCCCACTCTTGAAAACTCTTTGTAGACTCTGCTTGCCTGGTACAAAAGTGACATTTTGCAAGGACCATCATGTCGGTGATTTACCTAGTCAAGGAGTTTTTACAGCAATAAATGTCGGTGAATAACAATAATTATTATTTTTGTGTACTTACATTATACCTTGCGTATCGTATTTATTTTACCTAACTAACACAATGCGGTCATAGGAATTTTGATTCGAGTATTAATCTTTGAATACAGAGCGTGGTGGCAAGCCTAGCTGATGCATCAAGTCCTGTAAAGGACCCAGAAAGATTGCTCCAAGACATGGATGTCAACAGACTAAGGGCCGTCATATACAGAGATGTGGTAAGTACATTCAAACGCTGCGTTTTGAAATATTAAGAGAAGGGAATTAATCAAAATTATTAAATACGTTACGATGTATTGTGTTTCTAACAGATTGTATCTTAGACTCCACGATGATCATAAAATCATTGAATCACACCAGCTATTGATTATCTTTTAATAAACAATTCATCATTCCATTATAATTATTGTGGTATGTAATATTGTTATTGCAAAGATTGAAACAAAATGCATTGATCAAAACTAAAATGAAAGGCATTACGTTGACGGATGCCCACACCCAGCAGCGGGGGAATAATGATGATGAAAATGAAGTTCAACAGAAAATTTACAACAACATTCACTCGCATCACAATTATATTAACCGAATCCTTGTACATTGTGCACTCAAGATCGTCTTATTTCAGGAAGAGACTAAGCAGGCCCAGTTTCTCTCTCTCGCGATAGTTTACTTCATTTCCGTGCTGATGGTCTCTAAGTACCGAGACATCCTGGAGCCGCCTGCGCACGCGCCTCAGGAGTGCGCGCGAAGGCCGCACCATAACCATGAGCATCACGGTACGCAGTCGTCAAACTACCGTCGAGTTGTCGCACACGCCTTGTGTTGCTTAAGTTTTATTTTTTCAATTTACGCTTGAATCAATGACGTTAATTTTATTCGTTATTCTTGTCTGTTGAACCAAACAAATATATTTGGTCATATGTTATTTTTTCTCTCGTGACTATTACCAAGAAAGTTTATTTTTATCTATTTATTTCTGAACTGCCCTAATCAAATAACTTTAATGTACAGAAGTTATTTGATTAGGGCATTTTTCCTACAGAATTTCTAAATCTTTAAATCTCTTTCACAACTTTATGCATTTACACTTCACATTTAATATAGTAACACCACATTTACTTCCATGGTTCACATGACTAATATATCGCTTTATTTATTTATGACAAATACATATTTTCCCTCATCATTTAAGTGATATTTTGTACATATTGTTATGTGAAATATGTAGATTTCCTGCACACTAATCTATTCACTGGTAGAAGTAAGAACTTTATATATTGTATGTACTTATTTTTATTAGGTTTATATCGTCTAGTCTGTAATAGAACATATTTATAATATTAATATATAACAATTTCTTTTCTCTTCCTAGAACTACAGGGTTTGTTTAGATACACTTTAAAACTGCTATTTATTTGCTTCTTTTATCTGCTTTATCGCACAAAATTTAACAAACTATTCAAAATCTAACAAAATATCATAATCGTTCTGAACAACGCAGTTAGAATTAAGACATCTGATTTATTGTCAATCTGTAGACTAAATACTAAATACTACCGAATATTCATCGAGATCTCGTCTCTAGGTCTAGAAATAATCAAGTAAAATAAATTGAATCGACCATTTCATACTTCAGATGTTTTAAATCTTGCGTATGCCACTGCGTCAGTTCAATACCTACAAAAACAAGAAACATTTAATAGACATTTATATTCTGAAGTGTGTCGTTTCTCCTTTTTTTCACGCCGCTTGATAATCGCGTCACGATTTGGATACACGGGTAAAACTATCGACTTTGTACTCCACTCGGCGTTCTCTGCCACAAACTACTCCATTACCTACTCGTTTGATCGGTACCGGGCTATCGGTCAAACTGTCAAAATCTTTGTCTTTTCATGCGTACACTTCCTTTTTCCTATTCCTGCCTCTGCCTCTTGATGTATGCTTCGCTTTGGTCCTTGCTACCTTTTGTTCGTCTATCAATTTGGCGTTATTGATCGTTCAATTCTAATTTCCTTTCGTCTTCGTTTTTATTGCTTTGCTTTTGATGTTTTCCTTCTTTCCCTCGTTTTATCCTTCGCTTGGAACCTCAGGATCCCGGCCGCTGTTCCCCCAGTGGTCTCATCACGTCTACCCCCAGTTCCTGCCCGGTGGGCACCCGGCTCACCGCCACCCTCACACGCACTGCAAGCTCGAATGCGGGCAACACGTTAACAATAATACGCACGCACACTCACGCATCGCTAGTTACCACCGCGCTCACGCAGGTAACGCGGCCGTTGACAACAAAGGCGGTTGCATCAATAATAGATAACATTAACAGTAGGTATTGGGATCCATACAACTCCTTTAGCGAATCCGTTTTTATCATAGTAGTAAGGAATACCACTATGATTTAAAAAAAGTTGTTTAAAAATGGTTCTCGAATAATTTGTTTGCTTTGAAAAAACTAAAAAGCGACTTAAAATTCCTTAGTACACGGTTATTTAAGTTTTTCGGGACAAATACTTGTCCCATGGGAATAACATTTTTACAGGACCGCTTCGGGATCATTCGCCGTAGAATAGCGAAAAATTCTAAATCGGTCCATAAGTATTGTAATTGTAAAAATCGACGAACATACAAAAAATACATACAGCAAAAAAATTTAACCTCCTATTTTGTTTTTTGATTAGTCGGTTTAAAATAAAGTTAGTCGCTTGTTAAAATAAACATGATTGTCAAGAGTAAGTAGGCGCAATGTGAAAAGCCTAAGCTATGTCCGTGAAATCTAGGCCGGAAAGTTTATAGGCAGAGCTCGATTTTCTGAACGTCATTTAATTCGAGAAAGGTGTATGGAGAAGAAGCCTATGAATCAATTCGTAAACCTTTGTGTACAAAATTAAAAGTACATTGTGTCTGATGCGACCGCCAAGAATTCTGAATGTGGTCGATGTTCGCGTGCACTGTTTTGTCTTGTGTAACCCTGCTGAGTGATGCCCTATATATATATATATGAAAGTAGATTCGTTCTACCTGTATAAACACTTCATAGTAAAACCAAGACAAAGTAGTGTAATACGCACCGCTAAGGCACTGCTATAATTCTTATTTCCTTTATGGTTCAGTTGCAAAAATCATCAGTAGGTTGTGTTTTCTTTCATCTGTAGCATGTATACTAAAATTATTCTTATCTGTAGAATCTACACTTTGATAAACGATAACTATATTAGAACCCTTATTGTCCTGAAATAATTGGACTTTTCCTGCTTTATTGGAGCGAGCTTGGTCGATGTTGTCAGTATGGCCAATTTATATTTCATCGATACTAATTTTATTTTAATATTTTCTCTAGAACACAACGGCGACGACGTGGAGTATGCTATGATAGTCGTGGATGAGAATAACTCTACAAACAACGAGATGGACTCTCCATCTATGAAGGTAACATCTTAATAATCTGAATCTTGTTTTGATAAATTTCCAAATAGATAGTCTTCGCATGTAGTATTAATTAATTACCCTTTAATTTTGGTACTAGTTTGACATTAACTGCATTATTTATGCAATGTTGAACTGTCTTTCATTCCTTGAAAATAATATAAATTACTTTTAGAATTTGTCCTAGCATGACCCCAGTATTTAAAAGTATGGTATGGAACTATACAAATTATATAAGTAGAACAGTAGACCTTGATTTTGTATCTGAAATATTATAGTTTTAAGGTTAGTGTAGTTCTGAATGCATGCCATTCAATCGTCCATTCATGGTGAAATTCAAATCTAAGACCATTTACCAGATCCATACATTTTATGTTTGGCAAGTCCTTTGCTGTGTTACCCATCCATTGGTTAAGTTATCGGTGTTCGCTACATTGATGAGTGTGTCATGTTATGTGATTAAGATGTGAAATGTGATCGCTTCATTATATTCCTTTTGTTTTGCTTTGGCAATAAAATAAATAAGGAGACGGAAGGGAAAGAAGAGGGTGTCGCGAAAATAGAAACTACGACAGATGAACTCAAGCCCAATTCGGGGGAGAAACCAAAGACAGACAAACCAGAACCTTCGCCATCTTCGGAAAAGGAGGAACCGCTATTCAAATCAAGCCTCCGAATGAAAATACTACCCAAAATAAAGGTTAGTTGAAAGGAAGTGGAGATGATCGATATACTATGTCTCTCTAACTCTATTAGTTAATGCGTTTCCTTTTAACTCTGATGTTGCGGGTCCCATTGGTGTTGTAGTTTCATTAAATTGGGAATCTGTTTTTGTCTATTCTTCAACTCCATCAAACAAGATCCCAATTTAATGAAATATTATTACCTTAGTGTCTTTAACTTTCTTTTCAATCTTTACTAAATCAATGTTACTGTCCTGTTAAAAGCCTCCGACCTCGCGGTCTAAAACCTTGTCTGGGATTACGGTGTCTGTGGTCAATTTGGTTTGTAAAACGTCATTACTAACACGTGTTTTAGTGTTCATACACACGACTGGTTTTGGGACTGCAAACACATTTTCGACTATATCGTTAACAATTAACAAACAATTTAAACAAAATTGAAATATCTACATTTCTAGCGTTGCAATACCAGTCGACACAAGTTATTGTCACAAGAAAAACACAGGCACAGGCTTGGCACAAATACTGTGCGAGACACAGATAGGCTAAGCTAAGATCACAATGTGTAAGTATTCGATCAACACAAACATTACAGCACTAGCACGACACTTGACATTAACAATACTAACACAATAGCACTGTGTGCTTTCATAAAATATACTAAGTTATGGTTACAATAAAATGAAGTGTTTAATAAATCTGTCTACTATTTATTTCAACTATTTAAAATTACAATTGTATTTATATAACGATATTTTCTTCTGAACTGTGTTTACTACAGCTTACTATATTTTCATTTTGGAGTGTGTTTTCGTGTGTCCAGCATGAATTGCTTTGCTTGCTTCTTTCACCCGGTCTCAACGCATGTGTTCCTTCACTTTAACAAATTATTTCACTACCTGTTGTTATTATTATGTAATTTGTAAATATATCTTAAGGTAAGTCAGATATAAATTTTGTTGAAATAAAAGAGGTTTCAAAATTAGAAATCTAATGTAAGTGTCACCATAGACCTTATAATTAAAATGGAAGATACTATAGATAAACCAGTAGATGAAGTCATACAACCCTGCCTACAGAGCGTGGATTCCATCGAAGACGCTGGCTCGTTCCATCTGAACTCGACTGAGACTAACAATGATCCGGAGACGTCCAGCGAGATCGCTCTAGATGACAACAAACATCCGGTGAGTAACAAACATCCAGTGTGAAAGCATCTTACTAAAAATAATAATTATTGAGAGATTGTTTTTTCTTTTTTTTTTGTTGAATTTGCGTCACTTTCATCTATTGTAATACCATTTCATGCAGTTATTATAGGTATCCTTATTTCTTTCTTTCTCTGTCCTTTGTTTTGTGATGTCACAACGTAGCTTAATTCTAACCTTATGTAATGGCGATATAACGAGTTTCATGGATTGAATTTATTTACACCAAAGTATGAACCTTCTTTAGTTAACTACGAACCCTGTTTGTGTTGGAACAAACACAAACAGGGTTCAGTCAGGAACACCAACGTTCAGTGAAATTCTATTCGCGCACTTCGTTGCGTGCACGCATGGAAGCTGAACGCAACTGAACAAGTCCCTCGTTTAAATTCAAAATTAATTTGTCAAACAACCATAGTCTTCGTAGTAAACTAAATTGTTATTATTTTAGGTAAGCAACGACGAATCCTGGACAGACGTGAACCTTAACGAGGACGGCGAGAGAGGCCCCGCCACCATCACGGGCAGGACGAGGGACCACGAGGGGAATATACATGAAGGTCAGCGAACTTAACAATCATCATCACTAGCCTATATTAGTCCACTGCTGGACATAGGCCTCCCCTAATGAGTGCCATAGCGCCCTGTCTTCAGCTTGCCGCATCCAGCATCTGCCAGCAGTTTTTCGCAAATCGTCATCCCACCTGGGTCGAAGGGCGTCCTACACTACGTTTTCCGAGTCGCGGTCTTCACTCAAGAACACGTTTATCGGTTCTTCTCGAAATATGGCCAGCCCACTGCCACTTCAGCATACTAATCCTTTGAGTTATGTCTGTAACCTTAATTCTCTGTCGGATGTATTCATTGCGAATCCTATCCTTTAGAGAACAGCAAACTTAACAATGCTGAATCCATATAAAACGGAAGTACTTATAGTACAAAACTGTTCAAGAAGTCTCGGAATTAGCCAAAAATGACATTAATAAGGCCAAAGCAATAATAATAAGCAAATAATAAATTGAACGAAACAAGACAGTAGATACAATCATGACCCCAGCCCATCTAAACAAACTTCATTGCGTTTAACTACTTACTACGTTAGGTACTGGATGATTCATCTCTAACCAATAAATGCTGTTTTCAGAAATCGACAATAAAATCCACATGAGAAACTCAGAATCTCACCACCACAGTCTGACAAGACATCAGAACAGAAGTTTGCAAGCAGCGCAGCGACATTTGCATCCCGTAAGTTGCATGCAAACACTACGAAATCTTAAAAAAGTCCCTAATGACCGTACTTCTGGCATGCCAGGCAGTACCGGCATAAGATGAGATTAGATGCTCTTAGATATCATGGATATTTCTTTATTATCGGCATTCGATTGTGTTTCTACCAATAATTAAGTGGTTCAATAATTATTTCTTGTACACACACACAAAGCATGGATTTGCAAGTAAAATTCACAACAACCACCTTTTATATTATGCAAAACATATGATATCGGCAAGCTTATTTGAAAAAAGTGCTGAGTGGACACACTAGTGTCATTGAGCGCAATGCTGGGTGGGAGGCATGTTTGTCCAAAGCCCTGCTACTTGCGAAAAATAAGCACCTCAATGTAGGTTATTATTACATATTACGACATAGGCTTAATTAGTTCTCATGTTGTGTGCTTCGTAGTATATTAAACGCATTTTTTTCTAAAAATGTTTATGTGCACCTGCATATATTCACATCAAAATTCTCCGACCTTCCAGGACAACGAGACCCTGGCTGGCCTGAACGCCATGAACGCCTCGATGGCAGTGGACGGCGTGTCCCGCGAAGCTTCGCTCACACACAAACTGGAGACAGCCCTGGGCCCAGTGTGTCCACTGTTGAGGGAGATCATGCTGGACTTTGCGCCGTTCCTGTCCAAGACTCTCGTGGGCAGCCATGGGCAGGAGTTGTTGATGGAGGGTAAAGGTATTGCGGTACTAGGCATGGTAGATTACAAACTGTTGGGAAATTTGCTTTTGAGTGGTAATTTAAACTTTGCTTTTCAGTACTTTTGTGTATTTGTATCGATGCAGTGCAGCGCAGGCAGCGCCTCTGGTGGCTAATATTTTAATAGAATGGATGTCATAATTATACATTTTAGGCCCGTATTATAAAAAAAGCTTTCTTAGTCATAGATCTTGAGTAACGCTTATGCCTTAGCAAACATTAATTACCCTTGGATCGATAATCTTTAGTAATACGAGCCTTATGTTCAAAGTGCTTGTGTGATTTGTTTAATTGATGAGTAACTCCATCTATTAGCTAATAACTTGTAATCTCACCCTGTATTGATTGTCATCACCGATGGGCACCAGTCGATAAAACCAAGCCCTTGAAAGTTATTTGATGCTCAAATATAACATTGATTGCACTACTTATTTATTTTAGTACGAGAGTAATTAAAATGTACTCAATCCTACCTACTACTGAGGTCAACGCCCTGATATTATCTAACTCTGATGACGTCATTGCTGACTCTTCAATATGTTTTCACTTATGGGCTGGTCAAGGGTCTGAAGACCTAAAAACTGCTTCAGTGTGTTACATAATTCGCTTGATTTGAGCATTGCTTGGGTTTCTGTTACGGTTCTCGACAGAACTATCTTTACCACTCCTATCGCATAGCACAAAATTATGTTTTTAAAAGAAATCATCACCATTCTAAATGTATCCGAAGATTGCAAGAATCTTCAGATACTTTGTAGAGTGATGAAAAGGCTTACCTTACCGCAAGCTTCAGCCGAGCGCGAGCTGTCTGTTTGATATCTGATGCCTTCAAAGCCCAACAGTTTTGTGCTTTGCAGCAGGGGGCGGGCCTGAACTGTTATATACGTTAATATAGATTGCGCTTCCTGGCAAAACCTATAAAAACATTCCATCCTGCACATAATTTTCTCCAATTCCTTCCAGGTCTCCAAACCTTCAAATCCAGCACCTCCGTAGTAGAATTGGTGATGCTGCTCTGCTCCCAAGAGTGGCAGAACTCCCTCCAGAAGCACGCTGGCCTGGCCTTCATCGAGCTGATCAACGAGGGTCGTCTGCTGTCGCACGCCATGAGGGACCACATCGTGAGGGTCGCCAACGAGGCAGAGTTCATACTGAACAGGATGAGAGCTGATGATGTGCTGAAGCATGCGGACTTTGAGGTGAGATGGATGTACAATGGGATGGAAAATGGATCCGAATGGGGTCTGTGGACTTCTGATTCTCTGCGACTTCGATCAACTATACAACTAGATGTCGGGTCACATACAAAATCATATCTTAAGACCGTGGATGTAAACTTATTTCATTTCATTTTTTCCACCGTAGGTATTATACACTTGATGTCGTTAATTCTAACTCTTTATAAAAGGAAAAGAAAACACCATAAGGGATTTTACAATTCAAGATAAACAGAACGATTGTGATTTCTGTTATTTATAGTACCTACGTTACGCTAAACTTAATAATAAGAGTTGCCTGTAAAATGGCCTAGCGATCATTAAAATTACAACAAATATATATTATACAGCTACATGTGCTTAGTAACGAACGTTGAGACAAACGTTTTATAACAGTTAAAGTTCAACCTAATTCCAAACATGGCACCTAGTGACTTTATTAATAAATAAAGTGGCAAATCATCAAAATAGATAAATGGGTATTGTTATACAAATTTTGATGTTAATTGTTAGTTTAAAACTAAAAATATAAGAACTTCCGTAAAGTAAGAAAATCCGGCCGTTTTGCATCTTTTTGATACACATTAGCGTTTTGATTGTGCGGCACTTGTTTACGTTGGCGGTATTTCAACCGAATTAAACAAAATCAGAGCTCACGTCTAACATTACCTTGGGGCTAGATAATGCTGTGTGAATTGTCCAGCATTATTTATTTATTTAACATAAGCTCTTTTTTACCGAGACTTATTTTACACGCCGATTCGACATCTATTGATCGAAGGTTTGCAAGGTTAATCAAACAGAATTTTGAGTATACATTTAAATTTTGCATAAGATGAAGAGTTTTGTTCGTTTCTAGTGCCTATGCGCAACCTCAGTGGCAGAGCGATCGGACGAGGAGCGGAACTGCGAGCGGCTCATAGCGGCCGCGCGGCGCCGCGACACAGCGGCCGCCGCTCGCCTGCTCGACAAACTGAGACATCAGCCCAACCATCAACACGGGTAAAATTGGCTTAACCATCATTTTGCACGTTAAAATTAAAGAGAAATATCTCAAAAAAGGGTATGTATTATTTTGTTATAGTATCGAGATGTTATCATAAAAGCATTATCTCAACGCAATGCACAGCATAGCTTCGACAGCCCCAACACAACTAGCAGTAGTAATAGAAAGAGAAAAACCAATCACCAAGTTGAAGTGCTCGCAGTCGACTTGATTGTCTGCTAAAGTAGCGACGTTCAGGCCCGTATGATAAAAACTCGCTTAGTCGCATCTATGCTTGAGTAGCGCTTTTCTATTTTATAAACGTTCAAACATAGATCCCTGACTGAGCAAAGTGTAAATTAGCAGAAAAGGAAAGCCAGCAGCTATAACACAAAATAACGTTAATTTGATTAATAGGTTTTTATAAAAATCGTGAGTCACAGGAAAGAGAAACAGCCTTTGCTAATTTCTTCTGATTAGTTACCATGGCAAAGCGCCTCCAGTGGCGTCAATGCGAACCCCGTAAGAAGCTTAGGTAACGAAATGTGATCGAACCCGAAGGGTATGTAGTGCAGCCGATGAGACACAGATGGCGCTGTGTGCAACACAAGGTTTCAGAATACGGGCTTTGTCTTGGGTGAAGTTGGGTGCCCATTCCACTCTTCCAATTTCTTTGCCCAAATTACATTTGATCTAGGAACTTGAATGACTTCATCCAGTTTACTAGCAACACCGATATTTGATCAAAGATTTCGATACTCGTTTCTGCACGCGGCTTCGCAAGCGTTGTTTTTATGAAAACGTTACAGGTTAAATTATTTTTCTTGGAAACTGAAATTTTATGGGTTAAATTGTAACAACAGCCGAGTGATTTCGGTAAAATCTCCCATTCAGTTGATCGCCATCCGGGGAGACAGGGTGTAAGCTATTTCGGTTCCTATCATTTATGTAACAAAAATAAATTCATAGAATTTTCGACGAATTGTCGACGATGCTGTAAACGTCAAAATATCACAAATGTCAAATCAATTATAATGTTTTAATTTTTACATTACACCTCGTACTAATGTTTGAATTTGTTTTGCTCGACTTCGTTGCTACTGCTAACTGTTTGTAAATTAGAATCAGAATTGCTGAAATCGAGCAAAAAAAAAGGGCAAGTGTGAGTAATGTAACAATTTACTTTTACTTAGGAAAAATCTTGACGTTGACGTTAAAAATTCCGTCGTCGAACAACCAAATTCCGCCAAAAAATTGTATGCATTTTCAGTACCATATTGGCAACCGAAATCGTTTATGGCATTTCTCCCCGGATGGCCCATTCAATGGGAATGGGATATATCTTGACGTTGACGTTATAAATTCCGTCGTCCAACGACCAAATTCCGCCAAAAAATTGTTTGCATTTTCAGTACCATATTGGCAATCGAAATCGTTTATGGCATTTCTCCCCGGATGGCCCATTCAATGGGAATGGGATATTTTACCGCAATTACTCGGCTGATCGGCTTAAAAATTACTAAACTTAGGAAGTTTAGTAATTTTTAAGCCGATCTGTTGAGAAGTTTTGGCGTAAAGAAGTAACAATCATCCATCTATCCATCCAAACTTTAGCATTTCTAATATTAGTGTGATGTGATGTAATTTCATTTGAAATCAACTACGCAAATTACTTAGTAATCTTAGACAAAGATATTGGATGAGTGGAATGGGCAGCTTAGTTGAAGTCTTCTTCGTGTTAGGCTCAGTCTTGTGCCCTCAGTCGTGGAAGATTCAATGTTCATCGACTTACATTTTTCTTTTCTAAATTGATCAGTGCGGTCACAATATCTTTTACAATGCAGGCGCAACCGTGGTATCATTAATAGTTTTTATCAAGTTCGCGGGGCAATACTTTACTTAAACCTTTACCACACATCGGTTCTTATGTCAGGCCGTATTTGTGAAGTCTGATAATGGTTACATTCCATGTGCTGTCAGTGATATTATTAGCTACTTCTAAAAAGGTTTTCGTAAAGGGAACTACGCAGCGGATATCCAAGGTTGAGGTGTACCTACTTCGAAAGGTGTTCGAATGCTTCATTTAATGACGCAGAGATGGAGCTAATAATATAATTAGTATTTGTTTTTTTGTACACGTTTATGTGAGTGTTGTAAACAACATTTTGTTTGATCCAGCGGCAGCCCGGTCCAGTTCTGGAAGCTGGACTCGTGGGAGGACGACGCGCGGCGCCGGCGCCGGCTGGTGCCCGACGCGCGCGGACAGCGGCACACGCAGGCCGCGCTGCCGCACTCGCTGCATCACCCGCATCCACACGACGCCATCCTACAGGTGACAAACATATCAACACTAGACCCACTGACCACTGACAACAGCCCGAGTCGTCAATGAAGAGAAGGAAGAACCACTACAGAGGGATTGAAGAGTCCCATTGAGGCTTTATTAAAGCCAATAGTCATTTATTGGTAATAAAAAATTAAAAGTCATGGGTTTGTGTGTGTGTGTGCTTTAATCCCGACGAAACCGACAGAAACGCTGAAACGAACCTCAAAAATCCTGCTCCGGTACTTCAGGGAGTTGGGCTTGTGTAACGTATAAGAATAACTCTCTACGCACAAGTTATTAAAGTAACGTAAGAGACTGAAGGTCTCTTACGTACTATAGTTCGTAACGCAGGAGACTAAAGAGCTCCTACGTACAGCCTAATAAAGATCCTATTAGTTTCAGAAAAGAAAAGGCTTTAAGATTGTTACAGGATTTATTTTAAAAGATGGATTTACAAATGAGATGAGTCTTAGCCTAACCTTATTTTTAGAATTGAGGGATCCGGAATTAGAAGTTGGTCAGCGATGATGAAGTACTGAATGGAGCTGTTATTGACTGAGGTCGGAACTGCTTGGAGCTGGATCTGCTGCAGCTGGAAGGCCGTGGGTTATTGAATTTAACTGCAAAGAAATCGGGTGTGAGTAGGTTTACGAGTTCCCACAGCTGGCTCTCGGGAGAAGATCTGGGCTTTCAGGTGGACCCAGGAGTCAGGGTCTAGGCTCCGTCTTCTACAGCAGGTGTAGTAGTGGACCCAGAAGACGGGTGTTAGGCTCCGTCCTCTTCAGCGGAAGTGGAACCAAGGTCTTCCGGTGGGCCCAGGAGACGGGTGGTAGGCCCCGTCCTCGTCACCAAAGGTTCAGAGAATCTTCCAGGTTTGCTTGAGGACTTTCTTCAAGACTTTCTTCAAGACTTTCTTTAAGACTTTCTTTAAGAGTTTAGAGCATGGTAGCTGATGAAGATTAGTTAAGTACTTAATGACTTTCCCGGTTGAAGTCCGGGAGTCAACTGAATTGTAGGGCGACTCGAGCACCTTATATATGCTCGAGCGTTCAAATTCCGAAGTTCCAAAACAATAGTTCGAATACTCACTGACTAATGTTTTTTACTAAGGTTTTACTAAAAAAACATAGAGAAACATCAACGAGACCTAATTGATAAAAAGTTTCCGTGCGAAATGTATACAACCTGACCACATTCCTCTATGAACCAAGACATTTTGACACCTTGTTTACAAAAATATGACAATCTGTCAAAATGTAATTACGACAATTTCATGTTGAAATCGTAAGAAAATTTAATAATAAATAGTGAATTTCGCATCAGAAAAATCAGAACTGTTCAACAAGCTCAAGATATTTTTAAGATAGAAATTTGGATTTAATGGTCTAAATGCTCAATTACCAGCTCTGGAATAGTATTTAATGATAAAACCAACACGGAAACTTTCATTATAAAGTAAGTAATCTTATTATAATGTGCAAGAAATAGAATATATCAACAGATTGAAAATAAACATTGGCATGAACCAATTCATAAAATCACATTAGTTGAGATAATTCTAAGAATAGGTAGTAGAAAAACAAGAAATCTAAGTATTATTATATTTACAGACTGAAAAGCACCTTTTCAAGTGATAAGAATGATATATAATATCTATTCTCACGAAATCAACAATGAACAACAAAGGTACATAATTAATAACATTACATTTCCCCCAAAAACCGGAAAAAAAAATTGACGCAGTAAAAATTTTTTTGTTAGGAATAAGTCCTTGCCTTATCATACATCATCCATACATTCACCAACCACTCACATTATTACACACATAGGGGTTGTGGTTCACATTTAATGACCACTACTCCACAAGAACTATATTCAATTAATTATTTAACGAAGGCTTTTTTTTTTAATTAGGTGTCGTAACCCGCACCTGTTTGAAGACCCATTATAAAAAGGAGAAGCAAATACTCGTATCCCGAGCGTTTTAGACAACTCGTAGTTAAGAAAGTTTAAAGAGAACGTTTTATTCAAGAAAAAGTTTAAAGAAGAGTTTGAGTAGACTCTTTTTCAAGGAAAACGCTTTAAGAAGAGTTAAAGAAGACTCTTTATTCAAGGAAAACGCTTTAAGATGAGTTTAAGAAGACTCTATAATCAAGGAAAACGTTTTAAGAAGAGTTTAAGAAGACTCTTTATTCAAGGAAAACGCTTTAAGAAGAGTTTAATATTGGTCACAATAGGCTTATTTAACGAGTTTGTGGAAACCGCTCGACACAATAGGCTTATTTAACGAGTTTGAGCAAACCGCTCGACACAATAGGCTTATTTAGCGAGTTTGAGCAAACCGCTGGACACAATAGGCTTATTTAACGAGTTTGAGCAAACCGCTCGACACAATAGGCTTATTTAACGAGTTTGAGCAAACCGCTCGACACAATAGGCTTATTTGTCAGGTTTGTGTAACCGCCCGTTTATTAAAAAAAAATAGCCAAATTGTATAGTTTTGTGGAGTTTACAATATATACCTAAAAACTTAAAATTAAAAAATAATAATAAAATTTACATTATTTATACACTATTTACAATATTAGGTTTTAAAGTCTTTTATGTGCCATTTCCCTCTAGAACTATTAGGATCTTCCAGGATATATACTAGGGGGGAAAGTTTTTGAACGATAGTGCATTTAATGAATCTTGGGTTTAGTTTACTACTGATATACGCACCAGCGTTACTCTGAGTGTAATTCTTACGCCAGACAATATCGCCTACATTAAATTCTTTAAATGTGTGCCTCAAATTATAATGAGCAGTGTTTTTAGTATGTGCTGTGTATAGAGCTACCTGAACTTTATCGAAGATGGTTGACAATAACCCGATATTAGTCGCATATACATCTCGCGGAAGAAAGGTGATGTCATCAATATTTGTGCATGTGGTATAAAGAGAACCGTCAGGAATTACTTCCCGGCCAAAGACGAGAAAGGAAGGGGAGAATCCTGTCGTAGAGTTCGTAGAACTGTTTAAGGCTAGTTGTATTTTATGTAAATATAAGTCCCATGACCTGTGATCCTCGCCGACTAGTTGTGCTAAAGCGGTAATTATAGTCCGATTATATCTTTCAGTAGGATTCACTTGTGGGCAATATCTAGGAGAATAAGAGACAAACGGGACTTTATATTTGTTAAGTAGTCTTTGGAATTCGTTTGATTGGAATTGAGACCCATTATCCATTATAATGGTTTGAGGAACACCGTGCACAAGAAACACGGAGTTTTCTAAGAGAATAATAATATTAGTAGCAGTAGCGCGTTTAATAGGGAAAATTAGACAATATTTAGAAAAACAACAGGTAACTACAAGGATATATTGATTACGTTGTCTAGTCATTGGTAAGGGACCCATCAAGTCCAATGATATAGTTTGAAAAGGTCTTGAACAGATTTTAGGTTTACCCATAAGACCGTAAGGTGAGTGATTAGAGTGTTTATAAGAGAGGCAAATTTCACAAGTAGAGCAAAATTTTGCTATGTCCGTAAACATGCCGGACCAGTAATAAGTCAGTGACAACTTCTTATATGTCTTAAAAATTCCAATATGGGGACTATCTATATCGCCATGGCAAGATTTAATAAGATCTAATCTTTGAAATGGAGGTGGAACTTCCTTCCATACAAAATCTAGGTTAAAGTTATCAGATGTTGAAGAGTATTTATAAAGTTTAGTGTTAAGAATTTTGTAGTTAGGATAGGCATCTGGATTATCTCGACAATTGGTAAAAAGTTTATTGAATCGATGTAATTGAGATTCATCAGTTCTGTTTATGGGCTCAGTAAAACCTAAAACAGCTATTTCTGGAGTTTTAAGCCGAGAAAGTAAATCTGGCACTACATTATCTTTGCCTTTTTTGTGTTTAAGAACAAAATTAAAACAAGATAACCGTAAGGTCCAACGAGCTAGTCTTCCAGAAGGATTCGAAAGATTTTGAAACCATCGTAAGGCTGCATGGTCAGTATAAACAGTAAATTCTTTACCATTGTCAATATAACAACGCCAGTGTTCAAGTGCGGCTATAACAGCCAGTGTTTCGCGTTCAGTAGTAGAATAGTTTTGCTCATGTTTATTGAGGGATTTACTCATATAAGCTATGACTACTTCTTTGTCGTTTTGATTTTGAGTAAGCATGGCACCAATACCAAAGTTAGAAGCGTCACAATGAACGGAAAAAGGGAGATTGAAGTCAGGGCAAGCTAGAATTGGAGTTGAGATCAAATATTCTTTTAGCTTAATAAAAGCTACATCAGCATCATCATTCCAAGCAAACTTAGGAGAGTTTTTCCCTGCAGACGTCAGTTTACTAAGGGGTGAAGCTATAGAGCTAAAGTTAGGTATAAAACGACGAAACCAACTACAGGTACCCAAGAATTTCCTGACCTCTTTTTTAGAAGTAGGAATAGGATATTGTAAAATAGCCTGTATTTTACTGGGGTCAGCCCGAAGACCTTGTTTATCTACAATATAACCAAGATATTTAATTTCCTCACGGAAAAATAGACTCTTTTCAAAGTTTATAGTGAGAGAAGCAAAAGAAAGTTTTTGAAGAACTTTAAGTAGTAGTGAGATGTGTTCTTCAAAAGTTTCACTTATAATAACTATGTCGTCCAAGTAACAAAATACTTTATTGTCAAAATCAGGGGTAAATAAGGTGTCCATGGAGTCGTTGTTGAGTCGCGGGAGCATTAGTAAGCCCGAAAGGCATAACAGTAAACCTATACATTCCTCTACCGGGGACATAGAATGCTGTTTTGTCCCTATCTTCCATATTTAAAGGGATCTCCCAAAAGGCTTTAGCGATGTCTATGCTAGATAGGTATTTAGCATTTTTAAGATTGTCAAGTATTTCAGAAATAAAAGGAAGGCTATAAGCATCTTTGCGAGTTATTGCATTAAGTTTCCTACTATCGACACAGAAACGCCACTCTCCGTTCTTTTTGGGAGTTATTAGAACTGGGGACAACCAAGGGCTCTCGCACTTTTCAATTACTTTGAGATCCAACATTTTGTCCACTTCGTCGATAAGGGCCTTTTGTTTTATTGGTGAAAGGCGGTAACAGTGCTGTTTAATAGGTAAACTGTTACCGGTATCTATGCGATGACATACTAGGTTGGTACGGCCTAGGATACCTTTATTTTCAAAAGAAATATCTTTAAAACGTTGAATTATATCTAGAGCGATATCCTTTTGAGTATCCGCAAGGTGGTCGTAAGAGAAAACTTTATTATCTATAGTACAAACAGTAGGGCATTTAGATGCATGGTTAAGTTCAGAATTAAATATTTTAGGGGTTAATTCGAAACATTTCCAAAAATCCCATCCAAGTATTAGAGAAGGGTAAATATCAGGAAAAACATAAGCTTTGAGAATATGTGTCTGATTATTAAAAGTTATAGGTAAGTTGAAGTAGCCAAAAGACATTGTTTTTTGTTTATTTGCAACCATGACAAAGTTAGTAGACTTAAATAACTTGAGATCCAGCTCTTCAAAGATTTTATGAGAGTTGTTTCCTAAAATAGTGATACAACTACCACTATCTAATAATCCTGAGAAAGATACGTTGTTGATAGTTACATTTATAAAAGGTCGATTGTGGTCTATTTCGTTATCATAATATACAGAAGTTGATTTATAAGAAATCATAAAATTTCGAATAGTTTGTAACCATTGGGTCCAATCAGCTAAGTCGAAGTTATTTAAGTCAGTTTTCAGTTTTTTTGAAGGTTGAGTTTCTAGAGTAGATGAACAATTAGGACAATTAGAGATTTTAACACCTTTAAGACCACATTTAAAACATATTAAGTATCTAGGTTTTTTACAGTTGGTTAAGGTATGTCCTTGTATGCGACAGCGATAGCAATAGCTATTATTAGAATTGTGATTTGAATCATTAGCGATTGCATTAGTATATTTAGGTGTCTGGAAATTTTTTGAACTAGAAGGTTTATATGAAAATTCCGCAGAACAAGGCTCGGTTGACTTTGGCTCTCTAAAATCCTTGCTCTTTTCCGTTACTCGCTCGTGAGCTTGGCAAGCTGTTATCAGCGAGTCAATAGAGTTGACATCTCTTAAGGCAATGAAGACTGAATAACATGGCCTAACATTATGGAGCAGAATTTCTAGTTGTTCTCCTTCATTTAATTTTTTTGAAAGTCTATTAAACATTCCAAACATGATCGCTACGTATACTATTATCGATTCTGTTTCACCTTGTGTCCTATCTTTGATTGCCTGTAGAAGTTTATAGTCATAGTCATGTATGCTAAAGTCCCTTATAAGAGATTTATGAATGTCTGCCCATGTAAGAGTTGGATTACGGTTATGTAGGAACCGAAACCAATGGAGTGCATCTCCTGTAAAAATTTCGAAAGCATGTTTATAAAGTGAAATATCGGAAATGCTTCTCGAAATTCTTAATTCATAAATTTTTTGAAGGAAAGTCCTGGGACATGTTTTTCCGTCATAGGAAATTTTTTTAAGTTCTCTAAGAGCATCATTCCCAATGGGGAGATCTTGTGTTTGGGGAGCGGGAAGAGACATATGATCTTGTGAGCGTCTAGGAGATAGAGATCTATGGGACAACAGTTGATCTGTAGGTCTAGGAGATAAAAACTTTACAGGGGAATCATGAATTTCAACCAGGACTTCGTCTGTGTCTGAGGATTTAAGATTATCCCTAAGCTTTTCGAATCTCTTATTAAGGATATAGAATCGAGACCTAATGGTGGAGCATATTTCTGCTACAAGTGGTGTTGCATGAATTCGTTCCAGTCGGTAATGTAAATGATTCATAAAAGCTTCTATCTTTTTAAGAGTGGTAATATTGCCTGTTGATTCGATAGCAGTAATTTTAGTTTCTAGGTAGTTAAGTGTACTATCTGTTTGTGATAAGTCATCCTTAGGAGGGATTGGTGAAGTTATAATGTGTTCTGGTGTAATATGGCTTAGTAGTGCCATTTGCTCCTTTAAAGCTGCAACGCTATCTGTAGGTCTACCTGACCGAATAATTATTTCATATTCTAGTTCAGGTTTGTTAAGTAAACTATATTTTATATCTTTAGACATATTGGAAGCTGTTTAAAGTCCTATGTTCTCGAGTTATTTAAGTTAAGATTCTAAGCTAAGTAGATAGCTATAATAAAGTTAAGTTAAAATCTTTTTTTTTTTTAAGTTTAAAATGTAAGTTTCCAGTTAAGTTAAAGATAAGTTTAAAGTTTTAAGTAAAGTAAATAAATATGAGCATAAAGCTGTAAAGTAAGAGGTTAGTAAAATAAACTACCAAATTATTAAATGCACTATGAATACTAATGAAACTAAGTAAGGGTCAAAAAAAATTTAAATATTAAAGGATAAAGAGGAGATCGAGGTTAAAAGTTATTCAAATAGTGTCCAAAGGGGTTAAAAGTTTCTAGGAGAGTGAGCTAGTTTTATTTGAATTTAGAGAATAAATTAGAGAAAAAAAATTAGAGAATTTAAGGGGAGGGGTTCTAGTTTATCTGGGCGCCAAACTGTAACGTATAAGAATAACTCTCTACGCACAAGTTATTAAAGTAACGTAAGAGACTGAAGGTCTCTTACGTACTATAGTTCGTAACGCAGGAGACTAAAGAGCTCCTACGTACAGCCTAATAAAGATCCTATTAGTTTCAGAAAAGAAAAGGCTTTAAGATTGTTACAGGATTTATTTTAAAAGATGGATTTACAAATGAGATGAGTCTTAGCCTAACCTTATTTTTAGAATTGAGGGATCCGGAATTAGAAGTTGGTCAGCGATGATGAAGTACTGAATGGAGCTGTTATTGACTGAGGTCGGAACTGCTTGGAGCTGGATCTGCTGCAGCTGGAAGGCCGTGGGTTATTGAATTTAACTGCAAAGAAATCGGGTGTGAGTAGGTTTACGAGTTCCCACAGCTGGCTCTCGGGAGAAGATCTGGGCTTTCAGGTGGACCCAGGAGTCAGGGTCTAGGCTCCGTCTTCTACAGCAGGTGTAGTAGTGGACCCAGAAGACGGGTGTTAGGCTCCGTCCTCTTCAGCGGAAGTGGAACCAAGGTCTTCCGGTGGGCCCAGGAGACGGGTGGTAGGCCCCGTCCTCGTCACCAAAGGTTCAGAGAATCTTCCAGGTTTGCTTGAGGACTTTCTTCAAGACTTTCTTCAAGACTTTCTTTAAGACTTTCTTTAAGAGTTTAGAGCATGGTAGCTGATGAAGATTAGTTAAGTACTTAATGACTTTCCCGGTTGAAGTCCGGGAGTCAACTGAATTGTAGGGCGACTCGAGCACCTTATATATGCTCGAGCGTTCAAATTCCGAAGTTCCAAAACAATAGTTCGAATACTCACTGACTAATGTTTTTTACTAAGGTTTTACTAAAAAAACATAGAGAAACATCAACGAGACCTAATTGATAAAAAGTTTCCGTGCGAAATGTATACAACCTGACCACATTCCTCTATGAACCAAGACATTTTGACACCTTGTTTACAAAAATATGACAATCTGTCAAAATGTAATTACGACAATTTCATGTTGAAATCGTAAGAAAATTTAATAATAAATAGTGAATTTCGCATCAGAAAAATCAGAACTGTTCAACAAGCTCAAGATATTTTTAAGATAGAAATTTGGATTTAATGGTCTAAATTAATGCTCAATTACCAGCTCTGGAATAGTATTTAATGATAAAACCAACACGGAAACTTTTATTATAAAGTAAGTAATCTTATTATAATGTGCAAGAAATAGAATATATCAACAGATTGAAAATAAACATTGGCATGAACCAATTCATAAAATCACATTAGTTGAGATAATTCTAAGAATAGGTAGTAGAAAAACAAGAAATCTAAGTATTATTATATTTACAGACTGAAAAGCACCTTTTCAAGTGATAAGAATGATATATAATATCTATTCTCACGAAATCAACAATGAACAACAAAGGTACATAATTAATAACATTACACTTGCCTGGGTCTGGGGTTAGGCAAGGACAATCCCATGCGAGATGTCAGTGCAGATCCCAGTTTCCCGTCTATTAGGAGACGCACGCTATAGATCGCATCGTTATTCTCAAAATTTTAGAGACCGGTGGCCGAAACAGGACAACAAGAGATGAGACCGATCCACATTCTGCGTCTTTGGTGGTCTCCGAGACCTGGCTCCGTCGGTGCCGACGGCTGGTGGAGTATCCAGCACTCTTACACGGCGCCGCTTAGATGATATAAGGGATAAAAAGTATAGCCTATGTTACTCTACCTACATCCTTTCAACTAACTCTATGTCGAAAATCAAATCAATTGATTGCTTAGTTAGGTCGTGAAGGTATGACAAACAAACAATCAAACACACTTTCAGATTTATAATATTAGATTTTATAATATTCGATTCATATACGTTAAACTATGGAATTTTCAGAAATCTATTGCGTCGTTTGTCATACTTGTCATTATGTTTTTTAGGGTTTCTTGACCTCCGAAGAATTTTTCTAATATCGTTATGCATCTCACGAGGATCTAAAATTTATTTATCTGTGTGACTATTCAGGCAACAGAAGAACTACACGCGCGGATAGCGGCGGGCGGCGCGGGGCGGGGGGCGCAGCTGCCGACGCCCGCGGCCGCCGAGCTCCTCGACGATGCTGAACTCCTGGTAGATGACCGGGAGATTGATGCCGATCTCACGGGTAAGTACATCGACATCTACACGTAGGAGTCGAGGGTTACCCGAGGGTTTACCTGCTATTTGTCCTGTCAAGCTTAAAAAAACTTTGGAAATTGTACTTTTGGAAGTCGATTGATGGTGGCGGTTCAGGACCGCTCTATGGCGTCGGTCAGTTGATGTCAATTTATAGTTTAATTCAACACACAAATAATTTATCTACGCTATTTCTAAATAAACTTTCAATGTTCTAAGATTATCTTGAAAGTAAAAATAGCGACACCTTACGGTATCAGTTGGAACTACTTGTAATAAGTGCAATGTAGATTACTCTAAAGTCACGCTTCAAACACTTTCAAAGAAAGTGAAACAGATGGCGCTGCTAGTCACAATATTTATTTTTCTTTTTTCGTAAGAAACAATGGCGAAAAAATCCTTGAATTCTAGATATTCTTTCAACGTTTGTATTTCTTTGTGTCCAGTGTGATTTTTATTTTGACGTTTCAAGAAACTCAGTGTTAGAAAACAATGTTTATCCATTGATTCTACCAACGTAGTGAAAAAATTCTATGTCTATGATTCTACCTGTTAATCGTGGAGTCGTAGAAATGAAATTTTTTGTACGTAGGTCCCGTGAACATAAGCACGAAGGCGCGGCTGGTGGCGCCGGGGCTGGCGGCTCCCGGGACGGTCTCGCTCACCTCCACCGAGCTTTACTTCGAAGTGGATGAGGAGGATCCGGAGTACAAGAAAATAGACCCTGAGGTGAGAGATCTAAATTTGCTTTTAGAATGTTTGTTCGCAAGGTTACGAAAACGTCGATTATAATACATTATAGAATAGACCAGGGATGATTCACGGACGTAGTCTCAGTAAGAAATAAATTGAAGAACTCAATATATAATTTAATTTTTAATTCGATAATTAATTAAAAATATTCATATTAATGCGTAGTAAAATAAATTAGTACCAATTGTTTATTCACGATATGGTATGGTATAAAGACACTTGATGTAAATCATTGAATCAATCAATGATTTTAGAAATTTATGAAAATATTCTGGTCGTTTTCTATCGGTTATCAATTCTATAATCACACGCACGAAGTGACTTGTCCGCCATTGCTGTTCCTCATATTTCATTTAGTAGGGTTACGTCCGTGGAGCTCTCTCGTCCCTAAAATAGACCAAAGGATTTATTTCCGGTGTTTTTGCGAGCAATAGTTTTGACTTGTCAATTCAATCAATTCATGAGGTTTCATTTTTAAAACCGTAAATTCTTATCTTATTGATAACCTTACCTTAACAAACCAACAACAACAAATCTTTAATGAAAACGAAAGCTTTATTATTTTAAATACCATAATATATCTTTTGAATAGGTACTTAAAAAAACCGAATATACTTTGAAATTTATATGTACCTGCAATATATTCTTTAACCCAACGTCCATCAAGCTAAGCTAAATTGTGTCATAACAAAATGGTTTTATGACATACTTTGTCTAATTCAACATTAATTTTATAGTTGGACAGGAAAACCATAAAAATGATTCGCGAAGACATTTCGATCACTTAAGAGTTAACGAGTTCCGTGGTAACAAAAAAATTCAAAAAAATTCGTATGGAACGTAGTACAACTTCACGAGTATTGCATTTAAACGAATGAAAAAGGAAGTTGCCACAACTTGTATTATATAAAGTAATGAACCACAGTTGTTAAGAAGTTTGATATCTAACAATAGTTAGGGACTAACATATATAGCAGTATATATATAGTACATAGTATTGTTTTATCATCATTACCTTAGGTAAAGTACCTACGTGGACGATTGAAGGGTAAACTAAACCAATAAATAAATAATGCTGGATAACTCACACAGCGTTATCTAGCCCCAAACTAAGCAGAGTTTGTGTTATGGGTACTAGGTAACTGATATACATAATATAACACAATACATAGATATTTTTATTATATATAGAAAACGACCAGAACACCCTGAACAAATGTCTGCAGATCGTACACATATTTGTCCCGAGGCGGGAATCTAACCCGCAACCTTCTGTGTCGCCGGCAGACCTTAGCCCACCGCGCTACATCGGTCGTCTATAACTACGGACTCCATCATTAAATCAGGGAACCCTAATTATTAATTTGTTTTTCGCCCATTATAGCCGGCTATAAATTAATAAACCAGATACAAGACGACAAACCTGCGCTCAAACAAGGTGTGACAAGCGGCTTTGTTCAGTTATTTATGAAGGTATCTGTTTGTTCTACGTGTACTAAAATGAAAATTATATCGTTTTATAACCTCGCTACTCAACAACCTAACCAACAAACTTGCCCACCCTAAAACCAACCCTAAGTTTATAAGTCTAAGTCTTAAAATAGCCTGGGAGGAGGCTAAGACTAGTGAGGTACGTGTTCGGGCTCGCGTGAGATATCGATACAGCCGTATATTGGTGTAATGTACCCGGGAAACCAAATATGAGGCATTTAGGTAGACGGACAATGCGACCCCGCGGCGAGCGAGCGAGGCGCCACGCTAGTGTTGTTACTCATCGACGGAGATTTTTTTTTCGTTATGAATGACTTATTTGAGGGTAAGTTTATTATGCTGTTACGACTGTTTACTTTTGAATGTAAGGAAGTAGTCGCAAAATATCAAAAAATGTCAAGTGTTCCCAAAATGTGTAAAATTCCTGATCTAGTTTTAATTTTAATACCTACTTTATTATTGCAATAAAGAGATGAATGGAGTTCCACAGGGTAGCGTATTGGATTCCTTATTAGTTTTGGTGTACATTATTAATTTTCCAAGGGCCATTAGACAATAAATGGTTATGTTTGCGAACGATAGCACAGTTGTATGTGTAGAGAAAGAGAGAAAAATAAGTCGCAGATAGGTCATGTTACTGATAATGTTATGCAATGGTTAACTTCAAATGACTCGGTAAATAATATAGAAAAGACAAAAATTATGACATTAAATATAAGAAACGTCGACATTAAGTATGGTGACATAAATTTTCTTGGAACAGAAGTTTTAGAAATTTCGACAAATAAATTTTAAATATATACATTAGCCAAGGTAGTCAATGTAAATGCATTTATTAGCGGCATTTCATGCATACGTGACATCTACGATACAGTATTGAATTAAATATAATTCAATACTGTATCGTAGATGACATCTATTTAAAATTTATTTGTCGAAATTTCTAAAACTAAAAGAAACGAGAAAGAAACTACAAAAGAAACTAAAGAAACTAGAAACTATCTCATAGAGATAGTTTTCATTGCCCAGAAAAGATGTGTGCGGGCTATATGCCGGGCGCCGGCTCGAACCAATCAATTCATGCAAACCCAACTTTATTAAAGTCAACATTGTCATTTCCCTGTATGTATACAATCAGTTTGAAGTATTTAAAAGTACTTAAACGCAAGAATCTACACACAAAACAGCATTTCATAGTTAGATTATTTTCTACATGGCACCTCGCATCTACAATAAATTACCTATTAATAATAATGTATTGTAATGTATTGTATTATGTGTATCAGTTATCTAGTACCCATAACACAAGCTTTGCTTAGCTTGGGGCTAGATAATGATATGCTGTGTGAATTGTCCAGCATTATTTATTATTATTATTACCTAAGACTATTAAAGAAATCGACAGTAGGTATCCACGTGTATATGCAAAGTCTAAAAAAAGTTTGATACCATGATGAAAGCATATTATACGCGGAATACTTGAGGATAAGATATTTTGATGCAACTACGTATTTGATTAAATATAATTTTAACATTTTCTATTTTTTGTATGCAAGTGAAATTATTATTGATGTGGTTTAAATTTTATTTCTTATTTGTTGCTTGCATAATATAGAAATATGTCAATAGACGTAACATATGTCAATAGAATAAACATAGAAAAAATAAGTACTATGTTTAATTCTATTGACATTCGTAGGCCCAAAAATCTGAATATGGTGAAACATTGTATATTACGACCGACTGTATATTTAATTTCTACCCATGTTCTAATCAAATAAATGATTTTATTTGATTGAATACCTACATTGATGATTGTAATGGAGATATATAGAATCTATGCATTAGGGTGAAAGTGTATTCTATAACTTTTTATAACATATTCCAATATGTAACATAGGTTTTATATTACTGTTAACCATAGGTAGCCTATCTAACTGTCCATTTATTCGCACAAAGCCTCACAATACCTTCAAAATTATCGATATATCGATGTAACGTGCCTAGCCGCGTGTGGGGCAGCCCGTCGCCCGACAGGCGCACAATGGCCCCCTGTGGGGAAGCACGGGCGCGCAGCGTGGGGCAGTCGATAGAATGCGTTATCGATACTGCGTGGCGCATCTCTAGTTCCCGGAATTGGATCTAGGAATGGCTGGGATTTTTGACCTTGGTTGGCTACTTCCTTAGTTAGTTTTATTTCCCAGGCTGTAGGAAAACGTTGTAACTGAATTTTATTTGTATGTAGGAAACAAAGTATAAATATCTACCTACATACATGTTGACAGGCTTTGTGCCTCCACAAACCGCTTTGACTAAGTTATAAGGATGGCTAAGTATAAAAGTGACTGACGAATGTAAGTAATTCGAAAATAACATGAAAAGTAACTGATGAAAAGATTTGAGGCAGGCCTCTACCCAGCAGAGGGACATAATGGTTTCAAAACACATCAAACAGCGCCTTCTTAAATAATTTTTAACGGGATATTTACCATGATTTGTGGCGCCAGCAACGCCACGGCGGCGTTTAAGGGTGTTTCCCAATGTGTGCGAATATTTCAAAAAAATATCAATATTTAAAGTTTTTCTGAGCTTGTTCTAGCCTCGATTCTAAAAATAACATTGCGTGTACCTATACTCGTTGTAGTAAGTTTATTTTTCCAGTGTTGCCATCATAACCGTACCTAAACGTCAGAAGAATCGATAATCGGCATTATTTAGTGCGACTAATCCCCGACCGATATTAAATTGAATTCTTAATGCGCCGTTTTATTTGTTTATGTAAATGCACGAGTTTAATTAACCGAGCTGGAGGCCGAGGAATCTGGTTGGAGGGAGTAGGTAGAGGCAACGTGGGTTCCGTATATCACAAACCATAATGCAAACGTGATTGATTAAATTCGTAATATTTTTTTCTTGCAAACACTAGGAGTCTGCCTACACTCTTACCACACTGAAACTGGATCTCATTTATCAGATCGAACTCGAGGCCACATACAGGGTGTCCCAAAACAAAACAAAAACGTGCAAGCGTTTTTGACTTATTTTTTTAATTTGGAGAAATTCATGCCTTTGTTCACATTTTTGGACATTATCCCAGTTATCCAATATTACGCTACACTATCTAGGTATTTTTCCGGTTGTTCCTTGTTATACAATCAAAGTTTACGGAACCCTAAAGCTCCGGTTGTCATTGGAATCGGAATCATGCGCCCGCGCCGCGCCTCACGACATCGATATATCGACCCATAATTCATAATTAACCATTGATTAATTAACCAATAGTTAATAGTATATTTTCAATAGTTAATTCCCGTTGCCTATCCTGGGTGGTAAATGTGTTGCATTATGCATTTTCTATGTTTTAATTTTAAGTTTTGTAATGACTTGCTGTTTGTGTTTTTTGGATATTTAAAAAATCTGGGATAATTAATTATGCCGTTGAGGGGAGATATCTTAGTTGGTAATTAATACAAAATAGTTTAGACGATTTTTTTATTGTCCCTACATATATGAACCAGAGCCATACAAAAATGAATACTTAGGGCTAGATTTCTTTATCATTAAATACATTGCAATAAAAGAATAAAACAAATTAGAATTAGTACCTATTTACAGTTGAGCTGATTAAAATACCCGGACCTAATTAGAAACCCCGGCTGGGGAACAACATAGGATCACACAAAGAAAATAAGATATGTCAAAGCTAAATATTTCAGAAGCTAGCTACCTAGCTTGTTTTTTTTCATTATACATGCCGTTCTGGTATCTATCCGAGTGTTCACAGCGGCTGCTCTAGCACTCTGTTACTAAGATCTAAGTAGATACTTAGCTGATTCTCATGAGATCAGTAATCAAAATCCCAGCTACACTGGTATTCCATTAAATCTAAGTTAGTACCTAATTGCTAATAATTTGATGGTATTTACCATCAACTTGGTATTCTTTCCCTTGTATTTCTCATTACGTCTAACTAGGCACAACGTATAGCCATACTTTACCATATGATTACCGTCATTACCATCGTTACCATCTCATTACCTTCGTTCGGTTCGGATGTTTCTTTCCATTTTATCTGCGTCCGGTGATGCAGAAACATACTTTTACTCAGCTATTGGTATTTACTAGCAATCTAGCGCTCGTTCACGGTTTCTTTTGTTGTACTTACATATTTAAGTCCCTGTTTCACCAACTTCAAGAACCTACTGACAGACTGACTGAAGCACTGGTGAAATACTCTTAAATCATTTTCATTTGGCCTGTCAACATCTTCGAAAGATGATGAAGGTGGCATCAGTTCGGTTGATAATCCACCGCACACTTGCGTGTGTGACTAAATTCGGGAGCGGCAGCGTCGGGTGTATTTTGTACAGATATTTAAAAAAAACATTACTTTCCCAGCAAAAACAAGTGGTATACCATACAAACCATATTAAACGTTTCTAAGTGGACTGGACATTTTATTTCAAACCAGGCTCACAAAAACAAAGTTTTTGGAAAGTTTTTCCATGGCCTTGTTAAGTTTTAAGCTTAAAGTCAAAAATTGGTTTATTGGTTTATTTTCAACTTTAATTTATTTTTCAATTTTCGTAAAGCTAACATTTAGATATATGCGTTACAAAAATGTTGTAACAGACTGTTAATTATAAGTTCTAACAAAAAATATGCAGATATATTTATTTTGTATTTAATGAAGACAGTCTAACATCTTGTTTTCCCTTTAAATCCGTGGGATAAACCAAGATATTGTAATTGATATGCAAATATTCAGGTTGTGTTTAATTTCTAGTTAATTTAGAGGAGGTTTGCTTGCACCGGCATTCATAAAACAGCACGTTATGCTCCGGGGTAATGAGATGAGCTCGCCGATCACCATTTTGTGGTGTAGTATTCAAACGTTTTGTACTTACCTATATAATAAGCTGTACTTGAATTTGTAGGTATCTAGGTAGAGAACAAATCAAAGAGATGTGGTCCAGGGATTCCTTCAACAAAATAGATGAACTTGACGTGAGCTGAGCCTTTACTGAAATTCAATAGAACCAATAGAAAATAGTGGCATTTCTATACCCATATTTTTTTGTGAAAGAAGCTAGTAAGCGATGATTTGTTTATTTGTTTTTTTGTTAGTATGCCAAAACGATACCAGTCGTAGTGTAATTTAGTAAATATGAAGAAAATAGATGTCGCGATGCCTGGAGTCTCCTCAGAGTCCTCCGACACAAAACTTGTCGGAGGACTCTGAGGAGAAGATCCATTTTGAGTCACTGAGCCACAGGGAATAAAAGTAAAAAAAATTAAGTCGCCGCAGCGGGAGCTAGTTTGGAACAATTAAATTAAGCCTGAAGTAATATTGTGCTTTTTTTCCCTTTTACAAAAAAAAATAAGTTTTTTTTATAGGTATACCAAGACGTTATAACTATAAGGTATCACGCTGCGCTCCCACGTCATCGGTGACGAAGGCGCGATCCACTGATAAAAACATTACGTCATTCTGACAGGAGCTGTCCTTTTGACACGTGTCAATGACCAACGATTTATTACAAACCAAGTTATCCGCTTTTTTTTACTGTGGCGCTAGTAGCTAGAACTATACATCTATAGGTAGGTAGGTGCTTTAAAAATGTGGAAGTAAGTCTGTCTGTTACCTACCTGACTGAACAATATCGTAATTAAATTTGGCAAGGAGTTACATACATCATATCCCGGGGAGAGAAATGGTATTTTTGATCCAGGATAAACGCCTGCGAATTCGTGTTTAAAAGCTTATGACATAACAATATCTGAATTTAGTTCAAATTTTAACCACTTGAATAGTTAAAGTGGATAGCTAGTAAAAAGCAGCTTTAAGGTCCGCACTCCTGTGATTTATTTATGGTCAATAACTTTTGTGTTTTTCTGTTCGAAGATTATGAGACGTGAATTCGTCATTGGGTTGAATTTGGGTGGAGATGCCAAGTCTATTTAGCTAAATGTTGATCCTTGAATTGTTCAGAAAAAACAAGCATTGCGTTTTCGGGCTAATTTAATCTGCTAGTTTGATCATATTTATTTAACTTCGTATATCCCTGCTGTGGAATTATGCTAAAACCACCTATCCTTTCATTGATATTTGAAAGCAATTTTAATTACAAAGGAAGAATACCTTTCCCACAGCTGGTCGGGTAAAATGCCGTTTGCTTTGCTCGCTGCGAGGAAAAACAAAAATATTATAAAAATAATAATAATATTCCGCCGATTGTCGATTGCTGGACCATTGAAAAAATGTTTCACCCCTAAAAAACTAAGTGTTCTAATTTCAGCCCGCTTTCCCAGCCATATCCACTCAAATATTACCTATCCTTGCTTCTCATAGAATACACATCGCTAACAAGCTGGCCGTGTGCGTATGCGCAGGTATTTAGGCGCCAGATGGACGATAGCGCGCTGCGTGACTCCGATCCGCCTCTGATTGTGATCGGTACGAGATCCGGCTGAAGTTTGGCTAAATTTGATGAGTTTACGATTGTTTTTAAGGGTAAAGGTAAAGCTGACTACCACCTAAGTCAGTTTGTCCGTTTGTTTCATTTGACTATATTGTCAAAGTCACATGAGCTGAGCTTGGGTGGGAGATGCAGCCATGCATCGATTGATCCCAGGCTGTTAAGATGATGATGATTCTGAGGATATCATCTTAAGGTTTTTTAAAGCTAGATATTGTTTTTTCCCGTTCAAACCATACCCCACATAGTTTAAAAAAAACAAATAGTAACAAATAAATCAAAAACCCCAATTAGTCACCCACGCAATAACGCTTGCTTAATTACCAGAGTAACATACCAACTGCAAAGGTCAAACATCCAAGGAATCCCTCCGGCGCCATAGAGCCCTAATTACTGCCAACGATGCGCTAAACTAGAGGCGGAACTTGCCGCAAAAAACGCATGAAAAAGTCTTCTACGACTCATGTGTTCCTGGTTAGGAGTAGGAAACGCCATCTACTTGGTTGGTCTCTTGAGACCTATTTGGGTAATTTGTTGGACGTTATGAATGTATTGGGGGCTCGGTTGAATGGGAATACGTTTTTGGGTGCTTAAATTTTATTGAGACGAAACATTAGAGCCATAATCGTAAACAGGCAGAAGCAAATCGAAAACAGTAGTCGATATAATTTAAAAATTTACTATCTTACGCAATAAAACAAAATTTTATCGATATCATTCTTTTCAATGTGTTTTTAGTTTTTAAGTGTAGGACCAAAAACCAGTTTTGGCGTCATACATAACAACACCTGTAATGTATGATTTCCTAGGCATTATTTTTTAAATCTTTGTTTATCGTTTCCTTATTTTCAAATGTTAACCTCTATCCCTATCCTTTAGTCGTTTGATTTTATTGAAATTACAAAATTATACAACTTCTTCTACCCTACTCTTACATGAATGAGCTTCCCTAATACAAGTAGCTATTTGATTGTATGTAGGTACCACCTACGTACGCTTATTGAATTTTAGAATGAATTTTTTCAAGGTTTTATCACCCTATTCAAAATTCTTCAGCAATATCATTATCAATCTAACCTCTACACCTATGCCATCCTGGTATTTATATCTGAGATCCAGTTCGCGTGAATTCCTCCGTTCCCAAGACTGCGATCGATCGAGGAACGAACAGGAGCAATCACGCGAGAAACTTGCACAGTTTTAGCGAAAAAAACTAAAAGTTTGATACTTTATGCCGCCTTAGCACGCTACCTTACAAAGTATGGTATTTATGTGTGGGTTAATAAAAATGACATGTGTGGATGTGGAATTAGGTGACTTTGACACGTAGGGTAGTTCTAGGTTAGGAAAACTTTTTTCTTTTAGTTTTTGACCTCGTTCAAACCGTGCTGAACGTTGCGCTTTGTTTCTCTATTCATCATCATCAACGACACAGCTACCAGGGTTTAACCCATTATCCATGCTTGCAATCGTCCTCGGTCCTGCTGCAATTCTTACGCTTGGACCGCCACGGCTACAAAATAACCTTTATATTCCCTGGTTCATACGATTCAACTTGTGGTTCAACTGAACCTATTGCTATGTTCAGAACACACTTGTATTTACAATGCAATGGTGTTGTACAACAGTTAGATATTTTCCGTGTGAATACTAGTTGATATTTACCGTTTAATTTCTGAGAACTGCTGTGGCTTGTCTTTTCTTATCACGTGCGCGCGATGAACTAATTTTAATAAGTGCTATTGTTGCGCGCGATGAACCTTATCTTAATAAGGTTGTCATTACAAAAACCCTGATTTTAATATAATAACTCATTGAATTTATTATTTGTACGATGGGTCACAAACAGCCCTTTCGTATCAACTAAGAAAACCTTACCACACCACCTGCTTTAGCACTAGAATTAGGAATATTTTATATATTATAATGTCACTTTGTACACCATTCTTTTACAAGTGGGTACCTATCTAAAGAAGCGCGATGTGGAGTCGATTCTTGTTCAATGTATGACACAATCTTCGGTCGAACACGACAAAGTTACAAAAAACTATGCATTTTGGACACTTTGTAGCTTATTCTTTATAACCATCACAAATTATATCATAGCTGACCAACAAGTTGTAATTTATGTAGGTACGTGCACGAATGCTGGCGCCGCATCTCTGGTTAAAATTCATAATGTTATTGATATTCGAAAGGCTGACTGTGGTGTGAATGGTTATTGAAGATAATTAGACATGCATGGGTGAATAGCAACTAGCTTTGGTGGATAAGTAGAAACGAAATAAAATAATGTCATTAAAATCACATTGTAAGCGAACAAGAATTGATTTCTTTAAGGGTTTTCTCACCCGGAAAAGTATATCCTGCTTATAGTAAATATTGATCGAAACTTACGTATATGTGACGGTAGATTAACCGTAAGACTGTAACTAAGTACTTACAACATCTGATACAACTTGGACTAACAGTAAATCTGCTTAACGTTACATTAATTTAACCGACAACGTTGCATGTGAAGCCGCGGGCAACAACTTGTTTCACAAATAATATTCAATTTCATTTTCAATAGCGTCTGTCGGAAGTACCAGGTCGGCATGACATCGTAAGAGGTGCCCGTTGTATCTGCAGGGCGGCACGGATTTCGCGCGTGCGTGCTTCGGGCCGCTGCTGCTCGCCGGGTGGCCACCGCCTTGAACCTTCTAAGTACCTACCTGGTATTTTGTTGTCAACTTGTGATGCGTTTTCAGAGGGTTCACAACGAAAATTAGAGTAAAACATAGAATCCTAAATTCTGCAAGTGACTTCCAACGCGTTTCGCAGAACTAAATAATGTAGTCCATGTCTTTCCCCGGGATACAATCTATCTGGTTGCCAAATTTTATTAACTATCGTTCAGCCGTTAAAGCGTAGAAAGGTAACGGTAAGTATATACTCACGTACAAAATTTTACTAGGTAGGTAGCAATCATTAAGATCTCCTCCACATACATACATACATACATCACAATCCTTTGCCCGTGTTCAAACATGACGGACGGCATTTCTCTCCGCTTTACATATAAATTACCAATTAAATCCTTACATAGAGTGTTTGTTTTATAGACCTGACGTGACGTGTCTTTATTTTATGTCACAGTGAAGACTTCATTTGACAAAATTAGTTCATTTAATTTTAATAAATGGCTAATCCGTGACTACGATAATGTACTTATTGTGACGCTTAAATTAAAAGCTTGGTGCTTGGCGGTGATTTCGGTACGAATCCTTTTTGCAAAGGACAGACTATAATTTGCTCTATTAAGCATCCTTCGTTAGATTCAATTCTATGCATACATGTATCTGTCATGATTTAATGAAAACCTCAGGCATTATTTAATGCCATTTCTTAGCATCAATAAGTAAAAACCCCTGACGTAAACACTAAAATAAGGGTAAACTACATCTTTATATCTCATTCTACTAGTTCGTTGAGCGGTGGTTGAGCGTCATCACCATAGTATTCATAATAGATTGCTTGCCACTTCTGACCTTTCTTAGCTCTGTCCATTAACGGAAGCCATTTCTAATAATGAGTAATGTGAGCTATAGAATGCAGTTACTCCTGAACCAACAGAATTTGATGGATGGAATGCCAAACCACTTACAATGTACCCAACCATACCCATCTAGAATACCCTTTATTCTTAATCCTATAGAGTTCAATATGTGCTCAGAAAATATTGTTTAAGTACCTACAGTAGGCAAAATAATCTCGATCTTGTAGGGTCTATTACAGTGTAATAGGATAGAAAAAAGATTATTAAGGTAGAAGCCGCTGTCTGTTTCTATTGATCTTCTAATCTGAAATTGATTTTGTAGCGAAATCAATACCGGTAGTCGCTACTGGGTATTATAATTACTTATTTTAATTAAAAGGTAAATGGGTTTTGGACTATTAGTTTAAAAGATCGAAAAAAGATAATTCAGTTTAAAGATTGAATTATTATATCAAGAAAACTAGAATAATAGATAAACTTCCGTATAGTTAGGGCAACAAGGTAGAAATGTATGTACTTACAAATTATCTAGTTCCTTTTAGCCTGGGAGGTGTTCTTCGAAAGATAATTAGACAATTAGCAGCTTCTTTGATTATGTTTAACGTTATTTATGAAAACTTCTGTCAAACGTACTTGTCTGATATTATCTGGCTCGACAATCTAGAGCGCATGCATTATGCTTACCCCGCGCTGTAAGAAAGTCACCGCCCGGTTTTATCCACAGGATTCTGTAACATGTGAAAATTGTATGAAGCTCCCGGACTTGCGGAAAAAAATCCGCGCTGAAATAATTCCTCAACCAAATCTGTGTTTTTATATATTTTTGAGCGGCATGTCGCTTGTTCTAGGCGATTTTGAACTGCTTTGGAGACAATTTTTTTCCGATAAACGCACTCACTGCCCAGCCTCGGCGCCGCCACATGCAGCTGTACATCGACTTCTGCGTCTTTGGGCCATGAAAGTGTTAAATAAATAAACTAAGAAACATATTGGTGCATGCTATTCCTTACGAACTGAACATTTCAAAACACACTTGGCAAAACGTAGCTGTCTACGCTTTGCCTGAAGATGTCCTATCAGAAATATCAAAATCCTTTATAATAACAAACAGTATGTACAGACCTGGTAGTCTCAGCTGAGAGCTAGGTAGTAACTGATAGAAATCGCGCGGAATTTTATTCGCGGTGCGTGGAGGTTAAGATTCAGTACGCGGATTATAATCCCCGAGAAAATAATTCACGCGGCGAGATTTTGCCATGCGGTTTAGACTTAGTTTACTAAAATTCCAAATTCATGAGTTTTTTTGTAAGCCGAAAATTTGCAGTAATAATAAAATAAATCAATATTATTAAAGTCGAGAACTGGACGTATTCACCGCCACTCTAATTGCTACTCTTCCAAAGTAACACTGGTCAGAATAATTTTAACTAGATATATTCACGTCACGTCTCAACGGCTGAACGGATTTTATCAAAATTAAGCAAGGAGATAGTAGTTAGTATCTTGTACGTGGAGCCGCGGGCAAAACCTAGTTCCAGATACTCCAAATTCGTCGATCGGATCTCATGGAATTTGTACCAGCCCCCGTAAATAACAGACAAACAAATATATCAACATCTAATTGATATCCGATAGCGGCCATAAACAGGCGCCGCTTATACAGCCCAATAAAGATCACGTCGTTAGCTAGTGGATAGCTAACGTACGTATCAGTTGTGTTTGTCTGACTGACGATCTGTAGGACAAAATATAGGGAGCTAGCGTCGACCCACGGCTTCGTCTGAGAGGTCTAAAGGTGAAAGACTAAGGCTGCTTGTTCATTGACGCTGAGCGAGGCAGCAGAATTGGTCCACTAAAACAGAGCGAAGATTTTATGTACTTCTTTAAGTTAATATAAGAAAAATCTCCGCTACGATACCTCGCTCCACGTTAATGGACAGCCATGTCCATCCTAGGATACAATCTATAGCCTTGTCAAACTCCAATACGATCCGTTCAGCCGATAAGAAAACAAACACAACGTAAGATACTTACAAAGTACGCTTGTATTAGGGAACTGTAGCAAAACGACTACTGAAAAATGTCAAGTATTTTCTTTCTGTAGCATCTATTTTATATCTAAAACTTCCCTAGACAAAGCCACAGCAGTCACGTCCAAGTCAAGTTATCGAGTGCGTTTTGTCAAGTTTATGACAGCTGCTTCTTTTGACACGAAACAAGCGTAGAACGTGGGATTCACACAGGTGTTAGCGTTATAACTCGAAAACTGTGTTAAGAATGTATGATATGCAGTTTTGTGTTTCAAAATCGTTATTTATCTCAGAATCTGTGAAAGCTACCACCTTCTTAATTAGGGTAATGTTACTTCGTACTTTCATATTGGAGTACGTATTTTTAAAAACACGATTGGTGAAAGTTTTCTCGATAGTTTATTTTTTTGAAAAACAGATGTTTTACACACGTTTTGCTATTTATCTCAGGAACAGCACACTTTTCTTGTTGGGTTTTTGTTTTGTAGAAAAAAGGTAGAAGTTCTTCTTTAGTTACGCTTTTTTATTTTTCGATTGGTTGTCTAATAATCTTGTAATAAGGTAAAAACACATATTTACTTCGTGCGAACGCAAATTAAAAACATGTGTGTATTTTGCTAAAACCATTTTGAACCTTATAGATCGAATATTACTTTGACAAATACCCAAAATCGTTTCCACCAACGTCATTCGGAGGCTGGACGCCTCCTCGGATGGACGTGAGGTCACGTTACTTTTTTCACGATGACAGCTGACAAAATCATACGAATTACGATATTCGACAAATTTAGTTTTGCAGGTTCAATGGTTCGTTTATCATTGAAATAGAGTCCATATTGAGTTGCAGTTTTCGTTTATGGAATTTGCAAAGATTTTATTTATTGGCAGACCTATCAATTGAGTAGAATGGGTTTATTTATTTATTTATTTTAAAAACATGGGTGTTTCCTCGTGACCTAACTGGTTGTCAATAAATAATTAATCTACTCATCTAATAACCAGTCTTTTTACAAAAAAATCTTTGAAATAACCTGAAAAGTTTTTAAACTTCGTATAGATTTGTACACACGCACTTCTGAATAACCCACAACAAATAGTCAATTATTTGATTGATTGTCATTTTCTCACTGTATTTGTAATTTTGACATAGCGTCATCGGGAACACATTGTTACATTGTTTATCGAGGGATGAAAATGACCGATTCCCGACGAGGGTGTAGTTTGAGGCCCGAAGCGCAGCTGAGGGCATCAATACACACGAGTTGGGAATCGCATTTTCTTCCGAGTTATACACTACACAGTGCTTTATACTACACCTATAAAGAAAATAATAAACATTTTTAGTTAAAATTTATAATAAAACTGTTACAATTATTGAAACTCAAAAACACATACTGCCAAGTTTTCTCAAAAAATGCAAGTGGCCAATAACATTTTGGTGGGCTTCGAGATAAAAACTTTTTATTTTGGCATCCGCCTGTTTCTAGCCTTGAATTTCGAATTGAAAAAAAATAAAAAATCCCATATATTCTTGCCGCCCGCATATTTGTTCGCTTGGATTTACGTACTTTCTTCCCTTTTTAGGGTTTCAAAGATCGGTTTTGAAACCCTTATCTCGCTCTGTCCGTCCCCGCCACAGGTCCCCGCTCTTTCTTGAATATCTCAGCAACTACTGCAGCTATTAACTTGAAATTTGAAATAATGATACATTTCGTGCGCCTTACTGATTTCAAGAAAAAAATATATTAAATAAATGAAAAGTGAAAATGAATATTTTCAGTACAAATTGTGATGTTGAAATTTGAAAAGAGTTTGGTTTTCGTTTCAAGCGAAAGTAGTTACAAATTATGTACCTCAATTTAATCCTTTTAGCATTATAACTTTATCTCTTCAGGCTTACAAAATAAGTACTTAGACAAGTCAAATTGATGTGTGTTTTGCATGTGTTATACGTTGAGTTTTTCACACTTGTTCACACTTTCAGCGCAATTTTTTACTCTGATAATCAAATGAAAATGATATATGTAGTTTGTAACTGTTTGCAGTTAGCTCAATTGTTTCAATTGTTAATACTTGTTTTAATTTAAGTCTATTATTTAAAACTAGTATTTCATTGTAATTTTCTTTCTTAATAAAGAGGAAGTTTGTAACAATATTGAGACAGAATATCTGATGACAAAGAAAAGATCTTCTATTTAGGAACATACATATATGTATACAGGGTGTCCCATGATGAGTGTTGCTCAAACTTTGCATGATAAAATGTAAAAAACGATATTTCAAGTTTAAACATTGTCTTGTAAATTACTGGTCATAGTTAGTCAAAATATTTCATAAACCTACTTTTTTATACATTTCAAAACTAAAACCTTTGAAATTTGTTTCAAATTGTAGGCACCATGGCCAAAAATGTGAACAACGGGAATTTACCCAAGTTTAAAAAAAAAATTATAAGTTCCAAAAGATTCCTTTTTTTTTTTTTTTTTTTTGGGTTTGATTGGCCTTGCCCCTCTGCACAAGATTGAAGGAATAGGATTGAAATGAAACCGGCAGGAAATTTACTTTGATATGGTTCTTTGATATGGTAGATGTTCGCCACTTCTAGGTATAGTCAATTTGTATAGGTCTACGTGTAAATAAAGAGCCCTCTATCGTCTCCTTTGGGAAATTTTTCATCCTCGAAATCATTACAGGGCCTACTATCGCAGACTCTTAACGGGACTATTTGAGACTACTTCTAAGTTTTCTAGAGCTATGTGATTTAAGGTTACAAGGAAAGTACGTTAGTTTTGTTGTATTGATTATGATATTGGGTTTATTTAACATGTAAGGTGATTCCTTGATATAACCTCTGTGTTCATTATGCCGTGGTCCGCCTACGATGCCGATTGATACGGTTCCCGCCGCACAGCAAATGTTTTTTTATGATATACAGATGTTAAATAAAAGATTTTGCTCTACATTCATTAAAAACACGCCAAAGAGTGGAATGAGCTTCCAGCGTCTGTCTTCCCGCAAGAGGTCTACTAGAGTCATTAAATCCATGGTGAAGAAGTTCCTACTGGGAAAGCGTGCTCCATCTAAGGCCACATCGTCACTTATTCAAGTGAGATGGTGGCCAAGCTCTTGACCATCACCATTAAAAAAAATAAGTGTCTGCGCAGAAAACCAATAGGCCCAGCATAATGTTGTACTGCAAAAAATACATTAAAATACTCGTCACCATCAAGCGTTATTGAATGGTGTAAAGCGAGGGGCTATTCACAATAAAAAAATCAAGAATACAGTTTGGTGTTATAATAACATAAATTAGCTATGCACGAATTCAATTAGACGGCATAGCATAGTATATTGCAATATCAATATATTTCCCTTTATCAGTGGATCGGCAGGTGATTCACGAATGTCGTCCTTTCGACACATGTCGTCCGTCCGTCTGTCGTTGATGGCAGATAGCTGTTTAAAGGGAATTTCATTAGATTAGCCTAACATGGTTTCGTTTTGATTATAACGAATTTTGCGGTAGGCCTGTTGATTTGAAGCAATCTTAAAGATTCATCGATGCTTCAAATATCATCGCAGGGAACGAAAACCGAAGTTTATTTTTACTTTTTTTATTGATTTCTGTAATCAATGCCGGCCCTGTAGATTAAAACTAGCTGGTGATTTTGACACGACTTGAACACGGGAATCGATATTTAGATTTTTGCAGCTATATAAAGCGCGGTTTCCTTAAAAAACTTGCTTTTGAAGTTGTTCAAAAATTCTGCAAGAAGAGTGTCACTTTTTTTGGAACCTAACGGTTTGGAAACTGAGGTATTGATTTACTTCATTTGTAATATTGAAAACAAAACAAACTTTGCAAACTGGTTTGGTGTGTCATGTTTGGTATGGAATTTGTACCAGTTTTCTCACTACACGCCCTAGAGATCATCAAATACCTATCAGTAAAGGAAAGTGCCGTATCCCTGACAACAGTTACAATGTCTAAGCATCATTAAGGCCGGATCAAACCCGAATAGTATTAACCCTTGCGTTATTAATTTATATGTTGTTTTAATATTTAAGTTTCTGTGGAATGCGCCGCGGGTGTCTGTTTATTTTTTAAATTATTTTTGTGTTTATTTTTAAAAGATATGATGGATGGCGAGCCTTCGTAAGGGCGGGACGGACGATTAAAAAACAATAACGTGGGGGCACAGTGCTGGTCAGGAAAGTTGTGTTTCTTGTGCCTGGTGGTAGGTATAACCTATTATGATGAGGTAAACATAATAAATACGCAGAGTAGTCTAATAGTTGGACGTTAAAACGTTTTAATAGGTCCCTTTTTGTATCACATCACATAGGTGGATGGATTTTCTTTACACTAAAACTACTGATTGAATTTTGCAAAAATCCATACATGTAATAAAATTTTCTACTCCTTCCTTTCTATTTAAACAAGGTTTAGTTTTAAAATAAGTCGGGCCATAAGGTAGTTAAATTCACTACCAGAGTCCATTATTAAACAGCTCCTATTCTTACCAGTTTTCAAAGCTCGCGTGAAGGACTTTTTCTAGTCAGAATTGTGAATATTGGTACTTATACTTACTACTTATTTATTCATGTAGTTTATTATAAGTAAATATAGTTGGGTATTGGTAACATTTATTTGTTATTTGTTTTTAATATTCATATTTTTATTTATAGTTTCCATTATATTTGGTACACCTCATGCCAAAGGAGCTAAAGGTTGCCTGGATAAGATCGCTTCTTATCGATAAGGCTGCCCATTGTACTTTTTACTTATGTGTTCATGTTACTTTTACCTACAATAAATAATATGTGTTTTGTATTGTATTAGTATTATTTGATGGTGTGAAATCAGTTGTGAATGAATGACTAGATCTGTGTACCTATTGCAATACGTTGTCCCAGCTGTTTCTCTCTCCACTGTGGACGGTTGCTCAGTGTCTTCCACAATTTGTAGTCCACCTCACTCGTCTTTATAATACCAACAAAACCTTAACAACGAACAACCACCTTTAAAACAACACCTCTAAGGGTCCTTTTCATACAACCACTCGATACTGGCCTACGGTAATTGGCCCTGACGTTGGAAACGTTAATTTGATTATAATTAATGGTAACACGTATAGTTTTTGCTCGAAAAGGAGAATATTATAGTATTGTATTGTTATAGTGGTACAGATCGAGAAGTTGGTACATAGGTCTTAGCTCTGCTTTAAGTAGGTATTATACGTATGGAAGTACTAATTATCCATATAGATTTTCGCAAAGAAAACACCTGAAATAAATATCTACAGATTATTTGAATACAAATATTTGTCATTAAGTAAAATAAGTAATTTTTTAAAGCTCAGACGAGCTCTTTTAAATATTTTTTGATCTCCAATAATTGTCAGTTTTGTTAGATCGGCTATTATTATTATCTTTTTCTATTGCAGGTAAGTGTGTAGTAACTTATCAGGAGTATTGGAGAAACTAAGGTAAGTGCGTACATATTATAATTCGACTATTCACTGCTATTATTATGCTGTGTGAATTGTCCAGCGTTATTTTATTTATTTATTCACGGATATTTCTCGCGTCCTTTGATGAAGTATTGAAATAACAGCACATATAAATGGCCTCTATATTTACTATGTATTTATTACATTTCGGAAGGAAGACTCTGAGATCTCTAAGACTACATATTGATCTATCTACACTAATATAAGAGAAATATTTTGTATTTGTATGTAAAGAATAAACTTAAAAACTACTGGACCGATTACAAAAATTATTGCCTTTAGAAAGCTACATTATCGCTGAGTAACATAGGCTATAGAACATACCGTGCGAAGCTGGGGCGGACCGCTAGTCTCATATAAAATGAGATAATGCTTCCTTGCTAATACATAATATATGAAAGACGAACTACGGTCCAATTAGATAGTGTTCGTTTGTCAACACTGACTTGTTGTAACGCCTCCACGGGAACGAGAGATGCGGAGGCAGCGTTGACAATAACGCTGACTGGTAGATGTTTGTTTAAGTTTATTGTTCCCCAGCTATCAAAACAATCCAAACAACATGTATTCAATTGATGATCGTAAACCCAACCGAGTCATTTAATAGTCGTGTTAAAAGCCGATTACAACCCACAAATGTCGCCTCATCGCATCAGCTAAGTGCATACCGGACTAATTAAATATATCACTGCATTTCTTGGCAAGGGCTCGCCCATTGTCTCCGAGATTGTGTACATACATACAAATAATACATACATTTGCACATACAATTACATGTCACTCAGCTGGCCGGTGGCAGACCGTCACCTTTGTCTTGTCTAGATGTACAGAAGTCAATTAGCTCGTATGATGCTTGATCAAAATGTCTGGTTTCTCAAAATGTTTAACATTAAAGTGTGAAATGAGAAGTGTTCTTCGTTCCTTTTAGAATAGTAAAGCAATTATTACACATTTTCTTAATGTATGTAAGTAAACATGCAGTGAAAAATATTATTTTCGACCAACAAGTTACAATGAACAATACAAATAGAAAGGTTTTGAAAATGCAAAAAATTATTGCGTCGTAAGTTGGTTATAAACGCATATTAAACAAGTTTTGAACACAAAGTAGATATCACCTCGTCTAGTCTAAACTGCCCGATAACGTTAAGAACGTCTCCTGTATGTTTTTGACTACCGTGTTAGTCTGTGATAGAACAGGTTTATTACTCTTCCATCCTACCAATTCTCGCACTGACAATGTCACCAAACAACCAGGAGCGCGTAAAGCATAGGATCTAGACCACACAGCACGACCACACAAGAGGGAGGCGGTAGCGCCGCGCTGTTGTTAGCGCTGCCCGCGGCAAGGGCTGGTGCTTGGTTCAGTCCCGATACCACTGCTGTTTACTTGGTAGAGCGAAGTGGGTGCTCTGGTCGAATAAAGATGACACCTAATTATGCCACTCCATGACAATTAACGATAAGTAATAGAGATAAATGACGAGCATCGCGGAAATATTAGCGGTCTTATTGAATTGCCTTAAAAAGTATTGCTGATAAGACCTTGAGATTTGGCTACCCAGTTGCCAAATTGGCTGCATGTGTCAGTTAGGTTATATCGAAAGCCCTTATCAGTCATTACCTAAAAATATAAATAGAGAGCTATACGACAGGAATCATCAGAAGAAGCTCTACATCCATATTCAGTTCAAACTTCTCTAAACTGAATCATGGCTACTTCTTTTTTTGTATCCATCTCAGCAGGTAAGTTTAATTAGGGGAGGCCTATGTCCAGCAGTGGACTAATATAGGCTGATGATGAGGTAAGTTTCTCAAAAACTACTCGGAGGCAGTGTAGAACGCGCCCAATCCCTCGTTTCCCCAGATTTACTGCGCCCTCACGAGCTTGATTACTGTAATTACACCTCGGAGCGCACTCCATCATACCTCTCGTAAACACACAAACCTTGCCTAACCGGGTATCAACTGTCTTTTAATAAACACACGCTTTTCACCACTTATATCAACTGGCTGTTACCCGCGACTTCGTCCCAACGCTTCAGCCTTAATCGGCGGATCTCTGAGTTTAACCTCTGTATGCCTATGTTCTTCCTCAGGATACAATCTATGTTTTGGTTATTCATTAAGATCAGAGTCTTGAAAAGCCAGGTTTGGTGCTCGTAGTTTAGGCAATTTTTTGCAGTAAAGTGTGTTGACATGGGTAGTTCTGTATGTGTCGTCTGAAAGATGCTGATGCCCATCTTCTGAGTCTCCTACGATGAGACAAACTTAAGTAATTAACTCATACCTTCACTACATGGTACAACAATTAGATTTGAACGAATCCATTTGCATGTAGTATCTCTACGTAAGTAATGTTATGATATTTGTCATCATCTGCATAAAAGAGCCTAAAGATATTATATCACTATTATATGTATAATACAAACCTAAATCATATCCAGATAAATTCACAAAGCCTAAAGTCTCATAAATATTCAAAACTGTTTTTTCATTACCCAAACGATCGCTAACCTTGCGTGTAGCGGCAGTAGTCGAGAAATCAATTTTCACCCAATATATTTTGCAAAATTCACGACGCCATAACTCATTTAACCTGTGCCAATAAATGCTCGAAAATTTCCCATACAATTACCATCAACAACTTTAAATACTCGAAACTGCTTATTCTCAACTCTGTAGTTTAGTTACATAGAGGTTTCATCACCGAAGAGAAACCTGGCAGATTTTCATGGTGCAGTATAGCCCTTTTCGATCCTGTTCGTTTGATTTTCTGCTTTCTGACAGGGGTTTAAAGATGTTTTTTGGATCGTGTGTATATGGTTTGAGTCTAGGGTACGTATTACGTGTCGTGGTCTTGTTGCGCCTAATTGTAGGTTCTCGACGCCTCGGATCATCGCAAGCGCCGTTGTTAGTAGGGCTGTCCAAGCCAAGGTTTTGAAATGTAAACTAGAGAGATTATAGTTTTGATGTAACTTGTATACTACTTTATAATGTCTAAAGAGTCGTGTCCTTTGATTGGTCTCAAGAAATTTTTAATTCTGATTTTTTTTCCCATTTTTTCAAACATTTCTTCATGACTGCAAAACTGGTGTGGTTTTTACTCTTGCTATATCAGGGTCATGAAAAGTGGTTGTGATGATAGACAGCCCGTGCTGAGGCGTGTCCATCCTCGTAAGCTGTGCGCGCCGTGTGTGGCGGCCCTGCGTCAGTCCCACTGGCGGGCAAATTGAAAAATAAACAGCCTGAGTGATGGCCCGTCTGCCTGTCCGCCGGGTTGTTGGCCCCTGACCTGGGTACTGCTGGGTGCGAGGTTTTCGCATTGTTTTAAGGATATTTGTTTTATCTTACATTTGCTCCTGATGTAAGTAGATCTGCTGTACGTCAAATTGATTGGAAAAGTCGATTTGAAGGCTTTAAGGTCGAATTCTAATAACTAATAAGCTCTAGCAACAAAGCCTAAGTTACTCATCTCCATCGTCCTCAAAGTTCCACACAACGTGTTATCACGTGTGCGCGTTCTCATTATCTGGTGCCTGCACAGTACTATCCGTAAGTAAGTTATGCGATGCATTAACGCTATCTGAAATGTACATTTAAATATTTGCACGCACACTTTTTATCAGTTTTATTTACATTTTCGCGTTTCAAAAGCAGTGGAGTGGAATTTTTAAAACACTGGTATCTAGAAGAATAAGCGATTTACTTACCTGCAAGAATTGCTTATACACGATTGTAAATTCGTTTGCTCATTATCACTTCAACTTTTCATGATTTTATCTCATGACGAACAGCGCGGTGTTTTGGAATAATTATAATGGGCGAATCGGCATGTGCCTTCTGATACAGTAACATACCGAGTTCGATTTCTTAGGTAAACAAATAAATATAATACATACATTATTCATTTAGTTCAACAATAAATTTTCGAATAAAGTAAATTATACATTAATTTATGGGAACTACCATTGAGAAATTCCTTAAAGATAGTTCCCATAAATTATAAATTTGTGACAATCATAATGCCGTTTAGCTTTGAACAGCTCTTTTAACCCTATAAAGCTAACGTTCGTAGAATTCGCACGCATCAAATGAATTTTGTGTCGTACCTTTCTAACAGTTAGTGGTTGTGTATGACAGAAAAATTGGTTAGTTTTGGAGATACCTACTGAGTGTTCGTAATTTTTACGAATGGTTAGCTTATGTGTAACTTTTATAGTATACTTTGTATACATATAGGGTTGTTTTTAGTTTTTCCGTTTATGGTGAGATATTGTGGAGAGGTCTAACATCACTGATGATGATATTCTGACTCCAATGACGTACATTTTGACAGTGAAAACGAAAATGAATTGCTCCTTGAAGAGGTTGAAAGTGATTTTCACGACTAACCCTTGGATGGTGAAGAAAGACAGCTTATTCCACCTGAAAACGTTGAAGAGGAGAGAGAAACGTTGTTACCGGAAAATAGCACTATCAATTTATTGAATCTTGGCTAAAACATCGACTTCAAACACCAACAATACCTCGAAGAGTAAACGAAAAAATAAGTGAAGTGTTGGGCTTGAAACCGGAAGGAAGTTCCAAAAGTCAAGGTCCAATTCCTGGACCATCAAGTTCCGGAAATCGTCCCATACCTGAAAATGCCTCGACAAAGAAAAGGGAAAGCTGTGGTGTGTGTTTCTATAAGAAAAAGCGAATATCAACGAATAACTGCCACAGTTACAAAGGTCCCATTTGTGGTGAAAATTCGATTGCTTTTTGCCCAACTTGCCTTAAGAAAATGTGATTTTTTTCAATAAAAACATTATTACTAAATATATTTTACTATAAATATTCAAAAATATGTAATTTTTTTTTTATTATTCCTCTCATTTTGTTATTTATAAGTAAGAGTGTAATTTTAATCTCGGAAAACCGGAGTCATATGTCATTTGTGTAAATATTACATAAATGGTATAATATATTGATTTTTGTGAAAAATATCTTTCATTTACATCCTATATTTCTTGAAAATACAATGAGCGCATAAAAAATGTAATGAATTTTGTTATATCATCCATTATGTAATGATCGTATAAATTACGAATGGTTAGCTTATCAAGGTAGTCTGGGAACGTTAGCTATGTAGGGTTAATATACTAATAAATGTAGGCTTTTAGCGACTGCCGATGTTCTCCGAGTTAGCAACACTGATAGCAGTCTTATGTTAATTCTTATTCTTTATCGCACACGCCCCGTTGATGTATGCCACGAAAATAATACCCCAAGGGTTTTGGAATGTTCTGGTACTATAGAATTCGCATCAAAAAAAATTTGGTTTGGGATATTGAGTTACCTAAAAATATGAAGACGCTAATATGCGAAGATGTAAATATTGTATACAAAAAAGATGCTATCATCATCATTATCCTATACAAATCCAGTGCTGGACATATTATGTCTCTGTTAATAGGATGTTAGAAACAAATATTTGCCAATCATAAAACATGTCCAGCGGCGGAAATCAAACCTGCAACCTTCAGTGTCCGCTTCGCCACGTCGTCAATTTAATCAATCAAGCATTTAACTTAAACAAACAAAGTGGAACTACACTTACCAGGCAAACAGAAATTGTTAAGTAATCCCGATTATTTGGGCGATAAAATGATGAGTCTGCCTCTGATGCGTTTTTAACAACTCCTCGGTTTCATAACGACCTGGTACTCGGTGTAATTGAATCTAATTTCATCGGGCCCATTTTTCACTTGTAACCGCTACCTCAATTCAATTTAGATAATTGGTTTATATAGAACCTCTTGTTTGTTTTAAGCTTGAAGATACCTCATCATACTATTTATTATTATATTGATGCTATGGTTGTGTTCTGTTTTGCATATCAATAAATAAACAAAAAAAAGGACTGAGTTCAGAGTGTCTGTGTACCTCCCATGTTGTTTAAATATATTTAATAAATTGTATATTAGTTCGATTTAGGATCTTTAGTTTCTTTGAAATACTTTTCATACGGTAAAAATTAGGATACGTCGGCGTTGTACAAAATAATAATGTGCAAACCAGCACCTGAAGAAGTGTTGATGGGTAAATGGATGTTAGTTACTTCACGAAAACTAATTGCCGGGGTGGGTTTTATTTAAATTTTGCAGAGATGAAGTTTATGACCCGATGTAAAACTATAGTAATTTTGTCCAATCAGGAAAAATACGTGCGAGTTAGCGTGCAGTACCTCGTCCAATAACATCTAGTCTTAAAACAAGTACCGGACCACACCAAGAAGCCTAGTGTTCTGTATTTCTGTTTGCCACAACATCAGGTATCTTCCAATACAACCGCATTGATTTGCATACCGAGATACCTGGCTACATTAACCCCTAACCCGTACTAATACCGGACCATATTACCATGTGAGGACCTTTACCGATATGGGACGAGGCAAATTGTATCGCTGGTCATACTGACCCTTGGGCTGCTACGGGTTAAGTGAAAGGTGTATTTTAAGTGGTACCAGCTAAGTTTGAACTTGGCTTAGTATTCTGCGCTTAAGATCATGTAGTAATGAAAAGTAAACATATGCTCATTTTTACCGACAAAAACAAGGTGAGGAAGCCACGGGCAGAAACTAATTTTTCAAGTTTATTCACTAAAGATATGGGACGGACAAACTGTCCTTTTAATTTGATATTGAAGAATATATTATTATTTTAATATTCAAATTAGAGAAATAAAGGTGTGCTTTGTTTGTTTTTGTGGTTACCAATATGTTTTTATGGATAGAGGAGTGTGGGGCCATGAAACGCGCTTTTAATCACTTTAACAGCAGCAGTTCGAAAAACAAAAAAACTTTTATTGTGAATCAAACTTTTAAACGAAAGGGAAGATTTCTGATGAGAAACAGAGACTACTACTGTTTTAATTCGCTAAAATTAGTATCAGTCAATGTGATAGGCAGCCTGGGAAATAAAGACTTGGAACGGGAGTTGCGTGTTTTTTGTTATTATAATTAAAATTATGCTAGATGAGCTTACAGAGCAATTTTATATTTTGATTCAAACCTTATCAGGTTTTCGCCTAGTCCATAGCCTGATTAACTGTCACTCGGCACACATAGTAAAGCGAAAGAAAGGGGCATGATCGACCGCTTCCTCCTCAACCAGGTTGATTTATGTCAGCCGTGTGGCAGCCCTTTTGTTTCAACTTCAACCCCTGTGTTTTATGCGCGCCTGGTGATATCGTTTGTTCCGCATTGTTTTTTGGTGGTTTTTGTTTTATGATAATTTGTATTATTTATTGCCATGAGTTGTTCATTAATTCAGTAAAAATAAGTATTTACCTATCGCAAAAAATTAGCGTGCACTGCTGCAGCCTTCAGATTTTGTTTACCTAGATCTAGTTTTAGACGAATAATACTGACGCATATTACTATCGTTTTATTCGGGCATTTTTTTCTTCTAGTTAATAGTTTCCCATACGTTCTCTGAAGTACTTTTAATAGGATTCATAGTGTCAGATGGTCACCGGCCAAGGTCCCCGTCCATTTACCGCTGCTATGATTGACGGCCGCCGTCTGGTCCCGAGCCTTTCGCGAAGCCCTCCGAAGGGCCTATCGCACGTGCATCTAGCACAGGGCCAATGTAGTATAAGGACAGACACGTTGACAGGACGGGGTTGCGATGAGATTTGAGAGATACCAGTAAGTACTATTAGGGTGAAAGCATTGGAATAATTGGAAAATGTAATTATTTGTAAAGTTGTAATAATGAATACCTCGATCAACAAAAATCAAAACCATGATTTAAACGTCGTGTTTTGAAGTACGTTTGAGAGCCACGAGCTGGTTTAGAGGTAGGCAGCCCATAAGGAATCTAAGCCAGCTATGAATTTAAATTCAGCGATATTCCTAGAGCTTTCACACAGTAAATTGCGGAGCTTATTATCATGTACACAGGGTTCATAGTTTACAGCATTCTGTCCGGTCTGGTTTTATTCGCTAGTTCCTAGTATTTCTGAGCTCCTAATTATTTGATTCGGGTTGTCCGTATGAATGTTAAGTAAGATTTCTTGGACAAAAGGTGTTTGTACCTGAGCAGATTAATTAAAAAATTAATTAAAAATTTTAAGTAACGTGTATGAATACAATTCTAAATCTGTATACAATATATTATCTTAATGTAATGTTTGTATGAAAAATTTTGGTGACTACAAATCCTTCGTATAAAATCTAATCTTAAAAAAAAAGATGTAATACATTTGCACAGCTTCATCTAGCCTCCTCCACGGGGTGTACTTTGCGGAAACATATTATTATCACGGTTTTACCATCACATATTTTACCTACCTTTGAAATGTTTAGGTGTTACCTAAACATTTCAAAGGTAGGTAATAAATATATGCAAACCGGGACGGAACCGGGAATAAATATATGCAAATCATACAAACCACTTGTCTGAACGGCTGAAATCGAACCCGCAAATTTCTGCATCTTAGCTGGTCCTGCGCCACAGAGTTCTTATCACAGAACACCCCATCATCTCCAACTACTTGAAGCTATTGATTGATCGCCTGCACCTATTCCAAAAGCCGCGTCTGTATGGATTTCTAATAAATGCACACCTATGACCCGCGCGGTGCATGATGTATTAGTTGATTGAATGCCTCGGCAGTAGTAATCGACCGGTCGGTTTCCCGTGATATGTAGGAGTACCACTGTATCATTATCAGCTACTTCATAATGGCTAAGTTAAAATCGTACTGCAGCAAAGTCTGCAGGAAGGTCTTACACTAAGGAATTCTAAACGATTTATTCTATTTTGTCTTTTACAGCTTTTACTACAGGTTCATTTTAAGCTTCTAGTTTCTTTCGGTTCGTCAATGTTTGTAATATAACCACAATCACATTGATAGGATAGCAGTGCCCCGTCTGTAGAGTTGCTCTGTGCCTGGCGTCCGCCGCACCCCGGGCGCTTGTAATTTGACCGACGATGTTTGTTTTGCCTGCCCTTAACTCTTCACTCCATCCTTATCCTTCTCCATCACATAATCTTTCTATATCTTCCTCTCACTCACGTACAGCTACTTAAATTTTATTTATCACTCCACATTTCACTTATCTGACTTATGCTTATGCTCTCTTTGCGTTATTGATCTTTTTTATTTTGCATCAATAGATTTAAAGTTTATTGTTTGCTTCGTTGTTTTATTTGAGTTATTCTATGTGGTTGTTTTATGTTATTGATTGTAATTATCTTGAAGTAGTAAGTGAACACAGGTGATCACGCGAAGTTTGCTTAGGAAGGTTCTTACAATGCTAAACGGAAGTTAAAAGGAGAACCGACTCGTAACATTTTGGCCTTTGTTAATTCTAACCCTAATTTTGTATTAAAGTGAAGGAAAACCAAGTATTAGCTATCCAAGGTAAAACCAACGTGTCTAAGAAGTAAGAAAAAAATTATATAATTCAAAAAGGTGCATAAGTTTCACAAATGTTACATAATGATGAATAATGTTTTGCATAAATAATTTGATAAATTTAAAAACGTCTAGTGAAGTAAAAAGTCAATAAAAAATTAATCTTGACAATTATATTTTTACAATTCGAGTGGCAAGCAATTAAACCTCGCCAGGGACAAATTATAACACAATGCCGGTCCAATATTAATAACATTGATGAACATGCTTTTGTCCGTGTGTTTGTAAATATGTATGTTGTTTTTGTGTCGTGTTGTCCGTTTGTCCCGCGACACGGCGCGCGTGATGGTTGGCGCTGGGGCTGAGACGGAATGTTAAGGTGCGGCTTGGTTTTCGCGACTGGAGATACGACGCTGGATCTACATTAACTTGAATTATTGATCCCAGAATACTCAAACGCAATTCAGATTTAAGCTTGTCTCAAGTGATGAATTTCCACAGATTTTCTGCGATTGAAAATTGGTTAAAAAGTCGCGACTACAAATGTGCTCAAATTGAGTTGTGTTTTCGGGCGTTAAAGATTCCTTTACATTCCTGGGTCTTGTTATACTTTGACTTGCTGAAATTAGTAGTTTTCTTATAACGGCTATTAATTAACTTTTTTATTACACCTTTACCTTACTCAGACCATCATCTTTAAAGTGCGGTTTGTTTGAACCTCAATGGACGAAAAGTTATCCCCCTGACCCCTGCCTGCGGGGGTTTCTATAGGTATATAGTACACGAACAGATTAAAGTGTGGTCACGTTTGCAGTCGTAATTGATTGATTTTGACACTTTTTTTGTCGTTATCAAATCAAGTAAAAACTTAAACGAGGCACTCTGGTAGATCTCCGAGTCGTAAATGTTGTTCCCAGTCGCATTATTTAAAGTTTAGTCAACTCAATAAGATTTCTACTTAATTACCTTCTTAGTCTTTGTTTTGAACTGCGACCACATCGTGTCGGTCGGAACGCCATCTTGTAGGAGCAAAAACTTGCTACAGTTACTTGTTCTGTTATGATTTGTTTGTGTACCCTAAAAGGCTTCGGAGAATGTTTCTGTGTGTAGGGGAACATTATAAATTTGACAGACGGCGGAGGAGATGTCGCCCTTATTTGTGATCAAAGTTTTTACTCAAATGATAACGTAAAACGTCTATAGATCTAAAACAGTCAGAGAAATATCTCAAATACAGCAATAAAATATCGACGAAGATTGTCGAACTGGGTCGACCTTCCAAATGCAGTTCTCCAACTGAACCCGTCGTGGATGTCGTTAGAGTCGACTAAGGGAACCTAGCAGCAGCAGCAGTAGCTTCCCTTTGTATATTTTAACGCTTTCACTGCGATCATTTATCTGCCACCCTCATTTGGACAACGTAGGTGTGCTGATGAGGAAGTCGTACGGTATGATATTTTGCTGATGAGGAAGTCGTACTGTAAGATATTTTGCTGATGAGAAAGTCATACTGTAAGATACTTTGCTGATGAGGAAGTCGTACTGTAAGATATTTTGCTGATGAGGAAGTCGTACTGTAAGATATTTTGCTGATGAGGAAGTCGTACTGTAAGATATTTTGCTGATGAGGAAGTCGTACTGTAAGATATTTTGCTGATGAGGAAGTCGTACTGTAAGATATTTTGCTGATGAGGAAGTCGTACTGTAAGATATTTTGCTGATGAGGAAGTCGTACGGTAAGATATTTGGCTGATGAGGAAGTCGTACGGTAGCGGTAGTACTATACCATTTCTGTTGATGACTGTGTATCACATTCACTCTGTAGTATTGTCATATTACTGTGAAGTTTATGGTAAGACTTATTAGTTTTGTTGTTATTGCTTCTCACGTCATATATCTGACAAAGGAACAACTAGTTCTTGCCTACAACTTTATAACTATTAGCTGCTACATAATTCTTGTTTGTCAAAGCTGTCTTTAAATTAGTACAAATTACTTTTTCAGATCAATAACTACATAGTTATAATTCGCTTTCTTCGAATTGTCAAAGCAAATCGGGTTAGGAAGGTGTTAGATTTCAAACAATCTATCGCAAGTCTCTGTAAGTGAACTGGAGGCCTATTTTAGTTCACCAAAATACGCAATAGTGTTTTGTATTTTTTTTTTCAGATTGGTACAATAGTTCGTTGTATTAGAACATACCATTTGGCCGAAACGAAACACGCAATTTCGTGTTGGATAATTTAAATAGGCTGAGCCCTGAGTCGTTGGCGGTAACATCGACACGTGATCGCGACGACGTCTCATTTTTCTATCAGATTTGTTTGGTACAGCGCCCTCTATTGTGCAGACACGGAACTATGCAAACCTCATACAAAAATGCGACGTCACGATCTCTTGTCGATAATATCGTAGAGTAGACAGATGTGAGCCAAGCTTGCATATAATTAGGATTTAGTACTACTATGATTAGCACATCATAGCTCACGGCATAGGAATTGAAAAAAATTGTCGTGATTAACCTGCCATGAAGCGATTCCAATTGATAAGCTCCCAAATGTAGTTGTATGTTATGCATGTTTTTCGTTAAAGTAATGAGATGGATTACCTATTCATGTTCATTCATAATACTTTTTGTCCAATATCTTTCTATATACACCACAGGCCACATGGCATTTAGACACGAAAGTCAAAAAACAAAATCTTTATTTCTTTAGGCTTTCAAAACAAGCACTTAGACAAGTCATATTTTATACTTTAAACAGCTTAAATTGTAATTATTATCGAATAAGATGTTATTGATTTTATTCACTTAAATTTTTGTCCACTAGTGGAACTAGAAACTAAAAGTGAACAATAAACGTCTATATTTCAAATAAAAAGCAATACTTACATAATTATTTTTCTATCCAAGTTTTACACTGCTAGGTATTTAAGTGATATTTGGTTGAATTCACTTCAATCGCACAGCTTAGCTTTGTCTTTGGTAGGGAAGAAGCCTTAAACGTGGATATTTATTAGCAGAGCTCTGCAAATGTCCATCTGCAGATTTTATTTAAATGTTATTGTTTAACCTTTGATCTGTGTTGGTGCAGGATCCTGACTTACTTCGTTATATGTGTATGCTAAGGATCCTTATCATTACTACACGGTAACTCTCGTAAATGTCACACAGACGGGGGGTGCGCTTTGTCGCAGTGTTCACACAGATCAAAGGTTAAGGAGATGCAGAGATAAGATGTGCCTGTAGTCGACCGTCGGAGATGGCATCTGCACAGCTTTGGGATTTGTAGGCTCTGGCAAACGACGCCAGTGGCATACAGTAGCAAATATACTGCGGGCATACCTAGTGGTAATTTTATGAAAAAGACCATTAATACAATGGCCAGTGCTTAACAGATTGTTGCAAATAATTTAAATAATTAAATAGTTTATTCTTGGGTGTTGTAGGTACTCATGAGCTTTACGCATCCAGACATTCATTGCAAGTTACATAATCGTAAGTAAAACTCAAAAAACTTCAAAAAGTAGATAAATAGCCAGATTTCCTTTAAAACTTCTAGAATGGTAGAACTGACTTAGACTCCGTGTATGCCAGATTTGCGTTTACGGCGCAACCTCGATCGTATGCGAGAGCCCCAAAGGTTCCCGATGAAATTTCACTGTCGTCCTCATAATTTAGAGGTTAAAAACAAGAAGCTCGGAGGCCGGTCGTTTATCTGCAGCCGCATCGGTAGTTTTCTGGCATTCGTTGCTTTGGAATTAAAACATTGCATTTTTACCATCGGAATGTACGCTGCATGGTAGATCGTATCTCGGATGGAGATTTATTTTACGAGGCTGTTTGTTTGCTGTGAAGTTAGCTTATATTACAAAGTTTTAAAAATAAAGTAGCTGTTCTAAAAAACGCGAGTATTCAGAGCTACAGACTTACAGACAAAGTCTGATGAATGCCGCATATAAGAGTCACGCAATAACCATAAACCCCTTTATGGTCGTCAGGGGGACTCCAACCATCTCGATAGGTATAGATTCATCAGCCGCAGGCTGTTCGTATATTAATGAAAATATCAAATAATTAAATAAATCTGCACCAAAAAGTATTATTTGACATACATAGTTGTAGGTTTACAAGCTAGATGGCGCTCTGAGTTGATACTTTACATTTTTAGTTTCTTGTTACGCTAAGGCTGCCTTTCCCTCTGGTGGAAAGGCAGCCTTAGCGTAACAAGAATCTAAAAATGTAAAGTATGTGCTACGTTGTTATGTTTGCGACCGTAGAATCGCTTCCTTATCGCGTCTTTTTTTGTCAGCCATGAAAATGACGCGATAATGGAGCGATTCTATTGGCCGGCTGGAAACATAGCAACGTGGCACATCTCAGGTGCAAAGGCAGCCTAAATCTGGCCGTAAGTGCCCTAAGCTAGAACCCTATCTAGACAATATAGGTGCAGAAATAAAATGTGTTATAAATGCTCACCCGTAGCATTGGGATTAATTCCCAAAGTCATTTAAATATTTTTGAAAACTAAACAATTAATGACCGTTATAATATTTCTCACAATATTGTTATTTATTTGGTGTAGGTAATTTAAGCCCTGCTCATTCTCAGATGGTCTTACAATTTTGCTCGTAACAATCGGGCCAATTTCCCGGCTTCTGTTCCCTTTTTTAACGACAAACTGGCCGACCAGCATTCCTGTCGGCCAGCGAGTTCTTCCAGTCCCTGGGAACGCGCGACGATGAAGCGATTAACTGCCACCTTTTTACCATCCTCAAGATAATATGCCACGTTTTTGCCATTGTCGAGATATGGACGTGGAATAACTAACTTGTACTACATGCTTTTTGTACATAATATTATTGATATGACGCGAAAGTTCATAAATAAAGATTCAGTCACACTTGATTCGGATTTTTCGTTCGGGTGAAAATGAAACAATGATTGGAATTGGCCCAATCCTCAATACATGGCGTTCATTGTTTGCAAAACGCACCAACTAAATATTTTACGGACGGGCGGACAGAACGAAATTAACAAAAACAAAAACAGTAAAAAATATTTCTAAAGTAGATTTGGCACCATAACCATAAAAACATCTTAACATAAAAAAATCTTATTTCTGTTTCTTTTATCCACAAAAACGTGTAATGATAAGTAACTGAAGCACCTTCCAAAAGAAAAATCTACTCCATATTTGGCGGAGTTCTTTACTTCTATGTTCTTCTTACACAATCTGCGTTTCTCTTCCACTTACTTGCCCTTAATCACCCTTTACGTTAATTTCAATCCAGCCATCCCGATCGATATATTTATCGCGCTTATAAATCGGTTGTATTGATCATTGTGGATGATAATTTATAGTATCTGTGGTCCTGCGCCGGGCTCAGATAAATCATGCGCGTGAGTGCGCCAGCCTAATCTGTTTGTTTTACATTAGGTATGCTTGCGTAGAGGTTTAGGGGTCATCTTATAATAATAATAACTGAGGTAGCAAGTGTGGCAACACTGTAGGTTTTTGAGATCTCTTACTTTCTGTCCGCTGCTTTGCCCGCGTTATTTACAGGTGAAAGAATAAGCTAAAGAAATAATAAAAAAACTTGGGTTGTGATAAAATAACAAACAAACAAGATTTCGCGTTATATTTCGAAGAAGAAGCCTTATATTTCGGCTTCTTGTTTGTGATTTCACACTTAATGCAAAGAACACCTTATTTTCATCTAAGAGAACAATTCATTGGTAGAACAGTCCTATACGAAAACCATTACAGTCAGTAAGTTATCTAAAAAAACACACTAATCACCTTACTTATTTTACCCTTGGTCGTAGACTACTATTAAACTTCTTATTAGACCATCTTACTAATCATATTATATTTATCTCCTAACCCTACCCTCTAAAATGAACCATGGCTAGTCCTCCAGATATAATCATTAAGCACCTCTCAAGAGCCCTAAGTCTGAAGTCCCGCCGCCGTACAGTAAGTTATGTTTGCTTTTCGGCGCATTTGATCGGCGCGGGCGCAGGCCGGCCCGCGGCGCGCTAACGACCGCATTGATTGATAAATCAGCATCTCGGCTGCGTACGTGCATGCTTTGTGCTCGCCGACTCGGTGGACAGTCGGTTGTATGGACCGGGTTGGGTGCACAACGTCTGGATCAAACGTCTATAAAATGTCAGGATAGGTAAAAACCAAGGCGTCAAAATACTTTCACTAAGAAGACATTTTGCTTTTAAAACAAAGCATTTCTAAACAAAATGTCTTCTTGGTTTTTAAAAGCCTAACTTTAAAACTATTGCTTGATTTAAAGTGATGTCCTGAAAAGAAAATTAAATTCAGAACTATAAAGAACTAACTCCTAGATCAAATCCATGAGGATTTAGTTCTGACAGTTCATGGTAGATAGATAGATAGATAGAAAATACTTTTATTGCACACTTAAGCTAAAAACAATTTACAAATTAACTATGGTACTAATCGGTATACCTATGGAAATTTCAAACTAAGGTACCTTACTTTGAAATAACTTAGACTAAGTTGTAGGTAGCGATACCGACAACTTACTCGATCGATAAGCGCCTTTGATATGGTTCTAAAGTGCACGCACACATATTAGCGCTGACTGTACTGCAGTATAGAAGGTAGGTTTAGCCATGGGAAATGCTATGGTACTTGTTTGATATGATTGATTGTAAGTAGTTATTAATTGATGGTGCACGATATGAAAGAACAAAAACTCTCATACGATCTCTATCTTATTTTTATTTACATTGATACTTGCTGTTGTGGTGCTGTGACTCGAAGTGGATCTCGGCCTCCGACACAAGAGATCGCCAGTTGTTCCGGTCCCTTTGCCGGGTACAGCAGCTGTGGTTAGTGTAGTCGACCGACGGCACTGAAATCTTTTACGACTTTCTCAACTTTGAAGCTGCAGCTTTACCTCGGACGCCCGGTTGGCTTTCAAACACTTGTCTTTTAAACCAAGACATTAGAATGGTAGCAATAAAAACGAAAAACCATTTTTGTTATTGAAATTCCATATCAGTATTGACATTTAAATACAAAACATCACTTGCTTACAACGGGTTGAAAGTTGGTAAGCTTATCCTAAAATGTCCCATACGATGATAGCAGCAAAAACAGCTTTGGTGTGCAAAATTATATTGACCCGACCGACGCGACGTCTAAACAACCAGGTACCAATTCCACCCCATCACAAATCATCGCTGCTCTCCTAGTAATCACTTTGTGCATCGTAATCTCGTTACCGCCCCTGGTTCCCTGGTCATTAGCCGCCTGTAATCTAATTCCGATTTCATTATGAACCCCCGGTGCTGTGCTCCCCTGGTGATCTGCTGCTCTGGACTGTCTCAAGGGGGTGTTGTTTGGAATCAATTTGTTTTTGTTTTTCGTTGTATTCAAACAACCCTTCGCTGTGAGCCAGGAATGGCTCCTGGCTCTCTACCCTCCACAATAGTATTAGTAGTTCTTTCTCTCGAACTCGATCCATTTCAAATTTCAGAGTATCGTTCCCGTAATTTTCTAAATGATCTCCTTTGTATTGAGCTTGTATGTCTCTTTTACAGTTTTCCTTAAAATAATTAAATATGCTTTCGCATATTTAGTTCCGGCAACAAGCTTGTGACTGCAAGAAATAGAAATAAGCTAACAGAGTGATTAGGATCTCGAGAGAGGAGAGACCCAAAACAAAATGTTGAACATTTACACAACGTTATATTAATTTATCTCTGGAGTTAAAATGTTTGTTCTGTCAGCATTATCATTTGGCCTATAAGTGAAGCCTGGTATTTATGTTTGTTTTTGCCGTAATGAGCAATGAAGCCAACATCATCATCACTTAGGTACTACATTAAAGTAAAGCCTCCTGGTTCTTTCAATTTCTTCAATAAGATAAGCTCTGACACAGGCATAGCCAAGAAGTTTTAGCTGCAAGATAGAAATAATTTTGACATCATCACAACGTGACTCCAAGATGAGTCCCCACAGGAGGGTCTCCAAATTAGATTGTGCTTTAGTTTCCGGCTCGGTGCCGTCCCCAACATTAGTTTTCATTTGCTGACGTTACATTACTTATTCATTCGATTACTCTGTAAGTGCATCTCTTGTGCACTGTAGCTGTAATGAGATTTGGGTTTAAAAGTCTTATACGATCATGTCACATGACATTTCTTTTCATTATTGGTGACTGAACTATTTTTGCCTACTTCTTAGTTGTTTGTAGTTGGTGAAATAGGCTATATCTACGGGACAACTGTACTAAATGTTTTATGTTACATAACTTTAACGTTATTTACCGATTTGGCCTCATATTTTTACAAACCTACGTAAAAAATACCGTATGTTAGCTTGAAGACCATGTTTCTCACTTTATCTTATGATCATGGCCTTATTTTTCAAGCGAGCCGGGGTATAAATAAGCTCTATTCATTTCACGTTCATCCTTGCAAATCTCCGCTCCCATCGATTTGTCACGGACTTTGCCAAAAACAAATCACTTGTTCACGGACCGTCAAATTACCAGGCGCCCAGGACCGTGCGAGAGCACGCGCCACGCGCGAATTCGCAACGCCCACCGCTCGCGCGCTGCTGCTCTCCTAGTGCGTGAAATACGATTTTGACTGAATTATGATGTTTTGGTAAAGTGTTTGCCATCAATCTGACTGACTGGCTGGTCTTTTTTCCATCCATTTCTTTGCCATACCTTTATATTTTCTATCAATCAATTTCGAAATTTATTTTCTGTCTTTATGGACTTTCGTGTATTTACAAATGCTTTAATTTCATAAATAATTCTAACAATATAGCTAGGATATTTGTCTTCAAATATCGTTTCACGAGAAGTCTTGGTTCTGTCACGTGATTTAATTCCTTCCTTCAGTTTAGTATCCGCAGCAATATATTTCATTTTCTCTCCGCTGTTAATCCTCCTTACATCCAGTTTCCATAACTCACTTCTCTCTTGCAAACCACAAACCATCGTGTCGCTGGGATTTCATCAAGATCCCGCTAATCCCAGGATTAGACGCAATGATTTAAGGCGAGCAACTGTCATCGCCTTAAACGTTCTGAAAAAAATAACAAATGATTCCAATACAGCTGCATTCGATTTTGGAACGTTTGGATTTTTTACGAGGCGGTATTTAATTATAATCTCAATTTAATAGAAGGCGTTTTGACATTAATTAATATTAATTTATTAAACAACAGAGTGATTAATTCTCATTAATTGCGGCAACGAGTGAGAAAGGGACGCCTGTAATTACTCAGTCGCGTACGGAGGGGGCGGGGCCTCAACGCCCTGGCAGGTACTAGTGTTGTCGCATTAAATTTGTCGATGTTTTTTTAACCATGCACATAACTCTTCGCATTTTATCGACTAACGGATGGATGATAAAGGGCAGAGCTGGTTGAACATTGAAATCACAACGGGGTGCATTTTCTACGGCAGATATTCTTAATACACACGGAACATGGTTTTAATTAGCTATTTTGAAATTATTTATGTTGGTCTAAAGCGAATTTATTAAAGGATGTGAAACCTGTAGAGTAACTGTAGGCGAGCTTCGCGTATTTTTGTGTCTTCATTAAATTTAAATTATTGCAGTTACCACAAACAAACATGTAATCTCATAAGTTTCTATTCTGCTACATAATTTTGTGATTAAATTTCGTTAATTAGATTATTTTTATACAAGAAAAGATTAATGCTTCCGGTTTTTTATAGACTTGACTTCTGTTTAGCTATTCTTTACCGTTGTGTGAATTTTCCAGCATTATTATTATTTTATTTTCACATAATTAATACATTCCTCTGATTAAAATTCAAAAATGTATCTGACATATTTTTCTGAATTCCTACGTAGCCATGTCGATTCGGTACCCATCTATCTGATATAAAATCATGACATGTCTTACGACCGAAAAATAAGATAAAATACCACCTTGAAAGTTTATAGTCGAACTAGAAACATTAATAACGTCTCGTTGCGTATGCACATGTAACACGATACTTATTTTAATGTCTTTAACAAATTAAATGGAACTTATTTGAGAACCGACTATCAGTCTGTTATAATTATAATCGATTGTTGTAAATCGCACTAACATTATAAATACGAAAGTTTGAATGGATGGATGTTTGTATGTTTGTTACTGCTTCACGCCAATATTTCTGAAAGCATCAGGCTGAAACTTTGGCATAGATTTATTCCATAAATCAGGTCCCATGGGATAGGAATAACTTAACCACATTTCCATAGAAATAACGCGTACCAAGCCGCGCAGAAACTAGTGTTTTAATATTTCCTCATAATAGATGTATGATAGAAAGTCGTTGTGTGATTAGAAGAGTGCAATATGTTGCTTGAATTTATTTGAAGTAATACTTACACAAACCTAACCTAACTTAATGTACTTATGTATGTTTACTCTTTATTATTAAACAATCACCAACGAAGCGATTTTTACAAGTAGGTATTTAGTATTAAAAATTAGATTTTCGAAAATAAATTTCTGTTTTAATTAGCAATAGTCTGGCACAAGACTTTCCAGTTCCTAAAGTCTGGACTTCACTACTTAGAAACAAAAAAGCTTGGCAAAGTAGTTAGTGATTCTAAAATAGCAATATAAGAATTGAAAAATAGAAACAAGAAAAACACTTATACACGGCTTTGTATGTATGTGACTATCAAATGACATGCATGTGGTGTCATGTGTTGATTGAGCATTTAGAACTTCTTTAGAGCGTAGTGAGTGACCTAAATACACATTGTTGTTTGCCTTATGATTTTAGCTAATCAAAGGATTTTTTAGAACTAAGTACCTAGTTTTCATAATGTATGCATGTATATTATGGTGTTGTTTCGATTGTTATAAGATAACTCTTAGCTCATCTTAAACAGTCCGTCGTGCAGTACAAGGCTGTCATAAGGCTGCGTTGATTGCATGGCTCGGAGCTGCGCCGGCGCCGCGCGCATTACCGCGGGTCTGGCGCACGCGTGCGCTCGGCTGCATCGCGCTAATCCGGCGTGGCGGGGACGGGCTGCTTGACTGATGAGTCGGGGGTAGCAGATGAAGCGAGTTGAGCGTTATAGGATGACAATCACTGCGCTGATGCTGTTAGCAAAGATGTGTCTTAGACGCAATGGTTACGTGTTCGATTCTCGGTGCATGATAAAAATGTGTAAAAAATCTTTTCTGAGACGGGGCCTAGCTTGGTGTTTGCATAAGTTAGTGTAAGTTTTGCAAATCCTATCAGTCAGATGTAAGTCAATCGTCAAGTAAACTTCGATGAAATTGATGCTCTAAAATCGCTCCACCGATACATTTGAACCGCACACCATGGATATCTTGATTACTTACGCTTTGTTCTCCCGCCCTTTGTCCCCGTATCGACTGATCTTCACGCGGTACCGGACAACACTATTATGCATTTCATGATTGGCTGAATTTTCGAGTTTCAATAGCATTTTAAAACTATAGTTATCCTTGCCTGATAAGTTGATAACTCAAGCTTATTAATAAACTCCATACTCGTTTCTGCTCACGGCGCGTTGGTCAATTTTTTCCTGGACAAAAAGAAAGTGTGTGCGCTCTTTTCTCAGGAAAGATTTATTCTTGCCAAACCAAATTTCATTTAAAACTCGTTCACGCGTTTAGTCGTAAAAAGGAGATAGGAAGGTAACTTTAAACAAAAACTGCGAAAGAAATTCTTTACTTTCTGTTAATTAAGGTACGGAAAGGTGTAATAAAAGCTAGAGATCTCACGTTTTGATTGGTATTTCTCGTGTAAACATGAATCATCATTACCAAGTCCTTGTTAAAAACCCCATAAAAGCGTCTCAGATTTAACAAGCGCACGTTAACATTTTCCAGTTTCCACAATGGCGTAAAAAACTGCAAGAAAAGCAAAAAAGAACATCATTATTTTCACACAATAAAGTATTATTCGATTGGGAGGCGCAGCGCGTTTTGCCGCCTTTTTGCGCGCTGGTGGCAAAAAGCGCGCATCACCACGTCACTACCCGTTTAAGGCTGGCAAAGGCACGCCGACAAGCCGGCGGTGAATTGAATTTTGGGGGTGGGTGGGATTCAGAGCGAATAGCGGAATCGCTAACACACTTAACACCCATGGTTATTTTTCTGATTTAGTCTGGTATATATGTATCTGAAAACGACATTTTAGCTTATACATTCTAACACTCCAAATAACTTTTAATGTTAAAATTAATATTACAAGCGGCTATTTGGATGGTTTTTTTTTTTTCAAACATAGGTCTCCTTCTAAAATTGCGTAATAATGCAGGTTCATAAGGAAGTTCTTTCTGTGGGTGGGTAGGATACGAGTCGTTTGTCAACTGACGAAAATCTTGTTACACTTGGTACTAATCGATGTCATAAATCAGTTCTCAATCAAAATATTTATCTCGTTTAGTCTCCTTCTCCCGCTCCAAGCACGACCACACCCCTGCACGGTCCAGTTACCTCAAGACGCGATATTTAAAAGGTTAAGAAACAATGGACTGGTTCCTTTGAATCCAAATCCCTCCTAAATCTCTATTGAGTATAGTCTGCCCTTCAGTTCGTTTTCGAGAGGTTTTTTCAAAAAGTAATGTAATATAGTATTGTTGCGTTATCCAGGGATCGCATTTCGGATGATTCCGTCTGATATGTTTGTGTGTTTGTTTGTTTGTGATCTGCAGATGTTGAGATATGATGTAATGGTTATCGGCGTAACGAATCTTCATGTCTATCGATGAAAACAGGCATAATCTGGGAGAGGAATAAGATCGTATCGTATTATACAGTGTGGAAATTAAACTCAGGCCCTGGAGGGAAACTACTTAAAATCCTTAAGCTAGCTCATTTTACTTAAAGGAGACATTCCTTTATTTTTAAAAAGAAACAAATCTGCATTAAAATATTTTTTTAAACTCGCTTGCTTCGCCCGGGACTCGAACCAACTAAAATTTAAAAAAATAAACACTCTTTATTTTATTATACTAATCGGTAGTATTAATATTCAGGATAAAGTTTCTGTAACAAACATTTGGTCTTAAAAATAAAAATAATCGTTAAATCTAACATCAACTTTATTTTACTATCAATTTTGTAACACTTAAATTATTTAACTGATAAATTGTTCGAAATGAGCCCCGTCGTTCCGGCTACACAACATTAGTCGCCGTTGAAATTCATTTCTTGTAGCCTTCAGCAAAGTGTTGTGGTGTATGCCCCTGATAACATTTTCTACCGCAATCCTTAGCTCTTGAACGGTTTCATAGCAAGTTTCATAAACAACATTTTTTACATGACCCCATAAAAAGAAGTCCATGGGCGTCAGGTCTGGACTTCTTGCAGGCCATCTAATCGTGTTGTGTTGGAGAGATAACAGAACTGTTACGTGTCTTTTACTTGTTAAAAGTGAACAGTAACCAAATATTTTTTAGAGAAACTTTATCCTGAATATTAATACTACCGATTAGTATAATAAAATAAAGAGTGTTTATTTTTTTAAATTTTAGTTGGTTCGAGTCCCGGGCGAAGCAAGCGAGTTTAAAAAAATATTTTAATGCAGATTTGTTTCTTTTTAAAAATAAAGGAATGTCTCCTTTAAGTAAAATGAGCTAGCTTAAGGATTTTAAGTAGTTTCCCTCCAGGGCCTGAGTTTAATTTCCACACTGTATATGAATCAATACACTTTGCGGTTATTATTAGTACCTAATGTTTTTAAAACTTACTTATAATGTAACGGGATATAAACCATGATTGATTAGTCAAGATAAATATCACAATACTACTATTTATTACAAGTGCTCAGTTGAGTTAGTTTGTTTTATCCTATTGTCATCTTTCAATAGTCTGGAAATGGACAACCTTTTTGCCGAATTCGTAAAGTCTATGTTCGTCTGTATGTTTTTTTAATCTTTATTTGTCGATTTCTCCGTCAATTATGGAGCGATTTAAAAATTATATTCGCATATGTATGATACCAAAATGGTCCCATAAAAATATTCCCGAGGGATAAATATGTATCCCCTTAACGTTCTAAAAGGTACTTTTCAAAATTCAGGATTACATTTTTTTTTACTATTACAATTTTGGTGAAATCTGCGCCAATTCTAGATTTTTGATGTTACTTCATTTCATTTCATTTATTTCTTGCTTACATGTAAGTACGTACATACTTAGGTCTAAGATATGTACAGTACATGCACCCTGCATGTACTGTACATATGCACTTTACAATAAGTTGTAAAAAGGTTTTTAAGGTGCTCTAATAAAAGTTTGATCCTTGTTGAATTCAGATGTGCGCCGTAAAACGTACCTAAAATTTCATTTCAAGACAATTTTCAAAATAACTATAAATCTGTTGCTATCGAACTCCAACAAAATAGTAGAAAGGACTAACAATCTATTCTAATACAGCTATCCAATAAACCATATTCTATCAAAGTGCGAACAGTCAATAGGTACAAGTACACTCGGTGCATTATTCCGTGTCCTACAACCACTAATCGTCGTCCTTTTGTCCGTCCGTCTGTCTATCTGCACTGCACCCCCCGACACAATGACATTGTGTTGACAACCATTGTCGCTGTTGCGTCTTTTTGTATCTTTTTATACTCGAGGGGTATAATAGGAACACTCGAATTACAAGAGGCTGGCCACAAACTCTGTTTATGTTTTCTACAAATATGATTTATTGACTAAAGCACTCAAACAATCATTTAAATAATGTTAGCATAATCAGTAGCACCCTTTTTTGTAAACAAAATAAAAATACCAAAAGGATTCTGAGTTGATCGCAAAAAATCCATTAGCTAAAACAGAATGACACTTCATAATGCATTTGGATCCATTAACTCGACACATCCATTCACAAACGTCGATAAAAATGATGATGCACATTTTAAATATACAGCCACGATAATTACGGCCCTTATATCATCGATATCACTAATTTAATAACCTATCCCTAACAACGAGTCGACGACATCCAAGAAGCACGAACATAAAAATGTCTGGTCGTGTTCAATCAATCTTGTTGGTTTACCTGCTCGCCTGAGATCGGACCAAAGAGATAACCCTTCCTCAATGCGTAATACCATTAAAACAACGGTGACAATCCGACCAAAAAATAATTTTCAACAGCTCTTTATATAGATAAAAACGACGGCGGCGATCAGTCCAGTCCCATCCCTAACCGTTCTAAGTTTAAAGTTAGTTTTCGATTGCGCCCGATAATTTTATGTTCGATGATTAAAAATGTGAGATGATGATCATTGCGAGGGATCCCACTGCGATGGTTTGTTTAACCTCTTTGTTTTTCTGGATTCCTGGTCGTGGGTCCGTTTTAATTAATGCCCGTCACGTATTTTTTTTCGATGTTGGTTTTTCTTGTGTATTTTTTTCTTATTTATCTTGGGTTTTGAAATATGTGAGTGTGTCCGTGGCGTGATGCGATATCACTGTCGCCCTATTGTTTTCGTTTTGATATATTTATGCGATGTCTTCTCGGGAGTGGTGTCGTGTTTTTTGTTCTAGTTTGCGAGAGACTCGGAGAGACAGCGAGCTCTCGTATAAAATGGAAAGGCCTTCAAAGGCTTCACTTTTGCTTTCATTTGAGACAAAGCTGTTCTCCAACACTACAAAAATCATAAAACCCTCTCCTAAAACCACTGATGATCACGTATTCCGAAGTTATCGACCCGCTCTCAATGAAAAGATTTACACAGCAATGAAACTCGAACTAGGAGATAACAAAACATCTAATGAGGAACTATTCCAACATAAAGCTGGTCGTTAAACTTACTGTCGTGCGTTTATAGCGCCCTGGTAGATAGGCTCCAATTAAATTAAGTTGTTACTACATTCCTGGGATAAGAAAGTATTAAATGGCAAGCAAGACATACGAGTATGTATAGGTATGCATACCCACATCTTGATTCTGAAGCTAAACACTGCGTTTTCTTTAAAGTTCGTGAAGATGTGAGGTTTTGAAAGGTTTGGGTTTTGGAGAATAAATAAATCACTTCATTATTGACATATGTATACTGAACAGAGCCGCAGATATTTTGCAAAGATGTACCTGCCTAAGCTCTAAATCTGGAGTAACATATTGCCTTATTTAGTAAAACTAACCAGCAGAAATAAGAATGAAGCTAATATTTATATGCATATTTTATAAGTATTTTATTTCAGTATCAGCTGCACACGATCAACTTACAATATTTTTACTCTTGGGCTGCAATACCCAGTTTTTATGTATTAAAAAGGTAACTAAGTATTTATAAAATACCTACTGTAAACAGCTTTTTAAATAGTAATTATTATCAAATAAGATGTTATTTATTTTATTCACTTATTTTTTTTTTCTTTTTTATAGTGGAAGAAGTGAAAAAAACCACTAGTAGATAAGTTTATATTTCACGTAAAAAGTAAAACATATTTATTTGCATATCTAAGTCTATATAAAGTGATTTAGATGCAGGTCAATATTTATATTTAACTAACTAAGGTTAACATTATTTCCCTTAAATACCATGAAACATAACTCCACATAAAAATGTCACTAAATCTCGAATAATCACCAAAAGAACCTACTGACCGCTCGATAAGTTATCGAGATGCCTATCTCGTATCTGCTACATGACATTTATGTCACACACGCAAAAATAGCGACAGTTCACATTTAGCAACTCTCGCGCATATACCTTACCTTTTAGAGTTCCGTAAGTGTTAGGATAAATCGGACGAACGCTTTCCGAATATTAGGAAACCTTTTTTTCTCGTACACATTCTAACAATCTAGGTGTAGGTAGAATCACCTACTGGGTTATTTCTTTTCCGTTTGTAACATATTACTAAGAACATGTCTATTGGCACTTTCATAATTGTCTCTTTTATTATAAGGAAGGCAGTTTTTTCATGTTTTCTTTATGATAGCACTTATGCATAACCTATTTATCACTGCACTAACTCCAAAGGTTTTGTTCTTTTGAGAGTTATCTCTATGTCCGTATTGTCTAGGCCTAGGGTGTAGAATACTCTAGATCGTCTCGGATTTTACATGTGACTGTTCGTGTTAGCTTGCGTGTTAGCGTGAGAGCTTATGAGAACTAAAACAAACGTTTTAAAATAGGTCTAAAGAACTTCTCTCTGAACTCGTACAAACACGTGGTTCACTTATTTAATCACTTAATGAGATACCAAGGAAACAAATCAATCTAGGTTTAGTAATGTTAAAACTAAATCACACAATTAACGAAATTATATAAAAACAAGCACTTTCACGAATTGAGACAGTCACTAAACGTTACTTACCTCAAAATATCTTTACTTTTTCATTCAAAATGAATTGCCATCTGAATTAATTATTCCTGATACTTCATCTGTCAAGTTATACTGGGCCATTTATGATACTACTAGCTAAAGCCGCGGCTTCGCACGCACTTTACCGGTATAAAGAGTCTACGACTAAGCGGGACGGGACTGACTAGCCGTCCCTGGATACCGTCCACATGACACATCCCTGCCAAATTTTATTAAGAGCCGTTCAGCCGTTTATTTTTGAAAAGGTAACAGACAAACAGAGTACTTTCGAGTTTATAGTATTAGTATGGATGGATTACCTAATGCTAGTTCTTTCTTCATATTGACTCCCTCCGAACCATATTAATGTTTAATTCTCTGCTGGCCCGTTACCGACTCTCCTTTGCTAGAGACACTCGGCTGACACCTACGTATCAATGGATTTCGTTTCTATTTTAATTACCTCGCCTTGTACGGATCCTTAAAAGTCCACATTTTCTCATAATATACATACTTCAACATTATTAACTCATATATTATTCTCATTGCAGGTAAGTCACAACACATTTGCTCCTATCTCGAAGTCGGGTAAGTTTCCCGCGTAACCGAATACTTCAAGATACTGAGAAGGTGAATAAGGTAAGTGATATAGCTCTTAAATATGTAAAGGTATTTATAACACGTTTGGTGAATAAAACCTTGGTGTAAAATGCACAGGCTGATTTGTGTTCTAGCGTATGACACTAATGAGTCTGTAACTTAATGCCAAAGAAGCTAATATTTATGTATATATATATATATATAAGCTACGCATATGTTACGGGCTTCGAAGTTAAGAAGAACATTAGAGTTCTAAAATCATTCGCTAAAAGCACCGAACGTACTCACACTAGGGCGGATCTGTTTGCGAATTGCTTCCTAAATCAAACATTAGGAATTTTTAAAAACTATTTATCTTCGTTGTTACTATTTGCCACTAAGTTTAGTGAGACAAAAATATATTATTTTACTACGTGTATCTATTCTTCACCAAATTAAAGATTCTTCTCAAAGGGTTTATTCTCATTGCAATGTGTTTGGTCTTGCTTACCGATATTAGGCGATGTAAAATATCTCTATTTTAGAATATTACGAATAGATGTAATACTATAATCTCTTCCACATCTATTCCTACATTACCTTTGCTAAAGAATATATTACTGAAAACTGCTGCAAACTCTAAGACAATATTGGCACTCCTCAGCAACATAACATACATGTAGAAACTATCTGTTCGTCCATCGGTCATACACACTCTCTCTGTCTGACACTACGATTCTACTCTACCTATCAACATATTTGCCCTGTCTTCAGCTTGCCGAATCCAGTATTGGCCTGACGTCTTTCGCAGGTCGTCATACCACCTGACCGGAGAGCATCCTACGCTTGTTTCCCGAGTCGCGGTCCCCACTCAAGAACACTCCGTCTGAGAGTGTTCTTGAGTGGGGACCGCGACTCGGGAAACAAGTGTAGGATGATCTCCGGCCAGGTGGGATGACGATACTCATGCCCGGAGTTTCTCTGATGGATAAGATTCGTAACGATTACATCCCACAGAAAAACAAGTTATCGACATAGCTTTAAGAATTTGCAAGCTGAAGTGGCAGTTGGCCGTCGTATCGCGAAGAAACGACGACACTATAGGGTTTTAATACTACGTACCCCACCTTTGTACCTATACTTAGTATGAATCAAGTAATCTTACTTCAATATACTAACTCCATTTCTCGCAAACTCCTACAGTGTACAATATCGGCACCCCCGCCCCACACCTCGACAAACATACTGTTACGAGTGTACACTACAAACTGTCTGTTTGTCCTCCGGTCTCACGTTACAGCTCTCGGGGGTACACGTACATCCCCCTCTCCTCTGGGATTCATTGGGATTATGCATAAATATGTTTGTATTTGTATTTTGTTTTTCGTGTATGTATTGCTGTTCGATGTGGTCTGTGGGGTTTTTGGTTGATGATTGAGAGTTCCGTAGTGGAAATAAACGCTCATATGGTAAGAATAGTGGAAGCCTTCTGATAGGGTTAGAATGATACCGCTTTTTTTCTTGTTATATCTTGAATAGATAGTTTTTAATCCGATATTGATGTGGTAGGGTTTTAAGACCCTGTAAATAAACACGACAAATTAAAGTTGTGTCATCCAAAAATAGGACTATAACATAGAATTGGTCTATATTGTAATCTATTGTAATTATGTAATACTTTTCTTAAACTTTCTTATAAAAGGTCACAATATTTATCTGAAGAAAAACTCTCGTCCTGTTGACAATGAAATTATCATCAATAGATAAATAAGTAGAAAAATTACCATTAAGTAGACATCTGCTAACAGCATACTTAATAGTTATTATTGCTGCTCTAATCTGGATCTCTGACAGGGACTACTGATCCGGAAAATTAAAATAAACTATCAATAGAACATTCGACCTTATTGCTATACATACAAAAAGTCAAAGTGCCTTAACACTCGATGTGAATTGGAATAAGATACTGTGTTGATATAATTTCAGCTTTGTTGTAAAGTGGTAGAGTTGATTTTCCTTTGACGTAGTGACAGATCTAGGGTTGGCACGTCCCTAGTGATTTTGAAGGATTTAGTAGAATTATTGGCAAATGATTCTGTCGCTGTTCTATTGTGTTTTGTTGTTTATTTTTATGGTAGTTACTATGAAACCTATCTGAATCCAATTTACGTAAAAAATACCTTTAATCCTTCATTAGTAATTAGGTAAATACATAGATACATTCCAAAAGATATTTCATCGATATTAATATAAAAGTAATATTCCTGTGAGGGTTGCAAACAGGCTTACATGAACGATACATTTATCAAAAATTACAGTAAACTTTATCCATTTTTTATCAAGACGATAAAAAAACAATACCCCGAGACACTTAGCAAATTGCGGCCATACAATAAATCAGGACAGAATTATAAAAAAGCGCAACCCTCGTCCCTAAGGGCAGAAATCGCGCCATTCGCGAAATAATGACGTCATCAAACTCTAATCCGAAAGCTTTCATGTGGATTACAGATCGACTACCCTAGTTTTTCCACTATTGAAAAGAATTTGAACCGTATTTCTTCACCGCTAAAGTCCAGTAAGACAAACTTTGCACTAGAGTCATGTGTTTTCTCTGTGTTGCATACTTTTTCTATAAAACCACTACGTAAAGTATCTTAAAACGCAAGCGAGTTTGTACTTTAAAACGACAACTACAAGTCACATTTCATGTTTACTTTCTCCACTATCAAGCCTAGCTATCCCACCTTTCTCGCCAAGCTATATTTGACTACTTTCTCAAAGATATACAGTTCAAATTTGTTTGTAGTGAGATAAGGGTAGCGACACACCACGCGCTCTGGTTCTCTCGATACATTAGGCGTGTGATTTATGTTGTAGAAGCGACGGAGTCAAAACATGGAGCTTGGTGTGGCTGGTGCCTATGGTTAGTAGGGTTGACACTTACATGCTTGACACTTTCTATGCTCATATCGTACGGTAATTTCCATTGCATCGCCATGGCAGACTAGGCGTTAACGTGGAAATTTGTTTACGGTTTGCTAATGGTTTAGTTTACGTGATACTATGATAATATTGTGTTCTACTGCTTCTTCTGTAAATATTTACGAGGCTTTTCATTTAGCTCTGTTCTAAGGTCACTCAGTCGATAAAAGAATAAGGAAATCAAAATCTTAATAACTACCACTATTTTAGGCAATATTAAATTTTCCATAACACCTACTTTCTTGTTATATTCAGTACCTAACTTAGTGTCTTAGTAGTTAAGTAGGTATGCAAAAAAAGTCACGAAAAATAAAAACGAAACTTCTCACTTAGGTATTGTGCTTGTTATCTATTTGCCTAATTCTCTGACTCATCCAGCCAGACTGATGGACTTAAAATTTCACTGCCAGCCGCAGTATGACCCAACTGGATGAGCAACTGCGGTATCGTATCACCCGAAGGTGCGAAGCAGCGCATTACAAATGCATCAGGTGCGAGACGGCCATGTGCATCATGGGCAATGAAAGTGTTAAATCATCATTCGTTGATGAAAACATGAGCCAAGTGATGATTAATTATTTATGAGTATTAAGCATTTTTCTAATAATTAGTTATATTTCTTTATTTCTCCAACAGCCTAAAGTTCAGTTCTAATATCTCTGTAACACCCCTGCTGCTGATCACAGTGGATCCCCACACCCCGAGGGTCCTCATCTCAAGAGGACCCTTAACGAGCGGATGCAGCTTTTTGTAGCTTCCAGTGTTTCGTGAATACGATCCTTATCTGTGGTACACAGGTGGGAGATATCTAACACTGCAATAAGAACATCTTAGGAATCACCTTGGAGTATTCATACTGTTTTAAGTATTTTAGTAGGTATTCCGGAGTTTCGCGGTTCCAGGACTGGCCGGAGTCAATAAACATACTTAGAAGTACAGATGTAGAGAGACATATTCGTGAACACGTTGGGGCTCGATAATGCTGCGTCACATAACAATAAATTATTTGATTTATTACATCGTCTCATCAAACTTAATCAATCATCACTAAAACTTATTTTTATAATTTCATATTATAGTTGACTAAGTAAGTCTCCAGGGTATTTTATTGTAGGTTGTGCCCTAGATAGTTAAGGTACTTTGTACTTCTTATGTTGCCTGAAATAAATGATTATTATCATTATACTTTTTGAGAAGCCTAGTTTCTTTAGTTAGACCATTTGTCTTAATCATAAGTCTTAATTTGCTGAAATGTAGGTACAGTACATATGCAGTTCTTACATTAAATAGTCTCACTACATTCTGCCTCAAAGTGCGTGCAAAATCAAACAGCATACATTCTCACATGAGAAAGGTACTGATTTTCTGCATAAAGCCAACCAATTTCGAAATATACCACCTTCTTAAGTCAAGGGTAACGAAGGGTAAGTTCAAGTCGCTGGACTAACACCATGGAAAACTGCTTAATGTGTGACAAGCGTCTCGAAGATTGAGTTGTCAAAATAAACGCGATTTGTTTTCACTAAAAACCGAATGCAAACAAAGAGCCTATTGAACCACCCTTCCACTCTCCAACCCTAAAACCATCCAAAACAAATTAAAAAGCATAAAACACGACTCAGCATTCACCTCACTTAACCCTTGCATGCAAAGCAATAAAATTACCGAATTAACCCCCTTCCTCCCCGCGCGGGGTAAAATTCACCCGGGACAAAACGCACTTAGTCCCAATTCGACCCCCTCCGACCCCTTTTGCCCATTTTGCATGATGGATGTTACGATGCTGACGGGTCATTTGTGTAAAATGTTACCAACTTATTTATTCAGTTGACAACAGCGCAAGCGATGGATATTATGTTAGAAGCTAGGAGTTTTGATGTAGTGGCCGTAGTTTTTGACCACCTGCACAAATAAATTGGTAGCCGCTCTTGTTTATAAGATGACAAAAGTGGCAGATGGTGTAATGAACATAAACATTACCATCGAATGAACAAGTGACAAAAAACTGATCGGCAGTTGTCACTTAATTATTAAAAAAAACTTGTCGTTTCGAAACCGTTTCCATAATTGATTTATGAGCAGAATTTTGCTCAATATCGTTAGCAATAATGATAACCGTTAAAAAATACCTCAATGGATAGGAATTTAAAGAGCAGGAAGCATTAATGAAAACAGCATTTTACAGTCTGAAATGCCTTAATAACTTAATAGGCATTTTAAAAATATCCTCCCTTAATGAGTGAAGTAGCTATGAAGCTATTACGCTAGCACCTGGCCGCATATTCTATTAATAAGTAAACACTTTGAGCACTTAATGTGCGTCTTCCATTAGCCGGACTCGTAAATTATAAGCTCTTTTGTGTTATGGACTCCTGGTACTCTGGCAGACATTGCTGTGACAATTTTAATGAGATTCTGTGTTAGATGGTAGAATTAAAAGCAGATGAGACACGTTATTTCAGGAAAATGTGTTTCAATCTTTGCTTTGATATTTCTTCTCGTTTTCTAGCAATTAACTTTTCCTTAATTAAAAACCATCGTTCCGTTATGAGAAGTATGTATTAACATTTCTATAAAATCGAGTACTAGATTTTTACTAAAAAATCTTTATTTAAATGCCTGATTTATTTGTTTTCCACGTTCCTCAACCGTATCTGTCGAGTCCCGACCCCGATTCCAATCATATCATTTTTCACGTAACTCATCCATAATTTCTTCGGCTAATATTCCCTTACTTTTTTACATGTAATAAAATAACCATCTATTAAATTTAAAAATAAATTACTATTGAAACATGCTAATAATATTCATTGGAATAAAGATAGTAAATAAGGAATTCGTAAGAAGTTCCATAAAATTACGAAACGACTTAACGATTAACGCCGTAGAGAAATATTAACTATGCTTATGCGTTTCAGACTATATTTATATTCATTCTAGGAACAAGTCCAGTAGATTGCAGTCAGAAAAAGTACAACGTCAAAGTGCTTTATTTCCTTTACGTCTTACAGAACTCTTGGACATGTCACGATATTCAAATTACGCTTTCGACTTAAATATATTTTTTCTTTTATTAGGTAAGTCAAACACAGCAAAGACTAATCAAAACATCACAAAAACAGCTGATCATATACCCAGTCTAAAACATCCATACATCATGCAGCTACACTAAAAAACCTAAAGTGTCGTATATTAAATTCAATAACTATTCCTGTCGCACCGTGAATCGCGCGCTTTATGGGACGCGCGTGGGCTCCTGTCGTTTGTTTTCATTATACACCCCCCGAGAAAAGTATACCAAGGAGCATGATCATAATTTTTGCTATATTTTGTTTCCTTGTTTTATTTTTCAATGAGTAGACGACGATAGTTGGTTTTCTTTCACTTTCAACTTGCTCGCTTCACGGCATTTATGCACTAACATCACATTTAAAGTAGACGAAAAAGCTGTATGCGCAATTCAATACCAAAATGTCTTTACGTAGTACATACATTCTAGTAAAATCTAGTACAAGCACGTTCTTTTAACATTATTTATTTTCGTCTTGCTTATGATAAAAAAGCATTTTTTTCAATCTGACTACGAGCAACCCGAGTAGGCAAAGGTGTAATCGGTATTTCTTACTACGTCTATCAATATATATATCATTATATTTTTTGTAAAGCCTAATCAATCGACAAGATACCTACTATTATCCCAAAAAAAATATGTTGTGAAAAGCAGTGTTCAAAAAGGTATTAATATACGGCATTGGAAAATTTTCTAAATTGTGGTCAATGTGTCATATTTTTGAAAACTAAAAATTTTGAGAAGCACTGACTGAGTTTGTTTTTTACTAAAATTTGCACTATTATCGTGTGTTCTTCCCTTTATTTCAGTGATTTAGAAGATATTATTATGCGGTTGTAACGCGCAACGTTAGTCGAAACGATTTGAGATATCGACCGATAAAAATATTTCTGGATTAAAAAAAAATAGAATGCCAGTAAAATTAATAGACGCAATATTTTTTGATGGTCACATGATTTGTAAAGTAATAACAATTAAATGTAGAGATAATAATGATCTTTAAACTAATTATGAGTTTTAAACCTTTTTGTAAAAAATGTTTGTAATAAACTGTGTGCTAATAAGAAAAGTAGTTATTTTCATACATTCACATTACTATACCCGCGAGGTATGGTGTTATGTTTCTTGAGTGTTACTAAGTGGTTGGCGGACACTCTTTATAACCTTGCGAGTATCAACACGACAATTGTACACTATTGACTACATTTTGTAGGCTTCCGCCCCCTTACATTTGGCGAAAAAAGGTGAAAGAGCGAGTCGGGTTTTTAATAAAACCACTCAGTTTCGGGTTATAGAAAAGCTGCCCTCTTTCTGTGACGTCACCGTTCAGTTCGTCAACTCAAAGTGGTTCTGTTCCTTCAATCAAAATGAAGTTAAAAACAATAATAATGATAAAAACCACCATGTTTGTTGTTTGTGTCTTCTCTAATAAATGTTTTTTTTTTTGTCAAAAACGATAGCCCGTTAAAAACTTAATGATAATACGGTGACTAACCTAACTTTTAGAAATTTCGATTGAGTCTTAAAGTTCTACTAACTTGCTAACTTTTCAATGAATAAATTTCACAATAAAAATATCAAAAAATACAAAAATAAATATGCTGAAACATATTATTATATTTATTTGTCAATAGAGAATACAACTAAAAACATCAGTTTTTTTTAGTCAGTGACTTTACTGAGTGTATATTATACGCTATTCCTACTTTTTGGTATCTTTTGAGTTCAGCCTTATGAACCGTGACATTTTACTTCAAAGAGAACGAAGTAAAAGATTCTGATAGTTATCAAAGGATAGCTATAAAATCATGAATTAATTGTTTGCCCACTTTATAGTGTCTGAAGTCAAGTTCAATAGTTTTTGTTGTACTAGGCGCGAAAAAGATTACTTCCATTTTTATTTGTGTAATAAAATATATAATAATGTTAATTTTCACTCAAAGTGTAAATGTTAATTATTTCCACGTCACCAATAACACTTTTAATACATAGATGGACGACCGATGTGGCGCGATGAGCGAAGGTCTGCCTGCGACGCAGAAGGTTGCGGGTTCGATTCCCGCCTCGGGACAAATGTGTGTACGATCTACAGGCATTTGTTCAGGGTGTTCTGGTCGTTTTCTATATATAATAAAAAATATCTATCTATGTATTGTATTATATTATGTATATCAGTTATCTAGTACCCATAACACAAGCTCTGCTTAGCTTGGGGCTAGATAATGCTGTGTGAATTGTCCAGCATTATTTATTTATTATTTTTTATTATAAAAAAAATATTATATACGTAGTAACTTATTACCAAGTTATTCTATTAAGTTAGGAGTACACTTAACGCTTTAGTCAAGGGTACTCAGGGCCTTTTGTACCCCAGTCGCCGTGCGAGGGTTAGATTGGAGAACATGCTGTTATTCACTTTGTTATTTGTCAATTCAGATTTATAAGTACAGAAGACTTTACAATTAGATTATTCTTTATGGTTTACTATTAAAGGTATATGACCTTATTAGAAATTCTACTGTAAGAATTTCTAATAAGGTCATATTATTTAAGAAAATTACAATAAAATAAGTATTTCCTAAAAATCTAAGACGTTGCCAGATCGCAAAGTGCCCAGAATGCTCTTAATTTCTAATTACAATAATTCTTTGTACAGTGTACTGGTTGTCATGGATAAAAACTACCATCTGGTCTTGCAAAATTTCATTAAGATCTGTTTCGCTATTATGGCGTGAAAATGTAACAGACAGTTAGTTACCTACTTTCGCATTTTATCATGGATTAATGTATAGAACTTAATTTTGTGCCTTATATGTATTGTCGTAACCATAAATCACACTAACATCCCAGAAACGAGTCCAATTCGCAAACTACCTTACCGATATCTGTATAGCGCGATTAAAAATCCGAATGCTCATGATTTATGTTTGTGATTAGATAAATAAAATATGTCTGTGTGTTTGTCCGGAATCGAACCCCCACCGCCGCGGCGCCTGCCGCCCGGGGTGCAAGTATGTTGATGTTATGATAGCGTGTAATGAGGATCCTACGCGGTGGGGTGGGTCGTTTAGGCCCTGACAAGGTTTTGGGTCATTTAGGCCCCGATGAGTATTCCCATCATTTTGGTTCTCACGGAAAAGCTAGCTTATAAAAAGAGGTACTTTGCATGGCTAATGTCTTAAATCAATAGGTATCATTATCAGGTGGTATTGTGGTCAAAGGAAAGTCGATTGAGTATAAAAAAATGTGTCACTTCACATTATCAACCGTCTTTATCAGTCCACAACTGGACATAACAGACATAGGCCTCCCCGATAAATAAATAATGCTGGACAATCCACACAACATCATCGAACCTCAAGTTAAGCAGAGCTTGTGTTATGAGTACTAGATAACTGATATACTTAATAATAATGACGACCTCTGTGGCGCGGTGGGCGAAGGTCTGCCTGCGACGCAGGAGGTTGCGGGTTCGATTCCCGCCTCGGGACAAATGTGTGTACGATCTGCAGATATTTGTTCAGGGTGTTCTGGCCGTTTTCTATGTATAATAAAAAATATCTGTCCATGTATTGTATTATATTATGTATATCAGTAATCTAGTACCCATAACACAAGCTCTGCTTAGTTTGGGGCTAGATAATGCTGTGTGAATTGTGTAGCATTATTCATTATTTATTTATTCAATGTAATATAATATGTAGGACGTTTTTTTGACAAAAATAGAAAACACCTACAACGCATGGAACAAGTGTCTGCATATCGTACAAATATTTGTCCCAAGACAGGAATCGAACCCGGAACCTCTTGCATCGCAGTCCGTCACTCGCTGCGCCACTGAGTGCGTCGATAAGATGCGACGAGGCTCAAAATGTACTTACATTTACAATACTAATTGAATGTGACCTTTTCGAACGGTAACAGCCATCCAATTTACTAAATACATTGTAAGTAAAGTACTCGTACTTAATTAACACTATCTGTAACTCTTTTATTTCTTTTTGCATTGTTCATTTCCATCAGTACCTAGGTATTGTATAATCAATAGCTTACTTACTTTGCACTTACTGAATAAACACGATTATGAATTTCATACTTACTGTAGATGTACTTAAACTTACTTGGTTATTTTATGTTAGTTATACTAGCTTTCCCGCGGCTTAGCAAGTAGAGTTAGAATCTAAAATCAATATCGTTTATAGTCGAAATTAAAATTTAAAAAAAGTTGTAATTTTTCTTTCATCTCTCATTCTTTTTGTATAGGAATTTCATATACCTACTGTTCAAGCTAGAGGAAATAAGTGTTAATAAGAACCGTTTAGTCTTGAGTTAACAGAGTTACTTGAACATTCACGTATGTGTACGTACTTTCACATTTGAGTACGTATTTAATTCTCTTGTATCTAAATGTATGCACCCCTTATTAGTGTGTCGTGCAACTGCTGGGCCGTTGAGTGCTAGAGGACGCTTGTTTATCGTTTTAATAATAACATTTCAGTAAAAAAACTCTATTATTTCTAATTAATATGGTTTTGTTAATAGCTAAGATGGGAGTGAATAGTTTTCTTCTAGACCTTCGTGATACATCGTCCGTCAGACACATCGTCACGCGTGACTAAGAAAAAAGTCTTCTGTGGTTTTTACTATGTCTATTGGCATCTTCTAAACTAAATTAACTGTTTTGGCTTCTCGGAGAAAAAAAAACCTAAAAATTGAATAATTCCACTAATTCCCTATTAAGGAGGTCAGCCGTTTCAAAATGCATATACCGTAAAAGTTAAATAATTACGCCGGAAGCCTTTAATAGCCTCGCAGTTAATATAAATCATCCACTTAACACTTTTTTCATGCGACAATATCATCTAAATATAACAGGAACGCATAAAAAGCTTAGAAGTGTATTTTCGAGTACGGCGATGAGAAAGTGCGCGACGGCTCTTGAGCTATGGTTGTTGTCGCAGGATTGGACAACGCACGTCCATCATATGACAATCTGTCTCACTCTATCTCACTGTTTAAAATCAACCCTCTCGTTCTTTTAAGCCATGCGTGAATAGCTCGAAACAATAAACGTTTATTTTTGAAATTCGAACCTTTTTGGAATAGTGCCGGGAAACGATTGTGATTTTCGTTTTATTTCTGGCTGGGAATACGAACTTGGATTTATTTATTCGCAGCATTATTTTATACTACTCTCAAAATATTTATTCTTTTTTTCCAATTTTATGCTCAGAAAAAATCCTTCAATTCTTTTTTTTTCGTCAGATACGAGAATGTCACATAGACAGACATAGCATATTTGCCCTGTCGTTATAACGGTAAATAAAATAACCGATAACACAGAGAAATACAACTATGTATTTTTACCTTTTAATGTATACCTATTTTTGTAGCGACCGATAATGAAAAAAATACCATCGGGTGCACCACGGTCCGTTCGACTCACTTTTTTTTACGTTTTGCACGTTTTTTTCTCGAGTCGAATGACACAGAAAAGCTTTTTGGCTGACGTGCGTTATCGCATAACTTATTGTGAAAAAAATAAACATTCTGCAAACGGCCGAAAGAAACTTTTGTATTCAAATTCTTGCGGCAATGTTCTTAAAATACGTTTTTACTTGTTTTTTCGGACAGGTAGAGACTTTGCTCGGAATGAGCGAAGTTTTTAACATTCAAACGTTCTTTGCTTTATTTTTTTAATTAAAAGCCTGAAAATATCGTTTCCACTGCAGTAAAATTATTAGGATTAGATAAAAATCTTATTTGCAATCGTAATATTCCTAATTATATCGATAAAGTACTTTTCTGTACTATATCACAAATCTACTCAAGATACTTTTTTCTATCAATAAAGAGCATTTACCTCCTTTTTATTATACTACTAAAACTAAGTATTCAACCGTGCTAGATGGCACAAACTTCGGAGACTTAGGTATGCCTAGCCCAGCCCCCAACAGTGGGTATAATCCCACTGCTGGAAATATTGCTGTGTTATTTGATAAACTATGTTTTAAAAGATATATTCTTTACAATAATGAAGTCGCCCTATTATACACATTATCCACAATAAGGGTTCGGCATGAAAATTTAAACATTTCGTTATCTACAATACCGTAATAACTTAACAAAGGCGTATTCAGTAAATATTCAATGCTTCACGGAGTACTGCACACGGCCAGGGCGGGGTGCGACTGTCAGCGGGCTGCGACTGTCAGCGGGCTGCGTCTGTCAGCGGGGTGCGTGGTTGCAGCCGCTTCCTTGTTTGGACTGCATACTAAAGTAGAGTAGCAACTGGCAAGCGGTTTCACTGGATATGATGTTGATAGAGTTTCTTTTTTATGCTTTTGTGAAAAGGCTTGGTCAAGTACTGCTATAATGCTTATTTATACCGCCAATTGTTTTGTTTCAATTTGAAATTATCATTGCCATCACCCCCATCCTATCGTCCTTGGTAATACACCCAATTAAACACGTAATTCATCTATCTAGATGTTAAGATGTAGGTCTAGATGTTTGTTTAATTGGGTGTACCGTGTGCTGTTATAGTGGGTAAAATTACCTATCTCTACATATCTATGTAGATATGACATGTGATAATTATGTAGAGATAGGTAATTTTCGTCCTTGGTATTGCTAAATTCCTTCTATAATAGGTACACCCAATTAAACAAACATCAGAGGGTAGTTCCCGAGATTGCGAACAAGAAACTGCACTCAACTGCACGCTCCTCTCACCGCTTCCGCTTATGAAACCTCCCTCACTCCCGCCCCGCCCCGCACATCAGAACACATTAAACGCTCGGACAAACTCAGTGTTCGGCTGAGTTATTAAATATTATTATACTCAGATAACTGGGTGTTTCGTTACCTCAGTTTATTTAACGGCGCTCTTTGATATCCGCTGGATTGAATGTTATTCGTGTTCGGTTATAGTTTAGAGGAACATGCTTTTGTAGTATTGATTACTTACATCTACTGTGGGCTTGCGATGTACTTAGCTTATGAGATTTTGTGCAGTATCTAACAATCTTTGCTTACGATAGGAGGAAAACGATGTATTCTACAGTTTCGGTGCATTTTCTAAGCATTTTCCTGACACTTTTAGAGGAGACTATTGGGGACTTCTGGATTGGGACCTCAATGGTTCATAGGACTAACAATAATACTCCTTAAACTTATCATCTTTTAGTACGGACTGAGAGAAAACCAGGCAAGTTATTGCTTTTGGGATACAATCTGATTTTACATAAAAAGATTACAAGGTTAGAAATATGGAATACCCACTTAGATATATATGTATAGTTACACTCGTTATGGGCTTTTCAAAGTGAAATTAAATGGCTGAAATTGAACTTTCCATCGAAAATAAGGGAACAGCTACATTTTTCCAAGCTAGATTAGTTTAGGTTTTATGCTAACACAATCGCTAACACTGTAAAACACTTAAAGAATCTCGCGCATACGCGAGCGTATTCTTTAATTAAAATTGTTTTTGTGAATTGAATTGAAAGTATGGCAAATTGGCACGCTTAATTTACTTGATTTTCGGCCGTTAGAATGGAAGACAGTGTTAGCGATTGTGTTAGCATAAAACCTAAACTAATCTAGCTTGGAAAAATGTAGCTGTTCCCTTATTTTCGATGGAAAGTTCAATTTCACCCATTTAATTTCACTTTGAAAAGCCCATAACGAGTGTAACTATACATATATTATATCTAAGTGGGTATTCCATATTTCTAACCTTGTAATCTTCCTAGTAACAGTCCCAAACTTCAAGGTATTCTAATCTCCGTCTAGACACCTAAATGTATTCTAGTATTTGTAATACAATGACTGGACACTAAGTAGGGATGGACGTCAGTTTGGGACCTATTTGCGTCTGAATTTTGTGACTAGGTTAACTAAAACTGTATCATTTCATGGTTAGAATCTGCCAAAGTGCCAACGGCTAGATAAAGCAAATTTCAGAAAACTACAAACTCAACAAGATCCCGTTACCTTGAGGTGGGTGCGAACCTCTACGCATACAAACGTATTTTTCTTTTCGATTCATTTTGAAACTAGATCCCCGATTTTATTGAAACTTTGCATACCTACATAATCGAATATGATGTTGATTGATGATGTATTTTGATAAACTAAAACGGTACAAACATAGCTACCTCTTATCCGATTATGTATGCAAAATAAAATGGTCATTGAAATAAAGGGTGTACCTACATAGTTTCCAAATGAAACGGAAAGTACTTACTTTGTATGGAAGCTTAGAGGTAAGTACCTTCCATTGGATTCAAACGCAATAGGCCCTAAAAAGAAATTACAGAAAATATTTTTTTTCCCGACATTTTGCAGTACCATCTTCTGCCCGCGGCTTCGCACGGGTTTTCCCAGGATAAAAAGCGGGATAATCATTTGTTATTCTAGGATTATATTAATTTGATGCAAATTCTGTTCGGTAGTTATGAGGTAAAGAGAAAGGCAGCCTTAACTATCCCATCACATACATTATTATAAATGCGATAGTTTTGGTGTAGGTACAGTTGTGAAGATTGGTACAATGAAAATACTGAACGGATCAAGCTGAAATTTTGCTGACATGGAGCTAGGTCTATATCTGGATTAACATTTAGGCTTGTTTTTGTCCCGGAAAAATTTGATTGTGTGATTTGTGAAGGCCGACTTGAATGAAGATGTGCATTTATCGACCGGCGATTCTTTCCAAATAATGAAATACAAATTTGTTATTATTTAAACATCTGAATAGGCGAACCCATCGAGATTGGTTGTCAAACTAAAAAAACTCAATGTAAATCAAATTCAAATACAAATTTTTGTTTGGTTAATTGAAAGTGATATTTCACAAAATGCCGCGCTTTGCGCCCTCTTAAGTATTTCTTATAAAAAATTTATATCAACATCTTTCAACAGCGGTAATTTCAAATATATATTTCAGTGAATGCTCAGATAAAGTACTACTTATTGAAAGTAATCTGAAACTCTTTTGAAACATTTCTATACAAATATGAGAACAGGTTATTGTTGTATTAATATGTATGGGACTGTAATCGCGGCGCTCTATTGCATTATTCATTGTCGCAAATTATCGTATTATACAAATTTGTCGCATCCGAGGTTTATGGTAGCCCACCTGATATTGTTTAATCTAAGAATGCTGGGAGTTATTGAACTAGAACTGCTTGTAGGCTTCTAGAGTCTAAACAACAATGTCGGCGACATAGCGCCCGAGTTAGGGCTCTTTTCTTGTCATGCGGATCACCCGCGTGGGGATCTGATCCGCGTGCGGGCCACACCAAGCTTGTAATTGCTCCAGCCAATCCGCGTTCTGCGTGCGTGTGGCTCGCGTCATAGGAAAAACATATAATTATGTGCAATTATGGGTATCGGGTAGCCCGCAAGCGGGCAGAAACCCACATGACAGGAAAAATACTCTTAGTGCGGCATTTCAGTTATAAATATTGTAGGCAACCGGCACTAATATCTTGTCAACTTGTCAGGACTTTGGTGTGTAGTATGATCATCATCCTAAACATAGCGGTAGAAAATTAACCTTTACCTTTGACCTTTATAGTACGCAGTTATAATAAGTAATAATAAGTTTATTTCCGACAAATCTTATAAATACACCTTTATATTTTATTTTTTATATAGAAAAAAGTAACATTAAGTCGTCATGGAAAACGTAAATCTAAAAATTAATTGCTTCAACTTCATAAAATTACACATTGCATGACATTTGTCTATATTCTAGGCTCAATAATGCCTTGTCTAATTTATAGTAATTGTGTGAGTGAAACTTAAATAAATAAATGAAATTTAAACGGTCCGCTGTCAGTGCAGGCAGTATAACAACAGCATCAGTAAGACTACAAACAGTCTGGGGCTGAATCCCACTAAATTAAACGCTTTACCATAACAATGGCATCGTCTCCAAATTACACTGTTTGGCATTTTACCTTCAAAGAAACAGTACAGATGCAGGTCGTGTGTCAAAAATTTCGAGGGTAAAACCGTTTTATCAATCTGTCCGTGTAAATAGCACCGCACGCACTATCATTCTAGAGTTACTTTCATCTATGAACGATTCTACGACGCTACTTGTCATATTAAAGCGATTGGTTAGCAGATTTGGGCCCCTGGTTGGTGTAAAGTAGGAAAAAGCAGCCTGCAGTTAAATGTGGTTCAATGTTCAAACTGTTATAAGTATCCGATAATAAAATTGCATGTTACTAAATCAAGACATGCAAAGAAAATTTATTGTTTTCCATATTCAGCATTTTCTGAGGTTTGTATTGTAAGGTGGAGTAGTCTAAAAGAAACCTACCTTCAAGACATAAATCTTTCAAAATGTCATGCACAGAATGTGTTGGTATTGTTTTCCCTATTAAGCATTTTCACTAAAAGTCTATAGAAGGTATTGTAAGGTAGAGCAACTAAAGCCTTAAATATCCTTCAATATACCGTCAAAATTCCTGAATTGGTAAGCGCATCGTGCAGCAATGCAGAGACGGTGTCACGTGCCACAGTAACTTGGTATTCCTCAAGAACCTTCGAGGGGAAATCAACGTATTTGTATGAGAAGGCTTTGACAGTGATGGACGTATCGTCATTTTGAAGTTTATTTCGGTAGCTGTCAAAATATTTGGGTGCGTATAGCGTAACCAAGTTGATCAAAATCACTCCGGAAATCTTTATGCGAAAGTCTTCCATACCTGGATAGGTGTTGTATGAATATATGGAATTTAAAAGCAAAATAACTTATGGTCTCCCAGACAGAGAGGTGTCAAAAGTCTCTGCCGAAGCTTACAAACGGATCAATTAAATTTAATTTAGTTCCTATGTTTGCACAGTAACTTGATCAATAATAGGTATTCTAGATAAGAAGCTGGTTCAAATGATATTTGTGATCTCCAAATTGCAGAATATGAACCTTGCATTTTTCAGTTTCGACTGATTGTAAAATATCCAACAAACAAATAACTAAGGAATCAACTCTGATGATTCAATTATTTATTTTATTAAATAATTCATAAATTGACGACTGTAAGATATTTATAGTTGTCGAGAAAACTTGCTCAATATGCCGGCTTGGCTTGAAATTGAAATTATAGAGTTTGATTAGCTATTTGAACTTTGCCATATTATTTCTCAAACGCACCCAACTTGAGAATCATGGCCTTTTTACCATAGAAATAAATTCGTTCACTTTACAATCATTTTATAAAAGCGAATGTTTGGATGTTTGTCATTAGTTCAAGCTAAAACTTTTAAACAAATGCTGAAATTTTAAATAGTGTCAGTTCTGGACCATGATACAATGTAAATCGATTCCCCAATCAAAGCCGTTAATTCCTAAAAAGGGCATCAACACATAGGAAAGTAGGTACAAGAGTGAATTTAGCGTTCAATATAGTAGTAGAAAAATGAGCGGCGCTAAAGCCGCGCGGATACCTAAGGTATATTACATCTGAAATGCCTGGTAGCGGGACAAAGCGAAACCGAGCGAAATGTTCGTCTGTCGGTCTGGATAGGGAATACCGCATTTACCGTACCGCGTGTAGGTCTAAACTGACCTTTCACCGATAGCAACAGCAACCGCAACCGACAGCAGTAGCCAGTCATACAACAACTTTTATTACTTCATGCCGTATTTTCTAATTACCAGCGCCATAAACTAGGAAGGTACTTACGCACCCATTGATTCATTGGAGATACCAGGACAGCAGAAATGCAAGGCGATTGTAGGAGATTTACAGCACTGGTTATGATGTACCCAGGTGCAGTAGTTAAGGCGGAATGCCTCGATACGAATAGTCAGTGCACATGCGCATCGAGGTTTTGGAGACCAAATTAATTTTCAATATACTCAAACATCAATAAGCACTTATCGCGGTATGCACCATAATTGTATGTGTATAAATAAATTGTTAGTGTTTCAAATAAGTGATTTGAATGCTAAATAACTATTTTTTTTTTTTTATAGTTTACGGTTTAGTTAACTATTATAGTTTATATTAGTTATTGAATATTTTTAAGGAATCAGCATCCTTTATTTTATTTACAAAATATTTTAGAGGGTACTTACTACACGATGTGCTTAAACGATGACAATACATTGACATTAAGCTTCATTATTATTAGGATTCATTGTCTTATTATGTATTGTTTAAGATTTTTTTATGTGATTTCTATGTTTCTGACTCCTGGGTGTTTTAGTTTTAACTGGAAGTCCATTTGTTATTAAACAAATACATATTTTATTACCTAGTTCATTTGCAACAAAATTTGGCATTTCATTGATTTTCCGCCTACCACAACAACTTGAAAGTTACACATAAATGTTTTTAGATTAATTTTGTACATTAATTTTCTTGTGAAGAAAACAGAACATAAAAACCGTTCCACCTTAATTAACCCTTTTGTCCATTGGTTAGATCGTAGGTAACCCTGTGGGTCAACCACTGGAGGGACTTTTGCAAATTTTGCAATAATGCATTTAATGATATTTCGTTCTTTGTGAAGTACCCATTACCCATAGGTCATCTTCGACTGATGAGGCAATGTCTCTAAGACGCTAGTACTCACCTTCTATAAATGCCACAGGCGGGAGGTTAGACAGGGGTAAATAATGGTACTTCTTTAACCCAAAACCACTGAATGGTTCGTGCTAAGACTTCGGTACAGGTAAAGTTCTAGTCTAGACGTAGAATATTGACATACATCACACACTATAAATGCAAAAGTTTGGATGGTTTATAGTTTATACCCTGTATAACTCTTCACGCCTAAAGTAGGTACTGAACGGATGGGGCAGAAGTTTCGCATACAAGTACCTTCTAAGTCAGGAATTAAAGATACTTTTTATGCCATGAATCTGTTCCCATGGTATAGAAATAACTTTAAACAAGGCGTCCTAAGCTGCAAAATCTAGTTTATATCAACAGTAGGGCTGAATCACACACACACAGGGTTAAGCTCGCCTATCAGTGTTAAGCTAGCACGTAACCTATTAGATAAGTTCATGTATTATTGTGTGTAATAAAGTGTAAAAATGTGTATAATAAAGAATTACACATTTGTGCGATATAGAAGAAGAAGAAGAAAAATATTTATTTTTACCCAAACATAATAAAATGACTTGCATACTAGGTACTATTTATTATACTACAGTTAAAAATATACAAAGAAAAATTCAATAAAACAATATCAAAAAAACATAAAAATGGAAAAGAAAAGGCTCCCCACCTCAGCATGTGTAGCATTCGGCTAAGCATAATGCTACGCTGGTTTTCAGGTGGATGTAGTTTGTCCGGCGCACATGGCTTTGGCTAGTCTGCGTTGAGACTGACTGTAGTGGTCAAATCTCTGCTATAACAGATGGCAGCAACTTCATGTCTTGTTGTGTTTTTATAAGATGTAAAGATCTCAGTGAGCGTTCAGTTTGTTTTCCGAACTGCTCGTCGCCATCACCAAACACCTGACAACGCATTCATAAATCACAGCACCTCTATTGTCATTATTTTTATATGTTGAGACAGCCCGCCCGCCCTTTTCGGCCTACAGCGCCGCCCCCTTTCGACTCCTTGCAGGCTTATTGAAAACCGCCCATCAGATTATAACAATAATTCTAATTGATGGTTTCTGTCTTTTATTATGCTTATCTGTGGTTGAAATACGGCAGGCCAAGTGAGAGTCAGGTTTTGACGTTTGGAGTTCCGCAGGTGTCAAGCCCAGAAAATGTACTGATTAAAGCGTATATTTATTTTATTGTTATCTAGTACCCATAACACGCTCTGCTCGTTTTGGGGCTAGATGATGCTGTGTGTATAGTCTATCGTTATTCATAGTTATTATTGTATAGTTTTTACGCTAATTTATAATCGTCAAAGGATAGCGGGCAGTAACACTAACTGCCCAAACTAAAAAATAAATGGAAGAGTTTTTTGGAGGGAACTTACTGGGAAAAAAAGTTAGAAAAAAAAATTGATGCTGTTTTCATAAAATATTCGTTAATTTATCAATATTTTAAACTAGCGTCAAAATTTTAAAAATTCTCTCGGTCCGTCTTATCTGCGTGCGCGTCAAACTTATAACTTTAAAATTTTGAAAATTCTCTCGGTCCGTCTTATCTGCGTGCGCGTCAAACTTATAACTTACTAGCGGTCCGCCCCGGCTACGCACGGGTATATTCTATAGCCTATGTTCATCACGAATCATGTAGGATTGTAATAGTGAAAGAATTTTTCAAATCGGTCCAGTAGTTTCGGAACCTATTCAATTCAAACAAACAAACAAATCTTACGTCTTTACAATATTAGTATAGAAAAGGATTCTTTTTCTGACAACAGTACCCTAAAATGGAGGTAACAATTCGGTTTGTTGATTTTAGTTTATTGTTTGTGAATTTATGGTTTGTTAGCTCTTAGCTCTAGGCGTACCAAGATATTTTTTTTTATAAAATGCCTCAAAAGTAAATTATAGCTTATAGCTGTTGCTTTAATATTTGTTTCTCAAATCTTATAAATATGGTTCAAAAAGTGTTACGGCTTAAAGGGATCTATTTGATTTAGGCCTACCTTTTTGGAATGTAGGCATTTAACTACATTTTGACTACATTCATAACGAACATTAGTTTCATTACTAGTTCCTGCCCACGCCTTTCCCTTTCTTCGTGGTTACCTAGACAAGGCATAGCTTTATGCAGTCTGGGATAATCTAACTACCATTTAGTGTGTTTTCTTAATTTGATGTTTCCTTAAACAAAATTACAGCCTTTCGTTTGTTTGTATATATAAATATACATATATGTATGTATACCTAGCCAAATCAAGGTTCAAACGAGAGGGAGTACAATGAACAGTCATACATACAAACATACCATACCCACGATGCCTCAACATCTCGGGCTAAAACAAGCGCGAGTGGGCGATGCCCAAACTAACTCGCTTTTATTACAACAAGTACGACGTTTTATTGCGAGAATTAATTTAATTTACTGTACGTTTGTTTTTTTCCATGTTGTTATGGTTCTGAAGGAATTCCTTTAATGACTTTAAATAAGAGCACAGTTAAAGATTATTGCTCTTGCGGCAAATCGTCCTGATAAACAGTTGTTTTTAAAATCGTCGATTTTTAGCGTTTAGGTTTTGGCTTCACGCTTTGAAATTGTCTCTCCCATAACTAGCTCTCTCTTTAACTTGCAAAAGAAACTGTTTTACAAAAACTGTGAGGCTGGAGGTTGTGAGTGCGATTCCCGCCTCGGGACAAATGTTTGCACATCTTCATATATTTTTTACGTGTGTTTTCTATGTAAGTCTAATATAAAACATGTATGTTATGTATTGTGTTAAGTGTATCAGTTATCCACCCATAACACGAGCTCTGCTTTGCTTAGCTTGGAGCTAGATGATGCTGTGTGGATTGTCCAGCATTATTGATTTCAATATTTATTACTGCAATTAACTAAGAAATAAATACCTGCGCTCTTTCGCATTTAGATTCAATTAGGTCAACAACCAGCATGCTCAGTTGGGGGATTATGGGCATTAGATAAAAAAAAAGGGGGAGGCTTGCGTCCAGCTGTGGACCATTATAGGCTGTTGAGTGTTGAGGTTGAGAAGGTCAATTTGGTCTTGCGGTAATAAGGTAATTATTAACTTTGACTTTTGCTGATAGTGATGTAAGCCTACTTACATAAAAAAACCTATTTAGTAACCACTCTTGTTTTACCTCGAATTAACATGTTCTTCCAAATTTAACATGAAGATATTTTGATCATTAACTATTCAGAGAGTTCTAGTTGACCTGGCTAGTTATCGAAATGAATGCTTTGAAATTTTAAAACGATTTGCCGTCACGATTTTTTTGTATTATGTAGGTATGCATAACGATTTAGAGTCATCAATTGAATGAATCTGAAATGGATTCACAACCAAAATAATCTAAACTGCTATTCTAACATGAATCTAATTCTAATAGATTAGAGAAAACAGCGATATCTCAGACATAACTTTGCTTGTTCGACTTGATCTCTCGTTCATATCAGATAAGTGTTCGTCCAGTTGATAACAACGTGTATAAACTTATTTTAAGAACAGCTGACTGTCTGCCCACGAAGCCTGTCAGACTAAAATTTCAATATTTCTAAAAATAAGTGTCTGTCTGCTCTGCATGTACTTACTTCATACAGCATACGTTTTTGGAACGGAGTTGCGCAAAAAACAAGTTTTTGATTATTCAAGGAATCAAATAATTAGTAGGTAGTAATCTACAAATTAAAACATAATAAATTTCAATAGACCGCATTGTTGCTCAGGTAGCTACTTTCGATTTTGCGTACCTTGAATGGTGCAACTTTACTCATTTTTTGGTACATAGGCCGTGTTTTTTTTTACCGTACTAAAATGTTAATATTAGTTAATAACCCATAATCTGCGTTTTAATAATCATAACAGATATTGAAAAGATAATAAATTCTACTAATATAGTTGGTTATCCAAATGACCTGATTTACATAAACTGCTTAAACAAGGTTTTGTGATTAAATCATTAGTTATCCGTTCTCTACGAATTTTAATATTATTCTGATAATTGTAGTGACTCTGTCGATACAAAAATCTAAACTAACTTACCAAAAAAATGCTAGTTTTTTATATCGTACTGTCATAAATTTTCATTGCATGTTATCTTATTTTATTTAATAAGCGAACACGAGCGTCTGCCCTAGTCCACAATAAAGTGTAACCCGACACGGCACGTAGAGTGCTGGGACACCCGCGAGCCGGACAAAGCATTTACGATCGATACTGACTATATATATCACTATATCACTTGTAGTTATCTATACAGGGTGATCCATTCTAAGGCTGGGGCCAAACGAGCCTTATGCTTTGAGTTGTGATTGGGAGTCGCTTAAAATGCGTACTTTTAACAAAATACAACGAATTTGACATCTCGCCGTGTGGTACAAACAAAATTGTTTTATAAGGCGACTATAAATCACTTAGCTTTTAAAAAAATTGCGTTCGTTTGATCTCAGCCTCTTAGAAGAAGAGTGAAGGTCTACAAGCGCATATTTCGTTTGATAATGGTTAAAATTCAATGGCAAAATAAGCTGTTACTTCTAAACCAGAAACAATATAGGTGTTACTCACTAAGTGGAGCTAATTAGCTGTTTCCTTTGGAAATAGTTTACTACTGTGGAAAAAATCTGTTTAACTTTTACTTTTTACCGCAAATAGGATTTCTCTCATAATGGGACCGTACAGCAATTTACTTCGACGGGATCTCTCTGTGAACAGAACAGCCTGTATATGACCTCACCTGTAGTTATACATATCTCTTTTGTCCCATGTTAATGCCCGGTATTGTTTTTGTTAGACTTATTGGGTTAATAGCTTTTTTTCACCTGATTTCACGGAATTGGGGACGGTTTTAGAGTTTTTATTCTCGATGTAATAAAATATTGAGACTATTAATAATACTGTCCATAAAATGACAGAGGAGGGATCGAAAATAATTTGCGATTTGAATTTCGGTATTTTAAACATTTCTAATAATATGGCTCTTGTAACGATATTGGATTTGCTCAAGCTTCATATTTCTTCTCGTTTTTTAATAACAACCTTGCCAAATTATAATACCTTTTCGCTTTATTGTTCATATTCATAGTCATTTGTATTCAAAATTCAATAAAAACGGATACCTTCACGTGTAACTTGTGTAAAAGGACGTAAGTTATCAATGTTTGCATCTAAATGTGATGTTTCATGAATAAATATGGCAGAGGGCCGAACATTTTATTGACATGTCCCATTCAAAGCTGCATTCATTTCATTCGCTTTGTTTATTAAGTAAGACTGCCTGTCATTACATTATTTTACCCCAAGAGTTCAATATCAATTGAATATCATGTATCAGTTCAATGTAACTGGTTCTGCGGAGTCTTCCGTAGCGTAGGCCTAAATATTGCGAATATATAATGTGAGTAGAAGCTGCCCTGCGAGGTGTTAGACAAATCAAAGCATTATTAAATTTCAAATTATTTATTTTAACTACACATTACGCCTACTTTATAAGATTTCAGTCAAATAAATACATGGTGATTTTAAATTAAATATATCACTAAATTGTACAAAGCTATTTACAGTATATATCACAAATAAAGTTATATATCGAGGTGTCCTATAGTCTATTAGTGTATCACTTCTACTTACAGTCTGTTCCATCCAGCTGGAAATCAGATTCACAAGACAAACGTCTCCACCGGCTCGTCATTCGAACACAGAAATGCATGGCCTTAAGTCCTAGAACTAGAGAAAATGACTCAAGGATTACAAAAACCGCTCTGAGCGGCGTCACTGCACAGTCACTTCACAGCTTCTCGAAGGCTCTGGAGTTGGTGAGCATCTCGCGCGTGAGGCGCCACACCTGCTTGGCCGCGTTCTCCAGCGCCGTGGGGGACTTGCCCTTGAACAGGTCCACGTGCGGCAGGAAGTAGTGCGGGCAGCGGCGGCACTGCAGCGACGAGATCAGCTGGAGGAAGATCCCGTTGATTCTATCCCCTATAGCTCCCTCGTCCCACTCGTGCTCCCGAGGATGCTTCTCGCATTCATAAAGGAGCAATGTCTTCATGTGATAGCATGTGACAGGATTCCCCGGCAGATCCAGATGCCTGTCTCGGATCGTCTTCAACAAGCTCAGACACTTCCGTCGGCACCCGCCTTGCAGCAGACGATTCTCCGCTTCCAGGAATGATAGCACCCACGCGTCTCCCTCCATCGCGGAGTTCTTGCCTTGCAGCGCGAGGCATTCTTTCGACAGCAGGTCGAAGCCTTCTGTTTTGACTTCGGCGACGATATTGGGGTGCGGCCATGGAATGGCCGGCAGCGGCCAATGCGCGGCCGAGCGTGGCCAGAGCCCGGCGCATTTGAAGGCTGGCGTTATTTGCACTATGTACCGCTCCCGTATCCGCAGCTTCACCTCCGTGGTCTCCGCGATCATTTTGACGCAGTCTCTGTAGGAACACTTGTCGCAGGCCTGCGCGACCAGGGTCTGAAAGCGCGAGCGGATCTTGCGCGCGGAGAGGTAGCCCGAGGCGGTGATGAACTCGACCCAGAGTGACATGGAGCGCTTGCGGCCGTCGCTGAGCTTCAGCACGGCGCAGCCCGGCAGCGACCCGTCGTCCACGAAGTTGAGGACGCCCATCTGATTGAGATAGATGACGATCTCGAACTCATGCGGTGACACCACCTCCAGTCCGTCGAACCTCCCATTGTAATCCGTGAGCGAGGAGATAAACCTCGGCTCCTGCAGCTCCACCTCCTTCAGCACATCCTGCACGATCCGGCAGACCTCGTGGATCGTCTTCGCGATCTGCGCCTTGCGGTTGGCGACCCGCTCGTTGTAGTACTTGTTCATCTGGTAGACGAGCTTGGATTGGGCCGCCATCATCTCCGGAGGGACAAGCATGGTGCTACGCGGGGAGTGCGCTCATGGCCGTCCGCGGCCGGCGCGCGCTGCGGTGCGACTGAGCAGAGTCCACACCGCGACACGCCAGGACACGCCCCCGGGGGATGTGTAGACCAGCTACTCGGTAAGCTCCACCCCTCTCTTTCCCGACCGCTGCTCCCGCGGCCGTTAGAGTGAGACGGCGTCCGCTCGAGTATTGATCGCCCCGCCCGCGGTAGGTATCAGTGCGTAATTACCCGCTTGCTCGTTTATCCGGTAGCCGTAGCACCGTGGGTACATGTTTAGTTCTATTAATGAACATTTTTAGGCAGTCATGTTATCCGCTCCCTAATTGGGTGACCGTTTCTTTTAGTTACGATGGTTGTAGTTTATTTAATTATTTTCTCAATTTGTTTTGTGGTAACGAAAGTACTCTCTGACTCTTCTAAAAACATCTTTAAATAGTTAAAAACTATCGCATATTTTCTTCGGAATGTTTTTGCAAAACAATTTAGGTGTTGTTTGCAATGTCATCATCATCATCATCAATCTATATAAGTCCACTGGTAGGCCTCTCCTAATGAGCCTGTCTTCTGCATGCCGCATCCAGCATCTGCCAGCTGTCTTTCGCAAATCGTCGTCAAGGACATGGACACATCGGACTCAAGAACATGTATACCCCAGCAGTTGTCGGTTCTTCTCGAGATATGGCCAGCCCACTGCCACTTCAGCTTACTAATCCTTTGAGCTATGTCGATAACCTTGGTACCTAACCTACTCTGTCGGATGTATTCGTTGCGAATCCTATCCTTCAGAGAAACTCTCTCAGCCTCCATAGCTCGCTGGGCGACTTTTAACTGGTGGACCAGCCCTACCGTGAGTGTCCACGTCTCAGCTCCGTAGGTCATGACGGGTAGGACGCACTGATTCAAAACTTTCGTATTCAAGCATTGCGGTATGGATGACGAGAAGACTCTGCGTAGTTTCCCAAACGCTGCCCAACCTAGCTGTATCCTCCTCTTGGTCACCCACCTTCTCTAAATTCGTTTTACCCAACTGCAGAATCTCAAACCGAGGTAAGTGTACTACGTGTTTGCAATAATGTGTAAGACTTAATTTCCTGTGTTTTATCCAAAGCAATTGAAGCATAAAAGTCCCAACAGACCATTCACATTACAATATGATCAGTAGGTGATTTCTGTCAAACCAACATCATAACGGTTCATAATAACCATGAACAGTTAATGTTTTGATGTAGCGTTGAGCTCCTCAGCGTTTTGTGTCAATTTTCAATTGCCGCACTTCAAAACACTATATTATTTACTAAAATAGGAAAGTTACTTATTCTAATTCCGTTGTAATTTTCTAGATCTCACTAATAGTGAGCTGTCCAAAAAGACATCAACTCATCCCTTAAAAACTAATCCATTTTCCGCCTATACTTCAAAACTTTTTTTGAATTTTGAATTTTTTGAATTTTCTTCAGTCTAGCCTTGCTGGTTGGAAACATAACATACCTAGGTATATATATATATTTGCTTCTTTAACAATTCTATTGACATCTTCTAAACCTCATCCATCACCACTCCACTCTAAAGTAGACCTAATCCCTCTGCCTCTCACTCCAAAACCCTTCACCACTAGGTGAGAACATTCCCAGTTTGGCAATACCGTCCTATTTCTGTCGAGCGATTGATGGCGCGACACCGCTTGATGGATAGCCCGCCGCGTCATGATTTACGGACACTCCTGCAAATTCATGGGAGCCTGGTAGCTCCAGAGGAACTGAACTAAATAAAGAAATACTTTTCCCTATTTATTGGATGCTAAAATGGGATATAAAGTCGAGATGGTTGACTATTTTTGGTCGGTAAGCTTTGTCGTAAATTGGTGGCTTCAGGGTTAGGTTGGTAAGAAGAGTTAAAAGTTAACTTACGTTATAATTATGTATAACAAACGTACTTATCTTAACGTTTTGATTCCATGTACTATTGATGATATACCTACTCATTTTTAACAATCGTTGCTGATTTTTACAATAAGTAAACAAGAAGTACCTAAGTTTCGTCGGAGTACATTACCTGGTAAGTTTTCCATCTCACGCTAGGGAAGTGTAAAACAACAAAACAAAACATTTTCTGTGTCAAGATTTCGTTTATCAAGAATATTAGGTAAAAGGCAAAACACTATTTCCATCCGATAAAAGAATTGTAAACAAAATTATTCATGATAAGTTAACGCGCCCCTGAACACATAAATATGTTCGCCGTTTCCCCAAACCCGCTCGTAAAATCGTAACTTCCGTAAGCTCCTCCATTTTTCAGCTTCTTTATTATTTAGCCCGTGGTTGCGCGCGCACTGGAGCGATGCAAAATGGCCGCCGGGGCCCGCCCACTTCCGCCGGAAGTCCGGAATCAACCCCTTGAGGATTACCTACGTAGGTTTGCTTTTGTTTATGGATGTTGGGTTGTAAGCCTTTCCTGGGATCCCAAGTGGTAGTTAAGTACTTACTTCTGTAAAATCATCATGTGTAAAAATAACCCATATCTTTTTACTTTTGAAAGGTGTTTTTTTCTTTTTTTATTTAATAAAAAAACATATAATAAGCCGCAGTATGATGTTAAAATAAAACGAAACCATCGAATTCTTTCTTTGAACTTATTTTTCGAACAAATTTTTCTGGAACTAATTTAAGACAAAAATAATAATAATGTAATATGCAGGTCTCGACAGAGCCTACGCATTTGCTCCCCTTGGAGTCGAGACCCTAGGTCCGTGGGGTACCGTACCGACCGAGGCTCTCCGGGTGTTCAAAATATTATCTGAGCGTATCGTCGAAGAGACGCGTGACAGGAGAGCTTTTGAGTATCTGGCACAGCGCATCAGCATTGCCATACAGCGGGGCGATGCAACCAGAGTCTTGGGCACGCTTCCGACTGGTAGGTATTGATATTGATCAGTTGAGCTACCTGTAGATTGTTTACAACAGTCTGCAGTTAGCTCAATTGTTTCTATTGTAAATACTAATTTTAATTTAATTCTATTGATTGTAATTTTCTCGCTTAGTTAACACATATACGAGTAGGACGTTGTTATATCTTATTTCTAGTACTCTGGCGACTCATTTTGCTTTAATTAAATGTTTTACGATTTTTCATCGATAAGTTATTGAACTGACGAATATTTGTGTAGCTTTTGCTGGTTTTTTAAAATAAATATTCGTTGCTGCTTAATTCCAAATTAGTTTACTGCCATACAAATCAAGTCTAAATCACTGACGCACATTGAAGAATTCCAAAAATCTGCGAACTAAAAATCATAAACTCCACCAACCAACTGTTGATAACTATAAAAACGTTGATTCAAAGATATTTCCCACACAATACCTACAGAAATTCATTTATAAAGTTCTCATCGCGTAGATAACGATTAGATTTAGTGTCGTAGTCCGATAGACGATCCATCGCAATGACAGACGGCGCACGCTGATTATTAACACAGTTTAATCCGATGTTTGGATAGACTCGCGTTTGAAACGTGCATGTAGATGCTTCATGCTACGGACGTGATGACAGACCGCTCTGATATTATTTATGTTGGATTGTATTCGGTATCTTGTTGAGGTATGAACGACGTGCGCCGAACATCTGTCATCCCCCACCGCTGAGCGCCGACTGGCGTCCCACCCTTCTGTGTTGTAGGGGGGAGGCCCCGCCCATGCGGGGTTAAATCGCGCGCCATAAGCTTTTGAACCACCTATTGGATTTTCAACTTTAGGATCTAAAACATAAATGCCGAGTTTCATGAAATGTGCCTCGAGTTTGTCAGTTAGGGTTGTATGCATCGTAGAGTTTCTCGTCCCCATTGCAATTTAAACTTTACTGTTACAAGTTTGGGTGTAGTATCATAATGTATGTGTGTAAAGTTAGGGTTGCGTTTTTACGTTATTTTTGTCGATCGCAAAGATATTTCGGTCGTAATTGGATTGGTACTCGGTCGGATTGAGACGTCTGTCCGGTGCAATTATTATAAAGATTGAGATAGTGTTGTTTTGCCGCGTTTTTGCGGCATTAGTCGGTATGCACTTAACTTATTAATGGAGACATTTCAGGGCTCATTTTTATGTTCACAATGTAGGTGATCGGAATTAGAAATTAAATAGAACCCCTGGACTAGGTAATATCAGGCAGGGCCTATAGTAATAATTAAATACATAGGATTTGCTTTATTTAATACCAGGGAAACCTTTACTGGTGACGAATTGGGCCTTTTCTACGCTACCAATGCATCACATGAATAAGTCTTCATTTTGCATCACTTTTTAGCATTACCACTTGCAACCGCTAGAGCCCATTCGACCACCAATCGGTTGTCAACCGGACACCTCCTCACCTTGCTATATGCATAAGTCCTACTTTTACTAGGTACTATCGTAAGTACTTGTTCTAGACAACATTCATCATCTTATCAAATCAATCAATTAACAATAGGCAATAAATCGGAAGCCGTGTATCAACGACACGGTAACCGGCCGTTAACCAGATAACCGAGGTTTAGTGCCGTTATCGGTAACCAGTTGTTAGCTTGTACACAGATTATAGTTGCTCTTGTAGTTTATGGAGGTGTGGTATCTGGTGTTTATTGTTAGAGATAGGGTTATTAATTGGAAGGATGTTGGTGTTGGTGCTACGTTGTATGTAGGTAAAGGAAGAATAGGATGTACCTACCTAAATAGGGACACTACTTTCAAGCATGCTTGTACAAACCAGTTTGTGCAGGTAAAAGGGATCGTGTGGACAGCAAGACGGTAGGTCGTGCATGCCCGGAAGCGCGGCTTGTGCAATAGTTGACATGCTGAATATTGGAATGTCATTTGGCTCTTAGAAATCAGGAAGAATGACGAGTCTAGCGAATAGAATAGGTTGGTGATTCAGAAAAGGTTACAATTTTATTCAGACAACTTAATCTATTATAGTGAAGTCAACACACGAACTGTTCTATTATGTAAGTACTAGTCAGTTTAGTTCAGAAAGTTACTGTCTAAATTAATATTTTTTTTACCTAAGGATCGTTTAATTTGGGATCGTCAGAAAGAAGGTAATAAAATTAACAGCCTAATAAAATCGAAAACGATATCACAAGGGACTCCTATAGAGGAGAATACAACATAACTGGCCTAGATTAATCTAAAGTATCTAATACCAAGTAATGCTGATTGGATTCCCATTAAACGTATCAAATATCAAATATCAATAACGTTTATTTCTTTAAGCTTACAAAATAAGCACTTAGACAAGTCAAATTTTATACAATAAACAGGTTTATAAATAGTCATTATTATCAAATAAGAAATATGATGTTATTGATTTTATTCGCTTCAATTTTTTGTGTATCTAAATGTATTCCGGAAGTCGCCGGTGGCGCCACGTCTTCCGGCGGCACACGTGGCGCGCGTCACACGCGCGAGTGCGCGGGATAATCGCATGCGACATGTCGCGGTGGAACACCGGCTTTATTAACGAACACGATTTTAGTTTCAAAAAGGAATAATATCTTTTTTGAAACTAGTTTCTGCCCGCGGCATCGCACGCGTTGCTGTTTGGGAAAATGTAGTAGTGCCTGTGTGTGATGAAATAACAAACATCCGTCTTATTATCTAAACACTTGCGCAAATATAAATGATTAGTGTGACTAGCTTCTGCCTGTGACGAAGCATGCGTTTTTTTTTTATACCTAAAATCGCTCTTTGTTTATTAATTGTTACCTCAAATCAACTCCGTCAGACCTCCCATATCTTCCATATCTTCGAAACTACTAAATATTTAACTTTTTGATAAAGTTCAGGACTTACTCTATCGATCGAAAAGCGATTCCATAAAATTATCTTAATAGAAATAAAACCTCTGAATTGTTACTAATACCATAATTTATCAATAATAAACTTGGTAATAGAAATAAGAATAAAGAATATATTATATGTTTCGTTTTTTTTTTTAAATAATGTTATAATTAGGTAATAGTTAATAAGTTAATAGGCTTGCGTTGCCAAGTTGCTATGTCCTGTCCCCTCTCCTGGAACGCGAAATCCCACGTCTATCCTTTACACAAAAAAATTGAGGTTGTATACGCCCTTAATGATGATGATGATGTTAGATTTAAAAGCAATAAGTCCTTGTGTAGAACCGCTACGATTGCATTCCCATTGACATCGGTAATCCGACACAATCCGGGATAATCCGGCGCATGACAGCGCCGTAACTCTACCATTATCCCGGAGTATTCCCGGGGTATTTAGAGTTACAATTAGTTTCTTATGATTGTCTGAAACCCCGTTTATTGTCTTCTTGTGCAAAAGGAGTAGGACCTATACTGAAATACATACATAAATAAATGAGTCTATCTAGCTATTACGTCGTTTGAACTTGTATTATTGTAAGTCTAATGAAATAATAAATAATGCTGGACAATTCACACAGCATTATCTAGCCCAAGCTAAGCAGAGATTGTGTTATGGGTACTAGATAACTGATTTACATAATACAATACATAGATAGTTTTTTTTATATATATAGCAAACGACCAGAACACCCTGAACAAATGTCTGCAGATCGTACACACATTTGTCCCGAGGCGGGAATCGAACCCGGAACCTCCTGCGTCGCAGGCAGACCTTCACCCACCGCGCCACAGAGGTCGTCATAATGACATAGATATAGATTTTGTTCATCAAAAATAAATAAATAATGCTGGAGTATTCACACAGCTAGCCCCATGTTAAGCAGAGCTTGTGTATGGGTACTAGATACCTAACTGATAAACATAATACAATACACAGATATTACACACCCGGAACAAATATCTGCAGATCACACAAACTAAAAATCTAATTTTCCTTATTCATACCGAATTTAAAATCCAACAGAGTCAGTGTTACTTAGCCCCTGGACCTGCATACGATCTGTAAGAGGCAAGAACATCTGACTATGTCTAACTTCTCGATTCAGTAGAAAAAGCGGCCTCCTCAAAACAAACCAACAATCCTCCTAAAACAAAACAAACACTACATTAGCGAGAGACTGGATAGATTTATTCACGAAATTAAAAAAAAACGCTTAAAAAAGCGTCTTCTCCAGAAATAGTGTAACGTGCGCGATGACAGAGAATTTATTAGCCATTCTGGATGATGAGTGGTGCAGCGGGCGGGAGGGACGGTACCACGGGTTCGAATCGAGGGCGGCGACAGCTCTGCGTACTGCGAGTTTGGTTCGAGAATTTCAAAATCGAGTCATTGCGCTGAGTCTTGAAAGTTTTCAATTTTGTGTGAAAGTTTTCATTAATAAGTTTTGCTGTGCAGTAGGACGCATTTAGGTAATACTCGTATTTACTGTTACAAATTTAGCACTAGTATTTCATTTTGTACTATACCTACTGTATTCCATTTTCTCTCTTCGTCTCACATCCAGATCCAAAGAAAAAAGATAATATTCTCTTCATATAGGTACATAATTGCAAGCTGAGAGGTTGCTTAGAAAGCTATGTATTTCCCAGATAGCATTGTTATTTAAAAAACTTTTAAATACACTTTTCAAGTTATTCTTTGCCCTGGCCTTATGTCCCATATTATATTGGGGTCGACTCTTACTACAAAAATAATACGTAAGTAGGTACTATACAGTGTTTTAACATTAACCTATGTTTATTTATTTTAAGAAAGATTTTTATGCATTTTTTAAATTCTAAACCGAGAACTCTTGATAAACTTCTCCTAATAGAGGTAGCGGGTTCGAGCCCCGACTCGCGACCGTGATGTATGGAGTTTTAATTAGGACTTCCCTCCGAGATTGAATTAGTTCCATATACGGAACTCGCGGTTCGTTGCGCATTTTGCGGTACTCTGATTCAGTTCCGTGAATTCCGAGAAGATTTAATAAGGTATGATGCTGTCCGGTGGAATATCTCAAGTTGGGACTTTATTTTACTTGGTGAAAATAAACATGGAGTATTTTTAGTTTCTGCGCGTGCAGGCTAACTTATTCTGAGGCTCGAAGATGATGTGTAAAGCTCAATCAAATTACAATAAAAATAATTCCGTTCCTTCGGTGGGTGAAGTCCTAATGATGAGCCTGTGATACCATACCTCAGAAGGAAGGAGTCTTCATCATCATCCTCAGCCTATATTAGTCTACTGCTAGACATAGGCGTCCCCTAATGAGTGCATGGAAGGGCGGAGTAAATACACTGAATTAAAGAAAATCTGAATTTGAAACTTAGGTGTAATTTGTTTATTGGTGTAATTAAAACGGCCTTAGGACATTTAAACTAATTACAGTAGGTTTTAATAGGTTTTAATATTAAATAAAATTATTATTTAAACCCTTCTATTTATTAAAAACATAACGACTAACTATTCAACTTCCGCCATCTCCTTTAAATCATTCCAAAAAAAACTGTCTCTTTTGCTGGGGTGAAGGTTTTCAGACATCGTGGGATCGGAGGATCGATTCCCGGCTAGTCCTCAGGGGTATTGTGGTGTCACATACATCCTGTCTTTACAACAAAATACGGAAAATACTAAAAGAGTAGGAAGGTTGATGGATAACTTTTGGGGTGAGGTATTTTAATTGTACCTTCTTGTTTTAAACTTCTCAAACAGTAGATAAGATAATAATATATTAAAAAGAGATAGAGATTAAAATAGAGTTCACAAACTTACAAAGTTTTTTTTTTTCCTTTTTGCTATAAAACCTTGATTTTTGCCACATTTCATGATTCTAGGTCAACGGGAAAGGACCCTATAAGTTTTGTGTGCATTTAAAATTTGTGAATTTCAACTGGATACCTTCACGCATTCCTGAGAAAAGAGGATTGACAGACGGACAACAATGTGATCCTATAAGAGTTCCTTTATTCCTTTTGAGGTACGGAACCCTAACAACAACATTGGTTGGCAATTGTTAGAAGTTGACTGAGTTTGTAAGTGGATTAGGTATTACATGATTGATGAAAAAACCCTTGTGAGCGTGACTTTAATCTTATTTTAATGTAAGTACTAAAATATTTAATTACTCGGTAATCAAAGAACATAAACGAGAATAATACTAAAATAAAATTGATTATAAAAGACATGTCGTATAGCATACAATAAAACACACTTAGTATGTGTTATTGAAATTCTTGATTAGATTAGAGAGGAGTGGAAAATGTTCTACCACACCTGGTAATTGGGTCATAAAGGGAAATAGGCGATTGATGCAATCATCAATCGCCTATTTCCCTTTATGACCCAATTAGTTTGTTTAATCTATAGTCTCTGGTCAATACCAGAGACTATAGATTAAACAAACTGTAAAGGGACTGAGGAACGGCAAAAAACGTGGAGGTCTCTGGGTGTGGGTAGAGTCAAGACAAGATGTGAAGTATGATGATACTGACATAAACTTAGGGACTTTCGACCTATGAAAAGGATAGGCATAGGATTTCGCGTTCATAGGAGCGGAACAGAGCAGAGCTGCGTAAACGTAAAAATCCAATTTTATGCTTATTATCAATTCTTTAAACAAAAAATTGAGCACATAAAATATTTTTTATACTATTAGTTTAATTACTATGCTTATTCTCAAAATCTTAAATTCTGTATTTATTGAGAAATTAATATTTTAGTAAAAATTTAGAGGTGATATGCGGTTTTTGTCTAAAGAGAAATTTTTATGAAATCTTTTTTCGAAGCATATGACGAATACGAATATATCATATTTAAATTGCTAAGTCAAAAACTCAGTATTTTGGAAGAGTGTGATCTCCATCCGGCGGAGTTGAAATAAACAATTTGAAGTAGTACACTCTTAATGTGTCCATTGCGATCACCAATCCGCCAGCGCTCAGCGTGGTGGTTATGGCAGAACCCCCTCGTTTGTAGGAGGGATCTTCACGGTCAGCAGTGGAAGTATGTGAACCTCTCCGCTATGCCTAATGTAGTTGTGTTTTTAATGTTACGACACTCATCTACGTAAGTACGTCGCAGGCTACGTCGATACGCGGTGCCGCCGCCCGCCCTAATTTGCATACCCTGTAGGCTGTGCACCTTGCGGTACTGGTCACAGATAAATCTATATTGTTCAGACTAAACTGCTTCGTACTGGCCCTGAGAACTGTTTTTCCCGCTTACGTTATATATTCAAGTGCTTACCTAATTGAATAACATGTGGTTAAAGTTATTATTGAATCATAATCGCAACCTGTTATGTTAACGACATCTTTGGCGTAGTGGGTGGGTGGGTACATGTTTGCGTGTGACTTTCAGTTTGAATTCCGGATTGGTCTCTCTCCGCAAAATGCTTGTATTGCATTACCTACAAATGAATATAGTTATTTTGATCTAAATGTAAGAAATATTCATATCTCTGACATAACAGATTGTTTTTACGATTAAATGCTAAAAAACAGAATAAAATAAATATTTAAGGGGGCTCCCATACAATAAACGTGATTATTTTGCTCGATATTGATAGCAGCGATAGGTAGACGCTTGAAATGTTCACAGAATATTTAGTTACATGGTCAATTCAAACATAAATAATTAAATTACGTAAATAAATTACATAAATAATAATTTAATTACGGGTAGAATCTGGAATGTTGCACCCATCTCTGTGTTTTCTTACGTAAAATATCCTTAATTTTGTATTCTACCTTGTGTGTGTATGTTTGTATGTGCTGTTCTTGTTGTGTCAAATAAATGTATCTTTATCTTTATCTTTAAATTATATAATCAAATATGTAAAAAAATGCCGATTTTATAGTGGAACGGAACCCTTCATGCGCGTGTCTGTCTCACACTTGGCCGGTTTTCTAAGTTTTGCTTTATTAGTGAGAAACCTAAACTGAACTCCACTGATGATGCCGCTGACCCTACTGTAGATGGTGACAGTCCCATTTTTTCGGAACGTCCCTGTCAGCGCGCGGTCTAATGGGACATGTCATGGGGCATGGGCTTTATTTACGGGCTCGATAGCATCTCTGGGACCGGGGTTTTTGGGAAACATCGGTAGGTCAAGTTAGTTATTCGGTGCAGGTACAGTCGAGCCCAGCGTTCACAGAATGAATGCCGTCCCAAAGCTGCTTTATACGAGCAGACTTCTCCCATTGCGCCTAAGTTTTTTGAAGACAAAACTACTCAACGAATCAAGGTGTCTTTTTGCACAGATAAAATTACTCGATCTACAGTAAAATTAGGGTACTGTTCTCTCAAACACTCGGGGAAAGCTAGTACTGGAATAAAACTCTTATCGTCGACTGTAGCTAAGTTACCCACTTTAAAGTATTTTGTTCTCGTATGTACTGTATTGGTTCAGAAGCTAATTCATTAGAACAGCTACTAACACCGCCGTATCTACACTACACCAATGGTTTCATCAGATATCGTCGGTTGCAGGTCCAATTGGGTCAACTGACAAAACACGACTTATCAGTAGAATCATTCATAGTTAATTTTTCATTAGAAATTGAACATAACTTTATACGCATGTGACCTTTTTGCATCTGTTTTGACAGAAAAGCTTATAACTCATTGAATTTTCTGGCTAATATGCATTTTGTCCCTATTAGTCTAACCTTCTTTTGAATATAAATTACAGTTTCACTAATTTTTTTATGCGTAGGGTAGTCACACTATCTTGCAGTAAAATTTAGACATAGAAATTTTCAAATACGCATTTGAATGAGCAGAAAAATCTTAAGAAAAACCTGTATACTCAATTTATTTTACGTGTTTTGTCGGTTACCGCAATTGAACCTGCAACCGACGATTTAAGATAGCAGGCATAAAATACGAAGGTAACGGTATATGAAACTAAGGAGATCCAATAATGTGTTAGAAAGGTGAAATCGATAGAATAATAAGGAATTCTAATAAACATGTAAAATAGGTTGACTCTACATACGAAGAATCTCGATCGAGCATTAAGAAACATTATTTTTTAAATTAACGAAATCTCTTTCGTATGTGTAGAATGTACCGTTCACGTGGTACAGGTTATTTAGAAACTCTACCCAGTTCATTCCACTGGATGCAGCACGGTAGACCTGCTGCCTTCTGCTCTTCAGTGCCATTTCGTATGGTATTTGATTCTTAGGTTTGTATACCCATATTACCCATATGGTTATGGGTTATGTTTAAGGTTAATATTTGTACTATAGTATTTAATATTGGGCATGGCAATAGTAGTGATAATGTAATGGTGAATAAATTGAACTTACTGAATATGACAGTTTCCTTTGAATCATAATTGAAAAAATTCACGTCACATGAAGTAGATTTAAGATCTTTAGTTGTTTTGCTGTAGCAGATCTCTCTTCTCATGTTTCGTAGAAACCAGCTCCCTTGTTATATTTGTTAACTGTGAGTGTTGTCTCCTCGACATCTACTAGAACATTACTTATAAAAATAGTTTAAAGATGGCAATTCCGATAGGATATCGCCAATGGACGTGAAGATAAACTGCCCAATTTGTCAATAATGGTGTAATTGGCACTTAGCTCAAACACGCATTAGTTGCTATTCTATTGCTACTACCTACGAGAACTATAGAATTAGCAATTTGCAATCCATCGTTCAATTTGTTCAATTTGTACACATTAAAGTGGTCCATTCATCCCGCTAGGTAATTACCATCTAATGGAGGCTGGTCACGACACGGGATGGTGGGAATGGATGCATGTGCTGCTCTGATTTATAGGGATGCAGTGGGGATTATGGGAAATGTTCACGGTAAATCATGTTAGGGGAAGGTGTGCAAAGCTTTTTTATCGACGCTTTGAAATCAGTTATTTTTGTTCTGAGTACATGATATTAACTCAGACTTTGCATGTTTTAGTTGAGTTCTTTCAATCTGTTTTAATTTTCATAACATTATTTATTTATTTATTGGAAATCCAGAAGCTTTTATACACAGAGTTACAAATTGCTAGATACCAGTAAGCTTATCGAAGGTTTTCACGGGTAGCTATCAGAATACTAAAATTAAGACTAGTCACTTACCTACACGTATCACATTATGTGTTTTTGACTTATAATATTTTTGATCAATACAATTTTCATCATCATTATCATCGTTGGGGCCAATAAATGGTTTAAGACCGAGATTGATTGATGGGTGGATATAAATTAGGTTTATAAAGTCAGTTGACAAGTTTTATATGGATTAATTTTAAGTCCTGATCCCTGAATGGGCTGTCAAGTCAATGTCTGTATACTTCTCTCCAGTCTCAATACATAATTTTTCCCATGACGGTGTAAATATGCACCGTCACACCAAACGTGCTCTTAACCCTACAAGCATACAAAGAGGATATATTGTTTATCACACCACACCACAACACACCACACGACTTATCACTAAGTTTGTGTTTATTGTGGTCAGAGGGTAGATAGAGCACGGTAGGCGGGTGTGAATTTGACGAATTTTTACGATATATTTAGGATAAGGTGGAAATGTATGTTTACTTAAAATGATTGGTAAAAAGTTTTTGTTATTAACTCGAAGAAATCTTATTCTTGATATTAACCTTACGATGAGGTACCAAGTTTGCATAGGTGATAAAAAGGTTTGCGCCTTGTGTCATCTAATTTTTGATACTTGTATTCGCATAACCAGAGCGTTCAATTCACTTGTACAAAAGTTTAATAAAACCAGTGCCAGTATGATTTTACTAAGCTTTATGATGAATTTCCATAAAAAAGAAAGTAAGTAAGCTAACCTAGCTATACATACCAGGGTAGCATGGGTGGCGAGGAGTAGTGTGCCCTGTCTCATCCAATTGTACCGCAATTAGTCAAACGCCACCCTCGATACACACGCGCTTTCATCTCGGCTGAGGGCGCTTTGAATCCCGATTCGGAAAGCTATTTGTGCTCGGTATTATAACTCTTGAAAAGCTTTCTTTGATCAATTGGATTGAAAAGTAAATCAATGTGTAGTTCAGAGAGTAAAGAAAACTCTACAGATAAAAATATAATTGCTCTGTACATATCAAAATCAACAGCTTATCAAGACAAAACATTAAAAAAGTATTTTTCCTTCTTGTTTTTTGTAGTTTACCTTACAAAACAACTCTACCTATGACCCAATAAATAGAAGTCAAATATGAAAACAACCGAACAAACCGAACTACCTTGCTATTATTTATCTTTACCTATTTTTGCACTTATAAGTACGTACTTTGAATCAAAAAGAGCACATCCAATAACCCTTGTTAAGGGTGTAAGGTTACCGATGAGCGCGGAGGCGGTTGGGGTACTATGTTGATACTCGAGTAATGAGCTTACGGGGGGAGTGGAGAAACTATTACTGCAAATTGGACTGGGGGTTGTTTTTCTTTTTATATTATTTGAAACTAGCCTTTGCCCGCAGTTTAGATATTGTGGCATTTGAACGAAACGTACGTATGAAGAATAATGAATGAGTTTTCGTAATCGGACTAGCTGATTTACACATTTTTCGTACAGACAAACTTACAAACCTACTATACCTCTATATAGTAGTGCGTATATACTAGCTAACTTCGATGTAGAATGTTTGAAAACAAACCGCTGGTGGCTTGGCTAGTGTAAAGGTAAGAGTACCTACTTCTGATAGTTTAAATTTAAACAAGAAGCGTTGGTTTAGTTCAAAGATTATGGTGAAGTCGGGCGACCTAAGTCTGCTCCACTGACGAGGTTATACATTACCTATACATTAGCCATTCTCAGAGTTCAATGTCTGTAAACAACTCTAAAAACAAAGTTCGAAAATTTGTAGATGAAAAATTATTTTTTTGGCTTGATGGATTGTCAGCTTTGTGCTTTGTAGGAAAGAGGAAGTGTTGTAAATTCTGTCACTAAATCTACAACAAAAAATATCTTAAGGTAATTTTTGGGAGCAATGTTTATAAACATTGTATATTCAGTTTAGTCACAGTATGTAATCTTCCTACGCAAGAGCAACTTAGAAAAGTTTGAAATCAACAGAAAAATATACTGGACACTTTTAATCTATCACATGTTTTGTTCTCAACGCCCGAGGGCACGGCGCGGCAGAATTGGCACACTCTGATTGATTACTCTCAGATTTGGTAGAGTATTGTGTAGCGCTGTGGGGTGCCGTTCTATGCATTGTCCTTACTTTCTGTCGTGTCTTATTACATTATAGTGGTACTTAGAACCCTTCTGAACCAAATTAATACTATTGTTTTTTAAATTAAAACTGTAGTTTTACTTGGTAATTGAAAACGGACAAACTGTTAGGGTAACGTAACAGTAACTACAGGGTCACTCCTATTGAATTAAAGAATCCTGTTGAATTAAAGAGTAACAAGAAATGTGTCTTGGTCTGAGGAAAGGAACAGGAATGACAAATACCTATATAAAAAGGATTCAATAGTTGTAAAATTTGTCTTGACTTAAAAAATTACGTTATCGGTAGGTATCAATAAAGCTTTGTCTTGATAGAGAATCGAGTCAGTGACACCTCGTAAGCGTCCGCTTGTTAACATTAAAACAAAATGGCGTCCCAACTGATTTACACAATTATTGTGAGTGTAAATAACGAATAACGAACGGTTTACGGCCTGTCCCGCGTTTACGAGGACACTAACTGTTTTATTTGTGTTTCAACGCACCTTTATCGGGGCTTTTGTTTATTTTAATGTTTCACTAGCGACCCGCCACGACTTGGCTCAGAAGTATGACTTTATCAATGTAATATAATAATAATCACCCTCCTTTGCAAGAGAGCTAGTTACATATAATATTAGGTTAGGTTAGCGTCTTCGGACTGTATTTTAACTAAATACTAAAATACAATAACTTCGCCAAGACAAAACATTTTGTAAATTCTGAAAAACTGCTTTAGGTAGGGCACAAAAGTTTTATTTACTTAAATTTGTGTAGGTGTATAGTCTCGCGATTATTGTTGTTTCTTTAAGTGTCGATTCTCTGAGCGCTGACTGAGATATCTGAATTATTACATATTACTTTAAGATTCTCTATTATGATATCTATATTAAAAGCCTCGTTCTGTTGGTTCCAGGTGCTTAAGTACTGCGAGCACCTGCACGGCAAGTGGTACTTCAGCGAGATCCGCGCCATCTTCTCCAGAAGGTACCTGCTGCAAAATGTGGCGATCGAGATGTTCCTGGCTAGCAGAAGTAAGTGAATTCTTATGTACTACTTACCTCTACCTTTACTTATTTTTTATGCTCACTGATCTATAATATCAAACCTGCACTATCCCTAAATGAACGATCACTACTTTTGTGTCATCCTGTGTAGGAATAAAATGAACGAATAAATATTATACCTAGATTTAAATATCCAAACAGTGTGCAATAAATATAAACTTAGAAATATAGAATAACTCGCGTGCATCCGATATACGAACGCTATACCAACTCTACCCGAGGATTTGTGAAAAACTATTTTTATCTGGTTTCCAGCATCCATATTCTTCGCGCTCCCGGACCAGAACACCGTCAAGAAAGTCATCAAAGCGCTGCCGAGGGTCGGAGTCGGCATCAAGTATGGCATCCCGCAGACCAGGTCAGTCACTATTCAATAAGAAGACTTCAAAGTTATCCTCAAATCACCCACTACCTCGAATTACTGAACTTACTAGGTATACCATAGCCCACTAAGAATTTAGGGACAGGGCCAAAAAATTAACATCAGAGAAAATAATATGGAAAATATGATACCTAATCAAAAATTTCAGACCAGGGCCCATTATTATATTATATATACCTCAAATCAACTCTTCAAACTACTAAATAGTTAACTTTGAAATTTATATATGGTAAAGTTCAGGACATGGTGTTTTCGAAACATAATAATCGATAGTACTCATGAAAAACACCATTCCAGAAAAATTTTACGATAGAAAAAATCGCAAAGTTATCTCAAAATTTATACTAAAACCTTAATTTCTCAATAAAACAAAAGTTAAGATCTTGGCAATAAGCATGGTAATATAACTAAGTATTTAGAACATTTTAAATGTTTCGGTTTTTTCAAATAATGGCCTAATTAATAGATAATAATTGATTTTTGGGCTTGCGTTGCTATGTCCTGTGTTCCTATGAACGCGAAATCCATTTAAAAAATAATGTAGCTTGTATAGGCCCTTTATTGTATAAGATCTACCAACAAAGGTATAATAATGGCAGGTATAAACATAATTATTTCAATGTCTACTAACTCAAAATTAAATGCCCTCTGTGAATATGGAGGCGAACTAAAATACTCACAAGCGAACCTCGACCAAACAATCTACTACGATCATTATTGTAAACCCGCACTACTCAGTACTAAGATATTTTGATAGATGGCGTTGGTAGAGAGATTTTGTTAAATCAAATTGCAAACCTTCTTAACTCAGTAAAACGAGTACTTAATTTAATTACTGTGATTGATGAATCCGATTAATAGTAGTAATTAATTTATAAATAGTAGGTTCTAAAACTACTAACGTTAACGAATTTTCGGAGAACTAATAAAACGATATTTTATTTTTCGTTTAACACATTATTTTAATCAAACTTTTAAATCACAGCATACTTTAATCATAACAAAATTATTTAAGTTTTAAGTAAATTATGAACATACAAAGTCCACCCTGTAATAATTTACATTGCTTATTTCTCGTTGAATAAAAATATTGATAAAAAAATATTATAATAACAGCACGTTTGTATAAAAATATTATCTCTGTAAAATTCTACTTACTTAACTTAGTCTAAGTAATCGTCACCTTTAAACACATTATTCTATGGAATGCATTATCTGTAGCACTAACTATAATACTGGTCACAAAATTCATACTTTTAACATTATTAAATTCATCCTTAACCTACCAGGCAAACATAAGATGATAGGTGCTCAATAAATACAACTTAGATATTTCTACTTGGTGACCATAAAACATGAACTCTTTGTAAAAATTATAAGGAATCATCACCATTTTGTTGCGGGCTCGCTAAGCTCGCTTTCACAACCCAATCAAAAAGTACCAGGGAAGCATGAGTTGCCAGAAGTTCAGTTCTTTTCCTGCATCCAAGGCAAGTCTTTCTTTTCTAACGACACGGCCGCTCCTGCGCTATGCCTTCTATGTACTGGTTTGCCTTCCATACTACTTTCCTTCTCTTTAGTATATCCCACTTCTGGATCCTTTTCTTTATCCTTATCTTCAAATTGTTTCATGATTTCCGTCAGAGTCTTGCCTTTCGTCTCAGGTAGGAAGAACAGACAATACGCTGCCCCTAGTAAGGCGAATATTCCGAAAAGGTACAAAGTACCGTTGCTCGTTAGAAGATTCTCCATTTGGGGGTAAGTTTTGATGTTGAAGAAGATTAGAACATAAGCGCAACATGATGTGACTCCGGACATGACGCCTCTAATATCTTGAGGGTATAACTCTCCTGACATGATCCAGGGCAGTTGTAGGAATCCGACCATACTGAACGAAACGTGTAGTAAAACACAAGCCAGTTTCACTAACGGTGGCCCGTTCAGAGTGTCGCAAACAGCCGCTCCAAGCATTGTGATGCCGAGTAGTAGACCTGACACAGCAGCTAAGGTCTTTCTTCTAAAGCTGTTGATAAGACAAGCTCCCACTGCACCCATGAAAACTCTCACTCCACCAACGATGATCGAAGCTGTGAACTCATTCACGCTGGTACCAACAGACTTGAAAAAATCTACAGCGTAATACAAAATCACATAGATCCCCGACATTTCTTGAAATATGAAGAAAACAATCAACAAAACGAACGGCTTCAGTACATTCCCTCGGCTTAAAAGCCCTACCTTTTGCTTCAACGTCATGTTTTCTCCGATCTTTCTATCCTTCGTGAATTCGACCAGCTCCTGTTGCGCTGTGCTGTTGTTCTGCCTGAGCCAGAACATGGCACTATACGCTTCCTTCATCTGTCCTTTCGAGGCTAGCCAGAGCGGAGATTCAGGGACGAAGTACATAAGGAAAGGGGTGAGAAGAGAAACTCCTGCGCAAATAGCAGCCACTTTCCTCCAGTGAACGAAGGCTCCCAAGGAGTAGACTATGAATATACCTGTTGAAACGAGGCCAGGACCTAATGCACTGAGGACCCCGCGCTTGTCGGGGGTCGTTATCTCTGCTACGTAGATGTAGGATACTGTTGACATTCCTGGAAGGATAAAACACTGGTGAAGTCATTGGTCTTGTTAAATCTAGATTTATTAGTGGATTTTATTTATTTACCAAATAAATGAGTGTAGTGGAGACCAACATTTAATCAATTTTTTTAATCTTATCTGTAATACTGTGCATTGATTATCTATCGCGTCAAGATCTACTTTGTCCAATGTGTCATGAACCTGTGATGTGTATCTAGCGGGTTTCAGGACCTACTTTGTTATGGGGGATGTGTCAAGAGGTTCTGCGTCTTGGATGTCGTGATAGACTGGCAATTTGATCACTACATTTTACACACAATAGTTTGCGCTAAACACTTTCTGCCACTACTAGGTTCACGTTTAACTTATCTTGCGCTATAGTAACTTACCGATAGTAAATCCGGTGATGAACCGTCCAACGCACAGAAACACGTAGCTCTCCGAGAATGCTATGACCAGCCAGCCAATCAGGTTGGGGAGTACGATGGACTGCAGCATCAACCGTCTACCCACTGCGTCCACCATCATGCCTCCGAGTAATGCTCCAATGGGGTTGGAGATTACGCCTAGGCTTGCTGGAATAAGAAATACGAGATTAAAATCTTCCTACTTGCAAATTTTATCAAAACAATGCAAACTTGTTCTTTTGAAAGGCTGAGATCCTTTCTTTTCTAACCAGAACTTGGCTGATTGGAAGCGCTTCCGGTGAGAAAGGGGTATTGACTAAAACCAACGAATTATGAACTATATAACATAACTATAACTATATTACCCTTAAAGTTTGCGCCTTATGCTCACATCACCCTATTTTTTTTTATCTTATCTATGACGTGTGTCTGTCTAGGCAGAACACGAAATGCAATCCACCATAGATTCTTTGTAAATAGGTAACGAAACGCATGCAACAACAATATTTAGGTAATCTCTGCAGATATAAATATTACTGTTTATTTAACCTCCACCGTGCCTAATTATCTACCTCCGTTCAACTATCGTTCTTACAGAAAAATCACTTCATCGAAATTAATACGTTATCAGCAGGTACGTATACTAAAAAAAAGAAAATAATTGAAATGACCGTTTTTTCCCCATTATTTTTTATCGCATATAACATAACATTAATGGTAGTAATCTAACTTTCAATATCTGTTCTTAAAAACCAGCCTGTTTTATGGATTTATTTATATTAACTTTTTTTGTGTTCATTTTTTTGGGTTCATCTTTTGTTTATTTCGGTGTGTGCTCATTTTTATTATTTTTTCTGTGTTTCCGTCCGTATTTATTTTATTTTCTCTATACATTTTACCTACTGAGTGCGTATTTTCTTTATGTACTGTACACATATTGTAACGCATAAGTTTGTAATGAAACTGTAATGCTTCCTTACATTAATATTTGTTACATCATTCATATATGATAAATAAACTATTGGTGGATGTAGAATAGATAACTTACAAAACAGCCAACCTCAAACTAGTGCAAATTTTAAGTATTACACAATAAAAAGGTAACAGCTGTTTGTCCTTTAAATCCTTTTATCATCACATCGTCGTCAGTTGGGGAGCGCGTGGCGTGCGTGCCAACGGACCCATCACGCGGCTTCCGTTCTACCCTTATCATCGAGAACTGTACAGACAAGATAACGTGGAAGACGAGGTAAACAAGCAGAAATACGGGATAGATCCGTGTGTAGTCTGCATTACGCACAGTTTTGACCAACTAATCTATGTTTTGCGGCATCAAAGGTTAATCAATAATAAACATTTCAAACACAGTGTTGCCTAACCCCGAACCAGCAAAAGCCGTATATATTTTCGCTTTCCCAGTGCGAGTGCACTATAAAGCAAAAAAGCTAAGCCGTAGATATCTAATGTTTTTAAACAGGGTCTTTTAAAATTCCTAGAGTAGGGCTCTAGAAACCTATAAATTGTTTAGGAAGACTTCCGTATTTGTATTTCTGAAGGTTATTTGGTAGGTTCTGTGGTTTACTAATAGCGATAAGTTGTTTTGGAATTATGAGTTTGTTTATCACTTCCTTCCGTACTTATGATTTTGGAAAAATAGTTAATCTCTTGTCTATATGAAATTTACATACGTGATGTGTTTACTGTTAATGTTCAAGTATTTTATGTTTTAGCTGTGCTACTTCTGTTCGTTCCACATTTTGCTTATCTGAGATATCTGCCAGCTATATATATTTTACTTGTTGTATTTGACAGCTGGTAGCTCTTAACTATATACAAACATTCGCTCCATACAGCCATATCTTGTTTGTGCACATTATATGCACACTTGATATCAGACTTTCTAACGTGGTGAAATAGTTTTCTCAGCATAGTTATTCTTAATGTAGTAAAATTTTAGAGTTCGGCTTAAATTTCAAGAACCTTAGAAGACATGGAACGATTTATTAGATAGGTAAAGTTTTTGTAGATAATTTGGGTGAGTTTTAGATGATACGCAGAGAAATTTTCAGCCAGACAGACAATACAGAAATTTACGTCTAAAATTTTGACAATTTTCTGAATTTGTGAAGCTAGAAGCAATTTACTTTTTACTCTATGTACTTGATCACTTTTAAGTAGCAACGTTTTGTTGATGTCACAGTTAACGAGTGCATCTTGACTATTAAAATAATGGAGCAATTTTAACTTCCTGTCCTATGACAATCTTAAAAAGCTACTGGTTTCGCTAATATCTGTCTAAAACAAATGTTTTTCTCGACAACATCATTTTTCCAGAACTTGTTTGTATTTTAAGATAGTCAGACCGCTTGAGCTAATATTAATCTACCAATATGTATGTAGTATGTACATATATGGAGATGTCTATATAGCTGCTTGTCTACTTGAAATTCCTCTGGTAGGTATATTGACCTGAAATCGCGTTCTTTTGTCCGGCCTGGCACTGATTCAGGAACAAAAATAGACTGTTTACGCACTGTTTACGGATCATATTCCGTTCATGACGATGTTTTCACAAAGTAGATCTCTATTTTCCCAGCAGTTGCCTGATCCTCTTTTATGAACGGATAAATACTTTGAAATATTGAATATACATGGGCAATCATCATCATTATAGGCCCGTATCTTATCTTCCCTGCTGGGTATAAGCAAGGAAGGTTGGTATAGGCCTCCAAACTGTGCGATGCTGACATTGATCAAATGGGTATTGTTGGCAAGCTTTAAAATAAGAATCTTCTAGTATTGCTTTAACTTCATATTATAATCGTATTTATAAATAAATCATCATAGACATACATACCTACAATCAACCACAAAGCACAGAAGTAGTATAAGACCCTGGTACTCACCAATCCATGAGGTTTGTTCATACGACACCATGGGGTATTCGTGCGTGTACTGGGGCAGCAGAACTGCGGAGAAGCCTTGGCAGAACCCCACGGAGATGTTGATCGACTGCGCCGCCAGGGCTGCCAGTACCTGGAATTTATGAGCGCCTGGTAATAATAAATTTTTGTCAAAGCTGAATCACGTAAAAAGAAAAGAAAAGAAAAAGAATTTTAAAAAATATCGTCTGTTTCTTTTAATTTGATTTGACTAGATAAAAACGAAAGGCAAACAAAATTTAATATTGTCCACAAATGTTTAAAGCTATCAAAGGTTGTTTGGCAGGAATCGCTCTTAATAAAAGGGCCACCTATTACTTTTATGATTTTAAAGATGTTATAAGATTACTACTTAGTTATACGAAGAAGAATCGGGGGAGGACTTTGCATACTAGTGGGTCGTGTCGGGTAAAATTGCAGTGTAAAAGTTGGTCTGGTACAGGGTTCAGCGTTCTAAACAGCCCCATCACTCGCTAGTAAAACCAAAGCAACTATCAAATGCGTTGCATTTGGTGTAGCTATAAACATCCCATGATTACATTTTATAATATATGTACCTCTAGATTAAAGAGTACCAACTTCCGGTGTTTAGTGTGAACTGCTATTCCATACAATTTCGCGCCTTCAGAACCGCCAATGAGTTCAGTGGCTTTTCATTGTCATGGGTATAAAAAAACGTTCAATTTAACGACCTATACATACATTCATGCTTACTAATAATTTTAAAAATATATAATACACAAAATATGGTATTGTTGTCTTTGTGGATGAGGTTTATTGTCGAAAACGTGTCGCACCAAATGCAAGAATGTAGCTGTTAAAATCGTAACATTGTTCATCTGTTTTATTTAAAGGTGATAATTATATAAATATAAAGTATTCTCTATCTATCTATTTATCTCTATCTATCTATGGTTGACAAAGCATATCCTACATTCTAGAACTGTGTATAGGCCAAAGTCGAGCGTTCAAAGTAGTGATTAACTCTGGGTACATTCTCTGGTACAAGGAGCCGACTGTCATCTAAAAGCCGTCAATCAAGGCTGGTAGGGCTATCATCTTCACTGAACGCACGTGTAGTTCCGGAGTTTTTCCACATCGCCACGTGTTTATAGTCACTGTGCTCTGCGTGGTCACTGTGATTAGGGTGCCTGCAGATGGGATACTGCTGGACATTATGATGTTCGGCGAATTACAGCCACGGCGCGGTGGCTAGTCTCAACAGATAGAAACAAGGAAGGAACGTAAGAAAAATAATTTACGTTAGCCTCCTTGAAGGGTTTTGAATGACCATGATTCAATGACCAATTTGTGAATGAAAAAAAAATGAAAATAAACGAATTGTTTATGGATCTTTTTAGCTCTTTAAGCTTATTAACCAATAAGATAAGAAGGATAGTGAGACAAATATTAATAAATAAATAATGCCTGATAATCCACACAGCATCACCTAGCCCCAAAGTAAGCAGAACTGCTACCATTTTATGTTTTTACAAACCAGAAATAAAAGTGCATTCCTTCCTTTAGACTCTACAGGACTCTTGGACGCGTCAGATATTACAAATTTTATAAGTAGTATTTTTAGTTTACATCAATCTTTAATTTAAATTATTGACTGCATTTCAAATGTATAAAAGTCCTAACTGAAAACCTGAAAACTCTGTAAGTGATCGTTACAGCGTGTAACATGTTGTCTCATGTAACAACTAACTTGGAAGTAATTTAATACCATTAGAAGCATATCTTCAAATTACTAGTTGCAGCGGTGGAAGTTCCATGTTCTTTCTTAATGCTACTTTTCCACTCCATCAACATCATCACTCGCAGCTTGACCATATCTTTGCAATTGGTTATTATCCGATTGACTTTTTTTATATTCAATGTTATTTTTCGGGCGAGAGTATAAATTTACGATGGAATTATCTGATGAGAGGCATCGTTGTTTCAAATTTCTTAATATTATTTTTTAGAAATTTTGCCGGAGGAGGTTGCTGAACGCGACCAGAAGACTCAACTTAATTTGGGTGTTTATTAATTTATTGTTTAAATTTCTCTTAGAATCAAAACTACAAAACCTGCGAGAGTCTTCTAAACTTTAACTTCCTGAGTGATGCAATATAATGGAACATTTCTTCATTCATGTTAGTAACATTTGAATACTAACCAGGTAATAATAATGTGAGTACCCACCCACTAGCTGTACCAACATAGTTTTATAAAGTTGATTGACAACAGATAGTCTTGTCCAATTAGTATTTGATTCCTGGTCTATTATGATATCCTATCCAACTTGCAATGGTTTTATAAGCACAATTCGAAGATCAGTTTGATTTTTCAGAAACGGGACCGGAAATGACAATCTACTTAAACTATAAAAATACCTTCTACGATATTTTAAACCGACAAAAGAAAGAACCAAGTGGAAATGTTTTTCAAATTTATGAAAATTCTTTCCCTATTGTAAGGAGAATAATTCCGAGGAGCTCCCATAAAAAAATTGCTATTTGTTCAACAAGTGGGCAAAACGATTTTTTGTTGAACATGCCTATATTAAATTCCAAGCTAGCGAAGCAGTCGAGATGAGAGCTACGAGCGTAGCGAGCGGCTCTAAACAATGCTGAGCTAGCGAGGGATTAAAAAGGCACGAAACAAAAAACATTTTCTCGAGTTAAACATACAACTTTACACCATGACTAGCGTTGGCAACATGGTTGAATGTCACAAACTCATTTATCACCGTTTTTGAGCGGCAGTGGTGAAAAATATACTTATTCCCTTATTATTTAGTATTTGTTCCAAAAAAATTAAAAAAAAACAATATAAATAGTAAGAAATTCTAAGTCGGTTTTTAATTGTTCAAAGCAGTCAAATTATTTTACTCAAAACAGCGCATATAACCCGTAGAAATTCCCTTAAATTCTTTCGTTAAACAATACCTTTGTGTATGTATGTTTTCTAATCTTGTTTCTGGAGACGTTTAATGAAAACAATGATCTTCCTGTCTCACGGCGCGGCGGAAGGATGTTTTGAAACTAACGTGCAAGTTTTAAGTCTCATTGTCTTTTAATATTTAATCCGGTGTGACATTTTACCTGTTGAAGTGGCTGTGACTTTTATGTATTGTTTTCATCTGGTCAAGAAGATACCTATTGTTTTATTCGAACTAGCTATAAGGTTTCTTTTACACTACTCAATGAACAAGAAATCCAAAGAGATTGTAGTAAATGGCTTATTAAAATAAGATTATGGTTAACTTGTGGAAATTCTTTTTAAAATTAAGTCTAAGTGCTTATTTTATAAGAATTAAGAAATAATGGTATGGTGAATATTCACATATAAGTTACCACAAATATGTATAAATTTCAATGAAACTTACAGTGTTGCACTTTACATCGGGTGACACCTGTTGAGGAGCACGCATTCCCACAAATATTTTTGGATGGTATATCGTTGCGAATCTTTTTATCTGTATAGATTGGTTTACAGACCAGAATGCAATAATGATGCCGAATTCTTATATTAAACTAAAGTCTTGTTTTCTCTGGTCTTCGTTTTTAAAGATCGTTGAATATGAGAGTCAAAATTATACTGCCGACGTTTTTATGTATTTAATTTTTAGACGTATTACTTTTCACGAAAGTTCCCAGCAGTGGGACAGTGGGAACAGTTCAGGAGATGAACACAAACTGTCGTATGTATGTGAATGAAGTCATTTATAATTAGCGGCATTGATAAGGGATATAGGGGTGCTGGAAAAGCCAATTAATGGTTCATTCGCTGATGATACATTTTTGCGTTTTCTAAAATATCAGGTTTTTCTCAATTTTATTTGTGAGTAATTCTTTTCTATGCTTTTACCTTCCTTTTTTATAGCGAAAGCATCTGTATAGTTTTTGTTATGGCCGTTAAAAAATATTATTTGACTGGTAGGCTAACCTTAATGTTCAAAATAAAACGGGTAACTACTTTACGTGCCCACGTGCCCTAAGGGTTCATTAAGGTATTCACTGCCCAGCTACTGCGGAAATAAGAAGCGCTGCTGTGCGGTTCTCCAACACGTGCAATAACTTTTCGGCCATTTCCAGCAGCCTTAGCAGATACAATGACTGTAGCGGTGAACGTAAAGCCTAAAGAACATATCAGCGTCGTTTATTTAGGTTCTAGCTAGTGACTGGAATTGCATGACAGTTCTGGTAAACAGTATGCTTCTACGTCTTAGTAATAAAAGTCGGTATAGATGTTGGTACAAGAAAAGTAAGTAGGGATTCACACACGTGTAAACAACTTTCCCGACACTTCCAGCAGCCATAGGCGGTACTGTAGCGGTGAACGTAAGGCCACTGACATGTCAGCGTTGTTTATCTAGGTTCTAGTGCCTGGCATTGTGTGGCCGTTCTAGTAAACAATCTGATTCTAGGTCATTGTTATTGTAGTCTCCATAGATGTCGAAATGTGAATGTTAGGGTAGGCCTGTTTGTTTATGTTATGCTTATGACGCTTCCAGGTGCGTTGTGTGATATGTGTAAATATTCCTTGTTTTGAATGGAAAGTGTAAATTTACTCGTACGTACGATAAATTACATAATTATCGGCTCTTTTGACGCGCTCTGGGGCATTGTTTTGTTATTAGTATACGTAATGATCATTGTCAAATAAAAAGTGGTCGCAACTGAAAAAGTAACAGCAGTCGACCAACATAAAACAAACAAAAACAGGTTTATTATATTGTATTAATGAATTTTATTTTAAAATCGTTAAAAATTGCTAAAAATAAACAAATGTATAATAAATAGTCTTTATTCAGAAAGAAAATAGAAATCAAATATTAAATTTAAATTAAAACTAGTATTTACTATAGAAACAGTTAAGCTATCTGCAAACTGTTGCAAACAATCTACAAATTTATTATTTATGTACTCTAAAGTAAAACCTAATATCTCTACGTACTTATAATTTCAATAGAAACCTACAAACGCCGGAAACGAACTGCGGAAAGAACGGTTGTCTATTAAGAGCGTGTGCTACTTGTACCAGGCAAATATAAATCGCAAGGATATGCAACATTTTATTAATAAACAACTTTTAACATAATTCAAATGCGCATATGGTATAGATTTGCATTAATTCAATCATTATCAAACAGTGATCCTTATTCGAATGAAAATAAGGTGAATTCAGTCGAAGCTAATTATTGAAACGGTTGAACAGATCTCGATTATCCTTGACCGTGGCGTGCAAATCTCTGCCTTCACGATTTGTTTACATCTTGTTGATTTATGCGGGCCTGGTATTTATGGGCTGAAACTAGTGCTTTTAGTGCCAATGCCAAGCTGATATAGACCTAGCGTATTTGCGCAATGCAAATTCTATATAGGAAGAATTCTGAAGTGTACTGATCAAAGCCGAAGAAATAAAAGTAAATTTCAGTCGGTCTTCAAAATATACCTACGGAAAAGAGTACCTCTAGTATCTTAATCACATTATTTGAAATTCGCATAATTATCAACAGCGTTGTATATATTATTTTATAAATTGATCACCAACATACTCGTAGTTGTAAGTACATCGACAAACCTTAAGTTACATTGATCAAATTTTCACTCTACGCTCGTAAAACGCACTTATTACGTCATGTATCTCTGACCAATAGTGAGTGGTTATAGTTAGCTGAAAAAGTGAAAGCTTACCAAATTCAACCTCAAAAACAAAAACCAAAAAAAGGTTTAACCAAAACTCAAAAAGAATGAGATCTCTTAGTTCTAGTGTCCTTGATCAACATATCCATACATATTTTGAGGTTGATAATCTACTATTGTGTCATTCTGAACATCCATTTTAATCTTCGGCTAATGTCACAGCGGAAGTAGGTACATCATTAAATAATTTTAAAAATAGCAATTTTAATTTGGTTCTAAAATTAAATATTATGTACAAGAAATAGGTAAACCATTCATAACAACATAGAATAAACAACAATAACAAGAACTCAGTCATATTTTTTCCGTACTTAATACTTAGTTAGGCAAAAACAAAAGCTCTTTCACGCCGAGGAGTTTTAATAGATTTATGTTAATTAGTTAGTTGTTATGTAATAGAAGACTCTAGAAACAGTTTCGCGAGCGAATATGTAAAATGCATATGTGAACGTACTCCTAATGTGACCTTCAAAAGTTTGAATTTGTTGCAACACTATTGCGAAATTTAAAATGAATGTATTATTTTTGAATGGATTTACCTATTCATTAACCTACCTAAATATTTTATTTGATTGCGACTTCGGTGCTGGGTACGTTATCTACGATCTGCTAAAATGCGCCGAATAAAAAAGCTTTGAGACAAATAAATTACGTCAAAATTGATGACCGCCTTATAAGGGGACAAATGAAACATCTCTTTGTATGAACTCTTTGTTTTTGTCCAACTTGGGGAGTGAAGGTTACTTCCTGATTGCGGATTTAGCTGGACTTTATTTTAATGTAGCAAAAGTTTTATGTCTTAGACCAATGTTTGACGCAGAGGCGGTTTTTTTATGCGGATATACCTACGTCTAGGATCCGGAAGCTACATACATCTAGGCTAGACTGTGTAAAGAACAAAGATTGCTTTTATTTTTATGCAATATGCTGTACTTGAACTTGAGTTTGTATTACTGTTCAGCGCCTTACGCTAGGCAAAGGCCTTTCCATTCTCCTAATATTGGATGAGTTGAGTTACCTTATTTAGCCTTATGAAATCGTACTTCATATGCATAAATTAATTCATAAAAAGGTTTTTCCGTAAATAACGTAGGTTAGATATGTTACGCGTATCATGTAACGAATCCTCTGAAATAATTACATACCTACACTAATAAACCACGAGATGTAGCTACTGACGTACACACATGTTAATGCTGGTTAAAGTTTAAAAAAACTCGTAGTATAACGTATCGGGTAATTGAATTACATTAGTATAATCCGACACGGTGCGGCGCAGTGCAAAGAACAACCATTTATTATTAAAAACAAATAAAATCCAAAAACCATTTCTTACAATAGCGGAAGCTTTTCGATCTTGATACGAGTGGTATCTATCGACTGTAAACTTTAACGTTGAATACACGATTAAATATAGTAAATTTCTGTCTATTCTTCAACTATTCTCTCTATACAAAATCTTGTTTTTCGTGACTACGAATAGAGCCTAGAACTTTCTAGGCTATGTATCATACAAACCAATAGGCCATTATGTCTAATCCAGCAGCCCGCGTGGTCCCATGTGGTTCATGTGGTTCTTCTATGTCTCAGATGTTTGTGTAAAAACTATTGCATAACAATGTAGTGAGTGGCATTGAGCGCGTCCGAAGTCGGTTCAAGTTCAATACCGCATGTTCACCTCACAATACACTAGTATTTTGCCGGTTGTTGCTATTTAGCCGGCGTTTTTGTCGGCGCTATTTAACCGGAGCTCTGATTACCGGATGTTGCTATTTCACCGTCATTATCGAGTAACTGTGTTTTCTTTCAAAATTGTTTGAAACCAGAAATAGGATGTTTTCTTTGGGCTAGAAATTCGTACAAAAATGACTGTAATTGAAGATGCTTGTGTTATCGTTTGAACTCCAGAGGGTGTGGTGTGGTGTACCTTTATTGCCTTTCCAGCAGATGTAACGCGTTAAATCCACAAAAAAATAAAGTGCCTGATTTTCTTAGCTCGTATCTCGACTCTCATCTTCTTTGGTTTAAAGAGAGCTAAGCATAAGAGCGTAAGAGCATAAGAGCCATTACCATTTTCATTAAGAACATGTCAAGTAGTGGCACTTGACATGTTCTTAATGAAAATGGTAATGGGCAATCAATGTATGAATAATATATGTATGACCTTGGAACTCCTACGGTAGGTACCAGGTTCCTGTTACCTAAATGTAGGTACATTGGTTTGTACCGTCAACTCTATTCTGTAGCTCTAATTGTTAACTTGTGAAAAGCAAAATGTGTTGTTATCTCAGGGAACAGTTAGCATCGCCGCACCCGTGATCAATCTCAATTCATACATCTCAGTTAATTAATTTATCTGCTCTGCGTAAAATCTGAAGCACATTTCATTCAATGCTAATTTGATCAAATTAGTATTTGAACTAGATTAAATTTAGATATAATTAGATAGTAATGTAGAAAAAGGTACTTGGCTTATGCCTGCGACTGCACGCGCTCTTCAAGAAGCCGGGTATGTCCGTCCCCTGGATATTGTGCGTCCGGCCGCTTTGGCCGCTTAAGAGTAACAGACCGACAGACAGATAAACAGACAGAGTTACTTTCGCATGTATAATATTACTATGGATTGTACCATAGACAAATTTTTTTTTGTTTGTCTATATCATACTGACCTAAGACCATTGAAATTACAGAGCATCAACATCTTTGGCAGTGAATATGTAAGACTCTGTCATTGCACATAATGACAACGGTTTACTGTTCTATTGTGGGACTCAATCGCGTGGATTTCGGTCATTTACCGGGTCAAAACCACTTTGCAGTGGTTCTCAGGAGTTTTTATTGGTTTCAAAAATAAAAATACTCAACCTAATTATGCGACAGTGCGTCAGCCAAGATTGGAAATATTCTTATTTGCGTCATGGAATGCTGTCGATTTTATTTTTAACATTATCCTTACATTTTGTTCTAAAATTAAACACACCCCAATTCTTAATGTCGTGAATTCCCCACCCAATATTATATGTATATCTTGTCATACGATTTCAGGAATTGATTGGGATTAAAACGTTTTCAGACTTTATATTTTTTTCACGAGTCCATAAATAGACTGCTGCTAATTATGTACCTAACTAATTTACATTTTAAAAGCAATATAAGATTGTATAATAGAAGACACAAAATGGGATTTTTTGTTAATGATTTATTGTTTAGATTTGACCCTGACCTGGTAAATATTAAATTGACATTTTTAACCAGAAATATATTCTTAATATGTAGGTACTTACATTGAAGTATTATTTATTTCTTTATTAATTCAAACTACAAATATTTGTTCTGTTTACGTACTTAATGTTGACCTGGTAATATGCACCATTTTAGATTACCTGATTTTAGAGTATCGAAGAGTTGCCGACGTGGTCCTGTACAGCATTGTTAAAATTCCAGCTACCACTAAAAGACCTACTAAAAGAGCTACCGACTTTGTCTGTCAACTTATTTTAGAAGGTCTGTCGAAGTTCTTTGAGCTGGGGCCAAACCAGCGCAATATTAAGTTCGTTCGCGTAAAAAAATCACGTAAAAAAAACCTGTTTCTAACTCAAAAATTACGCAAAAACGACAGAAATTTAAATAATGTGAGTATTAGGGACGTACCATGTACATGTCTCCATAGCGGCAGACCTTCCAGAAGCCTTTGATGCTGGCCAGCATGGTGGAGCGCCGCTGGCCCCAGCCGCCGCGCGCGCCGACCGCGCCCCTACAACAAACAAACAACACAACGTTCATTTTATTTACAATACATAGGCAAGAGACTTCACAGTCTTCGCGCCAGGAATTCCTTTAACACAAAAAAGGAATTTAGCACAAAGTATTTTTTTTAATTAAATTGAAACCGTTTTGGAATCCTTTAATTTTACACTGTTTCAAGTTTTGCGCCTTAAAAACAAATTCCACGGAAATTTGATTTTAATGAGGACACATCGAGGTCATTATTAATTTTCTCCTTATCATTTCAACGAACGTTTTTAATAGCGACAGATTTTTCAAAATGGGTCTGTAATTGACCGAGAAAGCAAACAAACCTACATAAAAAACAACACATTGATAGAACATTATTAAAATCTCCTGCTTTTTTCGAAGACGGTAAAAAAGAGCACCTAAGCTTATAATTTACACAGGGTAGGTGAGCGAGCACCCTCCTATGCATAAGATGGCAAATATAAAAAAACGACTCGCTTTTCCCTTTTTCACCTTTTTGCGCAATATGAGAGAGTATTGACGTTAAGAATGTGCCAACACTCGCGGAATTCAGACGACAATTATTTATCAAAATCGGTTATGCCGTTTTGATGCTATGAGGTTATAAATAGCGTCCCATCCCCGGCCAACCACCTAGATACGCTTCAAACACACACATAACCCTCGCGGGTAGAAAAACATACCAAGACATCCTTAGTATGTTTTGTTCACCATATGGGAAAACAAACATATTCACAAGTTGTAACATCCTTAAATGCGAAAATAACAGTTTATATTACACATTATTAAAAAAATAAAAGATAAGATCTTACATGATTGAGATGTTGATCTCGCGAGATCCTCAGACACATTGTTTTAGATGTAAATGTAGCGCCGGCGCAGGTACAGTCAGCGTCAAATTGAAATAAGCGTGAAGAGTAGTCAAAATGATCTGAAAAACATAAAAGCAATTTGATATACGCAGTTCGAATGATCATATTTTTGTAAGCAGCCAAGGTGTTCAAAACATCTTACTATTGTTTCATATTTATATGAGCAGACAGAGTGATCAAAATTTATCTTAGCAAACAAAGCTTTCAAAGTTAAGTTAGTGCATAAAATGTACCATCAAAAAATAATGATAATAACAGAATTGCAACAATATGCACAGATAACTTTGAGAGTTTTGTTTGCTAAGATAATTTTGATCACTCTGACTGCTCATATAAATATGAAACAATGAGTATTAAGATGTTTTGAACACATTGGGTGCTTACAACAATATGATCATTCGAACTGCGTACATCAAATTGCTTTTATGTTTTTCAGATCATTTTGACTACTCTTCACGCTTATTTCAATTTGACGCTGACTGTACCAATCTACTTTGTTTGGAAATTCGCGCTGACTTTTTATCTGCTATCTCTGTCGAAGGATAACGTAAGATACTGATGGATGCATTGTGATGTATCTTTGTGATAATTTAATGTTAAGGTCGTCCTCCATTTAGATTTTGGATTAGTAAGGCAAAAAAGGTGTTGACATGAAAGTGCACGCTTCGGCTACTCTTGTCATCTTCAAGTGTCATTAAATTACTTTAGAGCCGCAAATCGAGCCGCGTTTCGGAATCACCTCGTTTCGTTTTTAAGTTCTGTTCTATGATTTCTTAAATATCTATTTAAATATTTAAAGAAAACATTGAATTTTTTTTATTTTTTTTTACTTTTGTTTTTGTATTAATTTTCAACGTAGATAATGTAACTACAAACCCTGTTTGTGATAGAAAAACACCAACATTTCATCTCTTAAAATATCATTACTTAAATTTAGTGTCACCTTTTAGTAGGTATGATAGAAATCTTAGTGATAGTGTCTGAAACACCTGAGTTCACAAAGCGTGCAGTGCTGGTCTCGTGTTTAGGCGGTTTATGGACGACGGCCATTAGATTCATGATCTTTACTGCACTGAGCAATATTTTACTAATTTAGTGGAGTGACGTTGTGTGTGCAATAAAATAATTATTTGATGGACGTGTTGTTCTGACGCAATACAGCTTTGTCTAATTTAGTCCTAGGATGAAATATGTTTATATTTTTTTGTGATTATACCCCAGCTTCGCTCAGAGTTAAAGTAGCTGTCTAACGACAAAAGAATTTTTTTATCGGTCCATTAATTTTTAAGTTTATTCGTTACATAAAAAAACACAAATCTTTCCTCTTTATAATATTAGTATAGATTTAGCTCCGGTTAGCAAAACATATCGGCTTAGCTTTGAGATGACTTATCGGGTATCGGACATTGAGATAATAATATGCGCAGTAAGGCTATATCTTCGAAATACAATGGATCGTACCGCCAGATGATCAATTGCATAAATACATCTACTCTAGTATGTAATTTATGATCTATATCTTAGGTATGTACAGTTTTATTCCTGCATCACAAGCTCTGATTACTTTTGGTAGCTAACAACATTGATAACACACCTGAATTGATACAGTGTCGGGCCTATGACTTAAAATTAGGCAGTTACATTTTGTCTTGAAAACTTCTTAAAAACTTTCGTCGCCTAAATTTTGCACAGCAATAATTGTACCTCGTGAATGACTAAGTTTTAAGGGGTCAAAAACATAGATCAACACCCGTGTCGACATTTTGTATTTTCTTTTAATTTACTTATAACATTTTTAAGACACAGGTCATGTTCTCAATAACACACTGAGGCTATTCGGAAACTACCTATTTTCATTGTTTATATTTCTAATCTCTATCTATAGTTGTCCTTGGACGCCTTGCCTCGTGGGTCCACGCACCTCACATCGTAAACTGTCACGTGACCTAGTTATTTTCTAGGTAAAGCCTATCCTACAAAACTAGGCGTTGCGTTGGTAGTACAGATAACCTAAATGCATGAAGGGATTGTTTTTCCAAATAAGTCCATTGTCAAGAGAACTGATAGTAACTGGCATGTCACAATGATAACTAATAGGTGCCGAAAATATGTTAAATTTAACTACTGAAGTCTTCCATCGAGAATGTTATAGATATAATATTGCTAAATTTAAGCGAAACTCCTCGACAGAACCTAAATGCATTACCAAACATGAGGGCTTTGCCATAATCACCAATTTTGGTAGGCGAATTGGACCGCAGTGGATGTGTTAAAAATACACAGAAGGAACCTGCCGCTTACGATATCCACGGGCTGCGCTGGAGGGTTATTTCTTGCGCTGCTTGCGACCGTAACTTATTAGTGACGTAATCATTAGCTACGCTTACTTTAGATACTTATTCGGTTTATTTCGTCATGGTGTACGTTTCAGATGGTACAAAAACTAACTTAACTTATTTAATGTGACAGCACTAAAAATGATGCCGTCCGTTTTGATTCTGATCGATAAGCAATGATAGCAATGAGAACATATTTAGTACATACGGTAGTTTTGTAATGTATCATATTTTTAGTAAAGTTTATGACAGTTTTTGTTATTTGTAAAAGTATACGAGACATCCCACCGAAATTGAAATATAGACTTCATCGCAGTGAGTTTTTGTTCTTTTTATACTTGTTTCTATTAATTCATTTGATATGGTTCGTATTGTGTAGTGTGTGATTTATTGCAAGTAGGTAACTATAAAATAAGTATTATTTATAGGTAGTACTTATCAGAGGGACGTCAACCATCACTTAATATTTAAAATGTAACTCCCCCGCTGCGTTTGTCTGTTTGTATGAACATGATAAACTGAATAAAGTTATCGCACGGATTTTTAAACTTTTGTTTTTCACCATTGAACTGCGTGATTCAAGAGGAAGGTACAGGTGAATAATTCATTAAGGTTTTGTGTAAATTAGCTGAAAATTATGGTTGCTGAAAATGGCGAATCATGCGGACCTACCCGACTGAAACCGGGTTCCGAGTCTACACTAATATTATAAGAGAAAATATTTGTTTGTTTGTTTGAATTGAATAGGCTCCAAAAGTACTGGACCGATTTGAAAAATACTTTCACCATTAGAATCCTACAATATCCCTGTTGAACCTAGGCGATAGAATCTGCCCGTGCGAAGCCGGGGCTGGCCCCTAGTTAACAATATATTGACTACCGATAGTAGATCTGAATATGTTGTGGGCGCGTGTTAAATAAATAATCGCGTCTTTGGACGATCGACGTCGATGACGACCTCTGTGGCGCGGTGGGCGAAGGTCTGCCTTCGATACAGGTGGTTGCGGTTCGATTCCCGCCTTGGGACAAATATACGATCTGCAGGCATTTGTTCCGGGTGTTCTGGTTGTTGTCTTTGTATAATAAAAAATATCTATCTATGTAATGAATTGTATTTGTATATCACTTATTATCTAGTACCCATGACACAAGCTTTGCTTAGCTTGGCTAGCCCCAAGCATAATGCTATTTGAATTGTCCAGCATTATTTATTTATGTATTTGGGCTACACCATCCACTAAGGATGGTTTATGTAGGTCGATCGGCGACATCTTGCGTATGAAAAAAAGAAGGTATGTTTAGAAAATTGTATTTCCGACCATATAAGCTCAGTTCTATATTACCGACTTGTACTTGCAACCTTCAAGGCTGTCACGCCTGCTTACTTACACGCAGCTAAGAAATATAACACGTAGGTACTCTAACTGTGCACTTACACTTACTATTAATGTAATACGGGTTCTTACTATAACATTCTACACATGGCTTCTGGCTGTTCTCTAATAATTTAACATTTTTGGTACATTATTGTCGGAAATTATTTTTAAATCGCTATATTTTGTCGCTGTATTTCCTTTTCTTTTTATTAGTAGAAATGTCACAACTTGTCCCGCTCGTGTCAACTTTTAAATCGGTGTATGTGGCGTGGCGTGGCATACAGGTTGTATTGTGTGCATTTTCCTTGAACTTGGTCAAAAATAAACTAATTTGCATAACAGCTGCTTTTTGAACCTCCTCAGGTGCGGAAGGTCTTAATCAAATCAGTTCTGGTTGGATTAGAATTAATCATGCATGGCTCTTTGATATCGAATGCTAATGAATGAACTGACTCACGAGGTCTCCAAATTTAAAAAAAAAATCTTTTTGGTAGCTAGAAAAAGAAAATTCAGGTTCCGTAGTTGGAATAAAAACGAACCACTCGTTTTTTTTTCTAAAATTGAATCTTACTTGAAAGTAAAACAAAATGGAGATTTGGAACTAGCTTCGCTTAATCCTTATCGCTTAACGCTGGGAAAACGTTTCTCCAGAATTTTACTTTTATCTAAAGACTGTTTGAAATACAGATTACGTGTCTATGAAATAATGCATTCTTTCATTTATTTAAAGAAAATAAACGCATTCACGGAGTATAGGAATTGCGATACAAATAAATTATTGGTACCTAATTTTACTAGTATTTCCGATTTTTAAATAAAATATTCAAATTATATTTTTTCTTGCATTTAAATGTGTAGATTTTTTCGACGCCCCAACTATTGCACTTGTCTGTAACAGGTAACTATGACAAATGCCCTATATCAAAACGTCACCTAGAAGGTCATGCTCGTTAGAAACACAGCCTTATCGCATAAAACTATTGACGCATTATCACCTCGCAGGTCACGCAGTTACATATAGCTGATAAGAGTACTGCCTTATTTGTGTTCTTTTCTTGAAGGATTAATCGCTTGGACTTTTTAAAGAGCATTAGGGCTCGAAGTAAGCAGTGCTTTTGTTGCGTTGCGGCACAAAATGCCCGAAAGTGCACTCTATCTGTTAAGTATAATTACAGGGGATATACTAAAGTCACAACGAGCTTGAGTATGAAGAACTTATCGTATGTACCGGCTTACAATTTGCAGTCTCCCCCACTCTTCCCGCTGCTGGTATCGTATTACGCGGCTTAGGGATCTCCTACGGCGGTGGCAGTAGCACGTCTCTAGCACCCAGAACAATTTTACCACCGAACCCATTCATTACCCTCATATAAAAGTCAATAATCTGGAGATGTCTGCGTCCAGAATTCGATCAGTATAGGCAAGGCATAAGTGATGAATATGTAAAAAATTGGAGATTTGTTTTTGAATATAAAGAACCCAACGTACTCAAAAAAAAAAAAATTTTTTTTATTAGTTTTCGTGCGAACGGAAATTTTATGCAAGCGACATTATGACTTGGTTTTATACGAAAACGAACCCCAAAATAAGATAAGGAAAAGCTTTGAACCCAAAAGCGTACAAGTTACATTGTATTGTGCATATTATGTTTTTCGGAGACTCGCTAATAAATGCAAATATAAGCAACATACATATTAATGTGGCTTGTGATGGATGGGCTCGAGTGATAGTTATTCTGGTTGTGGACTGCGATTGTTCTAGAATCTAATTGATTTGTACCAACTTAACGGAACCGGTTTTTAAGAAGTGCCTAGGTATTTGACACTGACTAGTTATTAGAAAATTATTATAGAACTGGATGAAAACGAAAGAATTGGGCGTTACTTGTGTCTGTAAAAAAACATACGAAAATACATTCCAACATAAAAAAAATACTAATTATAAGGAGAAAAGATTTTATGTTTGAATTGAATGTTCTCCAAAACTACTGGACCGATTTGAACTCTTTCACCATTATAATCCTACATTATCTCTGATGAACATAGGCTATAGAATATACCCGTACGTAGCCGGGGCGGACCACTAGTATTAGATAAAATGACATTAACTCATTATATAAGCATAAAAAGAAAGTATATTCTGATAAATAGGTAGTATTAACGTACATAACAGGTAACGTGTGTACGAATCTTTATCACGATAATATATTATCAGGCGTACATTATTGAAACGAATCGTTGAAATTAAATTTGACGTTTGTTCGTTCATTGTTCCTTTATTCGGTTTATCATATTTTATCCAAAGTTCTATTATTTTGGCGTGAGAATTATCAAGCATAAATCAAGCCTCAACCGCGCCGTGCGTAGCAAATTAGAACTATCTTTACCAACATTATAAAAAACGCGTCCACTTGAGATATTTTTCTTTTGTTTTTCAGTGATCGATTTTTATTTCAGGATCACGGAAAGCGAAATATTCGCAATAACCTTCAGCTTTTCTTTAAAGATGTTAAATTTATTTGATTACGTTTTCTTAAAATTTGTTTGTCAGAGCCCGAGAATATGTTTTTAACATGGCAATGGTGAATAGTTTAAGTATTATAAAAATGATCTGTGCAAAGTAGGTACTTTCATTATTTACTCTAGTGAAGCAGCTATCACCTTGATGCCTTGATAACAACTATTAAAATAGATCGGTGCATATTCAGTGGTTGAATATGTACCAATAAATTGCCCTTTGTTTTAGAATATGAGATAAATGAAGATGCATATTACAGCGCATCAGTTTAAATGTACATGAGATAGGAAATAGCTGAACAGTACAAGCTTCTATTTGTATGGGAGATTATATAAACAGGGATTTTGATGTTTGATAATATAATGATTAGGTACTTCGTTACTTTACTACGATGTTTAGTTTATAAGTTATCGGAAAAAAATCTTTTTGTTTTTATTATTTTTTATTTTAATGAATGCGCTTTTAGGAAGGAGTGCAACTATTTGGAAGTTAAACAAAATTTTGTTTATTAATTAGTCACATCCACGTTCTATTTAATTATGACTGCGCCGTGCGGATAGTATGAGAATTTTATTTAAAAAAAACTATATTCCGTCCTATTCTGGTTGGAAGCAGATTATAACTACTGAGAGACTGAAAATAATGCTTTGTATGTTTTTATAATATACCGTTAAAGCTATAAGAACTTATTGATTTCTTCGCACCTGTTGATGACTAAACACGTGTTTGTTTACCACATGAAGAAAACATGTGCCAAATAAAAAATCGAGCAAAGGGCTAGAAATTATTTACTTACTCGGAAATATTATCACTGTAGTCCCCCAATGTGGCGGCTTATCACTATTTTACAGATATTCAGCACAATAAAAATCCCGGGTGAAATCTGCGAAACGTTGAAAATCGAATTTTCCGTCACTGAAACTATTCTTATTTTGATTTTGGCACACGCGAGCGCGGGAAATGAAGATCGGAAGCTCGAGCGATTTAAATTTGGATCAGCACGTGTGGTTCCACGAGATGTTTTTGATATTTTTAATTTTACTTTTTTTTTGTTGGATAGTAATGTGGTAATGTCGGCGTTCGGCGTGAGACTGTTTTGAAAAGAGTTCATATATGTGGTCCTGACCTTGCGGAGCTCCCGGGCGCACTGAATCGCCTTTCGGTAGCGGCGGTGTGTTTTATAACGCATTATTGTTGTCATAACTTTTACTGAGCGCGTCGCATCTCGTAGTTATCTACTTGAGCTGTTTCAGGTCACATCTCTAACACACGCTGAAAAGGATCTGTTTACTTTTTAAATATGTAATTTTTGTGAGTTTGATTCGTAATGCTATATCTGTTTTACTATAATTTAACATTTTATTTTTATTTTATCGTTGCCGCATTAGTGGTTACCGCAGTTGATTGTACATCTCTTTAGCGCGCAGCCAAACCATTCAATGTTAATGGGAAAAGTGTATCCCAAGCTAGTTCATATTTAGAAATAGGTACAAATACATTTTATATAATATATTTTTTTTGTGAAAGAGTACCTACTCACTTAGTACTCTTCATTGTATTCATTATTTTTGTATCAAGTTAGTTCATAAACCAAACCTCTACATAATAAAATAAAACACTGATCCCTATGTTCAATCCAATCATTCTATCCTTACACGGTTGTCTAGTAGAGATCGCTCTGGGGTGTTAGGACAGCCAAATGTCACATATTTTGTAAAATAATATGTCTTAGTTAAATATTTCAATAAGTGTGCAACAATTTTTTTTATTTATTTATTTACCTCTTTGTGTACAAAAAAGTCTATGATAGTTTTGAGTTCGATATAGTTTCGTAGCACGTCTACGGACCGTAGAGGCTTCGTAGACATCTCGGGTGAATCTTCTGGCTACGACGTAGACCTTATCATTATAGTGTCCTCATAACAATTATTATTAAAAAAGGAAAATAACAATAATTACGTAAAGTATCTTGTTGTTGGTTATCTATGTATAACGTCCACAAATCGCTACATTTGAAAAATAAAAAGAGGGTTTTTAGATCATGTTGATTAGTTTTTATATACATATCGTTAAAAATCGGTTAATATTATTACATACGTTCCAAGTTGTACAAAAAGTTGAAACGTTAACTAGTTGTGCGTTTAACGCGTATCCTTCTTAATGAATTATTATTCAACAATCAATGAATAATAAATGATAATTATTGTCGTATTATATTGACAGGGCGCTATGGCTCTCAATATGGTACTACTATAGGCTAATGATAATGACTATTGTATTTAATAATATAGAAAACGTCAGAAAAAAGTTCTAGATTTTGCAATCAACAACGCCTATTTTTATAAATACATACATATTTAAAAGATTTTCAAATGTAGTAAAGTTGTATGTAATACAACACTCAGACAATTGTTTTTACAAGTACCTCAGCTACCTCCTTATTTTATCAGATATTAACAAAGTAGTACATAACTCGATCAATGAATATAAACCTTAGTTAGTTGATGTAAGATTGAGTTTACCGTGCGTGCATTGTATGTAGGTTATTGAAATGATAGTCATTGAAATGAACATCAAGTGCTGCGTCTCTACTAGAAACACTTTCTTTATGAGTCATGTTATTGTTCTAGTATATTATAGACATAACAACCACTTGTTTCAGTTCATATTCTAATAAAGAAGCAAAAAATATATTATAAAGGTCCGCCTGCGACGGAGGAGGTTGCGGGTTCGATTCCCGCCTCAGGGAAAATGTTTTACGATCGATCCGAGATTTACGCATATACCTACAATACACAATACTCTATATTGTACAACACAAAATAAATCAAAAACAGACAACAATTGAACATAAAAGTACAATGGTCATCCTTATCGCTGAGAAGCGATTTCTTCCAGGCAATCTATATTTGTTCCTAGTGTTCACGGTGATTTCTATGTAAAAAAATACTGTAATGTAATTTTTAGTTACGTAAGTATATTAGTCATCTATTACCGAACACAAACTCTGCTTATATTGGGCCTAGATGATGATGCACGTATTGTTTTGTCCATCATTATTTACTTATTTTATGTAAGTACATTCATTTCGTCTCCAGTAATCCCAATACGTGAGTAAAGCCACAGGTAAAAGCATAAGTATCACTATTAGGTAAAACCTATATTTTTGGGAATCTTGTTCACTAACCAGCGCCGCACACTTTACTTGCTTTAGTTTCACTAAAAATGTTTAGGAATTAACAAACCACATCATTTGAACAAGTCATTTATAAAGATGTCATTGAACGTGTTAAATCCGCAATATTTTTACCTACAGTCACGCACGATACCTATTTTTATTTATTTTACAATCGTAGTGATCTTATTAAGAGGCCGCGATGCGCGACATTTTGTGAAATGGATACTGGATAGGCAAAGGATTTGCCGTAATAGGAGCGGGACAGAGCATACGTTTTTTTTATTCGACGCAAGTGCAAAAATAAAATTTTTGCTAATTTACAAGAAAACTACACAACTGCGAAGAAACTGGTTCAAGGACCCAAAAAAATATAAATAATTTTAATAGACCGCAGGGCGCAGGGCGCAGGGCGCAGGGCGCAGGGTTGCTGAGATCTCGACCAAATTATGTGCGGAACAGTGCACTGAATTCTCTATTAATCGTTTTTTTCCTCAATCGTGTTTTCACATTCAAGGAACAACAAAAAACATGTTGAATTTTATGTAATTCGATTTTATACCACGTTTATTCCCTTGAATACTGAGATTTAAACTTGGATTGACAAGCCATCCCGTTAGGTTTACCTCTTAACGCTACTTTTCATCTGGGAAAATAACGAGCGAACCTACGTCAGATTGAAGTTTTGTGAATACGAAACGAATTCTCTGTCTATAACACTTAAGTTTTTTTTCTAACCTATGTTATCCCACTGCTGGGCAAAGATCATCCCCAAACTCTTCAGTGAATTGCGTAAACAAATACTTATATTTATTTTTAAATGCGATAACATAGATTGTCCTCGGCAATTTATTCATTTTTACTTTTTCACAGAAAAACGCGTGCGAACCCGCGGGTCGTTGTAGTACTTTATAGAAGTATAGTTTTCATGTATGTTACCAGGTCGGTCTGCCGTGACCCCTACCAGGAACATGAATCAAGTTGTCGGACGTTGACGGAGCCCCAGGGCTGCGGTCTGCGGTGTGCTTTGTCAGCGTATCTGAGAAACTGGGCATTGTTTTAAAAGCCAAACTAATTTGTTGTTTATATTTTGTTTCTTTTGGGACAGTTATCCTTAAGGGGCCTCAGTGATGCCTTACTTGGACGAACAGCTTTTACCTTTTTTTGTTTTGCTCTAAAGTGCATAAGATTTAAGTGATGAAAAATACCACATTATATAAACAAATAACTAATAACTATCTTTACTACCTCTTTTTTTCATTATTTTGTGTAGTTTTATAATAAATCACTGGAGAAAAATGCTTAAAAATAGCAGGGCGTTTGAGCCTTTACATAAAATATATAACTCCAGATGAAAAAGAAAATACAGGTACCGCTACTTCTACATCATATCTTTCTAATAAACATTCGTAATTTTTGTAGAATTCAATACAATAATAATAAATCCCAAAAAACTCATTTTTGTAAGGCGTTTTGCGAAGTAATTGGAACCTAGGTAATATTTTGCCACGATAAATTCAACCCTATTGATCAAATATCCCTTTGTATATAACTGAAAATCGTTTCCACTAACGTCAGTCGGGGGCTAGCCGCCTCCATGGACGGACGCGGGGTCATGTTACTTTTTTCGCGATGACAGCTGGACACGCCTTACGAATTACGATTTTCGACAACTTTTGTTTTGCGGGTTCAATAGTTCATTTGTCATTGTAATAGAATATATAATGGATTGCACCTACGTTACAAGGATTTTGCAGTATTTTTATTCATTGACAGAGTTATCAATTTGGTAGAATGGAATGGTAGTAGTTAAATGAACATAAATAAATATTACTGAATAATTAAACACGGTCCAGATGTAGACTAGTATTATAATATCTGTATTACTCAAGATGTTGGGTACTTACTTACTTACTAGGTGAATGAGTTAGTTATTACAATACATCATCATCAGCCTATGTTAGACCACTACTAGTCATAGGCCAGTAATGAGCACCATTAGCGCTATGTCTTCAGCATGACGCATCCAGCATCCGCCTGCAGTCTCATGGGTCGTCATACCACCTGATCGGAAGACGTCCTACACTACGTTTACCGAGACATGATCTCCATCCAAGAACACGTTTATCCTAGCGGTTGTTAGTTCTTCGCGAGATATGGCCGGCCCACTGCCACTTCAGCTTACTAATTCTTAGAGCTATGTCAATAACTTGGTTCTCTGTCGGATGTAAGTATTCGTTACAAATCCTATCCTTCAGAGGAACTCCGAGCATAGCTCTTTCCATAGCTCGTGGCCAAGCCCTGTCGTGAGTGTCTAAGTCTCAATCAGCTCCGTATAGGTCATGACAGGTAGGACGCGCTGATAAAAAACCATATTTTTTTACTATAAATACGAGGGTTACATAACTATTTCGCAAAAGGATTCAATTTTGTATGTAAAAAGCCGTATACAGTATGCGGTCATCCATCCAAGTCAAAATAAGATAATACTTGAATGTAAATACTTTATTTTTATCATTTGATTAAGGCACTAGCCGAGCGCCACCACTTATTATATTTTTTTTTTAATTATATTACATAGGAATTTTCAAAAAAAAAAAAAAACGTTGGTCCGTTGGTGATACCTACCATTAAGGTTCTTTAAATACATCTGTAATACTTTTATTTTGTATAGTACCTATAGACAATTAGACAATAGGCACTTAGGCACTTGTATCCAGCAAGACAACTTCGCATCTCTGCCTGAACAATAAAAAATCAATCTATTACAGACGAAGCTTACGTTAGGTACCACAAACTAGCCAATGATTTTTTTGTAAATTGCCGTAGTAATAAAATAGGTAGAAGCTCATAAGTAGATCTTTGAGCGCTGGTCTATAATTTTCGGCGGGAGTTATTGAATTGTTCAAAATTTAAGCAAGAAATAGAAAATCTAAACGATTACTCAAATAACATATTAGTCTGGCTCTGTAATTCGTAAAGAACTTATGTGGGTTTTTTATTTTTACAAATCAGTTAATTTTCATACTAGGCGTCCGCCCCGGTTTCGCACGGGTATATTCTTTTGCCTATGTTCGTCAGGGATAATGTAGCATTTTAATAGTGAAAGATTTTTTTAAATCGACCCAGTAATTTTGGAGCCTATCCTGTTCAAACAAACAAACAAACAAATTTTTCCGCTTTATATTATTACTAGCTGACCACTGACCAGCCAGCAATTTCGTTCGCGTGGACTTTAATAATACCTTATGTGTTGGTTTCCATGTAAACTATCAACGCCAAAGTTTTACAACCAATCCTTTACGATTTTAAAACTTTTTTAGAAAACATTCCTTCAAGTAAATTTCCGAAAATCCGTTCTTAGCCTACGTACTAAAAGGAAACTCCGTGTAAAATTCAGCTTCATATCTCTTGCAGTTTCAGAGATCTCTTGATATTTCACCCAGTTTTCTGTTCTATTTTATTTATATAGATCAGCATTGCTATACAGCGGGGCAATGCAGCCAATGGCTTAGGCACGCTTCCAACTGGTATTGATATGGATCAGTTGAGCTACCTGTAGATTGTTTGCAACAATTTGCAGATAGCTTAATTGTTTCTATTGTAAATACTAGTTTTAATTTAAATTTGTTATTTTCTTTCTGAATAAATATTTATATAGATTATATTATATAATATATAGATAAATTCTATTCCATTACTCGGCTCCTACTGGCTTTCTCCTTACTTATCGTATTTTTTTATTCTGATCATTTACGTTTGTTACAGTTAAACTAAGTGTTTAAAAATACACCTTTTTCTAGAATTTGGCATTATTTTGACTCTCGAAACTCAAAATAAAATATATTATCACGTTTTAAAAATTATGATAATTTAAGCTAAAGCTATTTAATTTAAGCTGAAGTGGCAGTGGGCTGGCCATATTTCAAGAAGAACCGACAACTGCTGGGGTAAACGTGTTCTTGAGTGGAGACCGCGACTCGGAAGACGTAGTAAAGGACGCCCTCCTACCAGGTGGGATGACGATTTGCGAAAGACTGAAGACAGGGAGCTATGGCGATCATTAGGGGAGATCTATGCAACAGTGGACTGGTATAGGCTGATGATGATGATGATAATTTGTGAAGGTAAAACGTATTACCTACTAAATATACTTTTTTGAAATCAAGGATAACTGCGATATGTCAGCCTATCGCGTTGGACTTTTTTTTCAGTTTGAAAAGTTTGGCGCCGCCGGGGAGCGATTTTCTGATTTTCAGTAAAAAGCTTTAACTATTGGACGAGATGGACCTTGAATTTTTATTTCTTCTGAGTCGTAATTAATACAACTGTTTTCCGTTTTCGGCTTGCCTTTGAGTTTCGGGACACCCTTTATAAGTCCCTAGACTTCTTCCATATTTGTCAGTGCGTATTTAAACCCATAAAAAAATCGCCGTTCGCTCCGCCGTTAACACTCCTGGCTAGTTGTCTTATTCTTGACTATCGACTTCTTCAAACCCCACGAATAATCTTAAATTATAACCCAACTGGTCGCTAAAAACCGAAGAATGATCTCCGCAAAGCCTTTGGCTGTGACCTGCTAGGCCCTTAAGTAATATAAACCAGGGCCCCACAAACTCACGGTGCGCCCCTGCAAGTTTTATTTGAGTTCATTCAGTATGTACTTTCGCCGTTATGCGTGGCCAAGATACAGATTTATTTATGTACCTACAAAATAGCAAAGCCGCAGGCAAATGTTAGTTAGTAATAAAATTAGTACCATGTGATTGTGCCAGCAACCAAAACAAAAGAAGTTTAAATCTTCTTCAAATGATAAACTTTGCATAAGTCTACGTAAAAAATAAGTGCCCTCTGTCGACTACTTTTGGTAAAATTGACGTGCAATCTGACAGTCATAGTTCTTCACGGCCAAGGCTTAACGGAATACAAGCGTCTTTGTGCGGATTCGTCAGCGCGTTTTTAAGTCAATAGCTAATTTTTTTAAAGGGTTCCGTAACCAAATGTTAAAACGGGACCACCAGGCATACCATGAACTCATGAACCATGATAGTTAGACAGTTGAAATTTTCATAGAAATACATCATGTATTTCTGTTGCCGCTATAACAACAAATACTAAAAAACAGAATAAAATAAATATTTAATGGTACTAGACTAGATGACTGATATACTTAATAGAACACATAATATAGATATTTTGTATTATACATAGAAAATATCAGAACATCCGGAACAAATATTTACAGATCTTACAAAAATTTGTCCCAAGACGGGAATTGAACCTGCAACCTTCTGCGTCGCAGGCGGACCTTTTATCAGCCGCGCCAGATCAGTCGTAAAAAATATTTTTTAATTGACTTTATATTTGCAGCTTGTATCTTATATGCCGTAGACCATTAGGGACTTACGTCGTAATTTTTAGACAATTTTCAATGAAATTATCAATTGAGATCTGCTGAAATCTGTTTTGCGTACGAGGAGTGGGGTTAGGGATTTATTTGCCAGTTTACCAATCATAGTTTCATTTGATAGTCAAACTAGCTGTTACCGCGGCATCGCAAAGCTTTTCAAGTAGCCCATAGTTTGTCTCCGGGATATCATTTAGCTTCCTACCAAATATCATTAAAATCTGTTCAGCTGTTCAGGCGAGACAGGTAACAGACAGAACAGAGTAACTTCCGAATTGTCTGATATTAGTATGGATAAAACAACCGATCATCGCTGTACATGATTTCAAAGTTTACAAAACTACGCTTGGCAAATTACATGCATTAAATTTTTTTTAAATGGAAATGGGTTTCGCAAAGGAAAATCTTTATTATTTTGTGTATCGGTTTTCCTGTGATTATGATTCAGAGGAATTAGCGACCATCAGCTGCTTATTTATTCAGTTAGCGTAGATTTTGGGAATCAGAGCAGAGTAGGTTCTTACCCACGCACTAAGTAACGAGTTGTGCTAATATTGACACTCGTGTTGGTCGCTGTATCGGTTTCTGACAGTTAAACCATTAAATCTAAAGACTATTCAATAACTTAAAAAAAGTTTTATAAGTAGGTGGGCTAGATTGCTCCAGTATCCGTGTGGTGTTGCCATTATTTCTTTCTTTCTACTTGTCTAGGCAACGCCAATTACGGCGCAACCTTCTCAAAACTCTTATTTGAGGTGAAATAAATAAAACAATAAATATAAAAAAAAATGTTTCATCACACATCATCCATGAATACAATAACAATGGTTTTAAATTGGAGTAAAAGATCTAAAATTGTTGCTCTATATTTCTAATGATGGGCCTTTTCCGGCAAATTTGACTATGCCTGTATTATATGACTGTGAATGACTGCAAAGTACTGCCTTATAATCAATTCTTTAAGTTCTGACGTCAGTAACTTTAATTTAACTTACTATCTGCACATAGCTAACATACAGACAGAGGTATCCACTACGACTAAACCAATTTAGAATATTGTAAAGTATAATTGTCAAAAACAAAATGGCTTCTTTTGTTCATTGATAATGTGAGAAAACTGTGTTTCTACGAATTTCAGAAGTGATATTACGTCATAGCGCTATACGTTTCGTACATACTGAGCTCGTAAAGGCATAACTATAATTTGTCTAAAGATGTTCATTTTATGCCGTGGCTTTGGCGGCAAAAAAAATCAACTATTCCAACTTGGTCCGTGGACGCTGTGACTGTGAGAGGCAAATAATAAGGCACCCGACGAATTTGGTAGCCCGGCTGCGGTTGACGAAATATTTGCGGGGAGATCGTGCATGGCTGCTGATGATGATGATGATAGTGCGCGAGCTCCCATATAGCTCCTAGTGTGCAGGGACGAGGCCTAACAACCCGCGGTTTTTTTATACAGGTATGCAGACTGCCCAATATGCACACAAAGCTAATGGTCTGAAATAGTAGGTCGGCTATGCGAGCTAAAATAAACTAAGTTATACCTAACTTAGTTATTGGTCTAGAACCTGGGACTCGGGTAAGTATGTTGTTCTATCTACATATTAGCTCAGGCATAGCTTGTACCATAGCACTGATACCTGTACATTCCTAAGAAAAATCACCACTACAACATCGACCGCTGACATGGAGGCTCGTGGGACACTCTTTAGAACGCTGAACCCTACCAGGGCTTTGGTTCTGTCCTAATATCAGGATCAATATAGGCAGATACGTATCTATACTAATACAGAGTAAAGATTTTTATGTTTGAATTGAATAGGCTCCGAAACTGATTTGAAAATTGTTTCACCATTACAATCCTAAATTTTCCATAATGAACATCGGCTATAGAACGTAGCGTAGGCGTGCGAAGCCGGGGCGAACCGCTAGTTCTAGATAAAGTATTAACCGCGGGTACGACTAACCGCACCGTTAGCCGCTGTTTCAGTGACTATACGCACTTAACCGCAGCGACTGGTGATTTTTACAAACCGCGTCAGGCGGCTGGCCGATCTAACGACCCGCCTAAGCAAGCAGCCCACGCTAGTGCGTAACGGGCCTTAGAGTATTTTAATCAGAAAGTTTTCATAAATAAAAGTCAGTTTAGTCGTTTTGTCTATAAATCTATTCCTGCTTTGAAACAGGTGGTCAATTTAACCGCATGTCAAGTTGAAAATGACGTAATACGAAGATACGTTTTAAATGTTATAAATAGCCCGAACCAGTATCAAACCTGCTTCAAGATCAATAATGTCTGGTTAATTATACCTACGATAAAGTATCACGATAATGTTGTATTCGTGGAAGTTGTGCCGACTCTACCTGCTGACATAAATCGTTGGTTGTATTCATTTCCGAACTAACACACCGATCTAAATATTAATATATAATAATACCGTGTTGTCCGCTGAGGCTGACCGACACGTGCCTGGTTATCTACTTGTTATGTTTGACTCCTTTCAGTACTTTGTATTAAGCCTATAACCCCATAGCCCTCAAGTTACACAAACAACAAGCCGTTGCTCTTACTGTTCTTAGAATAAAAATAAATAAATAATGCTCACTTGGTGCTATGATGTTGATCCCACATCCGCGCCTGAAAATCCAGAATGAAGATTGCTTTCAAATGCAATGACGTATTTTCATTAGTTTAATTTATTAGATTTAATTTCCTTCAGTTTTTCATCTAAAGATACCAGAAACGTTCCCGAAATGCGAGTGGTAGGAACCTGTTCTTTTACAATTACAAATATACAGTTGGTTTGGTTTCGTTATGCACCAAAGATTTGGCTTCTATGGGACTTCTTTGTAGAATGACGATGATTTATAAACAGTAATTAATCATTTTATATTTCTTATGATGCATTTTAATATCTGCGTTAAGGTTTTGATTCCCATACTAATAGTTCCGTATTGTAACAGCATTATCATATCAGTCATCGATTCAGCTTTAGTAACGCTTTTCTATGGCTTGAACGTCACTAAAGTATAGATCTATAGAGACTGAGCGAGCGAATACGGACCTTAAAGTCAGTAACAAAACTTTATGAACAATCAATTTCTAAAGCTTTTTAATTCATTTTTTCATCAGATGTAATTCTCGAGCAAATCCACAGGCGTACAATATCGTGTGATAGAAAGTAGGAACTCAATAGGTCAATAGTTCGCCTTGCACTTAGTACTCAGGTCTGAGTTGAGTACACTTAATTGCGAATGGGTAATAAAGGATCGTGTTTCCACAGTTCTAGAAATGTTTACTTCCGGACATTTAACTTTGTTCGACGGCATGTGTAGTGTATGTGTATGTCAGTATGTAGGTGTAGTGTATGTGTCTGTCAGTATGTAGGTGTAGTGTATGTGTCTGTCAGTATGTAGGTAGTCAGATTGTAATCTTAATTAATTGGATATAGACCTTTAATTTAAGACCAGAAATAAGGAGGTACAAATGTCGCCGCAGGATCGTTGTATCAGCCCATTTGTAGAGTGACTAGGCTAATAACAAAACGAACGGTGGTTGTTGAGAATACCTAATTAATTTGATTCCACAAGATACCTAAGTTACGTTTAGCCATATCGATGAACGTTGGTAGTTCAACAATCGGCATAGGCAATCAAATAGGGAACAGCGCCGTTTTGCAATCGGCTTAGCCTTTCTACAAACGGGCTGATTCTGCGATTCGGCGGCGCCGGCACATAATAATTAGGCCAAGTGAAGTTATTTGAAAATGTCCACGATATATGTATTTATTTATTTTCAAAATGCATAGCAAGATATTACCAATTATAATTTTAAGGATGTTGGTCAGGGGTTCAGGTAAACCCTTATTGGTCTAACTCTGTCCGTCCTTTTTTCCTTTTGAATATCTCAACAACTACCGAAGCTTTTAAATTTTCAATTATCGAGCGACTGTACTGATTAGAAAACGAAAATATTCAAGAAGAAAATTGAAATTAAGTAATTGAATTAATGTCGAAATTTTTATAGACCTGCAAGGTTAAATTGTGTATCAAATGAAAAGTACATTAGTTGTATACATAAGTACATTTCAAAACAGGTTTTGAATTTTTTGTAGTTTTCATACTTTTTGTAATAATTTGAAAATAGTCGAGAAATGGATCCTGCTATGACTCAGCACCATGAAACCGTAAATATTGATTAATAAATTATGTCAAGTTTATATGATTTGACATGCCTCTTGTCATCCATTTGTATAACACATCAAAATGAGATCATTTAAATGTTTTAGTGCGCAATGTGTAGTTCAATGCCACGTCTGCCGGACATTCTAGTGTTCTCTGGAACACGCTAAGGTACGGCGCAATGCCGCGACTTACAGACTTTAGCTGCGTTTTACCTGCGTTTTACCCGCGAGGCGTGACTTATTATGTATGTTATGTGTGTACCTATACATACATTATATATTTTGAGTGTTTCTATATAGTTGGCAAACAATATTTATGTCTAAACTCCCATGTTCAAGTTCTTTATTGCAGCCATCCATATTGTACATAAGTTTTATGTACAACAGCTACATTTTGCGAAAATTAAGTTTAAAAGCGGTATTTTTATAGTTTTCAATTCATTACTTGATAACAAAATGTAAATGTACTTTATATAAATTAAACATCGGAGTTTCCTGACTTGACCTAAGTATCGATACCGAAGTAACTTTTTGTTTGGCAACGAAAAGTAACTTCTGAATGGTCAGGTAGGTAGGTAGGTACTATCTTCAGGAGTTAAATATTACGCATGCACGAAATATTTTAATCAGCCACAGAAATATTTAATCTGGCGCAACAAAACTTAAATAAGATTAAAATTCGGAGTGTAAATTCTTTTAAATTTATAAACAAACGTTTGCCTTTGTTATTATGACAATTTTTATTTACCTCTAGACTTGCAGAACTGGTTTAAAACAAGTTGCAAAAATCGCAAGTGTGCGCTAAACCTTTGTCCACAAGCTTCCGCTCGGAAGATAAATAAGCGCTTTTCGATCGGAAGTAAATAAAGCATTTCCTACTCGACATATAAGTTTATTGTTTCGATTCATGTTCTTACGTGATATTTATTAATCTACGGAGCTCTGCCCACCTGTGGTCAACGTCACACTTTGAATAAAGAATTTTATATTTTGTGTAGTGAGTTATTTACAAACATTTATTCTTGAGTGTAGCTTGACTATAAATAGATATGTACATAGGTAGGTAGTTCCTGGTTCGATATTGTAAATACAATAAATGATTTTTTAATTGTTATTTATAAGTAACTAATGCTTTTTGAATACCTTACCATAATAACAATAACAAAGTATGTAGTTATTTAATTAGACATCATTACTAATGTAACACGAGCATAGCTACTTGGTTTAACACTGTTTTAAGTTTTGTGGGACCTATATACCTCTGGAATAAAAAATATGGGACCACCTCGGTAACATTGTCTATAAAGACAAATGAATTTTGAAAACTGTATTGAAATGTCCAAATCAATACCTTTCATTTGATACCCCTTTTTTCCCCTTAGGTATCTTTTGAAATTTCAACATCATAATTTTTTGGTACTGAATTTTTTTTTTATTCATACAATGTATTATTATTTAAAATTTCTAATTAGCCACAGTACTAAGATATTCAAGAAAGAAGAAGGACGGACAGAGCGATAACATAATAAGGGTGTCGAAACCGATCTCGAAACCCAAAAAACATAGAACATCCTCCTTTTCTCGAAGTCAATTAACAGTAGCATTTTTGTCCTTGAATTAAGTAACATGCATACGGTTGATACCAGATGTTGATAGCGTCCATAGACTGCGGTTACCGCTTTCCATAAGGCGGGCCGCGTTAGATGCCTTGGTGGTAGATATAGTAGCCGCCGGATCGTAGAATCAGCCCGTTTGTAGTATGGCCCATTGACATGGGAAATCATTATCAATTGCTCTGTTGCTCTACTACAAATGATTGTGATCAAAGCAACTGATATTGCTACTGTAATACCTAATATTGTCCGTTTTTGTAATCCGCCTAAAGAATTCGCGCAATCTCTTCTGGTCTTGTACTCAGATTCTCAGGAATAGGGAAGCGGCTGAGTAAATACAGTAATTATTGTTATGCAGTTATGGTCTTTATTTCCGCGTGCAATAATGCATTTCGCGGTTTTACGATTATTATGAGAAGAGTGGTAGAGTCTATTAAAGTTTATGTTATAAAATAATTTAACGTTTCACTGCTGAGTGACGATCCTGCTAATCGTAATATAAAGGCGAAAGTGTGTTTGTTTGTCATTCCTTCACGCCCTAACTAAGCTACCAATCAATTTGATTTGATTTTCGGCAAAACAACAGTTGAAAGGATGTGAAGTAACACAGGCTGTGGGGGGTAGTAGGTCCTGGAAAACATCAAAGTCGCAAGGGACAGTTTCAGGAATATTCGAATTTTAACACGAAAAATCATCGTTAGAAATGTAAATTTCGAATTAAACGCATAAACGCACGGATGAATCCGCGTGGAACAGCTAGTGCCTACTGTATATATTCTAGCCCCAAAAAAGGAGAAGTTTAGTTATTTCGTTAATGTTAGCCCTAGGAAACGGACTGAGCAAGAAAGAAAAAAATAATAATTTATTGACACAGAAAGGCAAACACTTAATTAACTTTATATCTACCTTAAAGTAACAACATACGTCATGGCAGCCTCGATAGTGTTGATCTACAAAGGTTGAGCTGCTCTGTTTCCTGTCAGCATCACATCCATCTGATGTTAAGGCGAGGATGTATGTGAATTGATGTCACTTGGGTTACATTAAAACGAACGCGAAATCCTATGCCTATATCCTTTTCAAAAAATGCGTTATGTCGCCCCTTAACAAGTGGCTAATTATAATGGTACTAGTTTCAGCCCACGGCTTTGCACGCGTTCAGTAATTATGGCGTGAAAAGGTATAAACATCCAAACATTCGTTATGAAAATACAATAGTGTTATACACAATAGTGTGATACTATCGATCCTAATCTCCTAAGCTAAGAGATAGGTCCATAGTTATGTATGGCTCTCTTAGGAGATTAGCTCTTATTGCGAGGTAGGTTCTCTACCTCGCAATGCAAAAATGCTAGGAGTGTATCAGCTGGGTGCACTATCCCGTCAACCAAGGTAGGTAAGGTAAGCATCGTGTAGGCATTTTCATTGGCATGTGAATATCATACGTACCTACGAATTGAATAATAAAATGTATGAATTCTGTTACTTGTGGGCTGTGGGTAACACAAATGATGTCACAAATGCTTAAGATTGCATCAAACCATTCAAACTGTTAAAAAATAAACTGAATGTATTATGTAAAACGATGTCAAACAAGGTTAATATTTTGTTATTTTGGTCAAGTTCTATGAAGACATTCGTATGGGTTTATGAACAGCTATAAAATCTTATATGCTCCTTATACGAATGACAATAGCCGCTTCCGAATTTGCATCAAAATAATAAAATGCCTATATAACAATATGCGAAGTTACCCGACCTTCCGAAACTACCGAATCGAGCAGTTTTATTATTTACGGTGCAGTATTTATTTATCACCGCGTAGGATTACCATCCTTGAGAACTTATCAAAATGGCTGTTATTGTTTACGAATTTATAACAAAATTAATAGTTTTTCTGGTACTTTGAATTCAAGAAAAAAGTATGTGTTTTGGTTCCTAGTTGTTTGTTTTTGGCCAAATGCCTCTGACACTTCCGTCCGGCTAGATAATCAAATACATAGTTAATGTCGTTGATACAATTATACACCTACATGGTGTTGTAGTTTTTGTTATATTTCTTATTTATGAGATCTTCCGGGTGATTCTTCAGTTAAATGTAACAACCTACCAAAATAACTTTAGGGGTTATAGTTAAATTCGTTTTATAGGTAGCATCGTAATTTTTCATAGAAACACATTTTGCCGTTTAGTGTACAAACAACATTTGTAAATAAAGATTCTCGTTTACTTGTACCTAACCTGCGTAAGAAGGCTCCATTATGTCTGAGAGCGTCGCATAACATTGAAGTTTTTTTTATCGGGACCATGAGAAGTAAATTATTTTAATTTGATCGCCAATTTTGAAAGCAGTGAAGGCTGAAAATAAAGTATCTAGATATCTCAAAATAGCGCGCGAAAAGTAAAATCAATGTCAACATTCACAACCTTGCAGGTCAACGACCGCTCTCACCCTGACACAATATCTACACCTCTGCCATTGCTCTGCTAGCCTGGTACTTTTTGGATGAAGTGTTGCACAGTTTCATGTGACCCTGCGTGTTCGCACTGTCGCGGGTCATCGCCCGCGCCGACCCTGACATACTGCGCGAGCTCAACCTCTTCGGAGGTTGTGCTAGCCTAGTACTTTTCGTGGCTGACTATCGATTTTTTTGGTTTTTGCGATTTGCAAAACAAAATCTTAATTTGCGATCCTTATGTTTGTGAGCCCACGTTCGATTTTTATCACTTTCAAAAACTCTTCTTTTTATAAAGAACGAAATAAATTTACATTACTTTTATGTTTTGGTTGTAATTTTTTCTGTTTATTTTCGCTAAGTATAACTTCCTCGCGGCGTTCATTGACTCGGTCAAGGCTCTTTTCATAAATAATTATACTAAACAAGATTCTTGTTTAATTTATTTTGCGTGCCAGTTAATCATCAAATCAGATAATGATAATAATATGACGGTTTTTGTATCAATTAGTTAAATAGCCAAATTAATATTCATTTGTACATAATTAGTATTAAGTATTTAATCTTTTCTATCCTCCGTACGTTAGAGAGAAGCTGTGATGATGGTAAAGGTGTTACCTATCTCTTTATTCATGTCCTTGGCACTACAGATTCATCGCTGCCATCAGTTCCTAAATTCTAGCAAACGAAGGTCTAAGTTACAACTTGATTTTGATATACTAAAAAACTATAACGCAATGGAAAAACACCCCAATACTTGAACCCAGCTGGTGTTGATTGGATAATTTATTTAGACCCGCTGTGAAGGTCATGTTATTGAGGTCGGGACAGCGGACTTGTGTTGGTAACGCTGTCACTCCGCTGTTTTATACCACTAGAATCTTTAAGGCGTTTTCGATAAGAAGCGGAAGGAGATTTCTACAGCTTCAGAGGAAAGTGCAAAAATCCGTATGGAACAATTTTAGAGACCCAATTGTTAAATAAATAAAAATAAAAATATTTTATTTCAGACCACAAAATCAAAAAAGTTAAGCATACTATTGTTTATTTTCATCTGAATACATCCTGCCCAAATCCACAGAATAACAATGCTAAATCATCTTATAATTTAGTTGTTGAGTTTTAGTACTTTCTAGCCGAAAAACCACAAAAACTTGCTTCTCGTTTTCGATAAGTCTATTTTAACAACACGTTTTTAGGCTCAAAGTCCATCTCTCCACTACATAGATTCACAACATAGATAACATTTTCACCTTTAATCATTTTGTATTGTTCCAGACGCGCGTCTATGATGTCTCCGCGTCAGCTCATGCGTAACTCCAACATGACGCAGAAGTGGCAGCGCCGAGAGATCTCCAACTTCGAGTACCTCATGTTCCTCAACACTATCGCTGGTGAGTACCACTTGAACACTACTCGGAGAAGGAACGAGACAAAAATCAAGAATGTTCTGTAGATCAAACCAACCAGCTTAAATTGGAAAACAGCAGAAACAACACACGTCTTGACTATTCTCGAAATTGGGTTCTTTAATATTGACTTACTTCAAATTCATTAATACAAGGGTCCACGAGACAAACTAGTTAACTGCCTGCTAGGCAGGGAATGTTCAAGTCACGTTGAAAGCACAATTTTTCAATAACATTTACATATAAAGTGTGAGATAGTACGAGGTGGATAGAGAGATCGAAATACAAAGGTCTTTATTTCGATACAGGATATTTAGAAACGCTATAGATTAAAGATTACAACGATCGTTGCTTGACCCACTTTCCAGCAAGACAGACAAAGCAAGCGAACAACACAAGAGAATATTAGCAAATAATACCTACAAGTCAAAGACCTTTTCGTAACGTTGCCTCGTAACATGTATCGCAAAGGGAACCCCAGTCTAAGAGCGTGTCTTGAGTGACAGCATGTCGAGGATGCAAATTACGGATCGTAGGGATACGCGGTTTGCTTTCCGTAGCACGCATCCTCTCAGAGCCTGGAGAAGTTTCAAACCACCACAGATCTTGAGTTCCGAACCTCTTTTGAGACCAGCACAAATCCACTGTTTAACATCGTGTCGGCTCCAAATGCGGGAGGGTTTTGCAATAACCACCAATCCGCTTACCAATAAGTGGATTGGTGATCGCAGTGCAGGTGTCAAAAATACAGATAGAAGCTGCTGCCCTTCCTCTTGTAGCTTCCTTTAGTAGCCTCTTACGACATCCAGGGGCTGAGTTGGAGAGGCCGATTCCTGTAGAATACTTATTTCGTTCATTCGTCGTATATACCGCTTGTACGATGCGCTATACGTCTGTCTATCAGGACAGGATACTCGCTAAAGGAGCTTGCGCAATGTATTGATTACAAAATGGCATCACATGTTTTGCAATATAAAGTACCTAGTGGTTTATGAGCACGTGATGATATCAATATGGCCGCAGCGCAAGAATTGACTCTTCTAACTCAGCCCGTTGATGTCGCAAGAGTAGACGAAGGGCACCTACTAGAGGAATAACAGCGGCTTCCTTTTAAATATTTCAACACCTCTACTGCGGACACTAATTCGCCTGCCAAGCGTAGTGAGTATGGAACAACCCCCCCGGGAGGCTGTGTGTCATGTGTGCTGATCAGGATGCCCCGACACAATTGAATCCTTAATTGCCTGCTGATTATGATGAGTTCCACTCAGTACCTTCCTCATTACCCTCGTTATTTGGAAAATTGCTAATTTGTGATCGTAATGCGGATATGACGGTCCTTGTCTATTGGTTTCTAGTTTCTGGTCATGAAACTCGAGACTGCACACGTTTTGAACGAAATTATGCATTATGTAGTTGATTGGGTGTCCTTTGTGCGGCCTGAAGCGTCCGGTTGGCGATGATTACCTTCTTGTTGATGTCGTGTAACTTGATGAGATGAGAAATTTAAGGAATCAATATCTCAGGATTTTTGTTACAGTGCTTACCCGCACTCTGGGCATCTCTAAGAAATGAAATAAGTTCCCAAAAATTTTCGACTTCGGCGGGACTCGAACCCGCGTCAATTATCAATATCTCAGATACTTGATCCATGTTATATTCCCATGAATGTGCTTTAAGTTTCTCATTAGTAAAAGCTTCAAACTAAGACTTGTAATTGGCTGTGAGTAGACATGTACCACAAAACGAGTTCATCGTACTAAACGAACTAACCCGAGTAACACTAACATAATGGAGTAGCGGTGCTCGTCTGGGGAACTGCCGAAATGCTCGCAAAATTTCGAAAAAATTATACAAGCGAATTGAAAACAATTGTTATTACAATACCGTTCCAAAGTGCCGTTGGTATCCTATATAATATAGTGAAATTATTGAATGTCTGTGTATTAGGGAGAAAGTAAATGACATAGTTTTCGAACGCAAAATTTTCCAAAATGAACAAAACTTCTCACAACGTCATGTTAGCTCTACATTGCTGTATTTTTCACTTCTCTTACTCGAAATGAGTGTCATTATAGCGCGGCTTAGCGAGCGTACAACTCTAGTACACGCTCTAGGGATAAAAGTATTTTTTCTTTTTAATTTTTGTCTGAAATCATCAGCCTGTGCAAGACATTTGTTCTTGTTTTTAATATGCAAATGGAACAAAAGGGCAAATAATAAATAATATGATTCTATCTGTTGCGGTGGAAATCACGTGAAAAACATATACATATTAAGACTTACGACAAATTCGTAAAGAAGAAAAGTAAAAAAAGTATGCATAATATAGTTTTGACTATTTTATCTTGCAATCGAAGTGAAAAGTAGAGTTTTTCACTTGGGGCAAAATCGTTCCTTATAACTCGGGTCTTTTTATACGCAATAACTATAACACTATCGGTATAACACCATCTCTACTAATCGTACGTATAGGTACATTAATGGAGTGGTTTAGTCCCGTGTACAAAATATACTATTTATTGCGCACTTAGACATGCATATTCCTACTTTAACTTTTTTTATGCCTGTTCATTAATTTTTTTGTACAGTAAACAGAATACAATCAAAACAATTGAATTAGGTATGTAGCTTTTGTTATATTATTTTAACATTAGGATTCGGGAGTCAAAATGCAAATTCTTAAAGAAACTCCACATTCGGTCAAGTATAAATATTAGAAACTGCTTGTCAATATGTTTAAACATATATAATAAGATAAGATACCAAAGGAACTACAATTAATGAACAACTATTTATTTAATATCAAATTTTTGAAATGGCTGAATGATAGGAATTTTTATGACTTGAATGTTTTTTTAATAAGTTTTAATCATATTTGGTTTTTTTAATCTTAAACTATTTTTGCGTGCTCGACCATAGCGAGACATGAGCACATTATTTATGTTTATACCACCTGTATACCATGTTTGACGCAAAAAGGTCTTTGAAACTTGAATCAAAAGTTGAATTCTTGTCTCCGCTTTAGTGAAAAGTTTGTTTTTACACCGCCAGTATCATTATATCACGATTATCTATAGTGCCTTGTTCGTGGCACATTGTAATTAGCATCAATTATGTAACTACCTGCCTAGTAGTATTAGAAGCCACTAACTAGGCTTGCTCTTGACCGTCTGAGTGGTTGCATTGTATGTAAATATGCGCACGAGTCGATGGAGCCACGCGCAATCGATTACGATTATTTTTATTTAAATGTCAATGGGATTCTAATGTTTTATATATTCTGAACTTTAATGTGGCACTGCTGGGTAGGTCCCGAAAATTTGTAAAAAGAACCACGGTATGTGTAATGTTATGCCTAGAATAGAAAAATAAAAACCGACGATGTGAAATGTATAATTATAAAATTAAGACTCCAAAATGAATTAAATAATATACGCTGTAAATGCGTTACTAGAAAATTTCCCTATTGATTAGGTAAAAACTTCGATAAAAAAACCACGTAATTTCTATGATTAAACGTTACAGATCCATTATTAAATTAAAAGACTAATTCGTAAAATAACTAATTATTTTTTCAATTACTCCAAAATCAATTCACGAAAGTGCTGATTGAAGGATTAAGAAACTTACTCAAGCGCCACATTTAGATAGGTATTCATATCATAATGACCTGACAGACTTGACCAAAAATCTATGAGGAGGAGGTCCCTACAGCTCTACTACCATTGAGGATCGTGTAACACCACCACATACCTCTTGATGATGTCCATAGCAGCACCGGGCAGCATCTTAGCCCTGCTCGAACCAAGTCTTCTCACTTGCGCCAAACTTCACTCTCATCTGTCTAACACTTTGCACTACACTTTCACTTCTCATTCACTTGAAACTTTCATTTTCAGCGGTCACGTAAGATTTCGTAAGTTTTGTTGCCGTTCAAAAACAAAAGGCGCTTTACTTTACGTCGGTAGTTAGTCTATGTTAAACAACCGAACTAAATTAATTTAGAACAAAATAAACATGAGCGATTCGAAATTTTAATGTTAGTTTCGCGGTGCAAAGGGTTCGGTTTTAAATGAGGGTTCTAATGTAAAGAGGCGAGCAATACAGTTTTTCCAACTTACAACAAATGAATCGCGATGCGCCCTAGCGGGGCACTGAGTGGCAAATGGACCTCCGAGACTCCGACCGGGGCTGGTCGGGAAAGCGGCACGTGACAACAACAACGGATGGACTGCACCCGACCAGCTGGCCATAGATTAATGTTCAACTGGGCGATAGTGTTGTAATGCCCGACTTTATACACGTACTGATAGCGCTAATTGAGATAAAGAGCAGAGTTGAAAGGTGAATCAGTTGAATATAATTAAATAAACAAACAATTAACGAGCCGTTATTTTTTTACGTAGGCAGGACAGTTTGTTTGACGCTTATTGGTCCTGTAAATACGTCACTCGGCGCGTGCGTTGATCTGTTCGAAAATATTTTTGTCCATTTATATTTTTTTATACTTTTCATGACGCTCATGTTTATTATTCTTTGTACTAATAGATACGTGATGTATTCCTGAAACCAATAATTGGAGATTAACACCCAGCTCACAGCTGCCTGTGCAAGATGTATATTATAAGTCTTTGTGTTGGCTCTTATCAATGCAAGTCGGGGTCAAAAGTCGATGATAACGCCATCCGTAAACTGAGGGCTTCTTGTTTCTATGAATGTACTTACTTACCTACATTCAACGCTTGTAAACATCTCTGCGTGTTTTAGAATTTAAGTTGAAAAAATTGCTGACTGCTGATTTAATTTGACCTAAAAGCCACTTTCTAAAATAAAACAATGTCAATCTTATATTGCATCAAAATGCCTAGCCTTGGTTTCACATCGTAAAAGGTTCTTGATCTCATTTTTCTTCGATACTTTTTGTGGTAATTGATCATTTTCTGAACTCGCCGAAAAAACATTTGGTAATAAACATTATCGATTTTAGCCATGAAGTAAACTGTTATTAAAATGAATGCCACTTTCATTTACTTAAAATTATCTTTCGTATCTGCCTCCAATATCAAGATACATTTTCAGGGTTAGGTATAATAATAATAATCATTTATTTCAGACCATAGAAAATTTACAGATCTAATTTAACTTATTCTACAGTCCTAATATATACCTTAAAACTAACATACATAAAATATTAAAAACTTAATTATAGACACGTTTTTCTATGCAGCGACGACGTGTATAAACTTAGGTAAGATCGATTCGGAGAAACACCAACTTTATTCTAATGGGAAAAGAGAACTTCAATAGATAAATTAAAACAATGTGCCAATAAAATATGTAAAAAATATATATACAAGTTTATTAATCCCTAAACCAAACGGTGTCACAATAAAGGCTGTTTAGTTTCCGAGATACGCAACAGCAGCGCCACGCCATCGTGCACACTGTCAATGGGCCTCAATTGGGCAACAATTTGCAACCACCACCGGCGACATTGTTAGATGTATCTTGTCTTTTTTGCAGTTAAATTGCATGTAACATGGTCACACTTAGATTCCATTCTATTGCAATGCTGGTGCGGCAATTTATAGGTCGTTGTCGTTTTAAAATTTGGCAAATTGTCGTTACGCTATTCTGCGCGGCAACTTGAAGCTTCCAGTAAAATATCGTGGTGACATGAAATGATTTCGATTCCCATATGTTTAATGTTATTGAATGTTTGTATGTGTGTGTACTCCGGTACCTACCTAGTTTAATCAGAACTTGTTTATATTATAGTAGTATATAGTACCTAAGTATTTTAATAAAAAACCAAATTGTACCTGTAAGAAGAATTTGTTAACTAACTTTGGAATTGGTTGATTTTATGTGATATTGATTTTATGGCGCTCATTAGAGAAGGCCTATGTCCAGCAGTGGACAAATAAAGGCTGGTGATGAAGATGATGATGACGATGTGATTTATAACAATTTATCATGATATTGATGATAATGATTTAGATTTTTTATGTTTGGTTTTGCCATTTATACTCTGGGTACAAACTGAGATGAACTATTGTTCTCAGGGCGAACCTACAATGACTTGAACCAGTACCCCGTGTTCCCCTGGGTCCTCACCAACTACGAGAGCGAGGAGCTGGACCTCAGCCAGCCTTCCAACTACCGGGACCTGTCCAAGGTAATATCAATAAGTACCACCTTTTAAAAAAAATGCCTTAAATACTTTCAGGGGTAATTTAATTATAAACGCCTGGCTATACAGGTGTCCCGAAACTGAACGTCAAGCCGAAAGCGGAAGATGGGTAATAGGTGAAAAATGTTACGTACTATACCATTTTGGTATCATTTTGAAATCTAGGATAACTGCACGAACTTTTAAGAGAACATGCCAGCCTATCATGGTGGACTTTTTTGCAGTATGAAGAGTCAAAGAAGCCTATAGAAAATGATTGGTGCAAAAACAGAACTAAACTTGTATTTATTTTGAAAAATATAGGTATTACGTTTTTATTTCGCACTGAAATTAATGAATTAGTTATCTTAATTTGTAGTACAAAAATTTCTTATTATTAACATCTGTCTGTAGTGTATTTAATGTATGATAAGAAAGAGCGTTACCTCTTAATACAGGTACTTTTATACTTAAAAGGTCACTTAAAGTCTCGTATACTGAACAATGTATAATGAACCTCATGTGAATGATAATAAACAAATATTGCTTTGTAGTAATAGCATAGATAAGTTTGACGCCGGACAGAGAATTCATGATTTTCAAGAAAAAACCAATAACTCGGAAAGCATTGGAGATAACCCCGTATTTTTGTGTATTTTCTGGGTCGTCACGAATCCATCTATCCTCCGCTTCGACTTGACGTTGAGTTTCGGGACACCCTGTATAGTGTCTTGTCTAGGCATTCTGTTCTTCTGAGAAGTATCTATCTTCCAACTAGGTACATATACTACCCATATATATACCTAATTATCAACGAGAATGTAGAAAGCACTTCGAGTTAAAGCTGGAGTTGTGATACTTCTCGTTTTGATTTACTATCTCAATGCTTCGTACATGATCCGACCAGCCAGACCATCTCTTCCTGTCCCTCAAAAATAACATATTCTGTAATTCTTTATTGTACACAAAAAAATTAACTAAATAGGTTATGTACAAAGGCGAGCTCAACCCTTAATAAGACATATGTCTACTTTTCCAGCCCATCGGAGCCCTGAACCCCTCCCGCAGAGCCTACTTCGAAGAACGCTACAACACTTGGGAGCACGAGAGCACCCCTCCCTTCCACTACGGGACGCACTACTCCACTGCGGCGTTCGTACTCAACTGGCTCGTGCGGATCGTACGTACCTACCTCCTAACACTACTCCACTGCGGCGTTCGTACTCAACTGGCTCGTGCGGATCGTACGTACCTACCTCCTAACACTACTCCACTGCGGCGTTCGTACTCAACTGGCTCGTGCGGACCGTACGTACCTACCTCCTAACACTACTCCACTGCGGCGTTCGTACTCAACTGGCTCGTGCGGATCGTACGTACCTACCTCCTAACACTACTCCACTGCGGCGTTCGTACTCAACTGGCTCGTGCGGATCGTACGTACCTACCTCCTAACACTACTCCACTGCGGCGTTCGTACTCAACTGGCTCGTGCGGATCGTACGTACCTACCTCCTAACACTACTCCACTGCGGCGTTCGTACTCAACTGGCTCGTGCGGATCGTACGTACCTACCTCCTAACACTACTCCACTGCGGCGTTCGTACTCAACTGGCTCGTGCGGATCGTACGTACCTACCTCCTAACAATACAATGACACCACGACTCATTTAAATATCCTATCGGCTCCATAGCAACAGCTGATCGAATTCAAGAGAACGGTCAATAGAACAGCTTATCATAGTGCAGAAGTCATGCTGGATCCTATCAGAGGAACGGTACATCACGTCACGATTCAATAGACCGGTCGACGATAGGATGGTAGTCGTGGTACAAACCAATCAGAGGGACGGTAAAACATGAGTGTATCTAGCTAGATGATGGGCCAGAGTTGTCAGCAGAAGTTATAGAACCTTTAAACCTTGGAATAATTTCATTGCAAAATGACTCTTATTTGGTATATACTGTAGGTAGGTACCTACAAAACAACAAGCAGCAATAAAATATCCAGGGTAGGTACTATACCTACAACTAAAAGAATGAGAAAAGAATTAAGTTTAAAGTAGAAATACTTATATATTGAAAAGAGAATTACAAACAAATGATATACTTAAATTAAAACTAGTACCTAGGTTTTTACAATAGAAACAATTGAGCTAACTGCAGACTGTTGCAAACAATATACAGGTAGCTCAACTGATCCATATCAATACCTATATGGAGTATTTCTACTCCACTTTCTATGCGCGCGACTATTTAGTCGTCGTGGTGGTTTCGATCGCGGACTTAAGAATCGACCAACTCAAACTAAGAATAGACACCTACAAGTCAACTCAACCCTTGGAAATCGAAGTGTTGTGTGTGTCCGGCAGCAATTTTCTTGTTAACACCACGACTGCGCTTACCAATCCTCCTGCCAAGCGTGGCGATAACTATCGCAAAACCTATCAGAGCACAGAGGCAGTAGACGTACCTCCCTATTTGCGCTGAGAGCTTCCTGCTGACTCCAGCGTATGCCGAGTCGATAAATATGATAAAACCCTCACGTAACAGTATAAGATTGTAAGTAATGTGATGTACACGTAAGTATGTACAAGTAGGTACAACAAGTACGTACTAAATCTCACAAACACAGATTATCAACGTACTTCCGTCACGCACAGACGCTTGGCGAATTATCTCCACCTACCTGCGGCTGACCAACGCGTCTCCATTTCGTTATGTAACTATTAAAATAAAATAAAATAAAATAAAATAAAATTCTTTTATTTCGGATAACATAGACCCATATGTTGTTAGTAACACAATAAAACACAGTAAATGGTTAGTAAGCACATCGAGATATATAAAAATAAAATAAAAATAAGCGCAGGCCTTATTCCCAGAGTGATCTCACCATGGATCTCACCAGAGTAGCGGGACTTTTCCCGGGATCACTCTGCGAATCAGGCTTGCCCACAGTGGCGACGCATATCTATTCGCTATGGTTTTCAGGATGCTATTGTGACTGCCACGCATTCTGCGGATCAGGGATGTAGTTTTTTTGCGAATGATGGCATCGAAGCCATCAGTTTGATATTCAGCAAACATCCCCGATGCACTACAGAAGCGAGGCAGACCCAACAGCATCCTGAATATATTATTATATTGGACACGCAGGGTCGCTAGCGAGTTTTTGGTGTGCCTAACCCACAAGCTTCCCGTGTACATGTTTTGACAGTAAGCTTTAAAAAGCGTTATTTTTACTTGCTCAGTACACCGAGAAAACCTGCGGGCCAGCATATTACCTCTAACTGCCAGCGCCCTACGTTCCCTTTCAATATCACCATCGTCTTTGAGGTTGTCGGCAATGATATGTCCAAGATATTTAAATTTGTTAACTCTTCTTACGTTCATGCCATTAAGGGTAATATTATGGGTGCTCTTACCTTTGCCGGCCGCCTCAAAGACCATGTACTCCGTTTTCTTTATATTATATTGTAATCCATGATCAGTAGCGTAAACTTCACAGACTTTCAACAGTTCTTGTAGGCCACCCGCCGTCGGGCAGAGCAGCACCATGTCGTCCGCGTAACTAATGTTATTGATGCTTACGTTATCTATACGACATCCGACACGCATGCTACTCAGCCCCACAATGAGATCGTTCACATATACGTTAAAGAGCAGAGGTGACGTCAACCCCCCTTGTCTTACCCCACTCTCCAACACATATGCTTCCGATAGTGAATCAGCCCATTTCACAAAATTCGTTTGGTTAGCGTACCAATATCTAAATATACTGAGTATTTCCGCCGGTACACCCCTGTCTCTCAACTTACTCCAGAGCACGTCATAGGACACTAAGTCAAAGGCTTTGGATAGGTCAAGAAAACAGGCATGCACCGACGTTTTACGATCAGTATAATACTGAACAGTATGCTTAAGAGTCACTATGGCGCTTTCAGTAGAAAGTCCGGATCGAAATCCGAACTGCGCGTCATGTAGATGAGAAAATTCTTCCAAGTAAGTGTTAAGCAGACTGTCCAGCACTTTAGCTATCGTTGTTGCCAACGAGATAGGGCGGTAGTTCCCCCTATCCGAGATATCTCCGGTTCTGTCCTTCACAATGGGTACCACGATGGTTTTCATTAAGTCTTGAGGTAGATAGGAGTGACTGATACACATTGAGAAGAACAGAGCGAGCACACTCGGTAGGTGGACACCAGCATGTCTCAGATGCTCAACACTGATACCATCATGCCCGGGAGATTTGCCACCGCTCATTCTACTCAGGGCTTTTCGTACTTGCTTTGCAGTAAAGCATATTTGTGGCGCCTCTCCCTGACGATCCGGATCAGCAGATGTGGGGAGTGCAGACGAAGGTCCCAGTGGTGAATGTACTCTAAAGTGGTCTTTAAACAAGTTGGAGATCTGCACCGGATCACTTTTCCCCCCCACACTCACCGGGAGGCCAGGCTTAACATCATACTTCCCCGTCGACTTCCAGAATTTGCCAAAATCTTTTGCAGCCCTGTGTTTTGCTAGTATGTCCATTTTAAGTTGTTTCTGGTTATTTTGGCACCACTTTAAACGACTCTTAAATATTTTACGAGATTCATCCATTTTTTCAAACAAATTACCAGATGATGGTCTATTATGCATAATCCAATTTTTAAAGTTAAGCCTGGCCACCCTATGAGCATCAGAGACATGCCTATTCCACCCACAGAGATGCCTACCTTTGTTTTGCACGCGCCGCTCACAAGTCTTAGTAGCTGCCTCACTTAAGACACTTACTATGCTATGGTAAAGGTTATTGAGCACCAGCTTATGTTCTTCCAAACTGCATAATCCACGACCACAATCTATAAATTCAGACGGAAAATCAATGTTCCGTAAACCCTCATGACATAGTTCCTGGTATTTTACTATTTGACTTTCGTCTCGTTCTCCCCAAATTACTTGATTGGGTTGTAGGTCACGGATCATGCATTTTGGTCTTACAAGGTTTATATTACACTCAATGACCAGCGGAAGGTGATCAGAGACGAAAACATCCTCCAAAACACTTACACTGGTCACTGTTTGCCAAGCCGATGCAGAAACTACACAGTGGTCCAACCAACGCCGGCAACCGTGAGCCTCACTAACGTACGTATATACACTAGACTGTAAGCCCAGTTTTTCAATATCCGCACAAGTCCAGAATTGATCTGAGCAGAAGCTGATGAGTTCGTCATAAAACGGTTCTTGTGGGTGAGCGTTAAAATCTCCTACTATAAATATACAAGCAACATCCTCACTAGCTATTATCGCGCTAACTTCACTCAAAACCTCAGTAAAGATAGGAAGGTTGTCCGGTGAGTCAGTGGGCATATAGACCGAGAATACAATAAAACTACGCCCCTTTACCGTTGCTTTCACAGCGACTAGCCGATCACTACTACACTTTACTAAGCTTACACTGTCAAAAATTCCTTTTCTCCAAAGAATGGCTACCCCCCCATGCGGTCTTCCCCTTAACAACCCTACAGACGTGTCCACGGCGGACTTACCTGTGTACTCAAAGTTACCAAGAATTGTACCCAGTAGTGGTATATCATGGGGAAGTAGCCACGTCTCCTGGAGGACCAGAACATCAGCTAATTTGCACAGATTTTGTAAGTCATTAAACGATCGCCTAACTGATTTACAATTAAAACTAATCAGTCTAAGATACTGGTTAATATTATTTATATCCATAAAGAAGCAAGTTAAGAAGCTTTAACTAATTTCCCACTTTTGTTTTGTACAAAAAATGCACAAAACGCCTAAAAGTTATACCACTAGGCCAAAAACTATCACTTAAAAATAAATCTAACTTATGCTTCGATACGTACAATTTATAAGAATTATATATCTTTGTTCTGCGCATGTTGATCATTTTAAGCGTTATAATTTCACCAGTTTTTTCTTGAATGTACGAAATAATATCATTTTCAGTGACATCCTTACTAACGTTTGAAATTAATAGGGGCACTTTTGTGTCCGCCGCCTTAAATTTACTATTAAGTTCAGTAGGAGCACAACCTCTTTGTCCAATTAGCCTATAATGCTTAGCAGATTTTTTACGCACTATCTGCCACTCCGAGTCTCTTACCACTTGATCATATTTCGCATTCAAGTCAGGCGCAGATAATCCCGCACGAATATCGAGTCGCGTAGTGAGTGAGTCAGTGTTCGACGCGCGCCGAACCTCAGGAACAGATCCGGCGACTGCCGAGCTTACACGACTGTGAGCGCATTCGCCCGAAGTGCCAGCGAAGTTATTCGTCGCCGCCGCCGCCGCATCATCGCCGCCGCCGGACGACGGAGTTAGTTGTGTGGAAACCGTAGTACATACCGCAGCCTCCACGCACTTAGGCGCGGGTGCCGCTGCCTGATGCACTTTCTCGCTCACACCTGCACTGCCGCTACTGCACTCAAGCTCGTATCCGCAGCCGCTCTCACTCGACACCGGCGAAACCGTGGTATGGGCTTCCACGTGCCCAGTTCCGGTTACGATTTTCGCTTCATTTTGCATGCAAAAAAGGGAGACAGTCGACTGTTCGTTCGCTACAGACGGACTCAACGTTGAAAAAACGTCAAACTATTGCACAACATATTGCAATTACGTTTGCAGTTTAATTGGTCTGGCCCTAACACCAGTTCAGATGGGTATCTGAACTGGTGTTAGGGTCAGACTCCACCAAAGCTGAGATGAGCGGAGAAGTGTGTTTTAAGCAACCAATAGAACGTCGTTACTCACATATCTCGTCTCAGATTCAGTGGAGAACACAGAGTGGATTTTTTGCGATGAAACAAAAAAGTTCAAAAAATATGAGCGGAGGTGTTGTGAGCTGTGCCTCGCCGACATCCGACGGTCGCCGCTCACAGCTCTGCCGCTCTAGCCAACACACATACCTATCCGCTTTAGCCAGCGCACATCTCCGCTCCAGTCTACAGAACCAGACACCCCCGCTCAAACGTTTCTTCTCGTCTCCGCCACAGACATCTCCGCTTTGGTGGAGTTTCGGCCTTATGGTAGGTTTAGGTAAGATTCAGATTCTTCATTGGCAACATAGTTACAGGCCTTTTCGTATATACATTCTTACTTAAAGTAAGTTAGGTATTGTTGAATCTATACTCATATTATAAACGATAGTACCTACTCGTAATTGTGTTACTTGAACTTGTGTCTTGACGAAATGGCTGACTGAATCGTTGCAAATCAAAGGCAATGCAATGTTTTTTTAACTATTTATAAATATTTTGATACAAATCTATTAATTTGTTTGAGAATAAAATATGTATAACTAAACTGAAACTTAAATCGAGGACCGCGATTCGTCAGTTTTATTCGATCTTTAGTATGACTAGTTTCTTAAGTACCTACAACATATTGAATAACACATCCGAGTGTACCATTGCACTGTTATCAGTAAACCACTTAAGTCTCAATTCACATGTGTTATGGAGGGAGACTACGTGCTTAAATCAATGGCAAAATCAGGAAATGCGTCATGCGCTTAGAAAACGCGAAATCGATGTAGAAAACAGGAAATATTTGTAAGTTTTATCAAATATACCGAGGTGTCCAATTACATTTCAATATTTTTTTAAAATGCTAAACACCCATGAGTGTGCCCATGACGCGCGACGTAGGTAGGTACAGTTAGCATTATTCTTTAGATCAAGAGTACCTAGTTATCTTACGTAAGTAACGCACCCAGTTGTACCGAGTTTCCTTTGGAAACTCTAGGCGGGAAACAATTTTTTGTAAATTTTCAACGTGCTCGATGTGCTTAATAGTGTTTCCCTCAAACGCAAGAAGGCTTGTGCAGTCGGAAAAAACCTGTCAAATCTGTTCCAGCTGTCCAATAAATAATTCGGTCAGATGAATAAATGTTTTTATAACACATTTGCTCGTAAAGGGTCTCTTATTGCACCAATTTCAATACCTTTATGTATCTCATTACGTACTTGTGCGGTAATGTTATGTAAAACGCACGGTTTATCCAGATGCTCCGTCTAAAACGAACGGTACTTTTTTAAATCTTAGCAGAGTTTTTATGTCAGAAAAGTTTATGAATAAAATTAACTTTAGGAGCTAAAACATAAAAAATAAACATTTAATTCTTTAATTTAATTAATATTGACCATAATTTACAACCATTTATCTGTAACAAAACACAATAGAACATTATGGATACAAGTGCGGTAAGTTGAAAATAAAGCAGAGGCTGTAATTATCAAAGCGCACGTGTGTCATACGACGTTTTATAAAATATTTGCGAGGAAATAAATGAAATTCGGACTTTCTAATAAATTTTCATACGCTTGTAAGTATCTATCGGTCGATTTTTCGGGCAAGAGGCTTAGAGTAGCCTTTTTCGCTGCCTCTGAGACTTCTGGCGGTGTTGAATTAATAAATTCATCATTACTTGACGACATTTTCAAGTAAAAACAATACAGCGAAAAGAAAAGCGCCCGGAATAATTTTTACTTCTTCAAAAATTAGCGATGCGCGCGCATCAGCGCTTTTTTTTAAGGCAAAGGCACAAAAACAGCCAGGATTACTAATAAAGTAAATTAATATTTTTATGTTTTGTTGCAGATAAATGCTTGTAATTTATGGTCAATATTAATTAAATTAAAGGTTTATTTATTATATTTTATCTCCTAAACCTCCTAAAGTTAATTTTATTCAAAAAGGTTAACCACTTTTCTGATATAAAAACTCTTTGTTTAGATATAAAAAGTTCCGTTCGTTTTAGACCATAGACATAGAATTTTTTCACTACAGACGGAGCATCTTGATAAACCGTGCGTTTTACATTACATTACCGCACTAGTTAGTGCGTAATGTAATGAGATACATTACAGTATTGAAATTGGTGCAATAAGAGACCCTTTACGAGCAAAAGTGTTTTATAAATATTAATTTACTTTATTAGTAATCCTGGCTGTTTTTGTGCCTTTGCCTTAAAAAAAGCGCTGATGCGCGCGCATCGCTAATTTGTGAACATAAAGATTAAGACGAAGAAAATTAAGATTTTGTTTATTTAATGAAACCTCGTGTATTATTCGATTCCAGGAGCCGATGACGACCATGTTCCTGGCCCTCCAGGGAGGCAAGTTCGACCACCCCAACCGACTGTTCTCATCCATCGCCATGTCTTGGAAGAACTGCCAGCGGGATACCTCCGATGTTAAGGTATAGTTTCATATGAAGAATATTCTTCTATCCCCGATTTCGATTTAAGAGGTATCCCAACTTTTAAGCATTTTTATGATTGCCACACGTTCAATCTTACTTAAGATTTGAGGGCTAACTCTAGTAGAACAAGCACCCAAATATTTTTCTTTTTTAGAAGTGAAGAATATGTGCGATTTCAATTCATTCAATTTATCTAGAGACCCTCAAAAAGCTTAGTGACGTCTTCAAATTTTACATTTTCTCCCCAGGAGCTGATCCCCGAACTATTCTTCCTCCCCGAGATGCTGGTGAACAGTTCAGGCTACCGGCTGGGCATCCCCGACTGCCCCTCGGGAGACGTGGCGCTGCCTCCCTGGGCCTCTTCCCCCGAGGAGTTCGTACGCATCAACCGGATGGCCCTCGAGTCGGAGTTCGTCAGCTGCCAGCTGCATCAGTGGATCGATCTCATATTTGGATACAAACAAAGAGGTTTGTTGCATCTTTACAACATCTAAGCGCATCTTAGAACCAATATTATAACTTTCGAAAACCCCAACAACCCCTAATTACTCCAAGTCCTCGAGCAATTCTGAAGAATAGCTCAAGATTAGTACGAAATCATCGTCTGGTTGCCGCTCTCGTCCGAATTTGTCAGCTAACATCAGTGGATCAATCTCATATTCGAATATAAACAGCGAGGTTTGGATCTAAAGCTTCCAGGATTTCCCAGGAATAACTACCTACAACCCCAAAAACTCCAAAGCATTTTCACAACTAACAAACTCAAAAACTCCTACAATCTAAGACTTTGGTGTACTTTACAACCCCCTAACCCATACATGCAATTACTAAGGGTACTATCCTGCACAAGGATCGCAGAAGTGCTCTATTCCAGTAGCCGATGAAATAACACGCACACTTGATATGTGATAACTATAAGCCCCTACTCGTACCACATTGCCTCGAGGCTGCCTCAAAACGTATCCTGTGCACTGATCGCAACTACTTCAAAAATGCAATCTTTGTTTTCCAGGGCCTGAAGCAGTCCGAGCGACCAACGTGTTCTACTACCTAACGTACGAGGGCGGAGTCCGACTGGACCAGCTGACGGAGCCGGTCACGCGCGCAGCCGTCGAGGACCAGATCCGGAGCTTCGGGCAGACGCCGGCGCAACTGCTGAGCGAGCCCCATCCACCCAGGTATGTGACTCATTATCAGCCCATGCTAGTCCTCACCTGGCCATACAACGCGGTCTATTCACATTACACATTGATTTGCAACTCGTTCTGCTTGATATCAATGGGTTTTTTATGGCTAATACCTAATCAGTTGAGCAAAATATTAAGCTGAGCCGTGGCCTTTTCTGACGTACTGCAGCACACACCGGCTTTATTATTTGATTTGAATGCTTACCTAGAATGGATTATTTTAATTTTTATAGTCAATATCAATACGATATACTTAATTGTTGTACTTTGTTTAGATTTGTCTGATTAAAGACTTAAATGGAGAATTAATCTATAAATCTATTTTTCACAACAGGTTACTGTGTGTGCACATTAAATTCTTGGCGCAGTCCGTTGGATTAATTCACATACACGTATCCACAGCATATAAAATAAATAAATAAATAAAATCCGTTTATTTCAGGCACTTAAATTAAAGACCCATACACAAAGTTAAATACAAAAAAAAATATACCTACCAGTAAACTTACCAGTAAACATATACCTACCAGTACCACGTACGTACCAGTAAACACGTAGCGTACCAGTAAACATATACCTACCAGTAAACTGTTTACATGCAGAATAAAAATACATTTATTTCACTAAGTTCACAACATCACATTACCATTCCGCAGAGCGTCGACGATGCACCTAGCACCCCTAATGTTCTCTGCTGCGCCAGACGACGTGTGCCTGCGACTGAAGCTGCCGTCCAACGCGGCCGTGGTGCACGTGTCCGCCAACACCTACCCGCAGCTCGCGATGCCCGCCGCGGTCACGGTATATTATATTGTTATAGCTTTTGTTCAAAGGAAAAACGCTCCGCTCTTCGCGTGCAAAAAACTTCAGCACTTTTTCTCAACAGTGAACGACATTTAACCGTACCATGTAACCGCTGAATCGGGTACACTCGGCCCCAGTCGGCATTTTTGAAAGTTTACTTTATTCTTGAAGTCAAAAGCACGAGTGTGCTCATGACCAAGTCTCTCTCTTGCCTTTGTGCCTCTTTTGTCATAAGCGTTATCTGCAGCTGCCATGATATTTATCCAAAACCGCGATATTCCTGTATGTCTGGGTTTTGTATAAAATGGCCATGTATTATATCCAGGTGAGCGCCGCGAGAGCGTTCGCGGCGCACCGCTGGGTGGGAGGCGCGGGGCCCGGCGGCGCTGCGTGCGCGCACGTCCAGCGGCACGCGCCCGACGGGACCGCGCCGCACCATCCACTGCTCATGGACCCTGTCTGGGGTAAGTCGTCGACTCGCTCATATCACACGTGAGGCACAGTTAGCGACACTAGTGCCACCTTAGGTCTGGTAAGTCTTCTGCTACGTGGGGCGTGGTGTAAGAACCACCAGTGCCACCGTCGAAGACCGAAACATTTTAACACTGTTAGCCGAAGACTGTCTATCGGAGCTGAACTCCACCAAACCTATGGTATAGATTACACAAACCACCACTGAATTATCGACCATTGGACCACATACACGCAACTTTTACTTGATCCGAATACAATAATAGCACATATACAATCCACTCTTCCATTATAACGTACATCTTCCTTTACACACTCAATAAAATTGTCTGTCTTAAAAAAAATAAAAACCATCAAAATCAGGTAGTAGGTAACTTTTACACATTTTGTTCTTTGAAAACTTAGACGTGGAAGGTTCACTTACAGTTAGCTATACCATTCGTTTTATACTTGAACTTTACCTATGACTATATATTATAATGTTATAATTTTGAATGTCGATATATCAATCTGGTGTTGCCTTGTCCTCCAATCAAATGTTCTTAATCCATCCAGCGGCGGGCGGCGCAGCAGCCACAGCGCGGCGTCAGCTCGGCGACAACTTCTCCCAGCGCGTGAAGGCGCGCAGCAACTGCTTCGTGACGACTGTGGACTCTCGCTTCCTCATCGCAGCTGGCTTCTGGGACAACAGCTTCAGAGTCTTCTCTACTGAGACCGGTGAGGCCGTTACTACATTCAAAGACTTCTTCTACTGGAGTTATCGTCAATATTGTTGTTAATAGCTGAATCACCTAAACGTAATTAGAATCTAAAACTGTTACATTGCTACACCTATCCAATAGTGTTTTAACCTTTTGCGTTCTTTTTGTCCGTTGTTTTTCCTTTTACATTATTTATAGGTTAGTTAGGGTTTGATTTGTTTGATTTCGTCTTATGTGTTTCTATATTCGTTATTTTTAACTTCACTGCTATTTACCATTTATTCTATGCCTTGTAGTTAAACAATGCGTCAATCAATTCATTAGTGGTATCTTCATCTAATATGCCTACTATGACTGGTCGTTTCTAACCCTATCTATATTCCTTGCAGCCAAGATAGTGCAGATAATATTCGGTCACTACGGCGTGGTGACGTGCGTGTGCCGCTCCGAGTGCAACATCACGTCCGACTGCTACATCGCGTCCGGCGCCGAGGACTGCACCGTGCTGCTGTGGCATTGGTAATGTACACTCAACACTTCTTTTTCTATAACTTGTGTTTTCTCTACAAAGCACCAACTGAGTTGTGGCTGTAACACGGTTGCAGGGATAGAGGATGTCCACCTGTGCACGCAAAACTACAACGCACCTGGCCCTGATTGGCACAGGACCGACGCGAATGGCATAAACATAGAGGCCTATGTCCAGTGGCTCGACAAGAGCTGATGCTGATATATTAACTACACCTACCTTAAGATTAAAGTGGAAAGACACACAGAGTGATACCCGACCTCGCAGGGGTCCTCGAGACTGATTCGAGAAGGAGGCCAAGAGGAGGATCCAGCTAGGTTGGGTAGCGTTTGGGAAACTACGTAGGGCTGGTCCACCAATCCAAACGCCAATCCAACCGCTGGGGTAAACGTGTTCTTGAGTGAAGATCGCGACTCGACAAACGTAGTGTAGGACGCCCTCCGACCAGGTGGGATGATGATTTGCGAAAGACTGCTGGCAGATGCTAGCTATATGCGGCAAGCTGAAGACAGAGCGCTATGGCGCTCGTTAGGGAAGGCCTATGTTCAGCAGTGGAATAATATTGGATAGGCTGATGATGATGACATTTTCTTTTTTTTTATGAGTCATCTAAACTTGACTTTTTGATCAGCGTTAGAAAGTGTTGACGCATGACTGTTTTATTTAGATGTGTCGCTCGCTTGTGCTGCAAGCATAGTGGTGTGCGCCAAGGATCCGCACTTCGTCCCGTAACATTAACTATGTAGGTACATATGTATATATTCATACTATTATTATGTACTGTACAGGTCGGCCCGGCACGGCGGCATCGTGGGCGAAGGCGAGACGCCGGCGCCGCGCGTCACGCTGACGGGCCACGACGCGCCCATCAACGGAGTGCTGGTGTCCGCGGAGCTGGGGCTCGTTGTCTCATCTTCAGTCAGTGAGTATTACAATATAGAACACTAATTAACGACATAGACATGACACTACGCGCCCATCAATGGAGTAGTGGTTTTTAAACTGGAGATGGGGCTTGTAGTGTATTTTTCAGTTGGTGAGTTGCTCAAATTAGAAATTTTATTATTGATGAATTATTCGATAGGGACAGGGAAATATACTATTGAAAATACAATACCTTTAAAAGTTTCCCTTATCACCTTCTTTCATGTTCGGTTTTTTGGCATTGCAGAAGCATTTTCTAGAACTTTCTATTCAATACAATTTTACTTTACTCGGTTTAACTAATTACATGTCGAAACGCTGTAGTGAATTAGATTAACAACTGTTTTCAGTCTATAATGCGCTAAAATTATTATATCAAAGTGTAAAGATAGTTAGTGGTGGTGTTCCTCAAGGATCGATACTTGGTATGACCCCTTTCATTCTTTTCAAATCTACCGCACTGTTCCTAAAATGCAAATTTTCCTCCATAGACGGACCTGTCCTAATCCACACAACATTCGGCGAGCTCCTCCGAGCTCTGCCATTCGCGGAGGGCGCGGGCGGCGCCGTCGGACCGCAGCAGCTCGCGTTATCCAGAGAAGGCGTGCTAGTGGTGGCCTACGCAAGAGGACATCTAGCGGCGTACACGCTGAACGGACGGAGGCTGCGGCATGAGACGCATAATGATAACTTCCAGGTATGTTCCTAATATTGCACGTTAAGGTGTGCTAGTTGAAACAGGGCGTGCTAGTGGTCACACAATTGCGCTAATACCTATGCTGAATGGAAGGACACTACTGAGTGAGACAGAGAATAATGTTAAATTTTTTTTATTCCATCTATTATTAATGATAGATTGCTAAGAAGAACCCACAGCTCGAATATCTACCTGTCTTTCTACCGACGCTCTGTCACTTGGTAGCGATTACGAGTACATCATTGACATAAACCAGAAAGAGGCTGGATTCTAAAGTATCGGCTGTGCAATCTTGATATTTAACTTTTCCAACTGCTTGGCAAGTCTAGAGAAATAAAGTCATTTTAATCTGACATCTGAGCATTAAAATATACATACAGCTGAATTGAGTACATCCTTCTTTGGTTTTTCCTCGGTTGTAAAGTGATTGTTGATGTGCGTGCGGTGTTCTGAGTGGATTTACTGTTTGTAAGTGTATATGAAGGCTATGTTTAATCCCCCAGTGCCTGGTGCTGTCCCGATGCGGCGAGTACCTGGTGTGCGGCGGCGACGGCGGCGTAGTGGAGGTGTGGCGGGCTTTCACCCTGGCGCCGCTGTACGCCTTCCCGCCCGCCGGCGCGCCCGTCTGCTCGCTCGCGCTTAGCCACGACCAGAAGTAAGTAACCACGCCCGAGAATGAGTGGGACGAGATGGCAACACAAGTATATGTATAAAGAAAGGCCTTTCCGATATGTTTACACCTGTCCTGGAAAGCTACTTATTAGATGTCGCGTTAATAGCAGCAGACAGAGTTTAATCTAACTTTACAGCAATGAGGCGATTTTCAAAATAGAAAAACCCCTCTTATTCAAAATGGCGGAGATCTTTAGCAGAGAGAAGGGGATGTCATGTCAAACTATGTATCGACGACCTCAGTGGCGCAGCGGGCGAGAGTCTGCCTGCGACGCAAGAGGTTGCGGGTTTGATCCCCGCCTCGGAACAAAATTGTGTACGATCTGCAGAAATTTGTTTCGTTGGTCTGGGTGTTTTCTATGTATAATAAAAAATATCTATCTATGTAATGTATAATATTACGTATATCAGTTATCTAGTACCCATAACACAAGCTCTGCTTACCTTGGGGCTAGATAATGCTGTATGAATTGTCCAGCATTATTTATTTATTTATTTATGTTAAGCACGGTCCATGCACATTTTAATTTGGTAGATCCACGCCAAGAGCCTTATTTGAGAGTCGTCGTTTGAACTACATATTTTCTGTACAATTTTATATATAATATATATAAAATTACAGTACAGAAAATATGCCTAGTGCCTAGTAGAAAGACAGCAATCTATCATTAATAATAGATGGAATAAAAAAATGATTATACGCCCCATTATCGATCCTACACCGAGCATGGTGACTCTGGCAATTATTGCTGAATTAGTAGAGGACAGCGCCAAAATCAAATTTTGAACAAAATAAACCGTAGCTGTTTTCGACGCAGCCAGTAGGATTTCACCTTTCACTTATCAGTAATTAATTTTCCAGGTACCTGCTAGCTGGGCTCGAGAACGGTTCGCTGGTCGTGTTCCACATAGACTTCAACAGATGGCACCACGAGTACCAACAACGATACTAAGAGTAGCTAAACGTATAAATAACTCAATTATAACTAAAATAAGACGCGATAGATTTAGGCGAAGCAAACTACGTATTGTTAAACGGGCTCAGACGGAGTCGTGGTATGTACGTCATATTCAAGTAATATGAAAGCTAGGTTGGTTAATTAATGGTATGGGCTGAGCCGGTACAAAATACGCTATACTGATTGGTGGAAAATTTTGACGGTTTCCAGAATGCCTTTACGGTAAAGGGAACTTGGGTTGTAACAATTTGTTATGTTGTGTAACTTGCTAATTAGAATTGTTTAATTGGCTGGTAATATTGTACTTAAATATTAATTATTGACATTCCATGTTGTATTAATAGTTTTGTAATAGATTATCATGAATTGAATCATTGTTAGAATTTGTTATGAATTAATTTTAGTATTATTATTCAGTAACTACTGTTATAATTTAGTGCCATAGGTAAATGCAATAAGTACTTAAATATTATTTCTTTGAAAGTAGTATTCCTGAGATCTCTACTTTGCGTCCATTTATTTTTCATTTTATTTATATTTAATAATTTATTGATGCATTGAAATTCAGAGATATTCTTTCAAGTACGTGTTAGTCAATTTTTCTGTTTCTTGTAATTCCTGAGAGTATTATCTTAAGACATTCCATTTTATTTATTTTAATTCTTTTGGTGATGGGAAAAGTACTTAATATTATCAAATGATTTGACATTGTTGTATAATTGTTTTTTTTGGTTTTATTAAAATGTTTACACGTATTTTTTGTTTTTATTTTATCATGAGTTGAGTGATACATGGCAGAAAATAAGTTAAGTACGGCAACGCGAAAGTGCCAATATTGTAGTCATTTTCGCTATAACTATGTCAATATATTAGAATTAACATAATGTATGCTAAAGTTGTTTAGATAAGTGACGACTCATAATGTTAAGAAGTCAAAAACGCTAGTTTTCTATGCAACCTCTATTCAATTGATTGTGAAGTATTTTTGCATCCCAGCAGCACCTCCCCTTCCGTTCTGTGATTTAGGCTTTAACTGCACCTCTAGATAACTAACCGAACGTCTTTTTCCTATCTCTGTGCCAAAATAATGAGATAAAAGTTCGATACATACAATAATATAATCTGTGAACCCCTATACGTTACCCCAAAGCTTGATTAGAAAAGGCGAACCTAGATTAATCGGTAGATATTTCTTTCTAGAAAATTCTATAGTCCCAATTCTATTGTAGTTACTTCTAGATAATTGTACAAACGAAACTCGAACCCTTATTCTCACGTCCCACTGTAGTGTCTATCTTAGAACCTATTTCTAGACTTCTTATCTTAATAGCTTAGCGCTTGTAGGTAGAATTTATTAAGCTGCTAAATTTTCCCTAGTTAATATTGCTAACCTTCACTTTGCAATTTCGCAAAGCTTTCCATATGTTTACGGCAACACCTCTTCAATCTTTAAGCTGACTACCCGCAAGATGGTGGTAGCTAGAGCTAGTGTACCATGTTATAAGTCTAACACGCCAAACACACGCCACATATTGATCGACACGCGACACGCAATTCTGTCCATTATTATAAGCTTAGATTAGACATAAAATAGGTTGAATGTTGGATTAGAAAGTAACGTTTTTAAATTCTAGTTGTAAGCACCTTGTATGATACCACTGTCCATTTATTTATAGGAAAAATCTATTTGATGTATGAATGTTCGTGCCCTTAGCTGATGCTTACAAATGGAGGAAATCCTTGAGATTGTAGGTCCTGCAGCTTAATGCCTACAGTTGAATAAAATTAGCCAATTTAGGTTTAAATAGAGATCTAGCAAAATGTATGTAAGTGGGTAGAATAGGTTGTTAGTCGCAAGTAACTTTACGTTGTTAAACACTTTTAAAGTGTCTTATTGTTGTTAAGCGTTGTTCTTCAGCAGAAGGACGCTTTATGTTCGGCTGCTTTACTAAGATTTAACAGTTTCAAATTCATGGTTCAGCACTGAAATGTTTCTCGAGCAAGTTATGTAAAGATAAATTAATAGATGTAATATTGTTTTGGTAATAACTAGTAGCGGCTTTTCAATTCCGTTGTTTCTTAGTATATTGTTCATTCATGAACGGGTTTTTTCGTTTCACATTAGTATTAAAATTAAAAGTTGCACTTTTTGAAATTACCCGTTTTTTCAAAGTACCTACCTAGGTGGATGTGGTCTAGCACTTTTCCAAAATACAAACTCGTCACAACTTTTATTGTAAGAAATTTTGCATCAATTTTCATATTAATTTAAATTTTGCTTGTAATATATTCTGTACGTATTCCTGAATGTCCGTAAATAAGTCGTTACGCTAAGTTTATGGTGCGTTTGTATGTAATGAGATCTTGAGTAATAAAGTGCATTGAGTAACTGAGGGAGTTTTTTCATCAGACTGCAGCCCCCACCACAGCTCCGTCGCGGCGCCGCCGCCGCTGCCATTGGCATGGCATGGCTTCTGTGCGGCCCTTGACTACCTCAAATCAACTCGGTCAGTTCTCCATACCTACTAAATAGGTATTTAACTTTGAAATTTATTAATGGTACAGTTCAGGACTTACGCCCGAATACTCAAACGCATAAAAAAAAAAAAAAAAAAAAAAAAAAAAAAAAAAAAAATAGATTTAGGCGTTACTTTGCGGAAATCCATTGCAAAATACAAAGATGAAAAATATTTAGTAACAATTCCGCGTAAGACCTTCTCCGATAAGTTCTAACAAAATGTAATCAGCGTCGTAGAAGAAAAAACACACCAACTACAAAATGAAAAGAAATCTATCAAAGCAAGACGTCAACTAGTTTCGTCTCTCCACGAGACATCATCAGGACACCACAATACTCGACCTTGACATTGAGAGCACTCTACCACTCTACCACTCCGAGCTCCGCGCGCCAAGATTGGCGCGCGGAGCTCGGAGTGGTAACATCTCTGGTGGAACCCTGCCGGAGTTTGCTTAGTGCTCTCAATGTCAAGGTCGAGTATTGTGGTGTCCTGATGATGTCTCGTGGAGAGACGAAACTAGTTGACGTCTTGCTTTGATAGATTTCTTTTCATTTTGTAGTTGGTGTGTTTTTTCTTCTACGACGCTGATTACATTTTGTTAGAACTTATCGGAGAAGGTCTTACGCGGAATTGTTACTAAATATTTTTCATCTTTGTATTTTACTCAAACGCATCTCAGTTCATCGACTTAGCTGGGATCTTCCTACTACTGAGATCGTCTTACTTTTAAACGGTATACTCAAACGCTTCCGACTGGTCTTAGTACCGTGATTACGTAAGCTAACCCCAACTTTCTTTCTAATGGCAACATAATAATTAAATGTTTGTTCTCGGTTACATTTTTCATCGTTTTCGGTCTAAAGATTCATTTTACACAGAATCTCCGCGATTTTCTATTTTTTTTTTGGTAGATGTTTATAAAAACTTAAGGAATGAAGCGTAAATCGGCCTGTCAAGTCAAGTTTGTTGTGCTGAGGTTTGTTTACTCATTACATTGATTCAAAATAACCGGTAACGTCAGTTTGTAGGATTCTTCAATATGCGGATGATATTCTTATTTATTCAGCTGACTCATCTCTTATTCTAGCTGCCAACAAAGTTGAACAAGGAATTGCTATTCTTTGTGAGTGGTTGGACGCTCATAACCTCTCCCTTTCGGCCTCTAAAAGCTCCGTCTGTATTTTCACTCGTCGTAGGTTAATCCCCGATGTTAACATATCCTATAATGGTATTGTTATTCCGGTTCAAAGAGAAATAAAATTTCTTGGAAAAATCTTTGACTCAAAATTAAATGGTGTAGCTCACATAAAACAGAGTTTAGGAAAAAGCGAAATAGGTATCAACATTATGCGTTGTCTAGCTGGTGTTTGGTGGGGTGCACATCCCTACTCCTTAAGAATTCTATATAATGCAATCGTTAGGAGCCATTTTGACTTTGGTTCATTCCTGCTTGTCCCTGGAAATAAAAAGGAGTTAAAAATGTTAGACATATGCCAAATGAAGGCGCTTAGAGTTGTGGTAGGTGCTATGAAATCTTCTCCTACTAATGCTCTACAAGTTGAAAGTGCTGATCCTCCTCTTAGACTGCGACGTCAATATCTTTCTGATAGGTTTATTTTCAAAATTAGCATGTTTGCAAATCATCCTTTGTTCCCTAAATTACAATTATTAAATTCTTACACGCGAACAAATGCTTATTGGAAACATAAGGATACCCCTCCTTTAGTTAAAAGCTATAGGAAATTTATAACGGTTAGGTTCAGGGTGGAGAGATTTCCTATTCATCCACTATTTTTGTACGATTATTCTTCTAAAATCTTTCAACCTGATATTAGGATTTCTGTGGGAATTGACAAAAATACTTTACATCCTAATTCAAAATTTAATGAAATAATTGATGATGCCTGGCGTAATTATGACATATTCTTTACGGATGCTTCAAAATTAGATGTAAATAGTTCTGTAGGTGCAGCGTTTCTGCATAGGAATTCTAACATTTCTCGCCTATTTAAGTATCCTCATTATAGTTCTAACTTTTCGGGTGAAAGTTTGGCAATCTTAGAATGTATAAAATTTATTAGGGATAACAAACTGCAGGATTCTGTTGTTTTTACGGACTCTAAAAGTAGTTTACAGCTATTGCTTACAAACCCTTTTGGTAAAGCAGCAATAACTTGCCCTATTTCTTTGCTCACTAAACACTTGCTCAGACTCTGTCATGATGATAATTTAAAAGTTACTTTGGCATGGGTCCCTGGGCACAGAGGAATTGAAGGGAATGAAAGAGTTGACCTTTTGGCTAAATCTGCTGTTTTACATGGCGATATGAGTCAGTTTTCAAGCTACCCTCATGATATTGTTTCCATTGCCAAGCAGGATTTAGAAAAGTCTTGGAATTTGTATTGGACAAGCTCTAGTGGATATAAAGGTAATCACTTGCATCAGATTCAACCGGTAGTAGCTTTCAGGCCTTGGTACGCGAAGATAAAAACTTCCAAAGAAATCACATCAACATTGTCTAGAATGCGAATTGGTCATTGCTCTTCACCTGTTCATTTACGCAAAATAAGGGTGAGGGACTCATCCATCTGTGAATGTGGTTTAGACGAAGGAACAATTGTCCATCTTATGTTCTGCTGTCCTTCATACTTATCTCCTTCTTTGTATGATCTCTTAATTCATTATAAAGCACCTCTTCCTTCTAATTTATCATCTCTCCTTTCTCTTACTATCAAAGAAAGTACTAGTGCATTGATTAAATATTTGACATATCATAACATAAAGTTGTAATGTAGTAGTAAATTTAGTTACGTTGTTAAATTTACGTCTTTGTTTTGTACATTTGTATATATAGTCATATTAGTTTTGTATATTTGTAACTACCTATTGATAAAACCCTGACGAGTTAGTCTTATTTTTGTTCTTATGGTTTTTTTTGTGACCGTGAACTAGTACGTGAAGTTGGCAAAAGTTTTCTCAAACCACAAGAGGAAAAAAATTGCCATATAATTTAAAAAAAAAAAAAAAAAAAGATTCAAAATAAAATATCTTCGGCAAAGGCAAAGGATTTAAAATGGAGCCGGAAATAAAAGAAAGCAAAAAGAAAAGGGGTCGAACTACACGAGCGCGGAGAAAGAAGCGCTCATAACAAATGTTAAAAAGTAAGTAATCTAACTCACTATAAAACAATTACAAGTTTAGTTTCTGCCCGCAGCTTCTTTTAAGGAAACTAGTTTATTTCTATCCGATTGGCACTGATTCATGGGATAAAACGTAGCCTATGTTTTATTCCAGGCCTAGAACTATATCTATGCAAAACTTCAGCCCGATCCATTCAATAGAAGTAACAAACATCCATCCAAACTTCCACATTCATAATATTAGTGTGATTCATCAGCTCTTTAATTTTAATTTTCTGGCTGTGTTTGTTGTTATCAATATATTAATAATTATTATGTCTTCATGCATAATATTTTTGTTGTAGATGATAATATAGATACATCTGATTTTGCTGCAGTAGTTATATTATTGTGGTTAGTTATTGAATGCTTTAAAAATCATAGTACCTGTAGTACCAAGAGTATTTGTTGATAAAATTACATTATCTAATTGCATACTATTGCTTTTTTCAGATACAGAAGTCACTGTAGAAGGAAATGTAGGTGTACCATGTAGGTATTACCTGAAATTATTGTTTCATGAATATATTTTTGCAGGTCTACGTGTAGATAGTGATAAAAGGTTTTTTCATACAAATTTATTACCTACCTATACCTTATTTTTTGTTCTAGATCATGAAGTCTTTGTCGAGGAGGAGGCTATTGAGAATATGCAAGAAATAAAACCAATTACTAGAGTTTTTCCTTTTCTGTTGAGCCTCATTTTCCTTCATTAAACCTGTAACCATGTTCTCAAACCAGAATGCAACAACATTAACGTCATGTAAAATATATAGAAACAATTCAAAAATTGAAAAGTTAACTTCAAAGAAAAATAAACAATAAAATTATGTACTTTCTGTTTTATTTATATTTACATTGAATACCTTAGAATTAAAATAAGTGCTTCTAATCATATTTCTTGCTAAGAAGTTTTCATTATGTAGGTAGGTACAATACCCAGAGCTGGTTCAACATCTTCTCTAGTAGCATCCTCAGTATGAGTATCATCATCAAACAAGTCTTGTCTAGACAAGGCTACGTTGTGAAGAATGGCAGAGGCTACTATTATATTAGGGACATTCTCCAACTTAACCTTTAGCCCAATTTGCAAGCATGGGAACCTCCGTCGGTTGTTCTACTTTAAAAATGTCCCCAATAACACGCTGATAGGTACCAGTGGCGAGAAATCGTAGAGCAATCAGGATATGGTCCACTGCTTGTATCGCGTGATTCCTGTTTGTGAGAGGCTGTATGTTGTGGCCCATTAGCATACACAAATGCTTCTCAGTATCTTTGCTCAAACGGAACCGATCTTTGAATTGGGCCTCGTCATACTCCTCAAAGGCGTTAAATTTTTATAACATTCCTTCGCCGCCGCCGCTCAACCATATCTTCACCGTCCGACAACGAAGAAAGTGAAGACACAGACATTAGACTACCTACCTACCTAACTTTTAATAACTAATAGATAAATTTAAATAATTTAAATAACGTAAATAGTATTGTTGTCGTATTGAGAACCAAAGCTAGGAACGTCCTCGCAATGTAAGATTGGTCGCGAGCAGTCTCAGATTTAAACGCGAACTTATAAATCTGAGACGTCATTACACAGCTGATAAGCCTTTGTGTATACCAAATTTACTGTAAGTCGTCGTTGTGTCAAGGTTTGGGATGATCTCAAATGTAGCGTGCTTAAATTTTAGGATTGATGTTTCAGTATACGATTTTGAAGGATAACGACGTCTCGTCTATCAATCATTTGTTTCGAAACACGATTCCGAAAACATTTTTCGGCACAAAAATTTGCAGTTACCATGCAGTTACCTAAGTTTTTACTAAAACCTTTAATTTCTCAAAAAAACAGACTCAAAATAGATAATTGTATTTTCAAAACATGCTTGTCAAATTCTTAAATATATGTATATTATTACAAACACAAATAGAAATTTTGGAAAAATTTGAAAATACTGCTTAGCCAGTGTTAATGATTTCTCCAATAAATGGAATAGCATGGAAACAATGCACCAACGGTTCAGGCATACCAACTTTTGAGCAACTTCATGCATGTTCCAGCACATGTCAACAAGAACTTTAAGTATACTATGTAGATCAGTAGTAAAGAAAGCAAGAAATTTAAATAAACACAGATGGTCACTTTTGCGATTTTTTTATTAATTTTTTTAGCTTATCCTAAGCGACGGGGGGCACAGGCTGCGCAGGCAGGGCTGTGGGGGCCAAGGAGCGGACGTCGCTGGTGGGCTCCAGGGGGACGGGCTCGTCCTTGGGCTCTGTCACCAGGATGTGGTCGGGCTGAGGCTTCTTGGGGCCATTCTTGCCTTGCTGGTCCCATGGCAACATGATTTTAACCTACAAAAGGTAGAAAGAATAGTGTTGTAGATTTTATTCAGTCAGTGATTAAAATAAAAGTAAATATTTACATAATTAACAAAAGAACATTCTCTGGTGGATTTTAGTAAAACCTTTGATTGAGAGGATCGCTATCAAAATGGAAGAATAGAGTGTTTGTGTAACTGTGACAACTCAAGTAGGTAATGCTAGTAAGTTAATAATAGTAATAATGGAGTGGGAGTGTAAGGCTGTATTCCATGGAATACAGCCAACACAAAGCGGAGCAAAATTAATGAATCACATTGTTTAGAGAAACTTGTCTCCTGCTGGTTCCAGTTGATTCTGGTGCGCTTGGTGTCCAGCGGGAACACACCCTGATAGACAAATGTTCAGCTTGCACCGTACCAGAGCCAGTACAAACCGACCCTCCAATAAACAAGCTGGTTACTCTGCCAAACAAAATTAGATCATGAGCCATTGTGTAGCTCACAATCCCTGATTTGTTGGCGTAAGAAAGTAAGAAATATTTAACATCTATCAGCAGTTCATAATAATAATAATAATGTATTTTTTAACGAGATTTAAAATAAATGAATTGTCATAATAATAATAAATAATGGACAATTCACACAGCATTACCTAGCCCCAAGCTAAGCAGAGCTTGTGTTATGTGTACTAGATAACTGATATACATAATACAATACATTACATAGATAGATTTTTTATTATACATACATAGAAAACAACCAGAACACCCGGAACAAATACCTGCAGATCGTACAAATATTTGTTCCAAGGCGTGAATCGAACCTGCAACCTCTTGCGTCGCAGGCAGACCTTCGCCCACCGCGCCACAGAGGTCGTCAAGTCAATAAACTCATCAAATTGGTAAAATTATTAGTACTAGTTTGAAGAAAGTTTGGTGGTTATTTTTGATACTCTTTACTATAACCACACAAATTACAATTAACCCATTATGACCTAGCGGTGCCGTTTGGCACCCAAATCAAGGCGTGCATATATACGCGCTATAAACGCCTCACGTAGAGTGAAGCCCGGTGATTGGCTATCTATGCGGTGCTAGAGCGACATAGCTATCAGTTTCAGTTTTATTGTTTTTGTTTGTGGACTTGCTGAGACCGTTACGAGCGTCACAAAGTCAGTGTTATGAAATTTTTGCAGAAAATGGATTACAAGCTCAAGTAAGTGTGACAATAATTTACATATTACGTGAAATTTATGACTGAAATGCATTTTGTTTCATTCCTATATACTTGTGTGACTAGATAATATTGCAATATAATTTAGTTTCGTTTGCGTGTTTGTATTATCGCACTTCAAAATTTGCGGGTGCCGTATGGCACCTCTAGGCCGATATGTAGTATATTTCAATAATGTGTACAATGTTTTGTTTTGGATTTTGCGAAGGTTTACAGTGTTTTTTTGTCTTGATAGGGGTTGTAACTCTATGAGGCACTAGCTCTGCTAGAAAAAGATGAGAAAATTGAGCCGCGGTTGCTATACATTGAACCTCCAGAACCTGCAATCGGCTTTGATCAAGATTCGGGCGACGAAAAAGGGGGTGGTTTTATAAATAACCCGACAGGTCGGCAAGTCAGTGCTGGGTATGAAATGGTATTGAAGTGTACGTCTCTGTCACCACGTCAATCACGCTCCACTAGTCACGGAAATGCACGGGTGGTACCAGATATACAAAATTAGGCCGAATCATATCGGACGTTGCCTCGTGGGTCACGTGCTTCACTAGGCTGCTCTTCTTCACGTCGCGGAAGAGGCAGTCGAAGTTTTGGAGAAGGACGCAAGAGTCAAACGCACCCTGATGACTGACAATTCTTCAAGTAATTCAGGCGATTTCGAAACAGACTAACCAATTTCACGTTCGTTAAACATGTAAAACTAAAAAAGTGTGTATACTATTACATAAATTCATAAATTAAATGCTGTTTTTTATTTATTAATTCGCACATAACATAAAATATTCATCATTTTAGAAGTAGACTGTTAAAATAGTTAGCTAATAAAAAGTTAATACATATTAAAAGAGGCATGTAAAGCTTACGTATTAGCCTAGCGGTGCCATATGGCACCCATTGTTTTTTCCAAAAGTAAAAATAAAAAAAAACTTTTAATTATTAAACATAGCTCAGGGAGCTTTCATAAACAATATATATAAAAATTGACGATTTCTAAGCCCCTAAAATAATTCAGGTCATAATGGGTTAAAATAATAGATTTTAGAGATGCATTATTAAATTTCATTCTTGAGGCAAGAGTTTAGGTCTTTACATTTTATAAATAAATGACCATTTCTTAATATAAGGTTTTTTACGTATGAATGATACCCTTGCAAATGTGAATTTGAGTCTACACAAGCTAGATCATCACATCATACAACTTACCTTGATACCAAGTACTCCTTGCCTAAGCAATACATGTCGTGTGGCCGTGTTAACATAGTCATTGCAAGGGTCTCCAGAATGGATCATGAGTCCGTCAACAAACTTCATGGACTTTGCACGCTGGCCTCGGAGTTTTCCGGATACAACCACCTCGCAGCCACGGGCACCAGACTCCATGATAAATCGGAGCACACCATAGCATGCTCGTCTGACAGCCAGACCTGGAATTTAAAGATAAGTTAATTAGTTAGGCTTTGTAAGTTATTTATTTCCATGATCAAGATTTATTTAAGCTATAAATAGCTGAGCAACCTGTTTCAGTGTCAAATCACACAGTTGACTTCAACTTCTTAGTGTTACATTTCTACAAGAATTATCCTGGCTTATTAGAAGATAACTTTGTCTTACTTATTTACACATGTAAATGAGAGTTAAAGAAAACAATTACAAAGATATGTGTCAGTGAACTTTCAGAGGAATAATAACTGGCTACTTTACAAATTTATTATCCCAACTAGGAGCAGGTAGCTACATGTTCCCTTTCTTCTTGAGACCTTTAAAAGTCAAAACTCCAGAAAACAGAAGGTATTTCATGTGGCCTCAAAAAAAACACTATTTTCACATTAGACAATAGTATCAGGAATGAGAGTTAAAATACTTACTATTTATGATTTGAATGATGATAGCCAGGAGTGGAACAATTCAAGAAACCTACACATCTATACCCCATACTACAGATTTCTGGTAAAAAGATTAAGTACTGAGTAAAATCAACATTAAGACAATGACTCCAAAACGACAACCAACAAAGCAAAAGGGTGGGAATCAACAATCCTATCTATCCAAACAACTATATAACCATCCTACATTAATTGTAGAACATAGAAGAAAAAAATATCGCCAATTTTTTCATTCACTCTCAGAATCAGAATCAATCGTTTATTCGCAGAATAATTAGGTACATGCCAAGATCTTAAAGCTATGTGATGACATTGTATTCGACCCGCAAGCGGGTGTGCAAATATTAAATATTTCATTATAATTATTATTATTAGGTAGGTATAACTAATCGTATAAAATTATCATTAAATAATGCTCTTAAAATTTAAGTCTGGCACAATATCCATCTTGTAACTGCTACAACATAATAAAGAAATGTAGACAATTAAGTCCCAAGTATTTGGATCAGATATGGGTTTATCTTTGACAACTTAACAGGACAGATCTAAGCTTCTGTCCTCAAGAGAAATCTGGCATTTTTACTTGATTCATGAGTCTTTGATTTGAGGCAAACAACAAATTATACCTACAATCAAACAGGTTTGCTTAGTTATATCCAGGGCTAATGGTAGGCTCTCTTTGAAACTGACAGTATTAAATGTTTAAAAACTCACCTCCTATCAGTTTGTATCTGAGAGACTCAGCCTGGGCGATGGCGCACAGACCGCGGGTCGCCACCTTCTCAGCGTACAAGTCCACAGACTGCTCGGGGATGTTGAACCTCTTCTGTACCACGGAGGTTAGCTCTCGAATCCTGCGACCTTTCTCTCCCAGCACACTCTGAGTCCTGGTCGCCATGATGATGATCTCGGACTTGGTAGGGGTGACGCGCACCTCCACTCCAGAGTAGCCATCCTCAGCCAGTTCCCTCGTCAGGAACTCATTCAGTTCCGCTTTGAATACGCCGTCTCCGACGAACTGCAATGTTACGGAGAGGTTATGTTTTGGTTATCGACATTACGGTTTTGTTGACTGTAGTAACGCTAGTGGTGAAATGCGAGAAATTGTAGCTGTTCCTATGGCTAGTTGCCACCAATTTCGTGAGATTTATACCGAAATACATTTTGACAACAATCAGAACTTCACATCATATCCATTATCATCACTATTTTCACCACTGAAACTGATCAACTTTTGGCAAAACTACGTAGGTCAGAGGTCGGATAACGGTTTAGTGCATGTATTTCAAAGGGTTTTCTCGTGGTAAAACGTACTTTTCGCTTTTTAGACATGTTGGACACCGCCATGATTGCAAAGGGATCGGGCGAAAACTTGAAAAGGCCGGATTTTGATTTGATGAAGACAACGTCAATGTCAAAAAATATTCGTTCGGAAATTCCAAAAAATAGAAAACTCATAGATCGAAAAACCGGAATGTTCCGAAAGTTCAAGTTGAATAGAAGTTTTGTGTATTCACCTTAGTTGTTCACCCCAAAGATAAGAAGTATACCTCAACGTAGGATCCTAGGATCTTTGGTTCACCCATTTTTTGATTCGATCAGCATCAGCAGTGCTGCCATCTACAGGAATATTACGTAAAATCAATTTATAGGTGTAAATTTCCCGACTAATTAAATAGTAGGTACCCACATCGTACCGGCCGTTATGTGAATGGGGGTGCCATTAAATTATACAAGCCACCAGCAAGCCCGATGGTTTAAACTGCACGACTATCTTATTCTGTTATCACGACATACTAGTAGGAAGGAGCCCGAACATAGACGGTAGTAGGTATGTAGTTTCTACACTGTACACCTAGAGATATCCATGGGTCTCTCGTCCCTGCCTAGGTACTAGTTAGTTTTCAACACTCATTCATTTTACAATATACCTCTACTGAACAAGCCTCCCGAATTTCGGGGACACACTTGAATAAAGGTGTTAAAATTATTATACTAGCAGCGCCTCGCGGTTTTACCCGCATAGTTCCCGTTCCCGTGGGAATTCTGGGATAAAATGCTATATTTTATCCCAGAATTCCCACGGGATAGAGATAGGTTATAGTCTGGAATTCAAAAAATTCTAAATTCAAAGTGCTTTATTTCCTTTAGACCTTACAGGACTCTTGGACACGTCACAAAAACTCAGATTACATAGGTAAGTACATAAGTAAAACTAGGAAATAAAGTGATCACTTTGATTTTTTGTCCACTTCAATCTTTTTAAGGTAAAGTAAAGAAGCGAACAAGAAACCTTTACCTTGTTAGAATGTTAGTTTTCGAGTTGGAGCAAAACTCGTCCCAAGCTTTTTTATCGTCTAGATAATCTGATATTTTATAGTAAGCCTTTTTACAAAGGATATGTTTGACAATTTGTTTGAATTTATTTATTGATAATTTTTGCAACTCACTTGGAGTTTTGTTGTAGAAGCGTATACTTGTCCTCTAAAAGATACATTAATCTTGTGTAGCCTAGTTGTGGGCACAGCGAGTTTATTCTTATTTCTAGTATTTATATTATGTATGTCGCTATTTTTGGGGAACCGATTGATATTCTTATGAGTGTACAACAAGTTTTCATAAATATATTGACATGGTACTGTCATTATGTTTATTCACTGTTTATTTCTTTAAATTTATCACGTAGGGACTCTGGGACCCATATCATAGATTACACGAACAGCCCTCTTCTGCAGCACAAATACGGTGTTAATATCTGCAGCGTTCCCCCACAGCAATATCATATAGCACAGGCTATCTGTGCTATTCCAGACTATAATCTCTATACCAAATTCAATCCAGATCCGTTCAGCCGTTCTGGCGTGATTGATTGAGCAACAAACATCCATCCATACATCTCATCGGATGGATATCCGTCTAAGCTTTCGCATTTATAATATTAGTTTGATTATTTTTTTTTTCTGTTCCGAGGGTGAAATAAAAAATGATTTCACCTATGTCCATCGTATTGCAGCGAACATAACACATCTGAACACAAGTCATGAAAGTTTAAAAAGTTAACAGTTGTGTTAACTACACGGAAGGAATCTGCTGCCAGTATTTACGGACCTGTACGAGGTCTATTTTTTTTATAACTTAAAATATAGGCATTATAATGAAAAAGCAAACTTTATTATACCAACATGTATTTAAACTTGACAACATTCACCCAAACCAAGTGCATTGTTTTATTTGATAATTACATAATTTGTAGTTTTCATGTGTCTTTAAACATAGTTTCGATGAGTAAATATAATACATATTAGCATTTTAAGAATAAAGCACAAAGCTCAAAACATGGTACACTTCACAGTTATAATTTAATTGGAATGGTCAAGCCATGATACCACACAACAAGCTACAAAACAACTCAATACATTATTTACTTTCATTCAGTTACAAAGAAAATACTTTCTCTCGTTAAATTAGCTAAATCCACTTGCTTATCAGTCTAACTTAATCATTTATTCCTTATGCAATTATTGGACCACTAAATATAAAATTAATTACCTTCCTTTATTAAGTTAAAGATAAAATATGATATACTGATCTAATACAACCAAAAGATTATGCATGAAAGAAATGCTTGCTGCTTTAATAAACTGAAGTGCAGCAATAATGTTTGCATTGTGATTGTGTTGCTGCCTTAGTCTTTTTCATCCAGCAACTTCAATATAGCCCTTTCGTTTTTGTTCAATATCACACGATATGTTAACAGTATAAACAAGTAGAAAAAAAAATTAAATTAAGAGTATAAGAACATCATAATTTACATAGAGGTTGTTAGTAAAAATGTGATAATTTTATAGTCAAATTATAAAATGAAGAACATTATCTTTTACAGATAATTAACATTATATCTAGTGTCTAGTGGTAGAATTCTGATTCGTGAATGAAATAAATATTTATTTAGCAGCATTGTGTTTAGAAACCATTTTATGGAATTTGTTTCGTTGAGAGAGAAACCTATAAAAACATATAAAATTGTGGCGAACAAATGTGTTAATGTACCATGATCACTAGAGTCATGCTCAAACAATCCGTACTCGACCGCATTGAATTATCTCTACAGCTCATCCGCGCACCGGTTATTCAAGTTTTCAAATATGAAATCAGAATTTTCCCACCAGACACCCTATATTAATAATAAATAACTACATAATATGTCAATATGTACTTTTATAATAAAAAATCAATTTTTTTATGTGAACAAAATGTAAAAGGTTATCTTACGTCAATAAATTCTTACACCATTTCATTTTATACTATTTATATATTAATGTAGAAAATATATCTTTGTTGACACCAAAGAAGAGATAAGGTTTATCTGAAAACAAACATAAATCACATTAAAGTCATTTATAACGGGATATTTACCATGATTCGATTTTTGAGTTAAATAAATCACATTGTAAAAGTTTCTGGGAAGCTGAGGATAATTTACATGAAGAAGCAATCGGAGCTTCCCAGAGAGTATCCCAGTCAGAGTGGTGTCCAAAATACTGGATCAAAGGTTTAATATTAATTAAATGACATGTGGATTAACAGAATCTGGGAATCTACCGTTTATAATCGTTTATTCGTCACTATTGACTGGCCCGGCTGGCTGGCCATGCAGTAAGTGTTTGCCCGTATAACGTTTAAGGCATTCTTGCAGACTGATTTGTTAGAAAATGATAGTTTTAGATTATAGATCGGTGGTATACTTTCTTTCAATATTTTTTAAGCACCAGCCCAACTATTATGTAGGTAAAGATATGACATAAAATATATCTATCGAAAAATAACCAAACGCAGGTCGCGGAACGTGTTGCGAGTGTAGGGGTTACTTACTGCTGCTGCGTTTGTTCTGAGGGCGGCGCCATGCGACACAGCAGGTTGATGGAGGACAGGATGGCGGAGCGGAGGGGCGTCGGCAGAGCGGGCCGCTGCGCCGCGCGGTCCGCCGCCACGCGCAGCTCGCGGAACGTGTTGCGAGTGTAGGGGTTACGGCGGGAAGTGTACCGCCAGCTCACGAAGTAGTAGTACACGAAGGGAGTCATCAGGCCGCAGTGCCCGCTGGAACATTACCCAAATACAACATTGTGGTGGCAATGCCATTGCTCCACTAATTTGTAGGAAATATTAGATTACGCATGATTTAGGTATGCATGATTTATGTTTTTGGTGGTTTTTGAGACATTGTACAAAAATCTACACAAAGTAAAAGATTCCCTTTAGATACCTACGCATTCTAATGCGACATTTTAAAGCGAGTCATCTCAAGGTTTTATAAAGGCTGTGTCCAAAAGTATTTCATTGCTTGTAACATTTGGACTGGCTTTTTTTCATACAGCTTAAATATCCGACAACACGATTATTTGAGACCAATCATGGCTGTCGATCGCTAAAAATATGAAATTACAGATGACACAAAACTTTTCGAAATCGAGTGTCTGTTAAATACAATACAATGAGATGGGATTACTAAATGATTATTTCATTTAATGTGATCAATTTGATTTCAGATTTGAAGCTAGATGAATTGGATTATACAATAATATAATATCATATCACCTATGTATGTATAATTTAACTAACTTGTTATTTAGTTTGTGAGTTAGTCAATGCTACAATAATACAATACCATGTAGAAATTGTTGTACATTTATAGAATTAATTCATGCTAAAAATTGATCTGAAGCTTTCACTTATTTGCTTCCCCTATAAGTAATAATGCAAAATACATAAAATACAGACGTTCTGCTCAGTTGCACTGCTTTGAATGTTTACGCAGGAACACAAATTTGTTATAATTTATAAATGTTCAGCTTGCACCGTACCAGAGCCAGTACTGACCGACCCTTCAATAAACAAGCTGGTTACTCTGCCAAACAAAATTAGATCATGAGCCATTGTGCAGCTCACAATCCCTGATTTGTTGGCGTAAGGAGAGAAAGTACTTCATCACCAATCTAAAGCATACATAAACTTAATAATTATTTTATTTACTGTACTTATTTTATGGTCTACTGCAGGCCGCCCCCTGATAATCGCCTTATTGGTTTTTATCTCATAGGGGGTGATGCCCATAATCCCCACGCTGGGCGTGCGGGTTGGGATCGTAGTTCGGTGGTAGATCGATTCTGTAAGAGGCACTGCTGCTCGCCTCACAGTGCATGTCCCTTAGTCGCCTCCTACGACACCAACGGGAACAGTTAGGGAGGTGCAAATTCTAAGCCACACAAGCAAGCACCGCACAGCTTATTATATTTATTTATAATGGGTAAAATTATGAGTGTTCTTACTGCTTTGAAAAGAAAACACATGGCTTAGATATCATATCCCAAAAACGAGTCTGATTTATGGTTTTGGAGAAACCAAAACCTACTTTAAATTCCTTATTTATTCATACTGTTAGTTTTTTCACTGTAAAGTTTTGCAGACAAACATTTATTCTTCAAGAATAAAATTGTATGGGAACATCTCGGCATTATCTCTATACAGTTATAATATAATACTTAAATAACGAAAGATCCATGCAAAATAATCCTTTATGAACGGAATAATCGATGGATATACATAAAAAATCACATATACCCAAACATGTTCTTTTAAAAATAAATCTGGTATCGTTGCCCGTGTCATATTATTAGGAAGGTATATTACAGATAGTATACTTACAAGAGAGCCATGAACACGATGAGAGGGAAGAGCAGGATCTCTGCGAGCGCGGCGGCGCGCAGGATGTTCCGGGACTGGAACTCCACCAGCGAGATCAGCAGCCGCGCCACCCACATCGAGTTCTGACCGAGCGTCTGTAAAGTAACACATCTAGAGTTAATTTTTAACACATGATCAATAAAGCTTTTGCTATCAGATTTGCTTTGGGAGTCAATGATATTACATCGCAAATTTTAATTCTTATGCTTTTCAATAAACGTAATTATTATTATTATTAAAAAGATTGGCTCTAGTTTTTGGATTTTTTTTTAATTTTTTGGCATAAAAAATTGACTTAAAGCCCACGGACAGCTTTATTGCATTTTAAAATAGTTAGCTATATCTTATAGTATAGCAAGCTGCCACAGACGGTGACTAAGCTACAATATAGTAAGCTATATCTTATAGTATAGCAAGCTGCCACAGACGGTGACTAAGCTACAATATAGTAAGCTATATCTTATAGTATAGCAAGCTGCCACAGACGGTGACTAAGCTACAATATAATTATGTATATTTTTGCACTCATTAGCTCTGCGGCCGTCTTACTACCTATACCAAAATATATCTTGCTAATATCTGCCGACATAATTTTGGTGACGTAATAAAAATATACCTGAGTCTGTGGGCACTCTACGATTACTATAGAAAATATACCGCATAATACCTTGATTTATATTCAAATTATTATAGCTAGGTCTGTTAAAACTCCCGTTTTTATTTATTAATCAAAAAGATGCAAACGCGATTGCGTTAATTTGTATCTTTTTGCATAGTATATAAATTTATATTTGAATCAAAGTGTCCTTAGCGACGCGTCTCAGTGTGACCTGACCCTAACAAGGAGGCCACCAGCATAATGAATAAGACTTTATTATGCAAAAGTTTGATGAATTCATTAGCAACGAATTCGCTTGAATACAAAATAATAATAGAAAATCTTTTAATGCAATGTAACATTATTCGTTTTTAGTCCTGTATATTTTGAATAAGTAGGTATGTAAATATAAAACGAACTTCTATACTTATCTATATAAGGAAAATACACTTTCCCAAATACCTTACCGTCAATCAAAAATGAGTATGGAAAGTAAACCACCTTCTTTCAGTAAATTATGCATTAGGCACGTGACGCGACCTTGCTACCTTATTAAGTATTTTTTTAAGAACTTTATTGCATCTGATTATACCAGGCTGTCATGAAATAGGTTCAATGAAAGTGTTTGTACGTACGTGGCTATGTCCGGTAAAGCTTTACTAATAAGTCGGCTTACCTCAACCTGCATATACATATTATGTAGTTAGTGTATGTTAGATAACAGGATACCTAACTACCTAATAAATTAAGTGCCTATACAGTTTGTTATCTTAATTATGGATTAAGGTGGTGTATTGATACCAATGTATTAAACAGTATCAAATACATACCTTAACTTATATTTTATCTCTCGTCCTATCTCAAGAATTGACCTTTAAATGCATCTTTAAGCATCTTAGGTACATAACACAAGTGTTTTCAAAATATTTAAGCAAGTACTTCTTTTTTTCTTTATGCAGGCTTTGTCGCACATGCTATGGCGCCGGTGAGTTTCATCATCATCAGCCTATCATTAGTCCACTGCTGGACATAGGCCTCCCCTAATGAGCGCCATAGCGCCCTGTCTTCAGCTTGCCACATCCAGCATCTGTCAGCAGTATTTCGCAAATCATCATCACACCTGGTCTGCGGGCGTCCTACACTACTTTTGCCGAGTCGCGGTCTCCACTGAAGAACACGTTTACCCCAGTCTGTTCTTCTCGGGATATGGCCAGTCCACTGCCACTTTAGCTTGCTAACCCTTAGAGCTATGTCGATAACGTTAGTTCTCTGTCGGATGAATTCGTTGTGAATCCTATCCTGCAGAGAGTTCTGGTGAGTTTAAGACAAAACAAAATTAAAACAAAAGTAACTTAAGCAAGTACTTACATCAAGAATGGTGAGCGAGTAGGACGCGGCGTGCAATAGCGCGAATAGGAATATGGGCGTCAAGATCACTGATGTGTGTGATAAGGAAATGTGTGGCTGTCAACTTGAGGACATTATGCTAAATATTTTCGTCTAACTAAATGACACATTCTGTCATAGGCTTACTTGAGCGTAGTGGAAAAATTCTAAGTCAGTTGGTCAAAATTGTGTCTTTAGTTTTATTTTATTTTGATTGATTATGTTTCTGCGATCCAAAGAAATCATCTCATTAACCTCGTAAGTAGTCTGTATTCTCACCAACCACGCACAAATTCTTCTTCATAAAAAGGATTTATTCATCAAATTGATAGCTGTGAGATAATTCTAGAAGAATTATGATAACTAAGGCTTTCATTAAAAGAAGACGTTGTACCAAAACAATCATGTCTCATTGAAAGGCGAGGTCAGTCAGGTCGTCGAATTTTCAATAAGTATTAAATTATTGTGGACAACTTTACTTATTGAAAAACTACTTAATGAGTCAGATTTTAGGATAAGTATTTCTTTTTACAGAAGTAATTAAAACCGTGTTATAAAATATGGTTGGGGAACAGAGAGAATAGTGCTCTATAATAAAACGGTACTTCATACAGCATTGAACTTAGATGAACTCGTTTTAAACAAAACGGTAATTTCGTAGCGGCTGGTCTTCAAGTAGGTAAAACATTTTGTTTCATATTGTTATAAATAGATAACAAAAAATATGTAAGACCTTGGAATAAAACAATAATAACAATGTAAGAATACACGTATTAGGAACATGATGAAAAAGTGTATTTTTTTCAAATGTATTTTGATGTATTACTTAAATAAAAGTTCGTAATTAAAAAAATCATAGAACTAAAGTTTATCCTAAGCCCCTCGAGGTCCAGAACAGGTCACCCTTTCAGTTTAGTCCACAAGTTTCGTGGCACCTTGTATAATACTTTAGAGCCGATGGTCACTCGACCGGGAGCCTTGTCAACAGTAATGAGTCAATACTTATTTCGGTCAAGGACGAAACATCGATGCTTTACTCACGGAGGCTTTTAATTTGAGGGTGTTCTATGAAATATAGACCAACCATTGACTTTAAAAGTCAGCAATTTACGGTTAAAATAAATTACTCCATGTCATAAAAGAAAAAATTGGCATGTACTTGCAGATCATATTATAAACATTTTATCCATCGCACCAGCTACCATCTGCACCTGAGGTAGACTTTCTAGAATATTTATATATATCAAATTTCTGTTCTGGGTGTTTTCTATATTTATAAAAAAATATCTATTTATTCCCGCCTCGGGACTAAAATGTTTGTAATAAGATCACAGATGCTTGTTGCGGGTGTTCTGGTCGTTTTCTATGTATAGTAAAAAAATATCTGTCTATGTAATGTATTATGGATATCATTTATCTAGTACTCTTATCACACGCCCTGAATACTCAGGGGTACAGCATTGCCCCTGAATTGCCCAGCAGTATTATTATTACTTTCACCTATGCGCTAAAAATTTCTTATAATTTAGGTATTTTTGTAAAAGGATACACAAATTAGGCGTGACGTTCATGAATATCAGCGAGTAGAAGAGGTAATGCGCGCTGTCTTCCAAGAAGAACCGCGCCAGGAACTCCCGCGAGAGAGCAATCTCGCGGGCGGGTATCCGCTGGTGGAGGCGCAGGGCTGAGACGGCGCCGTTGCCAAGCAGGGCCTTGTAGAACGCTGAGGTAGGGCTAGGGTACACAATAAATACCAACAATTAAGAACAAAATCCAAACGAATGTTGTAAATTAGGTAGTATCTGCCCACGGCTTCGTACGCGTTGTGTCTATGGAAACGGTAAAAAGTTATTTATTTCCCATGAGAACTGATTTATGGGATAAAACGTAGCACAAGGTTTATTTAGGGCTTAGAAATACATTATGAGAAATTTCAGACTGATCCGTTCACAAGTTTAGGCGTGAAGATGCAACAAACATTCATCCATGACGACCTCTGTGGCGCGGTGGGCGATGGTCCGCCTGCGACGCAAGAGGTTGCGGGTTCGATTCCCGCCTTGGAACAAATATTTGTACGATCTGCAGGTATTTGTTCCGTGTGTTCTGGTCGTTTTCTATGTATAATAAAAAATATCTATCTCTGTAATTTATTATATTATGTATACGAGTCTAGTAGGTACCCATAACACAAGCTCTGCTTAGCTTGGGGCTAGATAATGCTGTGTCAATTGTCCAGCATTATTATTATTATTCTCATCTAAATTAATTTTAATCAAAACTTTCCCTCTTTAGGTATGTATGTTATCAAACCAACAAACACACTTGCATTGTTCCTTTGTTATAGGTACATACATACATCTCATGCCATCACGAAATTCTTCACTAAGTATATATTTCGTAAGTAAAAACAATAAGCAGGTCAGTAAGCTAATATGCCTGATTGCACTTATGTATAAAGCAGTACTTATGTAGGCTGCCTATAATTTAAGTGTACAACTTTATGACATAACTCCTCAAGGTCTGTATAATTTATTCATTGACATCACAAGGGTCACTTTAGTCTGGTTGCCTGTCGTCAACACTGAAGTATACTTTTTAATATTGCCAACAATGATAATATAAAATAAAATAAGTATCATTGATTGCAAGGTTAAAAGGACCTTACAAAAACTGGAACAAACAAAATTATGCGTATATTTTTTTCTGTAACGGAAATCGAACCCGCAATTGCTTGCGTTGCGTCAAGGCATACGTTATTCGAGTTATTTTGAGGTGACTGTTTATTCAGGAAGTACGTGAGCACAGACGCGAGTGGAGTTAGAATGATTGTATTAGAGCTAGCTAGAGAGGGTGGATGTGTAGAGAATGAAAGGGAGTTGGTCGTTGTGTTAACCCTTGAGGCCACCGCCTTTGGTTTATTTATGGCAATGCTAAATCGATAGTACCTAAACTATGATTGTTTTCATACATTACATATTATTATTTTTATCTACGGGTCTCACAGACTGCCGCGGCCGGCGGTGGCGGTCAATACAATTAGACAACCTTCTAGTCAGATAGTCATTTTATTGGTAAAATCATATTTACAAGTCAATTTATATAATTAAAATTGGTACTTAGTAACAAATTACACAAAATTTTACGTACTAAAATAATTATAAATTGTCAATGTACCTAATGTAAAAAATAATAATTCAATTCAATAGAGAGAAAAATTAATAGTCAAATTGTACTGACCGCTGCCGCCACCCCAGGCCGCGTCAGTCTGTGAGACTCTTAATTCATATTATTTACTCGATTGTACTCCTTTAGTCCTAAGTTATTTGGAATAATTAATAAACAAATTAATTTATTATTGTACCAATGAAAAAAGAGATCCCCTGATGTATTGTACTGATTCCAAAACATTCAAAATCATTGTGGTAGTAACCTACATAATTAAGAATATTAGTAAGTTTACTTGTTAAAGAGGGGCAGCACATATCCAATGGTGCAGAGTACAGTCAGCACTCTGATGGCCCACAGCGAGACATCAATCTTGTTGGCAACAATGTGTGCTTTGAGGGCCAGCATGCCTTTGGGCAGCCCCTGGTCTCCTCCGGCCGAGTTGGGCTGCTGGGTCGCTGTGTCTGCCATTTTACTAGAACAAAATCATTGATAACAATTATGGTATTCTACTATTTATGATGATGATGATCCTACTATTTCTGATGGATGCGTCGAGCATAAGACTATGGCGCCCTGGTAGTCTAGAGAAGACCTATGTCCAGCAGTGGAGTATTATAAGCTGATGATGACTAATTTGTGTTCATGTTATACATATAAATAAGTAAAAGGGATCGCATTGGAAAGCGAAAAGTGGAGGAAATTGCATCGGTGCACCAACAATAACTATTTTATTTATGATGATAAAGGGGAAAGCTGAGATCTTTGGGCAAATTTGAAAACATGTATGAAGTTCTGCATTTGAAATAACAACACCTAGATATAACCTACTCTACATAATAATTTTTAATTTAATTAAATATTGAAATAAGCCATATTAACATATATAACATATATTATAGACTTTATGGACCTTGAAGTCTAAAATAACTAATTGATATAAAAAACATGTTACACAAATGAAGTTTATAATTATTTAAACTAAATAAAATACAAGCATAATGTATTTCCTGTTCTGTTCTTTGTATATGAGGATGATAATGAAGCAAAATTTTGGTGATCATCTATTGTATAATTTCCCATACTGCACTGTTTTTAAAGTTGATCTTCTTTGTCCAGACACACCCGTTAAAACACAGATTTACATCAAACTGTGTACATTTACATTAATCTTGGTTTTAAATCAATAAAAAGGTCAATAAAAATGATGAAGAAATGCTGTAAATAGGTACCAACCCACTTGTCATGAATCAGAGGAGGATAATGTACTTTTTTCCTATCTGAACACTTTAAATACAGTCTATAAAACTTTAGTTAGCATGATAATATTTTCTTACGGTTGGTGTATATACAATCATTATTTTCATAGACTGTTTATGTGCGTTTTAACCATACATACCGGTACCTAAACAAAATAGTGCATGCATGATTTTGCACGTGCTACAGTTTACTTTGACTGCCATAATTTTTATTACCTAAATTCTTTACCTACTCTCGAGCAAGAGACACTATCAAAGGAAGACTTGCCACCTTTACTTTGTATTAACATCTTCGTGAATAAACTTAACTTTTACTTACTTGGCTAATACATTATTTTATCATCGAATATCTACCGAACTCATGGTCACTTCTGAATGGATTATGTCTGACAATATTATCTGATAATACTACTGATAGGAGGTATCAAATTCAGAAGATTTTTTTGATATCATATTTATCACTGCTCTCATTAAATCAGTAAAAGTGCGAGTATGAAAGTAGCAGTGAACGGGCGAGAGAAAGTACAAAATAAGTAGCCTTGTTCACTTACAATGTAGTTTAGTGGGCCATGCTCAGTTTTGAATTTATATAAATTATGTTATCATACTTGTCACTTCCAGTCGTCAGAAAAATACCTCATTAGCAATGTTACGAGAAGATCAAGGACAAACCACTAGAAAAACCTGTTTCACGGAACAATTAAAATAGAAAAATCAAGGTATTACTTGAATTTGATATTCATAATTTTGTAATTACAATTGATGATTATTTAAGAAAGAGAGAGAAACAATGTTACTTACGTGATAAACTAGAGAAGTTTCTTACACAATTAATACCAGATACTGATAAAACTGAACAAATAAAAGGAAAAGAATCACTAAATTCAGGCAACGATGCAAACGTGATTTTGCCGAATGACTGATCAGATCACTCACCGACGACATGCATGACGTTGACGTTTTATTTTGACATTATACTTGACAAGCTGATCATTTCGCCTGATAGTTCGAGGGGCGAGTAACCTACTTGTTGCTGGTTGGTAGTTCATCCAACGTACACGAAATTTAAACTAGAAAATAAGCGGTAAATTCCGGAAATTCAAAGAACTTGTCCAATATGTATATTTCAATTTTTTTTTATCTATAAGAAAATTACAATCAATGAATAGAATTAAATTAAAACAAATATTTACAAATTAAAACAATTGAGCTAACTCCAGGTCCAGACTGTAGCAAACAATCTACCGGTAGCTCAACTGATACAATAAAAAAATAAAATAAAAAATCAATACAGTCTAGTGTTGTACTCAATGAGGCTATTCCTTCCTAAGGACAATTCAAACGTGTTACGGACCCACACAGACACTTAGTGGAGACGCGGCGCGCGGGTGAGTCGCGGTGAAAAGCAAGCGGTGCCCTCGTGGACGGAAGAAATGACCCCCCCCCTTGGTACCATAAAAGAAGAAGTCAAAAGTTCAGTTGAACGCTGTCTGCTGTCAACTTCTGTCAAGAACTGCTGTCATTATCATCTGTTTCTCGAGTTCCTTCACCCAACATAACCTCAAAAATTGCTACAGATCAGATAGCTATTATGCGATTATTCTGTCTACGGCCAATGAAATGTTCTGCAAAACTTCTCTTCTGTACAAATTTTGCCCTATTCATGTTAGAGATTTATGTAAAAAATACAGCGTTATTGCTTCAGTTCTAGAGAAAGCTAATGTTGGCTCAATTACTGAAATTAAGGTACCTAATTTTTTGTTTACAATACAACTAATAATTTTTATCTGCATAACTTTGATTAAAAATACAGTTCTCAAAGCATATTATGGTTTTTCAGGGTTGGGTAAGGAACTTACGTATCCAAAAAGAGCTGATATTTGCTGATGTAAGCGATGGTTCGAGCGCAAAGAAACTTCAGATTGTGATACCCAAAAGTTTGAACACTGACTTGTTGACCTACGGTTCCTCCGTGCATATTACAGGAAAACTGTCTAAAAGCCCCAGGGGACAGTTGGAACTAGTCGCGGATGATGTAAAAGTCATAGGCGACTGTGTTGTAGCTGATGGATACCCCTTTAATCCTAGAACTACTTATCCACCAGAATACACTCGTCAATACCTCCATCTCAGATCTAGAACCAACTACATATCAGGCATATTACGAATACGAAGTGCGCTTACTAAGCACATCCATGACTATTTCACATCCAGACACTTTACTAACATCAACACACCAATTCTCACTTCAAATGACTGTGAAGGGGCCGGAGAAGTGTTTAAAGTACAGCCAGATAATGAAGCTACTGTCAAAGCTATGATGCAGGAAGGGAAAGACAAAGATTCAGTATACTTTGGCTCAAAAACATTCCTGACAGTATCTGGGCAGTTGCATTTAGAAGCAGTTTGCAGAAGCATGGGCAATGTCTACACGTTTGGTCCCACATTCCGAGCTGAGAACTCAAGATCACGGCTGCATTTATCTGAATTCTACATGTTAGAAGCTGAGCTGGCTTTCTGTAGCAATTTAAAACAACTACAGAATGAAATAGAACAGTTTATAAAGTATGTTTTTATTCAAACTCGGAACACAAATGAATCAGACTTGCATATATTAGACAAAGATAGTAAGATACCCCTGTGGGTTGATAAGCCATTTGTAACCCTGAGCTACAATGAAGCTAAGAATATTCTGGAAAGTAAATGCATATCTGATACAGAGGAGGGGATCAACAAAGAACAAGAGTTAGCACTGGTGGACCACTGCGGGGGTGTTCCTGTTTTTGTAGTAAGGTGGCCTAAAAACATGAAGTCTTTTTACATGAAGGAATGTCAGGATGACTCCAGTAAGGTAAAGTTACTTATTTTTTGCTACCTAATTGCTCCAAACATTATTATTATTTTATGTATTTTTTATTACATTATTCAAATTATTAACTAATAATTCTTTAGGCTTACTTAGTCAGAATTTGAACAAAATTATTATCAAACAGGCATTCCCATCACTTATATTTTTGCCCACTTGTGGAAGAAGAGCATGATGTTAATCTTCTAATCAATTAACTCTTAACTTTTTGACTAGTAAACTCATAAAAACTGCTGCATTCTACTATTTCTATCCTAGACATTGTAATATTTTTTCAAATTCCTAGGTGGATGCCCTTGACCTGCTAACACCAATCACAGGTGAAATAGTCGGCGGGAGTCTTCGCGAGGATAGCTATAAGAAGCTGCAGTCTAAGCTCCCTTCAGACCAACTCAACTGGTACTTAGAACTGCGCAAGTTTGGCAATATACCCACAGGTGGGTTTGGACTTGGCATGGAGAGACTCCTGCAAGTCATGTGTGGAGTAGGCAATATCAAGGACACTCTACCTTTTCCCAGATGGCCACACAATTGTGATATGTAGATATTTTGAAAACCTTATTGTAATCCTAGTCAGGTCCATCTAACCTATTTGTTAAGTTTGAAGCCTCTTGCAGGATGCCTGTCATTGAATATATTACAGTAGAATAGATAATAAAAAGATGTTTTCTCAATAAAAACAATTCATTTATTTACATAGGTACTTTTACAAACTAAAACCATTGTGATTCTGGCAGCTAACTAAATAAGAAATATTGATTGAAAAGTGAAAGGATTATGAGAAAGCATAAATTTTATGATTTTGCTTACACAAGCGTAAGTCCTTTACAATCACATAACATTATTTTATCCAAAGATTTATAATCAACATGCAAATAGAGAAAACAAATGTATAAATTCAAAGAAACATTGTTTCCATACTAGGTAAAACCTTATAATATTAGATAATATACAAAGAATAAAGAAACTTAGAACAAGGTCATCACTACCAAACTAAACACTAAAAATAATACATTTGTACCATTATACAAACAATTTACCTAACTATACAAATAGAAACATTACAATATTTTGTGTTTTTGTAGTTTTTACAACTTTCTATCTAGGTATACTAGAGCGATACTTATTGTAACTATAATTTACAATCAAATATACAAAATGTAAGTCACCACATAACAGGTTAGAAGCAGGGGGTATGAAAGGATTAGGTACCTTATCTATAATATCACATTTAGTTAACTATTGATCTTGGGAATTTAAACCAAATGTGTGAAAATTTGCGTATTAACAAAATGGCCTCCTGTTTCTCTGAAATGGCGACTCCAGTCTAGTTTCTATCTTAGAGTCTAATCATACCTATAAACCGACTATTCCCTGTTTAGTAAATTAAAAAAAAATACAATTACCTGTTTATGTTTGTAACTAGCATTATTTCTAAAATCTGCTTCTTATTGCTTTAGAGAACTCAATGGAGCTCAAAACTTTCGTTTAAATATTGTGAAAAATTATTCTACAGCCTACCTTATCATCTTAAGGAGTTCGTTGATTCAAGACCTTAAGCACACATTTACGAATCATCGACGAGCAAACTAAACCGACGAATTAAAAAACAAAATACAACCAACATTATTTGAAACTAACTTATTGTGCAGAAGCAGCCGCGCGTCCCACAGAGATGGCGGGACAAACAAACTTGTCTCGTTCATGGAATATTAGTTCTCCATAAGATAAGAAAACATATCCAGACAATAATAGTATACAAATATCAAATATTATGAATTCCTCGAACTCGACGCTACTAGCTAGGGAGAGACAGCTTAGAACATTAATTGGAGAAGTCTTGTGTCAAGATTCACTATGAGTGGCTGAGCCACGGAAGTAGGAATAATAGTAGTATTGTCTATTCAGATGGCACAATAACTAAGCTAATTAAAAAAAAAAAAAAAAAACTACATTTCGATCGATATAAAAGCTACTACGTTTTTTTTGTGACAGGATTTAGAAGTTTTATTGCCATCTGAAATGACCCCAAATGTCTGTGCATAGGCCCTTACTATAATAAATCAGTCTACATAATGGAGCACAGTCCAGACTCTTCAATGCCCTTCTTCTCCGGAGGCGTCCTCGACAGACGCACGCCTTCCAGGCTCGGTTTGAGTTTGTACTGCAGTTCCACTTCTTCGCCTGGCGGTAGGGGTTCGTCGTCCGTGCTGATGTCTTCTAGCATTGAACCTGCTGGGAGTTAAAAATATTTGATTAACTTTATAAATCCTAGTTTTTTCACAGCTACAACTCATCTTCATTGGAAAAAATAATTTAAGCTTTTGTTACTGTTGTATATCTGTGTGTCAATCGTGTCCACAACAGAATTTTGAATAAGAAAATAATGTTGCTCGCTGTTGGGTTTAGGCTTACTTTTCGCTTCATCGTGCGCTACTTTGTGCCTAGTGAATGTAGGACTAGGTAGGTATGTGTGATGTCTAAGAATCTTTACCCGTGCCGACGAAACCTCGCAACAGTCGCAAACCCACAGGCGTTGCTAGCGTTTCGATTCTTTCTCAACCTCTCAAGATAACTATTAATCTTAGTTTCGCTGATGGTACAATTTTTTTATGTATTTCCAACAGAAAATCACAGGCATACATTTACTTTCATAGTAAATGTAAGTAAAAGTACCTACGATCTAACTATAATAGATAGTAGGTATGTCTAATAGATTGGCGACGGCGGCGGCCCCATACTAGGCTCATGGCCCGTGTCGTGGGATGATGTAGGGTTATTTTACTGAGCTTCTCTATCAAGCATTCTCATATTTGTACGATCTGCAGGTATTTGTTCCGGGTGCTCTGGTCGTTTTCTATGAATAATAAAAAATATCTATCTATGTAATGAATGTATTATATTATGTATATCAGTTATCTAGTACCCAAAACACAAGCTCTGCTTAGCTTGGGGCTAGATAATGCTGTGTGAATTGTCCAGCATTATTTATTTATTTAGTTAGACCAGAAGCCAAGGACCAGAAAGCAACTTTGGGACTTACCTCTGACACCCTCAATGACCGGTATGGTTGGTCCGCTGATGATGGACGGTATGGGCGCCTTGGATATATTGATCCGTATCTCTGGCAGCGCAGTCGCGGGCGCGGCGGACGCCAGCGTGCTGTTGCCATCGATGGACGAGTGGACGGTGGTTAGGGTTGGCTCTGGTGTGAGTGAGACTGTCTCTTCCTCCGCTGTTATGATCGGGTCGTCGTCTGTGGAAGATAGTGGGATATGAATGTTGAATTCAAATTATGCCTTGATTACACGTGAGTGTGGCGTGCGTGCGTGCGTTTAATAAGGGGAGGCCTATGTTAAGCAGTGGACTAAAGGATGTTATCAGGACAGGCCTGTCTGTGATGTCCAGCATAGGCTGTGGTGTAGTAATAAACTGACCAGGATCAACAGGCTCCTGCTTGATCTTAACGTTAGCAAAGTCGATGGCGGCCTGTGCGTCCCTCTCTTGCCGTTTCTCCGCCGTCTCGTCGTCGGTGTCGGCGTCATCCTCGACCACCACCTCCTCGACCGGCTCCGCTTTGTAGATCACGTCATCTTCGTCGCCTGATTCTTCTTCGATCTCTGCGTCGTAGATCTGCAGAGAATATTAGATAACTTAGAAGAGTTTATGGATGTTAGGGGCCAGATGATGCTTGCGAAATTACTGTTTTTTTAATATTTTAAATGGTATATTGTTGATTTTTCTGCTGTTGCTGGGAAATCTTCACTTTATCCATATCTAATTTTTCCCACAAATCTCTATCATGATCACGAAAGCATTGTGTAAAGGATGAAAGAATGAAGTTTTTTATATTTAAAAAAATATTAGCAGGGACATAAATGGTATTCCGTGGAAGGGCATAGGATACTACTTACCCCGGAAAACACGCGCGAAGCCGCGAGCAGAATTTAGTTACATTATACTTGTATTTAATTCCTTATTTACCTCTAACGGGGCTTCCTGCGACTTCTCATCAACCACCTCGACCACTGACTCGTTGTCGGACTGGTCATCAATCGTCTCGTCCACATCCTTGATCTCGATGGGTTCGCCCGTGGAGATTGCATCTTCAGTCGCCAGTAGTTCCAGGTTCTTCTTCTCTTCTTCTTCTTTGGCTAGGGATGCCTGAAAGAGGACGACAACAATGTTAGAGTACGCCTTTTTGTTAGTAAAATTTGTCTTTTTTCATCTAATGAAGTAAAATGGTAAGCCATAGAAGCATTTAATTGGAATTAGATAGTTTTTGTAGAAAATGTTTAATAATTTCGTGACCAACAATAGTTATGCTTTTCATCCAACGTCGCTAGTTCCGAGAGGATGATTACTAAATCTATGGATACCTTATAGTCGTCCAGGCACATGGGATGATAGTTCAGGTCCTCATGTTTGACAGAGTTCCTCAGATGCCACTCCTCCTTGTCCTCGTTGTAGAACTGGTGGAAGGTGTCCCCGCACATGGCACAGGCGGTATCGTGGGGCGCGCCGGCCGCGACCGAGGGAGCCTCCTCCTCGGCGGGAGGCGTAGCGGAGCCCGCTTCTAGGCCGGTGGTTTCGAACCAGTTCTTTTCTGTGGAAGGAAGAAAATGTTAGTGACAATTGCTGTTGTCTAATATTGTTTAAAACAGTCTTTTCGCGACTACGAGCGGGCATGAATATTAAAATAGCTGAAATATAGCCGTGACTATTGCATAAGGACAATTTATTATTCATTTCAGATTATCTAGAAACTAGCTGTTCCCCGCGGTGTCACCCGCGTTAAATTCGCGGTTAGCACATTTTCTAGGGGAGATTATTCCCGTAAATCTCTCATGGGAATTTAATGTTTTACCAGGACAAAAAGTGGCCTATGTTTTTCTCCATTCTTTCAAATAACTCTATGCAAAATTCAAGTTGATTATAGGTACATACTTAGTTATTACGGCGTGAAGGAAGGACAAACCAAACACACTTTCGCATTTATAATATCGCATTGACAATTTGTTTGAATTTATTTACTGATAGTTATAATTTTTGCAAGTCGCGCAGTGGGGGGTATAGAATCTGTGCCGTGCTGTGCTGTGTGTTGTTTTTTAGCACGCACAAGACGTTTTACGTACCTATTCCACTGCGGCTGTTACTTATATATAAAGCCTACCCGACTTATAATTGACACGAGTGCTGCAGGACAATTCTTTTTATTTTTTTTAAATATTCTATAGACCTTAATTTGACCACAATATCACTTGATGGAAAGTGAAGATGTGGCAGACGATGTACCTATCACGAAGGCCTAGAAGATACCTATTCACTATTGTCTTGAAGAGATCCAGGTTGTAATTGACCGGAAAAACAGCAGCAGGGAGCGTGTTCCAAACCCGAGAGGTACGAATGATGAAGGTGGAGGAAAACCGCTTAGTGCAAGTGCACTCGCACTAAGCGGTTTTCCTCCACCTGGACGGTATATCCACCAAGTAGGGGTGGTAATGCTCTGTACTTCTGCTTGTCCTGGAGTGGAAGTGGATCAAATAAAGTGTTGAAGACTAACCTCGGTCCTCGATCTCGTCGATCTCCTCGTACTGCAGCCAGTCACTAAGATCGTAGTGCCAGTGGCGGCTGTGCGCGCGCCGCGCCGAGTCCCGCTCGCGGCGGTTCTGCCGGAAATGCCAGTCCAGGTGCTGGCTGTAGCGGACCGTCTGCTCGGGGGGGAAGCGTGACCCGCAGCCCGAGCACTGCATGCCGCCGTACAGCTTGGACACGTAGCCGGGTTGTGGCCTGTGGGGAACGTTCAATCAGTACATGAACATCTAGTCTGGCCAAACTGAACAAACAATGTTTGAAAGCAATGCCTCCATAATAATCTTATAATAATCTCATCTCCCTTCTTCTCCTTATAATAATAATCTTATATGCTAGGGTAAGAAACTAATTTCTATTTATTTATTTATTACAATCAAGCGCCGAATCATTTCGACTGTGTGACCAATCTATTGAGAGAGGTGAATTCTCAGTCATTTCATTTTCATTTATTTCATTTCATTTATTTATTGCATCATATTATGGTAAATTTGTCACAACATAATTGAGTAGAATATACACACAATATGTACCCATTTAGGGTGTTGCAATGGGAGACGGCCAGATAATTTCTACGATTTTTAATATGTATGAAAGGTATATTAATATAAGTTTATATTTCAATTACAATTACAAGTCACCAAAAGTATCACTTAAGAATTCATTTAGCTCGTAGTAGCATTTTTTCAATGGCATCTCTTTTAATCTTATTTCAAATATTTTGTTATTTTCTTGGCTTTTTATCTGGTCTGGAATTTTATTATATATTTTTACCGCCATTAAGTGTGGACTAGTTTGGTGTATTTTTAATTTTGATGCAGGTGTCACAATATTATGTATGTATCGACTTTGATAGCGACGCGGTTGTTCATTTATTTTTTTAAAGAAATGGGGCTTTTTTCTTACAAATTTCTAGAATATAAATTGAAGTTAATGTCAAGATTTTAAGCTCACGAAAAGTCTACCTCTACTTAAATCTAATATAAGTTAAGACACGTTTAACCAAGCTGTAATGTTGATTGTTTTAAAGTGAAAAATACAAATAAAATAAATATTGAGTTTGATCACACAGTCGTAATGATTCGGCGCAGAAAAGTTTTACGTTGTATTGACAACGTAAAACTTTTCCAATATCATCTTTGGATAACTCATCCGCAACGAATAATGGGCTAAAATGTTAAATATGAATACGAATCGCGTCGCGACGGAGACAGAAGTCCTAGAAAGACGAGACATCGTCTCTTCTCTCTGTTCCGCACGCGAACATAAGCCTAAATTGTCTCAGAATCGAGGTCTTTCTCGCGGCCACTATACAATTTATAATTGGGTGCACCTAATTAAGTTAGGGGCCGTCCATTAATCACGTGAGGTTCGAAAGGGGGGGAGGGGGTTTGGCAAAAATCACAAAATATCACAAGGGGGGTGGGTGGTGGGGGTGTAGTAAGATATCATGTGTATTTATTTTTTGTAAAATGTACGTATGTTAGTCTCAAACCTCACCACGTATCACAAAGGGAGAGGGTGGGGTTAAAAATGCTAAAACAACATCACGTGGTTATGGACGGCCCGTTATGTGAATGTTTTCTTAGAGTAGAGAAATTGAGTATCACTGAATCGAATTGATTTAGTACTGATTGGCCATTTATGTTTAATGTATGCATGAATTTTGTCTTGATGACTTATGTGTAGGTAGCTAATATACATTTGAATGTTTATAGTCTGTAAATTTTAAACCATTACTGAATTATAATGTGACTATTGGTTCCTGCTTTTTAAATCAACTCTTTCGAAGGAGAATTAGTAGAAGAAGCAATATTAAGAAATTTAAGAAACATACCCTCTCATAGTCTGCGGCTGCAGCATGTCGACCCTGGTGATCTTGTTGCTGTCCACTTTTGGTGGTTTCTTCTCTTCTTGCTTGTTTTCTTTGGGCGGCTGCATTACAATACCTGAAAAAAACAAAAATATATACTATGAAACAATAACTCAAAATCAGCAGTTCATACCAAACCAGGTTTTCGCACAACCAATTCTAACGCGAAATATTATGTTCCCTATGTCATTTTGGGCTACCTAACCAATTGATAGAATGCTTTTTACACTAGCAGTTGATTATCGCACGAATCGACCGAAAACTTTTTTAGTATCCCAGCTAGCAAAGCTAACACACTGCCTATGTTAACATTGCAATTGCAAAGGACTAATTAGCGACATTAGTTAGTTACCTGTAGCCACGAGTTTCGCAAACAAATCAGTCACATTGATATTCCCCAAGCCAGGAAGGTTGATGGGTCCCGGCTTTTCCGAGACCGGTGTAGTTTCCAGGCCAGGAATCTTCTTGTCAGTCATGGGGACTAAAGGCTCGGCCACACTGTAGTCTGAGCCGGATGCGAACTCCATCGACGACGGCGGCATTACGGACGCAAGTATGTCTAGACCTGAGAGATGAAAGGTTTCATTGGATTATAGACAAGTGCTATAAGTTTTAAAGACAAGATACTGGTTTATATCACAATACAGAAGGGATCAAAAGCGTGCCCAATGGTTTATGTAACGATATAAATCGCCGTTTTTTTCCGAAAATGGCTGACAAAAAGCTCACTCGATATGAACATGAGCTTTTCACCAGAACTTTTCGTACATGGCATTCTAAATATATAGTAAGTTGCCACAAGACAATGCAATAGTTTTTGTTTTTTCTTGTAGTTAATTTTCATAAAAAATTTATTTCCTGGTTAGATATTTAAAATTATTTTCATTAGTAGATATTTAGGTATAATATAAATAAATATTAAAGTTAAGCTTCTATATTTTTAAAACTAATATTCGCACGCCAACTATCTGTATAAACAGTGTTATTAGGGTCGGCAGGTAGAAAATGCCTCAGCATTAAGCCCACCCTTTGTACCTTAGTGCAATAAAGTTTTAAATAAATAAAACAACGCCTAATAACTAGCTAAATCAATTGGGTTGAAATTGCACGCATGTAGTTTTGGGCCTAAGAATAACAAACTAGAACCTAATAACAAACAGAACGAAGAACCTAAGTATAATTACTACCTAGGAATAGAAGAAACAAATGGATGTCTTACCTTGATTCTCTTGAGCATCAGGGCTGGGTGTCTTCACAGGTCGCACCGGTTCTTCCACATCCATCGTCTCCGTCTTAGGTCCCTCGGCCACCGTCGGGATATTCGCCACCGTGGGGATACCCACTCCCTCCATGTTGGCGATCTGAACGAACCCTGGCTTCACATTCTTTGGCAGAGCCGAGAAACGAACGAAATGCTTTCCGTTTCCTATAAAGATCGGTTTAGGAAGATCTCCGTATTCCACCTTGAAGGGTTGTTCGTTTATAAGCACGGTTCTTAGAGCGTCCACGAAGCGAATCGTGTACACTTGGCTGTCGACAATGAACTTTTGTACTTTAGCGTCTAAGTAAACCGGGCACATCTGTGTTGCGTTGACGATAAGGTTGATTTTCCCGGCGACTAGATCCATTCGCTTTTCTTTGCCGATGTCTACTTGAGGTAATGGGCCTTCTAAGTGAACTAATCTTGGTTTTCCGTCGATGATGACTCCTAAAGGATTTCCCCCGAAGAAGCATTCATGCCATCTACCGTTGATGTACAGCTCCCGCGTCGGCGCGCCGAATTTGATGTCGAAAACTTGGTCCTCGATCTCAACCTTCTTATAACCCTCGTTAAAGGACAGAACTACTGAATCTTTGTTGTCAAAGGTGACTCTTCTAGATCCGGGGAGGAATTTGATCTCTCTGGGATCATCCCAGTCTAGCATAATAACAGCGGTATCACCGTAGAATCTGATTTCTCTCGGGACTCCGTCTATTTGTATGGTCTTCACTGGATCTTGATCTATGTATTCTACGATGCTGTAATCAGTGGGTGGCACGAAGAAGCCAGGTGCGCCTAATGGCGGCGGAGATTCGACTCTTTCGTACGGTTGAAGCGGACTTTCGCCTTGACATATGCCCATTTGAGGCGTAGGTAGGGGCGGCGGGGGGAGGGGTAGCCTTTCGAACGGAGGTCGGACTCCCCTCGTCTTCCCTCTGAAGAAAGTTGGTACAGGTCCACGGAACCTTCTAGTTCCAAACTCTTCCATTCTGGGTCTAGGTCCTCTCCACATCGGTCCGAACTGATTTGGTCCGTGAGCGTTATTCATTCCGAACATGGGCATGTTAGGAATGTTTGACATGCCTGGAGGTCCCTGAAGAGGTCCTAAATGCTCATTATCAGATCCCATATGGTTCGTTCTCATGTCAAAGTCCTGTGAGATCCCTTGGCTATCCAGCGGGTTGTCGACGAACGCTGACGGAACTATTCTCTCGTCGATATCTCCGAAGTTGTTCGGAGATGATTTCGGACTGGGGACTTTGTTTTCGCCATCGAGCGCTTTGAGTTTTCTTTTCGACGCTTCTAAAGATTCTTTGTTTTTTTGTTTGGCTTCTTTTAGTTTCAGCTTGGAGACTTCTAAAGACTCCCTCTGTTTTGCCTCTTTGAGTTTTAACTTCTCGTTGAGCTGCAGAACTTGGTACATGAGTGCATTGTACTGGTTTTTATCGAGTTGTCCGTCGTTGAACTGCTCCTTGGCTTGCGACATGATGATGGAGATGGTTTTCTTGTTATCTTCGGTGTCAAAATCTTCGCCGCTTTCGTTGCGCATATCTGTGTCTTCGAAGCTTATAGTACGACGTCTTTCTCTTTCTTTCTCTATACCTGTAAATAAGAGATTCCATTGATGAGACCTTATCTTTTTTTTAACTTAAGCACATGCGTGCTCCTAAGCAATAAGTTGTTATGTGTAGGTATACATACGATAGTTAAATCAGACATTGCTACTAAAATTTTCGAGTTTAACCTTTTATAACCTTCTCTTAATTTGATGATATTTCATGGGGAATTTTTACACGCCTCTGAGAGTGTAAAATTCTTCTGTGGTGTTTGGTAGAGTGATCCCTACTATTAGTTCTATTTCTAATACTCTACCATTATTTCTATTTGGAGTCTAATTAGGAATAAAACTAAAGGTAATGGACACAGATCTTAGGGCAAGATGAACCCCTGAATACTCAAACGCATCTCAGATTTATTTAAGCACGTCTCAAGTTGCGATTTTTTGACAGCTTTCAATGAAAATCTGTCAAGTCTCTTGAGACGAGCCTATAATTGAGTTGCGTTTGAGTATTCGGCGTTGTGCCTAGCTAGTTATTGAGAAATTACAATACTTACTCGGAGATTTACTAAACAGCAGCGGCCTGCCGAGCCGATCCTTCCCTTTGGTCGCCTCTGCTAGCTTCGCCCTCACCAGATCCAGTTTAGAAGGTGTCTTCTTAACATCTTTCTCTTTCACCTCATGCCAGTCCTTCCGAGGCGAACTTTTGGGAGCCGGTTCTTCGTCATCCGACATCGGTTTGGGTGATTTGATATCTTTCTTGGGCGACCTTTTAGGTGATTTCTCGATGGTAGGCTGTGTTTCGTCTACTTGGGGTAGTTGACGTAGGTCAACGTCCTCGTTTCCGAAGAGACTGCAAGATAGATTGACAAATGATTTAAAGGATTCTTTTAAATAGCTTTGATTTAGTAGCAATCTACAACTGAGAAGTAGACGCAAAATGGACCAGAACATTTACTCACATATCAAACTTATCGATCTTATTCTTCTTAGCCTTTCCTTCCAAGGTCTCCGTGGAAGACCGTTTCTGGGCCACGACTGCCGCCTTAGGGCCCACCGAAGGCAGCACCCTTAGATCCACGTCCTTGCTCTCGATAGCTTCGGGGACACCTGCAAAACCATCTATATTTTATGTAAACTAAAGTCTAGAATAGCATGTTATATCGGGTATCTTTTACCTGCACCATTTCCGAAGTATCTTCGTGGTTTAGCTTCTATGTGCATGGATAGAACGTTGCATCACTTTGTGGCTTTTGGACGTTTTTACAGAGATATTGTTTAAGCACAGATTTACTTTGGTATTTTAGAAACGTTTTAAAGTTAGCCCTCAAGTTTTGAGTTTGGATTTTGGCTAAGTTTCGGTCTTGGCCGTATTAATTTATATGAATAGCTACCGTTCATGAATTCAATATTATTTATATGTAGGTATATTTGCTAGATAGATTAGAGAACAGAAAGTTATAAGTACCTACCTACCCAAAACAAATGTCTTTTAAATAAAGTTTTCATAATGAACTGAATAAATTAATAAGACTGACTTATTTAAATACCTTCAACAAGGTTGATTTCTAATACGTTAAACCTAAAACAAATCTTCTTAACACACATGAGTTAACATATCACTCATCACAAAGACATAGGTACTGTCAATAACTAATTATTTAATGTCTTTGTAAAAGTACTGGTAAACGAATCCAACGACCAAGACACGAAGCTCTTCAACTCGGAAAAAAATACACTAAGAACTATTTTTTCTTTGTAACTTATATCACTTAGTGAAAAGCAGTCACTATTAGTGCTTACAGTTTAGTGGACGCGCAGCTTACTGACCCTAGTGCACGAATGTGTCGCTCGATATCACTGAATTATTTATAATCCAGGGTTAGCCTTTCGGTGAGTGTTAGTTACAGAAAAAATAGTGGAGTCTTATGATAGCGTGAATAATGTTTCTTTTACTGTTGCACTGACTATTGTACCCTTAGGATATACATAGCATACCTACAACTCATTCGAATCACACATACCTGTAACCACTAACGCAAATAGAGTCCAAATGCGGATAAAGGAGTACTTCCATCATACCAACCACTTACGCATGTGACGTCTTTTATAAAATACATTCACAAACAACTACATAGGTTAATATAATTGTCTCTTAATAAAACGGTTCTAAAACAAGAAACCGTAGAAGAACCAGAAGCATAACAAAGGAAAATAAGTGGAAATGGCAATCCTAAAGCCAGAAAGGAAGAACAACAACGATGGAATAACTATTGCAGTTAGGTCAAAGCTGCCAAAACGCTTCGAGTTCATTGTGTTTCTGCAGGAATGGGATAGAGCCGCAAGTTCGGTTACCGAATTAACGTGTCTCTTAGCGACGACGAAGACACTTCCATTTTTGCAAGTGATTTGTGTCCGCGCAGTGACAAATCCCATTCAAACATGGAAAAAGATCGTCCCGATGTCTCATCGAAAGATCTCGATAACTAACGACAAACCGATTTCGGGACTCGCACTTATGCAATGGTTCCAGTCCGTCACGCCATCGCTTACTCAGGCCACCATGATGTAAGTCGCCGTAGGAGCATCGCTGCAGTTTCGAGGTCTTCATGCAAGCGGCAGATCCAACATTTTTCGCCTGAACATGGACTTGGACGCATCAATCTTCAATCACGTCAGATATGTGTGATGAATGTGGTGATGGTCCAAGGCACTCTCTCTGTTTCTCCTGGTGATATTTACCCGACTGCGTAAAAAGGGATACGTTTTTTATATTGAGGATCACTAGGCTATATACTGCAGAGTGATCCTCAATACAAAAAAAGCTTTTAACTATTCAATGGTAAATAAGACATAATTACCCATGATAAATCTAAAAAACAAATTGTAATGCAGCTCACTAGCTAATTGTAACCGTAATCAGACCACTATATAGTAACGAGTTTTTATTTTAGGCTGTATACCTACTTGTAAACCCATTTTTGCTCTCGACGATCATCAAGGGTCCTTGTGCGTGGGGTATAAGGGCCCAACATGGTTCAAAATCTTTGAAAATATAGAAAACCTAAGTAACTAAGGTTTGAGTAAACATTTTACAAGTTGGACTTATATGAGATAATTTTATTTTTTCTCAATTATAATATAATTGAGATAATTAATTAATTGAGGGACCCCTATACCAACTGGCTTAACTATAATTGAGGGACCCCTATACCAACTGGCTTAACTATAATTGAGGGACCCCTATACCAACTGGCTTAACTATAATTACAGATAGGTCAAAATCCAAATAAATCCTAAAAAAAGCGAATGTCAGATTGTGTTAGGAGTTAGTTTAAGTTTTGTAGCAAGAGAATCAATCATCTTTTGGTACAAAACATAACTAACTAGGCTGACCATGTTGCTGAAACTTAAGGGACGAGAATATTTTTGGTTAGTTTAGGTTTTGTTGCCAACCGAAATGAAACCATTACCACTTTACTGATGCCATCATTAAGCGGGCTCTAACTTTACAGTTCGCATAAAAAGTACCCGGATAACACTATAACGGAGGCGCCAGAATAGTGTTACTGTATATGTTCAGTTACATTTAAATAAGGGGAAAAGTAGCTTTTTTGACTCGCAGCGAAAACCCACACGACCCATGATTATTTTGCCCACTTACTCTTCTGGCTCAGCGACCCAAAGTGGATGGTCATGGTCATTTGGTTTCAGATTATATTCTAGGTTACGAACGAAATGTAAACTGTCTCTTTAATAATTTATAAAATTTAATTTGCTAATTTTCATTTAGAATAAATTGCAGGTAAAACCTGTATTGTATTGTATTATATTATTTCATAAGGTCTGAAACAAATGATTATTATTATAATACCCCCTATAAATCGAATATCTTGTATACATGCAGCAGTTACATTTCCCTTTTATGTACCCGCGACAAAAATTACACGTAATATGTAGACAACATACTATGTAGACCAAAGTACCTACTAGGTACAGCAATTACCAAGATTCCTTTTCACTGGTTCCGCTTTGTGATCCACGTTACTCAAGATCGCGAAATTGCCACAGACTTATCATCGGTATTTACGGTCTTTACATTTATAATAATGATTTATAACCTTACGTGAAATCTGCTTTCGTTTTATCACTTAAATGGATAGATAGTTCTGTATCAATAGAATTCGATTTAGTTTTTAGAATTAGGTACAGTTTGACAACTTATAAATAAGTCGCATCGGCAAAAATAGTCTGCACAGAAGAGAACATTTCAATCCGATTGAATACGAATGCCAACGCCGTTGAAATAATAGACTTTATTGCGTTGCGTTAAGCTTTTAAGTCAACAAAAACGAGGCTTAGGTATGCCATCTTGCTCATAAAAACCGAGGCTCAAGCTCTCTCGCTCATATTATATGTACACGGGAAGACAAAAAAAGACCAACGTATTTTCATATGTATCCCACTCAAAATACGACTTGCGAATCGTCGAGATCGGGACGCCGAATGCGGACGTCATGCGCATAGCCATCACCCAATAGCAACCAGACATGTTTCGCGCGCATAAGCATAACGTTATGATTGGCTAGGATTTTTTCGCGCCTACCAAAATTATAGAGGTGTAACGTATAGACGTGGTTAAACTGTACATTTGCCTAGTTTTAGACTGTAAATTGAATTGATGGATGAGAAAAAATGTTAAGTAAAAACTTATTAATCAAAACCCTACTTCCCCGAAGCTGTAGTAGCCTTAATCTGCAACATAAAGAGAGTTTATAAATTCACTCTTCACACATTTGAATAAAGTAGGTAAATATCTGATAATGTTATAAAATAAAATAATCTACTAAAATGGTAGAAAAGTAATATCAATACTTACACATTATTATTGTTAGAGCACAACACTCATCCTTGTTATCACACCTACATATATATAAACAACCCTAGAGATACAATAGTCAGTGCGAGAAACTTCTATGGATATGTTTGAATGAGATTAACGAATATAATGCATGATATTTTACCATCTCGTCAATATTTCAATCTCCTTTGGTAGTCCCATGTCTCTTCAGATTGCAGTCACTTTTGAATAGCCGCTTTGAATCTTATTCTTATAAATGTAGAGTGCAGTGTGAAGAAGCTTTCACCAAGTGCACTCCAAAGTCACAAATTGTGCTTAACTAAAGGATACATAACCACACAATATGAATACTCCAACAGTTGAAAAACATTTTATTGTCACAACAAGCGCTCGGCTCAGAATATCACAGAGGGCGATGATATTGCTAACATAGAGGGGTGTCTTACTTGAGGGCTCTGATTCTGGGGCGGGGGCTGGGGCGGGCTCTGCCGGCGGGGGCTGTGCCGCAGTAGGGGCCGGTTCTGGACTCTCCGACTTGTCCCTGTTCCGGCGCATGTAACGCTCCTTGTGGTAATTCTTCAGCTCCTTGAAAGGCACAGGCTCCGGTTCCACTTCGGGTTTTACATCCGGTTCTTTTAGTTTCCTTTTGTGTCGTAGTTTCTTCTCCGGAGATGAACCGCTGGATTCGTCTTTGTCCGGCCGCTCGGGACGTTTCCGTCGCTCTCGGATTTCCTTCTTCCTCTTATTGATAGGCGCATCCACTCGCTCATCGCGATTGATTTTAGGTATCGGCGGGAGCTTCGATATCTTTCTCGCGTCGGCGATTTTGTCGACATAGCCGGAGGGAAGGCGGTCTCTCTCCCTCTCGTTGGTTGGTTTGGGTTTGTCGCGCCGGTCGCGGCGGGAATCGAGGCGCGGGTCGCGGCGGCGCGAGGCGGCCTGCGCGCGCTCCTGCCGTACGTCTATAGTGATGACGTTCTTGCGTTTGGTGACGTGCTGGAGTGGTTTGATGTCGAAGACGTTGGGGGCTATGGGCGCCGGCGGGACCACGGGCGCGGGGACGGGGGCGGAGGGTGCGGGCGGCGCGCCGTGCCGTGCCAAGCGCGGGTCGCGGCGCGCGGCGACGAGGGCCGCGGAGACGGGCGCGATGCGACCTTGCGGTTTGTTCACCGGCTGTTGACAATACATTTGTGTTATTGGCTGGACGGTAGCTTTAGTACCATGAAAATATGTGCCTCTCGTTCAGAGCTCTCAATGTCAAACAGCTGTCTTTCTACGTTGAAATAGAGTGCATCTCTTTCTACATTATGTAAAGTGAGCGAGACTGCACACCCAGAAAGATAAACAGTGTGCTTGCAGAGTAAACACGCTGTTAATTACATTGCTGCGAATTTGCGCATTAAAAAGGCTACGTAATCTTCGATTTGAATACATGGATTGGAAAACATCGTCCTCCATGTCGATATTCGACAATAGCGAACCCAAATGCGGCTTCTAATGCCTAACTAGGTAAACACTCGTTAACTACTGGCGTTGTATAAAAACAAATAAAACTCACCGGTCCCAATCGCTGCTTGACGGGCAGATTGCCGGGCTCCGAGGCCGGCGTGGGCGCTACCGGGTTCACTAGAGCGACAGGCATGCTCGGGAGCGACACCGGCGGGGCCTTGGGTACTGCCACTACTGCCGCCTGGTGGAGGAATGACGAGATGTGAGTCAAAAAAGTCAAAAGTCAATAACTTTATTTCTTTAGGCTTACAAACTAAGCACTTAGACACGTCAAATATAATACTATAAACAGGTTTACAAACAGTCATTATTATCAAATAAGAAATAAAATGTTATTGATTTTATTCGCTTCAATTTTTTATCCACAAGTGGAAGAAGCGAAAAAGAAACCACTAGTAAGTTTTATAAAACTTAAAATTAATACATCATCTTAGTCTAAATATAGGTAATCTGATTTATATACATATGTCAATATTTATATAAAACTAAGCTTAACATTATTTTCCTTAAATACTATTGTCGGTGCGGAACTGGGCGACATCTGGCTAATAGGCTTTCTTTATAAGATTTCGTTTTATGTATTGTTTAAATTTACGAATTGGGAGCTCAGTTGCTTCAGATGGAAGCTTGTTATAGAAGCGTACACAATTGCCCATAAACGATTTCCCTACCTTTCGTAATCTATATGATGGGATGTGCAGTTTGTTCTTATTTCTTGTATTTATTTTGTGAACATCACATTTTTTTAAAAAGCTATCTTTATTTTTGTGCGTATATATTAGATTTTCATAGATGTATTGCGATATTACTGTCAAAATATTTATATCTTTAAATAATTCCCTCAAAGAGTGGCGTGGCTTTAATTTATAAATTGCGCGTATAGCCCTTTTTTGGAGAACAAAGATAGTCTGAATATCGGCTGCCCGTCCCCAAAGCAGAATACCATAAGACATTATACTATGGAAGTAACTGAAATAAACTAACCTAGCTGTATGGTTATGGAAGCACAACTACATGAATGAATGAACACTTTATTGCACTTATAAAAAAAATAACAAAAATAAACCTTTTATCTAAATTTAATAACGATCAGTACAATACAGATAATACATGTAATGGAATAACGCTAGATAAACCCCTAAAATAGCGCGGGGTCGATATTCTTACGCCTCGACCGCACAGCTTCTTAATTCCATCCATACTGATTATTATAAATGCGAAAGTAATTCTGTTTCCGAGTGTCTCCCCGACCGTTACCTACCCTTTCACCAGCGACAGGATAATATCCCACCGGGGAATGACATCGGCTACTTTTAATCTCAGAAAACTTGTGCAAAGCCACGTGTAGATGCTAGTAATATTTTAATGTGAAGATAACTCGTAACGGGTATATGTTTGTAGGTATTTCGTGTTCATAGAAAATTCCCAAAACAACAAAATATCTGCAGTTCATCAAGTACGCATTTTTTCGTAAGTTTAATTATGTTTTTTCTTAAATGTTTACGTGGGTGGGGGGGGGGGGGGGTGCTATCAACAAGATTCAAAAACTATAAACTGATCGCAAATTCCTGAATAATTAAAGTAGGTTTGGCAGTAGGTAGGTAGTTTAAAACCCGGAACACTTCGATAGCGTCATGTAATTTTTCCATGTAGCGACTTCTAGTTAAAATTCTAGTTTAATTTAGTTACTTTACTTCCGTTGCGTTGCCATGAAACCCATTCGTTACCAGTGATTGTAAAAATTGTCACGTGATGATGTTTTAGATACGTTTTACTACGAATTTTATGAGACCACCTAAAAATCAACCTTTTTACAACAAGAATCATCAAAATTGAGGTATAATAGGAATAAGTGAAGATATAACCAAAATTGTTGCAGCTAGTCGTGAAGTATTGTTGTTTTTAAAGCTTGGTGGGATAAATACTACCTAACTCATCGGGAATAAATTTCTTATAAGACCATTTCGGGTTCATTTTCATTAAAAAAGCGAAATAATTTCAAAAATCGTCCATAATTTGACGGAGATCGAATTGTTATTATATACATAAAAAAACATACAGCCGAACATTGAATCTCCTCCGAAAGTACCTACGATAAAAAAGAGATAAATCTAAACTATCCAGTACTATCTACTCAGTGGCGCAGCGGGCGAGAGTCTGCCTGCGACGCAAGAGGTTGCGGGTTCGATCCCCGCCTCGGAACAAATTTGTGTACGATCTGCAGAAATTTGTTCCGTTGGTCTGGGTGTTTTCTATGTATAATAAAAAATATCTATCTATGTAATGTATAATATTACGTATATCAGTTATCTAGTACCCGTAACACAAGCTCTGCTTACCTTGGGGCTAGATAATGCTGTGTGAATTGTCCAGCATTATATATTATTTATTTTATTTATCCTCTTTCCATTCTTGTTGTGATCACCCGTATAACGTTAAGTACGTACTTGCTGGCCGACGAGTCCATTAATTATATTATTAAAAGACAATCAGTTGACAAGCAACAATGTTGGCTAACCGCAGCTAAAATCTAGAACAGCCGACATCGACCTAGATCCGTTTCGTATTGGAAGCAGGTAGGTACATTACAAAAGCGGAGCATTGGAAACTTTTAAACAGACTCACGACGACACTCGTTTTAAACCAAAGCGTGACGACTTACTTAGGTCCGAACTAGATAATACTTGTTAAATATCTAGACTTGGATATAGAATTTTAGATATTTTTTGTTAAAAATTATAAATTATGAAATTAAATAAAAGATACCAGTCTTAAAAAATATTTAAAGACTGGTGTCATCGGAGGTTTCGTTCCTTGGACTCCTTAATCCAACTCCTTAATCCAAATTTGAACCTATTTCAATTATTCAATTGCGCGTAGATAAGGCTGTAAGGACAACCTCGGTGTTATCTTGTTGTTTCTTTTATTGTTGTCAGTTTCCATTCATGAATCCTGGCATAAAATAAATGTTGTATTCTCGAAGGGAACATAAATCTTAGGCGGTACCCCGACGTACAATAGCGCTGCCACCTATTTTATATTATTAGAAAGATTTTTTTTTTTAAATTCGGTTATGATTCAATTCTCTTTTAATCTTGAGGTCTAATATAAAACATTTACATGAAATAGGTTAGATAAACCTGTATCTCAGGTATTTTGTGCTTAAAACGAAAAATTAATAATCACATCAGTCAGTAGTCAATATAAAACAAAGCAACGGTGCAGATTTGGAAAATAACTTAATTATGCTAACTTATTATGTTGCTTAGTTATGTTGCCATTTGCTAATTACCAGTCCTCTGGGGCCACACATCGTATACCCCTCTGACTACGTCAAGCAAGGGTTAAATAAGGGCTGGATTTCCCACTGTTGTATTATGAAAGAAAAATAGTTAAATGTATATTGAACATTTTGTTTTGTATTAAAATTGGTTTTACACTTGCAGAAAGATGCGCCTTTCTGTTTATGAAGTCGCTCAGTTTGCATAGTGTAGAAAGAGATGCCCTCTATTTCGCAGAAAGACAGCGGTTTGACATTTAAAGATCTTACGGACAGACGCAAGCTGTAGCGATGAAGCTAGAATCGAAATAGTTATTTGTTCAACAAGTGCCGATATTAAATCCCGAGCTTGCGGAGCAGTCTAGAGTAGAGACACGAGCGTAGCGAGTTGCTCTAAGTAGTCTGCTAATCTAGCAAGGGATTTAAAAGGCGCGAAACAAAAAACTCGTAGGTGTTTTGTAATGCACTATGTATCACTCGGGAGAAAGTGCGGTTCCTACCTCGTGTGTTAAAGCCCTCGGCTGCGCCTCGGGCCCCAAATGACACACTCGATAGGAATCAAGCACGTTCTCGCCTAGTTGTACAATCTACTATTTTACTAGACACAGAAAGGTAGATCAGAAATCTTTCTTTTGTGGCTATGATGTTTAATATTTTACTCAAACAAAGAATGTAAGCCGGTGATTAATCTCGACCTTCGGTCTCGTTCTTCATTTCAGATTGTCCATCATGCCTGAACCTGTACTACGCTTCGCGTTCAGCCATCATCAGCCGCGGCCAGCAACCCACCCATTACTGACCTCGCCAGAGTCGCCAGTAATGCACAGCGCCTATACGGGAATTTCCCCGATATATATACTCTCGTATACAATAAAATTAAATAAGGTCGAACCAACACAGTCTCATTTGATCTTATGACCTTGTCATACAGTAGGTAAACGATCACATTCATTTGCGCGTGCAATATTTCCCCGTATTTTGAAATTTATTATGATTATGAGTGAATCAGCGCTTATTTATGTAATGGTAAACTTCCTGTAATCATGTTACTGTAGTCATTTCTATAGGTCTGGTAATTAGGTAGGTTCTTTAAAATACAAAATAATGTATTTGGAAAATATTTTACGACATTATAAATATTATAATCAATAAAATGAACGTAGCAAATATCAGATGTTCGATTTGGATGCTTTCATCATTTAATTCATCTTTCCCAGACCGCTTTCGAAATACTCAAAAATGCACCTTTTCCTGTGTCTCCAATTATGCGGTATACCAATTACTTATAACAAATGGAAAGGACAGACTGCTTCCTGCTGATGAAGGGCATGTTATGCGTTGTCCTCGCGGGCAAAGGTCAGTCTGCGACGTAGGATGTTGCAGGTTCTATTACAGGGCAAATATTCGTACGACCTGCAGATATTTGCTTCCTATGTTTTGAGTGTTGTGTACTTAACAAAAAATATTGACGTACATTGTGTAGTAGATGTAAAAATTATATCAGTTATTTAGTACCCATAACACAAGCTTTGCTCAGCTTGGGGCTAGATAATGCTGTGTGGATGTATTATCAGTCTATGCTAGTCCACAGCTGCAGGACATAGGCCTCCCCTAATGAGACTGCATGACTGCAGGCAGATGCTGGATGCGTCAAGCTGCAGACAGGCCGCTCTGGCGCTCATTAGGGCAGGGCCTAGGCAAGAGCAGACACGGCAGAAGCAAGTATGTCAAAAACTCACCTTCTTAGTCACCTTCTCTAGCTCGAGCTGCCTCCGCATCTGCTCCAGTTCCATCTCCACCTTTTTCTTCTGCAGCATGAGCAGTTCCTGCTCCTTCTTGGCGAGGATCGAGCGCATTTTCTCGTCATCCTCCGGAGCCACGGCTGGCGTCGATGACGTGGCGGCCGGCTAAGGAATAGATAAAACGTTAGTCAATGTACCTACTAAGTGCATTTGTTATTCATCTGTCCTGAGTTCGGTTTGAGGATAGAATGTAAACGTATTCGTGACCTCTCTTTATGGGATTTGCATAGTTCCATGGCACTGGCGAACGTGGCAACCCAGACACATGTTGCCAATAACAAAGATGTTAAGTGGTTCTCAGCTCCAGTTGTAGGATCATGGAAGGGCAGTTTGACATTAGGCCATCTCTTGCATAAGCAACAAGGACAAATGGTTTGTTATTTTAAAAGGAGGAGACACTTATTAATAACTGCAAGCTCCGCTTAGGCATGGACTAGATAATGCTCTATAAATATCCAGCATTCATTCTTTGATTCATGATTATTATTACATGTGAAAGTTACATTGCACAGGAATGTATTCAGTTCAGTGTTCCACCATTCTTACTATAAGCATCCTTATAAACCATAAAGTTCAAGTTAGCATGTATGTAACCCAGCATATAATGAGTTATGCTGAAAGCCTAGCTGGAATAGGCATTGATAAGCAAATAATTACAATGGTACCTGTACCTATTATAAGCTAATTATAAATATCTATGGATACTACTAAGTAATCTAGCTTTAATGCTTATGAGGGGGAAGGTAGTTGGGTTGTTTATACTTTAACATAAGCAGTTAATAACATCACTGTAGTGATGTAGTATTTGAATACATGGAATTTATTTACATGGTGTGGTTTAAGGTGATGTAGGTTCAATCAAGAGTTTTGTATCATATTGTATTTGATGAGTTTAATCATGTGCACTCAGGTTTCATGAGAAGCAGAACTGATGAACAAGAGTGTTTAAATAACAATAATTGTAAATGAGACTGTTCTTGCAATTCAAAGATAGCATTTATCTTATGTAAACACATTGCTTATTTTATTGACATAACAACAGAGCTAAAAGAAAGATTTTTTCAAGAGGGCAAAAAATTTAACTTGGTTTAAGTTAACAATTTAAGCTAGCTTCCCCATCATAAGCAGCGCCTAAATTAAATAAACATAATCAAACTAAAAACACCTTTTTCAGAAAATTTGGATTTACATGGATGTTTGACTGTTGGGGCTGAGCTTGGATGGGCCAGGCCGGGTCCACTAGATTCACTTTCACATCCAGTTGGTATAACTTGGTCGGCGGAAACACCTCATGCCATGTCTCGCGGAGTTTGAACATTTGCGATCGTATCTTTTCATCCACCTGTGAAGTAAACACTTTAGTACAAGGAATACATTTTAAAATATTTATCCAGTTCCTTGAACAAAAATAAAATAACATTTAAACAAATTTATTTCAAAAGATCAACACTATCAAAACAAAAGGTCAAACACATAGTTCAAGAAACTGGTTGTAAATTGTTAAAAACAATAATTTACCTGTCTGAATGTCCTTGTGAACATATTGACAATGCTTTGTGAGAACTTCTGAATGTAAGCTCCGCCGACATTCTTGATAATAGAATCAACTAAATACAGAACTGGCAGCTTCACATCTGGATTCACCTGTATAGAAAAATTATGTCTAGTCCCGGCTCAGCGGACTTCCCCGGTCCTTAGTATGGTCTCATAGTAGTAACCTAGTTACACTCGGTACGGGAAAGAATAACACAAGAATATTTTCGATAATTCTTTAATTTTTTTCATCAGAAAATAAATTAGAAGTCTGTTTTAAAATCTCTTTATTGGAATCAGTGATACATTACTGAAAATAGAAGTCACATACCCTTGAAGGTATATTAAATCTAGCTTTAAACAGGTATCTCCTATGTTGTTAACAAGAAAAGTGTAGTGTTAATTTGTATTGACAAGTTAAACAGAAAAATATCATTGTAGCATTTGATTCTAAATAAAAAACTAGTGAAAGAAGAACTTCGTCTTTAGGTTAGTAACAAATGATGAACTTGAAATAAAACACTGACTTGAGTGGTCCACAGCTGCGACAGTGATGTGCTCAGCTGTGAGGACACAATAGCCTATTGTTTGAACATAACTAATTTTACAATGACTATCTTATCTACATCAACAGATATAGTCCAAAATGACACTTAAGTCACATAACTGAAGTCTAAATATTTCTAGGAGATACCTGTGACGCATCAAAGGGCTACAATAAATGAGGTCATTAAGCACCACGACATAAAAGTAAAACGTAAAACACGCGCGAGGCGTGCGTCACCAGACCGGATCACTTTCTCTACTTAAATTCTCCAACAAAGGCACAACCAATGCCAGTGTAACTTTAAAAATTTAAATTCACCTTCTCCAGATGCTTCTCCACAGTTTCAACGATAGTGCCAGCGTGGTCGATATTTTCTTCTGCGAGAATCGTTAGCATGTTGATCAGGGGTTTGCTGTTGACGGTCAAATCCGCCAAACTCGACGCGTACTCCTCCGCAATTTCCTTCGCCATGATGCACGAGGGCTGATGCCTTCGTCTTCAGCATAACAAGCACTATCACCGACTGCACATCACTGTAATCAACGAAATAATAAACTTATTTCTGTTACGTGGATGGGCAAAGAACAAGACCAACATGGCGAGTTATCAAAAAAAAATACACGGAAAGAAACTTACGTTATCCCGAATATCACAGCCAGATAGGCGATTTCCACACGCCGTAGAAGAGATTAGATCACGTATGAACAAATAACACCATGAAAGCAGAGTTTGGGCACGTATGAAAAGTGTGGTGCAATATTTTTTATCTGCAAAACGAGCGACGAGCAAGAAATCGTGTTGACGTAACTGTGGCTCGGCTCATACAATACAAAATGGCGGATGGCTGGCTCTGAAGCTTAGCTCAAGGCTGGCTGGCTGCTAAGGCTGGCTGTTCTGTGGCTGGCTGACTGACAAAACCACAGACAAGTTTATATCAATTGTTGATATAAACTTGTCTGTGACGAAACGGACGAAACAAACCACCAACAAGGTAGGTATTCTGTGATCTCTCAGAGCAATAGTTAGTTATTGCTCTGAGTGTGATCTGACCACGATAGCATCGACATTATACCCAGTAGACTCCTAATATAGGGAGAACGCTTTCAGGTAACACATTAGGAAAATAGATCTTATATTAAACCACGCCCTCTAACGTTCGGCCAGTAACGACCAGATCAGTGACCCGTAAACATCTCTGCGCTCGCTTACGAAAAATATCATATTATCCTAGCTGCAATGGCTCCTTGTAGTATAAAATGGTGAGGAAAACAGAGCAAGACCTCAAATTTTAAAACCATTGGAATAACATAACATCTTATGAGACTGGTGCCTCGGGAGAGTCATTACTTACGTCATGATCACCACACGCTCGCACAACATACCTACTTACATAGCGACGCTCGATCTACAAGTTAACCTTATAGCTACGAATTAATAATTATTTATTCGTAGCCTTATAAAGCAACTTTTATCGTCCTTTATTAATGATATTATGTAATGTGTACACTTTCTATATTATATAATACCTAACTGTAAATGTAAATATTTATCTACTCATAGTTATAGTTTTCTAGATCTGTTTGTTTCCGTATTTATTTTATTTAATTGTTCTTTAAAATTCTCGCTATTACCTAAACCTTTCGGTGACCAGCTACCCGAGAGGAGTAATTTGAAAAACAGCGCTACATGCATTACTTATCATAATGTATGTAGCATAAAGCTGAAATTACTCCCATTGCCTTAATTTTTTTTGTTTATCTTATGTTTAATTTTAATCCGTGTTGTAATTTGTAGTGTTTAAGGTAGGTAATAAATTTATTTTTTCTTTCTTCTTTCTTTCAACATTTCACAGGTAAACTGATTTCTTTCATAAACAGAATAAAATTTGCTAATTCATTTAGTTTTGACAGAGATCAACTTAACTTGGTTGGCCGGTCGACGTCACCAACGGTGCATCCCTTTCTTTGCTAACCAATTTTATATTTGCTTTCCTTTTTTCTCTGACAAGGCGCGTGCAAGTAGTGATGTGCCGTTCCGGGCCGGGTAGTGATCAGAATATCGATATGGGTTTATTACAATACAGGACTTATTATAAATAATTCTGTAAAAATCGATTTGAATAATATTCACCGTTACATTGCTACATGGTATCTATCTAAATATAAAGTACCTACTTATATGTTAACCCTAATATTTTTCACCCGATTATTATACTGACTCACTGATCGACATAATTGTTCTCCATGATATCGCGGATATAAGCTAGTTATTTATTTAGTTTCAGTGGGTGATTTACATAATTAATAGAATACATACCTAGTCTGTTTGCTTGATGCAAGAGAATAAGCAATACATAAACTTAGAAGCTTAACGTGACTACCTACTTACATCTTATTTCAGTATGCTTAGGCTATTATTATGTGTATGTAATGTACCTAGTACCTACACCATAATAATAGTGTTAAAATCTTTGCCATGGCGCAATCGGGCAAAAGTACCTTGTGACAAGTATCGATTATTGCTTTCATTGAAACTTAGTACCCCATCCCTAATTATGTTTATGATTTGTCTTAACCTTGAACGGACCAATAAGCACTCACTTCCCCGCGCCCGCACACCTCAGTTGCCAGACTTGTTTGCATAGCGAATAAATAGGTATTAGGAGTCTACTGGGTATAATGTCGATGCCACCATAAACTAGCAGCGAACCACGAACGATGAGTGAAGAAAGAATGATGATGATGACTGAAGGAAGACAGCAGCGAAAGAAAAACCAATAGGGCTTTGGAGTACGGTAGGTAGGGAAACTTCTACACTCCAAAAGACAGTTATATATATCCAATGAATGTTTATTGGGCACAATACACGAAAACACAAGTAGATACACAGTAAGATTGTTACTTTCACAATCGTCTCGAATACAACCACAGTTAATGACTTAACGAGATATATTAAAGTAGCTATGTACGTAGTGATCGTGGAAAACCAGAATGCAGGAGACTGTAAGAACTTTCGGAAGCCAAAAATTGTCTCTCTGTAAAATAACCGTTTTGTCTCGTCTGTCATGCGATCCCTCCTGTTTCTCGGGTCATTCCGCTTGACAGACTCCTGTCAAAACATCGCCCTGTCATAGGCGTGCGTTCAGTATTTATGTACGCCACATCACCCCCCTACGCAGTAAGGAGAGCCATACTTAACTTAAATGTAACAAAAATAATAATAATAAGTAATAACAAAATAAAATAGAAGAAAAACAATTTTTATAAATCGAAAGGTCTGGCAAAATGGACTTTACGACCGGACCGTGTGATATATTCAGGTTTTATTTTTTCTGAGGGTTTTGTTGTAGGATCCTTGTCAGCAGGTGGCTTAGTCTGGAGAGCTGAAGGGGCTGTTTTCATGGGTGCGGTAGAAGTATGGGGTGTTTTTGATAATCTGTCTGTTAAGGAAACGTCGATGTTTTCTATGTGAGCCGGTTTGATGCGGTCTAGGCTAACAACTACATTTCTTCCTTTTATACTCAGCGTTATTGTTTTCTCCGTACGCTTGATGATCTCGTAAGGGCCTGTGTAAGGGGGTTGCAAGGGTCTGCGGACTGTGTCATCACGGAGAAAAACGTGTGTGGAAGCAGGCAGTTCTTTGGAGATGAATGTCTTAGATTGTGCGTGGTGTGAACCGGAAATCGGGCGTAGTGTTTCCATTTTTCGACGCAATTGTTCAACGAAGTCTGCAATGTCTTCAGGACGTTCGGATGAGACTGGAGCAACAATTAGTTCTCCAGGTAGACGTAAGGGTTCCCCATATAACAATTCTGCGGAAGAGGATCTTAGATCTTCTTTGAGGGCTGTTCGTATGCCCAGAAGTACAATAGGCAATGCCCTGGACCACGTGTTTGCGTGACACATTAAGGCAGCCTTTAGTTGGCGGTGAAGCCGTTCCACCATACCGTTGGCGCAGGGATGGTAGCTGGTTGTTCTGATCCTCGTAGTAGCACATTGTTGTAGAAGTCGTTGAAATAGATGAGATTCAAACTGTCGCCCTTGATCAGTCGTTATGGCGCTTGGAACCCCAAAACGCGAAATCCAGCCATTGGTGAAGGTTTCGGCAACTTCTTCTGCGGTTATACTAGTCATGGGCCAAACTTCCGGCCATCTAGTGAATCTATCAACGGCGGTGAGACAGTATTGGAAACCATTACACATTGGTAGCGGGCCAATAATATCGATGTGTACGTGTTTAAGGCGTCCTGTGGGGCTTTCGAAGTGACCTTGCGGAGTGCTGGTATGTCTTGAAACTTTATTTTGTTGGCAAGGTATACATGTTCGTGCCCACAGTCTGCAATCTTTTCTTATCCCAGGCCATACGAAACGATCTGTTAATAGTTGTAGCGAGGCCCTGACACCGGGATGGCTAAGATTATGGAGCTGGTCAAAGGTAAGGCGACGAAACGGAGGTGTGACGTATGGTCGAGGTTTACCTGTAGACATGTCGCAAATGAGTGAAGTGTCTGTACCCGGGATAACGACATTTTTAAGATTTAATGAAGTTTTATCGCAGTTTAGTAGTTGGCGGAGTTCGTTATCTTCTGATTGGGAATGTGCAAGCGGTGCGTAGTCTAACTCAGTGGTAATAGCTTCTATGCGAGACATGGTGTCGGCTACTATGTTTTGTTCACCTTTTATGTGAACAATGTCGGTTGTAAATTGTGAAATAAACGAAAGCTGGTTTAATTGAACAGGGGCTAGTTTCTCGCGGCGTTGTTTAAAGGCGAATATTAAGGGCTTGTGGTCTGTGTATATGGTTGTCCTTTGTCCTTCAAGGATGTGTCGGAAATGCTGTACGCTTTCGTAGACAGCCAATAATTCGCGGTGGTATGCCGGCCATTGGCTTTGTTGAGCATCCAGTTTCTTGCTGAAAAACGCAATGGGCTGCCAAACCTGATGTACTTGCTGTTGCAAACAAGAGCCAATTTGAGCATTGGATGCGTCTGTAAAGAGACCTAGCGGAGCATAATGGACCGGATGTACCAGTAAAGTGGCGTTAGCTAAGCTGTCTTTTAAGGTATGAAACCGTTGTTCTAAGTCGGGGGTCCAGGGAACGGGTACGGCGCCTTTACCTTTTATGGCGGTAATAGCATCGATGAGCGGTGCTTGGAGTTCAGCAGTGTGTGGCAGGAATCGGCGATAATAATTGATCATACCTAAGAAACGGCGTAGACCACCTACTGTTTTTGGAAGGATATACTCTCGAAGAGCTTTTACTTTTTCCGTGGGTGGTTGTGTTCCTTTTGCATTTATGGTGTAGCCCAAGAATGTAACTTCTTCTGCGCCTAGATGGCATTTTGATGGGTTTATTACAACGCCGTACTCATGTAGTCTTTGAAATAGAACGCGCAAGTGTTTGGCGTGGTCGTGAATGTTGCTTGAATACACCAGGATATCATCTATGTATGCAAAGCAAAAATCTAACCCGTGAACGACCTCATCAATGAAGCGTTGGAATGTTTGCCCTGCGTTCCTTAGCCCGAAGGTCATGTAGGGGAACTCAAATAGGCCAAAAGGCGTGATTATTGCCGTTTTACAAACGTCATTCTCATGAACAGGGATTTGCTGGTAAGCTTTTACTAGATCAAGTGTGCTAAATATTGTGGATCCAGCCAAGTTGTGACTAAAATCTCCTATGTGTCTAACTGGGTACCGGTCTGGGATGGTGCGCTGATTAAGCGCGCGATAGTCGCCACAAGGACGCCACGTGTTATCCCGTTTTTGTGCAAGATGTAGTGGAGATGACCAAGGACTTTTTGAAGGTCTTGCAGTACCGCATTGTATCATGTTATCGAACTCTTTCTTTGCAATTATGAGTTTTTCTGGACCGAGGCGGCGTGGACGACATGAAATTGGTTGCCCGTCAGAAGTTTTTATATGGTGCACCGTACAATGTTTCACGGTCCGGGGTAGACCGGGAGGGCGCGTGATGCTCGGAAAATCTTTGAGAATGTCATCAAATTGTGAGTTATTATTAGACACTACTGCTTTAACACTTGTTTGTTGAATGGATGCAATAGTTGCGGGGGCTGATAAACCAGTCTTTCCGTCGAGTAATCGCTTGTTTGTGCAGTCGGGCAGCAGATGATAATGAGCCAAAAAGTCTGAACCGATGATAGCCGTATCTACGTCGGCAATGATAAAACGCCAATTGAAGGCACGGCGTAGACCGAAGTTTAGTGAAAGTGAGGTGTCACCATAAGTTTTTATAATACTACCATTGGCTGCATTTAGGTTATACCCAGCTGATCTCAGTTTGCTTCGAATGAGTGTTCGCGGATAGCAACAAACGTCTGATCCAGTGTCGATAAGAAATCGGCATTTTGTGTTAATGTCTGTGACGAACAATCGGCGACTGGTAGCAGGACAGTCAGCTGTCGCCTCCGCTATAATTACTGACTGCCTTGTGAGTTTTCCGATTTGTTTACCCAGCTACATGGTTTGGTACATTTGACGGCTTGGGTCTTATACATCCTATGGTACCAGCATAGCTGGGGTTCTTCCTGACCTCGAGAGTTTCTTGACGCAGAGCGTGATCTGTTTGGCCCATTGTATCCTCTGTCTCTGCGAGACATGGCAGCGACCAGGCCCGAAAGTTCATCTAGTCGAGCAGCTAAAGCTAAGACATCAGGTGATGATTGAGGAGGGGTGGCGGCTGTATAAACATGTGCATTTATTGGAGCTGGAGTTACCTCTAGGATTTTGTCAGCTAAGTCAGCTAGTTTGTCTAAGGGCAGATCCGCTTGGGCTGTAATAATGGCCTGTAGGTGATTCGGCAGGCGCCGAAGCCAGAGCTGCCTGAGAATGGATTGGTCTTGTAAAATTGTTCCTGCTAGTGAGCGGAGGTGCCTTAGAAATTGTGAAGGTTTCCTATCACCAATTTCTTCATCTGACAAGAGTTTACGAATGCGTTGTTCCTCTGTGGATGATAGTCTTCTAATTAATTCCTCCTTGACTTTCTGGTATTTTTCAGTTTTAGGTGGCTGGGTAATTATGTCCTCTATTTCTGCGGCATGGGTGGTATCGAGTTGAGCCACTACGTAATTGTACTTGGTGGTGTCTGCAGTTATTCCAGATATCTCAAATTGAGCCTCTATTTGAGCAAACCACACGGCCGGACGGTCAGACCAGAATGGGGGAAGTTTGACAGACACCTTTGATACGCTATGGGGGGTAACATGGGGCGCAGCGGTTGCATCACCAGTATTTAAATTGTTTTGAGTCTGATTAATTACCGCCAGCTGTGCCTGAAGGGCAGCATTTTGCTCTTTCAGAAGACGGAGCTGAGCTTCAATCTCCTCCATTCTTGTTTTTTTTATTTTTTATATTAACTATTAAAAGTAAATTATTGTACAAAACAAGTAAAAACCTCTATGGCAAGTTGTTAATAGTATGTCATACACCACACAACATGCATATATACCTAGGTAACACAGTATTACAAAAACATTTTTTACTATAAAAATAATTTATAAGCGTTGTGTAGTCGTTACGTTACCAAAATAAATGTTTGTGTTAACTGCAATCACAGCTGTTGTACAACAAGAACTAAAAACACTGGTTAAATATTAAAAGTAATAATATGTAACAAAAAATATTGGTAACAAGTTTGAGTTGAATGGTTAAGTTGTTACTTAGTACCAACAAAGGGTTAAATGTTACAAAAATTATTTGTAGGATGACACAATAATAAGATAACTGTAGGTACACTGAAATTATTGAACTTATTTCCTAACTTACAGCTATTAATACTATTATCTAAATGTAACGGAGCTATTCGTTACCTACTAAATAAATTATTTTATTTTTTTGTTCGGATAATGTTCATTCACTTTGTTTTGTTTGTAAGCTGAGTAACCATGAACTGTTATTATAAACTTTGTAATAAACTAATGAATCCAAATGATAACTTAGCACTTGGCATCGGACATCCAATGTCTGGTATTTTGTTGTGGGGGATAATTTTACACACAAAATGTTGAGTCAGTTTCTTTTTTTAGGAAACATAAGTAAAACGGAACACACTGACCGTTGGTTTGATGATCTGTAACCTGTGCTGAACTGATGGCGAAGACTGCAAAGCTCTGGCTGCTGCCGCTGCCTGTGGTGGTTTCTTCAGGTTGCAGAAATGTGAAATGCTTTTGGTGGCCTTGGTTTACTAGTGTCGCTCAGGTGAAGCTTGTGACCCGTCCTTCCTTTCGTTTGTGTACGACAGTCTAGTTGTGAATTATTAGTCGACAACGAAGAAGACTGTTGTAGTACACCGCAGAGGGGATGGGGGTGTGTAACTCCCTGTCTGACTGAGTGCAGGTGAGGTGGCGAGGCAGCACTGGTGTAATTTCGCGCTTTTGTGTAGTTTACAGGGGTCACCACTTTGGAGTACGGTAGGTAGGGAAACTTCTACACTCCAAAAGACAGTTATATATATCCAATGAATGTTTATTGGGCACAATACACGAAAACACAAGTAGATACACAGTAAGATTGTTACTTTCACAATCGTCTCGAATACAACCACAGTTAATGACTTAACGAGATATATTAAAGTAGCTATGTACGTAGTGATCGTGGAAAACCAGAATGCAGGAGACTGTAAGAACTTTCGGAAGCCAAAAATTGTCTCTCTGTAAAATAACCGTTTTGTCTCGTCTGTCATGCGATCCCTCCTGTTTCTCGGGTCATTCCGCTTGACAGACTCCTGTCAAAACATCGCCCTGTCATAGGCGTGCGTTCAGTATTTATGTACGCCACAGGGCTACCAACTATCAATAAAATACTTCATTCTTTTATTTATTTAATGTATATTTCATTGCCCACCGTATTTTGTCATGATCATGTATTATAATGTGAATATTTTACGCATATTTAAATACTGAACCTATAGGGTGTGATTTTAATCCCCAAGGGTCCTAACTTTGGTTTACGATTTTTTGACTACTTACGTAAACAGGCGAACAGCGTGCACTTATAATGTTTAAACTTGCTTCAGGGTCATCCATTTGTCCAATATCTTTTTCCAAGATTCCTAAGTAGGTAATTTGCGACGTTGCATTACATCACACTAACACTAAAAAAAATTGAAAGTTTAGATGGATAGAGAAGGTTTGTTACAACAACTAACTTCTCACCAGATCGGGCTGTAAATTTGTATCAGGTGTAGTGTAGCTCTTGATCTTGAATAAATAAATTTTAATCTTATGCTACTTTTACCCAACCTATAAAATTTCAGTTTCCATGTGAAAGAAATTACCTATAGGTACCTATATCATCATCATCATCAGCCTATATACATAGAGCCTATAGGTACAATAGACACAGGCCTCCCCTAATGGACGCCATAGCATCCTGTCTTCAGCTTGCCGCATCCAGCATCTGCCAGCAGTCTTTCGCAAATTGTTATCCCACCTGGTCGGAGGGCGTCTTACACTACGTTTGCCGAGTCGCGGTCTCCACTCAAGAACGTTTACCCCAGCGGTTGTCAAAATATGGCCAGCCCACTGCCACTTCAGCTTACTAATCCTTTGAGCTATGTCGATAACCTTGGATTGTCGGATGTATTCGTTGCGAATCCTATCCTTCAGAGAAACTCCGAACATAGCTCTCTCCATAGCTCCTAGCTAGGTATCTATATGTTGTCATAGAAATAACGCGTGTGAAGTTGAAAACAGAAAATAGTATCCAAATCTTTGATCAAATGTACCTACCTACCTATATTGGACAAAAATATGGGGTGAGTAGAATGGGACCTTAGTTATTAAACTTCTGATGGTGTTCTGTTGACATAATAAACTAAACATAATTATTGTGTTATAATTATTGTCTCTTCTCATAAAAAACTACTTTCTGAATCCTTAAAAAGTTATCACTATCCCTTAGGTACTGTTTACTGGGGTACGGATATAATAATACTATACTAGACTGGGGTAAAAAATAGTCTATGTTTGGTTCCAGGCGTAGAGCTACGTCTATAAAATTTCAGCTCAATCCATTCAGTAGTTTTGCTTATGGTAATGCGATGGGCCTTCCTCAATACAGTTTTCTACCACCGCCGAGCCATTGGTGTCCACATTCTTGCACCGTAAAGAATGTGGACACCAATGGCTCAGCATTAATACTACCTGAGCAGTAAAAAAAAGTGTCTCTACCTGAGTGGTGACGTAATCAGTGGTCAACTTTAAAAGCTCCTAGCCAGCGCATTTTTTATGTTAGAACGTAGGTTTTTTTAATTTAAAAGCTGTTATGATAGACAATAATAAAAAGTCATAAAAATATCTAGTATTATAGGCTTAATTTTAAGATTTTTGGAGATTATTGGAAAAAAACAGCATATAAAATGTAATTTTAATACAAAAATTAAACTTTATGTCACGATAGCCACTCGTTTGTGAGTTATTTGTTATTTTATCGTCATCGTCACATATCTGACATGATTATGGTTTTTATTTTAACAAAATAGACCCACTACTTTGGAAGAAATCATTTTTTTTATTAAATAGAGTCATTAGTGAGTAATAAAATTTTTAATTCATCAATAAAGTGTTATAAGATAATTTTTGAACTAGTATCACCCCTTTTCGGGGTTGCACTTTATCCAGGGACACACTGTATATTATTAAGTTTCTGAAACTTGTAGCCAACAATGTGAATTGTTTACAATCATTTCACTTTGAATTTGGCGGGAATATACTTAGCTAGCTAGAGAATGCTTACAACTGAAAGCTTTTAGTCGTCATGATTAAACTTCAGAAATTTTTACTTTTATTATATTGTTGGGCGATGCCATCTCAGCGATTACTCTAAGAATTCATATCTATGTTTGTTTTTGTGTTGAATAATAAAGTCTTTTTTTATTACATCTATCTGTATTTTTCAATTTTATGATAAACTTTATTATTTATATACTATGGAAACTGATTAATGGAATTTAAAAAGTAGCTAGGTAGTCCTGAAACTACTTGTATACAATATTTCAGCTCGATTGGTTCTGAAGTTTTGGCGTAAAGAAGTATCAAATATCCATCTATCCATCCATTCATCTAAACTTTCGCGTTTATAATACTAGTGTAATTGGTCGGCTTAGATTTAGCTTCTTTCAGCAATACAGAATGAAAAAACCTATAAATCCACATTCTTGAGGTCGAGGTAAGAAGAAAGAATCTGAAATCGACGAGATTTGGTTTTAAAATCAAGAAAACAAGAAAGTTTCTTTCATTTTGCATGGTTGTTTTTTTTTTAGTTATTATAAATCTAGCTGATTAAGCTACCTGTAGATTGTTAGCAACAGTCTGCATTTAGCTCAATTGTTTCAATTTTAAATTGCCAACCGTGTAGTAAAAATCGAGTTTTTACTATTTTCTTCTAGATATTTTGACACATAGATGTTGTTTTTCAACTTAGCTGATAAAAAGCAACAATAAAGCTGATAAAACGTTTTGCGTCCATATTGCTCTTAGAAATCCATCTACGACATTGCTATTTTGTCCCATGATAAAACGAACTTTGCGTAAGTTGGCAGCACAATCATCAAACACGACACTGTTCGTACGCACACACTATCAATCAAGCAAGTGCAAGTTTATTTTTCGGATAATTACCGATTATCCAAGTTGTCAGTTATTTGGAACCCTTGTCAAATTTTATTGTACACACAGAGTATAAAGTGTTAAGCATAGCATGTGTTAAGTATGTCAAATCATAAACTAAGAAGTATTATGTCAAATAAATAAAGAAGCTGTGGGGTACAAGGGAGACTCCAAAATCTTGTCTCCCAAGCCAACCTAACCTGCACGTGCTAGATAACGCTCTGAAAATATCAACATTCTTCATAACTTGAAAACTCATATTTTACTATTATTTTCACAGAGGAAGAATTCATCTAAGATTATTTTCCATTACTTGACACGACACTGGCAGAAAAGAGTCCAACCCGTCCAACCAGACATATTGCCATTAACTTGAACTAGACACTGGCAGAAAAGTGATAAACCAGACACATATTGCCAAAAATAAGGAAGTCAAGTCAAGTCAAAGAATCATCATCATCTAAAAGAGCTGTCAGTCAGTCAATGATGTGTTGATTTGATTTGGTTTTTTGAGAAAAATTGCAAAATTTCGATAAACTAATTTAAAATATCAACAATAATCTATTTCTCCCTTTTCATTCTGGCTCCATTTAACCATAATGGCGAATGTGAATACGAGTGACCTGCTAAACTTTCAGGACTATTCTCCAGAGCACAATGATGACCGCAGTGCCCGTATTGATGTCGAAGCGGTCCATACAAATCAATACAATAACTCTATGTCTAACCCAAATTACACATACGAGGAGCCCAGAGTTATTGAGGAACCGGAGGCAGCTCCTGCTCAAAGTGAGTTACCGGAAACAATGGTTCCTAAATTAGTTCAAAGGAATAAGAAACTCAGGTTCCTGTCTCATTGCTAATAGTCTTCGATCGAATATCTAGCTTTTGCACTATACGCAGTGTATTATTACCCTTACCCATTTACTGGCCGTGCTGGGTAAAGGTCTCCCTCACCTCCTTCCACTCATCTTGATTCTCAGCAAGGAAGGATACCAAATAATTTATCCATAGATTTGTAAATCCTAAAGTACTATTATTGCTTTAAAAAAATCTCCAAGATTATTGTATGCGTCATGCTGCCAGCCATGTCATGTATGGTTTATGCCCATCTTTCTTTTTTGTGTTTTCATATTAGGTCTTGAGTTATTCTTCATTTGAATGTTGTGTCTTTCTTCATGAGTCATTAGCCAGCTCATTTGGGTGGATTTTCAATCGTTGGGCATAGGATCTCTTTGGTGCATATCTTCCATAACTGTTAATGTGTGTAGGTTCAAATCAAATCATTTATTTGCAGACAACAGGTCACAAGTTGATATGCTTATTTTAAAACATCCTATGCAATGACTTACCAGCGAAACAGCTTTGATGTGCAAAATTATAATAATATTAACAAATAGACATGCTTATATGAAAACATTAATTAAAATAATGTCAAACTATTCATAGGTTGACATTATTTTAATGACTTGATTATTTTATATATGACATTGAAAAGTAACATTGGGCCATACAAAATAACAAAAAGGTAGCAACATATAAAGTTTCAAGTAGTTAAGTATACAAATGTCAAATTATAAAACAGTTATGAAATTTTAATGGCTTCTGTTTATGCAAAAGGTATTTAGTGCACCTGGTCACTTGTCATGGAACCATGGCGCATTTCATATTAGGCGAAGCATTTTTGATTGAAAGATGTACAGGTTTGAGTAAGCCATAGATTTGAGATACCCCATAACTCAGGCCACACCTGTTACAGTATGCATTTATAGATTAGGAGTTGTCTAGTGACAGATTAGATTTTCTAGCAGAAAAGCCTTAGGCTTTGCAAGCCTAAGGGTGATTCCACCGTAACTCATGTTACGTTTTTACTCTCAATTAAAACTAAAAAGGCTAACATGACCCTCATAATTATAAATTTAGTTATTTGTCATGGAAATTTCGTCGTAATATAGGCAAACAATGTGTTTATCGTTTTATTTTGTATTTCATATGTTCCGTTCTTTTATAATTAATTAAAAATAGTCAGTAACTCATGTTACATTTGTTGACATGGGCTTTTAGGCAAGCATGTTTTCATTCAAAAGTCTGTTCCGTTTAAAGTAAAAGAAACATTTTAAATTCAAATTAGTTTTTATTAAATGTCTTACTAATGAGATCTTATAGAATTTTCGTGAATTTAGGAATATATACATTTTTTCACGAATTAAGTATGGGCCCACTCATGTTACATAAACTTTGAGGCTTGTAGTAATTTTTTTTGTGGACTTGTAATAAAATAAAATTAAAAACGTAGTTTATTAACTTAAACTTAAGAGTCTGCGATAGTAGGCCCTGTAATGATTTCGAGGATGTAAAATTTCCCAAAGAAGACAACAGAGGGCTCTTTATTTACACGTAGACCTACACAAATTGACTATACCTAGAAGGGGCTAACATCTACCATATCAAAGAACCATATCAAAGAACCATATCAAAGAACCATATCAAAGTAAATTTCCTGCCGGTTTCATTTCAATCCTATTCCGATCGCTCGCAGACTAAGTACGATGGCGGCGCTATGATTCTGAGCCTCGTATGATGGCCATGATGTAGACGACAGAGGGCTCTTTATTTACATCAACATTCGTTTGCAAATATTAATTAGGTAATGCCTACATATACAGGATGTCTCATAATGAGTGGATAATCTTGAAGGCACTTGTGCAGAGGGGCAAGGCCAATCAGACACAAAAAAAGGAAGCTTTTGGTACTTATTAAAATTTTGAAACTTTGGTAAATTCCCGTACTACCTTTGTTCACATTTTTGGCCATGGTGCCTACAATTTGAAACAAATTTCAAAGGTTTTAGTTTTGAAATGTATAAAAAAAGTAGGTTTATGAAATATTTTGACTAAGTATGACCAGTAATTTGCAAGACAATGTTTAAACTTGAAATATCGTTTTTTACATTTTATCATGCAAAGTTTGAGCAACACTCATCATGGGACATCCTGTATACATATATGTATGTAATACATACATACATTCTAATTAGGAACATACATACTATGTATGTTCCGAAATAGAAGATCTTTTCTTTGTCATCAGATTTTCTACAAACTTACTCTTTATTAACCCTTAATTACTCGCGTGGGGTATATTTAACCCCAGTAAGGTTTTGAAGTGTTACACAAAAAAATATGATTTGTGTGTGCCAAATGCCAACAGCACGTTTGTCATGACCATTCCATCATGACATGTGATGAATGTACCGTATAAATAGTTCCTACATTATATTGATTGATCTCTTATTTACTATAACTAAAATGCTGATTATTAATACTGTTATCCTTAGTACAAATTTGATTATTTCTAAATTTTATATTAAATATAATACTAAAATCGTCAATAGCGTTTTTATTTCACCTTTAGAGTTGGGGTTAAATATACCCCACGCGACCTTTAGTGTGAGTTTTTTGACGCGATTAAGGGTTAAGAAAGAAAATTACAATCAAATACTAGTTTTAAATAATAGAGTTAAATTAAAACTAGTATTAACAATTGAAACAATTGAGCTAACTGCAAACTGTTACAAACTACATATAGATATCATTTTGATTTGATTATCAGAATAAAAAATTGCGCTGAAAGTGTGAACAAGTGTGAAGAACTCAATGTTCCAGTCGACTTTGATACACTGAGCTACCATTAATGGATTACTTTTTTTCACTCTGATCGTGCGGTTGGATTAGTTTCCACTACTTCAATCTATTCTATTCTGATCCATAGCTCAGGTAGTTTCCACTGCATGTTTCTTTTTATGTTACATTTTGGTATTTCAAACTGCTTCTAATAAATAGTCAGCGACGAGCAGATACAGAATACAGATACAGACAGATTGAACCACGCGCCTCAAGAGTGAATAGGTTGAAATTCAACTAAATTAGATAAGTTTACATCAGTTGGCCAGGCGTCTGACGTGACGCGCTGAGCTCAAAAATGTTTTTTTTTTTTTTAATTTATAAATGTTTTCGAACGAGCGTGGGTGAAGGAGAGGATGTCGTGTATACGCAAAAAAAAAAACAATACACGCAGCTCCGTGCAAATAGCAACGCACATGCCATCTGTATTATTCCCTTATCTACGAGTATGTAAATAGTCAAATCGTAAGTTTAGAAAAAAAAATTACTACACCTAATCGGAAAATACCTATATTAGTTCTTACTTGAAACAAGATCCGTCAAGTGCGAGTGTAACTCGCGCGCCGAGGCTTTCAAACATTTGCCAATTATTTGGACACTCAATTTTCCGTCTTTTTTCGAATGGCAATATTTTGAAAAGTATGAAACCTACAGCAATTTCGAAAACTGTTTTAAAATTTACAAAACAATGCCTTTCATTTGATAAACCAATAGGTAGGTAGCCCCTTTTTCGATAAAAAATATCCCCCTTTTCAAGCAATTTCAATGTGTTTTTTTTTCATAAATGTTAATTTTTACAGACTTCTCTATATTTTTCCTGTAAAATATAGATTGATATCTACAAACGCCTAATACAGTGTACTTGTACGTGGATCGGTCTGCAATCTTCGGAGATAGGGGGGAGGGGAGGTAATTTTTTTGACTTCTTTTGAAATATTTCAAAAAGTATGAAACTTACAGAAATTTCAAAAAGTGTTTTGAAATGGTCAAAACGATACCTTTCATTTGATATCCCTCTTGCCTCCCTAGGTCTCTTTTCAAATTTCAACATCATGAAAATATTCATTTTCATTTTTCATTTATTTATAAAAAAAATCTTGAAATCATTAATGGCGCACGAATGTATCATTATTTCAAATTTCAAGTTAGTAGCTGCAGTAGTTACTGAGATATTCAAGAAAGAGCGGGGACGGACAGAGCGAGACCATAAGGGTTTCAAAACCGATCTTTGAAACCCTAAAAAGGGAAGAAAGTACGTAAATCCAAGCGAACAAATATGCGGGCAAAAATATATGGGATTGTTTATTTTTTTGAATTCAAAATTCAAGGCTAGAAACAGGCGGATGCCAAAATAAAAAGTTTTTATCTCGAAGCCCACCAAAATGTTACTGGCCACTTGCATTTTTTGAGAAAACTTGGCGGTAACTATGTGTTTTTGAGTTTCAATAATTGTAATAGTTTTATTTTAAATTACGAAGTTTCAAAACATTTCAGGTTATTTCAAAGATTTTTTTGTAAAAAGACTGGTTATTAGATGAGTAGATTAATTATTTATTGACAAGCAGTTAGGTCACGAGGAAACACCCATGTTTTTACAATAAATAAATAAATATACCCATTCTACTCAATTGATAGGTCTGCCAATAAATAAAATCTTTGCAAATTCCATAAACGAAAACTGCAACTCAATATGGACTCTATTTCAATGATAAACGAACCATTGAACCTGCAAAACTAAATTTGTCGAATATCGTAATTCGTATGATTTTGTCAGCTGTCATCGTGAAAAAAGTAACGTGACCTCACGTCCATCCGAGGAGGCGTCCAGCCTCCGAATGACGTTGGTGGAAACGATTTTGGGTATTTGTCAAAGTAATATTCGATCTATAAGGTTCAAAATGGTTTTAGCAAAATACACACATGTTTTTAATTTGCGTTCGCACGAAGTAAATATGTGTTTTTACCTTATTACAAGATTATTAGACAACCAATCGAAAAATAAAAAAGCGTAACTAAAGAAGAACTTCTACCTTTTTTCTACAAAACAAAAACCCAACAAGAAAAGTGTGCTGTTCCTGAGATAAATAGCAAAACGTGTGTAAAACATCTGTTTTTCAAAAAAATAAACTATCGAGAAAACTTTCACCAATCGTGTTTTTAAAAATACGTACTCCAATATAAAAGTTCGAAGTAACATTTCCCTAAATATGAAGGTGGTAGCTTTCACAGATTCTGAGATAAATAACGATTTTGAAACACAAAACTGCATATCATACATTCTTAACATTTTTCCCGTAATAAAGACAGGGGCACGTCATCATCTGAGCTGTCATTATCATCGGATCCGTACACAGTACTATAAAACGTTTTTTCTTTTATAATCATTGAGTCTGGTGTTATTAATTCAGTTTTCATCACTCTGTTGCTAGTGTACATATTGTGGACCTTCGCTATACCTTCAATGACTACAGCTTCTTTAAATACTTTCTTTTTTTTTTTTAGGCGCTTTATCTTTTCAGCTCACGTCAAAGGCATGATTTCTAAAATAAAACAAGGAATTCATCATTATAGTACAATATTATGAATTCACTCAAATTAAAGCAAATTATGACATTGCTCTAACTCACTTTACTTCATGTAACATGAGTTACGTAACTCAGAGGTAATACAGAGGTCAAACTATACTTAAGCGGGATTCAAATACACGACTATGGTATTTGAATCCCGTTTCATCATCATCAGCCTATACCAGTCCACAGCTGGACATAGTCCTCCCCTAATGAGCGCCATAACGCCCTGTCTTCAGCTTGCCGCATCCAGTATCTGCCAGCAGTCTTTCGTAAATCGTCAATTCGTCATCCCACCTGGTCGGAGGGCGTCCTACACTACGTTTGCCGAGTTGCGGTCTCCACTCAAGAACACGTTTACCCCAGCGGTTGTCGGTTCTTCTCGAAATATGGCCAGCCCACTGCCACTTCAGCTTGCTAATCCTTGCGAATCCCGTTTAGATTAAGTCAAACTCTTATATTTTTATTTCTTTAGCCTTACAAAATAAGCACTTAAGGCGCATACCCAAAGTGGCTCCGCGCGACGCCGCCGTCGCCACCTAATTTATCTTATTATTCCGTTTAACAAAGGCCCTTTCAAAAATCTATCTTCCAGTTTGTGATACCTATCATAAGCATTTTTATGCTTCTGTAAAAGATTTATTCTATTTAGTTTAGGCAGAGATACGAAAATAGATTTTAGTGGCCACCAAGGGCAACTTCGTATCTCTGCGGCGCTAGTTTGGGCGGGGTAATGCGCCTTAAACTAGTCAAATTTAGGTATAATATACAGATTTGGTAAGTTACTATTATCAAATAAGAAAAAAGATATTATTGATTCTAAGCACCAAAATTTTTGACCACTTGTGGAAGAAGTGAAAAAGAAACCAGTAGTACCTTATTATATCACATTATGTGTCTAATACATGTTCATTTTGCCTATACAGTCTTATTATACCTAATGTGATTTAGATATAGTCAATATTTATTCCATACATTTTTAGTAAAACATTTATTTGCAAAGATTGATCTTTATCAGTAACAGACTCCATTAGTTCAATAATACGGGTGTAATTTTTTTTTAAAATCATTCTGGTTCATTTCCGTCAAAAGTAAGTGACGTGAATGTTACTTTAAGGCCTTCATTTCATTTGACATCCCGGCACTGGCAATCTGGCAACTGAGTTATTTACTGAGACTTTTGATTTATACAATCTCTGTGCATTTGTAACACAAATGGTTGTGAATTTGATTTTCTTGTCAGATTTTTAAATGATACAAAGATTTTTGAAAATAATAAATATGCAGTTATTGTTTTCTTCTAAGTCGAGGGCATGACTTCTTTCACGACTTTTCCCTAATTCTCGTGGTATCGGACTTAGCCAACACCGGCCTTCAAAAAACCACCCTGTATATATATTTTCTTACATAATAATGTCAGTGCGGAACTGGGCTACATCTGGACTACATCTGGCCAAGCATTAACTTCATTGATGTAATCATCTATTTAGTTAAAAGCTTTCATCAATAAATGTTTGTATTTTTATCAATTCAGGCAACCACAACTTCTGGACGGTTGAATACTATCAGAAGTACTTCGACGTCCACACCAACGAGGTAGTAGAGCGCATCATCTCCTCGGTACTGCCTCAGAAGGTTTCAAGGAACTACTTCGATGAGAGAATCAAAGGGAAACCAGATCTGTACGGACCTATATGGATATCTGCTACTTTGGTGGGTATTTTTACTTTCCCATTTTATATCAGTTTATGGTTCTTTTGTTGTATCTGAAGTCTTACAAAAAGTTAGTAGGTACAGTCAGCAGCTCAGATATGTATACACTCCCAAATATTTATATCTATAAACATGTCGACATCCAAAATATCCCAAATATTTATATCTATAAACTATGGCGCGGTGGGCGAAGGTCTGCCTGCGACGCAGGAGGTTGCGGGTTCGATTTCCGACTCGGGACAAATGTGTGTACGATATGCAGACATTTGTTCAGGGTTTTCTGGTCGTATTCTATGTATAATAAAAAATATCTATCTATGAATTGTATTACCTATATTATGTACTATATCAGTTATCTAGTGTACGTGTGTAGTACCAATAACACAAGCTCGCTTAGCTTGGGGATTGGGGCTAGATAATGCTGTGTGAATTGTCCAGCATTATTTATTTATTTATATAAAATTACTTAAATATTTGATGTTGAGGCTAGGAAGTGTTCATAAACCATATTTTTGAAAATAGGGAGAGACTTGGCATGTCGAATAGAAGTGGGTAAAGCATTCCATAGCTTTATGGCGTATACTGTATAGGAAGAGCTATAGGAGAAGTGGAAAGGGCGGAGAGTATTCAGTAGGTGTGTGTGAGTTGAGCGGAGGGAGCGATCGTGAGTTTTTTGTAGTATTCAAATCTTTCTTTGAGGTAGCGAGGTGTGTTAGGGTTGAAAAGGATAGAATACCTATAAAAGGGAGAGGAAGTGTGTGTCGCGGCGAAGGCGGATGGGTAACCATTTTATCTTTATGCGGTACTCTGTGATACTTTCGCAGACCGAAGATTAAACGTATGCAGAAGTTTTGAAGCCGCTCAAGCTTGTCAAGCTGTGCTTGGGTTCGATCAGGATAGCTGGCGTCGGCGTAATCGAGGATTGGAAGCAAGAGTGATTGAGCAAGCGCAATTCTGGTGGCTGTTGGTAAAAAGTTTCGCAAACGTCTGAGCGAAGCTGCCGAAGCAAAGATCTTTCGGCTAAATTCTGGCAGCTAACCCCAGCTGGCAGAATTTAGCCCCAGGAGAGTTGGTTATCTATAAGAATCTCTAAGTTTTTAACAGTTTTACTGATATCAATCTGGACGTTATCAAAAAGGACTTGGGGAAGGTGAGCTCAGTCAATTCTTAACAGCATTCGCGAGCTACCGATTACGATTACCTGGGTTGTTGTGGGACTCACGCTTAGCCCATGTTTATTGCTCCAATCAAGAATGATTTATGTTTAAGTCGTACATAATGTATATCAGTTATCTAGTACCCATAACACAAGCTCTGCCTAGCTTGGGGCTAGGTAATGCTGTGTGAATTGTCCAGCATTATTTATTTATTAAAATATATTATTTTAATTTAAATTCCAGATCTTCACTATAGCAGTGAGTGGCAACATCGCCAGCTACCTCCAGAACGCCAACAAGACGGTCCACTGGCGGTATGATTTCCACCTGGTGTCGTACGCAGCCACGGCCATCTTCTGCTACGTGTGGATCGTGCCTCTCGCACTCTGGGCTGCGCTCAAATTTACGACGCAGAATGAGGCACAAGACGAGATTGAGATTCAGGTAAATTTAATACTTAGGTAATTTATGTGAAATAAGAGTCGAAAAGCTTAGCGTGCTTGGAGTGCTGATAGGGTTGCCACGTTTCTGCAGTGCATCAGGTGTGTTCAGTGAGGCGCACACTGATGGATTTCACGGCATTATAAGAAAGCGTTGTGCGTCGCTCTTGAAACGCCTGCGTGGCAGCCCCAACATCATTCTAAGTACATTGGCAGATAGGTACTTATTTATTGGTTACTTTATGTTATCTTATTTTTTCATTGTATTTCGTTATTATTGTCTATTTATTAAATGTAATTTTATGAGTACCTCATGTGCTTGAAATAAACAATTTCAATTTTATTTATTTAGCATGATCTGCAGGTGCCGCATCAAGACAGTTTGTAGGGTCTGCAGATATTTTTTCTGGGTGTCTTCTATGCATAAAAATACCCATGACACAAGCTCTGCTTAGCTTAGGGCTAGAAATGCCGTGTGAATTCTCGGGCACCATTAATTTATATTTCCATAAATACAAAAATGTACACTTAGAAAAAGTCAAATTCTTAAAATAAAACACTGACACGGAAATAAAGTGATATTTTTGATTTCTGTCGCTTCGTTATGTAGACTAAAGTAAAGAAGCGACGAAGAAACCTTTAGCCTGTTTGTTGTTATTTTTCGAGTTGGAGCAAAACCCGTCCCAAGCTTTTTTATCTTCTAAATAATCTGATATTTTGTAGTAAGCCTTTTTGCACAGAAAAGTTTTGACAATTTGTTTGAATTTATTAATTGATAGATTTTGCAACTCACTAGGAGTTTTGTTGTAGAAGCGTATACATTGCCCTTTGAAAGATACATTTATCTTGTGAAGCCTGGTTGTGGGCACAGCGAGTTTATGTTTATTTCTACTATTAATATTATGTATATCGCTATTTTTAGGGAAGCTATTGATATTTTTATGAGTGTACAACAAGTTTTCATAAATATATTGACAGGGGACTGTCATTATGTTTATTTCTTTAAATATTTATCACGTAGGGTTTCTCTGGGACCCATATTATAGATTGCACGAATAGCCCTCTTCTGCGGCACAAATACGGTGTTAATATCTGCAGCGTTCCCCCATAGCAGTATACCATATGTCAATAATGTAATGACATAACATTATTTTGTGTTTTAGTAGTGTTTAGAGATTTATGTATTTAGTAACCATAAAAATAATACTAATTCTAACATCTTTACTACAGTCCATTTCACATAGGAAAAAACAGTCCTAGAAAAAATGCTTTTGTTGGGAAATCACATTTAATTTAACATCTAATAAATGTATAATATTTTATTATTTTAAAACAATTTCAGTCCTGACTCAATTCGTTACGCTACGCGAAAAACAAAGAAAGGGGAAAAGTTCCTATGGCTATGTGGAATGGACTACTAATAAATCAACATGTTGCATTGTTTTCTAGTTTGCAGCTAGATGGCGCTGTGTGTCAGTCAATAATGTTATTGTTTCTGTCCAGGGTACCAGCTCATCCCCCACAATGATGTCCCTATTCTGCCTCTACGGCTACTCTCTCTCCATCTACATCCCCGTGGCAGTTCTCTGGACCATCCAGGTCACCTGGCTCCAATGGCTGTTCGTCCTGATGGCTGCCTTAGTGTCCGGAGCAGTTCTGATCTTCTGGCTGCTGCCAGCATTACGTAAATCTAGGTATTTTGTCATAATAGCCGGGTCGATACTGGCTATGCACTTTTTGTTAGCGGCAGGGTTTATGTTGTACTTCTTTCATGCGCCTAGTTCCGTCCCTGTGCCCGCTGTCCCCGTTGTTACTACTGTTAAACCGGCACTTTAAATATTTTATGTTTATTAATTGTATTATAATTAATAATGCCTTAATATTAATATTAGGATAATGTATTGTCGTCGGAAGTCAGGTATTGTGAAAGTTTTAGGGCCATAATAGTTGTGAGTACATTATTTTGATATAGGTACTAAAATATAGATTTAATTTGTGTTTTTATAATGTACTTAGTTAAAAAACTTCTAAAAATTATGCACTTTAACAACGTTAAATTAAGCACAAATCTATCAGAACAGAGAGAAGATGAGATGCAGTATTTAAAATTTAATAACATTCCTATAAAGTTTTTAGTCATAATTTAAGTTTATATTAAATAAAATAAACAAAGTTAAATAAATAAATGACTTTAATCACATAAAGTTAGAATGTTTTCTTTACAGTATTGTACAAATACATTTACAGTACACTTACATCTATTTAATCACTCGGCTATCTATACAATAGGCAAATCATAGGTAACAATCCTAATATTAATTTAATCTGATATAGAGAACTGGTCAAAACTCTTGAGCCACGGTTGTCTATGGAAGGAGGGCGGCATGTCTTCCGGACTCGACTGCAAAGTCCCCACCAACTCCGATACCATGTTTACTGAAACAATAGCACAGAGTTATGTTAATGATTTGTTCTTGGAAGTACTGCATATTTGCGTACGCCTGCCAGCACAACCGGGCTCCTCTTGGAAACAGTTTTAGGTATTAATTTTAATACTAAACTGTTTTCGTAGAATTGGCTCTTCAATGTAACTAGCGAATGATAGGGATCGGAATTAAGTATAAGATTTATAAACCATCGACTTTCAAACATTTTGGTGAGATAATAATTTCTTTATTTCAGTTTGTGTTATTCGGAGATCAAACATTTATAAACTTTATATTAACTTACGCAATAAAGAGATCCTAAACTAACCTTTTATGTGTCCTTGCATGTAGTATAGAAGCTAAATGACTGCTTATTTGTGGAAAGGAAATAGAGTAGGTACGAGCTCTGTCTTGTAACAATAGTTACAATGAAGTAAACCAAACGTAACTCCCTTTAACAAAATTTATGAAATAACTAAATGTGACATAATAAACTAAAAATAGTTTTCAAGATCAAGTGGAGAGGCTAGAGATTGCTGCAAGGCGCCGGGCAGATTGCGGATTAGAATCATCCCCTACGACCCAGCCCGTGAGTGTCTTTTATTAGGGTATTTTTACCCCCCCACTGTGAACACTAATCCGGCTGGCAAGTGTGCTGTTTATGGCAAAGCCCTCGTTGGATGAACGTTCATCAGTGGACAATTGTGTGCTGATACTCAAACTATGCATTTATTCTACGAAGTGGCAGTGGGCTGGCCATATCTCGAGAAGAACCGACAACCGCTGGGGTAAACGTGTTCTTGAGTGGAGACCGCGACTCGGCAAACGTAGTGTAGGACGCCCTCCGACCAGGTGGGATGACGATTTGCGAAAGACTGCTGGCAGATGCTGGATGCGGCAAGCTGAAGACAGGGCGCTATGGCGCTCATTAGGGGAGGCCTATGTCCAGCAGTGGACTGAAAAAGGCTGATGATGATGATGATGATGACTCAAACTATGATAAACTAGATTCTGCCCGCGGTTTCGCATGCGTTTTTGAAGGTTATTTCTAAACCATGGGAAATGATTTATGGGATTAAAGTTGCAAAATTTCAGCGCGATCTGTTTTAAAACTTTTGAGGTAACAAACTCCCATCCAAACTTTCGCATTTTGTGTGACATCCCGTTGTAAATGACTTAGGTGTTAATAACCATGATGGTTTTAAAGATTTACCTATAGCCTCCTCATGAGGCAGGTCTCGCAGTATCTCGCAGAAGTGCAGCAGGTGCCCCTCGTGGTGCGCCAGGGCTGCGCCGAGCTCCAGCTCGCGGCTGCACTGGTACAAGACTTGGACGCCGCTGCGACACGTGGACAACAGAGCGGTGTTTGCTAAAAATACGTTAAATTGGTTTATACACAAAGAAAAAGAGCCAAATATGGGCCACCATAAGGATTTTCATAAAAGAGACTCTTGCGTTTTGAACTAAGAAGAAAGACTCTTAAGTTGTTGCGTTTTTATGTTATGTTATCAGCGTTATTTTAAACTGGTCGATACTAATTAAATTTGCTTTCAAAAATGATAACAAAAATACTAAAGAAACATAAACGTAGAAGTTTACTTGGAAATAATCAACTGACTATTGTATTTTCAACCAATAAACGAACTTTTACTTTACTTTTGACAATGCACGAAGTGCACGTGCTGCTGTCCATCAACTCAATACAAAGAACGTTCTTTGAGAAACGCCGCCCGGTGGTCCGTTTTACCGCCCGGTGCATATATTATGGCTTTTTTACTCTTATAAAGTAAAATTATAGTAAACAATTAATAGGTATTTGTCTCTTCTTCAAGACATCATCCATCTCGTCACATCTCGTCGCAGAATAGAAAGACGAGAAGCTACTCGCGTAAAACTGTCAAAAGTTGAGAAAATTTGGACGCGCACCTTGGAGTTTGACGAGAAAGGTTACCACAGGTAAGATATACCTTCATTAATCGGTCGAGATGCCGCCATTTTTCACGAGTATTCGAGATGAAACACGCTTCTCGTGGCGCGCATGCTAGCCCCACAGTACACCACAATACTCGACCTTGACACTGAGAGCGCCGAGCAACACCGGCAGAGTCCCACCAGAGATGTCACTCCGAGCTCCTCGCGCCAAGTAACTTATAAATTTGAGGTTTTGCGCGGAATTGTGACTAAATATTTTCATCTTTATATTTTGCAATGGATTTCCGCAAAGTAACGCCTGAATCTATTTTTTACTATAGAAAGTATCTTAGTTTGACGAATTCCTTATGGATGCTTACATCCGTAATGAATTCAAGGTTTGAAATAAGGTTCGTAGTTAACCCGCTTAAAACATTACGATGTAATGTAAGCGGGTTCACAACGAACCTTATTTATGTTCGAAGAACACCGACGTTTGAGGGACTTCTTAAAGCTTCTTAAATTAATTGTAGGGTAATGTTAAGTGAAACTACGCTCAACTTTAAAGTAGAAGAACTCAAAATTAACTTACCGGTTGTGTGATCCACACAAGTGTGTAACATCACAGCACATATCCGCAGAGCGTATACAATGACTTGTATCAAAACTAGCGAGCAGTCGCATCTGAAAATGAAGAAAACATCAACAGCTGGAAAACCCAGAGTAGGTAGTTAGGTGACTTTCAGGCGTAGTGCACGGAGGTCCGCCTGAGGCGCTAAAGGATACGGGTTCGATTTCCGCGCGACAACGGTTTGTATGATCAGCATATGTATGTATATGTATATACATAAACAGGGTCTGGTCTGTGGTTTTGCTTAAAAATTATCAAAACAAATTATGTTTATAAGCTCTTTATTAAGAAAGAAGAAAATTAAATACTAGACTTAATATAATTAAATTAAAACTAGTATTTACAATTGACACAATTGAGCTAACTGCAGACAGTTGCAAACAATAGGTAGTTCAACTGATCCATATCAATACCAGTCGCGCGCGTGCCCAAGACGCTGGCTGCATCGCCCCGCTGTATGGCAATGCTGATGCGCTATGCAGATACTCACCAGCTCTCGGGTCACGCGTCGCATAGACCAGATACAATGTATACAAGTGAGACAAAAAACTAAAACACTACTCAATGTCAATACTTGTCAAATACAAGTTTTATACCTTGGTGAAAACGGCGGGTAAGGACCTACGTAAAGATGAGCATTTATCACAATAAAGCCGGATTACATAAAAATATCTGCTTTCTTTAGGGGCTGGATGATTAAAAATGTCTGAAAAAGTCCAGCGTTTTTAATATGTTTGAAGAATTTACCTTGATTTATCCTGCACTAAACTGGCGCTACCGCATCCGATATTGCTGTACAGCATCAACAGCTGTCTCGTCGTTTCCACAGCTTTCTCGACTAAGTCCTGACTTTCGATGCATTTGAGGCAGGACTCCACTTGTTTTAGTAGTATTTGTAAGTAGCAGGAATCTGAAAAGCACCCGTTTTTACTAGCGACATCTAGGTGGATGCGAGTGCGGAGTTTTACTATTATTTATATTTTGTTATTTTCTTTTACAATTTTAGGAAAACTAACAGCTATATAACTATATAACTAACAGATATATAACTATATAACTAACAGATATATAAGTATATTACAAAAATGTTGTGTCAGTGACGGCTAATTATTTTATTGTTTTTAAGGTCATAGCGTTTTTAATTCTATTTAGAGAGACGAGTAATACGCTAGCCAATCTCGATGTAGAATGTTTGTAAACAAACCGCCTATACTTAACCTAAAATGAGTGAATTTTAGCTGCCGCGTCGTTTTACATAATTTGTCGATTTGAAATCCTTCCTTTAAACAGTACTGCTTACAATAATATCTAAAAATACCGTCAAGCAAGTGAGTTTATATATTATTATTAATAATAATAATGCTGGACAATTCACACAGCATTATCTAGCCCCAAGCTAAGCAGAGCTTGTGTTATAGGTACTAGATAACTGATATACATATATACTATAAAATATATACCCACACATAGTGTAAGTACATCAGTCATCAAGTACCCATAACACAAGCTCTGCTTAGCTTGGGGCTAGATGACGATGTGTGGATTCATCATCAGCCTATATTAGTCCACTGCTGGACATAGTCCTCCCCTAATGAGCACCATAGCGCCCTGTCTTCAGCTTGTCGCTGTGTGGATTATCCAGCATTATTTATTGATTTTATTAACTTTTAACTTAAGTTAAGTAAAGTAGTAATGTACCTTAAATCTTTTTAATCTGTGGTTATGGCATTAAAGAGATAAAGAGAATACACACCTTTCTTATATAACAAAACTCCTTGGTCATAATCTGTTTTCAAGTTCCCAATACTGCTTCTCGGACAAAACGCCTTCAGAAACCCCTCGGAAGTGGACATCTTCCTCACTAAATGCAGGAGCTCAGTGATCACGAAGGTCATCGGTCGACACGTCAACAATGTTTTGATGATTTCTAGAGTGATTTCTTTGTTGGACGGTGTCAGGGATTGGAGAGCTATGGATATTGATAGAAGAAGACCGCTGTAAAGTGTTGCGCATGACTGAAACAGAACAAAGACACGTTACTAAGAAAAATGATTTAAAAAAAAAAAAAAAAAAAAATATGCTGGACAATTCACACAGCATTATCTAGCCCTAAGCTAAGCAGAGCTTGTGTTATGGGTACTAGATAACTGATATACATAATATAATACAATACATAGATAGATATTTTTTATTATACATAGAAAACGACCAGAACATTTGTCCCGAGGCGGGAATCGAACCCGCAACCTCCTGCGTCGCAGGCAGACCTTCGCCCACCGCGCCACAGAGGTCGTCAACAAAAAAAAACCGAACTTATCAACGGTTCCACCGCACTGGAAACGGTGTGCAACTAGGCAAGGAGAACCTAAACGCAAAGAGGTAGCCACCCGAAATGTGTTATTGTCTAAAAGAATTATGAATTATTATTATATTATTCTAGTTATGTATAATTATAGTATGAGTAAAGCACTGTACGTACAAGCCTTGATCTATGATTGCCGTGCTGGCCTCAAGCTAAGCTTGCTCTGGTCTCAGCCTTCAAGCTGGGTCATCACAGCAGCCCTAGCTGTCCGCTCTATGAAGACCGAGACCGAATGTTTGAGTAAAGCACTATACAAGCCTCGGTCTTCATTTCAGCTTGTTCATCACTGGCTGCGGGTTGCTGACCGCGCTGTGATGGGCTGGAGCTGCTTCAGCCATCATCAGCCGCGGCCAGCCGTCAGTAATGGGTACTGACCACGTCAGTAATCTACTATTACAATGTTACAAATTAAATATAAATATATATAACTAGTGACGTACAATTAGCGCAGTCTTATCGCTGTAAGCGATCTCTCCAAGCACATCATCATCAGCCAGTCCACTGCTGGACATAGGCCTCCCCTAATGAGCGCCATAGCGCCCTGTCTTCAGCTTGCCGCATCCAGCATCTGCCAGCAGTCTTTCGCAAATCGTCATCCCACCTGGTCGGAGGGCGTCCTACACTACGTTTTCCGAGTCGCAGTCTCCACTCAAGAACACGTTTACCCCAGCGGTTGTCGGTTCTTCTTGAAATATGGCTCTCTCCAAGCACATAAAGTGAATATAACCAGCGAGGTACAATCAGCGACTAAATCGGTAACAGAGATCTTTTCCAAGCAACTTTCAAATAAAAACGAAGTTTTTAATTTTTTCTGGGGAAAGTACCGATCATCTCATCTCAACAGCCTATATGGTCAACTGCTGGACGCAGGCCTCCCCCTGAAGTATCAATCGCGAGTTGGTAATTAAATTATTTATTATGTATTTGAATCAAGACACTCACATAAGCTCAGATAAATATATGTACTCACAGCATTATCAAGAGCACTACAAATTCTAGAGACGCCCTCTAGAAACTGGTCCTTGTTCTGTCCCACAGAGAGTTCAAAACTGCTGAACATGTCAGCGCCGGGAGAGGACGCCAGTATGCAGGCTAGCATTGCGGACAGCCTGCGCGCTGGAACCTCTTGCTCCTCTTTGAAGAGGGCTCTGAAAAAGGTTTATATGAGTTTTTTTAAGTTTTTTTATTAAAAAATTTAAGTCAATTTCTGGGGAAAGTTCGTCAGACTTCGACTCTTGAAGATGATTATGAATAATATTAAAAGCGTTATTGTATAATTTAGATTTAAGAATAAAAATTTGAACTCAATATTTGTTTTTGTATAGCCCTCTAAACCCTCCACGCACTTATACAGGCGGGTGGCATGACTTTTTTGTTGGCTAGTATATTCTGTAGGTCGGCATGGTTATGAATATAATTATGTTACTCTTACTCAATAAATTAAGCATTATCAGTTCAGTTGAAGCAATGAAGAAACCATTATTTTCAATGTTGAAATAAAAAAATATTTTTTATAAATGTGGTAGGACTGCAAAAACTGCCAGGCTAAGGTGAGGCCGACCGACACAAACGTCAACAGGTTTAATTTAGCTAATGTAAACCGTTTTTTTATTCAATTTTTCGATGAGGTAAAATGCAGCTGTCACGTGGTACCACAAATTCGGTCGGACACAGGAACCTGCCAACGCAGGATTAGGCCGACCACTTTTTTAGGGTTTCAAAGATCGGTTTTGAAACCCTTATGGTCTCGCTCTGTCCGTCCCCGCTCTTTCTTGAATATCTCAGTAAATACTGCAGCTATTAACTTGAAATTTGAAATAATGATACATTTCGTGCGCCATTACTGATTTCAATAAAAAAATTTGATGTTGAAATTTCAAAAGAGACCTAGGAAGGCAAATGGGGTATCAAATGAAAGGTATCGTTTTGTACATTTCAAAACACTTTTTGAAATTTCTGTAAAATTCATACTTTTTGAAAAATTTCAAAAAAAGTCGAAAAATTGACCATTCCCCCCCCCCTATCTCCGAAGATTGCAGACCGATCCACGTACAATGTATCAGGCGTTTGTAGATATCAATCTATATTTTACAGGAAAAATATAGAGAAGTCTGTAATAATAATAGTTTTTGAAAAATGGTCAAAAAGGGGGTGAATTTTTTTTCAAAAGCCCCCCCTTTTGAACCTACCTATGTGGGGTATCAAATAAAAGGTATCGTTTTTTAATTTCTGTAGGTTTCATACTTTTTGAAATATTTCAAAAAAGACGAAAAATTGACCTTTCCCCCCCCCCCTATCTCCGAAGATTGCAGACCGATCCATATACAATGTATTAGGCGTTTGTAGATATCAATCTATATTTTACAGGAAAAATATAGAGAAGTCTGTAATAATAATAGTTTTTGAAAAATGGTCAAAAAGGGGGAGAATTTTTTTTCAAAAGGGGGGGTACCTACCCAAGTGGTATATCAAATGAAAGGTATCGTTTTGGCCTTTTTAAAACACAGTGAAGTCTGTAAAAATGACCATTTAAAAAAAAAAACATTGAGAATGGTCGAAAAGGGGGATATTTTTTATCGAAAGGGGGCTATCTACCTATTGGTTTATCAAATGAAAGGCATTGTTTTGTAAATTTTAAAAGTTTTCGAAATTGCTGTAGGTTTCGTACTTTTCAAAATATTGCCATTCGAAAAAAGACGGAAAATTGATTGTCCAAATAATTGGCAAATGTTTGAAACCCTCGGCGCGCGAGTTACACTCGCACTTGGCGGATCTTGTTTTTACTGTCCTCCGAAGCCTTTATTCTACCATACAAGTTTCATTCTATTTTTCGATGAGGTTTTTTTTGATGAATTTTTGTACCACTTTTTTGTCATTTGCACAAAATTTGCCAAGTTAAGCCGCGGCCGACCAAGAGCAGTTGCAGTTACTAAAAGTCAGCTACCCCTACAGAGTAGGTATTTTCAATTTTTTTTATCAGGTAGGGTTTTCTGCAGTCGGCTCCCGGACTATTGAGTGCGATGAGCGATCCTAGTGAAAGTGGTGACGTTGGCCTTACTGGCACCAGCTCTGATGGTGGTACTTCGGCCGACGTCACTATTTCAAAAAATCCCATAAGTCAGGGCACTCCGAGAGAGATATATATATAACACAACCTGTCACACAGAACCTGGGGCCGAATTCCACTTAATGAATCATCATCATTATCAACAGCCTATATTTCTCCACTGCTGGACATAGGCCTCCCCTAATGAGCGCCATAGCGCTCTGTCTTCAGCATCTGCCAGCAGTCTTTCGCAAATCGTCATCCCCCTGGTCGGATGGCGTCCTACACTACGTTTGCCGAGTCGCGGTCTCCACTCAAGAACACGTTTACCCCAACGGTTGTCGGTTCTTCTCGAGATATGACCGGCCCACTACCACTTTAGCTTGCTAATCCATAGCTATATGTCGATAACCTTAGTTCTTGGAATCGAAAACTTTTTGAATCGCTTCACCATAAAGATAGGATCGTCTCAGGATAACGCATTTTGTCATTTAACCTTTGATGTATGGTCTGAGATATAGGCCCGAATACTCAAACGCAACTTACATTTAAGCTCGTCTTAAGTCGTGTTTTTTGACATATTTTAATGAAAATGTGTCAAAAAATCGTCACTCGAGACGTGTTTAAACCTGAGATGCGTTTGAGTATTCGGGGGATAGTCATTTAAAGGTCCACGTGACGTCACGCCGCCGTGCGATATGAGATTTTTAGCACGGCGGTGGCGTGATATTACGAGCCAACTTTTTCGTGCTTTATCTCTGTTATTTTTTGAAAGAAAAAATGCGTGTAAAATATTTTCTCTTAATCAAAATAAAAGATAGTGGTGATGATGATAAATTAAATCATTAATCACTTTTTGTGTTAAGGCGCACACCCCATCCAAACTAGCTCCGCCACTAACTTTACCGTTTTTCTTTTAACAAAGGAAATTTCAAAACTCAATCGCACAGTTTGTGATACCTATTATAAGCCTATTTTTAATGCCCCTTTAATAGTTATATTCTATTTAGTTTAGGCAGTGAATTGAAAATAGATTTTGGTGGCCACCAGGGGCAACTTCGATTCACTGCCAAACAAACAAACTAAATAGAATAAAACAACTATAACAGATGCATTAAAAAGCTTATACTAGGTATCACAAACTGTGCGTTGGATTTTTGAAATGTCGTGTGTTAAACGGAATAATAAGATAAAGTAGGTGATGGCGCTAGTTTGGGTGGTCTAGATACCTAATCCTTAATTTTTTCCAGCGGATTTAGCTTTTCAAGGTAGCAGACTGCAAGTGATCATCATCAGCCTACAATAGTCCACAGCTGAACATAGGCCTCCCTAATGAGCGCCATAATAGCGCTTGTCTTCCGCTTGCGGTATCCAGTCTGCCTGGAGTCTTTCGCAGGACGTCACCCACCTGGCAGGAGGGCGTCCTACACTACGTTTACCCCCGCGGAATATGATGGTCACTGCCACTTCAGCTTGTTAATCCATCTGTCATAGATAATTTTAGTGCGCTGTCTTATTTTTAGATTTGCTTAAGAATAAAAACCTTAGGTACCTTCCTCTCAATAACTCCTCTCTCCTAACATCTAGATAGGCTGACGTCCCCTCGATGTACCGCTCGTCCATTTCCTTCTGGAACGCCGTTGTCATCCTCTGCGATATTATCTCCAGTCTGCTGTACACTTCAGCCATTACTGACTTAGCGGTGCTGAATACCTTAAATCATAGGTCAAACTATTTTATTTGCTTTATTTGACATTTTCAACGGATCCTCTATCATAGCGGAGATAACTGCCGGCTGCGCCAGTTTTGTATAAGTAATTTTATTAACTCACTTTAAAATACGCATCCTTATCCGCTGTCCCGCTGGCTATAGCCGTCAAATCTTCATAAACTGAACTTATTTGCACTCTACTAACTCTCTCCATTACTTTCGGGGTGGAGGGAATCCTATGGAATGTGTTGTAGACGCGGCATTTCTGTGGGGCGTCACTTTTGGACAGCTTTTCATTATACTCTATGAGGGAGAACTGGTTGGTTGGTGATGGTTCTAGTATGAGCGGTAGCAGGGTCGAGAGCGCTGATTTGTCTGAAAAATACATAGTCTTGTGTACAATTTTAGTTTAAAGAACTTTATTTCTCATACAAACTATACAGTTCATTTACAATGAGATAAACTTATTATATACTTATAAATTTATATATGTGTAACCTCTGAGATCTACAGTAATTAAAAGAAAAATAACTTGCTGCATAATAGAAAAAAATACTTATTTTTAGTAATTTAAAGTAGCCGTAGCTAGGTAGTGTCAGAGACTTTATCCAATGAGTGTACATATTCTTTTAGCTTATTTTTGTACATATTATATGTATATGCCAGGACGAAATCGTAATGGCTCGGATCAGCTTAAAAATGGAAAAGCTCCCGTTGAAGACGGCATTACTTCAGAGCTTCTGAAGGCAGGAGGAGCCCCTGTCTTGCAGGAGCTTCAGACCCTGTTTAACACCGTTCTTCACAATGGGAGAACTCCAAAGGCGTGGAGTAGGAGTTTGGTGGTCTTTTTAAGAAGGGAGATAATAGCCTTCTTAAAAACTACAGACCCATCACATTCCTGAGCCACGTCTATAAGCTTTTCTCACGAGTAGTCACGAATCGTCTCGCCAGGAGACTCGACGAGATCCAGCCACCGGAACAGGCCGGGTTTCGCGGAGGATATGGTACCATAGACCACATACATACAGTGCGGCAGATTATACAGAAGTCCGAAAGTATAATCAGCCCCTGTGTCTGGCCTTTGTGGACTATGAAAAGGCCTTTAACTCTGTCGGAACCTGGGCTGTTCTAGAATCCTTACAGCGTTGCCAAGTAGACTATCGTTATATCGAGGTGCTGAGATGTCTATGATACCGCCACCATGAGTGTCCAAGTACAGGGCCAGCAGTCTAAACCCATCCAACTGCGCAAAGGTGTGAGACAGGGAGATGTTATAATCTGTTCACAAGCGCGTTGGAAGATGTGTTTAAGACGCTGGAATGGTAAGGTAAGGGCATCAACATAAACGGCGATTACATCTCACACCTGCGATTCGCTGATGACATAGTCTTAATGGCGGAGACGATGGAGGAGCTTAACCGGATGCTGGACGGCCTAGCTTCAGTCACACGATGCATCGGTCTTGGCATGAACTTGGATAAACCAAGGTCATGATCAATGGCCACATTAATCCGGGACCGATCGTCGTACATGGCCACCTACTCGAAATTGTTTCCGAATACACTTACCTTGGGCAGATTTTGCAGTTGGGTAAAACAATTTCGAAAAGGAAGCCAAGAGGAGAATCCAGCTGGGTTGGGCAGCGTTTGGAAAACTACGTCCGACTCTTATCGTTAACCATACCGCAATGCTTGAAAACGAAAGTTTTCAATCAGTGCGTCCTACCCGTTATGACCTACGGAGCTGCGACGTGGACACTCACGGTAGGGCTGGTCCACCAGTTTAAAGTCTCCCAGCGAGCTATGGATAGAGCTATGCTAGAAGTTTGTCTGAAGGATAGGTTATCGACATAGCTCAAAGGATTAGCAAGCTGAAGTGGCAGTGGGCTCGCCATATCTCGAGAAAAACCGACAACCGCTGGGGTAAACGTGTTCTTGAGTGGAGACCGCGACTCGGCAAACGTAGTGTAGGACGCCCTCCGACCAGGTGGGATGACGATTTGCGAAAGACTGCTGGCAGATGCTGGATGCGGCAAGCTGTAGACAGGGCGCTATGTCGATCATTAGAGGAGGCCTATGTCCAGCAGTGGACTAATGTAGGCTGATGATGGTGATGATGCTGTAACATTCTTTTATACTGTGCGATAAATTGTTAAATAATTGTGTTCCTTCTGCAAGAACAGACTTTTTTCCATAATTGGTTTGAGTGTTAGGAATATGCAGTTTTATATTATTGCTAAGACAATATTTGTTTTCTTTAGGTTTTTTACAAACTGAATTTCGACGTTACGTTTTCAAAACTAAATGGTGACGTTACGAAAAAAGGCAGTGTTTTTATCAGCCGAATGCAGTATTTTCGTTTTACAAAAACCTATTCATAGACCCTAGTATATTAATTGTAGTTAATTTTACCTTTAGTAATAGTTTTATGTAGCACCATAAACTGGAGTTTATCTTCTGTTTGAACAGCATTCGTGGTAACCTTAACTCTTCTGCTTTGAGTAAAAGATTCATTTTGAAAATTGTGGTTACTCTGCCTTCTTTGGCTGAAAAATAAATAACATTTTCATCTACAGTATTGTCTGTATATCCTATACAGATGTTAGTAGGTAGGTAACTTTTTAATGTTCTTCCTTTCTACTTAAATTAAAGCAATTGATAATACAAACACTGGTAGGTAGTCTAGAAGTCTAACCATAAGACTAACAAATGACGAAGGTTCTACTTCAGCAGACCTCTGTGGCGCGGTGGGCGAAGGTCCGCCTGCAACGCAGGAAGTTGCGGGTTCGATTTCCGCCTTGGGACAAATATTTGTACGATCTGCAGGTATTTATTCCGGGTGTTCTGGTCGTTTTCTATGTATAATAAAAAATATCTATCTATGTAATGTATTGTATTATGTATATATCAGTCATCTTCATCTAGTACCCATAATACAGTTATCTAGCATTCTGTTTGGGTAGGTAGAAGACTGACATTTTTCTATTATTAACTTATGTCACATAAGTTACATACAATAATTGTGTACAATAATAGAAAAATGTCAGTCTTCTACCTACCCAAACAGAATGCTAGATAACTGTATTTATGTGTGTAACTTTTTTATTTTATGTAATGTAATTGGTTTTAATAACCGTTATAATATGATATTAGATAAATGTATCACACTAATATTATGATGGTGAAAGTTTGGATGTTTGGCTGCATGTTTGTTACCTCTTCACGCCAAAACTATATAACGGATCAGGCTGAAATTTTGCATAATACATGTTGTAGAAAAATACATTGAATGTGCCTGGAATAAAATAAATGGATAATTTTTATCTTTTTATCAGTTCCCATGAGATAGAAATAAACTTAAAAAACTTGTGTTAAAAAAAAACTAAAAGTTGCGGACTGAAACTAGTTGTATTCAAAAACATACCTCATGGAAATATCATTGTTGGCTACAGTCACTTGTGTTAGTTTCACTTTTGTTGATTCCAGCTTTTTACATTTTTCTTTTATGCTGATTATTTCAAGGTTCTGCAAATATTAATTAATATAACTTGTATTCACTAATTTAAGTAGAATAATGTCCATGTAATAATAATAATAACACTTTATTGCACTTAAATAAATAACAAAAATAAACCTTATATCTAAATTTAAAAAACTAACAGTACAATAGGCGGTTGATTTACTTTGGTTGATTTACTTTTTTAATTTACATTCTTTTTTATCAGAATTTAAACATTAATTGCTAATTTGTGCACATTTTGTGCCTGTAATTGACTCCTACACTTGTTTGGAGCCTGATCAGGGGGTTGGTGTTTTTTTGAGGTAGACTTGCATAAGCCCTGACCAGGTCTCCCATAGTAGTAAAACTGACCCCTGGATTTGAGTCCAAATAAATCTAGGAGTTAAAGTACCTACCTTAAAATCTAGCTGTGTCCTTAAATCCCTCGTCTGATTATTAGCCATGGTCAGTTTTTCGGTCCACTCCATTTGCACTTTCTCCTGAGCCCTAATCTTCTCCAGTCTCGCATTATCCACAGAGACCTGACAAGACCTCAACTGCGTCCTCAATATTGATGCCTCTCCTTCTTTTGTCACACATTTCTCTAGCAATTTACCATTTTCAGATTTTAGATTAGCATTTTCTTCTTGTAGTTGAAGTAACTGTTGGTACATATGGTCTGAATCTTGACCCTTAAATATTTTATCGCTGAACATGAAGTCATCATCAGATAGCTCCACATGACCGTTTGTTTTTGGTATAATTTTAGGAGTTATACCTGGTAGTGGGGACGAGATCCTATTGCATTTTTCTTTCAGTTGCGTGGACAGTAAACTAGACGGATATGCAGCAGGCCTTTTGAAGGTAAATTCGGTTTTGGAAGTGCTTGGCAAAGGGTTTATTTGGGTACTGGTGGATCCAGGCTGCATGCACATACTGTAGTCGGGGAGGAGGCTAAGGTCATTGCATACTTGCTCGCAAGCTTGACTCGCCAGGAGCAAGATTTCATCATCATTGTCATCACCCCAGTTGTCAGCATCTGCAAAAATAATATTTGATGTGATCTCTTTTGAACGCAAAGTTTAGGTCCTGATAAAATAGAAATAATGACTACAAAGTCAAAGGATTTTATTTTGATGTTTAGGCAATAGTGGCTATAAATTGTATTATTTGTTTACCTTTGTTTTGGCTGAGCGGAAAGTGATGGTCAGACACACTTATGTCGAGTTTTGCTCTTTTTCTATCCCCGTGGTTTTGAGGAATATACCTCTTAGACATTATTGTTTCTAATCTTATTTTTCAATCCTTTGTAGAAGTATAAACAAGTAGAATCCCTACAAAAACTCAATTTATTTTAATTTTGGCGGTCTACAAACATCAACACAACACGAGTGTAAGTTTGACATATTTTTTTAGTCCTTCATTCAAGCCTGCCTACACGAAATGTATGATCGGCTGCTTGATCTTGCTTGATCAATAAGTCCCCATTCCTCCAACGATTAAAGAGTATACCTATTTACCTATGGATGGATACGCATGCAAAGGGCTTCTTTTGCGTAACTAACTTTATGAACAGACAGCTGTCTGTTTTTATTTTTATTAAAGTGCCCACATTTTCGTTGAAGTCAGCAATGATTATTTTATGAGTCAAACCACGGAACAGAAAAAATAAGAGTCAAAAGTGCGCTCCACATTCTCGCGAGATTCTCGCGAGAACGCAAGAACGACACGAGAAGCGTGAATGTAGAGCCGATACACATATTCGCCGCAGGTTCTCGCCTAGTTCTCGCGTAGTTCTCCGCTTTCTGTCGGTTTTTTGACGCGAGACAAAGGGCGCGAGAACGCAAGAACAGGCGAGAACTTGTATTGGCTCCACATTCGCGTGTTTGTCAGTAGCGAGCGACTCGCCGATCGAAGCAGTTGTGCGCAGGAGTAAAAGTTTTCTGTTTTTGTGCGTTGCGTGAGTGTTTAGGTATTTATTCAGCTTGTCCATCATGAGCCGAATCAATTGGACAAATGAACTAGAATTGAGTTTCATAGAACATTTTCAATCTGAACCATGTTTATGGAATATAAATTTAAGAGACTATAAAAACAAATTAAAAAATAATTAAATACGCAATTATAATACGCAAATGCGCAAAGCAATAAGCTTGTCGCAGCAGTTACTTCGGCGTCCATCGTGATCGAGCGCGAGAGCTGTAATGAAAACCTTGCGAGTGTGGATCCAATAAAGTTCTCGCCGAGGTTCTCGCGAGAACCTTGCGAGTGTGGATCCAATAAAGTTCTCGCCGAGGTTCTCGCGAGAATCTCGCGAGAACCTCGGCGAGAACATCGACGAGAATGTGGAGCGCTCTAAACAGTCAAACATTAAAGGCGTTTGAAGATTATGACCATAGACTAGTAAGTAGTATACCTACTGAGATTATATCCTAGAATCTTTAGCGATTATGACTCTAACATCGGTAAACCAGTTTATTTTTCAAAAACGAGGTGCACTGCACAATAAAAAAAACCATTTGTTTTTTATAATTGAAAACACGGACGGAGTCTCGGTAAGAAATAAAGTGAAGCACTCAATAGTCTGTCCATGCTCTGTACGTACGCGTACGCACTCACACATTGACATCATAGTCTGTCCATCGTCCGCCATTACCACTTTAGACGCCTACTGTAGTGCACTGCTTCAAACAAATTTTAAAAGTGAAATATGCCTGTTTGTGCGGCTAAGTCTTGCCGAAATCACAGCCGTTTTGTCAAAAAAGAACACGAAATCACATTTCTCATTTATTTTTCTTATTTTATCAACTTATTTCTTCGATTTAACGCAATATAATTATCAACATAAAAGTTAGAATAAAAACCCAAATCTCACCGGTGTTGCCAACATGTAAACAAGCAATTTTCCTAGTAAGTGTGAGATATTAAAAATGTTTCAATACCTACTTGTATTTGTTCAATTATTAATAAGGTTGGTAGGTATCTGTACCTACCTACTTTAAATATGTAGTCATCATTTTGATGATTTTTACATGGGTACATAATGTACATATCAATACAAAGGAATGATTGTTTATAGTGTTAATTCAACAGTTTTTTTTAATACAAAATACGAATTTTGAATTTTTGTTTTTCTTTGTGTTTGTTTGAGCTAATCTATGAAACGGCTGGACCTATTTTGATAAAACTTTTACTGATGCTGATGCTACGCATGTAGCTGATGTTACAGCGAGAATACAGATCCGCGCAATAAAATAATAGATGAAATGTAAATTTTGCCTGGGCGAAGCCGCGCGCGCGGGGCACAGCTAATGCCGCGTACCAACATACTCAAAGAACTTGAATGTATCATGCATTATTTATTTATTTTATTACTGGTCGGTTCGTGCTCGCGTGTAATCATCGCACCTTCCACTCTGACCTAGGTAGAAAGAATGTAGATAGGATAGGAACAGGTACCTACGCAGGTATATTTACCTAGGTAGGTACCTAAGTAATGCGTGTGTGCAGATACCTACCTATTGCGTGTGTAGATTAAAACTAACAAGAAGTGTCTACACAAATGTGTTTTTTTGGTAGGTATCTCAAAAACAGGTACTTACCTATTTAGGAAGTAGGTACTAACCTCACCTACTTAGCGACTAAGACAAACTTTCACAGAAAAAAATTTAAGTGGGTAGGTACTAGGTACCTCTTTACATAACATACCTTCCCAGTACGCTTCCGACAGGTATTAATATGGATTAGTTGAGCTACCTGTAGATTGTTTGCAATAGTCTGCAGTTAGCTCAATTGTTTCAAGTGTAAATACTAGTTTTAGTTCTATTACTTGATGGTAACTACTTACTTTATTCAAATAAATTAACCTAGTACCTACCTACCTTCAGAAAAACCCTGTTTTCCCATTCCATCAACGCAAAAAATTCATTGTTCTGCCAAATTGGTTAGGTAGGTAAGGTAGGCTTCCTACTTTACTTTTCGTGAAATGTTCCATTCGCATTACATTTCAAAGTTTTAGGTAATACACTACTAATTATTTTCAGTTCAATGAGTTTAGAAACTTATGAAAATATTCGGGAGTTTTTGTCATCAGTTGGCAACTCTATAATCACACGCACACAATGACTCGTCCGCCATTGCTGTGCTTCACATTTGATTCGGTAGGACTCCGTCCGTGAAATTTCCCTCGTCCCTGATTGAAAAGAAACATTAAACTTCCACTAATTCTACTATTTAAATAATTTCTTAAAGCAACAGCTTTCTGAGATATTCTTGAATGAAAAAAAATCATAAGAGCAACAGTAATTTTCATCTGTTTATACCACAGAAACCTGACGATTTAGAAAACTATGATAAAGGACATCTTTTCTTTGTTTCAATGTCCTCTATCCATGTTATTAAATAACATTGACTGGGTCTGGGTGTTTTTCTATGTATAATAAAAAATATCTATCTATGTAATGTATAATATTACGTATATCAGTTATCTAGTAGGTACCCATAACACAAGCTCTGCTTACCTTGGGGCTAGATAATGCTGTGTGAATTGTCCAGCATTATTTATTTATTTATATTTATTGACTGTGCGCCACTATTTTGAAACAAAAAAAAATCGATTTTGGGGTCACCCTCCATACAAAAATGAGGGAAAACACCCCCAAGGAGAATGATTTTCCGCCCACGCATTCCTCATATCATCCGATATCTTTTTTGGCCTACATTTGATCAAATTTCTTGGACGGATGCCAATCCCACCCGTCCAAGATTCATAATCATAAGATATTTTCATAGGTAGTTAAATGCAAATGAAATTACATCACACTTATATAAAAATGCTAAGGTTGGATGGGCCATCCAACCTTAGCATTTTTATCCCCATCATGGGTAGATAGACTTTGACTTCTTGACGTCAAAACTTCTCACAGATATTCTAATTTTTAATCATTAATTTTTAGTTTCGAAAGAGATAACATTCTAACGCTTTAATAGAATCAACGCGTGGGAAGCAGCGGGCAGAAACTAGTTTCCAAATAATTGATCAAACATCGGTGTTCTTAGAAATTGGATGAAGTCGACCAACTTCTTTGATCAATCAAATGTCCATTGGACAAAGATATTGGATGACTGAAATTTTGACAAACTGAAGATAAATTGAAGTATGAAGTTGGCGTCAGTCCAGGTGAGTTGCAAGCATAAAATATTAAAAATGTTTCGGATATTACCGGTTTTTATTTTTTTTAGTTTTATGTCAAAAAAGACCATAGACAAAAGAAGCTACTAAGTTTCTATTCCTATTTTTGTTGTCTTTGCTTTAGTTTGTCGTGGAAATTTGTTGAGGAAAGACGTACATCATGACTGAACCCTTTAAACTTGGCGATTTGGTTTGGTATGTATGCAAAAGTAATATAAATAATGCTGTTTGAGTTTCTAGTGCTATACGCGTGTTAATAACGCTTCATGTATTTGTTACAGGGCTAAAATGAAGCGTTTCAGTCCATGGCCCGGCCGGGTAAGACGCTTCTAACATTTCATTCTTATTAAACGCTCTTTATACATGTAATTGTGGTCCAAGACTCACTGAACAATCCCATGAACTTTCGGGATTAGCTTTAAAACTTTTCTAAGTTAAGTGAACTGACTGTTCAAAACATTTATAGGCGGGAAATTTCTACTATACTCCGCGTCCGGATATATGACGCTAATCACAAACTGCTAATTACGTCAAAAATAAATGCCTAATTAGCTCGATACCGAACCCTTGCAATAACCGCACTCCGCACCTACTGCGTCATGGGCAAATCAACCTGGATTGAGACAGTGCATTGTTTGTTTGTTGACATAAATAACCTAATTAGTTGTTTGGGTGTTTTCAGGTAGCCGTCCCTACGCCTGAGTTGAAGTTGCCGAAAAAGGCAAACAATGTCCAATGCATTTACTTCTTTGGCACAAATAACTAGTGAGTATAATGTTTCTGATAAGCCCTAGTTGTAAAAAGTCCACTAAATATGAGCTGCAATGGTCTCAAGTCTTGAACATGCCATATACTCCACAACTTTCCATGCATCTAAGTTGCAAAGATGAAGTTCTGACTCACTGACTGCCATGAAAATAGATTGAGTAACAATTGAAGGAGCATCTTGACCTTATTTGACCTATGTGTGCTCCTGGAGAGCAGGATCTTTATATTTAGAAATCTAATATAATACCATAATGCTCAGTTTATCCAACTGTCCGGTTGGTAAATAATCAGCAAGCTTTAATATCTGACACAATTTATAAGCATTAAAAAAAAAATGCTTAAATGATAATCAAAATAAAGTTAAATGGTTAACTACGAACCTTATTTGTGTTAAAAGAACATCAATATTAATATTTACAAGAGTTCCTCGAACTGCAATAGTTTTATAGTGAGTAAAAATGTTTAATTCATATTTTACTAAAAAAAACTATCGTAAGTAAATAAGTAATCTTTTTATTGCATCAAATACATGTGAGTCAGGTTCATAGGTGTGTTGTATTGTAATATAGGAAACAATGTATTTCTACCTGTACGGCGTGCAACATGTTTTTTTTTACAATGTCAAAATAATAAAGAGTTAAATCAAAGAATAGTTTGGCCAATTAAATTTGTGTCCTTCCTACACAAATAAGATTTGTAGTTAACCTGCTTACTTGTACGCATATCGGTGTCTTCATATTATCTACTTTAGTTGATCTACATATATTGGTGTCCGTTGGTTGGTATAAAACATAGATAGATACTTAATGCTTAATTTCATAGCTCATAAACAAAAAAAAAACATTAAGTACATTATAAAACTTATCCTAAACTAAAGCATGGAATTGGCGGCCTTGTCGCTTACAGCGATTTCTTCGAGGCAACCAATGTGCATGGAGATTACCATAGAAAACATATCCAACTTTATGTTATGTTTACTCCTATACATCTAATAATCAATAATTTGTTTTAAAATAATGAGACAATTGGCTAATTAACTCTACCTGCCATGTCCACTGGGCACAGGCCCCCTCTCCACTGCACCATTCTTATTTCCAGCACTTTCTGATGATAACTTTTATTTCTTTAGGCTTTCTTAATAAGCCCATAAAATCCCATCAACAAATCGTAGGTATTTCAAACTTGTTATTATCATATAATCCACTCTTTTCCTCGACTTGGAAACCTTAACTTGTTATATAACTGACCATCAACCTTTTGACATGAGCAATTTGTTTACCAGTGCCTGGATTGAAGAGAACAACATCAAGCCATACCATGACTTTAAGGAGCAACTCATAAAGTCGTGCAAGACCACGGCTTTCAAGGAGGCTGTCGCCCAGATTGAGGAGTTCATTGAGCACCCTGAGGTAAGGACTTACTTGCTGAGTTCAATGTTACTTAGAATAAATAAATTGATTGAAATCCACCCAAATGAGCTGGCTAACGACCTCATGAAGAAAAACAAAACATCCAGACGACTAAAGAGATCCTCAAGACCTAATATAACACTCAACAAATGGATATACCGATGGGTATATTATATACCATACATGACATGGCTGGCAGTGGCAGCACGAAGCAGACAAAACTCTTAGCCCAATGCCTAAATGGGCAGAAGGCATGAAAAAAAATCTGTGGTGCAGGTGCAGTGGTCAAAGAGCCAACTTCTGATGCAGGAGGTCATTTTCTATTAATTTATGAAACATAACTTGATTCACGGGTATTTTCGGAGCTTGGTAATTTATGAGATGTTTGGCTAAAAATCAACATTTTCCAAAATGCAGTTGAATCGAAGTTTGCTCCTGTTGCGTAGAAAATTATTTACGATTTGCGGCAAATTACTTTTCCTTTATACTATAAAATGCACGCTATACAAAGTGCTTCTCAATAGCCTATAAAGGTCCACTGCTGGACGCAGGCCTCCTCCTGATAATCACCTTATTGGCTTTTATCTCATGGGGGTAATGCCCATAATCTAATGTGTTAATTATTATAAATGGTTATTTTATCAAAAACTTATATAGGCGTCTGGTAGCCTGTTGAATTTATTAATTTGTCTAGAAATTAGTTAGGTTCTAAACAGTGTTTAGTTAATCTACTTATGTAAAACTTTTGTGTTAAATAAAGAACTCTGAAAAAACAAACAAACAAAATTAAAAATTACAAAATAATTTGATACGCGCGGCAACTCGAAAGCATAACTCTCGATTTCAGTGAACCTGTTGCATGTCTGCTAGACGTCGTAAGGTGTAAGGTCGCCGGTCGCGCGGGACGATCTTTGTGTTTTAAAAGTCATTTGTTTAGCACAGGTTGCGACATCATTAATTATGTATTAATTAAAGTAACAAATCTTCATTACAAGCAAGGGTTCATCAGCCTATATTAGTCCGCTGCTGGACATAGGCCTCCCCTAATGAGCGCCATAGCGCTCTGTCTTCAGTTTGCCGCACCCCGCATTATGCCAGCTGTCCATAGCTCGCTGGGAGACTTTAAAGTGGTGGACCAGCCCTACAGTGAGTGTCCATGTCTCAGCTCCGTAGGTCATGACGGATAGGACGCACTGATTGAAGTCTTTCGTTTTCAAGCATTGCGGTATGGATGACGAGAAGACTACGTAGTTTCCTAGACGCTGCCCAACCTAGCTGGATCCTCCTCAAACCAGCATTTGTGCATAGCATTGTAGAACGCAGAAAATACAAAGTAGTAGATAATATTAAAGAGAGTTGGCGCGAGATTTAATTTAATTTGTGGTGAAATACCAGTGAATCGAAGATGGTTTTATCATGAGTTCATAGAAAATGTTGAAATGTTTTTTGTAGGTGGAGCTACCGGTGCTGCAGTCCGTAGGAGGTCCCAAAGATTTTCGATGGAACCGACTAAGATTTCGTGTCTTAGTTGGTAAGAGCACACCCATACTGAGGGTGGGGCGCGGGTTCGAGTCCCGCCAAAGTCGAAAAATTTTGGGAACTTATTTCATTTCACAGAAAATGGTTTACGATTAGCGGCAAATGACTTTTTCGCTAGTTTCATTGCTTTCGAAACGCAGAAAAAAAATCACAAAAATTTGTATCTCGGGCCAACCCGGGAGGAACAACCTTAACATAATCTATACCATGTTACCATTCACCAGAAATTCGGAGATCTCGACGACCACCAAGTGAACGCAGAAGAGGAGTTCGACAAACTGAAGGACGTGCTCGAGGAGGAGGAGAAGGAGGGCGAGCCCCCCGCCGAAGAGGGGGACAAGCCTCCGGGGGAGGAGGAAACCGAGGTCAAGAAGAAGAGCGCTACTCCTAAGGTTAGTTGTGAGAGTCAAGCCATGTCATCAGACAAACTATGTAGTTGGTTCTGGGCGAAGCAAGCCGTAAATTTCTGACAGTTTTTTTTGCGGCGTTTCATGTCAGATAGGGCAAGAAAGAACGGCGCACAGAGCAAGCCGCAAAAAGCATACGGGCTTTTGAGCAGCTATTGGTAAGAAAGTAAAGGAATTTCAGACAAAATAGAAAATGATATAATATGATGGGTTGACAAATTTTCATGGAAAATGATTCATGACCAATCATTTTGAGATTGTAGAGCGGGGCGAAGTGGCTGGCTAAAACGAAGGAAAAGCTAACCAAAAGCAAAGCGAGCTCCGAAAACTATGTTAGTTGTATTTTTGAGGTAAAGAGCAAAAAAGTAAAAGAATTCAATTTCCAAATAAAATAGTGAGACTGGAAAGGTAAACCTATTTGTTTTTTCTTTAGGCTTACAAAATAAGCACTTAGACAAGTCAAATTTAATACTATAAACACAGGTTTATAAATAGTCATTATTAAAAAAAAAAAAAAAAAAAATAGATTCAGGCGTTACTTTGCGGAAATCCATTGCAAAATATAAAGATGAAAATATTTAGTAACAATTCCGCGCAAGACCTTCTCCGATAAGTTCTAACAAAATGTAATCAGCGTCGTAGAAGAAAAAACACACCAACTACAAAATGAAAAGAAATCTATCAAAGCAAGACGTCAACTACTTGGCGCGCGGAGCTCGGAGTGGTAACATCTCTGGTGGAACCCTGCCGGAGTTTGCTTAGTGCTCTCAATGTCAAGGTCGAGTATTGTGGTGTCCTGATGATGTCTCGTGGAGAGACGAAACTAGTTGACGTCTTGCTTTGATAGATTTCTTTTCATTTTGTAGTTGGTGTGTTTTTTCTTCTACGACGCTGATTACATTTTGTTAGAACTTATCGGAGAAGGTCTTGCGCGGAATTGTTACTAAATATTTTCATCTTTATATTTTTTAATAGTCATTATTATCAAATAAGAAATATGATGTTATTGATTTTATTCGCTTAAATTTTTTGTCCACTAGTGGAAGAAGCGAAAAAGAAACCACTAGTAAGTTTTATAAAACTTAAAATTAATACATTATCTCAGTCTAAATATAATCTAATTTATATAAAATCAATATTTATATAAAACTAACTAAGCTTAACATTATTTCCTTTAATACCATTGTTGGTGCGGAACTGGGCGACATCTGGCCAAGCATTAACATCATTGATGTAATCATCTATGGAGTAAAAGGCTTTCTTGATAAGATTTTGTTTTATGTACTGTTTAAATTTACGAATAGGGAGCTCAGTTGCTTCAGATGGAAGCTTGTTATAGAAGCGTACGCAATTTCCCATAAATGATTTCCCTACCTTTCGTAATCTATATGATGGGATAAATAAATAAATAATAAATAAATAAATAATGCTGGACAATTCACACAGCATTATCTAGCCCCAAGGTAAGCAGAGCTTGTGTTATGGGTACTAGATAACTGATATACGTAATATTATACATTACATAGATATAGGGATGTGCAGTTTGTTCTTGTTTCTTGTATTTACTTTGTGAACATCACATTTTTTTTAAAAGCTATCTTTATTTTTGTGCGTATACATTACATTTCATAGATGTATTGCGATATTACTGTCAAAATATTTATGTCTTTAAATAATTCCCTCAAAGAGTGGCGTGGCTTTAACTTATAAATTGCGCGTACAGCCCTTTTTTGGAGAACAAAGATAGTCTGAATATCGGCTGCCCGTCTCCAAAGCAAAATACTATAAGACATGACACTATGGAAGTAACTGAAATAAACTAACCTAGCTGTATCTTCATCGGTAATATATCTAATTGTTCGAACCGCATATGCTGCTGAACTAAGTCTGCCTGCGAGAGCCCCAATTTGCGGTCTCCATTGAAGAGAGGAATCTATATGAAAACCTAGGAAAACCGTTGAGTCGACAAGGTCAACGATCTCATCCTTTAGCATTATCTTAGTTGGGAGTTCTCATACATTTGGTAACATGAATTTTATGCATTTTGTTTTTTTAGCATTTAGTAAGAGGTTATTGGAGGTGAACCAATCTAGTATTTGTGAAAGCGAGTTATTTACATCGTCATAATTACATTTATTTCTGTCAACCTTAAAAATCAATGAAGTATCATCAGCAAATAACACCATATCACAGAGATCTTTTGCAAAAAAAGGGAGATCATTTACATATACTAAAAATAAGAAAGGTCCTCATATTGATCCTTGTGGGACGCCCAATTCAATTTTTGAGCCCCGGAATCTTTCTTTACCAATATCTACTTTTTGGACTCGACCAGATAAATAAGATTGCATAAGGTCCAGTGCCTTGTTGTATATACCGTAATGTTTCAATTTTCCAATTAGTGTACTATGAAGATCTACACAATCAAAAGCCTTAGAAAGGTCACAAAATATACCAATAGCGTTTTTTGCTTTATCCCAGGCTTCCATTATATGTTTTAATAGAGCTGTGCCAGCATCGGTTGTCGATCTACCCTTGGTGAAGCCAAATTGATTTTTATGAAGTAACCTATTAAGGTTAAAGTGAGAGGTTAACTGAGTTAGAATATTTTTTTCAAAAACTTTACTTATTGCAGGGAGTATTGAAATGGGCCTGTAGTTGGCTGGATCAGTGTGACTACCAGATTTATAAAGAGCTACTAGTTTACTATATTTCATGAGATCAGGAAAAACTCCTGCGTCGACACAACTATTGAAAATATAGGCCAAACAAGGAGCAACTTCCTTAATAATTGAACTCATTACTTTGGTTGAAATACCCCAAAGATCCTCAGTATTTTTGATGTTAATGGACTTAAATGTTTTCACTATATAATTAGCATTTACATCATCATCATCATCAGCCTATACCAGTCCACTGCTGGACATAGGCCTCACCTAATGAGCGCCATAGCGCCCTGTCTTCAGCTTGCCATGGCTAAAGATAAACACCTCCTTACATTTTTCAACAGATGATTCTAATAATTTAACCGCTATTGAAGGTAAGGAGTTTAGAGACCGGGTAACAACTTTAGGGATATTAGAAAAAAATGCATCAAAAGCATCGGCAATATCTTTATCGTGTATGAGTATTGTATTATTAATTTTAACCTTATTTCTCTATTACGTGGCTTTGATTTACCAGATTCGTTATTTATTAGTCTCCATGTTGCTTTTATTTTATCTGATGAGTTTACTATTTTTTTCCTTAAGAACAGGCATTTCGCAGCGTTGCAGACTTTCTTAAATGTTTTTGAGTAGTTGGTTACATATAAAAGAAACGCAGGATCATGTAACATAGCCTCTCTAGCACCATAAAGATCGTACAATCTATTCCTACTTCTATAAATGCCGGGAGTGGCCCTACGTTCATGATTACATATTAAAGATAAATGAGCTCAGTCACAGATGATTTTTATGTAGCCCAAACATTTAAAAACATTTTTACTGACATTCCAATCGACGAAAAAGATTTTAAAAAGCCTTTAATCTTTTAGATGTAAAGAAAACTGCAGATCTCTGAGGCATTTCCGTTAGAATTATTACACCTTTAATTGATACCATTGCACCAGAACTAGCTTTTATATTCAAAGAATATATTAACCCTGGATCCCTACACTGTTTTTACCAGACTGATTTTGCTACATGGGGTGCTGGAGAACTCCAAAGTTTAATGTCGTATAATTTTTTTAAATAATAATATGTTTTAAAAATACATTTTTTATTAGTACTAATTAGGAACTAACACTATGTTGAAAATACAAAAAAAAATCAGTCATCATTTTTGGTATTACGGAACCAACTTAAGGCTGATATAAAAATAAAAGGAGAAACGTTAAATATTGTAGAAAGTACTGTATTCTTAGGTACTGTATACTAGTCACATTAATAAACACATAGATAAGCTCCCGAAGACACATAGTTTGCAGCATTTGTAGTCAAAAACGTCATCTCACAGACGTGGATACATCTAGAGACTTGTTTATTTCTGCTACTTCCACAGTTTTATATCTTATCATCATATGCCATGCCACCATCGCGCCATTCGCTCGCCCCAAGGAGTTCCAAGATGGCATTCTAATTCTAAGTTTTATTACTTTTTTAAAGAATTTAAAAAAATGTTACGTTTATGTACCATGTATTCATCTGACATGTCCGAGAGTCCTGTCTGATGGGTCTAACTAAAGGAAATAAAGCACAGAGTTTTTTTTACTGTTTACCTGTTTCTGACCACATCACCCCCAACAGATTCGCCTGACCAACAAAGTGAAAGCAGTGAAACGCGCCTCCTCCACGGGTGCGAAGAGCACGCCCCGCAAGAAGCGCAAGAGCAGCCTATCTCGCTCGCACACAGACACGGAGCTAGCCGAGAAGAGTTCTATGATCAACCATTCATTCTACAAGAAATCCAGTTTGCTGAATCGTCCCTCGAATATATTGAGACCGGTGAGTGTTGTTTTTTTTATATTGTATTTCGTGATCTTTACGACTCCATTGACTTGAGAAAGTTAAACTGTAACTAGAAGATCTTATATTCAACCCCTAAGAAAGAACTCGACTGTACAAGGTGTTCTGGTTAAAGACATTTAATTCTCGTAAGAATTTTACATTCACTTACATTTTTTTTGATAAGTAACAAACTTTTAATTTAGCAAAAAAATAACAGTAAATATTAGTTGTTATTATTTTTTCACTTCCATAATATTTTTTAAATACCTTTTGTTAGAGATGAATAAATTCTTTACTATTGTTAAGCCTAATATAATATGGTAATAAAACCATTTTTGAAAAGTGGTACAATTCGATTCAATAGTGCTAATGACCCACAATTTTTATATTCAATTGCATAAATATGCTTTTAAAATTTACATGTTCAAGTTGCGCGTGTAAATAGACGCAAAACACTGGACGCAGTGGACGCCATATTCCACTGTGGTTCTGACTGCAGTTGGTTGTGTGGTACCTAACCAATTGCACTGATGTTGCTGATGTGATGACAGTTCAGACTTTTAGTTTGTAAAAGTAAAAAAGTAAAAGTATATTTATTGCAATTACATGTGGAAAAGATAGTACATATACAGAATGGGTAACAATGTAATTTGCCCTTTATGGACATGCAAGGATGTCTTTTAATGATAATTATCAGAGATCGGAGTAGGTAGAATGATTTTACGTACTTGCATCATGGTTTTATAGCATGGATATGGCTTTTTTTCCGGAATGTTCCGATATTTACCGGATTCAGTTAAATATTATAATTAAAGTAGTAATTTAGTAACTACTACATTTGAAACTTATCGGAAGCGATTGTTAAACGTTTAAAGGTTAATTGATTTTTATTACTGTCGACTAATGACTTCTTGTATTTTTTTTTGTTTCCGCCGTATACGATTCCATAAAATTCATCCGTTTGATTTGAAGCTTTGTTGAGTTGATGTGTGCAAATTTGTGACGTTTTCTAAGCATATAATCGCGGAAAACACGTTTCCCATGAAAAAATGTTCAGGACTACTTTGCTAAATAAAGTTTACGGTTCGCTATAGTTTTGTATAACATTAATTATTCAGAGGCTTTGTGAACAAAAATACCAATGTTTGAAAATTTACCTAATTCTCATTATTTTGTCTATTGGATACTTTGTCTACATAAACAACCTTTTTATGGTCTACCCAAAAAGTGTAGGTAAAAAAAGTCAAACTTCAAGTCTATCAATACCACAGGTTTTTAACTACCGAGTGCCGATCACCTATGCCACCCCTAGGATGTTAAAGCAAAAAATACATGGTTAAATTGATACTAGTCGCTCGTGCAGCGGCGCGTCGGTCCGACAATATAGCATCCATCGCGAAAGGGACGTGGATGAGACAAGCACAACACTGTGGAGATTGACACATGCTAAGGGAGGCATAGGCCTCCTCTATACCCAGCAGTGGGTGAAGTTACGCTGCGAATGATGATGATGATATTGATATGTTTCTCACTTTACGCCTCCACGTAATATCAATGAAATTACGGAAAAAATGGCTTGATAATTATAAAACACCGGATTTCCGGAGGCATATCCATACTAACTTAGCATTTGAGGTCATTGGTCCTAAATCATTCTACCTACTCCGATCTCTGATAATTATACATAATAGGAAAAAAATACGCTTATAAAAATTGTAGAGAATGGAATCAATTAATGTTATTAAAAATGGTGTTACTTAAGTCAATTAAATAAAATTAAAAATTATATGTAAACTTATTTGTCAAAAAATTTATCGTTCATAAATTCTTTAACTGTGTAATAGCTTTTATCAGATAGGATGTTCTTCAACTTTCTCTGAAACATCGCAGTAGGCAATTCTCTTTGCCTACTAAATAACTAAACTTTGAATTTTAAAATGTATTATGTTATTTATGAACTAAAACGAACATTTTCAGATTGCTTTTTGGCTTAGCTTTAGATTTTTTGTCAGATTCAAGTAAAATCATCGGGGGTTGTTAAATTCCCTTGATCTGAATAAATAAAGTGTTCTTGAGTGAAGTCCGCGACTCGGCAAACGTAGTGTAGGACGCCCTCCGACCAGGTGGGATGACGATTTGCGGAAGACTGCTGGCAGATGCGGCAAGGTGAAGACAGTGCGCTATGGTGCTCATTATTGGAGGCCTATGTTTAGCAGTGGACTAATTTAGGCTGATGATGATCATGATAAATAAATAACACCCGCAAACGTAAGCTACCTTCCAAAGCACTAACCTTCGCTCCCTTCCAGGACACGCCACCTCTCGATCTGGAGAACGTGTCCGAAACCCTGCTGGAGAAGAACATCCAGGCTAGCGGGATGAAGTTCGGCTTCCTAGGCCTCGGCATCATGGGCGGAGGGATCGTGAAGAACCTGCTCAACTCGGGACACAAGGTTGTGGTGTGGAACCGCACGCAGGCTAAGGTCAGTGGTTGTGTTAAGGCGTCGAATATCGACCGCATGAGATAGTTCTAGCGAAATTTGGAGAAGTCCATCATTGTGAGTGAAGCAGCAGCGTAACGGAAGCTGAACGTCAATGTTAAAGATTCTCTGCTTGTGTAGGTAATATTGTGTCTCTTATACATTGCCTGGAAACTAAAACCTTTACATTGACACATTGATTGCTACGAAGGGCTGGTAAATTTTTCCCGCGGTGGTTGAAAGTTATAGAAGATACGTAAGCCAATGAAAATTCTCGCGCTGTAATTTAATGCTTCTGTTAGGTTGTACCAGGGCGTGCAAAATTCTGTTGGCAGCAATGCAGGACCGGGAAATCTCTCGCCGCGTAGCGCGATTGCTGTTTGAACGTAGTACCGCGAAAATTCCGCGTCGCGCGAATCTGGGGTGGTACATTCGTACGTTATTGCTATTTCTGCGTGGTAACGGGAAAACAGCAAAGTCAAAGTCAAAAATTCTTTATTTCCATAAATACAAAAATGTACACTTAGAAAAAGTCAAATTCATAAAATAAAACACTGACACGGAAATAAAGTGATATTTTTGATTTCTGTCGCTTCGGTATGTAGACTAAAGTAAAGAAGCGACGAAGAAACCATTAGCCTGTTAGTTGTTATTTTTCGAGTTGGAGCAAAACTCGTCCCAAGCTTTTTTATCTTCTAAATAATCTGATATTTTGAAGTAAGCCTTTTTGCACAGAAAAGTTTTGACAATTTGTTTGAATTTATTAATTGATAGATTTTGCAATTGTTATTTTTCGAGTTGGAGCAAAACCCGTCCCAAGCTTTTTTATCTTCTAAATAATCTGATATTTTGTAGTAAGCCTTTTTGCACAGAAAAGTATTGACAATTTGTTTGAATTTATTAATTGATAGATTTTGCAACTCACTAGGAGCCTTGCGTGTACTTTAAGGAGTTGAGTGTTACTGTTGAGGCTTCCAGCAAAGCCGGGGAAACGTCACAAGCCATCCCAATAATTTTCTTCTCTATAGAGAAGCTTGTCGAACTGAGTTATTGATGTAGATATAGTGATGTCCAGACTAGACCTTCGCATCGCCACTTAACGGGTAACGACTAGTTATTTCTATCCATGATTTAGGAGATCAAGGTAAACATTTGTTGTATTTTGGTCATTATTTAACGTTATTCAAATAAGATAAGTGTGGGTAGTAGTTAATCGGAGGTGAAGCGACGTGAGCGCCATCTAGCTCACGTCGCTTCACCCCCGATTAACCAATATTCAGGAATCAGGGATAGGGACATTACGTTGACACCTACTTTATTTAAATTTCTAAACACATATTTTTTTATGATTTTCGACTTTCTTGTGTTGTCCTATCGTTTGAATTGTGTCGTTTGTTATGTATTTAGTCTTGAGATAAGTTTGAAGATTTTTCAGAATAAGTTTTGGGAAAATTTATTGTTCTATATTTTTTGTTTCTGCCGCATTTTTGAACCTTTTTTTCTTGTTTTTAAAGTCTTAAAATTCATTACCTACGTTCTTTTAAAACAGATGTTTCTATAACCAGCATTTTATAGACATACTATAAAAAGCGTGTATTCAGTCTGAACTAAAAGAAACAACCAAGCGAAAAAACAGCCAGACCCGACCGCAAAGCCGAATAATGGTTATTTTAACTTGGGGTCTTTTTACAGTCTAATTTGTTTAATCCTACTGAATATTAGAGCTTATGTCGAAGGCAACATTAAAGTTTTAAGCCGGTTGCTTACACGTCTTGAATATATAGTATATCGACATAAAACAATACTTCATTTATATAACCCTCAAAAGCGACCTTTGAAAGTTTCTGTCGTTGGCGACGGATCGACAGAGGAATAATAAAAATTTGTTTAGCTACATACTCAATACGGTATGTATTAACTAATTTGTACCCTCTTTAGAACCTACTAGTTACCTGCTTGTTGGTAAAGGTTAGAAAAAAGGTTTAAATTTAAATAAGTACATGATTCTTTATTAACAATGAAAATTACAATTAAATAATAGAAACAGATTGGAATTAGTATTTATGATTGTCACAATTGAGCTCACTGCAGACAGTTGCAAACAATCTACAGGTAGCTTAACTGATCCTTATAAATACCAGACGGAAGCGTGCCAAGACGCTGCGCTGGCTGCATTACCCCACTGTATGGGAATTCTGATGCGCTGTGCCAGAAAGTCATTAGCTCAGTCACACACAGGTCACGCGTCGCTTCGAACAGTCTATTAGATAGTTTAGAAAACCCGGAGAGCCTCGGTACCTACCCCACGGCCCTAGGGTCTCGACTCCAAGGGGAGCAAATGCATAGGCTCTGTCGAGACCTGCTTATTTGCGCCTCTTGAGATCTTCGGCGATATTTAAATAACATTATGCAACATAAATAGAGAGGTTCCTTTCTTTTGATCCACTAGGTACTTACGGTTTTCCGCCACTAAATTTTTTTATTTCTAAAGACATCATTTGAATGTTTTGAAAACAACCGTTCCAATCCCTTTTGTACACTTTTTTTTAATTTTGTGGGTTAAATACTTTTTTTAATTTTGTGGGTTAAATACTAACCCTTCGGAAATATTTTACATGAAAAAAAAAAACATTAGGTAAAGTAAGTAAGTACGCATAGCCTTCACATTTTTTCGAAGTCGGTTAAAATAAGATGTTTATTTCTTTAAGCTTACAAAATATCATCATAGACAAATGAAATTTGAAAGTAACAGGCAACTATGTGTGAAAAAGTTAAAAAAATCATTTCTACTTGAGTAATTTAACATTTACATACATTTTAATTACCAGGCACTATGCATAACGATTTAGAAACTTCTGTAAAATAAGTAAGGAAATTGAATTGAAAATGAATAACAAATAAATTGACATCCTCCGTGCGTGTAGCAAGCCATCACTAAACATAAACATTAAATATATTTATTTACAGCAAAAACAATTGTATTACAACAAAGTAGGCACATATCAGTTCGCTTGCCGCCTCGCGCCTTGGGGCAAATGTTTGTACGATCTGCAGATATTTGTTCAGGGTTTTCTGGGTGTTAAATAAACAAACTAATTAAAATAAAAAAAAATATGCAGTGTATTAAGAATATCAGTTATCTAGTACCCTAAACACAAGCTCTGCTTAGCTTGGAGCTAGATGATGCTGTATGAATTGTCCAGTATTATTAATTTATTAGAATGAGGTAACAAGATGGTTTTAAGATACAATACAAAACCTATGAAACTGATGAAAAAGTTGTAGAGCGAGGGCTTAGACAAGGATATTTATTACCCATCGATCGACTAGGCCGAGCCGGTGTTGAATTCCGTAACTGCAGGTTTTCCTTACACTATATGTATAGCAAGAAGTGTAACTAAACGTGGACACCTGTCTAGGTACCTGTACCTACCTGTGTCGTGTGTAGAAGCTAAGTGTATTACAACCGGTGACAACGGCGACGCGGCGCGAGGGACTCTAATAAGTACCTATCGTCTTGCATGTCTACGCTGTTTATCGTCAGTACATCTATGTACTTTCATAATGGTGTCCAGACGGAAGTATAGTCTTTGTTTACTCTAACGAAAGACGTGAAATGGTTCTAGATTTCGTGGCATAGTTAGTGGTAGAGCCTAAAGCCCTATCTTAGGACAGGCGTCGCCACGTGTCTTGAGCAACCAAGAGAGAAACACCAAAACAAACACCACCACCTCGTGTTGCGCGTGAGTGAGATTAATGATTGCGCAACCAAGCTGATACCAGATGAGGTACCCTCCATTCACGTTTTGTTAGTGGAGCGCCTGGTGGCACCACCATGGTGCTACTAATGAGATAGGGCCCTTAGAACAATTAAAAATAATCTCTTTTGTTCGTAAAAAGTTAGTTATTCGATGCCCCCTTTTTTGTCACTTATTTTTCTTTTTCTTTGTTTGTCTTTTCTTTTTAATTTGTGTTATTTTGACAAAAATAAAACCTTTTTACTTTACTATTCCTTTACCGGTTGTCCTTGTTCCATATTATTCCTATATCAAATCAAATCTTCTTTATTTCCCTAAATACAAGAATGTACACTTAGAGAAGGTCAAATTCTTAAAATATAACATTGACATGGAAAAAAAGTGATATTTTTGATTTCGGTCGCTTCGGTATGTAGACTAAAGTAAAGAAGCGATGAAGAAACCTTTAGCCTGTCCATTGTTATTTTTCGAGTTGGAGCAAAAGCCGTCCCAAGCTTTTTGTTCTTCTAGATAATCTGATATTTTGTAGTAAGCCCATTTGCACAGAAAGGTTTTGACAATTTGTTTGAATTTATTTACTGATAGATTTTGCAACTCACTAGGAGTTTTGTTGTAGAAGCGTATACATTGCCCTAAGATACATTAATTTTGTGAAGCCTAGTTGTTTATGGGCACAGCAAGTTTATATTTATTTCTAGTATTTATATTATGTATATCGCTATTTTTAGGAAAACTTTTGATATTTTTATGAGTGTACAACAAATTTTCATAAATATATTGGCAGGGAACTGTCATTATGTTAATTTCTTTGAATTTATCACGTAGGGATTCTCTGGGACCCATATTATAGATTGCACGAACAGCCCTCTTCTGCAGCACAAATACGGTGTTAAATCTGCAGCGTTCCCCCATAGCAGTATACCGTGTTTCATATCTTGTTCCGTACCCAAAGGGTAAAAAGGGACCCTATCACTAGGACTCCGCTGTCCGTCCGTCTGTATCTTATGAACCGTGATAGTTAGACAGTTGAAATTTTCACAGATGAGGTATTTCTGTTGCCGCTATAACAACAAATACTAAAAAACAATAAAATAAGTATTTAAAGGGGCATACAAAAACGTGTTTTTTTCCGTTTTATAGATAATGGTACGAAACTTTCGTGCGCGAGTCCGACTCGCAATTGGTCTGTTTTATTATCTTCACAAGATATATACAATTTAGCAATAATTGAACTATGGATAAAATATGCTCCCCTTTTTGCTCTAGATAAAAAATTATAAAAATATCCCTTTATCCATCTGATTTTTCCGTTTTTTCTGTAGTAGATATTACTAGCTTATATTAGTTTTAAAGGAATCTTTTAGTATAGTATTCGGCACTATTTGAACTAAGTAGATCTGTGATATTTGTGTGAAAACATTTCGTTACCGAATAAAGGTAAAATACAATATAACGTGTTTTATTTGTAAACGTTTAAGACATCCACATATAGAATTATATCACATTATTGCATTAAGGTATACCCCTAGTCTATGCATATAATAACAATTTATGAAGTAGAAACTGTTAGCTAGATAAGAGCGTCATAGATCTGCCAGTTCAGTCATTTAATTTAAATTATAATAATAACTTTAATACTCTCTCTTTACTTTCTAAAAAGCCTAAAGTTTGTAATTGCCTTAAGTTAAAATAATACAAAGTGATGTACATTGAAAAATAATTTATTTTTTCTAAGATTAGCATTTACTCTCGTTATATATTTAGAAAACTTTCAACAATATCTTGTAAGTATAATTATAATTTTTATGAAACGTTCTAAATAATCATTGCTGGTTTGTATTATTTGGCATATCACTGCAAGACTCGTTTTGGATTCAGTAGCTACCTTCATATGAAACGATAAACTGACAAAAATATATTGTATTTAGTAGTAGTTATCTATTTTTACAGAGCATATAAAATATTCGTCACAACACTAGCTAGGCATACGCACAGATGGAGAGATCAGGACAGACGTACTATTTATATATTATGAGAGCTTTGCTTGACCAAGGACACATCCCGCAATAATTACAACAACATGCCAGTAACAACTTCCTTATCCACATAGTAAGTCTACCGTTTAAGTCTGAACAAATATAAAATGCCTACGAATACCCTAAAAATACATCAAAATGGAAAATATGATTTGAAACAGAACCGACATTATTTACAAGTCTAAAGTTTCCCACAATATAACTTAAATACAAAACGCATCATTCGATTCACTACGCGAAGAACAGATCGTTTCGGTTCACTCCTTATCCTACACCTAAGACTGAAAGTATCATTTCACTAACGCGTAAAATTCAAATCTAGTCTATCACAGCTCACAGCGAGTGCATTCGCACATACCGCCACCACGACACGCCTGTCACACGAAGTCGGGCCTCGGGCGCGACAGATCCACCAGCGGGATGTCCCGGCGGCGCGAGCACCCCGGGGCGTAGATCTCGAGGACGCGCGTCACAAGCCTGTACTACAAGGGCGCTGTCGAGCACAGCGCCACGCACTCGGGGCACACGGGCGCCGCGCCGTGCCGCCCTCGGCACTCCGGCAGCTCCACGGCGAGCAGCACCCGCGCGCGCTCGTGGCTCGTCTCCTCGCTCGTCCCCGCCGCAGACAGCTCGGGAGAGCTAACGCTGCCCGACAGGGTGTGTCTGCCTCCGCCTCGCACGCGGCCCAGCAGCGGCTCACTAGAAGGCTTGTGTTCGTGTACCTCGTACCGCGGCGGTTCGAGCGCCGTGCCCGAACAGCTCGGCTCAGGCTCGTCGTGCCGCATCGGCCGGATGAGGGCGAACAGGCGCGGAGGATCCCGTTCTATCATGTTGATGTGTATGCCGTCGGGCAGCCCTGGCGAGCCGCGCCGCGACCCCGGCCTCGACCCCGCCGAGCGCTCCGTGGGCGTATAGTACACAGAGATCTTGGAATCGTCGTCGTGCAGCGTCGGCAGACGCGCCAGCTTCTCGATTTTCGTTTTGAGATACATGTCGATGACCTCTACGTCGGGATCGAAAGCCGTACTATCGCTTCGGCCGCAGGAGCCGCTCCGACAGTTCTCGAAGTACAGACTCGGCAGGTTTTCCAGCACCTTGTTGAGCGTCTGCTGCTGGTACTTGTAAGACTCGCGCAGGCGCAGCACTTGGTGCGCGCTGAACTTGCGGATCTTGTTGCGCTGGAAGACATAGTTTTCGCGGACCCAGTTCAGCTGGCAGGTTGAGTACTCGCGGACTCGTTTCACCTGTAAAAAGAACCTAGTTAATACCGTTGGTTCATGGCATACCTAAACGAGATGAGAAAGCATGCGCTGCAAGTTTGCATCGTTAGACAAAAAATCTTTAATTTTCACCGAAAAAAGACAAATCTCTTGATTATGCTAGCCTCGTTGCAATGGGGCTAACTGTCCTACGTGGCGCACAGTATAGTTAAGACTATGAAAACAACTTAGTTGGAACCGGGTCGCTATAATCAAACTGTGGATAACGAAGATCGTTAGAACTGTAACTGGACACAACAATCATTGATAGGCTTTAGATAAAAAACAGTCGAGGAGAACAAAAGCAGAAGACCATCATGAGATTACACAATGAGACATTCTCAGGAGAGATAAAAGCACTTACCTGATCATAATAGTTATCTTTCATAGTGGTCAGGTGGTTGGTCCCGATGTCTCGGATGTTTCGGAGGTGGCTCGCTTGCGTCGAGTAACTGTTCTGTATCCAATCCATTTGCTGCGTGCAATTCTCTTTTATCCGATGTACCTGAAAACAAAAACAAATAAAATAGGTACATAAAAAGACAATTGTGAATACAAAGTTCTAAAGATGGACGTTTCTTACCTGAACAGCATAGTTTTCCCTCAGTTTATCGAGTTGTTGCCGTTTGTACTGTTCGATGTTTTCTAACATATTTGTGATCTGCCGCGAGCGCGGCTGATGGCGCATCACGCAACCGCAGCAACTGCAGCACGTTTCCATCAGATGGAATCTGAAAATATAAACACGGTTAGGTCTTGCCACAAAAAACACAAAGTAAAAAATCTATTCCGAAATACTTACTTGAAGAATATGTAGCGTAGAGCTTGCACCATTAACGTCAGCCCCAAGAAGCCCGCTGCGCAAATCGCCCCGCACAGTAAACTGTACATTTTGATCTCGAACATCGTCATAGGGTCTATATTCAGAATAACTTCGGCGGTAACATTCGCTGAAGGATTCGATGCAAAACATAAGTATGTGCCGCAGTCTTCTCTGTGGATGTCTCTTATTAACAACGACCCATCATCTAACACTCTCACTCTCGATTCCGACAATTCTATTGTCCGGTAATTAGGATCGTGAGCGATACCGTGCTTGTGGAAGATATCTGGAGTCTGAGGGTCGGGGTTCCAGTGAAAGATGTTTCTCGTAGGAGTAATCCATGTCAGGGAGGGGGGAGGGTTCCCTGAGTATTTGCATTCGAGGAGCGCGTCCGTTTGCAGCGTGTACAACGTCAGTGGACTGCTCGAGACTAGCACTGGCGCCTTGCAGTTGGTGTGATTCAATAATGTCAGCATTTCGTCTGGGTAGGAAAAGCGACAGCTCAGCTCAGATTTTTTGATGTCTTTTCTCTTCTCAACCCAGCTCGCGAACCACTCCATGCGGCAATCGCAAGCCCACGGGTTGCGCTCGATCCTCAACTCCTGCAGTTTATCCAACATCTTGAGCGAGAGCGGCAGAAACGTCATCGCGTTCGCACTTATATCTAGATGCGTTATCGACGGCGTGTCTTGGAATACAAATGGTTCTATTTCCCGTAAAAATTCGTTATTTCTTAGGTATAGTCGCTGTAGTTTTTCCAACCCTTGGAAGTTTGTGTTCTGTATAACTGAGATTTCGGTGCGTTCGAGGTACATGGTGCTGAGGTTTTCGTTATGTTGGAAGAGCGTCGGCGGAAGCGCCCGCAGCCGGTTACCCCCAAGGTTGATCCACTTCAGGTTCTTCAGGTTCTTGAAGCACTCGTGCGTCAGGTTCTCAAACTGGTTGTAGCTCAGATTCAGCGACCGAAGCTCATCGAAGTTGTCGAACAGAGATTTGGGTATATAGTCCAATCTATTGCTGGACACGTCCAGAACCTCCAAATCCTTCAAGTTGACTAGGGCGTTTGATGTTATCTTGACTAGGTTATTATTATTTAGGAACAACTGTTTCAAGTGCCTATTAGGATTAAAATAGTAATCTAGGAACGACGCTATCTGGTTATGCGATATGTCTAGGTATTGGAGCTTGGCCATCGGACCGAACACTTGAAAGGGTATCGCGCGGAGGCGGTTGTAGGAGACATCTAGCACTAGCAGGTTCTCTAGATCGGCGAAAGTGAACCGAGGGATGTCGTCGATCTCGTTGCGGGATATGTTGAGGTGCGAGAGCCGGCCGAGGCGCGCGAACAGGCCGTGCTCCGTTCGCTTGATTTCGTTTCTGCTCAGATCGATGTATTCCAAGTTGTGAAGGCCGGCAAAGAGATCTATCTCTAAGACAGTGATGTTGGAGTCGGTCCACAGTATCCTCTGCAGCAGACTTCCGTGCTGCATGAGCGCGGCGCGCGTCAGCTTGCCGTGCGGCGCGGCGGCGGCGCGGCACGCCAGCTGCGTCGCGCCGCAGCCGCATCCCTCGCGGCACGCACCGGCACCTCCAGCCACGCAAAAAACTATCGCCAGCGACACTATTTTCAGCAGCCACTGCATTATATTACAACCGTCATAGTCTTATTTGCTGTAACAATAGAAACGACCGTGTTAGACATTGTGTATTTAAAATTGTCATTATTTTCATAACTTGCACCTTGTTTTATTAGTCGGCGGTACTACTAACGAATTGCATCGTGCGTTGCCCGCTGCTCTAGTTAGTACAGTTTTTGGCACGCGATCTACCAGAGAGAGACTGTTGGTTAGATTTGCAATATTTAGGAAATTCGTTTATTACACAAAGTGCTGAGCTGATTACAGGGAGTGAGTAGACACGAGTGTTGCGATAAGCGTGCCCGTGCAATGCACGCACGCAGACCAACTAGTTCCTAGCCTAGACCTACTTCCAAGGATTTCAATCGTCAATCCGGTTTATCATTTATTTTTCTGCACCAAACTAGCAATGCCGATGATACCTACCGCGCTGACCTTTGTATTAACTAAAATAAAATAATTTATGCGTTTCCATTAGCCAGTCTCACAAGATGGTCACATGAGTTCGCTGTTTACGTTAACAGCTGGGCCATTGTTCGCGATGAGAACTACTTTAATTGCACCTTCGCCTCTCGTTCAGGCAAGTTGAACGTTGCTTGTGGCACTGTGTGTGACACAGCAAACACTCTGTCTGTAGGCTCCAGCCACGGCACAGTGCTGTGTGCACCGCACTCCCCACATTCCGACACACTGACACAAACATCCGCGTATGCTCGCTACAATCAACAAAGGACACGTAGTTTACCTAACACTCATCCACATTTTATTCCAACTTGCATAATCCACGTTATTTTCTGTTGACAACGGACGCGACGAAGACACACATTTCTTCGTCGCTCTCCTATCGCGCGTTCACCCAAACACGGTGGCCATTGCACATACACTTGTAAAGCACTTCACAAAACACGACCGTACTAATTTATTAAAGAATTTCACTAATAAAAATGATAAAGCTCCGCGCTGTGATAAATGAGAAATACGCTGTCACAACGACGGAGGCCGAGCAACTAGAATGAAGTAAATGGCGGCGCTTGGAGTTGCGCGGTGTGCGCTCTCTGTTTGACGCGACGGCTGTGCGCATGTCCGTCTCGCTCGCGCGCCGGCTCGGTCAGCTGTGGGGCGCGGAGACGGCCGAGGTTAGCCGACCGTAGGCGAAAGTGCTTTCGGAAGCGCCGTGTGTCGAACACCGACGACGACGCATTCTTGTATTTGCCTTCGCCTGTCTTTGGCTGGCGCGAGGGGAACCCGCTATTCATTGGGATCGCCGCGCTACGAACACTTTTAATGGTTCTGCCATGCCGTTTCGGTCTCTTTAGCGCTGACCTTTGAGTCGAATATTTTGTATAGGAACTACCTACCTACCTACTAAAATATTGGGTCGCGTATAAAATGACGAATTGAATTATAATTTCGAACAAACGGAACGGGATTGTTTGTAATTTGTGGAGCCAGACGAGCAACTCACAAAATAAATACTTACCTACATAGGTATATACCTAACCTACCTACCTACTTATCTGTCTGGCAAATCTAATACAATATTAGCTTTTAGCGGATAAGATAAATAGGTTATGAAAGATTGACGAAGAGAGATAAGGGCGCTATCTTCCCTCACCCGGGTTCGTTCACATATAATAATTTAGAAGGTACGAAATTAAAACCAGAATCTAGAAATAAAATACAGTCACAATTTTTTTCCCGACTGCGTAAGGAGGAAGGGTTAGGTATGTTTTCGGTTGTATCCTACTTAACATTGATTTTCTTTGTACTACTTACATAGTAAAATGTAACATAATTATGCTACCCCGGCTCCGGTCATAAAAACAAATCGATCGTCACCCCATTCATCAATATGGTTTTTATCTACGGTGAAACGTACACGAATACAAAAAAATACATACACCGTAAAACCATACAAAAGTCTCCTTTGTGCTCAGTCGGGTAAAAAACGCTTTTTTTTGTTTGACAGGTAGGTACTTACCTCGAGTGTAACACCATATTATAGAATATTTACGTCAAAATAGCTGTACGAAAATAATAACTGTTACTGAAAAAATATACACATGGAATTACAATAAAAGCGGATTGCATTTCTGTTAAATATTCATTTAATGTACTAACCTCGTAGTAATCGTTTGATGATTATGGTCTACACAAATTATCCACAAGTTTCGTAATTATGTCGAAGTTAATTTACTTATTAACTATATTATATCCAGTACATGATAAATGCGCTTGGTATCGCCTTATAGCCTTTTTCTAAAAAACTGACTCGTATAACGAACTGAAGCGAAAAGTTTTAAAAGAAACCCTCCTCCGTTGGTAGTCGGGTAAAAATTGCCAGACTGAATTTGGTTAAAGACGCCCTTATCGCTATAATTTATCATCGAGCCTATCAACACAGATTGAAAATGGAAATAAAGTCCTTTATTATTCTAGGTCGCAAAGCTTTTAATTTGTAGGTTGTGTCGCGCATACTAAAGTTACTACACAGATTTGGCTACTCTACACTGTTTTCGCTTTATAAAAGGTCAGGGATGCTCTCGAATGTTCCATTCCAGATTTAGTAGCTTTTATACCCCCGGAGGTTTTTGTAGAGCTCGTTTAGCGGCACTCAGTAAATGTCTCGCCGAATCTTCTCGTGATCCATACCGCAATGCTTGAAAGCGAAAGTTTTCAATCAGTGCGTTGCGTCCTACCCGTCATGACCTACGGAGCTGAGATGTGGACACACACGGTAGGGCTGGTGCACCAGTTTAAAGTCGCCCAGTGAGCTATGAAAGAGTTTCTCTGAAGGATAGGATTCGTAACGAATACATCCTGCAGAGAACCAAAGTCATCGTGGCAGTGGGCCCGCCACATAGCGCGATTAACCGACAACCGCTGGGTCCGTCGCTTTCTTGAGTGGAGACCACGACTAAACGTAGTGTAGGACGCCCTTCGATCAGTTGGGAGGACGACCTGCTAAAGACTGCAAGCAGATGTTGGATGCGGCAAGCTGAAGACAGGGCGCTATGGCGCTCATTAGAGGAGGCATATGTCCAGCTGTGGACTAACATAGGCTGATGATAAGTAAATGTCTCGCAATTGTAGACGCTCACTAGAGAGTTGCAAGGCGTTACGGGAATATATAGAGCTGATGATGATGATATTAACTAGCCGAATTTGAGTCGTGTCTCCAAAGTCTCAACGGATACTAGTCATGTGTGCAGGATATAACTTAATTGTTTCTATTGTAAATACTAGTTTTAATTTAAATTTGTTATTTGATTGTTATTTTCTTTCTGAATAAAATATTGGATATAACTATATAAGTAGTCCACAATTGTGTGCACAAACATACTCTCTTCCCTACTTTCATAATCTGATGAGATGGTTCCTTGCCTCTGGTACTTAACCTTGGTACTGCGCCAGACCTCTCCCCAGTCGTGTCGGTATGCCATCCCTATAGATTATTTTATTATAATCTTATATGTCATACTTTTATACGATGGATTGTCGCAATGCAGACTTAACCAATCTGTTTAACAAGAGTGGTTATAACAACTCCCGATTGGGAAACTCCTGTGCAATGGTGGACGGAGAAGCAGGCGGTGCCGTGACATTCCAGTATTATCCAACTTAGGATTATTTTATCTTCGAATGTTCAAGTCAAGACTGGATTAAGTTCTCTCTGGTGCGTGCTTTATCTACGGCCACATCTTCACTTTCCCAAGTGAGATGGTGGCCTAACAAGTAGAAAAGGTAACAACTTTACACTAATATCCATCTATACCATGCTAATATTACTAGTAGTTCTAGGAACAGTAGACCTCGCGAGCACTTGACTTTTACTACTACAAATGCTCGCATGCTTTTTGCAGAGCTATTTTGTTCGTCATGGCGAAAATCCTCATCTTTACCATATTTTTATATTTTATTAAAGTAAATAAATAAATAAATGACAACGAAATTAAAATTTCTACCTTTCAATTAAAAAAATAATCATCGAAATCAGATATCTTAAAGCGGAGATTTTCGATAGCCCCCTTTTTGCCCTTTTTTGGAGGAATTAAGCCTTTAATTATAAAACACCGACGGCTAAAAATTCTATAAAATCGTAGAATCTGTACCTACACCAAGTTTCGTCCAGATCGGTCGTAAAATACGACCTGTAGAGGAGTACGTAATTCTGACAGACTATACTTTTTCCAGTAGTTGATGCGGAGCCGCTTCGCTCGCTCGGTCAATAAAGTCGAAAGTAACTCGTGTCTGTCTGTTACCTTTTCACACCTAAACGGCTGATCGAATCTCAAAGAAATTTGGTACGGGATACAATTTTCCCGGGGACGAACACACATACATAGATACTGATTCCGAGGTGATCCTATTAATTTGATTCCCGAGGGTAGTATTTATCTCGCATAACTTAAGAACAGTGTAAAATGAAAGGATTCATAAGTCGGTTTCCAGTTTTAACAAAACAATCAAATCGTTTTCCGAAAACGCGTGCCAGTAGCAGAAGCAAGACACCAATATAAATTATATTTCTCCCCTAGTTTCAGTGTTTCATAACCGTAATATCGATCTTACATAAATAATTGTGGCCAAAGTCTAGTCCAATCTGGTCTTTACGTATGGACAGTTACTTACGTTTAACGACGGGGGCTCCGCTAAACCTTGTTAGAGGCGTGGTGATTACGTCAATCTGCTGTATTGTTCTCGACAAAGGCTTAAAGCTGCTCTACTTATAGCTTATCTGTGGGCATATCTACGTTAACGATTTTTTTCTAGAGACTAAAAAAATCCCTGACTCAAGAGATCATATAGACATCCAGAGTGCGAAGTTAAATAATTTAGCTGGTAAGGAATTCGTTTGACGAATCATAATAAAATTATATATATATCTACATAACTAATTATATCATACAATCACGATATTCAGAAATCTTTAAATATTTCCGATTGTTCCAAGGTAATTGTAGGTATAGTAAAACAAGATTCGCCAAGTGCGAGTGTAACTCGCGCGCCGAGGGTTTCAAACATTTGCCAATTATTTGTACAATCAATTTTCTGAAATATTTTAAAAAGTATGAAACTAACAGAAATTTCAAAAAGTGTTTTAAAATGGTCAAAACGATACCTTTCATTTAATATGCCACATGGGTAGGTACCCCCTTTAAAACAAAAAATCCCCCTTTTTGACCATTTTTCAAAAACTATTATTATTACTGACTCCTCTATATTTTTCCTGTAAAATATAGATCCATATCTACAAACGCCTAATACATTGTACATGAATCGGTCTGCAATCTTCGGAGATAGGGGGGGGGGAAAGGGCAATTTTTCGACTTTTTTTGAAATATTTCAAAAAGTATGAAACTTACAGAAATTTCAAAAAGTGTTTTGAAATAGTCAAAACGATACCTTTCATTTGATACCCCACATGGAAAGGTACCCCCCCTTTTGAAAAAAAATTCCCCCCTTTTTTGACCATTTTTCAAAAAATATTATTATTACAGACTTCTCTATATTTTTCCTGTAAAATATAGATTGATGTCTACAAACGCCTAATACATTGTACATGGATCGGTCTGCAATCTTCGGAGCTAGGGGGGGGGGAATGGTCAATTTTTCGACTATTTTTGAAATATTTCAAAAAGTATGAAACTTACAAAAATTTCAAAAAGTGTTTTGAAATGGTCAAAACGATACCTTTCATTTGATACCCTACATGGGTAGGTACCCCCCCTTTTGAAAAAAAATTCCCCCCCTTTTTGACCATTTTTCAAAAACTATTATTATTACAGACTTCTCTATATTTTTCCTGTAAAATATAGATTCATATCTACAAACGCCTAATATATTGTACATGAATCGGTCTGCAATCTTCGGAGATAGGGGGGGGGGAAAGGGCAATTTTTCGACTTTTTTTGAAATATTTCAAAAAGTATGAAACTTACAGAAATTTCAAAAAGTGTTTTGAAATAGTCAAAACGATACCTTTCATTTGATACCCCACATGGAGAGGTACCCCCCCTTTTGAAAAAAAATTCCCCCCCTTTTTGACCATTTTTCAAAAACTATTATTATTACAGACTTCTCTATATTTTTCCTGTAAAATATAGATCCATATCTACAAACGCCTAATACATTGTACATGGATAGGTCTGCAATCTTCGGAGCTAGGGGGGGGGGAATGGTCAATTTTTCGACTTTTTTTGAAATATTTCAAAAAGTATGACACTTACAGAAATTTCAAAAAGTGCTTTGAAATGGTCAAAACGATACCTTTCATTTGATACCCAACATGGGTAGGTACCCCCCCTTTTGAAAAAAAATTCCCCCCCCTTTTGACCATTTTTCAAAAACTATTATTATTACAGACTTCTCTATATTTTTCCTGTAAAATATAGATCCATATCTACAAACGCCTAATACATTGTACATGAATCGGTCTGCAATCTTCGGAGATAGGGGGGGGGAAAGGGCAATTTTTCGACTTTTTTTGAAATATTTCAAAAAGTATAAAACTTACAGAAATTTCAAAAAGTGTTTTGAAATGTACAAAACGATACCTTTCATTTGATACCCCATTTGCCTTCCTATGTCTCTTTTGAAATTTCAACATCAAAATTTGTATTGAAATTATTCATTTTCATTTTTCATTTATTTATATATTTTTTTCTTGAAATCAGTAATGGCGCACGAAATGTATCATTATTTTAAATTTCAAGTTAATAGCTGCAGTAGTTACCGAGATATTCAAGAAAGAGCGGGGACGGACAGAGCGAGACCATAAGGGTTTCAAAACCGATGTTTGAAACCCTAAAAATATATCTATGTAATGTTGTATGTATTCTAGTAAGAATGTCGGTCCTCTAGAACCCGATAACACCACTTCTGCTAGGCTCGTGGCTAGATAATGTTGTGTTGATTATCCAGAATTATTTATAAATTTTAATATACTTATAGTCAACTAAAAACATTTTATTGAATGCTGTGTTTTTCCCCCAGCAAACTAACCTACTAATATAAACTTACGCTTGCCAGGATTTCTTGGTAACAACAAGTAACTTACGACGCAAGTTTTACTAACTCCCACTTAGAAGATTAAAACTAAAACCCTTGTCAAGTTAACCCTTCGAAGTCTAAGCCATTTATCCGGTTTAGCTTTCTAAGTCACAAATAACAATAACCATATTCTTTAGATTATATAAGTTTTGACGAGCTTTACACCAAAGCATGGGCCCAGCTGGAAGGATTTAAATGCGCAAGGACCCGGGGAAGACCGTGGAATTTGACCAAATGAAGGACCACACCACACACATCAGGCTGGTATTTGTGAATATGTAGGTAACGATTAGATTGGTTCTCGATATCTTGATATGTGACGTAATTTCGCACCTGCTAATAGGAATCTAGTAACAGCTGTACGATCGGTAATCGGTAGAAAAGACTGTATCCTTTGTAATTGTGTTAGTGTGGCCGCCTAATGTTGGTCCACAAGGCCTGCCACTTTCGATTGTAACGCCCACATGGGTACACCCGCACCGCCCGCCACCCAGTGCCGTTGACTAACAGAATTACTAGAAAAACGCTAGACAATATTAATAATGACTTTGAACTTATGCCTCTATAGTTAGATATAGAAAACGACTGCTGAATTGTGTGAAAGAGGACATGAATACAGTAGAATAATATTTGAATGAGTGATAAAGGAGTATACAATACAAATCACTTGAATTACGAGTAGGGAAGATGAAAACCTGAATTGACCGAATCGAATAATGTTGGATGAGGGCAAATTAATTCTGATTGTCTTTCTGCCTCCATTATTTAAATTGTACACGTGATACCTATTTTATGTCCCAATTCCCATTCAGACCATGACCTATTTCAATGTCTTTCATCTCTCATATGAATTAAAGATAAAATCAGAATCAGCTGTCTGTTCGATGAAATTATGTAACCCAGACTTTGAACTTTCGTATGTGTAATGCTGTTGGCGAATTTGAAAGTACCTAGTACCATGAATCACGTCGTCATCGGTGCATTATTTTAGGATAATGCCAAGCGGTATGGCTTATACCTTCAAAAATACCTTGACCTTCAAATATACCTAGCTTAAAGTTTAAAACTACGTTATCAGCTGTTTAGTATGTTAATACTCGAGTCGGGGCTTTGTTAAACTTATCTTTAACTAATTCTGCTGTAAGGTTCTCGTTGAATCTAGTATTGCAATAACTAAATGTTTTAAAATAATTTTTATTCCGATAAGTTGTGAAAAGTCTCGGATAATTTTGCATTTGGCCGTGGCTTTCTCTGGTCTGACCTAAATCTTTCATTCGTCTAATCTGTCTTGTAAATCACCATCCTCGCTCAAAATTGTCATGATGGATTACACCCATCCTCATTTCCCTTTCACTTTTTAACAATGTAAAAATAACATTTTCATACATCATTTTTCCCTTGGTTTTTATTAGATACTTTTGTAACAAAACCAACCTTTTCCCGTCTTAAATCTTTTATCACCGGAAAGTTAACATTTTTTGTTTATAATCCGTGTAATAAAATAGTTGTGACTTTATTACACTCAAGCTTCAAGCCCACTGCTTTGTTTACGTTTTTTCGGGATAAAAAGAACCCTATATCTCTCCACAGCATTACTTAGCTCTTAAAGTCTCCATGCGACACATTAAGATTCGTTCAGCCATTTTAGGATTTAAGACGCTATAAACATTAAAATGTAACAACTTTTTAAAATAAATAAATATATTATTAATATTTAGCGTGTAAATATAATATTAGTATTGACTGATGATACTGGGAACAAGGGCTCTAGTTGAGTTTCCTGGGTTTGTCTGCTTGTTCGCGTATTGCACAGTTGTCAATGTGGCAAGGCCTATGCGCACTAATGCTTTTCTGTAACGTGGTAGTTTCGTTTCGACACGTGTGCGTATGTGGGCTTAGAAAGAGGATTAATGCTCCTTCTATCGAAGTATAAGTAATAGTACTTAGCCATATATAAATGCAAATATCCTTATTACGATATTTCCCAAGATTCATTTTCCTTATTTTGTTTTACAATTCTGTACTGAATTAATAAAACAAATAACTACATGATATAATACCTGGAACTGATTGATTTTACAATTTATATATGCACAACACATAGTAAATATAATTAGTTCAATTCACGCTCATGCTGCTCGAAATTTAGAGACAATTCTTATCAGATAAATTTTCAAATCAAGCAAATCCTGCTTTAAATTAACAGATAAATAAGCTTATTATTGGACAGGTAGCCACAATGCAAACGTGATATTATTTGATAGCCGTTGAAGAGGGCTTTGGTTCCATGATAATTCATGCTGATATTATAAATTCGAATGAAACTCTGTCTGTCTTGTACCTCTTAACGCTTAAACAGATCTTAATTAAATTTGGTAGGGAGGTAAACGGAATGGACATAATCTACTTATAATCAAGTAAAACCTTAACTTCGTAAAATAAACTATAGCTAGCCAAATTATGAAATTCCAAACCGAAATTTACTCCGTGACGTTAATATGATTCAGTTCTTTCAAAATAGATACCTAAAGTCATCGCCTACTACATGAAAAATAGATACATTCGAGAAATAAACTAAAATACGCCCCTAGTTCGTTCTAATTACAGTGGGCATTCATTAGCAATCATTGTGCTGAACTCGAACGTACATTAATTAATACCTTTACATGCTCTGATGGCAATATATGAGCGAATTAGGTTACTAGCATTAATATGGATGAAATGGGGGCGGTCGCTATGGTCTTGAGGATAATGGCCACATTGGAACAACGAATGACTCGCAACAGTAGCGAAAGTAACTCAATAAATTAATACCCAATTGAAATAATATTTATCAATAGTCGTCACGTCATCACGTGCCTTTGAAGACAAACCCGATGATGGTCGCAACGCAATCGCTAATTGCTATATAAATGGATATATTGACCGGACAGCATAATGTGCCCAATGATGAACGATCAGATCACACTAGTGCCCATCGCCTGATGCCAACAACATTACGATCTAAAAGGAATACAAAGGGTTATAGCCATTGTGATGTTCCCAAAGAAAAATCGAGATCATGTTTAAAAATTCAGTGCTATTGTAACCTTCAACCAGTAGTTATAAACAAATTCTTCTCAGTGCATTCAGTTGAACGCTCTCCGTCGACTAAAATGTAAATCAATGTGCAGCGGACCAATCGCAGCCCAGCGGAAATTGCAGCGTTTTCAGCGCTTTCATTTACTGCGAGATTCAGTCAAAACAGCATGGGCCAGTGGACGTCCAGCTTAATCAGCCAAGTGGGGTGTCTCGTGCCAACAACCCATGCCGAAAATGAACTAAAGTGCTATAAGCGGATACGATTCATTTAGTTTGTGTCTTGCTAGCATCAAGCTGTGGTTTTGTTAGCTTAAGGCCTGTAAGTTCACCCTGTTCCTTTCTGATCCGCTGATCAAATCCATTGATGGATTAGTGATATTATTCATAGATTTTTTTCTCTCTAATCCATTTCTCGGCTTTCTCAAACTCGAGTGGATTAGATTCCACAGCTTGATTCTATTCCACTCCGATCCATAGCCCGAGTTTATTTAAATATTATCTAATTATTGCGTCATAATTATCTTTTCTGTCTAATATAGAAAATATTATTTGAATCAGACTGAAAATATCACAAAGTTTTATAAAATGACCATAACTGGAATGATGTTACTTATAAACAATGAACTGGGTGTATAGGTTGTTGTTAATTCATATCATTACAATAGCATTGTTGATAACACCACCGACAACTTTACTATTATTGCTTGAAGGTGACTCTGGTTAAACTTTTTATTTCGTTTTGTATTTACAGGTTTTGTTCGTAGCAGGTATGCTTGAGACTTTAATCAATACATCTCAAGCTTAGACGCAAGGTCAAGATAACTTTATAGAATAACACACTTCAAATTTGATTGGACGCCACATTGGAAAACGGCGCTCTGAATTGAATGTTTTGAAACATTCAAGTAGGCACATAAGCATAACCTACTTACTACCCTACCCTAGAAAATTAATTTAATGAAAGCTGCAAACAACTAAACATAAAAAAGAAATACATACAAATGCGAAGTTCGAAATTGCCGATATGGCAACGTTGCGGGGTTTCGTGCGAAACGAAATTAGACAAACCATTGCGAACATTCTAGATTTTCTGTCGACGCGGCTATTATAATAAAGTTAGACACGGAGCTAAACAAATAAACTACAAGTTGCTCGAGTTGAAATAGCAGATAAGGCACTAAACATAGAATCGGATATTGCTTGATAAAGCAGTAAAGTACCTACCACTTTCAAATCCATCAGCTTTTTCATTAATCAAAAACACCATCAGTATAATACGCGGTATCGTGAGTTGCCATCGTTTACCATAAATTAAGAGTAGACGCAGTGCTATTAGGCAACCGCATGGAGTCACACTAATTTTAGCTAGAAACAGAGACAACGTGACGTTTCTATAAATATGCGTACGTATATTTTCCCCGGTTCACGTGCACCGAGATATCAAGAGTGAATCGTCACCGTCGTAAAGCCGATGGATTCTTTACCTGACTTAATGCACCTTTAGCGCTGTTCTACGCTCATTCCCCTTGTGTTCGAAAGGGACAGCTAGCATTGTCTATCTATATACACGTGGCCAAATCGGTAAGAATGCTCTTGGCCTTGTCACCTGAAGGGTTTCACGAACCTTGGTCTCGTGTTACTACTTCTGAGGGCAGATGTCGGGCAATTACTACTTTACTAGTATTACTGTAATTACCTACCTTACCGAGAAATAGGCAATACTTAACTATCTAAGTACGGTAATATTGGTTTGCCGTGTGTAGGTTGACTTAGCCCACTTACTTTGATCAAAGAAAAAGGCTCTCCTGGACTGTTCCAGTTTCTTTCCCCTTGAGAGTCCTTAAATCAAACTAATTCGTCTTCGGTCTTAATAATGTCTTTTACAAAAATATCACGTGCGCCCCGGTTTTAGTTAATTACTTTTCTTTTGTCCAATTTTCATTATTGTTTTCCATATTCCCGGATCTGTCGCTCAAGGTTATGCCTTATTTATACAAATTGACAGAAACAGTGGTGTATATAATATATATATAATTATGCGTATAACGTATATAATCTCGTGATATCATACGGTTAGTGCAAATGTACTCGAACAAATAGTTCCAGCTTGTTTTAAATTAAATTTGTAGTGTGCTCAGTTCCCTACGTTTAACAATTCTCTCCGGGTAGCGTCTAATTAGACAGTTCAAACATTCACTCTTTTTGATACTCCAGCATTTTTTCTGGCTTTGAGCCAAAGCTGCTCTGTTGTATTGTTACTTTCGTTATTGTATTGCAATATTTGCAATTATTATTGCCGCATTGTGTAAATACGTAAAACAGAAAAATAGGAAATTTGTTTTTATTACTAAATTTCATATACAGAGACGAAATTTGGGTACCTATTGCAATTATATTATTATTAAATTCAAGCATCGTACAACATGTTCTATGATAATAAAATCTACAACAATATCGTATGTAGGTCCCTGACTAATCTGAATGTATGCGGTAAATAAATAAGAACTGAATGTAAAGCAGCCAGAGGCGCCGCAACGGAAACGTACGAAGTTGCGAAACGTGAACCAGTTTGATAAACTGCAAGGTTTGAAACTGGTAATGAGAATACATTAGTGAGATATGAACGAACCTGACCTACAACTCCTTAATTAAAACTAAAACTAAATAGAAAAAAAACTTTTTATAAAAACCAGCATTTTTAAGCATCTAGTACCAAAGTGCTTTGGAAGACAAATCCAACAAACCCAAACCAGCTCGATGGTACCGTTTTTTCCTTTGTTTGACCACAATCTCACCTGATGGAAAGTGAAGATGTGGCCGATGATGTATCACAAAAGTCTAGAAGTACCTTTTCACTCTTGTCTTGAAGCCATAACATTGCATTTTTGACCTTATCATTGCATTGTCACCGAACTTACGTGAGTATGCCAAATTTCATCTCAATCGGTTGAGGATGGCGGGTCTAACATTCGGTTGCAAGATTTATTCCTCACAAACTAACAGGGCAAGTAAAATAAAAACTTGTAAAAACTATAGGACATACTGATTATTTCAGTTACAAAATATTTTTTTCATTACATAAAAATATATCTTTTATCATACACTGAAAACACGATAGATTAGTTGAATATTGGATGTGATTTTGGCAAAAAAAAAAGAAGAGAATTTTAAATTAAAGGATTATTTAGATTAGGTTAGTCTAGGTTATTTAGAAGCAAAACTACCACTGCTTGACAACTGAAATACAAAAACCAGTTGAACCTTAGAATCTCGGTTAAGAGAAGGTCGTTTCATCGATTTCAATGTAACCTTTCTGTGTGTTGTCTGTTCTAGACTAGACAGGGAGGGAATATAAAAGCTGCCAAATATAAAGCCTTCTACGACTGTTTAAGTATCTTCTTGTTTTGTTAGTATTTTCACGAAATTTACATACCTAATATGAATCTAACAGGAATGTCATGATACCCAAGTTACTAGAAGATTTTTGTTGTATTTAGTCGATTTTTTCTGTTTTTATCGCATTCAGTCAGGGTATCTGCCTATAACCCACAAAATTTTATTATAATTTAATTATATTTTAATTTTGCATGTAGGTATGTTAGTTTATTCAATTAATTTTATGTTCGTTTTAAGGTAAATATTACTATAGACCGTAGCATATAAGTTAAATCAGATCTGTTACTTTTCTCTAGTCTGAAATAAATGATTAATATCATTATTATAATCAGAATATTTCAAGATCTTCAAACCCTTATTTAAATACTCTTTCCCAAGTCATGGTTCAACACCCACGTCCGTTAAACTTACACTCGGTAACATCTGACCGCATTTCCATAAGTAAGTAGTATTTTGTGTGGTTATAGCATATTTATGGTTATAGCCTAGCCTACAGGTATTATTTCGTCAGTGACTCCCTGCGGAGGGTAGACTCGTGCGTCATTTGATGCCGTTAATTGACGCACCTAATTGCTTTTAAATTGATACCACTGTTTGCTAATCGAATGAAACCTATACAATGGTAGGGTCTTAGGTAGTCTTTAATTTGCATTCTATTCGCATTATTGACAATGTCAATGTTATTTTTATGATCGGAACACCATCAAATCCATTCCAAATGAATGGATTTGATGGTGTTCCGTAGTTCAAGCACGGGGATTTTTGGCTAGAGTAGAATAAAACTTTTTAAACTTTCGCGATTTGATAACATATTTAAGATTATTTATCGCGTACCTTTTGCTTTCTATTCCCCAACGTTTCAACCGCGTTACACCGCCCCGTCGCCGTTGTTGTCGCCCTGGACCACGATCGCTGTCATCATCATCATCATCAGCCTATACCAGTCCACTGCTGGACATAGGCCTCCCCTAATAAGCGCCATAGCGCCCTGTCTTCAGCTTTACGATCGCTGTAACGGGGTTGAAATGTTGGGGAAAAGAAAACAAAAGGTACGCGATAAATAATCTTAAATAGAGTAGAATAGACAAATATTACGTCACTTTGTCATCTAATGCGTACATTCTTGAAGTTGAGGGAATATACTTAATGTCAAATAATTGGGCACTATAATGCACGACAATTTATTGTACGGCCGAATAATGTACACCTTGATAATCCGTGTCATGGCTTCCAATTTTAATACGAGTAGGTTTTGACACGGATTATCAACGTGTACATTATTCGGCCGTACAATAAATTGTCGTGCATTATATTGACCCAAATAACTTAGGCATTCGATGACAAAGTGACATAATTTCTCTCTTTTCTACTCTAGACAAAAGTCCAGTGCGGTAAGCACGGGATTTTTATCTAGGGTAGAACTAATGTGAAATTTGCTATACGACTGGAATGACATCTACTAAACTGTAGGAATGTTATATTATGTTGTAGTATCAGAGTGAGCCTGCGTAATAGAATACCTAAAGGTTCTATGGGAAAGTTTACCTAGCTCATTCATTGACGATATTTATTTGCACTGCATCGGACACACACCCACGGACCACGGTACTCCCGCTTCAGGCTTGAATCCGCCCTCTCCGCGGCAGACAGCCCCGAAAGGTCAAACCTACGCACTTATGGATCACAAAACTTAATAAATAGTTGTCGCGAATATTATTCCTGATACGCCCACAGAGTTTACCCAAGACTTTCGATGGTAGATTGTATTACAGTATCGCAAAACACAAGAAAATGCTGATAATTTTGCACACTATAAAATCTAGCCGGAAATTAAGTAGAGTAGCAGTTAGGAGTACCAGATAACAGAACATTACTTCAAAATACCTTTATTTGTATACACAAATTCAGACTCAGAACATTTGAATAACATAATATAACCATTTGTCCCGCCTCGGGAATCGAACCCTACGCTTCCCAATCGGACCTGCGCAGACTACGCCAAAAAGGTCGTCAATTACGTTGTGTTAAGTCAATTGTAGGCTTCATTCCAATATCGCAATGAAACAACTCTTTTGAGCTCAAAATTAAACGGGCCGAGAGGCGGTAATGGGCTTCATGTCGATTAAAAGTTGTGACAACATGGCACGCGGAGCCTCCGGCCGACACGACCTGTGTCGGCTTCCGTCGCCGGGGATTTGAAATGAGGACACTAACAATGCTGGCTTCTGTAGAGGACCATACACCCTGCCCTGCCAGATTCTGTGAACCGTTTATACTGATATAAACGGTTCACAGAATCTGGCAGGGCAATGATTGAATACAAGGGTTGATTTGATGCTGCAATTATTTATTCGTAGGCTGCAAAATGTTCTTCGTCCGTATCTTTTAGTAAAAGTTTTTGAATATTCGGTCTGTAAATGTAGTCATATTTCTAAACGAAAGTTCTGAGAGAAACGAAGGACCTTGAATACTTGATTCACTAGTCTGTTGTGGAAATTTCCACTTGTCTCGAGCGGTACCCCAGGGACGCAGCTCGGAATGGGCTTTCAAACTGTAGCACGAGCTTTAAAATATTTTCTACAGATCTGTAAAACGCCTTGCAGTTTCCATTTATATTTTTCAGCTGGAAAATTGAAGTAAATTGATATTCAACGAATAGAATGAAACTACATGACATTATTAATTGGGATGACAAAATCTCAAAATAAAAAAAACTTTACTATTTTAACAAGTGTGTTGTGTTACCGAAAATCAACATGCATCTTTGTGTGTAACAACAACCTGCACATTTCTGTGTACATAATGTATAATTGTACCTACCAGCATTACAAACAATGCCAGAGATATGCGCTGCGTATGAAATCCTTTTTTTTTTATGATAACAGTATAGCAGCGATTGTACAAATCAAGTCATTAAATTGGCATATACATATTATGTTGGCTTCATGCGTTTGTTATCAATACAAAATTTGGTACGCTAGAAATATTATATGAATTTTGATTGTTTTAACAACTATAAAGTTTTGCACAAGCTGGCCCGATGTAGCTACTCAGCCTCAGTGGCGCAGCGGGCGAGAGTCTGCCTGCGACGCAAGAGGTTGCGGGTTCGATCCCCGCCTCGGAACAAATTTGTGTACGATCTGCAGGAATTTGTTCCGTTGGTCTGGGTGTTTTCTATGTATAATAAAAAATATCTATCTAAGTAATGTATAATATTACGTATATCAGTTATCTAGTACCCATAACACAAGCTCTGCTTACCTTGGGGCTAGATAATGCTGTGTGAATTGTCCAGCATTATTTATTATTTATTATTTATTTTTATTTATAGCTACACTTTCAGCTTTATTGTTCTCTTTAAAATGGAAGTGCATACTGTATAAAAGTGAATCCCACAACACAATTAGAGGTAATAATGATTAAACATACGAAGAATCATCTGCCACGTAAGTTTACTTAAAACCATCCCACTAAAACCGCATGAAAACCATCGACACCGGGAATCCAGACGAGTTGTATAAACAGTGTGCACCTGAGCAAACCGAAATTGCAGACGAATTCGGGTCACCCGCTGAAATGAAACGAACCCCCGTCGAGAAAATGGACTGCCTTTTAGTTTTAATAGACCAATGCTTGGAGCGATTGAAATTATACTATTTCTAATACATATATATATAATATATATATATATAATGTACTTACATGAACTGTTAAGCGAAATAGCCAATAGGATAGATAAAAAGACTTTGTAGAAATTTCGTTTATGAAGTCGTACTTTTTTGTATTTATATATAATATAAGACTTATGTTTATTTATTTACAGACACTTTATCACGAGTTGACTTGTAGTTTAAGTTAAGTTATGGGCATAATAACAAGATGGTACAATAACAAGATAAATAACTTACACATTGTATAATGCATTAGAAAAAAGATAATTATGTATGATATTAGGTGTAGGTCTAGGTAGGTTAGGTAGTAATTTGCTTTTTGATATAATGAAAATACTTACAGTATTTTATTTATTTATTTAATTTTAATATTGCATATTATAAAACATATTAAAAGTTACAATAAACATAAAAAAATCGAGATAAAAACGTAACTAAAATTAATAACAAGTACATAGAATAGAACACATGGGGACAAAAAAAAACATTACAATCCATATATCTTATATACTGCATGATAATTCCTAAAAATTATAAAAAAATGTTTTACTAGAGCTAAATTACCAGATAAAATAGCACAATAAAAAAGTGTGTTTTAACCAGCTTCAATGGCAGAGCCTCCTTATTTAGTTACTTTACAAGTTTTTATCGTGTTTTCTATAATATATGTAACTTTTCAAGGCTTGAGCGTTTCCAAGCGCACCGGTTTTATCAAGCAGAAACTTAAGATAAGTAATCTTTATTACAATTAGAGGATTTAATGACAATCCTACAGCAATTATGTATGTATGTGAATAATTGACGTCAAAGGATTTCATACGCAGCGCATATCTCTGGCATTGTTTGTAATGCTGGTAGGTACAATTATACATTATGTACACAGAAATGTGCAGGTTGTTGTTACACACAAAGATGCATGTTGATTTTCGGTAACACAACACACTTGTTAAAATAGTAAAGTTTTTTTTATTTTGAGATTTTGTCATCCCAATTAATAATGTCATGTAGTTTCATTCTATTCGTTGAATATCAATTTACTTCAATTTTCCAGCTGAAAAATATAAATGGAAACTGCAAGGCGTTTTACAGATCTGTAGAAAATATTTTAAAGCTCGTGCTACAGTTTGAAAGCCCATTCCGAGCTGCGTCCCTGGGGTACCGCTCGAGACAAGTGGAAATTTCCACAACAGACTAGTGAATCAAGTATTCAAGGTCCTTCGTTTCTCTCAGAACTTTCGTTTAGAAATATGACTACATTTACAGACCGAATATTCAAAAACTTTTACTAAAAGATACGGACGAAGAACATTTTGCAGCCTACGAATAAATAATTGCAGCATCAAATCAACCCTTGTATTCAATCATTGCCCTGCCAGATTCTGTGAACCGTTTATATCAGTATAAACGGTTCACAGAATCTGGCAGGGCAATGATTGAATACAAGGGTTGATTTGATGCTGCAATTATTTATTCGTAGGCTGCAAAATGTTCTTCGTCCGTATCTTTTAGTAAAAGTTTTTGAATATTCGGTCTGTAAATGTAGTCATATTTCTAAACGAAAGTTCTGAGAGAAACGAAGGACCTTGAATACTTGATTCACTAGTCTGTTGTGGAAATTTCCACTTGTCTCGAGCGGTACCCCAGGGACGCAGCTCGGAATGGGCTTTCAAACTGTAGCACGAGCTTTAAAATATTTTCTACAGATCTGTAAAACGCCTTGCAGTTTCCATTTATATTTTTCAGCTGGAAAATTGAAGTAAATTGATATTCAACGAATAGAATGAAACTACATGACATTATTAATTGGGATGACAAAATCTCAAAATAAAAAAAACTTTACTATTTTAACAAGTGTGTTGTGTTACCGAAAATCAACATGCATCTTTGTGTGTAACAACAACCTGCACATTTCTGTGTACATAATGTATAATTGTACCTACCAGCATTACAAACAATGCCAGAGATATGCGCTGCGTATGAAATCCTTTGACGTCAATTATTCACATACATACATAATTGCTGTAGGATTGTCATTAAATCCTCTAATTGTAATAAAGATTACTTATCTTAAGTTTCTGCTTGATAAAACCGGTGCGCTTGGAAACGCTCAAGCCTTGAAAAGTTACATATATTATAGAAAACACGATAAAAACTTGTAAAGTAACTAAATAAGGAGGCTCTGCCATTGAAGCTGGTTAAAACACACTTTTTTATTGTGCTATTTTATCTGGTAATTTAGCTCTAGTAAAACATTTTTTTATAATTTTTAGGAATTATCATGCAGTATATAAGATATATGGATTGTAATGTTTTTTTTTGTCCCCATGTGTTCTATTCTATGTACTTGTTATTAATTTTAGTTACGTTTTTATCTCGATTTTTTTATGTTTATTGTAACTTTTAATATGTTTTATAATATGCCATATTAAAATTAAATAAATAAATAAAATACTGTAAGTATTTTCATTATATCAAAAAGCAAATTACTACCTAACCTACCTAGACCTACACCTAATATCATACATAATTATCTTTTTTCTAATGCATTATACAATGTGTAAGTTATTTATCTTGTTATTGTACCATCTTGTTATTATGCCCATAACTTAACTTAAACTACAAGTCAACTCGTGATAAAGTGTCTGTAAATAAATAAACATAAGTCTTATATTATATATAAATACAAAAAAGTACGACTTCATAAACGAAATTTCTACAAAGTCTTTTTATCTATCCTATTGGCTATTTCGCTTAACAGTTCATGTAAGTACATTATATATATATATATTATATATATATGTATTAGAAATAGTATAATTTCAATCGCTCCAAGCATTGGTCTATTAAAACTAAAAGGCAGTCCATTTTCTCGACGGGGGTTCGTTTCATTTCAGCGGGTGACCCGAATTCGTCTGCAATTTCGGTTTGCTCAGGTGCACACTGTTTATACAACTCGTCTGGATTCCCGGTGTCGATGGTTTTCATGCGGTTTTAGTGGGATGGTTTTAAGTAAACTTACGTGGCAGATGATTCTTCGTATGTTTAATCATTATTACCTCTAATTGTGTTGTGGGATTCACTTTTATACAGTATGCACTTCCATTTTAAAGAGAACAATAAAGCTGAAAGTGTAGCTATAAATAAAAATAAATAATAAATAATAAATAATGCTGGACAATTCACACAGCATTATCTAGCCCCAAGGTAAGCAGAGCTTGTGTTATGGGTACTAGATAACTGATATACGTAATATTATACATTACTTAGATAGATATTTTTTATTATACATAGAAAACACCCAGACCAACGGAACAAATTCCTGCAGATCGTACACAAATTTGTTCCGAGGCGGGGATCGAACCCGCAACCTCTTGCGTCGCAGGCAGACTCTCGCCCGCTGCGCCACTGAGGCTGAGTAGCTACATCGGGCCAGCTTGTGCAAAACTTTATAGTTGTTAAAACAATCAAAATTCATATAATATTTCTAGCGTACCAAATTTTGTATTGATAACAAACGCATGAAGCCAACATAATATGTATATGCCAATTTAATGACTTGATTTGTACAATCGCTGCTATACTGTTATCATAAAAAATGAAAGCCGAAGAATAATATGTTTTGTTTTAAGAATGTATGATATGCAGTTTTGTGTTTCAAAATCGTTATTTATCTCAGAATCTGTGAAAGCTACCACCTTCATATTTAGGGAAATGTTACTTCGAACTTTTATATTGGAGTACGTATTTTTAAAAACACGATTGGTGAAAGTTTTCTCGATAGTTTATTTTTTTGAAAAACAGATGTTTTACACACGTTTTGCTATTTATCTCAGGAACAGCACACTTTTCTTGTTGGGTTTTTGTTTTGTAGAAAAAAGGTAGAAGTTCTTCTTTAGTTACGCTTTTTTATTTTTCGATTGGTTGTCTAATAATCTTGTAATAAGGTAAAAACACATATTTACTTCGTGCGAACGCAAATTAAAAACATGTGTGTATTTTGCTAAAACCATTTTGAACCTTATAGATCGAATATTACTTTGACAAATACCCAAAATCGTTTCCACCAACGTCATTCGGAGGCTGGACGCCTCCTCGGATGGACGTGAGGTCACGTTACTTTTTTCACGATGACAGCTGACAAAATCATACGAATTACGATATTCGACAAATTTAGTTTTGCAGGTTCAATGGTTCGTTTATCATTGAAATAGAGTCCATATTGAGTTGCAGTTTTCGTTTATGGAATTTGCAAAGATTTTATTTATTGGCAGACCTATCAATTGAGTAGAATGGGTATATTTATTTATTTATTGTAAAAACATGGGTGTTTCCTCGTGACCTAACTGCTTGTCAATAAATAATTAATCTACTCATCTAATAACCAGTCTTTTTACAAAAAAATCTTTGAAATAACCTGAAATGTTTTGAAACTTCGTAATTTAAAATAAAACTATTACAATTATTGAAACTCAAAAACACATAGTTACCGCCAAGTTTTCTCAAAAAATGCAAGTGGCCAGTAACATTTTGGTGGGCTTCGAGATAAAAACTTTTTATTTTGCCTGTTTCTAGCCTTGAATTTTGAATTCAAAAAAATAAACAATCCCATATATTTTTGCCCGCATATTTGTTCGCTTGGATTTACGTAGGTACTTTCTTCCCTTTTTAGGGTTTCAAAGATCGGTTTTGAAACCCTTATGGTCTCGCTCTGTCCGTCCCCGCTCTTTCTTGAATATCTCAGTAACTACGGCAGCTACTAACTTGAAATTTGAAATAATGATACATTCGTGCGCCATTAATCATTTCAAGTTTTTTTTTATAAATAAATGAAAAATGAAAATGAATATTTTCATGATGTTGAAATTTGAAAAGAGACCTAGGGAGGCAAGAGGGATATCAAATGAAAGGTATCGTTTTGACCATTTCAAAACACTTTTTGAAATTTCTGTAAGTTTCATACTTTTTGAAATATTTCAAAAGAAGTCAAAAAAATTACCTCCCCTCCCCCCTATCTCCGAAGATTGCAGACCGATCCACGTACAAGTACACTGTATTAGGCGTTTGTAGATATCAATCTATATTTTACAGGAAAAATATAGAGAAGTCTGTAAAAATTAACATTTATGAAAAAAAAAACACATTGAAATTGCTTGAAAAGGGGGATATTTTTTATCGAAAAAGGGGCTACCTACCTATTGGTTTATCAAATGAAAGGCATTGTTTTGTAAATTTTAAAACAGTTTTCGAAATTGCTGTAGGTTTCATACTTTTCAAAAATTCATTCGAAAAAAGACGGAAAATTGAGTGTCCAAATAATTGGCAAATGTTTGAAAGCCTCGGCGCGCGAGTTACACTCGCACTTGACGGATCTTGTTTCAAGTAAGAACTAATATAGGTATTTTCCGATTAGGTGTAGTAATTTTTTTTTTCTAAACTTACGATTTGACTATTTACATACTCGTAGATAAGGGAATAATACAGATGGCATGTGCGTTGCTATTTGCACGGAGCTGCGTGTATTGTTTTTTTTTTTGCGTATACACGACATCCTCTCCTTCACCCACGCTCGTTCGAAAACATTTATAAATTAAAAAAAAAAAAAACATTTTTGAGCTCAGCGCGTCACGTCAGACGCCTGGCCAACTGATGTAAACTTATCTAATTTAGTTGAATTTCAACCTATTCACTCTTGAGGCGCGTGGTTCAATCTGTCTGTATCTGTATTCTGTATCTGCTCGTCGCTGACTATTTATTAGAAGCAGTTTGAAATACCAAAATGTAACATAAAAAGAAACATGCAGTGGAAACTACCTGAGCTATGGATCAGAATAGAATAGATTGAAGTAGTGGAAACTAATCCAACCGCACGATCAGAGTGAAAAAAAGTAATCCATTAATGGTAGCTCAGTGTATCAAAGTCGACTGGAACATTGAGTTCTTCACACTTGTTCACACTTTCAGCGCAATTTTTTATTCTGATAATCAAATCAAAATGATACCTATATGTAGTTTGTAACAGTTTGCAGTTAGCTCAATTGTTTCAATTGTTAATACTAGTTTTAATTTAACTCTATTATTTAAAACTAGTATTTGATTGTAATTTTCTTTCTTAACCCTTAATCGCGTCAAAAAAGTCACACTAAAGGTCGCGTGGGGTATATTTAACCCCAACTCTAAAGGTGAAATAAAAACGCTATTGACGATTTTAGTATTATATTTAATATAAAATTTAGAAATAATCAAATTTGTACTAAGGATAACAGTATTAATAATCAGCATTTTAGTTATAGTAAATAAGAGATCAATCAATATAATGTAGGAACTATTTATACGGTACATTCATCACATGTCATGATGGAATGGTCATGACAAACGTGCTGTTGGCATTTGGCACACACAAATCATATTTTTTTGTCCTTCGACCGTGGGCAAAGATGGCATCTTTTATAATTTGTCGATGGACCGCCTCTGGACGTGGAACCAGCATCTTGAAGTTCAGCATTTTTCTTCATACGTTTTTGTATGGCCCGGGGTAGTTGCGGTATTATAGATCGACTTTGTTAGTGAGCCTTTGTCAAATTAACTGCAAGGTGTTTGAGAAACTTTATTCTGGTCAGTTTGTTGTCAATTTTGCTCCAATATTTATTAAAAAAAACATAAATTTGTTAACACCTAATAGTCAAAAAAAGTACCCACTAACACTCGCGTGGGGCAATATATACCCCAGACGCGGTCTCTAGACACAACCACACAGTATGGAGCGGAGTTATAACACTTCAAAACCTTACTGGGGTTAAATATACCCCACGCGAGTAATTAAGGGTTAATAAAGAGTAAGTTTGTAGAAAATCTGATGACAAAGAAAAGATCTTCTATTTCGGAACATACATAGTATGTATGTTCCTAATTAGAATGTATGTATGTATTACATACATATATGTATGTATACAGGGTGTCCCATGATGAGTGTTGCTCAAACTTTGCATGATAAAATGTAAAAAACGATATTTCAAGTTTAAACATTGTCTTGCAAATTACTGGTCATACTTAGTCAAAATATTTCATAAACCTACTTTTTTTATACATTTCAAAACTAAAACCTTTGAAATTTGTTTCAAATTGTAGGCACCATGGCCAAAAATGTGAACAAAGGTAGTACGGGAATTTACCAAAGTTTCAAAATTTTAATAAGTACCAAAAGCTTCCTTTTTTTGTGTCTGATTGGCCTTGCCCCTCTGCACAAGTGCCTTCAAGATTATCCACTCATTATGAGACATCCTGTATATGTAGGCATTACCTAATTAATATTTGCAAACGAATGTTGATGTAAATAAAGAGCCCTCTGTCGTCTACCTACATCATGGCCATCATACGAGGCTCAGAATCATAGCGCCGCCATCGTACTTAGTCTGCGAGCGATCGGAATAGGATTGAAATGAAACCGGCAGGAAATTTACTTTGATATGGTTCTTTGATATGGTAGATGTTAGCCCCTTCTAGGTATAGTCAATTTGTGTAGGTCTACGTGTAAATAAAGAGCCCTCTGTTGTCTTCTTTGGGAAATTTTACATCCTCGAAATCATTACAGGGCCTACTATCGCAGACTCTTAATAACAGTTAATCTCTACGACCTTTATTATCTATTTTCAAAGCCTTTGATTCGTTGTTTTAAGGTTTTAGTTAAACTTTCTTGTGCGGGAGGCCCGTTAGGAAAACATTTAAGCAAAAAAAATCTTTCCTTATTATCGGTCATTTTACGTTGGTCATATCGCAGGGATTCAATTACAGCTTGCTCTGGAATCTAGACTTAGCTTGGCTTGAGCGTTAAAATTCGTTAAAATTTATTCTCACAAATAAGACTTCTCCTATTATCTCGTTTACTGTTTCACTTTTGTTCACATTATTGCAAGTGCTTTCTTTCTAATAATTCGTGCACCACAGTAAATGCCGTTTTTGCGTGGATTCATTGTGAAGGCTTCTTCTGTTTCGCTTTCTCGAATTCCAACGTGCTCATGAGAATTCACTCAGAACATTTCCGAAAATTCCATTATGTCTGGACCGAACAGGTATATTTTTAATTTTATACGAGGTAAAGGTGGTGGGGGGGGAGGGATTCTAGAGGTTACGGTTCTTTGTCCGAGTCTGTCTAGACTATAGAGTCTAGACTCTAGACTCTATAGTCTAGACAGACTCGGACATATACATAAAACTGTATACTATAGTATGTATAGTGTGACTGTATACATAAAATAATACTCCTCGTCTACACTCTAGACTCTAGAGTGTAGACGAGGAGTATTATTTTATGTATACAGTATATAATAATCGAAAGGGGCGATTCTGAACCCGAAGGGTCCATTTCTTTAGCACGCACTCTTTCTTACATTATTTAAAATTATAGAATATATTACTTATGTGTTCTGCATTATTTTATCAACAAAAACAGTGCTATACCACAAATTTATAACAAAAAATGATGACCTTTAAAATTTCAAGCGAATATAGGTACTTGTAGAAAAACATCTCCAATTTTTTTTAAAGTACATAAATTCAACCGTTGAATTAAAGTTGATTTTGATCCCCTCAGGGTCCAGAACCACCCCACTTTTAACACATGTTTGGCAGCCCGTAATTGTGCGACTTGTATTGTAATGCGTTGTTTAAACATAAAATGCTCAGCTCAGGTGCAGTTTAACGCTCTTTGTTACATCTAAACAACAATCGACGCCCATAGCCCATCCATACCATACCGTCATTTCATTTGTGTAGGGATAGGTCGCGCTGACGCATCTATGAGCCGTCAAGCCTGTCAATATACAAGCGCAGAACATTCATAAATTCTCTTGCAGAAATTCCGCCAAGTAATAAACATTTCCTGAGTACATCAAGCTAAACGCCTCTATTATCCCACATGCTGGGAATCTCACGTCCATTTCACTGTCTTAGTTAAACGATAGTTCTAATCGCTCTAGTTTTTGCCCCGCACATCCATCAATTTTCTATTTATACGCCCTAGATAAGCTTGCTCTTGATAGATCTGTTCTTATAGGATGTGCTTATGTTTAGAAATGTGTATTCTGATATGTGTGTGGGTAGAACCGTGGATTATCCTTGTACCCCGAAGTTTATGAATAACAACTTACTGAATTTGCGTGAAATATGTGTTCGATGTTCTGAAAAAGTAGAACTGGCTTGAAGCCCAAAAGCAAACATGTTTTTCTTTTAAGTAAATACATGAATCTAACTACTTTATTGTTGTTAAAACTTATTACAAATTTGTTAATGATTCATAACGTCGCGTCGTAACGTCTCCATTCTCTTTCGCTGATTAAGCAACATCTTGATTGCACTATCACTAAATAATGGTCTAGTTAGTTGATTACATAGTTATATTTCAATATATGTTATTGACCCGAACTTCCTAGTTCTGCAACTGACAGCTATTAGATAGTACAGTCTCCTTACATTGAACTCTCCCCTCGTTTTCTCTTCGACCTTTCTCTTGACATTTCATAAATACAACAATTTATAAGAAGCGCTCGTTCGATACGAGTTGTATTGTTTACGATATCTGCCAGCGCTGTTAGTTTGCGTATCTAATTATGACTTTCAGTTGTACGTTTGCTTACTAATGGAGCAAAAGGTCATGCTAAACCTCGTTATTACAGTACAACGCCGCACTCGTTATACTCCACTGGAAAGTCTAACTTTATGATTGCTCCCTACAGTTCGTAGTTTGTCAAAGCTTTGGAGTCGCGTCGACGAGACCAGGGTCAAGAGCTCGTCGTCAAACTTTTATAACATCATAGTTATCTAGTTTGGTTTTTAAAAAGCGGTCACGACACAACCCTAATTTAAGAAATATTGTATAATTAACGACTTATTTGTATATTTGTCGTATGAATAAATAGAAAATTGGACCTTGACACTGTCCGAGCGAAAATATCGGTATTTAATGCCAATGCATGTCTCCAGGCACCTGCCTCCATATCATAAATTTACCGTCTCAATGGACGCGCGCCAAATTCTTAAAGCGTTTCTTCTCTTGTTATCTATTGCCGCTCTCCCCGGTCGTCTGCAGATATAATATGTACGTCAATTTGCCAAACCAGTTCCAATTATTCATAAATGTGATTATACTGCTGTCGATTCAAATGTCGCCAAGACTAAAGTATTACATTAATTTGATAGCACTAAAAATATTACTGTCCTGTTTATTTAGATCGTTGCGACGGCTCATTTTTTGTGCTATTATATTAGTTTAATTTGACGAAGTCTGTAACATTCCTGTCTTATTTTCATCAACGGAGCGCTGCCACGTTGGTTGTTTTGGAAACTTAGGTAAAAGTACGGTACTAGCTTCTTAAAAGTGGAAGGCTCAAATTAGGTGCAATTGGGTCCACTCCCCTCAGTCATAGTCGGTCCGACGACGCCGACGGCGTTCGTGTTTCGCGTGGTTGCTACAGGGACAGCAGACAGGGATAGAAATAAACGATTCATTCGTAAAATCATATAGCAATACACGTCTTGTTGCGAATCGCCGTTCATGAGTTGCGTTTTGTTGTCTCAGTCGCACTTCGGTCTACGTCTTTCCCTCTTTGTTGTTCATTAGGTAGGTGTGCAATAGCACAAGATTGGAAAAAACGTGTATCTTTACATTCAGTTGTAAAACAACACTGGCCATTTGTTGAGTTAGCGCTGGGAGAACGTACCCTATCTTCCAAATTTTACTTAGATCGATGGTTGAAAAAGTTCATACTTAAAAAGCTAGTGAAATCGGACTTGAAACTATTTGCCTCGAAGTTGTCGTTGATTTTTCTCGTAGATAATTTTAGTTAGCATCAGTTGGTTAGGAGACTCCTGAGCCTGTTCGTATGTTTAAGTGTTTAATTCCCTTTACAAAACATTGCAGAAATCATTCCAACCTAACGGAGTCCTGAAAGAGTCTTTATACCTAGTAAATTTTGGCGACAGCTAGTTCCATCTTAGAAGAACGCGACACTGTTTATTATTCCGCACAGTGCGTCACGTGTCGCCAACCAATAATTCGACGACCATCAACCATCTATTGCCACAATACAGCTACCTCGTTTGGCCCACTTTCGGTGTTCGTTCAGCAAATTGACCTCAAATGTATATACTGATATAAACTTCACAATATTGATAGCTTACTATATTTTTTGGCTATTTTGAATGTAAACAACCTGATAGCGAATCATTATCTCCTTTGCTGTGCGAAGTACTAATTAGATTATTGTCGTTAGCGTAGTCTGGTGTATATAATCACATTTGATATTTTCTAGTCTTGTTACAAACTTTACAAAGTCTTGACACTTACATGTGCATCCATACTAATATTATAAATTTGAAAGTGACCCTGTCTGTCTGTCTGTTACTTTTTCACGCCGAAACGGCTGAACGGGTCTTGATAATAATAATAAAATATCGCAGGGAGTTAGATGGTATCCCAGAGACGGACATAGGCTACTTTTGGTCCCAGAAAAGCGCGAGCGAAGCCGCAAGCAGAAGCTAGTATGCTTTTAAATGTTAATAAAAATTCCATGCTGCTGGCAGCTCTAAATAATATAGTACGATTATGTATTAGAGGCCGCTTTAGTTCACTTTAATTGTTATGTGACGTATTCTTGACTTATATGTGATCACAGTGAAGCCGCCAGTTCTTTTTGAAAAGCCTCTTTATCCGGAGTACGTGGGGTTTGTTAGTTCATTGCCAAGCCCTTTGGGACTTAGGCAGTTGATATAAAACTGGCAGTACTGTGGGAATACGCAATAAACACAGCTGAGTTTTTTTTTCTAAATCATCCAACTAAAAATAAAGCGTGTGACATACTACTTATTTGTGCAACTTGAAGTAAATTGCTCAGATTTTTGGTTATATTTATTAAAAAAATATTTACTGGTCCTTGTTTTTAATAGTCAATTTAATTTATAATTTACATAATTGCCTAATATGTTTTGAAATAAATTCTTCAAATTTAGTTCTCAAGTAAGAGAGCTATGCTATGGGATTTTGTTGGATAAGAAAAATAAAAATGCACAAATTTGAAACCAGAAGTAGCACGAAAATCCACTAGGTCATATCATACATTCATCGTGGTTAATAACAGGAACTTAAACGGACCTCGAGTTTCTCGTCTCGTATCATACAAGTTATACAACACGGCGGCGGCGGCGGGGTCTGGCTCTGGCAGCGCAATTGCAATGTTTCATTGTTGTGACTCGTACCGAGCTATAACATGAGAGACCACGCATGACCTGAAAGTTGAACAATGCTCGCCTTTCCTTGTTCGTCCGCGAATTTGTAAACCGCTATAACTTGACATTGTTCACTTTGAGAAACATTTCGGCTTATATGCTTGCAGTTCTCTCACTTGATCCGTTTTCCGTTTTGAAAGTCCGAGCTAAGAATATGCGTGGGTACAACGTTTGCTTTATAACTTTCGTTTCTTATCAGCCCGTCATGGTCTGTCTGTACAGAGTTATTGACCAAGGTCAATTCATTCATCTTTGCCAAGGCATTGAAGGTACGGTTTCGTAACTTCACGATAAAATGTAGCGAAGTCAGCTTCAGTTGCTGGAGTCGGGAAGACCTAGCTATGTTGCTATAGATTGTAAGATAAGTTCGCGTGCACCGGGTGTGCAGCGTCATTATCGATCGTTCCTTTGCTTTACCTATTCTCGAATGTTCTTGAAAAGTTCTGTTTCTCTGTTTCTTAAAAGGAAAGTACGTGGTTGAACTATTATCATATCACCTTTATGTAGATAATGAGCTTTGGTGGAGGGAGGGGATATTAAAGCTGAAATGAACAAGCTCGGACACTCGCCCTTCGAAAAGTGTTTTGTTATAAAAACAACAATGCTTAAATACAATATTATGATGATAGATAGTAGATTTTATTTATTAAAAAAATAAAATTACGTTACAAGGTTAGTAGTGCCTTAAATCCTATGTTAGGTTTTGGCACTGGGTTCTCCTCTAATTTACTTAAAATTTTATGTGGTTCGTAACTAGCCATAAAGTTGTGATGATGTTGATAATAACAATATACATATGATGGATGTACGTTAACATGACCTCCGTTCCTTCAAAGTGTCCAAACGACGGACATATAATATTTATTAACATTCGATTCTGAACAGTATTTGTCGGATCTTTGTACTCTACTATTTATCAGCTGTCAATAACGGTATATTTAGAGCAGGAAAGTAATTAGATGATTGTATATTGCGGACAAAGGTTGATAAAACATCGTCGTGGCTCGTCCAAGCCAAGTCGATAAAATATAAGTATTGTATAACCAATTTATTATATGTAATGTTGCTTATTTGTTTCTGGTGTGGACTTTCTTGACCACAAAGGCCTCTACCAGGAAGTTCAAACAATATACAAAAAGGTAGTATAACTAGTTACTTCTTGTTGATATTAATACTTTTTCTACGCTAAAACCCACCTCGTTCCTTTTGAAATATTCCTTTTAGAGATCAGCGACGTGGTACGTACCATTATATAACCTGAACCGCTTCGTATTGCGATAGTAACGCAATAGTCGAGTGTCGAGATTGCACGGGGCGGCGGCGGCAGGTGCGGAGATGCGGCACAAACGGTAAGAGTACCTGGAGACGTGCCAAACAATACAAATCTTATAGCACAAGTAATGGGACTTATAACGACTGCTCCATTCATGCTGGTGCATTAGGAAAGCATCCTTACACGCCCTGGAATGAACTTTACTTGTGAATCGAATACTACGATTCTGTTCTGACTGTATCAGTTAAAGATTGAAAGGAACAGAAATTATCATATACTTCTAAACAGACGGACAGAACTGTAATAGTTGGTATGATGGTATTGACTGGGTCAAAATAGTACTAAAATTCCCAAAGTGAACGAAAGCAAGTAATAAATTATTAGTTTAATATAAAACTAAAAGAACTGACGATGCAGCTAACTCATTATTTAGAAATATCTAAACATTACATGACATTTGGAAAGGTTAACTACCTACCGATCGTAAACCAGACTGACGTCAGTCGCGACAAAAACCCACAAATCCGTAGCCGGCCTCGCGTGGCTATCATCACGTGTGCCGATAATGAGATAAGTCTATTAGGCTCTCAGACACGTGTTTCGTAAACCTCACTGATTCCTGCCTCACTTTAGCTCGCTGCTTTTATTTTTGTAAATTATTTCTCGCTTTTGTTTTAGGTTTATGTTGTTGACTCGTGGGGCAAACTAATGTGTTCATTTTAGTTGATTATTCTCATTTTCTATTACAGTCAATTTGAGTCGCCCATCATTAATTTAATTCTAGAAATGGATATTATGATAATACCGAGTTTTAACCGAGCGAATGTTTTCATTAATAGAAAAACCCTGACAAGAACTTGACTCTCTCTCAAATTCAATTTGAACATTTAATCGAGTCTGACCTAAATTTTATTATGTAAACAAATAAGTTCTGATCTTTTTAACACTTCCAAGAAAAAAGGATGGTTCGGCTATCTTCTTCTATGTAATGTCCGTCGATTTCTCGACATTTACGGACTGATGTGGACGATTCTTTTGCAGTTAACGACCTCTGTGGCGCGGTGGGCGAAGGTCCGCCTGCGACGCAGGAAGTTGCGGGTTCGATTTCCGCCTCGGGACAAATGTATGTACGATCTGCAGACATTTGTTCAGGGTGTTCTGGTCGTTTTCTATGTATAATAAAAAAATTCTAACTATGTATTGTATGTATATCAGTTATCTAGTACCCATAACACAAGCTCTGCTTACCTTGGGGCTAGACAATGCTGTGTGAATTGTCCAGCATTATTATTTATTTATTATTTAGTTATACAGATGATGATTCCGACCGAGGTAGTCCCATAAAAAATATTCCCTCGGGATTACTTCCTTTTTATCCTACATAACTTAAAAAAAAGAGTTACTTGCCAAGATTCAAAGTCGATTTTTTACTGTTTTTTTAAAAACAATCAAAATGAACGCTTATCACTTGCGCTGTGCCAATCTGCTATCTGTATAGCTACCGTTTCTATGTGGGTCGGGTCATTTCACACCGCGTGGGCTGGCTTCCTATCGACTGAAACTGACCGTGCTGAGTAACCGAGATGTTCGTTTGTTCATGAACTTTGTGCAGTTGAACAATGTGCAAATAGTAGGTAAGTATATCAAATATTTTCATAACCTAGTCTGCAGTCTTGATAGTTGGGGGCCAGTTTTCCTTGCTTTATATCTCCCCTTCGATTGAATCAATGTTACGTTTTTGGAAACATCACAGGTAAAACGCCGTTTGTCAACCGCCACGTCAGCGAAACATCAACGATAACAGGATTCTTTTAGCAAGAGTTCATGATGACGTGACGTCGACCGATTGTCCACCGCCACGGGACGTCACCGATAACGATATCATTTTAAAGCCCTATTACTATTACACTGGCGATTTTCGCGCGGCGTGCTCGCTGAGCAATCGCCTCATTTATAATTATAACCATTCGTAAATCGCCAATCTGATAAAGCTGTTATGGTAAAATGGCTGGAAATGTCGACAAAATTTCTAAAAAAGTGACAGGAAATGTCAATGTCATACATACAAAAACTAGTACCTAACTCAAGATAGTAACTGTCATAAAAACTTTTATGTAATAAATGACAGTGGGTAGGTACTTGTATTGCAACATAATTTATTGCCATTGATCAGTTAGTTATGGCTCCAATGACAATTACCTACATCTACATTCTGAATTTTGCTTGAGTTTCAGTTTCTTTATTCATAACGTTTTTTGTTACAGGTCAGTTCTTCAATATAATTTACAATGAAATTATATACATTCATACATAGACATACTTGACTCCACGTAGGTACTTAGTACCTAGACCTACTTACTTACATCTAGAATGTTTGCCGCTTAATAATTACTTATGTTCAATTCAAGGACAATCGTGTGGATGCTTGCAAGACCGCGAAGATAAGTTTGCTGATGATGGACGATAATGCGAGTAAAAATGCTATTTCGTCGCCATCATCTCGTTATCGTTGACGTGGCTGTGGATAAACGGCGTCTCCGATCACGTCTGTCCATTATATGGGACTCGTAAAGCCAAGATTTTAGTTATTTAGTGTAAATGCGGATGGCGGTGTCCTTGAAGATGATCTAGGATGTTCAATTGTGGTCACATCATATAAATGATTGGCCAGACTAGAGAAATGAATAGTCTAGTGTCAGGTTACTACATACAATACAGTACATTGCAGTTTCTCATTCTCCGTTTTATTATTTCGGTAGATTAAACAGCGCATAAAACATTTCTTAGTTACAAACTCTTTTTCTTTCTTAAATTCTTTATTGCACACAAAAATACAAACTTAAAAATATACAACGAAAATCTATGTACAAAGGCGAGCTTAACCCTAACAGAGTTTTCTTACAGCAAACCTAGGAGTATTATGAGAGTTTGTTTCTTCTTTGTTTGTCTTTCGTTGTTTTATTGCTATTTTGTTTTGTGTTTATTGTATGCATTTATAAATACAGAATGTCTGTCTGTATTGATAAGTCGCATTGCAGATCGTCTACAGTGTTTTTGTTAATTTGTATTGAGACATGTATACCTATCCATATCCATGCCTTTCTAAGGCGTAAATCAATACTGGTTTCCGAATACCTAACTAGTCAATCGCAAAAAGTTATCAGCTATAAAAGAGCACAATATTATAATAATTGAATTTACCAGCTATAGTAGCGTGACCATGAACTTGCCGGCGGCGTTTCCAATTAGCCACAAGACCAACATTTACTTTACACCAGCATCTCGAATAGTCGATCATTTTAAAATGGATTTTCATTCGCGCGCGCCGAACCGGGCGCTGGTAATTACGAACAGTTTGCATATCTTTGTTTCTTGTGTCTCTGTTTATAATATCTTAAAAGACTTCATTACCCTCTGGCTATACGACTTCGGTTAACTACCCCTTTCGCTTCTCGAGTCAACTCATTACTTTCATCATATTAATTTCAATGTCTGCATTAAGATCCCCTTATAGAATTTCTGTAGGTAGTACCGGTACAAACCTGGTTAATGACCCATGAATTCAAACACCCACAGAGATGTGGAGCTTGCGTTGCGTCCCAACGGTGATATTAAATCGGGAACTGACCTTACAAATCTCGCTTTGACCCTGAACTCTGCATCTGCGCAAATGCGCTAGCTGCTATGCTGGACTAGACCTTCGGCTTTTGTCGTGAATTTACACTTCTCATTGATTTATTGCAAACATGTTTCGTAAACTGAGACTCGAAGCTCCTTTTGAAGTTAGTTGAGTCTAATGTAAACAAACATCTTTTGTATGAGATTATCGCAAAGTCGTTAATGAGAAACTGGTAGCATCATTATTATTGTCCAACGTTACCAGGAAAATATGAAATTAGAATTAACGTCACCAAGATACTGGCTTTATCTATATCTGTCTGTGAGCAGGGCGTCCTCTCCTCGGTATAGGACTCAAATCTATTAGGTACGCTATTCAAATATTATAGAAGATACTGATGACTTCGTTAGATTCAAGGTCATGAGCATGAAACATGTTTCAAGTAGGTATATCAGAAGTCAAAAACTTCAAAGTGGCCAAGGTCAAACAGTAAACGTACGGTTAGCATAGCACTTCGTTTTCAATAGCATCATTACATGCAACTTGTCTGCTTTCACACCTGACTTATTTCAATGGAGGTCCGCCCGTTCTTGGAAAATCAATGCAATCCGATCCGATACAGAGACCTACCGAAATCGAGATATATTATATATTTAAATATATTTTCTATGATATCGACAATAGTATTAAATGAGATTCTAGTATTGGGCTTTTTGGCTGTTAAATCACAAGGAATGAAACCGGCGGCCCCCCGGTGAACCGGCCGACTCTCAAAAGGTTTAGTATGCTTAGTGAATTTATGTTCTTTTGATTTTATTGATGCCGACTTGTCATTGAGCTAGACGACTGATAAACATACTAATTGACACGCGTAAGTTTATATTAATCATGTAAGCTTCCGTTTATTAGACAAGTTAGGTAAGACTTAGTTCAAATTTGACTGCACACTTATCGGTTTCCTTCCTGATTCAAGCTCCCCTCGCCGGATATGCGACTAACGGTTAAACGTCGATACATCGAAGTCCACATTGGGACCACCATGGGTATCTGTTTTGCATTGTTTGCTAAAAGCCTGCATTCTAATAAATGTTTTAGTTCAATTCTGCTAGCTATAGACCAAAGACCTCTGTGGCGCGGTGGGCGAAGGTTGCCTGCGACGCAGGGGGTAGCGGGTTCGATTCCCGCCTCGGGACAAATGTGTGTACGATCTGCAGACATTTTTTTTCAGGGTCATTTTCTATATATATTAAAAAATATCTATCTGTGTATTGTATTATGTATATCAGTTATCTAGTACCCATAACACAAGCTCTGCTTAGCTTGGGGCTAGATAATGCTGTGTGAATTGTCCAGTGTTATGTTATTATTATTATAGTAGCAGAGATGTTAAAACATCTATGAATATTTCGTAGTATGTAGTTACCTTTTTGTACCCTATGGTTACTCTATTTTCTGTATTACCTAAACTAAAGCAATAAAATATTATGCTTCACCCAAATTCCATCTACCTAAGTACACTATATAGTTTTCCTAATGTGTATGAGTAAAACGAACTTGTGGTTGTTTTGTTCATAATAATTGAGTGCTAAACTAGAACAATAATAATTCTAGCTCCGTGTGTGGCATAGCAGCGCCATTATGTGATGTCAATACATTCAACTGGACGTGGGTCATCAATACAATCGCGGTCAAACCAAGTCAAAACATTGGAATGGAACATTAATATAAAGCAGTGACCTGACTCCGAGGCCACCACTGGTATTTCCTGCACCGCGCGATGTGGTAATATCTAGTGATCTCAGCTTTGTTAGGGTTGAGATTTGTTTGTTTTTATAAATCGTTAGTTGGTTGTCGGGGCCTGCCAGTTTGCGGGTGCTTGTATGAAGTATGAACAATCGCCGCCGTCACGGTACCTGCCGCGCGTTTCCCGCCAGATACGGGCGACCGGGGTGACCGGGCCGTTATCAAAATGGCGGCGGGCGGCGGCGGCGCGGCGAGCGCGGTCGTTGACGCGCGTCGTCGTGGCGCTCGCTATTGATCGCACCTACCCGTAAAGCGGCTGGAGGACTTGCTGCGCCATCTAGCGGTGTGGAAGGGACAATAGGTTATAGGCGTATGGGTACTAGATGGCGCTTTTTTATTCTAATTTAATCAGATAGATTAATAGAACTAATTTTGCTCTTCGATCTTTTATTTTTCAACCAGTGACCAAATGACGATAATAAAATACTTGACGTATTTTCGATCGGTTATGAAAACTTTAATAAACCGTCTTGAGAAAGCAGGGACCGATTTGGTTACCCGTTGAAGGGGTTTTCGATAGGGTTTTTTGAAGAAGTTGTTTTAAAACCCTTTCCGTATGGGTAACACTTTCAACGAATAACAGACTCTTGTGGGTAACCCTTTCAAAACCCTTTCGAATGGGTTATCTTTTAAAAGGGTTTTGGGTTTTAGATAGATTTGATAACACTTCGTATGGGGGTTACCCTTTCCATCATTGTAACACGGTTACCCTTTGTATCTTATAGTATAGTGTAAACTAATCTCTATTAGAATAGCGTAAGGTTGAAAATAACAAACGTTTTTGTGCAAAGACCACGCACACCTCAAGGCGGGTGTCGGTACGGTATCTTTGACCTTATAGCGGCTTATTGTTTGATGTGCCGAAAAGGTGGCAATTATTTTATTTAGATTTTGGTTATGCGATAGACAAGGTACATAATCATTGGTCCTGCGCCTGACCTCTTCCCGGTCGAGTCGGTCTGCCATCCTTTAATAAAGTGAGGGAATAGGCTCCACGGCGGCCAGGCTAAACGGAGACTAGCCAGGTGCGCAGGACATATAATAGTGCACAAGTGTGCGCGTGAGCACAGGAGCACTCTGCATCTGTGTCAATTTCGACAACAGCGGCCAGCCTAACGGAGACTAGCCAGGTGCACAGACAGGACACATAAAAGTGCACAAGTGTGTGCGTGAACACTGGTGCACTCTGCACCTGTGTCAATTTCGACCACAGTGGCCAGTCTCTACGGAGACTAGCCAGGAGCGCAGGGCATATAATAGTGCACAAGTGTATGCACGAACTCAGGACAGGTGCACTGTGATCCTATGTTAATTTCGACCACGGCAGCCAGGCTTAACGGAGACTAGCCAGGTGCGCAGGACATATAATAGTGCACAAGTGTGTGCACGAACACTGGTGCACTTTGCACCGATGTTAATTTCGACCACGGCCGCCAGGCTCAACGGAGACTAACCAGGTGCACAGGACATATAATAGTGCACAAGTGTGTGCACGAACACTGGTGCACCTGCACCTATGTTAATTTCGACCACGGCAGCCAGGCTCAACGGAGGGAGACTAACCCGGTGCGCAGGACATATAATAGTGCACACTGCACAAGTGTGTGCACGAACACTGGTGCACTCTGCATCTATGTTAATTTCTACCACGGCAGCCAGGCGTAACGGAGACTAACCAGGTGCGCAGGATATATAATAGTGCACAAGTGTGCGCGCGAACACTGGTGCACTCTGCATCTATGTTAATTTCGACCACGTCAGCCAGGCTCAACGGAGACTAACCAGGTGCGCAGGATATATAATAGTGCACAAGTGTGTGCACGAACACTGGTGCACTCTGCATCTATGTTAATTTCTACCACGGCAGCCAGGCTCAACGGAGACTAACCAGGTGCGCAGGATATATAATAGTGCACAAGTGTACGCGCGAACACTGGTGCACTCTGCATCTGGGTCAATTTCGACCACAGCGGCCAGTCTCTACGGTAGTAGAGACGTTCGTAATATAATAACCCGTAAGTACCTACCTACCTACCTACAAATCACACTCGCATAAGAATTTAGTCTACAAAATACGATTTACCTACCTACTTCGTTTGGCAGGTATTTATTTTACTTACCTACAGATTAGGTAATGAGCTAGTAGCTAAACAAGATAATTATTAATGAATCAAAATGTACTTTTAACATTTGATCATCTTCAAATTCACTTGTAGTTTTTGTAGGTAGGTACCTAGGTACATACTACATAATGTATGTATGTATGCCTATCCAAAAACGCACAGACGTTAGTCAGTGTTCAGATAATTCAATAAGTACCTACCTAGTAAATTCCTATGCAAAAAGGTGCGCCACTCCCAGTTTCAACCAGATTGAGTGATCGCGCAATCAAACGAATTATTCATTATTAAACATTTATTTATTTTAATCGTATTTTAAAAATGCCGAGTTCCGGTCCCTATCAACTGCAGTAGAAATTATTACCATGTCGTAACACTACAAACCCATACAATGAGGTAACCTCAAAACCCAATAAAAGGGTTACCCTTTCACATGTGTTTTATACGGGTTACTACGAACTAAGGGTAACCCAATCGAATGCGCAGACGAATGTAAGTGTTACCCATTGGAAGGGGTTAACCCAAACTCGGGGTTGTACGGTCCCTGTGAGAAAGAAAAATCTAACTAGGTAGGTACATAACATTGTTCCCTACCACTAAAATCCCATTACACAATTAGGATATTGTAGGTATGTGTGTATACTTCACATAACCTAAAGAAATTATACAGTTTATCCGCCGCTTATCCGCATCCGCCGATAAGGTTATCCATGCAAGACCTCAATGTTATCCCACTTTTGTTACAAACGAATAAAAAACAATGATACTAATAATAAAGGAAGCTGTCTCTCTTGTCCGCAGTGCAAAGACTTCGAGAAGGCCGGAGCCACGATAGCAGTGACGCCGTGCGATGTCGTGGAAGAGGCTGACATCACCTTCTCGTGCGTGGCTGATCCGCAGGCCGCGAAAGAGGTAAATAAGACCATAGATAAATTTAACACCTATGATACACATCCACCTTATTTCACCCTTCTTAATTCGCGATCCTAGCCTATGGAAAACCCTGCAGCTCTTCATAGTTCCAGCTTTTAGAGATGAACTAGGAGCCTTCGGGGGTCAACACTTATCACAATAAGTCGTGATCAAGTCACACACAACGACGCGTGGTCTTTGACCTCCACTCCCATAAGAAAAGCCAAAATCCAAGAAAATTGCCTTTTGGTTTAGTATTAATCTAGTATAATCTAGTATAAGGAGCCTACACATTGTGCTCATGCACATGTTGCTTTGGAGTGACTTTAAATTCACACTTTGTTAATTTATGTATACATATATATATATACCTATATAAAACAAAGAAACTCGTGTTAGTTACACCATTACACTCAAGAAAGACGGGAACGATTTTCATGGTTTTTGATTTGTTGAATTTCTCTTAGTCCGGAATAGGATAACAAGACAAGACAGTATTAAAAACATTGGAAAGTTGACGAAAAAATAAGTACCCGTGCGAAGCCGGGGCAGACCGCTAGTTTCATATACAGATATTTTGTGCAAAGTTATGAGGCCCTAAAATAAACTTAAGGTTACAGAGTCATTTGCCCAAATCTCAACCGGTCGTTCACCTGAGAAATAAAAAAAGGGCAACGTAAACACGACCGCTTACAAAAAGCATCAACGCATTTACGACCCTGTAAATGTATAACTCCTAAACAGTTTACGTTCATCAGCTCGTAAACAGGCTCTCTAAGATCCGTGAACGTTTTACGTCCCCTCCCAACTAGCAAGGAAATCCTATAATAAAATACAATAGGTAAAATTAGACTAAAAAAGCTCTTTTAATGGCTTTTGTTAAGACATCTTTGCTTATAATAGCACTGCGCAAGCATTTTTACTCTCTAGAGCAAATTCACTAATATAACAAACTTGTAGTTTAGTAGTACACTATTTTATAGGATAATTACAAGACATGTAATCTCATAAGTGTATTGACAAAGTTTAAATAGTCCTACGAAAATTATAGTCTTATAAAAGCATTGTGTAAGATTTTCAGAATTTATAATATACTTGTCTGAGATCATTACAAATATGCAGCAATTTAGTTTTATAATAGCATTGTGTAAGATTCCCAGATTTTAGCATATATTTAGCTGAGATCATTATAAGTATGAGGGCGATGTAGTCTTAATAAAGACGCTTAGAAGATTCTGTAAGAGTAAATAATCTTCTAAAGCGCTAGGCTAATACTATATAGGCTGTTTACCAGTTTTACAAATATTATTTATCACTGATTACAATGGATTTACAAGAATGGAAACGTTTCAAAAGAAGTGAAACGAAGAAGAAGAAGAACTGTAAATAAAAGACACGCAGAATCGGTAACGCAAAAGCTATCATCTGAAGCAAGTTATGAAAAAGCAGGAACCAGCAATTTATTGGAGGGTTCCGTACAATTCGAAAGTGATATACTATATAGTATTAACGACCAGCGTGCAGATGATTCATGTTTTACAAATAATAGTGATGACAGTGAATATGAATCAGATGTCGAAATACCTGATTATGAAAAAAATTTACAATTGCGAAAAGAAGTTAAAATGTGGGCCATTAAACATAATATACTCAAATGTGGAGTGTAAATTAGTTAAAATTGATTACAAGTCAGAATTATTTTTTGTACCCTTATTATATACGTTGTGAAATAAAACAGATCATTATCCTGGTGTTAATCTTTATTTTTTTGTATCAAACAATATCTTAAAATTAAGACACATCCCTTGCAGCTAGCATATAAAACAAAGTGGGTGCACGGCTAGGCCATTGTGAATTTGTAAGTACCTATAAGTTGGCGCAACTCATTTTTAGTCAAAAAACAGTCCACATCAACGAACGCGATCATTCTGTAAATGTGAAAATGATTTATTGGACAGCGTAATACTAATAATTAAAACCTTTCAGAGCCATTAGTGTGATTTTTATGGATACATGGCCGAGTCAGAAAATCTAACTCTTTCTTTTTTTTTAACACATATGATAAAGAAATCAAGTTATATAAAAAAAATTTAGCCGTTGCGTTGCAGGGTTTCAGACATCAATTGAGGAACTCTAATGTGATTCAACATGGTGGTGAGTTAATCTTAACTAAGAGTAAATCTAGCGTAGTTTTACCTATTACGGTCTTATAAATGTCTTGATACAGAGCATATTTTGAAACATGGCGAATGATAAAAAAACAATAATTATGTGCTTATAATATTTTTACACTAACTGGCTTAATATTCAATTTATGTAAGCGCGTTAAAAATTTAGCCCTAACACTGTACACTATTACAGTAAATATAGATTTGCCACACGTTAAATTGTATTCTCACTTAATTCTAGCTAAGCTTTTTTCATATAAATAAATATTAAATGAAACAATAACTAAAATTACTTACGTTTTAAACACTGCACACAAATCAGCAACAAAAAAGAATTGGCCTGCCCAGCCAGCTTGTAAAATGTGTTACAAATTATTGAAAGCAAAGTACGTTTATTAGCACATTATTAGCATAATTACACTTGAAACGAACTAGAAGTAGATAACAACAGGAGTACTTTTACCAGTAGTAATCTTCGTCAAGGCAACTAAAGGAGCTTTAGTGCTTCCAAATACTGGTGCAAGACAGTAATTAGACTTATTAGCATTCTGTTAGCTCATTGCGGGAGCATAACAAGAACTTGTGCTCCAATAAATGCGCCCAAATCCAGCGTTGTAGTATACTAGTAGAAATTTATTGGAGTATTGAAATGTAGTCTTGAAGACAGTTATTGGATCTATTTTGCTACTTGGGCTGGCACTGCCCTAAAGGTCACAGATAGATACCAGATACCGAAGACCTGGTCGGTCGCCCGACTGATCTGACCTTTGCCATATTTGGAAATAGGAGTGTTGGTAAGGAAGGAGTGGCGCTGATGCCTGACAGGTCGGAATTTCGATAACTCACCGTGTTAGCGAAAGGTCGATTATTTAGGTCAATTTCCGTGTAAACAAACAGTCTGTCTGGGCGAGCCTATTGTTACAAAATACAACACAAAACTCTTTATTGTACGCAACAAAATAAAGAAACATGGACATAAACATTACACATAAAAGTACAATGGGCGGCCTTATCGCTTAGAAGCGATTTCATGCAGGCAACCTTTAGATGGATATAAATTTGAGAATTTATGAAAGGCGGCGGTGTATACCTACCTGCAGTTCCATCGCTGTTCCATATAGATTGATTTTTAATTTTTATTTCTAATTATAACAAAAGAATTTCCTTGAACTCGAAGAAAGCATAACAATAGAATGTATTTCCATAACAAGGCCAGTTATTCAAATAAGCCGTTGTTGCGTCAGGCAGGCCCAGCGGCTCGCGGTAGGTGAGGCTCGTAGCGAAGCACGTCTTATTATGGATTATATTATCCAGCTTTACACGGTTTGTGAATCCTTGTTACTTTTTGTCAACGGTTAACAAAATCGAACAATTATCGGAGGAAAATAAATGACGACACCGGTAATATCGTAGCAGATCGTAGAAGAATTAATATAACTTTAGTTTTGATAGCTTTCTTGTAATCATTTCATATGTGTCGAGTCGACCGTTTCAGTTTTTGCTAAGTTATCATTATCACGCAAAATGTATTTGTAAAAAAAAAAAACTTGGTTTCGAGACCTGAGTTAGAGGGTGGATTTCTATCTGTATCCCTGACTCGGAACCTGTATATCCACTCATCTTAGCTACGGGAATGGACACCTACGTGAAATTTGCTCGAAATTTAGTCATAACATCATAACCTGCTGAATACGATCTTCCAAGAAAACTTCGTAATCCTAAAAATAGTCACAAAGAATTTAAAAAAGTTGTTGATACTAAAATAATCGTGATTATCCTTCATCATCTTCATCGACGTAGCTTTCGATATATATATTCAACAAAATTAAGGACACTTCATAAAATTGTGAATTTTCAATAGTGTAATAAGTTTCAATACTAGCTGAATATTAATGCCTAAAACCTTTCGGTGAGCCCTAACGTGTGTCAGAAACTGAAAGCTGTCGGCTTTCTTATTCACACACAGCGCAATGTTTACAGAGAAACAATATCAGACACTACCGTATGAATATACTGTAGGTACACTGGACCGTTGAAATTACTTCAAAATGTTCGCCAGTCACTCTTCCTGTGTGTTTCTCTCCTGTGAACTTACAAAGTAACATTGAATTATCTGTGTCCACGGGCTGAGTTGGAGGGGTCGATTCTTGCGGCTCGTGGCACGGAGCAGGAGTCGGCTAAGACGATGTCATCATCATTGTTTCACAACAAAACCGGATGATAAGAATAATAACTTGGATTTATGTTTGTTTCCAGATGGTATTCGGTAACTGCGGGGTCCTGCACTGTCCGTCCCTAGAGTCGAAGGGCTACGTGGAGATGACGTCCATCGACGCAGACACCTCGCATGACATCGTGGAAGCCATCAGTGGGAAGGGAGGCCGCTATCTGGAGGCCCAGGTACGTAAGTCCACTTTGAGAATACCTATAAACTTAAAAAAGAAAAAGAATGTGTATACCATAAAACTACTACACAACGCCGTAATCTAAAATACTAATTCAATAGTAATTAAAACATGGTGCATTTAGGTACATTTTAACAATAATAAGAATTAAGACTAATAATAACAATCGTTTCTTTCAGGCAACACAAGACAAGTACTTACAAAGTAACTTAACTAGGGCCCATGTGATAATTACCTTAGAGACTAACATGCATACATAATAATAAAAACAAAGACACGTGTCACTGGCACTAGGTCGATGACGTGCGCGCGGTGTCGCGTGTCAGCCTTCCACAGAACTTCCTGAACACGACACCCTTCGCCCAAAACCGCTATCCATAAAAGTTGAGAGACGATCCGTCTGCACTCTCACCATTTAAATGACGCGAAGTTTACATTACGGCGTTTATATACGACGACCGATGTGGCGCGGTGGGCGAAGGTCTGCCTGCGACGCAGAAGGTTGCGGGTTCGATCCCGCCTCGAGACAAATGTGTGTACGATCTGCAGACATTTGTTCTGGGTGTTTTGGTCGTTTTCTGTATATAATAAAAAATATCTATCGTATTGTATTATATTATGTATATCAGTAATCTAGTACAATACAGTTTTAGTCATAACATAACACAAGCTCTGCTTAGCTTGGGGCTGGTTAATGCTGTGTGAATTGTCCAGCAGTATTTATTTATTTTATGTATTTATTTATTTATATAATGCTTCCAGCACAGTTTAGGGCAACTATGGCTCCGGTCAGCATTGTGTTGGATACACTGGCGAATTTGACTTGTCTACCCAGCGCAGGTTTTCAATATAGATAGAATATAGACGTTTGGAACAGAACTGAAGCCCACCATTGATACCGGGATCGTATGCATGGAAGGTGCTTTTACTCTAATAATATTGTGAATGCGAAATATCCGTAATTTCAAGATGTGTGTTGTTACAAGACAACGCACGCCAAAACGGCACCTCGGTCTATGTGTAGTTCCGGCGTGACGCTTGCATTGCCCCATGATTCACATAGGTACCTAATTTCAGTAATGGTTATTCGTTGAGATTCATTACATAAATTGCTCAAATTAACAATATAATGGCGTTTAACTCCACCGCCCATATCAAAGCGAAGCGGCCTGTGTGCCAGCTGCCGCCTTTGTCGAGCATAGCAACTGGTCCATGATCTGTGGCACGTAGTTCTAACATGCTCACCACTAGATGTCGCTGCTAAAAGTGGACGAAGGCTAGATCGCGCTGACGAGAACGCACGGCTTTTGGTGACTCGATTGCAAGAACCATTGCTTCGTTACTCTGGTTTCCCTTCATCACGTATAAATCTTTCGCCTTTTACTAAAGATTTCCGTGGAGGGGAACACTCAAATGAGTCTATTAACTGTTTTTGAATGCTTCGACATCGGTCAAAGCTTTACTCGTATCGTACGACTACTGTCCGCTGGGAAACGGAGGATATGATCTAATAATAAGTTAATGTCGACCTCTGTGGCGCGGTGGGCGAAGGTCCGCCTGTGACGCAGAAGGTTGCGGGTTCGATTCCCGCCTTAGGACAAATATTAGGACCATCTGCAGGTATTTGTTCCGGGTGTTCTGGTCGTTTTCTATGTTTAAAAAAATATTTATTTAAGTAATTGTATTGTATAATGTAAATATGTCGGTTATCTAGTACCCATAACACATCATCATCATCATCAGCCTATACCAGTCCACTGCTGGACATAGGCCTCCCCTAATGAGCGCCATAGCGCCCTGTCTTCAGCTTGCCGCATCCAGCATCTGCCAGCAGTCTCTCGCAAATCGTCATCCCACCTGGTCGGAGGGCGTCCTACACTACGTTTTCCGAGTCGCGGTCTCCACTCAAGAACACGTTTACCCCAGCGGTTGTCGGTTCTTCTTGAAATATGGCCAGCCCACTGCCACTTCAGCTTGCTAATCCTATGAGCTATGTCGATAACCTTGGTTCTCTGTCGGATGTATTCGTTGCGAATCCTATCCTTCAGAGAAACTCCGAGCATAGGTCTCTCAATAGCTCGCTGGGCGACTTTAAACTGGTGGACCAGCCCTACCACAACACATCATCATCAGCCTATATTAGTCCACTGCTGGACATAGGCCTCCCTTAATGAGCGCCATAGCACCCTGTCTTCAGCTTAATATTTATGTATTCTTAAGTAAATATTATCTTTGATATGTATATTCAAGAGTAACGTCCTCCGCCAGGAGTAATAGTAATCTGTGGTTGTGGTTACGTCGTCGTCGTGGCTTGTCTGAAAATGTATATGGAATAGAATATAAGGTCTAGAAGGGTAAAAAGTAAATTTACATAAGTGTGTTTTTAGGTTGACTAATTTGCTGCAGATTAACTAGAAAGAATCTTAATTAACACGATCACTGCTAGCGTCGGTGGTGCGACCCGCAGGGGCGCGCCGTCGCGCGAGTGATCCGCATATCGCACTCTGTGTTTTCAGACATGAAAGTGTTGATAAAAATTAAATTAATTATATTAGCATGAAAATCATTTATTGCATGAAATTTATTTTATTGTATAGTTATCTAAGTATTTTAAATTCTATTTGATTGGTCTTATTTGGTCTATTGGATTTGTGCGCGATGTTTTTAGGCTTGTGTATAATCAAATCCTAAATAATAAAACTCAAGCTATAAAAATCATAAAACTCAAGCTGAAGAAAACGCTTAAAATCTTGACTTGTTTTGTATATTTCCTATCCACAGATTCAAGGGTCAAAAACCCAAGCGGAGGAAGGCACGCTGATTATCCTGGCGGCCGGAGACAGGACCCTGTTCGACGACTGCCAGACTTGCTTCAAGGCCATGAGCAAGAACTCCTTTTACCTTGGTAGTAGTAGACTACTCCGGTTGGTGACGCGAAGAAACTTGGACCTTGATGCCTGTGCTGTTTTGAGGGGCTTGATGCGGTGCTAGGTTTTACTCGCATTTGTGCTTTACAGTTCTTACAAGAAAACTTGGTGGAAATCAGAAATAGTTATATTGCTTTAGGCTTACAACATAAGCTCTACTGGTGGATAGAGACTTGCGTTACGGGGCGCAATGCAACGTGCAACACAACGAGCGTTCGTGCACGCAGGAAAGAAGGCGTCAGTACAGTACCCGGCCTGACCTTGAAAATAATTTAGTTTCAAATTTGACATGTCTAACAAGTCAAATTTTAACTAAATTATTTTCAAGGTCGGTGGTCTCTGTAAACTCTATCTGCTCACCCAAAGATGCATAATTTCAGACCAGTGTCTGGGCTTGTCATGTAAGATCCCTAGATAGGTAAGATGAGACTGAAAAGCTCTCAAAAAGAGGCAGTTAATGTTTCATCTGATGCTCAATGAAGCGTCAGCGTTACTTCTCAGTCTTACAAGAAATGTTGCAGTGCACGTGAATGAGAGGCAGTCACTGCTCTGCTTACATTCCTTGTAAAAAAACCATGAACTGTTTCCGTCAAAGATCTACAAAGAAAATAGTAAAGTTATAATACATAATATTGTTAACCAGTACATAATACATAGAAAAACAAAACAAGGTGAAACAAGTTAAAATGACGGTGCATAGAATTTTAATAAAATATTTCTATGAAATGATCTGTAACTTAACTTGTTTAAGTTTATTTCATTTAGTTTATTTATTGCATTTCATTATGATAAATTTGTCACAGTATAATTGACTATAATAGTAGATAATACACACAATATGTACCCATTTAGGGAGTTACAATGTGAGACAGCCAGATTGGTTTCGTAATAGTTACAGTCAGAGAAATAACATTTTGTACTTTTTGATGAGGGAAACTTGTTAATTAAGCAGGAGAGAATTGAGGCTGATCGATCGTTATTTATGGACGTCATCACCGCATCTGTAAAGTTCTTCAGAACAGCACAATCACTGTTTTATTTAGAAAAGTTTCATTATTTTGTTTTATTTTCTGATTTCGTCAGCCACCGCACGCTTTGTTGTAGTGAATTGTGTCAACGTCCAAATCCGAGCGTTTTAGGTTAAGTTTTTTTTTCTTTGCCACTGGTTTTTGTGTTCTTTTTACCTTGTTTGTGTGTATTTACCGCATGCAACGCATTGTTACGTATATATTTTACTACAGGCGTGGGGCAGTCCTAGAGACAGATAATGCCTCCAACAACAGGGGCCATTTTTACAATCATATTTTGAGATTTTTATGTCCGACCAGCCACAAGGACTTACAAGGAAACTTTTATTGGACTAATTTGACTTCTCTTGTTGGTGGAAAGGCCTTTATCCTGAGATTTAAATTTGCAGTTTTCCTACCTACAGTTGAGAATATTATACTTACATATAATCTAAGGCTAAATGGCAATGCTGATGCGCTGTGCAAGATACTCGCCAGCTCTCTGGTCACGCGTCGCATAGACCAGACGCTCAGATAATTTTTTGAAAACCCGGAGTGCCTCGGTACCCCACGGACCTAGGGTCTCGACTCCAAGGGGAGCAAATGCGTATTTATTTATTCCAAATCATTTAATTTCAAAGGCTGTCGAGCCCTCCATATGCTTATACGAGTATAAAAAAACATATTTTATGTTGCCATACAGCGGGGCAATGCAGCCAGTGTCTCTTGGGCACGCTTCTGACTGGTATTTATCTGGATTAGATGAGCCTGTAGATTACTTGCAACAGTCTGCAGTTAGCTCAACTTTTTCAATGTAAATACTAGTTTTATTTTAATTCTATTATTTGATTGTTTGTCAATAAAGTTTGTAGTAGTGTTAAAAAAAGGCTAAATTAGTTAAGAAGGTTTGTAAGACCGCACTGATTGTATCGAGCCTGAAGACTCCGATATCCATTGAAAGAGCTCAGTATTAATCACCGTCCGGTCTCCTTCCAGGCGACATCGGCAACGCGTCGAAGATGAACTGCGTGCTACAAGTGGTGGGCGGCGTGTCGCTGGCCGCGCTGGCCGAGGGACTCGCGCTGGCAGACCGTGCTGGCCTCTCGCAGGCGGACCTACTCGACGTGCTGGCGCTCACGCCGCTGGCATCGCCGCATCTCATACTGAAGGGACGAGGTACTATATAAATCAATAATTCCTTAGGCTCTAAAAGGAATGTCGAGTACGTGCACCTTTTGCGTGCTAAAAAGCTGCACACAGCGCGGCCCTGCCACAGCAAATAAAAAATCAGTGCGGCTTACTTCGCTTCCCACGCTGGGTAAGGTGTGGGGTCGCCTCGCTCGCCACAATCAGATAATCATCAGCTCGTCAAACGGCGGTCTGAATCGGTCTATGTTAAGTTAAGTTCAAGATCAAACTCTGCCTATTCCACAGACTGCACTATAAAGATGCGCTTCCAGTTACTGCTGACGAGGAGCTGACTCGAATGACGTGATGCTTCAACCTATGCGCTCAGAGTCAGGGAGAATAGCAATCACCCGAGCAATGCTAATCCTGACAAGCATCTAACCTCCTTCTCTATCTTTCTAGCGATGGTAGAATCGTCGTACTCCTCGCACCAGCCTCTCAGCCACATGCAGAAGGACCTCAAGCTGGCGCTAGGGCTGGGTGACGCGCTGGAGCAGTCGCTCCCGCTCACAGCCACCACCAACGAGATCTTCAAGCACGCCAAGCGGCTGGGGTACGCCAACCACGACGTCGCTGCTGTCTACATACGCGCCAGGTTCTAAATACATACGACACATATACATCACTTAAATATCTTTGGGCGATCACTTGGTGATACCATAAACAATTTACCCCATCACTTATAAAAATTCATAAAATAGTGAAGTGTTTTCTCCCATGACTTCAAAAAACATAGAAGGTAAAAGGTTTGGTTTTGGTGTTACTGACCACGAGCTTAACTAGCTAGCGTTTTGCTCAGTTTAATGAAGGATACAGTTAATGACGAAGAAATAAAACGACGCTGTTACCTTTATACATGACAAAAATGTAATAACGTAACTAGACTCAACTAAACTCCGTTTTTTTTTGCCAAGAGCATAACAATAGCTAAAACCTTAATTTTTACCTTTTCAAATAACTGAATTTTAAAAGTAAATGATAGGAATATAATAAATAAACAACAAAAGAACATTTCCATTAATTGTAAATCGTACCAAAGATCTTTACTTTATGTATATAAAACGGAGTGTGTATTTAGGATCTAGGCATTTGGGATATGACTCTTGGAGGGTGCATGTTGACAGTTGAGAGATGCAAAGGACCATTAAACCCTGGACATTATTTAAAATCATTCTTAACGAAATAAACTTTATGTACACTTTTGTAGATTTGCCTTACGTTAGGTGACAAGAAGCGACGCAGTACCGTCGTTTCTTATCACCTTCGTAAAGACCGGTACCCGCAAAAGCAGGCAGTGATGTGTTAATACAATTGGTAGAATCCTGTTATACCATTCTACGAATTGTGTTATGCATCTCAGGTCCGCTTTGGCAGGTACCGGATCTGAGGCAGAATCACAGAAGGCTATGTGCGGTGTGGCAGAGATCAATTGATCTTACAGAATACAGAAGATGTATGACAAATTTTATAAAACAAATATATTAGTTGATTGCCTGATTTCAAATTATTTTTGTAAAAAAATATCACTTCGATTTTAGTAATCTATATTGTTGACGTGGATTCATTTCCGAATCAAGAGCTAAGGTTTTAGTAAATTGATTTTTAAAAATGTTAAAGCTATCCTTGCGATATTCACAAAAAAATTGTTAATAAATATTTTTAACAAAAATATAGATAATTTGAATCAGGATTCGAATACTATTGTATAGTATTCGTAATTTCTACCGAAAAATAATCATCTCTCGACTTTAGTATAAGTGAACAAATGAAATGGAACTATGAGCATTTTAATATAATTTTAGGTTAATTATGAGTGTAGCACTATTTTTAAATCGGTTAAGGCGCACTAAATTTCAAGTTGAGTTGTTATGTTTGAATGTAAGTGTTTGTTGCATTTCGGAGGAAGCTATAAAGGTTCTTACTAGATTCAGCTTTAAAATTAAAATTTAATACTAATTTAGCGCATATTTTGTGAAAAGATCACTTCATTTCTTTCATTCTTTGTGAATTTATAGAATATTTTATACAAACATTTGCAATAAAGAAGTACACAATCATAAAATCTTAATAAAGTAGTAACTTAGTTGTAACTAAATAAATAATCTTATTGCAACAACGAACAAGTAGGTACCTTCCGTGTAGACATTACAATAATAACTGTAAAATAAAGTATAAAATGGTGAGTAGCAGGATTTTCAGTAACCTTACAGTGGTTGGTTGTTAGTTGGTGTTCTTCCAACACAAAAAAGGTTCGTAGTTAACCCGTTTACATCCGTAATGAACCTTACAGTGTTCAATGCACCAACGGACCTGTCGAGCAAGCAACCCCTTTGGAAGAAACAAAACACTATCGATAAATATAATGAGGCCAAAGGACTTGACACAATCGACCTCGACATGTCCGTTGCTGGAAAAAACACTATTTTAAGACAAGAGTAATTAAATAAGAATAGATTTACATTACTTGTAACAAATGTAAAGGTAGAAAATACCTAGATAATGTAAATTCAAAGGAATATCAACATGTAAATGACTGACATGATCATCATAAGTAAATAAATAATTATTGTAAATTATAAATGTTGAGTTTTATTACGAATACCCACGTCTTAAAAACTATCGTAGTTTGATGAATTCTTTGTGAGTGGGTTAACTACGATCCAGAGAATTCTATGGCCCTTATTAAGGAAGGTTGCTCAGTCATGGATCTATATTAGAGTGACGTTTGTGCTAGGTATAGAAAAGTGTTAATCATATCTGGGCCTTAGATTTTTCTCTAAGTGTGAGTAATCAAATCAATATAAACTCAAAACTCGGTGCTTATTTGTTAAGACCTTCTCGGAATCAAAAAAGTATTACACGATTTTTTGAGTTTGTTCAAATCTCGTTACTTAAAATCATCGTTACTTGAGATTATTTATCGCGTACCTTTTGCTCAACCGCGTTACAGCGATTGTGGTCACACCACGATCGCGTTGGGGAAAAGAAAGCAAAGGGTACGCGATAAATACCCGATAAATAATCTTAAATATGATATCAAATCGCGAAAGTTTAAAAAGTTTTATCGTTACTTGAATCGCACTCACTCCGAAGATGTCCCTAAGGCTTGAAACGTTGTTGGTGCCTTTGAACACAACCAAGGTGTGAGTGAACTCAACCTCTTTGTGCTCGCATTCATAACAAATTACCCTAAAGATAATTTACATGTGAACAAAATACGCGTTAATTCTTAGAATTAGTGTAGGCACAAATACTTAGCAAACTACGTGAAGTCTTCTCGTTCATAGAGTTGAGAGACGTGACGGTCACGGTACCTGCTGGTTCACCAGTTTAGTTATAGGCGTTATTTTGAACAATGTTAAAATGTTTGTGTTAAATTCGCGGACTATAATTGCCGTTTATAGAAATAATGGAATGTGCTTATTGAAGTTCAAGGAGATGAGTTCATCTCGACGCGAGTGAGACTAGGAGTCGGGCAATACAGAGGCGAGCTGACCACCAACGCAACGTGGCTACAGAAGTCGCTCAGCGAGCTACAGAAGCAGTTTCTCTGAAAAATGGGATTCGAAGGGAACTATCCAACAACGAACCAAGCTATCGACATAGCTCAAATGCTGAAGTGGGTAAACGTGTCCGACCACGACTCGGCAAACGTTATGTAAACTAAGACTATTAAAACAAAGACATTTATCTCTTTGTTTATTATACCTACCTTTATTTTTTTTACATATATTATATATATAAACAAAGATATTTATCTCTTAATAATAAATAATAATAATAAATAATGCTGGACAATTCACACAGCATTATCTAGTAACTATAGATAAACCGTGCGTTTTACTTTACATTACCGCACTAGTGCATAATGAGATACATTACAGTACCTATTGAAATTGGTGCAATAAGGAGACCCTTTACAAGCAAATGTGTTATAAAGATTATTTATAATACCTATGGGAACCAAGGGAACATTCTAACAAGGTAAAGGTTTCTTGTTCGCTTCTTTACTTTACCTTAAAAAGATTGAAGTGGACAAAAAATCAAAGTGATCACTTTATTTCCTAGTTTTACTTATGTAATCTGAGTTTTTGTGACGTGTCCAAGAGTCCTGTAAGGTCTAAAGGAAATAAAGCACTTTGAATTTTTGAACTGTTTAATGGGATAAAAAGTAAGTCTATGTTTGATTCCAGACGTAGAGGTACATTTAGGCAAAATTTAGAAAGAAAAGAATGAAAGAAAAATATTTATTAGACACGATACACAAATCAAACTTTAGTAGGTATGTACTTACCTACCTACATAAATATTTATTTTGTATCATCGATATAATAATTCAAGTAAATCATTAGGATAAATATGTAAATACACGTGTCAACAAGCAAAATAATACAATACAACCAACTGACAATTAAATACAAATGTCAATGTGCTAAATAATTCAATAAATTTACGAGTACAAATAACCGGTCATAATAATGCCATATTTAGTCATAATTTCACCTGTAGTATAAAAATATTAATAATTATTGTTGTTGCACAAATGGAATAATATAATCCCTTACTACCAAAGAGAATAAAACCAGTACATTATTCTTACTACATGCACCAGGTTCTGCCAGAACACCAGCGTTGCTCAACTTTCTGTGGAGCAAACATTAAGCTGAGGCAGGACCTGCCTCTTTTAAAACAACTATAATTATGTATATACATATAGGTACTTATTCTATAAGTGTGTCTTGATTTTAATTGTTGTTATAAATAAATGTATTTCTTCTTCTACAAATTGACTCTGTGGACAGTGAAATAGGTACATCAATGGACCTGCTACCAGAATGGTGCGCGTCAGTGGTGCCTTGTTGAGTAGGCTAGTCCTTCTGCGTGGTATTTCGAACCAAGCAGGGCGCCTGCGCCGCCCGACGTACTCGTCCGGTACGAACTGCTTCATCATCTCTAAGATGGTCGGGTCAGATATCATCCCTCGGAACACCCTAATCACATATAACGCAAGCGCCATATCACGCCTAATTTCTAACTTGTTGTATCCAACCATACTCAAAACGAATAAGGTTTGACATCAAGGGATAGAAAGGGTAGACGCATGGCGTCTACCTAGGCGTGATATGGCGCTTGCGTTATATGTGATTAGGGTGTTCCGAGGGATGATATCTGACCCGACCATCTTAGAGATGATGAAGCAGTTCGTACCGGACGAGTACGTCGGGCGGCGCATCTTTTCCAAATTAAGTATCGACTGTCTCTAGGTAATGATGCCGCTGATGAACTGGCACGGAGGGGATCGGAAACAGTCACAGAAGGTCCATCGGATCGCCTTTCCTATTCCTGCCATTCTCACTACTCCAGACATGAACTAGGCTCAGAACTAGAGAAACGCAAACCGAACGATGGACGCGCCTGCTAGATTGCAAATAAGCTTGAGCGGTACTTCCATCAACATCACCGAAGTTATCAAAACGCCTATACTGAACCTAAACAGATTGGACGTGCGTATCCTGGTGGGAACACTAACAGGACACTGCGCACTAAACAAACACCTGTTCACCATCGGAGCGACGGACAGTCCTCTCTGTAGAGGGTGCCTCAGCGACGACGAATCAGCTGCCCACGTAATTCTGGAATGCGAGGGAATAACAGCACAACGAACAGAAATCCTCAACTTGCCGAGGTCACTCCGCGAAGCCTGTGAAGACCCCTGGAAGATTCTGCGCTTCTGGACGGAGTTAGGCTGGCTATGCTAGCACAAATAACGCATAATGGACCATAAGGAGTCCAAATGCGGACAAGGGAGTACTCTTACCTTACCTTAAGTATCAAGTGAACTTATTCTGTAAGCGTTCCATCGACTATATTTAGCTTCATGAGGAGCCCATACAGCAGCTGCATTTTCCATTTGGCCTAATAATAAAATATAAAATATATTAGTTAGTGAGTACTAGTTAACAAGTAAACAGAGTAAAAAAACACAGATGAATAATATATAAATACTTACTAACAGAAGTTATGCTAATTTCAGCCTGACCCGTTCAGAAGTTGTTGCCGTGTGGTGTCGGCCTAGAACCTTACCACCCCAACTCTTCCCAATTGTGTCGTAGGAGACGACTAATGGACATGCAGAGCAACCCAACTCACGAACTGCGATCTCTAACCCGCATATCCAGCGTGGAGATTATGGGCATTACCCCCAAATGATGCAAGGAGATGGCGCTCATTAGGGGAGGCCTGTGTACAGCTGTGGACAAATATAGGCTGACCATGATGTGTGATTTATATCTATCTGTCTTTGGCATGATGTAAGTACATACTCGTAGTAGGTACATACTACATAGTAACCTAGAATTAAGGTGGCTAGGTGACACCACAGTGCAGCGGTCGACCTCGTGTAGGTACGTGTATCCAAGTTTACGACAGCTCTATAAATACAAGCACATGATTTATAGGAGCCAGTCACGCCATCCGCGGTTACAAAAATTGTATAAAAGTTGGAAAGTAGGGGTTGACAACATTTTTGTCTTCAAAAGGGAAGTAGGATGTGTCGTTATTATTCTCAACCTATATAGGGACGTAGGTTCTACAAATCTATATCACCACCACTGATCGAAGCTTTGTCTCCAACCAAGCATTCGATGTGTAACGTTTGTAGGCAATCCGCCCATACTTTAACTTAAACTAAAATTTACTCCGTGAATTTTATACGCAAGTTAGATTCATGATTCAATTGGTGATCTCCTTTAATAAATACCTAGGGCTAGCATTTTTTTCTGAAACTCGAGCAAAGCAGCGTTTTCGTTTTCTGGTTGTGGTTTGTATACAAACATTACACCTGAAGTCCAGGTGGAGTATAGCTAGAGTTTGTCCAATTTAATAAGGTCTCATTGATGGCAGAAGTCAGAAGTAATTCAGGGGTAAGGTACTGTGCCAATCTTGGGTGCTCTGCATATTGAACTGTCCCGCACTGTTTCGACGGTTTTTTTATTGCCACTAAGCTTTTTACAACTGCATTAAAACATGAAAAAAGTGTACATTGTTTTTATAAATAAAATCATTAAATTAATAAGGCACTTCTGGATTAAAAAAGCTCGTAAACCCGTTAATATTTCAACTGTTGAAATGTTTACAACTTATTTTATTGCGTAAAATGTTGACGACCCCGTAAAAATATATCGCATCGCATGACAGGATAACCGCTCGAGGTACCCAACTCCAAGCTTATTACCGAAGAACTTACAAAGAAAAATTACTGGCTTTCAGTCGATTAGGGTCGCTGGGCCAATAAATACGGAAAGAAAATTAGCTTAGAACCATTTTAGCTCTAAAGAAATCGCAAATTAAAATTAAAACTTTTCAAATAACTTTTCCGTCAACCAAACAGGATTTATACTTGACGCTTCGCCTAAAATCTATACAATTGTATTCTCTTTGGAAGTTTGTGATTAGTGGTCTCTATTTGTACGTTATTTTTATTTTTTAAGCTTTTTAGTATGATATATAAAACGTAGCGTTTAAATTCTCTGTACAAAACAATAAATTTGTGTATTTACAATGTCGTACCTAACGGAATATTTCGATGAATTCCGGGAACATCCAATCAGGAAGACCGTTATGTAAGGGAGTTTTGTTTTCTTTTTGATGTTAGTTGTCAGGGACGAGGGTTTCACATTTGATTCGGTAGGACTCCGTCCGTGAAATTTCCCTCGTCCCTGTTAGTTGTAATAAGAACCCATCAGGGATTATTGTGGTTCAGGAGTGAGATGGGTCTGTAATTTTTAAGAATGGTTTTATCTGCCTTTTAAGAGCACCACTAAACTCCACGCCTTTGGAGTTCTCTCACTGTGGTGAAAGGCGTTGAAAAGAGTCTGTAAATCCTGTATAACAGGGGTAGACATGCGCGCCGACCTCAAATTTGCCGGCGGCGGCGCGCCGACCTCCGAGGTCGGCGCGGCGGCGCCGCGCCGGCGTGGCTGGATTTTTTCCTATCTCATATCTAAGTACCGTAAAACAGGGTGAATAGAGACTCCAGGGTGAACAGAAACGAACGAAATACTGGAGCAAGACATCACCTGGCTAGTAGCAGTGAAAGTATCCTTAGTCCGTGACTTTTCACCTGTATAAATCGATCAGACCTGTGCAAAAGGATGTTTTGCTCTAGTATTTCATCCATTCTGTCATTCAGACCTGGGTTTAATAGTACATTATGATACAAGTGCGGTAAGTTGAAAATTACAGCCGGCTCATCATAAGAAAGCAGAGGCTGTAATTATCAAAGCGCACGTGTGTCATACGAAGTTTTATAACATATTTGCGAGGAAATAAATAAAACTCGGACTTTCGAATAAATTTTGATACTTTTGTAAGTATCTATAGATTTTTCGGCCAAGAGGCTTGGTGTAGCCTTTTTCGCTGCCTCTGAGAGTTCTGGCGCAAAAACAGCCAGTATTATTAATAAAGTAAATTAATATTTTTGAGTTTTGTTACAGATAAATGGTTGTAATTTATGGTCAATAAATTAATTAAATTAAAGAATTAAATGTTTATTTATTATATTTCTAAAGTTAATTTTATTCTTAAAATGTTGAGCACTTTTCTGACATAAAAACTCTTAGCTTAGAGATTTAAAAAAGTACCGTTCGTTTTAGACGGAGCATCTTGATAAACCATGCGTTTTACATGAGACCCTTTACGAGCAAATGTGTTATAAATAAAACATTACTGTAAACACTGAAATAAAAGTTAATTGCAGAAAACAGATCACTAATATTAGACATTTTCTTTGCATAAATTATAATAAGTATATGCAGTTATCGTGAATAAAAACAATTTTATGTTGGGTTGGGTTCAAGCGTGGACTCTTCGCATTGAGGACCAGTCCTGCTACCGAAAAAATCCGCTCGCTTAGTGTGCTAGTAGCAGAAGTAGCCAGCACAACCCAAGCAAGGAGGCTAGCATTGGAAATCCTGCTTTTTGTCCCTACAGACTCTGTATCCACCCTAAGACGACCCCCTGATTTGTAGTAATTACATACAAGGCAGGTCATCTTACGGTGAACGTAGTAGTCGGCGCGCCGACTCGAATACACGGCGGCGGCGGCGCGGGAAAACGGCGGCGCGGCGCGGCGGCGCCGGCGCGGCGCGCATGTCTAAACAGGGGGAACCCATGTCCAGCTTTTAAAAGCTCTGATGTTATTCCGTCTTCACTGGGGCCTTTTCAATTTCTAAGCTGCCTCAGAGCTAACACGATCTCGTCTTGACTGATGTCTGGCAGTTCGTCGGTGTAGTGGCGTGTCAGGGTGGCTCTAGAATCATGGTGATCCCGTTGGGCATGAGGGGCATATGTGCAGCGTCTAAACGCCCATAGAAATCGTCTATCTCGGCAGAGACCTCCGGCTTCGACACTATGGTCCTTCCGTCGTGCGTTTTAAGCTTCGTCAGGTGGCTCCTGGCAAGCTGCTAAGTGAATACTTTGGACCCTCGAGATTGTGGTCATACGATGGCTTAGTGATTATAAAAAAAAACAAATGTTTGTTCCGAGATCCTGCGAACATTTGTTCCGAGGCGGCAATCAAATTCACAACCTCATTCGTCGCGAGCGGACTTGTAATCGCTGCGCCACAGAGGTTGTTTGCCTCATGTTCCCGATTCTAGGTCAATGCTAGAACCTACATATTATCTAGGTAAATCTAAATCTCTTTTTCTACCATGGTCTCTACAGGGTCCGCCCAGAGTCGAGATGGGCGAAACTCGACGGAAAATGGCTGGACCCAAAGAAAGGAACTTCCCAAGTAAGTAAACCAAAAAAGTTAACATATTTTACTCAGAAATCCCTAATACTAACTACCTAAATCCAAAAACCATTGATTTTTTTAAGCTAACTTTAAAATACTGACGTCTAACTGAATATGTTGCAGAAAGAAATGACAGATGAGGAGATCCAAGAGTTTATAGCGAAAACAATGAAGGCCCTAAGAGGCCAGTCGACCTACTTCAACCAGCACTGTGCATATCTTGACCAAGGTACACCTGGATTTATTAGGGAAATAATTACTAATTAACACACCTAGATTTCATCTGAAACCTTAAGCTAGGCTGCAACTGGTGTGCTGGACATGGCTCAGTCCTAGTGAGCGTTCCAGCGCCCCAGGCCCCAGCCCCAGCTCACCGCAGCCAGCATCTGCCTCTAGCAAGTGCAGATCATCATTCATTTGGTAAAATCCCTCCCACAATAATTTCTGCTCCCGTGAATGTTAATTATGCTAGACACCGCGCCTTATTACTTGCTTAGATACATTTACATATATAAATACAAAAGTGACTTAGAAAACACAATAAGATTAAGTACCCAAGTTTTCTATGCTTCTAAAATGCCATAATATTCTACCGCAGTGGCAAACTGCATAAATATAGCTCCTGCCATGATTCTCCCCGCTGTTATTCAGAGTTCAAAACCCGTCCCTTCGTTCCCCGGAAGAAGAAGCTGCGGCCTTGCAAAGAGCCGGAGAAAGGTGACGAGCCTGAAGAGGAGGTACTACATCACCCCGCGGAGCCCAAGCTGGCGCTCAAGGATACAGAGGTCATGAAGATGGCTAAGGAGTTGTACGAACAGGATATGGACAAGCCTACCTTGGAACCGCTGGCGACGCATTTTAGGAGTAAGTTTCCTATACCGTGGTAGGAATCATTGAATTACACAGACATACCAGGAAACACAGACATACCAGGAAACACAGACATACCAGGAAACACAGACATACCAGGAAACACATACAAACATACAAACAATAAAATAACAGCAAAACCGAGAAACAGTTTAAAACATGTTTTTCTGAAACAGTTACCGGTTGGTACCTTTTCACATTTGAACCAGGATATCACTAATGGGACCCGGCAGGAGCGAGGCAGACCAGAGACCTGAGTCCATTTGCAGATCGTATCGAGAAGTGATCGTGACGTCTCTTTTTTCCAAAGGTTTTGATTCAGGTTTTGGTACCGCGTGGAAGGGCAACTACGCAAATTCAATATTTAATAGGTACTCAATTATTTAATGCTATCTATAGGTGCTCAAAATCTAGGTATTAAAGTGTCACTATAGACCTTGCTAGTTGCTGGGCACACAATATGTATGGAGAGAGAAGGACGTCATTGTTGCTATAGGTTGAATTTCACTCGTTTGTATTTTTCTTATTTTATGTTTCATAGTCGTCAATTGTATAGCTCTTGTATGCTTCTGTGACGAATAAAAGCTCTAATTGTTTTATAAATATTTTATCGTTATTCTTATTTTTGGATACATCAGATAGATATGATATATTTAGCATATCACTAATATGATAAATGCGAAAGTTTAGATGGATGAATGGATAGATGGATGGTCGATGGACGTTGCTCAATAACACCAGACAGGCTGAACGGATCTGAATGAAATGTGACATAGAGATAGATTATAGTATGGAATAGCACATAAGCTATATATTTTATCCCGGAAATCACACGGGAACGGTAACTACACGGGTGAAAATGCGAGGCGTCTTGCGAGCTAGTTATAATAATTCACATTACATAGGGGCTCGATGAGTGAAGTTTAAGGTTTGAATTCCATACAAGTATGAGAATATACGAATTTCAAATGGACTCGGGGCTCAGGTGGTCCTCGCTCCGCCTCTGGCAGTACCAGATGATCGGACGATATCGTCGGGGTGGTCGAAAGACTGTAAATGAAGCTTGCCCAGGGCTGTTATCCCGTTAGGTAAAAAGACGCCGAGTTTGCTTGACAGCCGCAGTTGGTGTCAACGGGCTGAGACAATGATGATAATAATGATAGGATGGTGCCACTGATGATGTTTTGTTTTTGTTTCGCTCACCTCACCGGACATGACGAGTGGGCATTGTTGTGCTACGTCAGCGCTAACAATGGAGGTAAATATTATGCCTCACGCCGCTTCTTAACAAAGACGATAATGTAAATAGATTTGATTTGAAATGTAGATAGATGTTCCAATAACGTATTCTAATGATTGAGTTTGCATGTGCATGATAGATGCAAAAAAACAATGACTCAATTAAATGACTTCAGACTAGAATTGAGAGTTAAAAGTTTGGTTATAGTAACACAAAAGCACCTGTTTAAGTTTTAATTGTTTTTATGTACTTATGCGTGTGTCGAAATAAAAATGTTATTTTATTCTATTCTAGTCGGTTCCAATATCCTCCTGCAGGGCTATTCACGATGGCTCGGAATGAAACAGAGGCTCGGAATCGAAAACAGATATTTTAGAAAATAGAAAATCAAATATTACACGTTATATATTATATAATTAAATTAAAATATTTTTGCGGTTTTAAGTATTTTCTGCGTTCTAAAAGAGGACAAGGAATTAAACTACCAGAAAAGAAGTTTTCCACAAATCGTAGACATATTTCAATGAACCCATATTACAATAAAGTATGAAATATTGAAGCAGTAGGTAATTTATGTTGATTTTAGTATCTAACTAATCTCTTTCAATTATATTTGATTCAAAAGTAGCTATAAATTGAAATTTGTCAAAACATAGTTTTATAGAAAGTGTTTATTTTTTATGAAAAACTTCTTTTCTGGTAGTTTATGTCCTTGCAGAACGCAGGAAATATTAAAAACCGCTAAAATATTTTAATTTCGCGCGTATCTGTTTTCGATTCCGAGCCTCATGCCTTAAGAATCAGATCTATACTTGAGTGACATTTGTGCCAAGCAAAAGCGTTACTCAAGCTTAGATCCATGACTGAGCAAGCTCTCATTATACGGATTATACTAGAACTTTATAATAACCTGACATTCTGTCCCGCAGTCCTGGGCTACGTCCGCCCCTGCCACTTCAAAACCGGCATCAGCGACTACCAGGGCGGCATAGCCAAGCTGGCCTACGAATTGGTCCGGGACAACCGGTTGCCACGGTACCAGAAGTCGAATGGACACAGGCCTGTCTGGGGGTATCCGCCGGAAGGCGTGAGGCAGCCTTTGTTGGATGGGATACCGCTTGATGGGGAGAGACTGTTCTAAGCAAGAATTAGAAGTAAAAATACAAAGAATTCACTACATAATGGGTCGACTGGCTGCCACGTTGGTACCAGAAGCAAAACGAACACAGACCTGTCTGGGGATATCCGCCTGAAGGTGGTATCCGTGAGGCACACGCTGTTGAATGGGATACTGCTGGATGGCAAGAAACTTCTGAAAAACTTAAGGAATAAAGTTTAGCGCACAATACTAATGTTACGTAATCCAAAATATATTAAATCGCAATTCCAAATTTATTAAATGCATTAACCTAAGCAATTAATGCCATCTGTGATGTGTTCTAGCTAAAACAAAATATGAGTTATGAAATAAAAGTGTCATGTGAATTTTTTACTTCGCTTCGCTGGACGAAATCAAATTCATAAGTGTTGTATTGTAATACCTACATAGATAATAAATCACACAACTCGTTAGGTCTCCTCATTTTCTGATTCTAACTATAAAAACTACAAAGCATAAACCATACAATACAGGTAGGTACTATAAATATGTCATCACTAATATTTTTGTAGCTTTCTCAAGCCGTTGTGAATAATCCTGTTGATAATACTTTTGTACATTATCCACTTTAGTGCCTTACCATAATAAACAGCACTGCAGTCAGAATCCAGAAGCAGTTTTATTGCGAGTTATTTACGTTTCTTGTGTTTTGATAATGAATACGAGAGATTGTGTGAATTGGGAGTCAAACTTTGGAACAAGGCATCTTGTGGCAATACTGTTGATAGCGCTTTCGTCGTCTTATTTTATGAATAAATTAGGTAATTTACGATTATCGGGGGTTTTTTTACGATTTCCACAATGAGCCGCGGTGTTAAAATCTATTTTAAAGTAAAACTTATGAACTGTTTCTTTTAGTCAAATTAATAATTCTTGAGCAATAAATATTGAAAATTTTTATTTGAAAGCAGTGAAACAACAAATATTCATAATGTCTGTACCTTAATTAACCATACTTACTTTTTTATTTTATTATATTTATTTAATATTAATGCTCTCTCAATGGAAGTCAATGTAAGTAAGTACGCCTATTTGAAATTCAAATAAAATTAAGTAATGTTTAGTAAATGGGTTACTGACCAGAGTTACGGTGCGTAATGTAACGTGTAACAGCAAGCGTTCGTGCAGCCAGGGAAGAAGGCGCTCACAATCACAACGAGCAACGAGATAAACCTTAGCACTCGACCGACGCAAGCGACAACTAATCATGCTCGCTACGAAAAGTTCATTACACCCAGTAACACCAGTCAGTATCCAGTCTAGCAAGAGTAGTTATCGAGATATGATAATATTAATTTTGACATTTACTACTACCTAATGTTTTTTGCAGATGTGGAATATTTGCAAGAGCTACTTTTATATTATTGTATCGCAAGACCTAAAAGATGAATTTCACAAAATTCATTTTAATGACAAAAGTACCAGGAGATCATACATGACTAAGAGGTTCCAGTTATGAAAATGAAAAATAAAAACTTGTTTTAAGGTTATAAAAAAGTGAGAAAATATCCCACCCAGGTTCACCAAGTCTACCGTGCGTAGCACATATTGCACCTATTGGTGATTTACTCCAGGTGAATTAAGTCTACCCGCTGCTTTATGGAAAGCTGTGCTTATTTTACCCAGGTGGACTAAGTCTACCCTGCGTAGCACTTAATTGCGGCCAGGTGATTTATCCTAGGTGATTTAAGTCTACCGGGCCTCCGGCTTAACAGTTGAAATTCGGTAAGAATTTCAACTGTTACAACAGCCGGAGGCCCTATGTAAATCAATGAATTCAAAATTAAATGAAAATAGCTTTAAGTCTCAGCTATTTTTCTAAGACAGAGGAAAAAACATATTTGACTTAGAACGAATTACTGCTAAGAAAATAGATTCATTGCTTTAGAAACCTAGCTATGTATAAACGCTTGCGCTTATGAACTAAACCTCAATGGATGTAAACAAAATTTATGAATTAGAATGTAAATGCACGTTGGATGTTTGATGAGATGTAGTGTACTGTGTACGTCATTGAGTAAGACGATGTTTGGGTTGAATTAATTGAGTTATTCTTTTCCCTTTGATCGGATACACACATTTTTGATGTCTTTGTGATTGCGAAAGAACGGGATGTCAGCTAAGTTCAGTATTATTAATCGTAATAGTCAGAAACTGACTGGGTCCACGGCACGTAAATAAGTACGAAGTGTAGGAAACGTCGGAACTAGACATAGGCCTCCCCTAATGAGCGCCATAGCACCCTGTCTTCTGTCGACTAGCTTGATGTAAACGGCATCTGCCAGCAGTCTTTCGCAAGTCGTCATTCCACCTAGTCGGAGGGCGTCCTACACTACGTTTGCCGAGTCGCGGTCTCCACTCAAGAACACGTTTACTCCAGCGGTTGTCGGTTCTTCTCGAGATATGACCGGCCCACTGCCACTTCAGCTTGCTAATCCTTTGAGCTATGTCGATAACCTTGGTTCTCTGTCGGATGTATTTGTTGCGAATCCTATCCTTCAAAATTCAAAATTCAAAATTCAAAGTGCTTTATTTCCTTTAGACCTTACAGGACTCTTGGACACGTCACAAAAATTCAGATTACATAAGTAAAACTAGGAAATAAAGTGATCACTTTGATTTTTTGTCCACTTCAATCTTTTTAAGGTAAAGTAAAGAAGCGAACAAGAAACCTTTACCTTGTTAGAATGTTAGTTTTCGAGTTGGAGCAAAACTCGTCCCAAGCTTTTTTATCGTCTAGATAATCTGATATTTTATAGTAAGCCTTTTTACAAAGGATATGTTTGACAATTTGTTTGAATTTATTTATTGATAATTTTTGCAACTCACTTGGAGTTTTGTTGTAGAAGCGTATACATTGTCCTTTAAAAGATACATTAATCTTGTGTAGCCTAGTTGTGGGCACAGCGAGTTTATTCTTATTTCTAGTATTTAAATTATGTATATCGCTATTTTTGGGGAACCGATTGATATTCTTATGAGTGTACAACAAGTTTTCATAAATATATTGACACGGTACTGTCATTATGTTTATTTCTTTAAATTTATCACGTAGGGACTCTCTGGGACCCATATCATAGATTGCACGAACAGCCCTCTTCTGCAGCACAAATACGGTGTTAATATCTGCAGCGTTCCCCCACAGCAGTATACCATAAGACATAATACTATGGAAGTAGCTGAAATATACTAGTCTAGAAGTATCAACGTCTGTAAGATGACGGATTTTTTTGACTGCATATGCTGCAGAACTTAGTCTCTTCGATAGCTTATCTATGTGCGGGCCCCATTGAAGTTTACTATCTAAGGTAATTCCTAAGAATACGGTACTGTCCACAAATTCTACCGATTCTTCTTTTACGTATACATTAGCCTTAACTTGTTTTACATTCGGTAAAACAAATCTAATACATTTAGTTTTGGTTTCGTTGAGCAAAAGATTATTGACACTAAACCAATTGACTACTTTTGATATTGCATTATTTACATCGTCGAAGTTTATGTTTTGTCGTTTCAATTTAAAAATTAATGAAGTGTCATCAGCAAATAATACAATCTCGTGATTATTCTTAACAAGATGAGGCAGATCGTTAATGTAAACTAGAAATAGGAAGGGACCGAGGATAGAACCCTGCGGTACACCCATGGTAACTACAGACCCCGAGGACCGTTTCCCATTAATGTCAACTCTTTGTATCCTACCGCTCAAGTAAGATGTAAGAAGATCCAAAGAGGTGTCCATTAATCCATAGTGTTGCAGTTTCCTGATTAATGTTCCGTGGTGTACGCAATCAAATGCTTTTGACAAGTCGCAAAAAACACCCAAGGCATCTTGCGACTTCTCCCAAGCATCAAAAATATGCGTTACTAACTCTACACCGGCATCAGTAGTTGACCTGCCGCGAGTAAACCCGAATTGCTTACAATGTAGCAGGCCATTGCCATTGAAATGCTTAAGTAATTGGTGTAAAATAAGTTTTTCAAAAACTTTGCTGAATGTAGGCAATACTGATATCGGTCTAAAGTTAGTGGGGTCAGATCTACTACCCGATTTAAATAATGGTATTATTTTACTATGTTTCATTAGATCAGGAAATATGCCACAATCAATAGATTCATTGAATATAAAAGCGAGATCTGGTGCGATTGTATCAATCAATGGTTTAATAATTCTAACGGAAATGCCCCAGAGATCTGCAGTTTTCTTTACATTTAAAAGGTTAAAGGCTTTTTTAATGTCTTTTTCATCGACATGGTTGAAATTGAATTTACATTTGCATTTTTGTACATTTTCTGTGAGTAATGACTCAGCGATTACTTGAGAAGAGTTTAGACACTTTGTAGTAGAGATCGGAATGTCAGTAAAAAAGTTTTCAAACGCTTGGGCTACTTCAAGGTCATTTTTGATTAAGCAATCATTAATCTTTAAATTATAGTCATTATCATGGGCACTGACCTTTCCAGTCTCACTATTTATGATTTTCCATGTTGATTTTATAACATTTTCACTATTTCTAATTTTAGAGCTGATATAATTTGATTTTGCTATATGGCAAACTTTTCTAAACATTTTTGAGTATTTTTTTACTTTTTCTTTAAATTCCTGGCTAAAATTATATTGTTTTTCGCTATACAGTTCATACAACTTTTCTCTACTCTTATGTATACCTACTGTTGCCCACTCACAAAAGTTAAGTTTTTCTGAGACCATGATCGACTTGGGTATGAATATTGAATTAAACGCATTGGTGAATTTGTCAAAAAAACAGCAATACGACTCATTTGGGTTGTTATGTGAGTAGTTAGGTAATGGTTTAGTATCCCAATCCAATCTCAACCGTTCAAATCGACTTCTGGTCACAGGTATGTATTTTATTTGTTTTTTGCAATTATTGTTTTTTACTTGAATTTTTAATTTCATTAGTTGACCTAAATGGTCTGATTTTAAATTGCTTATTATATTTTTACTAACAATTTTTTCATTCAAGGAAACAAATATATTATCTATACATTTTGCTGAAGTCTCTGTAATTCTAGTAGGTTCCATAAATAGTGGCTTTAGATTATAAGAATTAAATAAATTAGTTAACCTACTACTAAGAGAGTAAACTTCTAAAAGATCAATATTAAAATCTCCACATACCAAGAGATTTTTATTTGATTTAGTTATTTTAAATAAAATGTCATCCATAGTTTTTTCAAATATTTCAAATGAAGCTGACGGTGGACTGTATACGCTTACTACAATACTATGCTCCAACTCAACACATGCTAATTCAATGTGGCTTTCAACGGATAAGCATACTATGTCTTTACGTTCTTTGAATTTTATGAGTTTATTTATTAATATTAAAGAGCCTCCACGAATAGCATGTGATCTGCAAAAAGAACTACCAACTTGGTGATTACTGAAGTTAAACATGAGCTCATAGCTTTTCAGCCAGTGTTCTGTTAAGCAGATGATGTCAATATCAAATGAGTTCATGTATAATTCTAATTCTAATAATTTACTTCTCAATCCTTGAATGTTTTGATGCACCAAGTTAGTGAACTTTGCATTTATTTTACAATTTTGTTTTCTATGGTTTTTCTTGTGATAAATAATATTTGACTGTTTAGGGCTAGAGACTTCCTCTATTGTCGTTATTTCTAATTTAAATTACTTGGAATAACTTCCAAAATCTTGTTTGTCAAATTATAATGCTCAAAAGAAGCATTTTTTATAGCCAAGTTTTTGGCTGTTGTTTTAAAATAATAGGATAGCGAAATTGCTATCTGTCTTTTATAAAAATTGGATAGATAGTAATTACCTTTAGTCAAATAATATTTTTTACTAACAATACTGTTAGAATCAATCACATGAACATTATTGTTGCTTGAAATAGTGTGCAACGCCATGTTAAGCTTATATCTAAGGTTGTTTTCTGATTGTGGCAAGCTGTCGCTGTAGGGGAATGTGAACATCACAATTTGTTTTAAGTTTAACGAACACAGTTTATCTACATATCTAATTAAGTCAGATTTGTTCACATTACCCCTATTACCAAGGCAAATTATTAAATTTGAGTTACTGTTAAAGGTTTGATTATCAATTTTCTGCATTAATTTATGTAGGTTTGAATTTGGAAAACAATTATTAATTATAGGATGTTCCATACTCATATTTAAGAACTGACCCATATTTTGTCCAATTTCATCACAGTACATTATGGTTTTTGTACCTGAGCATGAAGCGCTGAGATCCAGATGGGATGTGGCTGACACAGTACTGTCTGGACCAGTTCCGTCACAGACTGGGGTAGGATCACAGCAGCCACAGCCCTCCAGAACCCGGCCCTCCAGGCTCTCCTGGCTTCTGAGGAGTGCATCCATGGCCAGATTGAGTTCCCTTGTCTGTTCGGTAGTGCGTTCATAAAGGCTGACATAGTGCTCTAGGGAGTGCTCGGCCTGGCCAAGTTTGCATCTCAACTCTTTCAATTCAGCCTCATAGTGGTTCCGGTTGTAATTTAGCTGTAACGTACACAGTTCTAATTTATCAAGAACTTTTCTTTTACATTTGAGTTTAGATACAATTTTTTTTTGGTTTTTTACTAAATTTTGAGTTTTTTTTATAAACTTCCTTATTTTAATATATTTTTTAAACTTATTTTTGCTAAGATTGTGTTTGATGTCTTTGCTGCTAGCCTCCACATTACACACTGAGTCATCTTTAGTTAGGTCAATAGTTTGCATTGTGTGTAAGTAGCAGCCTGCAACAGAAACTTGGCCCGAGGATGATTCAGCGGATATTAACTCCTCAAATAAACTTTGTGTTTTCGCGGTGGCAGAGCTATCGGCGGCTTCCTCCAGCTGGGTGATATGGTGGTGGGCGTCACACAGTTGCTTCTCCAGGACTGAAGTTCTTTGCAGCACAGACTCAAACTCAATGCCACATTTTTTATCGAACCTATCTATGATCGACTGAAGCCGATCCCGTTCCTCAGCAATAGAAGTATTCTGAGAATGTAACGCTGACATCTCGCTCTTTAGCTTTTTGTTATTATCTAGAGCTTGTATAAGAATATTTTCATTCTCAACTAATTCCGCTTCTAATTGTCCAATCTGCCTCCTAGCTGACTTTAGTTCCTGTAAAGTCTGATTCAACTTGTCGACTCTTCGAGTCATCATTTTGAATTATAGTGAAGTGAGTGTGTTGTAAACACACAACTAAATTATATTACCAAAAGGCAGAATGAACAATGTCTAGGTTATGTTTTGAAAGGTTTGTATGTAGTACTTACGTGACTCCAAAGATGTAAATTATGTTGGAAATAGTATTCCTTCACACAGAAATCGGTACTACTAAGCACAAAACACCTCCAGAAACACAAACCAGCAAAAATTTCTAACCGAAAAAGACTTTTTTTCGTTGGCCAAAAACACACTAAAAACACGACATAAACACTTATTATCTATTTATACACGTATTTTATGCTAGAAATATGCGATGAAATCGGAAAGGGGTCTTTAAAACTACGTAAAAAACAATTTAATTTAAATTAAATTCGTAGGAAACATTTGCGAACAGCTGTTGCTCCTTCAGAAAAACTCCGAGCATAGCTCTCTCCATAGCTCGCTGGGCGACTTTAGACTGGTGGACCAGCCCTACCGTGAGTGTCCACGTCTCAGCTCCGTAGGACATGAAAAATTTTCGTTTTCAAAAATTTCGGTATGGATGACGAGGAGATTCGACGTTGTTTCCCGAACGCTGCCCAACCTAGCTGGATCCTCCTCTTGGCTTCCTTCTCGAAATTGTTTTTACCTAACTGCAGAATCTGCCCAAGGTACATAAGTGTACTCTGAAACAATTTCGAGAAGGTGGCCATGTACGACGACCGGTCCCGGATCAATGTGGCCATTGATCATGACCTTGGTTTGATCCAAGTTCATGCCAAGACCCATGCGTCGTAAGGCTGAAGCTAGGCCGTTCAGCATCCGGTTCAGCTCCTCCAGCGACTCCGTCATCAAGACTGGTATGTCATCCGTGAATCGCAGGTGCCCTTACCTTTTCAGTCCATACGATCTTCCAACGCGCTTGTGAACAGTTTCTCACAGTTTTTTTAGTTTGTTTCAGTGTGACTACACACACCATGTGTAGTCTTATTTCCGCACTGAGACTCGGATAGGTCCATTGTCCGTGGTCATTCTACTAGCTTAGCCAGCCTAACGCCGTCCAGAAGCGCAGAATCTTCCTGGGATCTGGGCTTCGCGGAGTGACCTCGGGTGGTCGAGGATTTCGTGTCGTTGCGCCGTTACTCCCTCGCATTCCAGGACTACGTGGGCAGCTGATTTTTCCTTGCTGAGTGTCTGTTGCTCCAATGGTGAAGAGGTGTTTGTTCTGTGGGCATCCTAGGTGTCCTAGTGGGAACACTCACAGGACACCTGTGAGTGTCTCCACTAGGACGTAGATCCATTCTGGTCCGGTTCAGTAAGCGTTTGGTTAGACTTGGTGATGCAGTCGGAAGTGCTGCTCTTATCTGGCAGTAATTTTGTAGGCGTGTCCAACGTTCGGTATGCGTTTAATTGGTTTTGAGCCTTATGCATGATCGGACTTGGGAGAGTTAGAAATGTAAACCAGACAAATAGAAAATCTATGAACAACTGTTGTAGGTGATGCTACTCACCATCGCAATACACTTCACATCTTTATAATATGCTTCTACTAAATAAACTTCGTACCTTATTTCAACCTTGGTTTTGCTTATAATCCATCAGTTGACGACCTCTGTGGCGCGGTGGGCGAAGGTCTGCCTGCGACGCAGGAGGTTGCGGGTTCGATTCCCGCCTCGGGACAAAATGTGTGTACGATCTGCTGACATTTGTTCAGGGTGTTCTGGTCGTTTCCTATTTATAATAAAAAATATCTATCTATGAATTGTAGTATATTATGTATATCAGTTATCTAGTACCCATAACACAAGCTCTGCTTAGCTTGGGGCTAGATAATGCTGTGTGAATTGCCCAGCATTATTATTTATTATTATTATTAGTTAGTGGCCTGTATCAACAATCAAGTGATGTTGCGTTCGGTATTTGATTTAGGTATCGACGGAAGGGAGAATAGGAATCTATGATATGATATATATGATATGATCTGATCTATTTTAACTAAGTTCACATACTTAGGTTAGCTTACCTACCTACATGATTATCGAATACCTACGTTGCTAATATTCAAGAACACATCTATGTATGTTAGCATCATTAATAAAATAACATAAACATATTTTTTCTGCATTCGGGCAAAGATAATAATTTCCTGCGAAATAGTTTATGACTGATAGGTGTCTGTTTACCATCGTTGGTGATCGTGACCGCCGATGATCGACAAGGAAGCAAGGAAATCGTGCAAGCCTCCACACTATTGTCTGCAATCATTTATTGAGCAAACCAATTAGATCCCGACATTCCCTGTAGTCTTACCGAGTAGTCTTACCAGTTGTACTACTAGGAATTTTCATCCTAAAAGACTTACTAGTAAGACCACTGGTAACTTTGTACATAGTAGACTTACCAGTAAAACAAAACTCCCAATAGGCCTACTCTTATGTAGACCTAGGGAATAGATAGACAATCTACACAGTCAACACAGAACTTTTGGACCCCTTATTTCACAGTAGGGAAAAGAAAATAACACCAGCGAAGTTTTACGATCCCAGTAGTTCAACTGGTAAGACAACTCAGTAAGATTACTGAGAATAGACGATCAGATTGACGTAGAATTTATAGCTGCTGCACCATTCATTATAATAATAAATACATAATGGTTGCTGGACAATGCGCACAGCCTTATGTAGCCTTATGTAGTGTGCATTCCCTACAGCTATGGGTACTAGCTATACCTAAGTGCTAGGTAACTGATATACTAACTTAAAACATAATAGCACATATATGTACCTTTTACTATACATAGAAAACACCCAGAACAAATATCTGGAGATCATACAAACATTTGTCCCACTACGGGAATCGAACCTGCAGCCCCCTATGTCGAAAGCGGGCTTTCGCTCGCTGTGCTCTAGTGAGTGCGTCCACGAGTGGGCACCAAATATCTGTTCTATTATTATTAATTTAAAAGTGATTTCATCTGTAAATTACCTTTTCACGTCTAAACTGCTGAACGGATCGTAATAAAATTTGTCAGGGAGATAGAAGGTCCCAGCGGCTACTTTATCCTGGGAAAATGCGTGCGAAGCTGCGAACAGAAGCTAGTTTATATATAAATAATTAAATAAAAAGAAATTCTGACACACCAAGCTGTAAATGCAGAAGAAATGGATCCATTTGTACCAGGAAGTAACAAAGGACCACACACGTGTCTGCTCTGCAGTCGGCGGCTGGAAGAATGCCAATGTTGCCATTGTTGCCTGGGGATACCAGATGGAAACAGAAGTATTCGCTACATCCTAAAAAAAGATGACTAGAAGAAACACGACCAACAGCGTAAGAGAATTACTGGTTTACCTAGTGCTATTTTCATGTACTTATCGCGTTACGAGTACATTCTTTTAAGCAGACAACAAATGATAAATATATCATAGTTTCTTTCTATTTGTACTTACTACTTAGACAATTTAACAACTACTTAAAATACTTTCATATTGTTTTCTCTAGCGCGAATAAATAATCTCAAAATAGACATTATCTTCGTCAGTCACTTCAACTTTAGTAGGTAATAACTGTAAGCCTTATAGCCTTTATAGAAAAGAGCTGAATTGTTCCCAAACCCGCAAAGCTGGCAACGCTGCGCCTGCGACGAAATTCTAATTGTTATCTGTCGTTGGCCTCCCGTGCTCTGCACCCTTACACATCCTGTTTCGGAAACAATTATTTATTCGCAACTTTACGACATTTCTCTCAGCTCCCTTATAATTCTGCTAATTAGAGGATATTGTAGGACATTATTTTGTCTTATTAAGCTCTGCCAAGTCCAACGCACTTGGCTGTACAATGAACTATTGCATTTTTGCCAATTGATTCTCCAGATTTGTTTTATAATGACTCATTTCACCCACCCCTGTTGACTCATCGGTATAGGGGTGATTTATTAATATGACTAATAACCTAAGTATTTACTATACCAATTAGATGAGCGGTATTTATTTATAGAATACCGATTAAGTAGCGCGTCGATGGACGGATGACGAATGTTATGTAGCTAGAAGATAGTCAGATCAGATGTACATACCTGTCTGAGGAAAATAGGACAGGATATAATGAAGAATTGACCGTCCTGCTTCTCTGGAAGACCTTTTTAAGTTTCAGAAAAATATAGATAGATAGATAGAATATATAATATAGGTATTTAGTAATGTACTTTAAATTAAAAATGAAACCTTGCCACTTAGCTTCTGAAAATCTTTCTTTAAGACTACTGTGAAATCGTTTAAAAATGTTATAAAGTGTGCACCGGAAATGAACAATTTTTTTTTTGTCTTATCACTTATCTTCGTAAATTAAACTCAATTCCTCAATCTACCTAGTAACGACTAATTTTTCAATATTTTTTCCATGAAGCCGTTGTTTTTACAACTTTGCAAGCTCAAAGATCTGACAAATTATCACTCTACTAAGAATCACAAAGTTTCAGGAAGTAGGTACTAACCTGTGATTTGATTTCCTCGAAAATGATCTGACCCAACCTGGTTTCTGTTTGCAAGAATTATATTACTTACTCAGAGGTAGAGGTTTCCATTTCAAATTTGCGCACGGCTTTGAAATTTACTAAATCAGATTTCCGTTGATGTAACGTAGAGGAACTTGTCTAAGTTTCGTCTAATGTGATTTCAGTGCGTAAATGCCACGCGCAAGCTCAGACTGGTAGAAATAATCTATCTTCTACAACCAAACACCTATAACAATTCACAGAAATCTCTAATTGGGTGTTCACTTGTCAAAATACCTTTAAATAGGTAATTTCGGCGAAGATTTGTAACATTGTTCTTGTTATTTGAGGCAGCTGTAAATCTTTATGAATTAGAGTCGCAGTGAAGTGATACATCGTCTCGGAACAAAGCAATGCTAAGTTCATTGTGAATTTCAAGGAAGCTGTGCCCGCGCACTACAGATAAATGGGGAGAGGGAAAACAGATGTATACCCTTCATCAGCGCCCCCATCCCCTCCAAACAAGGGGTTTTTCTATAATCAGCACTCTTGACATGCGTATTGGTGATCGCAGAGAGGGTGTTACAAAACGCAGATAAGCACCATGACGGGGTGGTAGAAGAAAATGTTAGCAATGACAAGAGACACATTAATCAGTAGAATGACAAGGGCTTTGCAAGTGTCATGTCGCTTTATCCCGCATAACTACAAATGCTAATCTGAATCAAATCCAGGATTCTGACTCACGCGAGCGGACACGAATCAGAACACATAAAATTATGTCACTTCTTTTCATAGAGAGAAAACGCAGACAGGCGCGTCAACCAAAATATCAGCCGTCGGCATCGCGATCGCCTGTCAGCGACTACTCCACGGTCAGCTTTGTTCATCAAGAACAATATCAAAATAACACACATTATGTGCCCTTAATTCACGCCGAACCATCTCGTCACAACACGGCGACCAAACGCGAAATCTTGTCTTTTTAATCGTAATGTAAACAAATGTGTACATATCAAAATCGGTTGAGGGAGTTTGTGCGTTTGCCAAATGGTGTGACGTTGCCGCGCTGCGTCCCGCCAGTGTCAGAAGCAAGTGCGCCCGCGCCGGCCGACCGCCGCTTTGCCACCACCTTGTCGCAACTACATTTTGAATTTAAATTTCGAATCGTGGAACAGTTTCTTTCTTAAATGAGTTTGTTTATGGCCAGTGTTCGGTTGACAGATAGTGCTGTGCAGTGTTAGGTCGATTAAGTCGATCGTGTACTGAAAAAGTCGATTGTTTGCGAGTACCCGGCGTTACGCACGCGGAAGATATCCTAAGCAAGCTACGGTAATTTAAATAATTGTATTTTTCTGTTTAATTAAGTGAAAATTTCCTATAATAGCCTTATATTCCTCAACAAGCAACGTTTAGGTCCTTATTTTTATTGCTGGTTATAAACCAAAGCAGACCAAACTTCAGTCGCTCAAACTCTGGATGGAAATTATTACTAGAACAGAGGTTCTATAATGAAAAGATAGCATCATGGAATTTGAATGATGTCAAACAAGCAGGTTTTACGTAGATACTTCACGAAGGTAACCGAACCCAGAACAGTGGAAATAAATACATCCACTAATCCTAGAGCAGACAGGAGAGACAGGTGGAACTGAATTATCTGAAGATATGTACAAAAAATTAAAATGACAACTCACGCTTAGACATTAATTCAAGGTTAAGAACTGGGAAATGACAATTTACAAAAATAACTGTGAATCTATCGGTTTTAAAATTAAAATAATCGTGTGCTATACCTATGGTGCCGCTACGAGGTGCTACGCGGTGTAGCTTGGTCTCGTAGAGACTCTACGGCGTAGCAAGTGCTACGAAGACCTTTGGGTTGACAACCATTCCTTGGTTTCTTTTCACCCAAACCTTCACCTATATTACTTTACTTAAGTACATAAATAAATAATGCTGGACAATTCACACAGCCTATCTAGCCCCAAGCTAAGTTTGATTTTCAAATGAAGTGTTTGTATTGATATAATATTATGTGTCATCAACAGTAAAGGTTAAGGCTCTAGAAAAGATTGTTAGCAGTTAGTCCAAAAACGCGATTCGTCAAATTACAATTGAAACGCATTTCATCCAACACGCGTTAAGAAGCCAAAGTTAGTTAGTAAAGTATAACATTTACACACACATTTAACATACATGCATACATTTAATAGGATAGGATTCCTAAGGAATCCATCCGACAGAGAACCAAAGTTATCGTCATAGCTCTAAGAATTAGCAAGCGGAAGTGGCAGTAGGCTGTTGATAGTGAAGACCGCGACTAGGCAAACATAGTGTAGGCGTTCTTTAGGGGAGGCCTATGACTGATTTGGGCTCATAATAATGATGAATATATGTTATAGCAGCTTTGCAAAATAAAACATGTAAGACACCCATTTTGAGACAACACTTTAATTTTCAAGTTTTGACGTATTATTTGTAAAACTTTTAGTGGCATCGTCTCACTAAATAAACATGGCAGGTTATCTACCTTAGATCAAAGGTTTGATCAGAATTTGATGAATTTACATTTTATTGCCTGCTGTGAAACGCCATTGATCTTTTAAGAACGCAGTCTAAGAATAACGTAAATTCAAGTAGGTAGTACATTTGATCCCTTTTATCGTTGTTATTTGAGGCCGTGTGTGTGATCTTGAGTAATCCTAAGGTTCAAGCATTGTAGTTGTAGTTCATTTTGATTCTTTATAGCGACAAATTCAATTTGTATGGTATCAAAAATCAAATCAAGTCTGTAGTACCGAGTTACCACGATCGCAAACAATTGAACCAGCTTTCGAATGCGAATGAAAACATGTAAAAGCTCAAGTTTTATATTGACTTTTTCTACCACAGAGAAGGTCAATCATCATCATCATCATCATCAGCCTATATATTAGTCCACGGCTGGACATAGGCCTCTCCTACTGAACGCCGTAGCGTGGTATATATGTATCTAAGTCTTATAAGTCCAACTAACGTACAAAAGCTTGACTAATTTACCGTGTTGTACCAAATGAATGTACAATAGAGCGACAATTTAGCAATGCTGCGGTTTGTTATCTTAGCAAATTGAGATAAATTTAATTGCTTTCTGCAAAAAGCACTGTTTTAAATATTTACTTCGTCGATGAATATCCAGACTTCTCAGCAGTCTAGACTAGATCCACTCCAGAGATATATTTAGCCAATCAATGACAAATGACGAGTTACAGCGCCCTCTGCCTCTCACGTTACGGATCAAGAAACTATGTAATAACGGGACGATTTACTATCCGACGTTGTTGACGTTGGGAATTTGTGCTAAATGTTGTACGCTTGTAAACCTGATACCGTTATATACCTACCTGATACGATAATATCGCTCATGGTTAGGCCGCCCATAGTACATAGTGTATCTGTATTAGGTGTCCCCGGTTTTGAAACTTATCATCAAGTCTACGACTTTCAAATCAAATTGATCATTTCATCGATCTTATTTTTAACCGAATTAGATAAAGGCGAATTGAAAAAATGGCGCAATATTGATTCCTTTAATCACCATATGGCTGTACGAAGAGTTCATCGCTTATTTCATTGACTTATTGTGGGCATGTCACAGATATTGTAGTGTATGCATACTTACAGGGTGGCTTTTTGAAATTGGCATTGAATTGGGTGGCATTTCAGTAACCATGAGAGTTCAAGAAAAGTCGTGAAATAAGCCATGGGCTCAATATTTGAGAAAAATAGTACCCAATACATGTTTGGGGATTTTAACATTTATTCTTAGAAATAATTGAAAGCGACATGGTGAAAAGTGGACATTTATGTCGCAGTCGACTATTACATCTATATCTACCTACATAATATAAACACGCCTAGACATCCGAATGAGTCATTTCTATGCGACTATTGTCTTTTTGTACAGTTCTAGAGCTAATACTGGCGCGAATCAAACAAAGCTCGTGACGGCCCACCTGTGGCCGTTTGAAGTCTTTTGATGTGGTTTACTCGCACATGAGCTATCAATTTTTTTGGCCTGTGTTACTGGTGTGCCACTGAAGTATATTTTTTGAGCCTTAGTTCGCTCTTTTGCTGGTCAAAGAGCCATTTCTCGCCTTCTTTTTATCTATCAGAATTTCTTCTGCCAGACTACACAATGTAAGTAAATTGACGCCCTCCAGGACAAGGCGGGATGACGATTTGCGAAAGACTGCAGATAGATGCTGGATGCGGCTAGCTGAAGCTATGGCGCTCATTAGGGAAGGCCTATGTCCAGCAGCGGACTAACATAGGCTGATGATGAGATATTATTTAGAAACAAAACTTCTGTACGTGTGGTCACCGTTTACAGTATTGTCATGAAGCTCTAGCTGGATATAGAAAGAAAGAAACTTAATTTTTTGTGAGACACAAACAACAAACATTATGGTTTTCATAATTTATTTAGTTTAATTTTATTATGATTGAAGGAACACTGACAAAATGAACGGTGACGTCACTGAAAAAGTGCCAGTGTTTTATTTCCCGAAATTGAGAGCAGTCTTATTTTTAGTATACTAATCATTTAAAATATTTTCGACGTTTACATTTTTTTTCGATATAATAATAATAATAAAATAGTTTTATTTTCGGAAACATAAGACAAATCATATAAACTTACATTCTATCGTTAAATAATCCTAATAAAAAAAAACCTATGCATTTACCCTATCAGGTAAAAAAGAATGTCAAAAATGCACTCTTGCTGCATGCCGAATACGCACACACTCCGATGACGATAATTCATCCACCCATTCAAACTTTCAAATTCGTAATATTTGTTTGACTTAGGTTGCGCCTCCTTTCTTCTATTACGTTCCATTGATAGAAAGAACATTGATAGTTTCCTGTACATTTTCGAACACTCGATGACGACCTTCGCATACTTTCCCAGCACGTGCCTAAAACTTGGTACATCCTGTAGCTACCAAATAACCGGTTATGTTTGATCAAGTACATCGTAACTGAAGGAAACGTCTAAATATCGAATGCAGTTGTCCAACATTACACACAACACAGCTATTTTGAGGAAACAGAGCCCATAAATCAGGCATTTATTCGTTTACGATCCAGAATACTTACATTCTTTCAGGGACCTACACTCTAGTGAAGGTACGTGTGACTCTTCGTGGTCATAAGCTTATGTCCACAGCTGGGCAACCCTCCTCTAAAGAGCGCTACCCACTACCTGGTCTTCAGCTCGCCACATTCGGCATCTGCGGACAGTCTTTCGTAGTTTATTAACTCACCTGGCACGACATGTGATTCGATATCACTTTATTTTTACAGATTTCAAGGCGGTTCTACATATGTTTAGCTGCATTTTTTTATGTATATTCGTCGATTTCTCCTTCATTTATGGACCGATTATAAAAATTATTTCACTATTACATAGAGAATAATCCCGAATTGGTCCCACAAAAATTTTATTTGCAAGGGATTAGTAATTATCCTATAAAGAAAAAACAGCACAATACTTCTGAAAAATCATGACTATCTACAATAATTTATGGTGATTTCTTCGCCATTTCCGTCATTCTTTCTTGGTTAGATTCTCGAAGAATTTATATGTGCGCCGTTATTCGTACCTATACCACAATAACATGATAATTTTTACAATCCCTTATCAAATGTTTTCCATAGCAACGGGCGTAAACAAGAGATCTTACAAAGTAGACAGATGGTGGATAGCATAAATGGAAGAACGACCATCCTGGACTGATGATTTTGTTAGGGTTTGTACGCAAAGGATCCCAACATATCCTATTACGAGGCATCTTGTCTGTGTGCATGTCATTCTGGCGATATATTCGACGCGTTGAAATAAAATACGATCTTTAGAGATAGGTACTATGGAATTACCATGGTGTGCTCCCACGGGCCTGACAAAAGCGATACACACGCTTGTTGAGTTTATCCACAAGCGGTTATGTTTTGTTTATTGTGGAGTTATGGAATACCGAGCATCAACAAATGCAGTCAACAAAAAAATTTGAAAAATTACTGTGAATCCATAAATCAACAATGAATGACGCCTCATTACTTTTGCTTTTGAAAAAATGGGTTCGACAGGGTTCAGGTGAACTTTTGGAGCGCTTGATTGGGAGATTATTTTATGCGATATTTTCCCTTTGTCTATTATCCTATAAAGAAAAATCATATTATGCTCTCACTCCATATTATACCTTAACGGCCAATGGAAGACCATCTATTTCTAGGTAGCTTTCGCATACGGTAGTGTGGTCGATGATGATGTTGATGGGGTCAGTAAACTATAGTTATCTCATCCAAGCTCTATTCTCGACTTCATCTCCGAAGAGTTCAGCGATTATAAGGCACGATTGACAGTACCTACAAGCCCAGCGGAGAGCTGTAAGGTCGCAGAAGCTGATCTTACACCGATCACTATGCCATAAATGTCGCAGTAAACAAGGCCCGCATTCAATGGCGAGCTAGAGTTACAGCAGCGTCGTGTTTACTAAACACGGGTGTCGTGTCGCTGGCTCGCGTGTTATGACAACATTGACAACAGGCTGGTCATGGGTGGTTCATGGGCTTGTTAGTTGAAATTTCTGAAAAGAAACAAAAATTGCACGGTGAAACGTGGCAACAACGATTTCATTTGGCTTAGAACTTCTAAAAAATCTTGGTTTACTTTACTGTACTAATATACACACCTCTTGGGGTTTCTTCACCCAGGGGTGAAAATAAGAATAAGACCATCGTTTGGGCTATTGAATTCTTGGCGTTATGTCATTGTAAGCTTGAATAAAATAAAAGTACCATCACGAGTAGGTTATTATAGGTAGGTTATTGTTTCGCTTAGTAAGCATGCGCTTGCTCTTACGGTTATGGAAATCTACTAGCCCGTTTCTTAATTTTGGTTAGACCGATATGGCATCTACCGTCGGATATGAAACTTTTGATTAGAATTTTCTTTTTGCAAAGTAATGAATCCCTACTGACTCATCCAGCTTAGATCGGCAAAGAGAGTGGGAGTGCGTGGATGGAAAGGTCGAAAGCAGAAACTTTAACTTTGGAACCCCTCTGCTGGGGTGACCCGTAGGGCTCGGGCATAAATAGGACCTTCTTTGTGCCCGAGCCCTACGGCTCACCCCAGCAGAGGGGTTCCAAAGTTAAAGTTTCTGCGTTTCTATCATTAGTTTCTGACTTACATATCTTAAACCATGCGTTAAAGGAATTAATAAATAGTTACATAATGAAAGCCGATAAAATTTTCTACAACATTGGTTCTATGCACATATTACGTATTCCCAGTCGTTGTCTATATATGAGTCCCTCGTCTCCCAGCGCTGGGCAGTGACACCGCTCGCGTCGTCGCGCGCATTATTTCCACCGCGCGTACTCTTGACTGCTTCGTGGAAGTCTGTCGTACGATATATAAATAAACTGACAACTATTGGCAACTAGGCGAAGCCCGCGGTTTCGTGCGGATTCAGTTTAAAAAAAAAAACAAAATTCATAACTTTATTTTTTTACGCTTACAAAAGTAAAATTGTATACTAAAAACAGCTTTATATTTTTATTTGATATTCATCTCATCCAGGCTCTATTCTCGATGTTATCTCCGACTAAATCAAATAAAAAATGAAGTTTTATTGATTTTATCCACTTCAATTTTTGTCCACCAGTGAAAGAAGTGAAAAATAAACCACTAGTAAGTTTATACATCACTTATAAACTAATTTAATATAAGGAGAAAAGGGAGGTCTTTGCCCAGCAATGGAATAGTAGTGGCGGAAGTAAATTATCATCTAGCTAGCCCTAAAGTGCTGGTAACCAAAAGTATCAGATCTCTTGTCCAGATACAGTCGGGGTGTTAAAATAATTCACTATGTAGTGGTTATTGATGATGATGTAAGAAACCCGGTTAGTACTACATAGTAATTCTGTAAAGTCGGTGGGTTAGGTAAGTAGGTCTATAACACACTGAGATCTGGCAGTCAGATACGTATTGTTAATCAACCTCTGGGCGTCACGCCAAACAACTTGAACTACAGTACACGGATGAGGAAATAAAACGGACAAGTGCGAGTCTAGAACATAATCAGCCTAGACTTTACACACGTCCTGTGCGGCATCAGAAATTGTATGCTAATTAGGCCAGTACGTGTGAAAGCTAACGTAAAAAAGTTTCACCGCCTGGTTTTCGGGTAACCGGCACCGGCCAAGCACTTAGTCTTGACGAAAAACCAACCTAAGTATATAAATAAATAAAAATGCTTTAATTAACAGCATCATGTAACCAACGTATCAAGAGGGTTTTAGTCAAAATCAAAACCATTAATTTTCAATAACTATACTATGAAAACCGATGTACTCTGAACCGCTTTTTGTGGCTTCGTATGGGGGAGGCCTATGTGCAGCAGTGGCCGTGTGTAGGCAGAAATGAACAACCAGTTCTGCTTCTGCAGTTCAAAATCACAATGAAACTGGCGAGAAAAGTAAAGAGTGTTGGCCACGCACTGTAAGGCTTTCGTCGTATTCAATTCTGCCGAAAAAATATTGTATGACTGAAGGTGGGCAGCGAGTAAGGTTCCGTGTATGCCATATGCCGCCGGAACCCCAAAAACGTATATACAACCGGCAGTTGAATTTTGACAATAATATTGTAGAACTTGTGGCTATCTTCAAGTGACCGTAGACAAAACAATCTGAAAGCTTTGCCTTGTTTATATCGAGGATGAGTAAATCGCGTATTTATAGCAGCAGCCATGCGTCCGCGCACCCTGATTGTCCTTTTGCTTTGAATCATGATTTGCTATGTAGTGGCAGCCATTTTGGATTTTGAAATAAGATCGAACAAAGAGTAACCCAAAGACTTGTCCAAGTGTTTTTTTTTATAAACGTTATTAATGTTTGATATTTCAAAGCTAAAACGAGCTTATCAACATATGAAGCTGTCTAGATACATAATTATTGGTAAGATAAAGAGTAAGTGCGCTAATTATGGACCACCATAAGGATTTTGACAAATAAAACCCAGAATTTCGAAGTTTAATCAATGTTATGCAAAACAAAACAGTTCAATAATTATTTAGTATCAAAAACGATTAATAAAATTCTTATAAAACATCAACATCTTAGAAATAATCAACATTTTCTAAAATATGTAATTTTCGTCAAGTCGAAAAAAGTGTACATAATATGGACCACATGGCATTTTTCCATTTCTAGAATACAATCAGCCAATTCATCTTCCGATTCACTCGGTAAAATTGATTTTCTTACAAGTTTATGATTCGTAATATCGCTAAGTGATTTGTCTTCTATTTTTGACAAGCGTATAAACGTAGTTTTGGGTACTCCGTATGTTTTTGATGATTTAAGAACTCCCATTTGCTTTTCTTGTACAGCTTTAATTGCATTTGCCATTGCATTTTTTCCCACGTTTGTCTGACTTTTCTTTGGTTGTAGATGCCATCCTAGAATATTAAAATTTAATATAAGTGACTGTTTATGATATGCACTACTAGTCCATATTCAAAACATGCCGGTAGTCCATATTATAATACACATACGTTTTTAGTTTAAAAAAATTTTCAGAAAAAATTAAAAACTATTGGATATTGCAATTTAATATAAACAATTGTAAAATAACTCACCTTTCCCCTGTTTTAATCCACTTTCATAAAGAGTAATAATTGTTTTAATTAGGAGCTTACGAAGTTAAGTTAAAAATTACATCACGCGTTGATAAAAACGGAAAATGGCTCCAGTGAATACATGCGCGCTCTCTGCCGGCTTGCAAACGAATAGGGAGGCGCGGGAGGGGTGGAGCTTAGCATGAGATGACAGACGGCTCGATACAAAGAACGTTCTTTGTATCGAGCCGTCTGTCATCTCATGCTAAGCTCCACCCCTCCCGCGCCTCCCTATTCGTTTGCAAGCCGGCAGAGAGCGCGCATGTATTCACTGGAGCCATTTTCCGTTTTTATCAACGCGTGATGTAATTTTTAACTTAACTTCGTAAGCTCCTAATTAAAACAATTATTACTCTTTATGAAAGTGGATTAAAACAGGGGAAAGGTGAGTTATTTTACAATTGTTTATATTAAATTGCAATATCCAATAGTTTTTAATTTTTTCTGAAAATTTTTTTAAACTAAAAACGTATGTGTATTATAATATGGACTACCGGCATGTTTTGAATATGGACTAGTAGTGCATATCATAAACAGTCACTTATATTAAATTTTAATATTCTAGGATGGCATCTACAACCAAAGAAAAGTCAGACAAACGTGGGAAAAAATGCAATGGCAAATGCAATTAAAGCTGTACAAGAAAAGCAAATGGGAGTTCTTAAATCATCAAAAACATACGGAGTACCCAAAACTACGTTTATACGCTTGTCAAAAATAGAAGACAAATCACTTAGCGATATTACGAATCATAAACTTGTAAGAAAATCAATTTTACCGAGTGAATCGGAAGATGAATTGGCTGATTGTATTCTAGAAATGGAAAAATGCCATGTGGTCCATATTATGTACACTTTTTTCGACTTGACGAAAATTACATATTTTAGAAAATGTTGATTATTTCTAAGATGTTGATGTTTTATAAGAATTTTATTAATCGTTTTTGATACTAAATAATTATTGAACTGTTTTGTTTTGCATAACATTGATTAAACTTCGAAATTCTGGGTTTTATTTGTCAAAATCCTTATGGTGGTCCATAATTAGCGCACTTACTCTTTATCTTACCAATAATTATGTATCTAGACAGCTTCATATGTTGATAAGCTCGTTTTAGCTTTGAAATATCAAACATTAATAACGTTTATAAAAAAAAACACTTGGACAAGTCTTTGGGTTACTCTTTGTTCGATCTTATTTCAAAATCCAAAATGGCTGCCACTACATAGCAAATCATGATTCAAAGCAAAAGGACAATCAGGGTGCGCGGACGCATGGCTGCTGCTATAAATACGCGATTTACTCATCCTCGATATAAACAAGGCAAAGCTTTCAGATTGTTTTGTCTACGGTCACTTGAAGATAGCCACAAGTTCTACAATATTATTGTCAAAATTCAACTGCCGGTTGTATATACGTTTTTGGGGTTCCGGCGGCATATGGCATACACGGAACCTTACTCGCTGCCCACCTTCAGTCATACAATATTTTTTCGGCAGAATTGAATACGACGAAAGCCTTACAGTGCGTGGCCAACACTCTTTACTTTTCTCGCCAGTTTCATTGTGATTTTGAACTGCAGAAGCAGAACTGGTTGTTCATTTCTGCCTACACACGGCCACTGCTGCACATAGGCCTCCCCCATACGAAGCCACAAAAAGCGGTTCAGAGTACATCGGTTTTCATAGTATAGTTATTGAAAATTAATGGTTTTGATTTTATGTTTATTAAGATAAAGAGTAAGTGCGCTAATTATGGACCACCATAAGGATTTTGACAAATAAAACCCAGAATTTCGAAGTTTAATCAATGTTATGCAAAACAAAACAGTTCAATAATTATTTAGTATCAAAAACGATTAATAAAATTCTTATAAAACATCAACATCTTAGAAATAATCAACATTTTCTAAAATATGTAATTTTCGTCAAGTCGAAAAAAGTGTACATAATATGGACCACATGGCATTTTTCCATTTCTAGAATACAATCAGCCAATTCATCTTCCGATTCACTCGGTAAAATTGATTTTCTTACAAGTTTATGATTCGTAATATCGCTAAGTGATTTGTCTTCTATTTTTGACAAGCGTATAAACGTAGTTTTGGGTACTCCGTATGTTTTTGATGATTTAAGAACTCCCATTTGCTTTTCTTGTACAGCTTTAATTGCATTTGCCATTGCATTTTTTCCCACGTTTGTCTGACTTTTCTTTGGTTGTAGATGCCATCCTAGAATATTAAAATTTAATATAAGTGACTGTTTATGATATGCACTACTAGTCCATATTCAAAACATGCCGGTAGTCCATATTATAATACACATACGTTTTTAGTTTAAAAAAAATTTCAGAAAAAATTAAAAACTATTGGATATTGCAATTTAATATAAACAATTGTAAAATAACTCACCTTTCCCCTGTTTTAATCCACTTTCATAAAGAGTAATAATTGTTTTAATTAGGAGCTTACGAAGTTAAGTTAAAAATTACATCACGCGTTGATAAAAACGGAAAATGGCTCCAGTGAATACATGCGCGCTCTCTGCCGGCTTGCAAACGAATAGGGAGGCGCGGGAGGGGTGGAGCTTAGCATGAGATGACAGACGGCTCGATAAAAAGAACGTTCTTTGAGAAACGCCGGTAGTCCATAATGCAACCCCAGTCCATAATTAGCGCACTTACTCTAAACTAAGCTGAATTTTATAATAATAATTAGGTAGGTAGTACCTGGGGCCGAATTCTGCTAACCAATTACTTTACTATGAGAGTAGCGAAGAGGTGTGTGGTCGCAGAATCGTCCATAGATGAATGATACTCTAGACAGAGCGCGCGGTGCTATTTGCTCGTAAAGATTGATACTGGTCTCAGCCTCGACTCTTCTGACATGCGTCCAGTTTTGAGTTTGATGAAACAAACTATAAATCAGTCTATAGTTTCTTTCATCAAATTCAAATCTCACTCAAACTCAATAATTTTTTTTTCACAAATAAAGCACTTAGACAAGTCAAATTGTATATTATAAACAGCTTTATAAATAGTAGTTAGTATTATTAGACGCAACTTTATCCAAACCATTAGATAGGTAAATTTGTATCTAGAATTGTAACAGCTCACATATCTTCATCTATTCTATCCAGATACGTTTTACAATAGTCTGAACACCATAAAATAATCTATTTTCGCTCACCTTATAATCTGCACAATGCATAATTATGCGTCAGTATTCTCCAGTATGATTTCGTCTAAAAATGTGATTGCACAAAACTTTGGATACTTGGAGAAGTATTTGCATACCTCCACGCCCCACGGGGTATACTTTGTGTACACAGGGTAAACTTTACAAAACAGCAGCACATTCCATACGTTTTTTTAACCATTTATTTCACTGAATTTCGATCTTTGCATGAATGACTGCAAGCAAAGCAATTTAGTGCGCCAGCCGGCGTTAGTTCGCTTTTGTAAGGTGGTACTTTGTAGGGCACAAACCTCACACGCTTCTCAAATGTCATGTAAATGTCAACCAGCTGTCACGTTTTGTGGTGATACGGGAGGCGACTTCGTTCGTTCGTCCACCTAAGAATGTTTTTTTCATATTCTCTTATTTATTATCACTCATAAAAATGAAATGATTTTTCTGCTATCAGGCACACAAATATGAAATGTCTATTAAAGTAAATTATTTATGTCTAGTCTATTTATGGTTAATTCTTTGCCCATGTACGTATCTCAGCTATAAGGAGGTAAATCACTCCTCACCCGAGCTCTACCTGAAAACCAGCGTAGCATTGGGCTTAGCCGAATGCTGAGGAGTGGTGGGGACCTTTTTTACCCCATTCTTATATTTTTTTATTGTTTTCATTTCATTTATTTATTGCATCATATTATGGTAAATTTGTCACAACATAATTGACTATAATGAGTAGATTATACACACAATATGTACCCATTTAGGGTGTTGCAATGGGAGACGGCCAGATAATTTCTACAACTTTTACAATTTGTATGGTATGAAAGGTAAAGGTGGGATGACAATTTGCGAAAAACTGCTGGCAGATGCTGAATGCGGCAAGCTGAAGACAGGGCGCTATGGCGCTCATTAGGGGAGGCCTATGTCCAGCAGTGAACTAATGTAGGCTGATGATGAATGATGATTAGAATAAATAATATGTTAATATTATTGTCATTAATTAATGACCTAATGATACAAATCACTCTATAACATTATTTGCAAAAGACAGTACGGTATTAATCACTAACAACTTATTGACTAACTTTGAAATTAATAATTATAACACACTTAATAATTAAACGTATTTTTTATGAGTCTGTGTGTTAATATAACTGTTAAATTTATATACTTATCTTCGTTGATTTTACAGCACTTTGAGACAGAATGTCTATTTAAAAATGTAAGACCAACATTTCAGCAAATAAAGAATTACGATTAAGATTATTATTAAGCAATTGAGCTAACTGCATACTGTTGCAATCAATCTATAAGTAGCTCAACTTATACATATCAGTATCAGTCGGAAGCGTCTCCAAGAGCCTGCGCTGGCTGCATGACCCCGCTGTTTGGCAATGATGCTGCACTGCGCGAGATACTCAACTCACCAGCTCTCGGATCACGCGTCACTTCGTTCGACTCTTTAGATCATATCTGAGCACCTAATAACACCTGCATTACTCTGGTTTTCTTCAAGTTAGGTTATGATTGCAGTTTTATTATTTGAAATTATTTCAATTGGACCTGGGAACTCTACTACGATGCCGTGGTCCAACTGCAAAGATAGTTGGACCACGGCCCCTAGTAAAGGCCCATAGTCCAACTAATTGGACAGAGCAGTTGGACCACTGCCCCGAAACGACTTCGACCACTCGCTCAGATATTTTTTTGGAAACAAACAACATTACATTTTGATTAAAAGTAACTTATAGCCTGTGCTAGGATCAACTAGAAACAGAGTTTTCACCTGATTCAATATGAGGTAACAATATTCGGAAGAGGTAACAATCTTTAAAGCAATACCTAAATCTACTGATACTGAAATCTAAGACAATCTAGATAAATGAAATATCGCTTGTAGAAATAATTAGTGTTCTACTTGGTACCGGTGCGGTGGTGCTTCGTTCGACAAGCTCGTGTCGAGACGCCTGTTGTATTAACCAGCGAGCATTGACGTCACAGGATGTGGCACTCCATGCTGGGGCAGGGCCCGTCTGAAAGCGATCGTAGCTCTAAAAACAAAAAAGCTGATCATTCATCACAAAACAATACATGACAATATAAAAAGCACTTTATTGTACACCAGAAAAAGAACATTACAAAATGGCATTACATTAGACAAGTACAATGGACAGCCTTATCGCTTAGAAACGATCTCTTCCAGGCAACCTTTTTTTTAAACATCTTTTGAAAACAAAATACATCACAAAATAATAAATTTAGCGAGAATTATATTCTTTTAGAAAATAATAATTTGATTTGGAAACGAAATTACAATGGTAATTTCTGGTTTAAATCAAATTATTTTATTTTATAAAATTTTACTAAATGTTAAGTCCTAGGACCCAAGTTTAGTGTGACTAATGATGATGACGTATTCTCATTATCGGCTATGTTTTGGATTTCATTTTGTTATTTAATGTAATTTAAAGGTACCTAGTACCTAGGACGACCTCAGTGGCGCAGCGGGCGAGAGTCTGCCTGCGACGCAAGAGGTTGCGGGTTCGATCCCCGCCTCGGAACAAATTTGTGTACGATCTGCAGAAATTTGTTCCGTTGGTCTGGGTGTTTTTCTATGTATAATAAAAAATATCTATCTAAGTAATGTATAATATTACGTATATCAGTTATCTAGTACCCATAACACAAGCTCTGCTTAGCTTGGGCCTAGATAATGCTGTGTGAATTGTCCAGCATTATTATTATTATTATTATTATTATTACATGTGATTGGTTCTTTATTATTTGGATATTTATTATAAAATAATCAGTTGCCGGTTTCGATACGCAATAGCAAAATGACGGAATCAGTTTGTGTTACGAACAGTTAAAACAAACGTTACATCATTGTTTAATTATAATTATGCAAGTCAAAATACGACGAAACTTGTGATGTCAGACGCTTTAAAACTTGGGGTTCAACCCGTGTGAGCTTAGAAGAAGGCGTAGAATGATAGTAACGTCGTTTTAGGCTACGAATCCTATCCCTCTAAGCTCCGAGCATACCTGTTTTAAAAGCTGGCTCATCGGCTTCGAACTGGTGGACCAGCCCTACTGTGAGAGTCCACGTCTCAGCTCCGTAGGTCATAACAGATCGGACGCACTGATGAAAACTTTCGATTTCAATAATTGCCGTATAGATGACGAGAAGACTCGACTTAGTTTTCCAAACGCTGCCCAACCTAGCTGGATCTTGTTCCTTCCAATTCACACAAAGATTCGTTTTTAGCTTAAAAATAAAAAGAAACTTTTTCAATAGCACTATCCCTCAGCTGTAAAGCAGCGTGTTTTCCTCTTTGAGTGTCAGTTTTTTTATCGCGTACTGCGGCAATCGCTATCAGTCCCTCCAGGCCCGATCAATCGCATCCCAGTTTAATGGTGATCATAAACCCATTTCTGCAGGACCTTCGGATCTGCGGAACATCATTAGCGCTGAGGAAATTGAACTATTTCTGAAGCAATCAAACAAACTGAAATAACGCGAGGTAAAAACTGTTGATGGAGCTTCCAGAGTTGTGGGATGGTTTGGAGATCGGTCGGAAGACGAGTTGGTGAGGTGTTACTACTACTCCTTGTAAGCTAGCATCCGCCCGCGACTCGCGTGCGCTATTCCTAACAAATATAAAAATAGTACTCAATGTTGGAGTAGGTTCAAAGCTGTATTGTTGTAAGGTATAGTCAAGTTCCCCGATCCGACCGCCCAGAAGTTTTCGTGTCATTTTATTATTTACTAGCGGTCCGTCTCAGCTTCACACGGGTATATTCTATAGGCTACGTTACTCAGTGATAATGTAGCTTTTTAACTCCAAAAGAATAATGAAATCGGTCCAGTAGATTTAACTTTATTCGTAACATACAAAATACTATAACAGTTCTTCAATGAAATATCTGATAAATATATCGTTCAGTTAAAATAAACTCATAGTAATTTCAAAATTGACTTGAAGTTCCGAAAATCTTCCCGTAACTCGCAGTAGTTTGTTCCGCAAAACGTCTGGAACGTTCTGGAACTAATATTTACGAATCATCAAAGTTTGTGGAAAGTTCTCGAAATAAGTAATACTTGATATTTTAACAAAATAGAAAGCTTGAAATGTTTTATGTTCTCTTGATATTTCTCATCTTGTCAATCAAATTAAAAAAAAAGGACTTGCAAAAAACATTGCGAATATGATTTTTTAATATTTTAATAAATATTATGTATTTAAATGGAGCGACTTCCGTACTCTGATGACCTTGGCTTGCTCTTACAGCAGAAAACTCGAGATTCGTGAATTAAATAAATAAATGCTCAGGTAATCTCAATCAGCAGCAGCTATTTTAGTTTTGTTGAATCTAAATCTGAAGATTACCTATTTTTATAGGAACACTAACGGCACACTTTGTATAGCTCTTATACACCATAAAAAGAAACCCATAAAGGCAAACGATTTGGCGTTTATCCACTGGCAGGCACGGCGTCAAAAATGCACGAAGCCGTGCCGTTGCCAGGTAAAGTAATAAATAAAGCCGTATAAATTCATACATTTTATTGAATCATCATCATTATAAGCCCATACACGTCCACGGATGGACAAAGACCATAACGACGCTACAAATACAGGTCCTGAGCCGCCTCCATCCATCGACTTCCTTTGACCGCTACTCCAGAACCTTTACGAACACCTAGTGGTTTTCAGTTCTGCGAGCTATATGTCCTGCTAAATGCCACTTCAACATAAGTACTCATGCTATGCTAGCTATGTCGGTTCTTCTGCTTGGGTTTTTTAATACCTCAATTTAAAAGTTAGTATAGCCATTTGCGCTATTATAAAACAAGTTTTTGACGATTTGCCATCAAAATACCTCACAAATATCGAGATCTTGTAGTTCCGTCAAAACACGTGTAGTTTTTAGCCAATTTATTCGTTTATAAACGACTTTGCTATTTTACAAATCGTTTCTAGTTCCTACTGCTGAACTTTGTATTCAGGTGGGTTTCATTTAGGTACGAGATAGATCAGGGCAGCGGTCACGTGTTATACCGTAAAGATGAGGGATCCGGCTCAAATACCGGGTTGAATCAAATATAAATGAACCTTTCATTATTTTTTTAAAATAATTTAACTGCATTAAATTCTCAAGAAAGGATGTTAAACAGTTGGTCTGTCCTTTCCCCGGTGGAATCGGTTTGTTCGTCCATTGGATTGTGCGAGTAAGTGCACTTGTGATTTCGCACAATTACTATTTTCTTCCTGGGCCACCGCCCGTACCGGAAAATCGGTTAGGAGGACATCATAAATATATCATACGGTAAATTGATTATTAGTCCACCCCATCTTCGCACGGATATATTCTATAGCCTATGTGACGCAGTAATAATGTAGCTTTCTAAGCCCAAAAGAGTTTTTGAAATCGGTCCTGTAGTTTCTAAGTTTATACGTTACATAAAAAATACAAATCTTTCCTCTTTGTAGTGTAGAAATCTATAGGTATTATACATCTAATAGGTAGAAATTTCCATAGGTTACGTTTCATAAACGGCGAGCAGGCCGGATTGTGGACAGTATTCAACCCAATGGGAAACGCTCCATAAAAACTGTCAAAATCCGCTTGTACTCTCTCTCCCGTCCACCAACAACACAACCTTACAGCAATCTGTACAGATTTGTAGATTGAAACAAACAGTCGGACTGTTCAGTAATTTCATAAACACAGCTATCGCGCGTAATCGCAGCCATTAGCGGGCTATTTATACGGAGCGCGGTGCGAATAGCCCTCGCCCATCACTCCGGAAAGACGGATAGGAGTAGGTACCTGCCTACCTACTTAGAGGATTTACCAAACAATAGAACTTATATTAACTACGGCTTTAGTAACTACAATACTTTATTGCACTATGGTTCTAATAATACCCAACCAATGTAAATATTCTAGAGTCAGTAATATTCCACTGCTGGGATAAGGCCATACATAGTTAGTACTTAAGTGGGAATGGGGGAGAATTCTTCTTTCACGTCTGATAGGTATTTTGCTTAAAACAGAATTATTGGTAAATTTTAGAACTAGGTACTTGCTTGCTGTCTATATAGAGTAAGCTCATTATGCTAATTATATTACCTATACAGGGGTTTGCTGGGGTCAACGTTTTCTTGAGTGGATACTGCGACTCGACAAACGTAGTGTAGGATACCCTCCGACCAGACTGACCACATGACGATTAGCTAAAGACTGCTGGCAGATGCTGGATGCGGCAAGCTGAAGACAGGGCGCTATGGCGCTCATTAGGGAAGGCCTATGTCCAACGGACTAATATAGGCGATGAACTATTAGCGGTAGGTTATTGATAGGTCACTGACACTGAGTGACCTGCAGTTTCTGCCCATCGTCACGGACATATTTGTGATGACGCCAGGTCAGATTCTAGTTGACCACGATTGATCTAGAATGTAGAATCTATCTTTGTAGCGTACTTGATAAAGATGAGATGATGTGTTGATTGCTTGCTTCGCTTGCTTGACTTAATTCTTATTATAACCAACCAAATATTAGGTACAAGTAGTTACCTGAACGGATATCTACATAGAATATCACATAGATATCTACATAGAATTCTTTATTCCCTCGAGGATCACCTGGTCAGATTACTGTCTGAACCCGAACAGGGCCCTTTGTAAGCGAAATTTTTGTTGAACGTTTTCAGCTTTTCCATTTAAACTTAGCAGATCACTTGCAAGCGAAACAAGATTTACAGAATTGGAACATCCACTTTTTTTCGAATTAAATACGACATACTTGGCATCTGCGAAACTTGAAGAATAGGGTCCACCATTGAAGACAAAATATCAACTATACACATACGGAGAAACCAAAAGAATTGGAGAAGGCTTTCACCGCCTTGGGCGGTCCTTAGGTATACTTAAGTTACTCTTTAGTTTAAAACCAATTTAGAAACTATAACAAATTTAATGTTAGGCACGGTAATCCATATTTTAAAATGTTAATAGGTATAAGGAATGAAAGCTTTTTTATTTACTTATTTTAAGTATGGATTGGATGGATAGGGTCCCCCCCCTACACAGAACTGATCCCCCGATACACCCTGATTCTTATCTAATGTTATTTCTGAAATAACACGTCTTGGCTCGTCGCCAGGTTATTAGCTCTTATCTAACATTGCTTCTCGATAACTTTGTAAGGTAAACATGGAGCTATTCCCTCGTGACAATGTGCACTGGGGTAAAGTACATGGAAATAGGTCTGAGCATGAGTTGTGTACGGTTTGCATACCATACAGAGTGACATGTTCCCGCAGGTCAGCAGTTTACGTTATGACAAGTTTCTCAGGGTAATTACATTCAGTCGCAAACAACTGTCCTTTGAGCAACTAGTCACGGCGTACACTCGCGACAACAACAACACCTTGAAAAAAAAGAAAAGATGCGTAATTGCGTAGTGTACCTGAGTAAGCAAGCTTGTGATTACCTATTTATTGGCTTTACTAATCATATCAAATAAACAATCACATAAAAGCAAAACTAAAAAATAAATAAATATTTTATTTTTTTGCAAACAATCTACAGGTAGCTCAACTGATCCATATCAATACCCCTCGGAAGAGTCCCCAAGGCTGCTGTATTGCTATGCTGATGAGCTACAAAAGGTACTTACAGCATGTGTGCTATTGTTGTGAGATTTGTTTTCATTTTTAAAAATGAAAAAATTCTGACATACTGCACAATATAGGTTAAATTAATAAGTTCTCTTTGCCACTAAAAATATATAACAAATTTAAATAAGTACTATATAGAATTGATAAGTGACGAACTTCAGGTTCATTTGTCTAAGGTGTCGAAGGCCAATGGTCTTGCGGAGTGATGGAGTCACAGTAAACTTTCAAAGCCCTAACTTTGCCCGTATTATGAAAGCTTGCTGAGACAATAACGAGCTATAGAGCAGTAAACCAAAAACAAAGTTATCCAAATTGATCTTAATGCAATAGCTGTCTCAGCCTGTAATACACATATCGAAGCCAAAATAACATACTTCCTATTGCTCAACACGCGCGTGGCCTGAAACCGACACGGTCGTGACGTCTTCACTGACGTCACACGTTTATAGCTGTCATAAACGTGGACAGTGGCATATTGATTTACTAGCAGCTATTGTTATTTCGGGATAACGAGACCAGAGCTGGGTATGAAGGTGGTTAATCACACGGTACTTAAAATTACATTTTAAGAAAGTCTTGCAAATTTTAACACGTCTGCCCAAATTGAACAGAAAGGTAACCCTTGGAATTGAGTTGAAAAGGTTGTTTTTATTCTTTGATTGTAGTTCTCTACATAGGTAACACTAAATAATTTGTGTAGTAGGCATAAAGTCGTTCAAATTAATAAATAAAGTACATAAACTAAATAAAGCTAAATAAAGGGTGATTTTCACACAACGTCATCATCATCATCAGCCTATACTAGTCCACTGCTGGACATAGGCCTCCCCTAATGAGCGCCATAGCGCCCTGTCTTCAGCTTGCCGCATCCAGCATCTCCCAGCAGTCTTTCGCAAATCGTCATCCCACCTGGTCGGAGGGCGTCCTACACTACGTTTTCCGAGTCGCACACAACATCATGTAGCCCCAATTTGGCAGAGATTATTTAGTGTCGATAGCGATGTATACAAGCGATACTTCATACGATTCCATAAAATTAATGGCACTAAACTGTATGTTTATCTAAATCGGGAACGCTTTTGTATAAATGTTGTTAACTATTGAAATATAAGTATTAGAAGTGAAATACAAGAAATCTAGTTTTCAATTTCTTAGAAATTACCCCAGCGGATTACGAATTATAATAAGAAAAAAAGTCAAATACTTAGTTCTTTAACTTGGCTTAATCACGTTGATAAGAAATTCAATATTTATTTTCAATATAATTCTATTATTGTTAAGTCGATCAGTGTCCGGGCAAACCGGAGCTCCGAATCCCATAAAATAAATCAATTAATCGTAAGAATACAACACAGAAAAACAAGCTTTTCCATTGTAAAATCGTCAAATTTATTTGTCTGCGAACGGACGCCATGCCGTCTACAAAACTGTATATTTTATTATATTTGACCTCCAAAATGTCATGACACTTAAATCAATAAAATAAACCAATTAATGTTAAAGATGAATCCTTGTTTATTACTGTTACAGATTAACCGGAGATTAACCAAGGATTAACCACATGTTACGAGTCACGTAGCCTTAACATAATAAATACGCTTGAATATACTTCAACCATAGACATAATAAATGAGCATACAACTCATTGGCACAACACTTCAGATCGGGATGAGTTTCGACCGTAAACAAACTGTTATTTAGTGTTTAAGGTTGTTCGTAAAGGTCCACCTTCATAGGCGACTCTCGCGGTCAGAAAAAATATATTCTCGCAGAAAAGGTACATTATTATATTTATTATTTTACTCCTGCGTGGAAATAAGAAAAAAAAGTCTTGACAAGGCCGTTCATTTAGTGCTAAGGAAGGAAGCTTATAAGCTGCCACTACCGCACTTCAGTTCAGTTCAGTTTATTTATTTTATAATGGAATATACATTACAAGTCATAAAATTATCATACTTATGAATATAATTAATTGTATTTAGATATTTAAACATAATATTTAATATAAATTACAGGTACATTTGCAGTACTTAAAGACCATTTCGTTTGTTCTTCATTCTGTTACCTTCAGGCTTGTGAGCTCATTAAAGGTGTACAATGTCTACTCGACAAGCCAGCGTTTTAGTTTTGTTTAGAACGTTTTGAGACTCGGAGAATCCTTGATCGTTTTAGGCAATCGGTTGTATACCGGTTGGTCCCATGACGTGTCAGCTTTCCAGCACTGTAGAAAAATAAGCATTCAAGTATGAGCACTGGTAATATTTAGATAAATTTTACACTGACATAAATTTCTTATCGCATGTTTCATCCGAGTGGCTCGCGACCTGTCGGTTTTCTGATGTCGTCAATAAATGAAAACAAATAAAATAAAATAACCTTTTATTTCGTTGCCAATCCTTATTTTACATTGAATTTAAGGTTAGTTCAAGATTATTATTGTCATAGTAATTAAATATTAATTATCAGGTCTACATATTTTTAAAATTTATTAGAATAATAACCTACATAATGTCATAAGCAAGAACCCCTCATGGGAGGGTGAAGGCCTCCTCCTTCAATATAATATGCTTTCAAATGCAACGTAAATTTAAATTAAGGTATTTGTTAATTAATGTTAGATAAGTTGTATTTGAATGTTAATTTTTGTACAGTGCCGCAGTCCGGTCTAGATTTGCGACAACCTTTATTAAACAGCTTATCAGTCAGCATCTGTTTTAAATTTGTGGAACTCAAAATCTCGGAGAAGGACAGCCATCTCTCCAGTGTTGTGGTATACGTACCGACACGTCTTAGGTGCCCATTCCACTCATCCAATATCTTTGTCCAAGTTTTTTGTCCAATATTTGATCAAAGTTCTTGGATGAAGGCCCATTCCACTCAGCCAATATCTTTATCCAAGATTCCTAAGTAATTTGCGTAGTTTATTTTAAATGAAATTACATCACATCACACTAATATTAAAAATGTGAAAGTTTGGATGTATAGATGGATGAATGTTACTTCTTTACGCCAAAACTTCACAAAAAAATGTATTATATTATTTATTTATTAACCTGTAAACGTTTAATAGAAACAACGCGTGCGAAGCCGCGGGTAGAAACTAGTATGCAAATCTTTGACGAGGTAGTAAATTGGATGAAGTCATCCAAGTTCTTTGATCTAATGTACATTAGACGAAGAAATTGGATGAGTGGAATGGGCACCTTACAAGTTTTATGAATGAGCCATCCTCAATAAATAACCCCAATAACGTAGCAGTCACGTTAAATCTACGGTCGGGTTCAAATAATATTAATTTTAATGTTTAACTGCTAATTTGCGTCACAATATTATACGTTTTATTTGTTCTGGCTGCAGATATCTCTCGGTTAGTTTCTCTTCACATCAATCGACTAAAATACGTCTGAAGTTCTTAAATTCTTTATTGCACACATAAGATACAATATGTTATATAAAAGTTAACAACGAATGGCTTATGTACAAAGGCGAGCTGTTTTCATACAGCGAACCTAAGGGAATAAAGAAAAATTATAAGATGCGAATTACTGTCATTCATTTAAGGGCCTATACTATCTCAAATCAACTCCATAACTCCAAACTACTTAATATTTAACTTTGAAATGGTAAAGTTCGGGACTTACATGGTAAAGTACAGGACTTACTCTGTCGATCATATGTTCGAAAAACCGATTCCATAAAATTTTCTTTAGAGAAAAAAAATCGATAAATTACCTCAATTTTTTGTTAATGAACCATAATTTCTCAATATGTAAAGAAGTTAAGATCTTGAGAATAAGCATGGTAATAGAAATAAGTATAAAAACATTTAAAATTATATTTCCGTTTTTTTTCAAATAATGTCCTAATTTATTAATTAGGACATTATTTGAAAAAAACGGACCTCTATTGATAATACGTATCTATTGATAATAAGCTAAAACTTGATTTTTGGGCTTGCGTTGCAACTGTCTCGCTAATAAGAACGTGAAATCCTATGTTTATACTTTTCACAAAAATTTGAGGTTGTAGAAACCCTTGACCTGTATTTTTACGATGACTTCTAAGTTTCTCGTACCTAGCTACGATGCTACGGGGTCTACGAAACAGCTACGGCGGCGTAGAGGCATCAACAAAGTATTTTCGTTTAAAATATTTTGTGTGTGGTTTTTTATGGAGCATGCTTTACTTTTTTTATACGATCATTGAAAATTACAAGTTTAAAATAATACCTTTTACTGATAAAAAAATAGAATAAGGAGTTTTATGCCATTGTGTTGAATTGAAATTTATCGCTGTTTAAAATAAAATTTCAAAAATATAAAAAGTATTGAAACACAGCTTAAATTTTATGATAATTATCCTTATTTTAGATACTCACACACCTTACGAATGCAAAAATAAAAAAGGATGTACACATTACTCAAAAACATCCATTAATTATTTAGCCCATTGCTTATCAAACGAGCCGCTCTCGTATGATTTATGCCGACACATCAAAAGCTCAGATGAGAGATCTCCGTGTGAATATTATTGTATATTGTAGAAATGATGTATCCGAGACCTGGTGTGATTGTCTGAGATTAAACATGTGGTTATTAGTATGTTTTAAGATTTAATTTAATTTTTTATCCTTGTCATACATTGCACCTAAAATTTAAATTCCAAAATTAATTTGGTTGTTTCGTCAACAAGTAACTATAGTCTAGTCAAACTCTATTGAAACTCTTTAGCCTTGGCCTTACCATTTTTTTGTTGTTGTTAGTTTTATAGCAGAGTTTACACTACTCGTCGATCTTATCTTTTTCCTACAATGTTATGCTGACAATTATATTTCAAACTCGATTCCAAACGAAAATTTTGTGTTGTAAATTGTTCGCATTCATTACTTATTGAGAATGGCTTGAGTATTATAAAATTAAAGAGGTTTTGTTTTATTGTTCTGCACATTAAACGTTTGTTCGCGATGCTACTTATTAAACTATATGCATATTTCAAACTCGATAAGTACTTATTTTAAATAAAATAAAGAAGTTCCCATTAATAATATAGGTACGGCGCTATGCTATGGCGCTCATTAGTGGAGGCCTATGTCCAGCAGTGGACTAATATAGGCTGATAATGATGAATATAGGTACATCGTATGGGGAAATCGCGGACTTATAGTATAGAGCTATGTTTATATAAAAATTTAAACAAATCTAACAAGAATATGTAATCAATATTTTCCCAAATTTTTGAACTTGATTAAAGTTGCAATCTTTTGTAAAATAATATGTATTTATTTGCTAGAAATGGTCAGTTAGTAAATTTCGCGTCGGTAAGCCAAGTCAAGGAACCCGACACCCCGGCTGCGGGCGGCGCTGACAGGCCCACTGCCACTTTACTCACTAGTTAGTGGCCGTCTCATATCAAAAGAATATCGTATCAAGTCTTTCGCGACGCCGCTGCCAACAAACACACGTGAATCAGTGAAGACAGGCTGAAAAGATGATGTCAAACTCTTCAGGATAACTAAGTCTTACACCACTCTGATTATCCCTGTATTGTGAAACCTTACTCAGTCGTGGACCTATGTTAGAGTAACACTTTTATATATGGCACAAATGTTACTCAAGCATAGATCTATGTCTGAGCCTTTCATAATACGAGCCTTATTTAAATTAGATTAGTAACGTAGGTAAATAAATATGTATATGTACATACACAATTAGATGTAGTTAAGTAAATAGTTAAGGATAACTTTCCAGTGAGAGACTTCCCTCCCAGGCCCCTGCTGTCAGTTCCGTCAACAGAAAATACATTCTTAGTTTATGGTTAGTGTAGAGTAGACTCGTTTACTTTCGGTTTTCAAATCAAATCAAATTTATATAGGCACCAGTTTCTGCCCGCGGCTTTGCACGCTTTGTTTCTATGAAAACGAATAATGGTGATTTCTATCCCATGGGAACGGATTCATGGGATTAAAAGTAGCTTATGTTTGATTCCAGGCAGAAAGAGCGTTGGGAATAACCAAAAATTTCAGCCCGATCCGTTTATGTGGTTTTGGCGTGAAGTGGTTACAAACATCCATACAACCAAACTTGGGGGTTTATAATAAGTGTTAGTGTAATAAATATATCATGAACACAGCGTCAGGTCTTATCGATAAGTAGGTATGAGATTGACTGCATCCTACCCTAGGGGTGAATATCCATACGCCCTATTAATTTAACTAAGAATTTATAATTACAGAATGATTCTGGTCTACTATTATGTTATGAGTAGGTATAGGTATATAGTTTCAATGTCTAAATTAAAGTGCTATGTCAAAATGTCTATAAAAATCCTTAATTTAGTACCAAAATTCTTAAACATTAACTACAATTTTAAGTTTTGATAATAACAATGCACAAATTATTTAAAAAAATGCGATTATTATCACATTATGTAGTTTCATTGTCATAAAATCAGATGACTTGCCGCCATTTTTTCAGCTGTCTCATAAATAATAATCTTTCGCTTTACAATACAATACAATACAATATATTTATTAATAACATAATGTTATAAGTCGCGTACTACAGTTGCAGTTGGTTCTATATAAAAATAGGTACCGACTATTAAATATTTTATATAAATTTTCAAAAAATAGGTAGTAGGTACTAAAATAAAATATAAAAATTAATTATTCATTTCATTATACATTCAACAGATAATAGGCAGTTCGTAGAACTCATTGATTGAGTAAAACGAACCTTCTATAAGCCACTTGCGTAGTCTCGATTTAAAGGCCGTCGTGGAGGTTGCATCCCCGCGGACTGTGTCCGGCAGCCTGTTATAAACAGAGGGGCCCATGACGTACACGGACCTCTCCGATTTGCACAATTTATGAGCCGGTGTGACTAGGAGATGGGCTAGCTTATTGCTGCGGAGAGCACGGGTGGTGTTTACGCCTCTACGTTTGAAAACGTCGATGTTTTTGTGGGTGAACATCGCCACCTGGTGGATAAGTTCGCAGGCGACCGTCATTATACCTAATTTTTTAAAATATTCCCGACACGACACGTCGTCTGCCACGCCAACAATAGCGCGCACAGCACGTTTCTGCATGACGAAGACTCTATCTACGTCAGCGGCGCGCGCCCAAAGTTCCACACCGTACGTGATAGTGCTGTGCACCGTCGCGTGGTAACACGCCAGCACTACGCTGCGCGTGGCAGTCGCGGCGAGGCGGCGCAGCGCGAAACATGTGCGGCCCAGTCTAGAGCAGAGCTCTTCTATGTGGTTTTCCCATGTGAGACCGCTATCGATTTGGAATCCCAGTAGTTTTGTGGATTCGACCATCTGTAGGGTGGTGTTTCCAGCAGTCACTGTGAACAGTGGCCTGGGTGTGCCGTTCAGACGGAATGTCATATAGCATGTTTTGTCTCTGTTCAGCGCTAGACCATTTGATCGGAACCACCGCTCTAGATTCTGCACGATGTTGTTCAACCTTACCTCCAGTTCGGGTGTGTTCGGAGCAGCTACAATGACGGCTACGTCATCGGCGTACATATAGGCCTGCGCCCCAACGGCGGCTTTAGGGAGGTCATTCAGCAGAAGGCTGAACAACGTGTTCGAGAGGCAAGAACCCTGCGGTACTCCTATGGTGTTCATCAGTTCAGCTGACTTCCACCGGCCACGATCACCTACCACGGTCTGCGTGCGGTTGGACATGAAGGAGCTAAGCAAGGATAGAGTGGGGCCCCTCATTCCGTAGAACTTGAGTTTTTCGCAGATGAGGTGGTGATCGGCGGTATCGAAAGCGCGCGACAGGTCGCAGCACAGCAGCGCCACGCATTGGCCGTCCTCGCGCGCGCGCAGCACGCGCCATACCACCTCCCTCACCAGGTCTGTGGTGCCGCGCCCGGCTCTATACGCGTACTGCCTGTCCGACATTATGTCTCGATCACAGATAAAAGATAGCAATCTTTTGTTGAGCCCGACCTCGAAGATCTTGCTAACGGAGGGAACAAGTGAAATCGGCCGGTAAGATTTGATTTCCGATTTTTTTCCTTTTCCTTTGTACAGAGGGGATATTTTTACTCTTTTGAGGGGCTCGGGATATGTTCCCGCACGGATGCAGACGTTGAACAGGTGAGCAATGACTATCGCAATCGACCTCGCAATGGTCTTGAGCAGATTTGATGAAATGCCATACAAGTCAGTGCTGTTTTTTGAAGCTATGAATTTATTTACTATTAAAACTATTTCATCCGGCGAAAACAGCTCAAACCGTAGCGATGCATCGCATGCGGGTGTGTCTGCACTGAGGGAGGCGTGAGCGCAGGCGATGTCAGCTGTCGGAGCCCCGCACTTGCTGGCCGCGGTTGTGAACTCGATGTTCAACGCGTCTACTAGTTCTGACTTGGAGCGGAAGGGGGCGCCGTCAGTGTTTCGCAGGAGGTCGGTGTAATCCACCCTTTCGCTGCTCCTCCGCCCGAGCTCAGCACTAACCACATTCCACATGCATTTGGATTTATTTGGGTGATCGCGGATCATATTACTGTAGTAATTAGTGCGTTTTTCTTTAATTAAATTATTATATTTATTTAAATAATTTTCGGCAATATTTACAAGTTCAATGTTATCTGGGAAAACCTTTTTTAGGTTTAGTGTGTTAAACAACAAATTTTTTAGGCTATCTCCTTCATTATCGACCCAGCTGTTTTGTTTGAAGGTGCGTTGTTTTTTCATAGGGAAACAAATGTCAAATTTATTCACTATCACACGTAATACGATTTCAGCGAGCCTGTGACAATCGCCGTCAGACCTCTCCACCATTAAAGCCCAATCGACTGACTCTAGTGCGTTTCCGAAATTTATTTTATTAGCTGCGGATTTAATTTAATAGATGAGACACTATTTATTTTTATTATTATATTGTTAGGAGTCAAACATTTTGATCTAATTGGTAATACCTACCTATATTTACCCACTTGAGCACGCCTGAAGTTATGATTCTGATTCTTTCAATACCTAATTAGATTGCGAAACTCACAGTCTTGCTGAAATATCGTTGCCCCTTTTTTACCTGTTTGTAGTTTCTATCTTTCATTCTCTCTTAGTCCAAAATATCCACCACTTAATCTCCAATATAGCATATCATTCAGTCTGTGACGAACCCAGCGAGTCTGATATTTTTAGTGTTGATACAACCGTGACGTCACGCGCAGCATCGCGCTGTACCTACGCTACAGTCATTCAGGAAATATTTTAATCTCAATTCAAAAGATTACTCAGACCTTACAAGACTTCGTTATCATATAGAAGTGAAATTCAAAAAGAGTTATTCGAAAAGCATTATTTCTTCCATCGTGTAAAGTCTACAATCATTTAAGATACTGTCAATGCATCTATTTATGGTCAAATGTACCAGTTTATTTGGTAAGTTACTGAACTATCTAGGTATGTGAATATACATTTTAGACATCCTTACAATACCTCTCGAATGCAAATAATAATCATCATTTAGAAAAATAATTATATTAAGTACCTACCCATCTAATAAAATTCAAATAATCTGCTGGAGTTTTTAATCTATGAGATTCTGTTAAATTGTCAGACTTTATTATGAGAAAGATTAATTTGAGACACGTGTCACGGAATCAAGTGTTGACATTGACATTGATGTCTGTCTGTCGGACTGACTGTCACAAACACGGCCCTGGATAAAATAACCCGGTTCCGAGGGAAGGTTAGCAATCATTTTTTGAAGAATTATGTTTTAAGTACATAACTGTCTAGTTTTTCAATGACAGATGTCCAAACATTAAAGCAGAAAAAAACGGATCGACTGCTGTTTGATTAAACTGCCATTCGTTTTGCACATTTCTTAAAACATCGTCAGGTTTAATTAACTAAGACAAAAGGTATTCTCACTGGAACAAAATAAATTTGATCATTGGATCTACAGATAATAAAAGTTCTTGTTAGAACCAAATCATCAGAAATGGATCTAAAGAGTAAAAGTTTTCTTAATGGAACCAAATGGATCTTGATCACTGGATCTACAGAGAGTAAACGAAATGTTCTCTACATTTACCATAGTTAAATAAAATTAATTTAATAATTAATTAACTATGGTAAATGTTCTCTACATTTACCATAGTTAATATATTAGCGTCCAACTTAAAGGAACTTGTGGATAACTTCAACAAACTCGATTCTCGATTCTATGTGAAGTATTTTAGTCTTAAATTTTTACCGTATTTAAAAATTACACTGATTTGTACACACCTAACCGATCGATACAAACCCTGAGTCGATCCCCGCTTTTACACATTTTTTGTTCTTTAATCGTTTCGCAATCTTAATTTAAGTTCCTTCCTTAAATTAAGATGATTGTTTTGATACCTTATTAATTAAACGCGGTTTCTCTTTTGTTGCTTCGAGGAAATAAGGAGTCGCAGACACATACTAACTACGGCACAGACTACGGGCAAAAACACGAAAACATATCTATATCTCGTGGGTAAATAAGTAAAAAAAATTAAATAAACTTACTTATCTACTACCTAGTATGTACGCACGATCGTGATCCAAGCCAGCAACGCAGTTCTATCAAATCTAAATGAGAACAAGAAACGAAAATGCGGCCATTTCACAAATTCTGTCGAATTTCTAATGTCACCCAAACACTACATTCTAATGCTGAACGTAAATAAAACAACTCTTTCCGTTTCAGAACGCGTCGAAGTGGCTGCGCGGGCGCTTGTCTTCCTGCCATTGGGATTTACTGCTATTGGCGAATTTTTGGACAAAAACCGGTGTTTTTAGCTGTTATAGAAATAACTGAAGCTTTTGGAGAAGTCTCTAATAGGCAGTTCTAAGTGAAAACACCAAGTGATCTAAGAACATTTCGTGCTGAAAAACTTAGTGAACGTTGTACTGAAAAGTTAGTGCAATTTAGTGCTAAAAGTGAGAGCTCAAGGTAAATTTAATGCCATTCAGTACCCTTACGGGACATAAGCTGGTGCTTTTACGTTCTACCAATGAATTGTACATAGATTAAGTGCGCGTAGACTACAGTTGAGTTCAGTCGAATACAGTGCGCTACAGTACAATTGAGTACAGTTATTAGTTGATTGCTGTTGAGTGCAGTTGAATACAGCGGAGCTCAGTTGTGTGCAGTGGGGTGCTGTGGAGGTCTGAATGCGTCCTACAGTGCATTCATGTTACTGCGGCACTGTTCTGGTACTGGTGATGTTGGTGGTTGAGTGTTGGGACTGAAAATAGCAATCAGGTAAATAATTTTTATTATCCATTATTCAATAAAAAAAATCTAGCTTTTAAATCCTAGTAATGAAGCTATTCGCAAAGTTAAAAAGTCTAGGACGGAAGAAGGATTGAGATTGAAACGTTTTGCTCAGCTGTGGGATGGGTCTGATTTGATTAGACTGTTAAACATCTCCCAGCCTCTACGATACGAGGTCCTCTAAAATAAAAAAAAAAACGCTACCTAGGTGATTTACACAAATAATGTTCATAGTTTTTTCATATTTAGTTTACTATTCTGACAACTACCCGTGAAAACCTTCGATAAGCTTACTGGTATTGATCAATTTGTCACTCTGTAGTCTGTGTATAAAAGCCTCTGGTTTTCAATAAATTACATAAATAAATAATTACATAAAAATCTTTCTTAGTCATGGCCATCGTTTTTCTTGAAAGGTATGTATTTACATACCTTTATATATTTAATATATTTTTCTTTTTTCCCAGTTCTACCCAACCGACGCCAATAATGCTAAGAACAACTTAACCCAGTGAGTGACATGTGAAGTGTCAGTGAGCTAGTGCGCTGCTCGTAGTCAGTGAGACAGTGAGCTAGTGCGCTCGTAGTCAGTGAGACAGTGATGTGAGCTGGAAACATGGGCATACAGGTGGAGAATACTGTGAATTATAATAGTAGTGCATGTAAGTATGTTTTCAAACATATGTATTAGGTTGCTATAAATTAAAAATTATCATTAAAAGTTTTGCTTCTAAAGTCATTAAACTTCGAAGACTTTCAATGACAAGAATTTATAACTTTTAAAGAATATTTTGATCCATAGTAGTAGATATGTTACATCGACTTGAAGCTTTTGGTGATTTTTACCTGTTTTTTAATGTGAATGTTTACACAGCGACAATACTGTATACCGAAGTCTACCTTTCAACTGTGTTAATTTACTTTCATAATTCTAATCGGTTAGGTACTAGATATTCTGAATCAACAAGAAATAAAATTAAAACCGTTCATATTTGAAACAGTCGCTCGTTAACTCTATGCTCTCTGCACTTTATTCGCAATAAAAAATATAAAACTGTCAAAAATGAGAGTTTCTTGGGAATTTATAATTTACGCGGTCATTTACCGGACGAATAAATTACAATCGAAAAAATTCCCGCGTTTTCCTGTTTATTTGGATTATTTTTAAAATCAGTGGTTCTTGCAGAGCGCGCACCGGATGTCAAATCTCGTGTTTTTGCATCTAGGTAACTAAATTACTTATCACATAAATACCGATACAATTTGGGAAAAATTCATGAAATTTAATAAGGCGGTATGTACCTCATACATAGGTTATTTCTGGACTCTGGTTTGATATTAACTATCAAACAAAAAATTTGATAACAAAAAATACTTCCTTATACATAACAGTTCTAACAAATAAAGTGTCTATCTTAAAAAAAGCGACTAGATGATAGATAGATAACTATTCAATATAATTTTCTGCAACACACAGTACATACACAGTTTGATTACGTTTTTTAAACTTTAGCCAATACGTGCCATATCGCTCCCGTGCACTGTAAAAAGAGATCCTCCATCAATACGTTGCGGTAGTAACTACGATGAATCTGTGTGTTATTACTCAAAACCACGATAACTCAGTTCGCGAGACCATTTGTACGAGAACTTGTTCTATTAAATTTATGTTTTCGCTGTTCAAATGATTAAGTAGAAATTTTTAAGGAATTTTCTTATTATTCTTACAAATTAAAGAAATTTCTCCACCCAAACTCTACTTCTTGAATATCATTTCTGAAAATGTCTATTTATTTAGCTAAATAATAAAATAAAATATAAAATTGTAAAAATGTCCAACGTGAAAGAGTGAAATTAACGGAAATACTTAGACGATAAAAGAGAAATAAAATCGATAAGAAATAATTAAAGTAGGGTAGGGAAGTAATTGTATAATTTATTGGTTTTGTAGACACCGTGTAGACATAGATATTTTCGCTGGGTAACACATTTCAGCAGGAAATTATCCATCCTTGTCCTCTAAACATTTCTGTTACAGAATTCTGACTCTAAATATAGTTTAGTGTATAAGTTCAATGTCGTGTGGCCTAGAGCCGCGGCTGTGAACATTAGTAACTTTGAATTTAGAATGGTCCGCTCTAGTTCTAAATTCAAAGTTTACCTACTTTAAGCAAACTGTCCACTATAGGTACCGTCTTGTCTATGGTTCTGATGGATACATTTGAATTCTTTTAAATTTAAAAGCAACAAGGTGCGGAAAGAAGGTTGCATTTGGTCTGCCGTATTATATGCCATCTTCCTCCGACCTTTGTTGTAGGTTTTTGCTACCGTCTGGATATTGCATTTTTGTGTAAGACAACAATGAATGCTTTTTGGATTTAAGTCAATTTCAACATTTATCTATGATTTCAACTCAACAATTTACTCACACTTATTATTTACTACTTATCTATCCACTATCAATTCTGTGTCATACTGTCAGTAGTGTAAACTAGACGTAGGCTCTTCAGTGGACAGTTTGTTGCGCTTCCGCACGAGTTCGCACTCCCGTGTGTATTTTAAACAAACGTCAGATACCGTTAGATCCAATGAAATGTTATGACAACGTGTGACAGCCATCTTGAAAGAACAATGTTTGGACAAAATGGCGACGGCTCAGAAATACAGTCTGCAAAGAGACCTTGAACTATTTTACTGCTGGCATTTTGGCAAAGTGGACCCTGATATTCAACTAGTTCAGAGGAATTAATCTGATTTGGACAAAATTTTCCTAATGATTGGAAAGTTATGAAAAATGTGGAAAAAAGGTTTCAGTAAAACTGAAACAAAGTCTGAAGAACCCCTAGAGATATGCTCTCTATCTGTATTATGGGAACAGAATAGAAATTTATCCTTCAGAGCGAGCTGACGAAGACGCATAGCAAAAAGAAGAACGAAGGATGCAGCTAAAGCCTTGGAAACTAGAAGTTTTTCCAACATTCCCACAAGTTACTGACTACAAGTTGTCTGAAATAGGTAGGTACCTAAAAAATCATTTTTTAAATGATTTTTTAGGTATCATTATTTGAGCAGCTGAAAAAGAGCAGCAGGAAAATTTGGGCCTGTGACAAAAATTTAATAGGTATGTAAAATAAGCCTAGCCAATATTTATCAACCCGAATCAGAATTCTCTTTTGAACATAATTTCTAGGTTCATTGAAAACGTTGTTCAACATCTAATTTTCCGTTTATAATCTGATAATGATCAATAAACTAAATTAAAGCGGATATATCAAAGGAAAAAGTGAAAGAGACGGGAACACTGAACACGGAAGATAAATTGCCTTGTCTCGATTATTTTAACGAGGAAATTTTTAATTTAGCGGGAAAACATGGCGTCGCGGTATTAATGACCTCTGCCGATTCAAAATTTACACACAAGATTTTTTAAATCTTAAACTTTTTTGTTAGTAGATTGTCGAATTTAGAAGACTTCTATAAATAACCTACCTATGTACATTAGAGATTAGAGAGGTTCTTGACACACAAAAAAAGATCTTGATGGTTTTCCGCTGTTTTATTATTATCTCAATTATTCATTCGGTTTGACTGTTAAATATTACACAATCAATTTAGTTGGCAAGGCACCGTTTTTATTGTTGCTCTATAACAATAGACCTGAATGACCATATTGAATCGTAAAAATTAGGACGCGTGAAACAATGCGCTGGCTCATGCCAAAAGTTCCTAAACGAAGAAAAGAAGAAGAAGCATTTTAATATTACTAGCGTAGGTAGTGGTACCTGTACCTTTGTAACAGACAAAACTCAATGAGAAGTTTGGGTCATTTGACAAAAAAGTTCTGCTATTGATAAATTTTTTGGTAATATGTAATATGTGGTACCTACCTACTGACCTAACAGTACATACCTAGTACATATAATAACCAAAGCCAAAATTTTAAGTATACTTACCTACCTAGGTAGATATGTAAGTTGTAGCTTGTAGGTAACAGGTCTGGTGAGATAAGCCTGACAAGCAGTACAGAATTTATTTTTAAACAAGTCACCAAATATAAAACAAGCCTTGAGTGAGTGCAAAAATAACTGTAGCAATAATAAATGGGTATTATTAACTCAATTATTCTGGCAGTGCCAAAAACTTGCAACGCCATCTGTTGCAGATTTATCGAAGCACGTGATACAGTGTTACTTCAACTGATTCAAACCGGTAGTGAAAAGCGCGCGAGTTGGCTAGCGTTGGGTTTTCCTAACTCGCCACACACTCACTAGATGGCGTAACCACCCGTTAAACGCAACGTGCCCGAATAAATTTGTTTATGTTATGTCGTTGGTTTATTTTTAAAACTGAGCGTTTTATAAGTGGCCTAGGAAGTACCTACGGCCATGCAAAATGTGCCGAGCGAACGGCCAATCTCGCGTTCTCACGTTGAATTTTATGGAGCTGGCAATGAAATGTTTTTAGATTGTTTTGGTATTTGGTTTTAGCTGTGGGCTAGATCCTAACTCCTCGCTGGACTGATCGCACCAGTCGGAGCTTTTATGTAATGATCCGTCAGATCTCGGAGATGACCTTTAGTCAAATTACAATAAATAAGGGGAAAATGATCTCAAAATCTTTTTGAAACCACTTTGATAAAATCTGCCGTGAAATAATATAATAAGACCATGATGACTTATGGATCAAAGATGAAAAAGAATGTAATGTCAGTAATGTTCTTTATGATTTCGGCACAACTCGATTCTATATCGAACTGGGAGAGCTGGTCATCCAGATGTCATCCCTGGAGGATGCAGACGCAGCCTGGACCGGGCGGGCGGTCGCAGTCGCAGACGCCGCGCCGGCGACGGGCAGTGCGCAGGCGCGGGCGGCGGCGCGGCGGGCGGGCGGCGGCACGTGGGCGGCGCGCTGCCGGTTTGTTTACGGGTCGCAGTCCGCGCGCGGCCCCGCCCGGCGGCAGCATGCACCCGCCGTGATGGAGCGCCCCTGCGCGCCGCGCGCCGTCGTCGCGCCCGACATGCGCGCCCCTAGGCGCCGCGCGCGCCCCCGCGAGCGCTGGCTGCTCACGCGCAAGACCTGGCGCTACATGAGCGACGCAGGCCGCCGCCTCGTGCCCGACTCCAACCGCGCCGAGGACCTGCCGCGCATCGAGGCCTATTTCCAGGAGGTGTGCGCGCGCGAGCCTCGCTTCCTGCTCTGGCGCAAGAGCTCCTACCCCGGCGCGGTCCCGGCGCGGCCGCGGCGTCCCAAGCGGCCCCGCGGCGGGTCGGTGCGAGCGCGCTCTCCGCCGCCCGCGCCGCCGGCGACGCGCCCTGCCGACCTCGCCATCCCGCACACGTCGGGGGGACGCTTCGACATCGCCAAGCTCCGGCGCGACTTCTTCACGAGCCCTGCGCCCGCACCCCCGCCGCGTGCCCCGCCTCCAGAGGATGAGGATGGGGACAGTCTGGTGGACCTGCTGCGGCGACACCTGCGGGTGGAGGATGACAGCCACGCGGGCGACGCGAACAGCTCGGAGGAGCTGGTGCGGGCGCTGCGCGGGTTCCTGCGCGCGCCGAGTGCCGTGCGGCCCTCGGACGGGGACACGGAGCCGGCGCGCCGCGCGCTGGCCGACCACCTGGCGCGCCACGGACGCGTCGCGCACAGTGAGCGAGCGGTCAGAGACCTTCTCGCGGATAAGAACGCTCTTAAAAAACTTTACACCGACCTCCGCAAGCCAAAGCCGTACCGCGGCGCTCGCAGCGGAGGCTCCGGTGGTGGTAGTGGTGGTGGGAACGGAGGGTACGGATCGGGAGGGTACGCGGCCCCGGCGGGCGCACCGCGGCCGGTCACTCTCAGGCATGTGGTGTTGCCGAGCCGCGTGCCGGAGGGCGAGCGGCGGGTGCGGTCCCCGCCGAGCTCGCCGCCGCCGCTGATCGAGGTGCAGGAGTTGCCCGAGGAGCGGTACGCGTCCCTCGGCACGCAAACGGCACCCATCCCGGAGGAGGCGCTGGTGGTGCTGGAGCGCGCCTACCGCGAGCGGCTGGAGGCCAGCACGGCACCCACATCACCGACGTCGCCGCCGGGCGAGCGGCGGGGCGGCCCGGGCGCCGGCCGCCGTCGCTCCAGCGTCGACCACGACGACGTGCGGCAGTCCGTCACGGACCACGTGATGCGGTACTTCCGGATGGCGCGCAAGAAGAGCGTCGATACTGACAAGGACCGCTTCAAGCGGATCAACTACGACAAGAACCTGCGGAACATAAAGCCTCGCACGCCGGGGGACTTCGACGACGATGAGTTCAACAAGGGCTGTCAGACGGTTGATGACTGGATCTTGACGTACCGGGAGTTGCAATTCGCGTCGGTGGCGACGACGCCGACGTCGCCCAGCACGTCGTTTCTGTCGACACTGCTGGGGCGGGGCGTGAGTGCGGTGACTGTTGCAGGTGGCATGCAGAAGTCCCGCTCGTCCTCGAGCGTGGTGCAGAGTGTCAGCAAGCGGCTGTGGCGCACGCGCAGCCGATCCTCAAGCCGCGCCGCCGCCGCATGGACGCCTCAGGTCAGTGTTTGCTGTGTCTTTTGACTGTGTGTATTGCCTGTAGCTGGTCGTCTACTAACAGATAAAGTAATGAGTATTGCAACGATCTATTCAATATAAATTCATGTAAAAATTGTAAAAGCACTTTCTTGGGTTAGGAAACACTTTCTTTTTTCAAATGGTTTTCCAAATGGTATATATCTAACATTGGCAATGATGCACATCCTAATACTACTCGTATACCTACTGTAAACACACAAAGATATACTTATGTATGTCCTATTTAAATACATATTAAAATATAATATAGCAAAATCTTATAAAAAGCTTTTATGCTGGTCTACTTACGGAAAGACACATCCAACGGACCCAAACTTGAAGGTGTTACAAGGTTTCGTTTAAGAGTTCTGTCCTTCTGTCTCCATCATCGATGGCATTTTAATATTGCATTGTCATCGAATTTACTTGTCAAGGCAAGGATAAATTTACTGAAATTCAGTTGCAAGATTTGTCCCAAGTCAACTAACAGGAATTAATAAACATTACGTATTCTGCGCTGAGTCCTTAGTACTTTGTCCTTAGGATTGTGCGTTAGCTTACGATTTATATTTAGTGTTCTAATAATTAGTTATTTATTAGGTTTATTAGTTTTCTTTTCCAAAAAATAATGAAAAAGTAAATGAGATTCTTTCTAGTTATTAACGCAAAAATACATATGACACACTTTATATCCTAGAGAAACGTAAAAACCTTCCTATGCGATCGTATTTTTCTCACCTCATTAATCTATCGAAGGAATTTGAAAACTCCCAGTAAAAATATCCCGATAACCTTTGTTCTTGTTCTATCAACCTTCAGTTTTCATTCATAGCCGTCCAAATAAATAAATCGCCGCCGGACCAAAGCGCATACCACATTAATTTCAATACGAATTATCCAATAATTTGCGAAAACACATAAATACACCGTAACGTGGGGTCTGTCGATGACTTCACTTGTGTGTTCAGAGTAAAGTAAACATTAGGTGCGACTGATAAGACACATTTTCGTTCGGTTGAAGTGCTTTTGCAAGCCGTTGCTGTAATTAACTTTTACTTGGGTATGAAAGTGGTTTTGAGGGGGTTTGGACCATTTTATACAAGTATTATTTATATCAAAGTATTTTTTTATCCAACTCCCATTTCAATCAATTTTGTCACCATACTGTTCCCGTTTTGCACAAATTCAGTTTTAGACAAATCTCGTTTCATCCACCTCTCGTTTAGTAGGTTAGTACTAAATAATAACTCAAATTTACCTTTTTTTTGTTTGTTTACTTACACTGAAATAAAATTATCAGTCTAATTTATTATAACATAGCAAAGTTTTAAATACAAATTCATATTTAGTGTCGTTACCGCAACTGCAAACAAATGGAACCCTCTGGTTATTTCGTGTGTCGATCCATCATCACCGGTCTGGTCTATCTGTTTATTTTCTTTTCGTTCTCACCTCTCCTCACCTCACCTCAACAGCCTATAATGCCAGCCTCCACTGCGGACGCAGGCCTTTCTCTGTTAATTAATTGATTAGCCTTATTGGCTTTTATCTCGGTGGTGCCCATAATGCCCACGCTTGGCATGCGGGTTGGGAATCGCAGTTCGATGGTACCTAGATATATTCTGTAGGAGGCGCTGCTGCCTGCCTTACTGCGTATGTCCCTTAGTCGCCTCTTACGACAACCACGGGAAGAGGTGGGGGTGCTGCAACTTCTAAGACGGCACCACACGGCTTTTTATTACCTACTGTTGCATGTTATTGTGTGCGAGCGAATGTCCATCCATCATTAAAGTAATGAGTAGTACTTCACACTCGACACTGACATTCATTATTAACTCATTACTCAAATCACGATAGTCTTTGGGGTAAGAAAATCGTTGTTTTGCTTGCGTCTCACGGAACACCTTGTCCTCGAGACGCAAGCGAAACAAATCTACTCTAGCAGGGATCTAGTGTAAAACAACTTAACTGTAACAGCCCCTATTTGGGCGCCATTTTTATATGTGCTGTGCAAGGTCTGTGGTGTGATGACATGACGCGTTTGTGCAGGGCAGTTGTCTGTGGTGTGATGACGTGACGCGTTTATGCAAAGCAGTTGTCTGCGATGTGATGACGTGACTCGTTTGTGCAGGGCAGTTGTCTGTAGTGTGATGACGTGACGCGTTTGTGCAGGGCAGTTGTGCAGGGCAGTTGTCTGTGGTGTGATGACGTGACGCGTTTGTGCAGGGCAGTTGTCTGTGGTGCGACGGGTCGGGGCGGTGCGTGCGTCTCACAGACACCTCGTTGCTGACGCTGAGCGAGGTGGAACGGAGGGCGCTGCAGCAGGCTGCCTTGGCGAGGCTGCAGCAGATCCTGGGGACTTCTATCAAGATACCGGATGGTGAGTTACTTTTACTGTTTATTTACTTTCGAAATAAGAATTCGCACTTTAAAAAGGAGGCCCATTTAACAGTGAATTAACTAGGACTTAGGTGCTACGTTCTAGGCAACGAAATCTGAATATATATCTCGGCAGTCGATATCGTCCGACTTGAAAAGAGTTCAGCATTTTAGTCAGGGAAAGTGTCATAGCTGAATCATAAAACTTCACGATCAATTCGATTCATTAGCGAAATTTTCGAAAATATAAGTACGTTGATTGAAAACCGCAATATGGTATATATTGCGGTTTTCAATCAACGTACTTATATTTTCGAAAATTTCGCTAATGAATCGAATTGATCGTGAAGTTTTATGATTCAGCTATGGCATTATAGGCATTATAGGCTGTTGAGGTGAGGTGAGGAGAGGTGAGAACGAAAAGAAAATAAACAGATAGACCAGACCGGTGATGATGGATCGACACACGAAATAACCAGAGGGTTCCATTTGTTTGCAGTTGCGGTAACGACACTAAATATGAATTTGTATTTAAAACTTTGCTATGTTATAATAAATTAGACTGATAATTTTATTTCAGTGTAAGTAAACAAACAAAAAAAAGGTAATCACCTTTTATCAAGAAAATTTAGAACTTTTGCTTAATATTTTACACCCTAATATTTTACCCCAGTCACTTTCATAGACACGAACACGGGTATCAACTGTTGTTTGAGCTTCCTCCAAAACATGTTTTGAAACTACCTCATACGTCATCTACGTTCCACTGCTGGACATATGCCTCCTGTGTCTGGAGTGGAGTGTTTTTATTATATCATAGTATTTTCGAAACTATACTGTGAAGATATAAACACAATAGCACACACACTCCAGACACAATGTGATTGTCTGTCACAGCATTAGGAAATATTTAGACGCTGCCGTGCCAGCCACACCTACAGAATGACAAACGGTCAAAACTCCAGCGACCCAATTCTCGAGAAGAATAAAAAAAATCTCTAAATCCGACATTGAATCACTTCAACAATAATTTGTCGAACGGAAAAACGAGTGCCCGAGACCACTCGCTGGAAAACGAGTGGTTTTCGAAGACGTAATAGTAATTCTCTTATACTTCCCTATTTGAAGTCCCCGACAAACCATGTAGTAAAATTATTTATTTGCAGCAAAATCATCATACCTCAGTAAAATGTAAAACAACATAAAAATACTGTCGTACAATTTAAGCGTTTATCGAGGAAAGTCTTCGATATGTGACATTAATTGTTGGAGCACACAGTTGTGCTGTATATAAATGTGTCCTGCAAATAGCTTTCTCCGTTGAGACTGGCTGCCGTGGCCGAAATACAGATAGGTCTTCAATGTCATCTTTTGTTTAAGAATAAGGAGCTTGTAGATAATCACTGGACATTATGACAGTTTCTAGCATATTTGTCGAATAGATAAATCTCCAGAATTGCCTCCCATCTCTTTTAAGCTTCATGCGCGTGGGCAGAAAATCTACGGCTCTATTCGAATTCTACTGCATTATTTATCTCTGTCTTTCATCTAGAAAATAATGAAAGTAGAGACGGCTATTTATTTACTTTATATCATCGGAGTTTAATTCTTGCACTACTTATGGGGCTGTGTAGCTAAACGCTAGGCGTGTTGTTGGTCGCAATCGCAACCAACTAAATATAAATAAAAAAAATAAGATAAACAATTGACGACCGATGCGGCGCGGTGGGCTAAAGTCCGCAGGAGATTGCAAGTTCGATTCCCGCCCTGGTCCAATATTTGTAGGTACGATCTGCAAATATTAGTTCCGGGTGGTTTTATATGTAAAATAAAAAAAATACTATCTATGTAACGTATTCTATTACGTACATCAGTCATCTTGTACCCGTAACACAAGGTCTGCTCGGCTTAGGTCTAGCTAGATGATGCTATGTGGATTGTCCAGCATTATTTATTTATTTTATTATTTTTTTATTTAGTTGTTAAAATTAATTGCGCTTGTTTTTCGGATAATAAATGCATTGTCATCGGGACAGCAGGTGGCTAGTATGAAATTCTCGGAGGCGTATTACTCGGCAGTTGATGTGTTATCGTCTTGTCGAAACTCTCAAAACCGTCATTCTACCACTACAACCCAACTTCGATGACTTACGTTTTCAATTTAGTAGAGTCGCTGACACTACGACGTTTAAACTCTCCCTCAGGTGCTCCGTTTTTCGCGAAACGTAACGGCCGCATTCCTCTTTTTCGCAGGCGTATCGTTGTCCGTTAAACCCGAGTCTCGGATAGACAAAAGTAGTGTCATAACAGAAGTATTGGCTAGCCCCCAAGTTTCGTAATCACGTCCAATGAGTTAAATATTATGAGTTAACTCATACTCGATTGAGGTGGAATAATGCATTAATTGAAGATGTACTTATAACGAAACAGCTTGACGCTGTAACGTGTCTAGAACATTTGATTGGTGGGTCTGGCTAGCGAGAGTTGATATTGAAAAATCTTAGTTCAGTTTTTATTGTATGCACTCCACATTTTAGCATTTTCTCCAATTTTGGACTCGTAAAATGGTAAAACAAGATCACCTCAAAACCAAATTATCGACGATTTGTTTGGTAGAATTTATGTTATCATTTGCAGACATTGAAAAAGTTTGAAAATACTTCCCCAGTCTCAACATTTGATAGCCAAACTCAATGTCTGGTTCAAAGTTACAAAGATCTCGGTACATAATTTTCTAAGATTTGCGTATTGATAATGCGTAAGCCCCGCACTCGGGGTAATCGCTAATAAATTAAAAAATATTCCAAAAAGAAGTCGCGGGTTGTAGTCCCGCTAAAACCGGCAAATTATTTCCTTTTCTCCTGGTCTCGCTTTATGTCTGCCCCCGACCTTTCTAGAATATTTCAGTAACTACTGTAGCTATTAATTTGAAATTAAAAATAATGATACATTTCGTGCGCCATTACTGATTTAAAGAAAAATATATACTTACGAATAAAAATGAAAATATTTAGTACAAATTGTAATGTTGAAATTTAAAAAGAAACTTAGGAAGGCGAGTGGGGTATCAAATAAAAGGTACCAGTTTGTACACTTCAAAACAGTATTACAAAACTTTTAAATTTGGACGTTCATATGTGTTGAAAAATATATTGTGTTTCATACCAGTAGCGGGAAACACCGAGTTTTTTGAACTTTATTTATTATAATGCAGTTTTGTCACAAAGTGAGTATGTCACTCCATCAAAATTATTGCATTAAACACTTCAATTGACTATTATCTCCCTCATGTACCTAGTAGCTTCAATGAATCTTTTTTTACACACACGGATTAGAATAGATTATAAATGAATACATTTGTTTATCAACAATACAAACGGAGATGAAACCGAGAGGCTCCAAGATATCTACAGATAACGCTATCTTATAGAAACATAGAGTTTCGTACTCTATCAGTTTGGTATCAGTTTCCCAGTGTTTCTGGTGGACATCGAAGAAAGGCTAAACAAATATGAGATATAATATGATATTTCAATGATTTGGTTTCTTTTGCACTTCTTCCAATGGAGTACAATAAACTTAATAGATGAAAAATAGAAAATTACTTACATAAAAAAATTACTTAATAGAAAAATATTTTATTTTATAATAATTTATAACATAAAATTTTAATAATAAAAAAATAGTCTAAAGAAGTCTAAAGAAATAAAGTTTAGTTTTATACTTTTTGAAATTTTGCTAGCTATTCGAAAAAAGTAGTAAAATTTATAATCCAAATAATTGGCAAATGTTAGGCGCACGAGTTACACTCGCACTTGAGGGATCTTGTTTATTGTCAATATACCATCAATAAATAATAATAATAATAAACCATAAATAATCATAATCATCATTCATCATCGTGTGATCATAATCTCACCTGGTGAAAAGAGGCGATGTTGACGACGAAGTATCGGCCTATTTACGAGTATTCGTCCCACTAATCGGCCTATTTACGAGTATTCGTCCCACTACGCATAAAAGATAAGAAAATGAGCGGCGAGTTTAGTGCATGTAGGGCACGGACATCTAAATCGAACAGCTGATGTTCATTTCCTAAAAGTCTAGTTCCTAAAGACCCTTCATGCTCCCATGACCCAGGATAACCTCACACGTGCCAAATCTGACCCATATCCAGCAACCTTACAGGTGATCTATAAATACATTGACACATACAAGACAAGACATGCGCTTCTATTTCAAGATGGCTGCCGAAAATACGCGGTCGGTTACGCAAACGTGACGTCAGCGAGCGTCATTGCTGACAGCGTGACGGTTGCCGTGAGGGCATGATGATGATTATGATTCTAAATATCATTTATCTAAATAAAATAATTAATAATAATATAATATAGTGTGACGGATTTATTGTTATGTTGTCGATATTTTTACAAACGATTTAATATCCTTGGGTATTTTTAATTGGTACCTAACCTACATACGAAGGTAATTGTTTTATTTGACGACTTCTGTGGCGGTTTAAAAAGTCCGCTTGCGACGCAGGAGTTTGCGGGTTAGATTCCCGCCTCTGCACAAATGTTTTGACAATCTGCAGATATTTGTGCCGGGTGTTTTAGTCGTTGTCTGTCTATGTATAATAAACTGTGTTATGTATAGTGTTATCTAGTACCCATAATACAAGCTCTGCTTAGCTTGAGCTAGGTAATATATAATGTTCCCAGACTTGCTTATATACCTTCTTTCAATGTGACTGTTGTTAGTACAGCAGCATAAGCGTGTTAAAATCATGCTCCAAAGGGATGGAGTACCTCTTTCCTTGAACTAGGTCTACACAAGTAAAGTACAATAAGTCTACGGAGAGAAGGTTCAAACTCCCTCAATGTCAGAGTTCAACATCCATGCCAAAGCATTATTAAAAAGATCTTTGATATGATTTGATCTCCACTCAACTTGGCAGCTCTTCTCCAATAAAATCATGTGATTGCGGCCATCACAAATATGAGCAGACTTTGCGTGGGACAATAGAGTCCCTTTATTATGTCACTTACCGGTATTTATAGAAACGCGATGTGGCATAGGTCGTTTACACGCCAATAAATGCTATACATAAAATGGTGTGTATTTATTTTTGGCGCGTCTAGGAATTTTTGACGTCAGAACAATACCTATTGAGAATTCACCTCCCAGTGTCTTGTCTACCTATTAGAACTGTTCATTAAAGGCAATCGTCCATCAGACAGGAAACAGCGGGATGTGGAGCGGCTGTGGCCATGAAGGGCCTATGTCGAGCTGTGGACGTTGTTCAGCTGGAATGATGGTGATGATTTGTTCATCATGTACTCTAGGCCAGTACATAAGTAATTTGAAATATTTGGCATGTCTAATAGTCTAGTAAGATCTGAAGGAAAGAAAACAAAGCACTTTGAAAGAGAATAAACATAAAGAAATTCTCTTTAATAACAATGAAGATTAGAATCAAATAATACAAACAAATTAAAACTAGTATTTGTAATTGCAACAATTGAGCTAACCATCCAAATCAAAATCAATACCAGTCGCGCGTGTCCCCAAAAGACGCTGGCATTGCCCCGCTATATGGTAATGCTGATGCGCTGCGCCAGATACTCAACACTACTAAATAGTTCTCGACACATGCGTTTCGACGAGATGCAGAGTTTAAAAAAAACCGTAAATCATCGATTCTCCACGGACGTAGGGTCTCGACTCCAAGGGAAGGGGGAAGTAATTGTACAAATCTTAAATTTAGTTGTGTAGGCAGGTTAATTAGTTATTGCAGAAATGTACTCTTACATCTAAAATAGACAAACGTGTGATCAACCTGGATTTCACTTTCACCTCTCACGTGATCACGTGAACTCATTTATTCACGTGTCACGTTATTCCTGTTTTTTTTTTTGAATGAATATTTTATTATTAAAAGGTTATACATGTGTTTATCAATGTTGCACCATTAAACCAAAATAGGTTTGTATTGGTGCTCACACTCGTCTTAAATTAAATAAATATACTTAAATAATAATACTTGAATTAAATAAAGTTACATTGCATTTGGATCACTTCTTATAAATCTACGATACAATATAAAAATAAATTCGGTACCTAGTAACTTGACTTACGACAGGCTGTAGGTAGTTATAGGTCCTTACCAGAATCTCCGTCCTTTTATACAAAGAAGTAGGTACTGTTTGTTTTGAAAACAAAAACAAGAAAAGCTGGTGTTGCAGAATGTCTAGGGGGAGCAGATACATTATTCCCAAAAATAAAAAATATTCGTTACGGGAGTGCAGCGCATCAACGTGATTGTCTTGAAAGGTGCGCTTGCGACGCTAAACTGACAGGGGAAGGGCTAGGTTGGAATTTTAAGAACCTATTGATATAGCTACATCATTTCCCGCAGATCGTCACATATATGTGTATGTGTGTTAGATGTGCAAGCCCATAGCGTCCCGTGTGCGTAAGGTTCGGACCGCGAGAAATCGCATGCGCCATTCCATCCCGCGCTTCAAAACGTACTGGTAGATGCGCAAATCAATTCTGAAAATCATCTATATATGAAAGTTTACCGGCGTTCCAAACCGTGGGTGGACACATTTTCAATCGTAATTAGCAGGACAGTTTGATCCATAGTGAAAACCGTCACGGATCCATCCGCGTTTTGGAACGCAGTGCAGATGCGCAGTCCGAACCTTACGTGAAGGCCGCTCATGTGTATGGCAAAATTTTTCAAAGCTAGAGCGATCTTCTTATATTTTTCGTATACCTGGATTTGTAACTTCAGCGGGTTAGTCCCTGAGGGGCCCAATCCCGGAGAGACCCGATTTCTAATTAAGTACCTCGACTCTATCGATTAAAAGTCAATCTTGCAAATAAATACTATTAAAAGAAAAAGTGTAACCATTGAATGCGAACCATTGAAAAATACTTATGATACTTGACTAATCATTGAAGATCAGGAGTAATGAAGTTCTAGAGATCATGGAAAAATATCCATTAATTTGACGAGGTAGAACAAAAGCGTGGATAAATCTAAGAAAAACAAAAGACAATTGCGCCGACTTTTAAAAATTTAGTCATTCGCCAGTTTTCTCTGTCCCGACTAATTAATTTCCCGCAAATTTTACTGAGTCATCGATCCATCCATCGCGCCTCGTCTCGATGCGCTCGAAAACTTGGTCTTGTTTCTGACATCGCGCTCTCTGTTCCTTTAGAGCTTTAGTCTTTCTGGTATCACTTCACCACCTCCATCTCTACCAATACCAACTCTATCATCATTAATATACCCTGTATGTTGTGGCCTGTGGATGACCACCGCTGGGCAGGCTCCTCTAATTTATCCCACTCGTATCGGTTTCAGGCTAATCAAACGTCTTCGTTGTATTCAGCGTTCTCTCCAATTATAAATCGGTAAAGTGAAGCATTTTCAGTGTTGTTAAAGTTTCCGCAACCGTGCCAAATGTCTTATTTACTTACCTACAATAAATGCCATGAATCATTTGTACGGTACAAACTAACCGTTATTCTGTGAAAAATACACAAAACGGTCACGAACGTGCCTCTTAAAGGTTACCTACTCTAGGTGATTGTATCGGTGGCGATAGTTCATTTCCTATTCCACTGCTGGGCAATTCAATACTGTTGTCTTTTATACCAACCATCTCACAAAAACGCGTTTACTTACTGCAATAGTTAACATTGAACTCTAGCAAGAGACTCCCAAAAACTAAACAGTATAATGTTAAGAAAACATGCCCAAGGTTTTATGTTTTTTAAACTAGAATGTCAGAATTTTCTCATTATTTTCACTTCATAAATTGAGTATTTTTCTACAAACCATGACTCACAAAGAGCTCACTAAACACCATTAAACAAAATGTCACTAAATTAATATTCATAGAAAGTAGGCTATCCCGTCGTTAAAGTTTTCAAAGATTCGTTAAGGCCACAGACTGCTAAACTGAAATATAGGTACGGTACGACAAAACTCTTTTAAATTGCAAAATTTTAGTGACGTTATATTTAAGCTAATTCACACGTCAGGAAAGTTTAGTTTCGCTTACAGCTAAACCTAAAAGAATAAAACTATTACAGAGGCATTAAAGAAGCTTAAAATAGTTATAACTGTACGTTTGATTTTTGAAATTTCCTTTGATCAACGTTTTAAATAAAATAAAATAGGTGGCGGCGCTAGTTTGACACATACCATAGACATAGACATTTATTTATTTGCTGCTGCAGTACAAAACATACGTAATAATATAATTTGAAAAAAAAAGTGATAAAAAGACTGACTGCTGTGTTACAGCAGCAAAAAGGTCTCGACTCAGCATGATTGCCTTACTACTCTGAAGTAGATAGGCGCTGATATTCTGCCGAAACCATTATGATCACAAGACCCTGTGAGGCTTACAATTAGAGTAAGTAGTGTTATTTTTTTGTGTTTATAAAGAGTAAATAATATACTTGAATACAAATTATAATAAATAATAGTATGTAAATGGTGCGTGTCTGACTGTGTGATGCGGATATAAATATATACCACCGCCTTAACATGTTTTTTCTCATCAGTCGCTGTTTGAACTTCAGTACCTATATAAACCGTGGTGGACATTGTACTTAACTCATTCGGAAACAGTTTTTACACGCTCGAACAGTGATATAATCATTCGCAGAGTTGTAAATCAAATTAAATGAATTCTGTGCAACAGTAAACGTAGTTTCCGGTCGTTTAGGTAACGGTTTACGGGCGAGTGTGGCGTAGTGGAACACCGCTTTGGTGGACGGTAGACTTACAATATCGGCATCAACTAGACAGGGTTAGTGGTAATTCACTGACACTACGTGGACTGGAGGTTCTGCCATTATCACAACAATGACGCCAGGTTTTCAAGTTTACTTTAAAGTAAATCCTCTATGTAACGATTTTATTGAATAGAGGGGATCCTACCTCCCAATTTAAAGAATTAAGTCCTGGATTCTGTACCAGCGTTCGTGATGATGGACTGAACTTGCAGTTAACTCAGTGTCAGGACATCACCAATAACTCTGTAGATGACGAATAGATAGGTACTCACTTCTTGATAGATTGAAAAATTGTATATTTTAAAAAATCTGAGCTTCTGAGCTAAGTAGAGTATCTAGCATCAGCATTGCCACACAGCGGGGCAATTCGGCCAGCGTCTTGGGGACGCTAACAACTTGTATCGACCAGTTGAGCTCACTACAGACTGCGCAAACAATCTACAGGTAGCTCCACTGATCCATATCAATACTTAAATCAGTAATTGTTTCAATTGTAAATACTAGTTCTTGATGTTAATACTTATATTTTATACTTTGTAATTAAAAAAAAAAACATTCGTGCTATGTCCAGATTGTCTTAGTGTACCTGGATACACCGAGCGAATATAAATACTCAGGAAACAGACAACCGATTCGATAAGTAACAGTAAATTGAAAGCGCCTTTCAAGCGTACAGCGAGATGATTGAACATGCAAGTAATAAAACAGAGGTGTGTCTGTACGTACAACATATTTTTGGAATGGATAAATCTGTTATTCGCGTGTATTTACAGAAATAGCGTCAGGAATTCAATCGGCATAAAATCGGCTAAAATCGAATACAATAAATTGTATTTCAGTGCATGAATGAGCGTCAGAGGTTCGACGTGGTGAAACGCTAAGTTCTGCAGACTGAATATTGTGTTTATTGACCGATTATTTACCTTACCACCAAAGCCATATCATATATTATCTTTAATACAAATAAAAAGATGAGATTGTAGATTGTTTGCAACAGTTTGCAGATAGCTCAATTGTTTCTATCGTAAAAACTAGTTTTAATTTAAATTTATTATTTGATTGTAATTTTCTTACCTTCTTAATAAAAATAAAATTAAAGCTTAGAATAAACTGAGAACTCCAAGAGATTCCTGTGAGATTTCCAGTTAAACAACTGAGCTAACTGCAGACTGTTGCAAACGATCTACGAGTAGGTAGATTTTTGACTTTTACGTCACTTGACCTCGTAGCGCATTCCCGTACTGAGGGAAAGTGCGGTTTCAAGTCCCCTCGAAATATTTTTATTTATATTACGTCCCCAAGACGCAGGCATCATTGCCTGCCCCGATGTATCATATTATGTATACCATATCATATTATGTGTTCATAGTACCTTTTAGGGTATCACCCGAGCATCTGACTTGAATACCTTACTTTATTTCCGTAAAAAAACGCTGCTCAAAAATGGCGGAAAACCAGCTAGGTCATATAAAGTTGCTAGTCGTAAAATACAGATAACCGTGGGTTAGTTAGAGCCTTGTTAGAGCATTCTGACGGCTTCAGGGGTCCTATAATCATTATTGTGGTATAATTATTTAATCATTATTAATCATATAGTGGCAGTTGAGGAGTTCGACCATTCAATCAATTCGTGGATGCGTTAACTTCCTTCCGTGTATTTTTATTACCTGCCAAAACGCACAACTCAAAATGCTTTATTTCTTTAAAAGTTTAGTTTACAGGCATTTCGGACACTTCAGAAATTTTAAATTACCTAGGTACTCGACTATTAGATATTTTTTTCATAGCTTTATAAAAATGACGGAGATAATTTGTTTTAATGTAACCCAAATTTGCCCATTTCACATCCATCGCCGCCTTAAAAATGTAACTTTTAAATGCATTTTCGGGCACTGATTGATATATTAAAAATACTGTATTTTTTTTCGTGGTTCATTAGCACAATATAACCTAATTGAGATACTTTTCAAAAATCGATCACCCCTTTACTAGATGTATACAGGCTGATGATATGATGAGTGTAATTCAAGACTCGTTGGAAAAGAAACGGTAGATGAGCACTTTCATGTAGAAAATGTAAAAAAACTTATATTTATAAAATGGCGCCCGTCGTTCTGGCTATTTGCACGTCAACCCGTCCGTCACTAGCTACCCGCTTACACCTGTTGTTAATATTAATGGCCGCTGTAATAAAGGGAGTTATGTAAAATTAAACAGATGTGGGATGTAGAAAAACAAATACGATAAGAACTACATAATATGCCATTTCCTGCTAGAGAATTATTTTCAACTAGGTATATATTGTCAATATATTTATGAAAACTTGTTGTACACTTATAAGAATATCAATCGGTTTTACAAAAATAGCGATATACATTATATAAATTTAAATACTAGAAATAAGAATAAACTCACTGTGCCCACAACTAGGCCACACAAGATTAATGTATCTTTTAAAAGGTATGTATGTATACGCTTCTACTGCATCTAAAATGATCAATAAATAAATTCAAACAAATTGTCAAACATATCCTTTGTAAAAAGGCTTACTATAAAATATCAGATTATCGATAAAAAAGACGATTTCTTTCTGAGATTACCTCTACTTTAACAAGTTTATAAACAAACAAAATCCTCATCCTAATATTAGTGTTGATTGAACTTTGGAACCATTTCCTGATTTTAGCAGGAATAGGACCACATTGTAACAAAAAGGAATGGCAAACAGCACTTGAAGACCGATCATTAGAAGTAGTTCCCGATTTATAGCGCTATTAGCATCTTCGGAGATGAAGTCACTTGTAAAACGAAGGTCTATTCCCTAAAAACATATAAATTAATCCAATCTAATCTTATGAGTGCATCACCTTCTCCCATCAGTGAAATTCATTTTAAATTTGATTTCGCCCCTTATTATGTTATGTTGTTCCAATGAGGCCCCACATACTTTTTTACACTTCAACTCATTTGGATGATTGGCGTCAGCTAAAAAACAAATATTCCGTCGGTTTGTATTAGACTTGAGAAATCCGATTGGCGTCTGTTTCAGAGATGAGAGCGGTAACTTCCGTCACAAACAGCTGTCCACCTGGACCACTTTATGATGGCTCGATTCCGCGATTACGTGGGGGATGTTCACCTGTCATAGCGTCTGAAAAACATACAAAAATAAAAATTCGGCACGTGAAGCCGAAAAACATAGATATTTTAGATAAGTAAATAGGAAAAAAAACGAATATTTACTAATTCCACATTTTTTAACGCAGCTCTTTTTTAAAATCTCTAATGCTCTTCTTTTCTTTTAGCTGCTCACGTCAATCTCGTAATTTAGACAAACCTATCTTGGGCTACAACCAACGGACCACAAAAATATAACCTTCCTTCATCATCGAAGGTGCGTTCAAACCATAGACATAGAATTTTTTCACTACGTTAAACTATCCCATTCGAACACAACGGTGGATTGACAGCGGGTTAAATTGTCTAAGATTATACACGAATCATTTTTGTATTAGGCTGTGACTTGTTTTGACTGTAATAACTTGACTATTGTTATGTTTGCCCAGAGACGGCCGTGTCATCGACGAAGCCGAAGCGGCGAGCGTACCTCCTGAAGAGGAAGGCCACCTCTCACCACGGGCTTCTTCGATCAGAGCCGGACCAAGGACGATAAGGACAAAGGTGAGTCATATATTATGGTGCCATTACGTAAAAGTTGATTTTATGAAAGGAATACAATACAAATTATATAAAAATTGTCAAAGAATGTCGATTTTTCGGTTTCATGAAGGGTCTGCGATAGGTCTTCCGACATCTTTCCTAATAGAACGCGTTTGTATTCGTTGATTAAATAAACGTAGCACATTTCTTCAAAGATTAAATGGTCAGAATGCAATTGTTTCTACACTTGGGTAACTCAAGGATCTACAAACCATAAGCACTTTATCCCGAACACTCTCCCCCTTTTGGGGCATGTCACATCACAGACTTCATTGGTCCACCCATCGTACTACTCTGTGCCCCCCGTTCCATTCAGAAAGTCCCCTCAGCGTCTCTAATTCGGTGCCTTGCTTATGCAGACTTTTTTGAACACCAAAATTAACTTTGGGTTTGTAGAGTTTTTATTTGTAGAGTAGAGTTACCCGAGTGATGAACTTCTCACCGTTTCGGTCCGTTTAACCGTAAGATTGGCTGGACCATGGGAAGGTGGAGGGATTGTTCCTAAACTTGAGTCTAGAATGCGAAGTTTTTTATTTCAACAAAGACATTTGAGAATTAAAACTAAAACTGATAACAATAACACAAAACAAGAAGGAAACAGCAAAGTAATCACTAAACAAGATTCGCCAAGTGCGAGTGTAACTCGCGCGCCGAGGGTTTCAAACATTTGCCAATTATTTGGACAATCAATTTTCTGAAATATTTTGTTAAGTATGAATCTTACAGAAATTTCAAAAAGTGTTTTGAAATGGTCAAAACGATACCTTTCATTTGATACCCCACATGGGTAGGTACCCCTTTTTGAAAAAAAATCCCCTTTTTTGACCATTTTTTAAAAACTATTATTATTACAGACTTCTCTATATTTTTCCTGTAAAATATAGATTGATATCTACAAACGCCTAATACATTGTACATGGATCGGTCATCAATCTTCGGAGCTAGGGGGGGGGAATGGTCAATTTTCCGTCTTTTTTTGAAATATTTCAAAAAGTATGAAACTTACAGAAATTTCAAAAAGTGTTTTGAAATGGTCAAAACGATACCTTTCATTTGATACCCCACATAGGCAGGCACCCCTCCTTTTGAAAAAAAATTCCCCCCCTTTTTGACCATTTTTCAAAAACTATTATTATTACAGACTTCTCTATATTTTTCCTGTAAAATATAGATTGATATCTACAAACGCCTAATACATTGTACGTGGATCGGTCTGCAATCTTCGGAGATAGGGGGGGGGGAAAGGTCAATTTTTCGTCTTTTTTTGAAATATTTCAAAAAGTATGAAACTTACAGAAATTTCAAAAAGTGTTTTGAAATGATCAAAACGATACCTTTCATTTGATACCCCTCATAGGTAGGTACCCCCCCTTTTGAAAAAAAATTCCCCCCCTTTTTAACCATTTTTCAAAAACTATTATTATTACCGACTTCTCTATATTTTTCCTGTAAAATATAGATCGATATCTACAAACGCCTAGTACATTGTACGTGGATCGGTCTGCAATCTTCGGAGATAGGGGGGGGGGGAAGGTAAATTTTTCGACTATTTTTGAAATATTTCAAAAAGTATGAAACTTACAGAAATTTCAAAAAGTGTTTTGAAATGGTCAAAACGATACCTTTCATTTGATACCCCACATAGGCAGGTACCCCTCCTTTTGAAAAAAAATTCCCCTCCTTTTTGACCATTTTTCAAAAACTATTATTATTACCGACTTCTCTATATTTTCCTGTAAAATATAGATCGATATCTACAAACGCCTAGTACATTGTACGTGGATCGGTCTGCAATCTTCGGAGATAGGGGGGGGGGGAAGGTAAATTTTTCGACTATTTTTGAAATATTTCAAAAAGTATGAAACTTACAGAAATTTCAAAAAGTGTTTTGAAATGGTCAAAACGATACCTTTCATTTGATACCCCACATAGGTAGGTACCCCCCCTTTTGAAAAAAAAATCCCCCCCTTTTTGACCATTTTTCAAAAACTATTATTATTACCGACTTCTCTATATTTTTCCTGTAAAATATAGATCGATGTCTACAAACGCCTAGTACATTGTACATGGATCGGTCTGCAATCTTCGGAGCTAGGGGGGGGGAATGGTCAATTTTTCGTCTTTTTTTGAAATATTTCAAAAAGTATGAAACCCACAGAAATTTCAAAAAGTGTTTTGAAATGGTCAAAACGATACCTTTCATTTGATACCACACATAGGTAGGTACCCCCCCTTTTGAAAAAAAAATCCCCCCCTTTTTGACCATTTTTCAAAAACTATTATTATTACCGACTTCTCTATATTTTTCCTATAAAATATAGATCGATGTCTACAAACGCCTAGTACATTGTACGTGGATCGGTGTGCAATCTTCGGAGATAGGGGGGGGGGGGTATGGTCAATTTTTCGACTTTTTTTGAAATATTTCAAAAAGTATGAAATTTACAGAAATTTCAAAAAGTGTTTTGAAATGTACAAAACGATACCTTTCATTTGATACCCCATTTGCCTTCCTAGGTCTCTTTTGAAATTTCAACATCAAAATTTGTACTGAAAATATTCATTTTTATTTTTCATTTATTTATATATATTTTTCTTAAAATCAGTAATGGCGCACGAAATGTATCATTATTTCAAATTTCAAGTTAATAGCTGCAGTAGTTACTGAGATATTCAAGAAAGAGCGGGGACGGACAGAGCGAGACCATAAGGGTTTCAAAACCGATCTTTGAAACCCTAAAAACCAAACACAAACTTGTTCTGTAAGTATCGAGTTCGTGATAAACGAAAGCTTTTCAAAACCAAAAGTTGCTTTAAACTTTTGCAATATGACCAGAATACAGTGTCGTAAAATATTTGACACCAATATGTCTTTGTTTACAAAAAATACCTAAAATTCTAAAACAAAATATAGTCTCACGGCTGATCTCATTCTTATCAGAATAAAGTAATTGCAGCTAATATTTACACTTACATCTATTTTTTTTAAATCTAAGCCTTTGCCGTTGACTGGCATTTCTGTTTCGAACCAAAACGGCTCGAATATGTGGGGTATCTTCTAACTAAGGAATCAGAGTCATACCGTCGGGCCTTTAACCATCATTTCGCATTAGGCCACGTGGGTCGAGAGTAGCTGGCACACTGACGCTGGTAAAATCCCGACGGATGATGTCATTAATTGAACCATGGCGGGACACACGTCCTGCATTAGAGACACATGCCAGTGCATGGTGACTGAACTTATCAACGGTTTCTCAGTTCACGGCTTACATAATAATATAGCCCTCTTCTGCACCCTCGTTTCGGTGACCAGGAATTTCGTTACGCCGTTCCGGTTTCGTAGAGGCTCTACGAGCTACGAGTATCTAGCGCTACGAGCGCTTGCTACGCCGTAGAGCCTCTACGACTTCATACATAGCAAAGAATTATTTAAAAAATAATGTTTAAAAGTTTATGCGCTCACAAATTACAAGCGCGCGCCGTTAAGACATTTACTGCCCAGCCTTCTACCGTATTGTAGAAGCCAAACGATGCATTTACGTCACTAATTTTACGCCAGTAATGTATTAGTCAAAGACGTAAACACAAACTCGAATGCGAGACAATTAGCATCTACACCGAAACGTCTGAAACTCCATAATGTTTATTTTATGTGCTAGTGAACCGAGATAGTCTAGGCTGCCAATAGTAATAGTACTTATTGCCTAGTGATAGGGTTTAATGTTCAACGGAGGGAATTGAGATAAAATTATGTTTCAGTGCTCAAGGCAAGATTATATTGGAGTAGCATCGGTAAATTAGCGATATATAATTTGTTTTGCTAAAAATAATTGCAAAAAACGACTTTAAAATTATTTCTATAGTAGTAACGAAGAAGGAGTTTCTTAGTCTACTTTTGATCAAAATTTTCAATCATTATTTTTTTGATTAGAAAAGTATCGCTGAACCAGATCTGTATTGTTTTCTGTACAATAGTAAAATTACTATCTAAACCGGTTTGGCATTGATAGTAATTTTACTATTGTATTTGTTTTACTATTGTTGATTGGCAAAAATATCGAGAAATGCAAAGACAACTTTAAAATACAACCAATATGAGCATGTCTTTTTGTGAAGTCATTAATGTACAAATCTAAATGACAGTAAGAAAGACCTTTGGCTAGATTAAAAGATATATTTCATCTATTTAATTGGTCTATTATCAATCACTATTTAAAGACAACAATAATTTATTTCGTCTATAAACCTTGATGTTCACCAAACTAATGTATATATCAAACCGTGCTTCTGATGAATATATCAAACTGATTTACATATTTATTTACAGAACTCGTTTTGGTTTCGTTTGGTTTAAGTTTAGCAGTTGCATCACATTTATATAAACAACCTGCTGCACGGGTTTCTGCCTGATAAAAAGTAGCCTAGGTATAGGTTAACCCAACTCTAAAATGACATCTAGGCAACATTTCAGCCAATAGAAGCTAGTATTGTAATCATAAAATCATAGCTAGTGTAATAAGTCGGTTGATAGCGCGTACCATTTTGTGAGTCATAGCAAAAAGGGTCACGAACTTCATTTACTATTAGCTGCTGTCATCTTCTTTGCACGCTCTGTTCCTAAATATAAAGTACCCAATGTCTGTAGTACCCTGGGATAATGTCTAACTCCCTGGCAAATTTCATTTGCCATTTAGGTGTGAAATATACTAACAGAATTACTTACGTTTTTATAATAAATAAGTAAATAATGCTGGACAATTCACACAGCATCATCTAGCCCCAAGCTAAGCAGAGCTTCTGTTATGGGTACTAGATAACTGATAAACTTAATATAATACAATACACAGATAGTTTTTTTTTTATTTTACATAGAAACCAACCGAACACCGTGAACAAATGCCTGCAGATCGTACACACATTTGTCCCGAGGCGGGAATCGAACCCACAACTTCTTGCGTCGCAGGCAGACCTTCACCCACCGCGCCACAGAGGTCGTCAAATATTAGTATGGAAGTCAGCAAACCGCGATAATTTTAAAATATCTGTTGCAATCGGTTGTTATCTCTAAAATAAAGAGATAAAATACGTTTCAACAAGCAGCGCAGCAGTAGCCATGTAGTCTCGTTTGAATTTTCCTCCTAATTGAAATCTTTCCTAGAACAAAACGGAGTTTATTTACGCGTCCACGTTAAACATTGGTTTGAGAAAGGTTATTGGCTCTTTTCGCAAATAAAATACCAATTTATGATACGTTGTGAGTAATCGGCGGTTTGAAACTAGCGCGTAGCAACAATGTATCTTAAGGTGAGTTCTGACCGGGGCGTTACGGGGCTAATGTAACGTGCTACACAGCGAACGTTCATGCAGTCAGTACGGGGATAGAAGATGGAGAGAGATAAATAAAAATATAAAATAAAATAAGTTTTATTTACTTCCACAACATATAAACATATACTTACTACTATTTTCTCATAATGTAAAGCCAGTCTCCAAATGGCTCCAGCTACTTGGGCTATTTCATCACTCCAACGTTTTAATGGTCTGCCTGCGCTTTTTATCGAGTGGGTACCAGTATGTCACGGTTTTGGTCCATCTGTCGTCTGTAGCTCGTTGAAGGTGGCCAGCCCATTTCCATTTTAGGTGGAGAACGTTTTTGGCTGCATCTTTTGTTTTTGTCTTTTTTCTTATAATACATTTTTTTATATTTGAGTTTGTGGCCCAAAAAGCTTCTATACTCTTATTTTTTGTACCGAAGAGAGATTGACACGGATACTAGCATATGTCATAACGTATAATTCTGACTGCGAATGGAATATTACGCCCCATAACACGGTCAGTAGCTTTTAAGCGCTATGCACACAGAGCTGCTATTGCGACAACAGGCAACTCGCAAACAGACGGTATCCCGACTCAAACTAGCGCCGCCAGCAGTGAAGTTGCCCTTTGTGGCCACCAAACTTTATTTTTAAAGCTCCGCCTAAACTATCCAAAATAAAACTTACAGAGACATTTAAAAAAGCAATGGATTTATGAAACTTCCTTTTTTCAACGAGATAATAAGATAAAATAGTTGGCGGCGCTAGTATGCGTCTGAGTACCGTCTTGACCGGTGTCACTTACGAACTTAATTGACAGTAAAATAAACAGTTGATAGTTTCTTCAACTAAAGTTGCTCTCTCAGCATAGCGCCTTAAGGTTTTGGAAGTTGCGACGTCGTATGGTCAAGGCTCAAAGTATTGAGATAAACTTGTTAATTGGCACAAAGATATAACACAAAGATATCAAAAGCGATCCTACCACTCCAGTCTGGTAATGCATAGCGCCAACAAGCAAACCATACGAACCAAGGAGTTTAGAAATGACTGGTATTAGATCGGTTGAGCCACCTCTATCTAGATGGTTGCCGGCAGTTCACTGAACTGTTGTAAATACTAGTTCTAATCTATACTAATATTATAAATGCGAAATTAGGTTTGTTTGTTTGTCCTCCCTTCACGCCCTAACTAAGCAACCAATCGACTTGATTTTTGCATAGAGTAAGTTGAAAGGATGGAGAGTAACACAGGCTACTTTATCCCATAAATCAGTTCCCATGGGATAAAAACAACCTTAAACAACGCGTGCGAAGCCGCGAGCATCAGCTTGTTTATTTGTATAAATTTCTTAAATGTAATGTTACATTCTTACTGCATTGATACATTCTACAGAATTGTATTAATTAACACTGTTCGATGCTCTTTAGGTCATTATGATTCGATCCAAAATGTTACCAGTCTATATAGGCTTTTACCATTTTTGGTCTGAGGTATAGCAGAAAACTTGATGTTCGAGAGAAGAGATTCGCGAGGAAGCACACCAGTGGATGCGAGGAGATTACGAAACCATGAGTAAAGTTAGAAATCGTGAAGTTTCGTTACTTTATCGTAAGGAGTGGTTGAGATTTCGTGAGGGCGTACCGTAACTAGATCAAGTTAGACCATTTCACTCTAGTCTTGAAGAAACCCAGGTTGTAATTGGTCAGAAAAGTAGTTGTGTGTAGGTTTTCTATTAAAAAAGTTTCCCGAATCAATCCGATCCGATGTTTTTAACTAATAAATACAATAAATAGTGGTCTAGCCACATGTTGCTACGTCAGATTCAGACATTAATTCATTAACCGCTCTTTGATCTCGTCTGGTGTTGATAAAGTCAATTAATTAATGTTTTACGTAAAACTGATGTTTTTACCAATAATTACCTACGTCTCTGTGTGTTCGACCTTCGACAGAAATATATATTATTGGGATAATAATAATGAACTCTCAAATGTGTCTGTAAAAGTGTGATTCATAGAGATATTCAGGGTTCCGTAGGCAAACAAGACAACATCGTCGTACCTTAAAATGATCCGTCGACATGGTAAAGTCAACGACAAAACGAATCGTTCGTATCATTGATTACTTTTGCAAGGTTTACTCTTTATGCGATATATGATACTTATTTTTGTTTTGCAATGAGCTTGTAACTTTAATTATTGGTTGCTGTACGGCGCGGTTCTCCGGTGTCCGGGTCCTCAACCTCGCAGCACTGCTACTGCCTATAATGGTCCACTGCTGGACGCTAGCCTCCCTCTGTTTTTTTTTTATCAAGGGGTATAATCCATTAAAATAATGTGTTATAAATCAAATAAAATCAAATCATAAATGCTTTATTTCCATAAATACAAAAATGTACACTTAGAAAACGTCAAATTCAACACTGGATAAACACTGGAAAAATACACAGGACTTATTGTTTATGTATCGTTTGTGTTGTTTATTATTATTATTATTATTCGACTGCGTGTTTCTTTTTGATGATATTTAGTTTATAATTCCACTTGTATATCAAAATATTTTATAAGTCTTTAAAAAAATATTAATTTTAGATTTTACCATTGAAACCATTTATTTCCTTGTGATTGGGTAGTATACAATTGGTCTTAAATTTAGTTTTGGGCCAGCACAAACTACTCTATCGAGATTTATCTGCCTTTAGTAGATACTTAGTCTACAAAATAGTAAAGTTAAGTATAGAGTATACATAAAGAAAATAATTCTTATTGAAAAATATGAGATTTCTCTATCGCATGTAAAAAAAGACAATGTGTTCCATTAATGTGAGTGCACTGAGAATTGTTCGTTGTCGGCTGCCCATGTACAGGACGATTCATTGAGCACGAACCTGTGAAACTTACTTTGTACTAAAAACACCTATAACGAGATATTTAAAATACTTTGTGGTGTTTCCTTACCAGTAAACAGTGATGTCAGTGTCAACTACATAATAGATGAAGCTTATTCTTGTTATTTTTGCATTTATCTGCGGATATACCAGGGCTGTGCTGATATCAAGTTAAAATATATTTTGCTTAGAACATACATAAAATCAAACGGCATTCGTTCGAATTAGTATCTGCAAAATGTACCGGATTTTTACATGGGGACATTGCAACGAATTCAGTAAAAAAACCAGCAGGCATACAACTTTAACGATGGGGTCGAAAATTGAGAACTAAAAAACGAAACTTCCGCTGTTCAGTACAGCGGGGATAACCCGAAATTTCGTGGCGCGATAGTACCTAATCAAGTCTATATTTATATTAACTTTTTCAGGGCACTAGAATAAAGCTGTAGACAGAATCTAGTTCCAGCATGTTTTCTAAAAAGCCAGATATTGGTAGATACGAGCGACCTTGCAGCACAGACTCAAGAAGTTATGTCTGAGCAGGTGCGCCGCTAACAACATTATCTCGGATCGGGGAATACACGAAAATTTAAACACTTTTCACTTATTTTTACCTACGACTCTGCCCGTTGAGTAGGAAAACACGTACCTACAGCTATTACAGGAAATTAAATTATTAGGAAATTAATGCAATTAAGGAATTTCAGGAATAAGCAACAGTGCTTTGCACGTACCAAAAGCTGTAGATACAAAATTATTTGCTGAAAACAGAAAAATCACATTTTAATCCCGGGGCCCAATTCTACTAATCTCCTCTTTGTCGATGGTATGGCGTCAAAATCGCTGATATTTCTATCTCAATGCTATGGCACTAGAGTTACATTTGTTTAAAAATTAGTGGAATTGAGCCCTATTTGATATGGTAACAAACGTTATCGTGATTAGAACCGCAACTATAATGTTTCCGCTCGAATTTTAGAAGTAGTGAAAAACCCCGTAAGTTCAGGGACATGTGAAACTTTTCCAATACACACCTACCCTGAAAACACTCACCAATAGTTTTATTATACTTCTGCGTTTTTTTTAATAGCATTATTATGTAGGACTTTGAATTTAGTACTTTGTTACCTCTTTTTATCACTTGAGGGAAATGCTCAAGCATGTCCCACTGCCATGCCACGGGGAGACAGTACGATTATGTGGGACTCCAACCCACTAAAAACCTCAAGGTGTTTTCGCCTCTGCCGCTTGTGGTATTATTTTCTTACCTATTGTATAATGACATTAGTAACAATGCAGTGCAATAACCATAATAACTTTATTACAATTTTACAGTACAATCTATTAAGCTATTTGAAACATTTTTTTAACGCTAATCGAAAACCCGTTGTCTTCTCAGTTGTACAATCATTATTGCTCTCTCTTTTCCCTGTCGTTCAGTCAGTCACAATCGCGAAAATTACATATATTTAGCGTTATTCGACATTTGAACTTGAGCCAATTCCTTTTCTTCGCGAATTGTATTGGGTACCTACCGAGTTTTTCCGCTTGCAATATGGGTCATGTTTGTATCGTCTTATGCAGAGCTCAAATAGTTGTCTTCGTCATCGGCACGTTGTTTGTGGGAAAACATTGATGCAGCTATCATTGGTATTTCTGTACAGAGTATAACAATAGGTAAGGAACTAAATATAAGATTAAAACAAAATAGATAAATCAAAACAAACAGTAAAAAGATGTTTCATTCGCAAGGGATAAAAATTGTTCATTCTGATTGTCACTGTTAAAATTGTTGAAATGCATAACCACCTCAGACCACCTAAGCCCTGTATTCATATGAGTAGGGACAATCAACGATAAGTACCAATATTACAAATGTATCATAGTTTTTTTCATCAAATGACCTTGACCCACTGTAGACACCGAATAACTATTTAGTTCTAACGCTTAAAGAGAGTCTGTTTCGCAGTGTAACTTAGTACTCTTCTTTGAGGAATACACGGAATAAACAATAAGGTTTTTAGCTGGTCAGTTCACAGGCCAGGAAGTTTACAAAATTAAGTTATTATACATTTTAAGAATTAAGAAGTTTAGGCAGTTAATGCAGGACAGAGCAATGGCAAAGCGAAGAAAAAGTAAAGTAAGTAAGCCAAACCGCCGAACGTATTTCTTATCTTGGTTATTGAGAAACATATATTAATTATACAATAATCAATAATCAAATATACAAGGCAAGGAACTTTAAAAGTACTTAGAACTAAATAATAAAAAGAGGTACTTAATGATTCAAATACGAACTTCTAATGATTAGTATAATTATATTATTGTGGTAGAGGTGATTATTTCTTCATGTGATAGACCTCATTCTCCTGATTTCTTAGGGAGCCAACAACGACGTCGACGTTTGAGTTATTTTAACCAACAAAACAACGTCTATGCAGGTATAACTACTTATAAAACAGTTAAAAAAAGCAATCAATACATATTCTCTACCTTCGATTGTGAGTCATAAGAAAATCAAAGGTTTACTATTTGAAAAAACATCAAAAAAAATTTACAAAAAAACGGTAAATAATAAAAAATAATAAATTATTTCGGTGCAGCGGGATACGAAAAGAATTTTAGAGTATAGGTGTGGCGAGAATATAAGTGAACAAATAAAGAATTTTGAATGAAGAATTATGAATTATTATGAATTACTAGATAACTCATAAACATAATATAATACAATACCTACATAGATAGATATTTTTTATTATACATAGAAAACGACCAGAACACCCTGAACAAATGTCTGCAGATCGTACAAACATTTGACCCGAGGCGGAAATCGAACCCGCAACCTCCTGCGTCGCAGGCAGACCTTCGCCCACCGCGCCACAGAGATCGATAAAAAAGAGGTCGTCAAGTCTTGGGCATGGATAACATTTTTACCTGGATACTCAGCCTGGATACTATTTTCAGGTGTACGACATTCCTCTTTAGTTTTTGATCATATTTTATGCGTTTGAGTTAGAGACGAATGAATATTATTATGATAGTTTTGAGTGCAGTGGTATGATGAAAAGGTCTGTTTTTATAACTGAGGATGTTTGCCTAACAAACATAGACAAATCATTTAATCCTCAATACAAATTAAACTAAATAATTTTAAAACATCGCCTCCCCGATAATATGGTTAGCGCAATCTCCGAGACTTGTACTTGTACCAATCCCTAAGAAACAAAAAGTTAATACACACTAGTTCATCATCAGCCTATATTAGTCCACTGCTGGACATAGGCCTCCCCTAATGAGCGCCATAGCGCCCTGTCTTCAGCTTGCTGCATCCAGCATCTGCAAGCAGTCTTTCGCAAATCGTCATCCCACCTGGTCGGAGGGCGTCCTACACCACGTTTGCCGAGTCGCGGTCTCCACTCAAGAACACGTTTACCCAATACATACAAGTGACAAAGAATTATTGAGAGTTTTGCAGAGCTTTATTGTTTTCAGTTATATACAAAACAATGAGAAAGAGACAACACCTACCTCACACTCTCTCACACACTCCTTAGGTATAGGTACCTACAGTAGTTACGAGCAAAAATACGTGGCATGAGTCATCCCGCAGGAATGTTTTTGTCACTAAGTGGATATTTTAACGTAAATACAGGCGTTTGTTTACAATGTAACGCGCAAAAACGCGCAGGAATTTGAAGGGTTACCCGTTTCCATAATTACTCCGGAGTATCTTGTCGTCTAAATCAGCGATTTTGCTAAAAATACTAGTGTAGAACTCATTTCAGCAATTGTTGGTCGAAAAAAAGGTATTTTAAGTATAATGTTCTTTATCATTGTCCGACTGATTCGTTTTTTTTAGTCAGTAGTTTTTACGACAATTTTCTTTCTTTTTATTGTTGTACTTTTTGTAACTGGCTTTAAGAGATCTACTTGTGTTTTAGACATTTTACGCAATTATATATATACGAATTTTGACAAGGTGGATCTTCATCTTCGGCTTTGGCCATCCACTCCCATCTCAATAAATCACCCTGTGTAGAGACAGTATTTGAGAGTTCGAAAATTGGTTGCCTAAATAATAAATTAATCGTACGAGTTTTTACATTTCCCTGATCTCCTTAGTATTGTTTTAGTGTTCGACTCAGGAATTAAATCACCAGTCAATTTTCTTACCAACAATTTTGCGAAAAGAACGTAGTCTTTTCTCTTGCTAATTTATACGCCATAAAAAATTTACAGCTTTATATATATTTACGGGTCAATTAAATATTTATCAGCTAGTATTGGCTCATTCTCAAAAAAAGTTTTATAGTTCGCGTCATGTCGTAAAGTCAATATTGTTTTACGAGGGTATATTATATCCAGGTGACGTGCGACGCGTGGCGCCTAAATATCGGGCTTTTGCAGAACTTTCCACGCGAAAAACAACGAATAAAAATTACATTCTGTAAGAACAGAAACTTTGTAGAATAGGCATAGGATTTTGTCTTAATTAGTAGCGGGACAGAGCATACCTTTTTGGAACTTAAACTTCTTTATACCGAAACCGAACTTATGAAGAAACTAGTTCAATGTAACAAATAATTAGTAATACCTACTAATCAAAACACAAGTCGTTCGTTCCAGAGATCTCGACCAAGTTATGTGCACAACAGTGCACTCATGGTTTATTCAAATTAATAATCTTATTTTTATTCTGAACCCTGTTTTCACGTTTAATCAATCAAAGAGCAAATGTTGAATTTCATGTAAGTAATTCGAGTTTTTAACCACGGGGATCGTGTCAGTACTGAGCTCTTGGCCTAGTTTAACAACCTAACCCCGTTATGTTCGCCTCTCGGTCAGCCGGTTAAGCGTGAAAATGTAACACACAGAATGATTTTGCTTTTATAACAGTATCACATAAGTGTGTACATGTTTATGCAAGTTATTGTAAAAACCGGCGGCTGTGTACAACATTACAGAGGCGAGGAACTCCCATTGTGCTGCAAATAGCGCTGGCGCCGGGAATAGGCGGCCTTTGATAATTATAACGGTGGTTTGCAGTTTCACACGATTCTGGTATTACTTTATAACGTGAGACGGTATCACCAATCTATGTTTGTATAATATTATGAAAAACCTAGGTTGTGCTCGCGGCTTCGCACGCGATGTGTCTACGTTACGTTTAAAGGTTACATCTATCCCAAGGGAACACTGGGAACTGATTGACGTAAGGGTAAAAGCTTATGTGTTATTTTTGGTCTAGACCAGATTTTTTATATTGTATGTTTATGTGGCAGAATATATGTAATAATGAAGGTCTTAAAATTAATAATCCAGTAATATTCTACCCAACACTGGCATGCAAATATTCAAAATTTCAGTCCGATCCGTTCAGCAGTTTTGGCGTGAAGAAGTAACAAATATACAACCATCTTCATCCATCCAAACTTTCGCATTTTTTAAGTGTGTTCAAAATATACACAGAGTACTTTTTATTTGAGAGTCATTAACTACCCTATCAGTGCACTGTTCATTAAATTCACGACAAAAATATGTAAGACCCCTGTAAAACGTCATCATCGTCATCATCAGCCTATACCAGTCCACAGCTGGACATAGGCCTCCCCTAGTGAGCGCCATATCGCCCTGTCTTCAGCTTGCCGCATCCAGCATCTGCCTGCAGTCTTTCGCAAAACGTCATCCCACCTCGTCGAAGGGCGTCCTACACCACGTTTGCCGAGTAAAGCTGTGAAACGTATCGTGCTGTAAACATATATTCTTTCAGCCTTGCGAAGCATATTACATTAAAAACTTACCCATATCCTTTTAACGGCGGTTTATTTTCTTACTTCTCTTTTTGTCATAATAGTATATGCTAGAGGGTATACGAGTGCCCATGACTCACATCATAATAGTATATGCTAGAGGGTATACGAGTGCCCATGACTCACATCGTTGTAGTTTTACCAAAAACTGCTAAGACTGGGCAGAGAAAGCGTTAAGGAAGGACCGATATAATGTCTATTTACAGGACCGTGCTGTGATAACTCAGATGCAATATAACGATAACATACTAACTTTATTAACAAAGAAAATCACTATCAAATAATGGAATAAAATAAAAAATAATAGTCTTTACAATTGAAACAATTGAGCTTACTGCAGACTGTTGCAAACAATCTACAGGTAGCTCAACTGATCCATATCGCACCATTCGGAAGCGTGCCCAAGACGCTGGCTGCATTGCACCGCGCTGTAGGCGCCTATGGCAATGCTGATGTGCTGTGCCAGATACTCACCAGCTCTCGGGTGACGCGTCGCTTCGACAAAACGATAACGATATACAGGTGTTCGGCAGACCGTGTGTCTTATGGTAACTGGGAGTAGAAGAAACTTAAAAAAATCTTTAAAATAATATATATTTAAATAATAGTTAAAAAGCCCATAAGCTATTAGAATTGGTTCCACCTACCCCCAGTTACCATATAACACACGGTCTGCCGAACAGCCTGTATAACGATTGACCAGAACTTTCCCTGAGACAAAACACAAGTGATAAGATGATAATAATTGGCTAATGTTTCAGATTCCACAAGCGGCAGCGTGTTCGGCGTCCCCCTAGCGCAATGTGTGGCCACGGAACGAGCGTTACGGCGGCAGCAGCATGGGGGATCGCGGGCCTCGCTCGCCTCGCTCGGCGCGATGGAGAAAGCAGATGATGTGAGTCAGCGATAATGTGCATACGCGGAGCGTGTTTAGGTGTGGCTACGAAATTAGCGTCATGGCGGCTCTAAGCACAAGGTCGTAATGTGGTTAAAAGTGGATGTAGAATATAAAACGATGACATGCGCAATACCTTGAACTATACCTTGCCCAGATCAGCACAGGACCGATGGGATGCCCAGCAATGTGGATCCATTGCGCTAGACGCTGAAAATATTAATAGCTGTGACCAGAGCTGTAATAGCAACTACATTAATATTATTAAATTTACGCCGACAGATGTGCTCTACGGAATTAAAAAAATAAAAGCTAAAAGCTCTATAGGGCCGGACACCGTGCCACCAGCTCTTATAAAAGCATGTAGTAGAAGCTTGGTGACCCCACTGTGTCACATTTTTAATTTGTCATTACAGACAGGTAGGTATCCAACACAGTGGAAGGTGTCAAGGGTAACACCGATCCCAAAAAGCTCGAATAAACTTGCCGTCGAGGAGTACCGTCCGATCGCTATTTTGTCTTCTCCTGCTAAGATATTTGAAAACGTGTTACAAAAAATCATATACGCACAAGTCAAGACTTTCTTATGCAATGCCCAGCATGGTTTCAGAGATAAGCGGTCGGTCAACTCGAATCTTTTGACACTTGTAGAGTATATCTCTAATAACTTAGACCTCGGCTGTCAGGTGGACGTGCTCTACTTCGATATCCAAAAAGCGTTTGATAGGGTCAATAACGACGTACTGCTGGCCAAACTAAGCGCCATAGGCTTCGCGCCCAATCTTCTCAGACTTCTCGCCGACTATCTGAGCGATCGCCAGCAGTATGTTAAACTGGGTATCTATGAGTCTGCGCCCTATCGCACGCGGTCAGGAGTAAGTCAGGGCTCTATTTTAGGTCCCTTGCTTTTTATTTTAATGATAAATGACCTACCGGACGTTGTAAAGCACGCAGAGTGTCTGTTGTACGCCGACGACTTGAAGCTATACACTGTCATACGCTCAACAGCGGATTGTGAGGCGCTTCAAACTGACGTTGATGCGGTATGTCAATGGTGTCTAGACAACAAGATGGAGTTTAACCCTGCCAAATGTTCCGTGATGACTTTCGGTCGAAAGAAAAACCCGCTATCCTTTGATTATTCGATTCATGGCAACATGATCTCTAGAGTAACGGTAATCAAGGATTTAGGAGTAACTTTCGACCGAAAACTCACATTTCACGACCATGTCATCAAGATCGCCAAGCAATCTTTTCATAGACTTGGCTTTGTTCTGAGAAACGCCCGAGATTTTCACAGTGACAGTATTGTGCGGCTTCTGTTCGGAGCTCTAGTGCGTAGCAAGCTAGAGTCAGGCAGTTCTGTCTGGAATCCGCACGAAAGTACGTACGCACTGTTACTGGAGAAGGTACAGAAGGCGTTTCTCAGGTCTCAGTACAAACGAGAATTCGGGTATTACCCATATATGTACCCAACTAGGTTTCTCCAAGGGTGTCTTGGGTACAATTCCCTACAGACTAGAAGAGCGCACGATCAGATAGCAACAATGTGCAAGGTGCTTCGTGGTATGATCGACGTTCCTGATCTGCACAACCTTCTGTTTCGGCTCTACCTCCCCGATAATTACGTTCGCAGCAGAAGCCACAGACTGTTCTCTGTGCCCTACTGCAGAACTATCTCCCGCGCCAACTCTCCACTGCCGCGCACCCTCGCCGGTCTCAACAGACTCCTCGACCAGAACCCAGACTGCGATATCTTCGCAGATGAATGGAAGAGTTTAATGTTGGTATGCCTGAGGTTTTGCGAGAGTGATGAATGAAAGGATGCTTGTTTAATTAGTTATTTTAGTTAGTATTAGTTTAATTTATTGTAATATTATCATGAAAAACTTATTTTATAATTTCAATTAATTTATTTGCCTAATTAATTTTTTATGTTTATATTTTGATTTATTTTGTTATATTTTAAGTTATTAGTACCTAGATAATCATAAATAATCTGTTTAGATCTTAAGTAACTAGCGTAATTGGTTTTTTTTAATCGTGCTAGTAACTGTAATAAATAAATAAATAAATAAAAAATAAATTGCTGGGCATTATGCCTATTTTTATTTTGCTAAGGGCTGATGATGATGACACAATTTATTGTCACTTTAAGTGGACTTACAGTTTCCAAGCGTCGTTTTGGTAAACAAACAGTGAATCAGGTAAAGTCACTTATAATAAGTTGATTGTTTGGAAAAATAAAAAACACTATATAAATTTAAAGCAGTTTTCTTAACAGTTTTTTTTTAGTTTTTCGCGACAAACATTTATCTCTCACGATTTTTTATGGAACATCTCGGGATTATTCTCTATACAATAGCAAAAGAATTTCCGAAATCGGTCCTTAACTGACAGAAATATCGACAAACACCCAAAAAATTAGACAAACAGCCAAACACAACCTCCTTGTCTTTTGTTTTTCTTTACGTCGGTTAAAACGACAAATCACAACTAAACAACTTTGAATTTGTAAGATATTCTAAATTAATAGTTTTGTCTATATGAGAGGAATCAGATCTTGCAGCTAAATCACACGCAGAGTAATCAATCATATTAAATGTTGTGTTGAAATACTGAGGCAAGTATTTGCCAAACCCCACTAATAACGGTCCAGCCAAATTAATTTGCGGACCGAATCATAACAGTTTAGCAGGTACGAGTACAACAAGCAGCTTATAATTAGGTGTACATTCAAATTCACTACGTATTACGACAGCACTGAGGGTGGTATTGTTATCTCTAACTAAAGGTTGTCGAAGATCTGGACAGCACCACTGCGGCACGGCAAAAAATGTGCATTCATATGTACTGTATGCCTAAGTAGGTAGGTTTGCCCTATTGTCTTAGGAATTATTCAGTAATAAACTTATCATGGAAGAACACAGTCGTTTTACTCCAGCCTCCTAACACCGAACCCTACATGGCGACCCTGCCAGGATGGGCTTCACTATGGGCTTTATTGCACTCTTTCATTTATATTGACGGCAACAGATAACAGACAGATGTGGACTGCTCGCTTGAAGCTTGCGGTATGCCATTTTGTTATTGTAAAATGTGTCTTGAACCCTCTTTCTTAACATGAATCCCCGTGCCAAACTAGCGCCGCCACCTATTTTATCTTATTATTTCGTTGAACAAAGGTAATTTAAAAAAATTCAATGGGTAGTTTGTGATACTTGTTATAAGCTTTATTTAATGCCTCTATAATAGTTTTATTTTGTATAGTTTAGGCAGAGATGCGATGTTGCACTTTATGGCCACCAAACTCAATTATCGAACCTGTGTCTACTGAAGACAGAGAGCAAAAGCCGAACTAACAAAAATTTAAATAGAAAGAACAATTACTTACCTAAGTAATGTTTATTGTTTATTAATCCTCACAGCATCATCTAGCCCTAAAGCTTTTATTACTATACACGGGACGTTCTGCCGGGAAATTCCAACTTCTCCCCCAAAAGCGCCTCTTGCAGAATAGATCTACCAATGAACTGCGATCCCCAACCCGCATGCCCAGCATGGGGTTATGGGCATTAGCCCCCATCAGATAATAAATCAGGAGGAGGCCTGCGTTCAGCAGTAGACCATTATAGGCTGATGAGGCGGGAGGGATTGTTTTGGAAGCCTTGGACTCTTTATTTTGTTCTATTTCTGGAACATCCAATGTTTTTTATTTGAATAGATAATGATAAAGCTCGTGTTTGTTGATAAGCTATCAGCGAACAGATCGGTCCAGGTGTGCCGCCGCGTCACGCTTGGCGACTCCTGCGCAACTATTTCTGTACGACCAAATGTCAAGACAAACTGCACTATTACGCTCCGCTATTACTCCGATGTTAGTCTCATTATACACGGCTTTAAGGTATGAATTAGAAATAGAAAATATTTAAAAGCTCGATCATTAAAACAAATTCGTGCACAGAAAACTTTTGGGAACCTATTTTATTTCTTAGTTTCCTTGCAATCTTGGAATTGGTGAAAATACATTTCCCTGCGGCATTTTTCGCTTAGTAACTACAAGTCAATGAAGTTTACGGTTGTTTTTCCAGGCGGAAGTTAAAAAGACAAAAATTCAGGTGTTTAAGTATTTTTCAACAAATTAAAACTGTTTCTGAAGAATGTATGGAAGGTTCGTTATTGCCTTCAAAATAAAATCTATTATCCTGTTCGCAATCGCTAGCAATAAGCTAGTTTGTTCTCTTATATACCTACCAGTTATCCTGTTCCTAGGACAACGAATATAATTTGAAACACCTCTTAAGTTTTCTTATTTTGTACGTCAGGTTTTTTTTTTTTTTTTTTTATTGTGTAATTTGTGTAACTTAATTTTATAATGTTTATGCTATGAATAAAGATTTATATTTCTATTATTTCTCTTAGCACAGACAAGCTTGTCTAATACAAACTGCTGTAGCTATAGTAAAGTCCGTGGATGTTAACGCACCATAAACCGTAGACACTTTGCAGACGGACTCAGTACATTCTGGTCTAGACTACATCAACATTATACAATCAGAATGTGTGTATGACATGTGCCAATCAGCTAGCATCAAACACTGATGCGTTTCCATTGCGTTACGATATATCGGACGTGATTATGCGATTAAACGATTGAGGTTAGAGGTCGTTCGATACCCGCTGCAGGTTAAATATCATTCAGTATATCAATATTTTTGGAACTAAGTTCCATAACGCGCGTTGTGAAAGGGGGCTGGACGGAAAAAATTCTCACGAAAAGTTGTAACGACACTTTTTTGCTATAGTAAGCTTGTAAGCCGTGCGGCGTGCGCATGTTTCTCTGTCTGTCTCTCTCTCTTATAGAGAGGAACTTCGTTCCATCCGGGTGTCCCTTGACACCTCTCAACTTTTTTATTTATTTATTTGCTTTTGCGACTTAGATCCGGAACTAGAGGTACAATGAAAGATGGCTTCATGGCGGACATCTTAAAATTCTTTCGTAGATATAAAGCTTTCTAATAAAAGTTTTTTACACATAGTTCATCAATTTTTCTACGTACAACGTACATATTATATTCTTCATATAGATCACAGCCATATTCTAGCAGATTTACAATCTATACATTTCATAATTCTCAGAAAACCGTCTCGTAGTCTATTGGAAACGCGATTCCACGACAGAGTCGCGGAATGTCTGCATACATTTACCCCGGTTTGATCTGTCTGATTGACTGGTAAACACAAAGAACGCTCGTCCGCTGGTAAATACACGGGTAAATACTGGTAAATTCGCGTCTGGTATGTGGCATTCCTTGATGAGTTATGACGTTAAGACTAGATAATACTGTACTGGAGTCACGTAGACCTTTGCAGAATTACAACAACAGAAAAGTTTAGTGGCAATACCCCCAAGGGGGGTGTTAGAATCGGCTTAGCGCTTGCAAGACTTATTCTGGATGCGGCAGGCTGAAGACAGGGCGCTATGGCGCTCATTAGGGGAGGCTTATGTCCAGCTGTGGGCTAATATAGCCTAATGATGACGATGGTAGGCGGATTAGTGATCGCAGTAGAGATGTTAAAATTACACAGAAGGTAACTGCTGCCCTTCCTCAGATAGATTCTAATAGCCGACTCTTATCTGTCTTACTTAGCGTGTTGTCGACCGGAAACCTTGCTAGTATTAATTATTTTTATGTTTTTCTTTTTTTTGTATCTTTCTGTGTACTGTGTATGTGTGTGTGAGCCAATAAAATGTATTCTATTCTATTCTTATTCTATTCTATGATTTTCTCTAATGTTTTGCCTGTTTTTCAATCTAGAATTCTAGATAGATAGATTTGAACGCATCATCTTATCGTTTCGGTGAATCTAACAGACATCCATCCAAAAATTCAAACTTTTTGCATGCCTCTGGGCAAACCTCTTCACCATCGAAGCAACAGACAGCTCTCTGCAGGGGGTGTCTCTGCAACGAAGAATAAGCTGATCACGTAGTTCTGTAATTCGAGGGGGTTAACGGCGCAATGACACGAAATCCTGGACAACCGTTCGATCATCACATTCTCTTCTTCTCACTAGATCTTCACAGGCTTCGCGGAGTCGCCTCCGACTCTGCGAAGCCTGTGAAGATCCTAGGAGGATTGTACGGTTCTGGACGGAGTTAAGCTGGCTACGCTAGCAGAATAGAACCACGCACAATGGACCATCCTGAGTCTCAGTGCGGAAAAAAAGAATACACACAACGTAACATAAAATGCCTCTTGTTTTAATTTTATTTTAAATTTTATTTTATGTCTAGGCAGCGGTTACTTACCAATTGCATACAATGCAAAGCTCGCACGGACTGAACGCAATTGAAGTTACACATTCTCGATATGCAGGTTCATGGAGTTTCGCATAACGTAGACAGGTAGCGCGACTCTATCTGTCCCATAGCCACATCAAAGTCGCGGAAGAAACTAAAGTTGCTGAGTGTGCACTATTAACAATCAGGGTCAGTGACGTGATATGACGTCACGGGTATCCGGTTACCTGCCGACCTTCTTGCTTTCAATAAGGCCAAGATAATTTTATCGTATGACGTAGAACACTCGTCTATTCCAGCTTACAGAAATAGAACTATGTGAATAACTGGCCGTGTATAGCGAAGCTGTGTTACAATGAGATATGGGTGATTGTTGCTTGACTGGTTTGTTGGGGGTATCGTTCGGAATAACTGCGTTGTCTGTGGATATGTTGCGAAGTGATTTGGGATGATAGTTCATGTATAAAGTTCATAGTTCATTGTTAGTAGCTTGACAATTTTGGACTGGAAAGTCGATGGAAAGCAGGAGCGAATTTTGTGGCAGGAATGAAAATTGATCGCTTCACTTCCGCTTGTGTTATTCACCATAAAGGTAACCTCGGGGATCTATGATACCAAGAAGCAAAAGATGGAAGCCTTTTATGTGACTTTCTCAGCTCGAGGCGCAAACCAAACAAACAAAAGTTTGCTTCGCCAAACTTTTAGCCACGCCGCAAATTTCAGCCGTCTACATCGTTTCGGATTTTCTTTGCCAAGCTCGCTACAATTTTCATATCGTCAAAAAAATGCTGTCATTTATTACATAAGTATACCAGTCACTACATGCACTTTTCGTGATGGCATAATAAAAGCAGTATTAACAGACCGAACAACAGGTTAGTCATCACTCTGGCGCCACCGAGCCGCTTACAGATGACACATGCTGCTTGTGTTCTGCTTCTCAGACTGTCTCATAGTAATCCCCCATCTTAGAGCTGCCTGGTAACGACGTAAGCCCGATAATCGAACTTTCATTCGCCTAAAGCACAGACTGTCACAGTTTGCAGTGGCGTATGGCGGTCAGCCAGTAGTATTGTGTACGTACTGAGGATTAATATCCGTAATACAATCTTTTGCAGAAAGAAGAAAAGACAAATTTAACATACCCTCAGAAAACTCTCAATAATCTGTTCCAATTGTCTAGTGAAAAATTAGTACGACATACGTACCTAATTGGAACAGATTATTGAGAGTTTTCTGAGGGTATGTTAAATTTGTCTTTTCTTTTTTATTCATCGAAGTCCCGTTTATCGAAAGCATTTTTCAGACTTCCAAAATGATCCTCTAAATGCTTTGAGTTCCGGAGCATAGGGATGTAGTTTCATGCATACAGCTATTCGTTTCTATTATGTTGATAGTTTAAAAACCTATTGAATGCCAACTTACTAAGAACTGACACAAATCCGTCAGCAAGCCGTTTCTCACAGTCCGCATCATCGCGACATTTACCTTGGAATCCGGTTGATGTGAATCCACCGGCCATCAGTCATAATAATGATAACAGAGCATCAAAACAAGATCAATCTCTGGACGTTATGTAACTGAGGTGCACTGTCCACTGAAGCTATAGTTGAAGGTAGTTTTACAGGCGAAAGTGTTCTAATTACGTGCTCTAGAATTAACTTTAGCGCTTTGCGACATCGTTATGGCATCCTACACTAAGTATGCAGTTCGCGGTCTTCACTTAGGAACTCCTTTAAACCAACAGTTGTCGGTTCTTCTGGAGACATTGCCAGCCCACCACGTAACATTTCAGATTATTAATGCTTTGCGATTATTATGCTAATGACACGGTTTTTTGTTGCACGTTTCTCTGCATTGTTGTCGAATAGTATCCAATGATTTAGTAGATACATGCCTTTATCGTAAGCTACAAACAACAGAGCGTTCTCCGAATTTTTTGTTTAAACTTTTCTGAATGCTTTGCATACTACGAAAGAAAATCTTAGGTGTAGAGGCTTATTGTAGATTGGAAAATATATAGGTATGTATGAGTGCTATCGACCACATTTTCTCTAAATACCCACGTGAGAGAAGCTGCGGGAATAATACATATACAAATCAGTACCTACCACAAAATACAAATACATATGTACAGTACTTAGATGAAAGCGCCCAACTCAAAAATAATTCTAAAAATAAAAAAGAGTGTTGAATCTATTCAAACCCGAATTTGAATCAATGCAACATTTTCACATTACTGATGAACTGTCTCTTTCCAGAGCGGTTCCTGTGATTCCGGCGAGTGGGGCTGGGCGGGCCTGGAAGAGGCCGGAGGCGGAGGCCCACGGGTGCCCGGGCTCGTGTCCGCCTGCCTCGCGCACCTGCGAAGGCATGGGCTGCATACCCTGGGGCTGTTCCGAGTGTCGGCCTCCAAGAAGAGAGTGAGACAGGTACGTATAGAATAGAATTAAAATTTATTTCCACACAAGGATTAAATAGTAAAAACCAAATGAACGTAAAACAGTAACATGGAGGTAAGTGAACGAAAAAGGTAGGATAAAAAGAGTTTTGGAAGCATTCGGTGCAGGATATATTATGTAACTATAGATTGAGACGGATAACACTCATAATGTCATGATCATCTCGGCTAGAGAGCCGTCGGGAACTTTACATAGACCTCACCTAAATTAGCGTATAGTCATTAAATACGTGGTTTGCAGCGACCTTCACCAGGTCGTCGGCCCACCATGTAGGCATGGCTTATGGGGGATACACACGCTGCATATTCTAGTACGTGGGTGGTCACCACTCTAAATTAAAACGCCTTAACGGCGATCAATTCTGGGTCTATATTCTTTAATGATATCTGGCAAGTGCCCAGACCCGGAATGGCAATTTGCAGAACATCCAATCATTTATCCCGCCGCATGAATCGAACCCGCAACGTTCTGCGTCTCAGACGGCCACTGCGCCAACGTCAAGTTGTAGTAATGCAATGTTAACGCTTTCGATAGAATTGTTACAACCATCAGCAATGAAATCTGATCATCAGCAACTCTCGCAATCGCAAAGAACCGATCGACGGAATTAGATGTTTTGTATCGAAGTGCCTGAAGTGACCCACTTCGAGAATTTATTACAAACTTTCAAGTAGGTACTGCCGACAGTGTTGCAGTCTCGGGATAGAACGTGACGTAGGGTGTGCTTATTGTTTGCCCGTTACAATGTAATCAGACCTTGGGCGATTTTGTAGTGTGAAAAGTAGGATTTAATAATATCCTGATGACGGCTTGCTTTGCTTACACGTGTAGGAAAAACTGTGAAACAAATAAAATTTATGTGAATAAGAAAACGATCTATCGTTACAAAGAATTTTTTCAAGAATTTTTTTATCATTAGCAATCATAGGATATGTTTTCAGTAGTCGGTGAAAACTGGGATGGATTTTTGTAAGTTTTCAATGGAAATGCGTTTTTTTTTTATTATTATTTATTAATTAATTTAAAAAAAACTGCAAAGAAGAATTTAACTTAAACCCTTGAATAGCTTAATTCCGTGTAGAAAATTAGATATAAATAAATAATAAGTAAATAATGTTGGACAATTCACACAGCATTATCTAGCCCCAAGTTTACATAAATGTGCGCTCGATGACTTTTGCTTTGCCAGCCAGTCTTACTCTTCCTCTCGAGGCAAGACTCTTGCGAGATATCCGATGACCAGCTCTCGTGCGAAAACGAGCATAAATAGTAATTTGGTAAGCTAATCATAAATCTCACTGTTTCATAAAATTTATATTACCCTTCCAGTTACGAGAAGACTGGGAGAGAAGTCAGGAGCTGGCGCTTGACTCGGCGGTGTGTCCGCACGACGTGGCAACTCTCTTGAAGGAGTTCCTGAGAGACCTGCCTGATCCGTTGCTGTGTAGAGATCTCTACCCCGCCTTCTTACATACACAAAGTAAGGAACCTTGATTTTATGATTTCGCATACCATCATAGGCCGTGGTGGTTAGAATCGACCCCGCAAACTCAGCCCGTGGATGTGGTTTAAGTCGGGGCACGTACCAGAGACAAGGCACCTTCCTTCTATGTATTTGTACGTGCTGATTATGGACCCCCGTCTGGGGAGGCACGTACAGAACTAACCGTATGTGGTGATGATGATGATACTGTCAAAGGTGTAAAAGCTCCTGCCGATATGTATAAAGATTGGCATCCTCAACAGCCTATATTGGTCCACTGCTAGAAGCAGGCCTCTCCCTGATAATCGCCTTATTGGTTCTTATCTCAATAGGGGTAGTGTACATAATCCCAACAATGGGCAGACGGGGTGGGTATAACAGTTCGGTGGTAGATCTATTCTGAAGGAACCCAATTTAAATAGCCGTCATCAGATTGAAACAAATAAGTTCTGCCGATTCGTTTGACAACAAGCCAGAATTTTCAATCGATTTTGTTCTAAAATTTGATAACTAACTTTTTGAGCGCGTTCTACTTCGGTAATTTCTACGTTCTACTTTTCTTGTTTATTATTTACGTAACCAGCGGGATCAGCGCTGCCTGCGCCAGATACTCACCAGCTCTCGGGTAGCGGGCCATACAGCCAGCGTCTAGGGGACGATTCCGGTATTGATATGGATCATTTAAGCTACATCTCGAATCTCGATTGCAGATAGCTCAGCTGTTTCAATTGTAAATAACTAGTTAAAAAAAAATCTTTACTTTTTTTGTAATAAACTTTTATTCTCCACTTTTAGAACTGCACAACCGGCACTACCAATGGGAAGCGTTGCGACTGATCGTCCAGCTGCTACCCGCGGCGCACCGAGACACGCTGAACGCGCTCCTCTCCTTCCTCTCCCAGCTGGCAGCCCACGCGGAGGACAGCCACCAGCCCGGGAACAAGATGGACGCTGCTAACCTGGCGACGGTCTTCGCGCCTAATATACTGCATAGGAATAAGCCGAATGAAGCGGCGAAGTAAGTTTTGATGGAAGCTCGTCATTTTTGAGTTAGTGAATAATTGTGGATGTCTGACAATGTCTTAAAATTGGAGACTGTGAGATTATAATGATAGGAAGAGCTACCAACCTACCACATTATCTGGGTGGGATGAATGGGTGCTTTTATTGCTTGTTTCAAGCACACTGATGCTCTCATCAGATGTATGTATATTATCACAGTATGATCCTAATGGTAAAATTTTCAAGCAAATGAGACGCATGACGCATGACGCCCCTTGGTCACAATATAACAAACTCAACTTTCGTAACCAAAACACCCTACGCTAACCGCATCTTAATCTTAGGGCCACCCTAGTAGAGCACGATTCTAAATGTCCCTTAATCGCTCAAAAGGTGGAAATCTTAACAGGTTGTATTTTCCAGCGCGGAACAACTCCTGGAGCGTGCAGACGTGATTAACGTAGTGCGGCAGCTGGTGGAGCGGCAGGCCGAGCTGTGGACGCTCCCGGCGGAACTTCTGCACGAGGCGTACATACAGCTCTCGCACAGCGCGCCCGCCAGCCTCGACCCTCTGCTACTTAGAAAGGCAGAGTGAGTGTTAAATTTGGACCTGGAAACCTCGCCTTCACTGAGTCTTTCCTGCTTGCCTATGCTTATCAGACTAGCACCGTCAAATCCAGGTGGCAAGTGGCAGTTTACTGGCTCACAAATACCGTCACGCTGCTTTGCTCCAATAGTGCAGCTTCCGATTTATTTATTTAATTAGAACGGTCCTATAAAACCACTTACACTAACTAATTATGAAAACAAAAAAATATACAAATGTCGCATAAAAAAGAAGCAATATAGGTAATCTGGATTAAGTAATTAATAAAATCACAAATTTCAAATAATAATCAGCAACAAAAAAATTCTTCCAAGATATCTACTGTTCTTATATTGTACAACCAATAGAAAGCAAAGTGGAAACTCCTGCTCAGCAACATGACCTGCTGAATCAGTCCATTTTCCAAACTTTTTCGGTGCTTCTATTCCGAAAATTTCCATCAATTAATTAAATTTTATCGTCTTTTGTGTTTGCTTCGATCACCTAACGTAGGTATGAACAACCGTGAAAATTTATGGCATCAGATTGGTCAAAAGTCAGCTCACTTTTAAATAAGTACTAGATAACTGATATTCATAATACAATACATATTACATAGAGAGATATATATTTATATATATAGAAAACGAGGAGTTCTATACCCAGCAGCGGGTGCCAACGGGCTGATGATGATGATAGAAAACGACCAGAACACCCTTAACAAATGTCTGAAGATCGTACACACATTTGTTCTGAGGGGGGAATCGAACCCGCAACTTTTGAGTATCATGTGAGGCTAATTGACCTATTACTTAAAAAAAAACTAATGGTCTTTATATCCTTAATGTTCAAGTACTTTTTCTCTCTCTCTCTGCACTACAACATCGTCTAACCATCCACCACCTTCCAGGGTAGCAGCGGAACAGGCGAGCGCGTCGAGCGGCGATGGGCTACGACGCGTGTGGTCCCGGGAGTCCTGTCTCCACGGGGCTGCGGCCACGGGCGGGCCGAGGCATGTGCAGCCGGCTAGGTGAGTGATCTTAATTAGAGGAAGTTCGCTTAGGATCGAGCATCAGGATGGGTGGGAGCGAAATACAATTCGGCAGTTCTAAAATGATTTGTTAAAGCTCTGAGGTCTCAGGAGTAAACATCAAACTAACAAGGCATGGGTTTAAACTTGTGGCAGGATTTTTCAAGTTTCACACGATAATGCCCACCCCTGTCTATAGTTACCATACCTTATCACATTCGTTCAAAACTTTTGATGAAATAGGTTTATCAGTTAACCACAACTTATTAGCTAACAAAAATTTCTGAGATGACTAACCAATGTGTATATCATTACTTAATTAACTGTGTGTGATCCAAAAGTCTCGACGAATGGCTCCATATACCTTGTAGAACCTACTGTTTCACCATCTAACCTGTCTCCTTGCTCACGATGCTGCCTCCTGCCGGCAGACGCAGCGACAAGAGCTACTCGCGCAGCCGCAGGACGCGAGACACTGCCTCCGACACCTCGTCAGGGTCGCTATCCTCTGCCATGACCATCGTCACCAGGTACAATACTGGCTTCTTGTTCCACTCGTCTATTATCCATAACATAAGCTCTGCTTAGCTTGGGACTAGATGATGATGTGTGATTGTCCTTATTTATTTTCATTTATTTATCTTCGACGAGAAAATCTCGTGCTAATCTATAACAGCTGCTCGCAACTTCAATTCGTAAATTATTGTGTTCCGTAATATCAAAAATGATGCCTGAAACCTTTTAATATTTTTGATAATGTGTTGTTATTCTGTGACAAGACAATGTAAGCTATGTTCCTTATCAAACAAAACGTAAGATATTGTTGTTTATACAAAACAAATAGGAAGAAAGCATGTCATTTTCGATGTAAAAATATACAAAATCACATTTTGAATATTTTTGCTTATCTACATTCATTAAAGGTGTGTTATTATTAACAACAAAACAACCAGGGGCCTAGATAAATACTATTCGAATATAAAAAAACATGATGGAAGTATGCTCGAATTACAAATCGTTTTGGTAGTACGTTTGTATGGGCATCATCCGCAGACCCCTAAAGTGTTATTACAAAGGACCATCAAAATATTGGCATGAACCCTGCATGGGCACACCAATAAATCTTTGTAAAACCAGGGGTTTCTTTGGCACAACCACTTAGCATACCCAATAGTATTATCCACATTTGTGTTTATTTATTAGAAATGTTAACTTCAGTTACTCTCTTCTTGCCCACTGGTGATATCCTTTAGCCGTCAATTGTCAAGTCTTTGACTGTCTGTGACTTGGACAATCAATCGCAGCCTTCATAGGTTCTTGTTAAAAGTGTACCATTAAGGATTTTTGTTATAGTGTTGACCCGCACTCTGGATATCTCTAAGAAATGAAATAAGTTTCCATAAATTTTCGATTTCGGCGGGATTCGAACCCGCGCCCCACCCCCAGTACGGGCAAAGAGTATAATAACTAACCATAGTATGGGTAAGCTCTAACCAACTAAGCCACGAAATCTGGGCGCGGATTCGAATCCCGCCGTAATCGAAATTTTTTGGAAACTTATTTCATTTCTTAATGTACCGTTAGCTTTTATTTCTTTTTACATTTTATCTTTCTCTTCAACATCGTCCAGTATCAGTAAAGGTAACACGCGGTTTCCTTCCGAGGTCCAGCTCCAGAGGGTGTTACGACTCTAGGCCAACTCTGCCTTAAGGATAGTATAATAGTCCTAATTTCCTCTGTCCCCAGGGTCCGCAGCAGTGAGGAGTGCGGCAGCAGTGGCGTGGTGTGTTCCACTCCCGCGCCGCGGACGGATTCCACTGCAGATTCCAATGACTCTGCTAGCGACTATAATGAGGTGGGGTATAGTTTTGTAATGCAATTTTTTAGGTGCATAAACCATCATCTAAGTTTCAAGAGCGATCTCTACGAGACGGTATAGAACGCTCTTGAACGATAAAATTTCACTCACTTGTCACTTAGTTTTAAGTTGCTTTGTTGAATTGTTTTAGTGAAGCTTTTAAAACTATCATGGTTATTAACATTAAAGTCATTTAAAACGGGATATTTACCATGATTCGATTTTTGATTGAAAAAATATGACTAAAATATGATGAATATATAATGATATAAATGACTTTAATGTTTTAGTGAAGGTTTTTAATTAGGCACCTATCTATCTGACAATAACAAAAAAAAAAAAAGAAAAAAAAAAGTAAAGTGAACACTGGTAGGTAACTACTTTTATTTATTTATTTTTTGTTCTTGGTATTTATTTATTCCGTATATATTATTCTATATTTTATAAAAATCTACTTCCTAAAGTATAATTGTTAATTATGATTATATATTTATAATGTATATTATGTATGGTACACCCCTGCCTTTCTCAAATTTTTCTAATTTATCTCTATCCAAAGGTTGCCTGGAAGACATCGCTTCTTAGCGATAAGGCCGCCCATTGTACTTTTATGTTTAAGGTCTATGTCTGTTTGTTGTTTTTTTTTGTGGTGTACAATAAAGAGTTTTGTATTGTATTGTATTGTATTGTATTGTAATAACATAAATACTTAAATACTACTTCATATAGGCTTGCTCTATTTATAAGTTGATCACCTGATTGTATTTATATTTTTACACCCAGGTGTATTATTTAATTTCTAATAGAGCTAGTTGTAGTTCAGTTCAACATCATCATCATCAGCCTACATCAGTCCACTGCTGGACATAGGCCTCCCCTAATGATCGCCATAGCGCCCTGTCTTCAGCTTGCCGCATCCAGCATCTGCCAGCAGTCTTTCGCAAATCGTCATCCCACCTGGTCGGCGGCCTTCCTACACTTAGTTTGCCGAGTCGCGGTCTCCACTCAAGAACACGTTTACCCCAGCGGTTGTCGGTTCTTCTCGAGATATAGCCAGCCCACTGCTGCAGTTCAGTTATATTTAAAATACTATGAGTGAAAACTGAATCTATTGTTATCTAAACATAAGCTTTTTGTCTCCCAATTAAATAAAAATAATCCAAAATAACAGAGATTTCATGCCGGAATCGTTGTACGACTTGCAGCAGCACTGCATGAATGCATGCATGTGTCTAATGATTTTCAGTAGTCAAGAAGTCTTCTGAAATATTTCCTTACAGCCTTTTATTCGTTATTTGATATTTTTTAAATTCATGTCCAAATCCTAAATCTATATCTCCAGACGCTAGGAGGGTCAGACGACGACTGCGTGATAACCGCCTCTCTGCACATCCCCGCGGCCTTCTCTCCCCCCTCGCCGCGCGCCCCGGCAGCACCCCCCCGCCGGCGGTCCACCTCAGGATCTGACGGGTCGAAGAGAGATTCCACCTCTGATGGTAAGATAGTCACAATATCAGCCCACATTATTTACTTCCACTTCCAAATACGTTATATTATGGTCAGTACAGTATGCTGCTGATGATGAAATATCAAATAGGTAGTTGATAGTTCCCGTTCCCGTGGGAATTACGGGATAAAATATAGCCTTTCATTTTCACTCCCTCAAAAGTAAGCTTTCTAATGGTGAAACAATTTTTGAAATCGGTCCGGTAGTATTTAAGTTCATTCGTTACATACAAAAATACAAACCTTCCCTCTTTAAAACATTAGGAAGTGTAGATAAATAAATAAAAAAAAAAAAAAAAATGCTGGACAATTCACACAGCATTATCTAGCACCGAGCTAAGCAGAGCTTGTGTTATGGGTACTAGATAACTGATATACATAATTTAACACAATACATAGATAGATATTTTTATTATACATAGAAAACGATCAGAACACCCTGAACAAATGTCTGCAGATCGTACACACATTTGTCCCGAGGCGGGAATCGAACCCGCAACCTCCTGCGTCGCAGGCAGACCTTCGCCCACCGCGCCACAGAGGTCGTCCTCGAGATGATGGTGCCCCCGCATTGTTGTCGAGCACAAGCACCCTCTAGCACCGTAACTAGCGCCGTTACCTACGAGTATTTCATCTTATTATTTCGTTGAACAAAGGGAATTTCATAAATTTTATTGGTCAGTTAGTGTTAAATAATTATAAGCTTTTTTAATGTAATATTAGTTAAGCAGAGATACTAAGTTGTTGGCTGTGTGGTGCCGGCCTAGAATAGTACCAACCCAACTCTTCCCGTGGGTGTCGTAGGAGGCGACTAAGGGACATAAACCGGGGGGCGGGCAGCAGCGTCCCCTGCAGAACGATTCCAACACGAAACTGCGATCCCCAACCCGCATGCCCAGCGTGGGGATTATGGGCATTACCCCCCAATGGTACGACGAAACACAAAATGGCCCCCAGTTCCCGGCCGCCTCGCTATTCCTGGCCATGGCAGCGGCCATGGTAACGGCTTGGCAGGGGGTGCTAGGAATCACCGGGCTACCTCAGGCTGCCACCAACAACTGACCCTGGCTACGTATAACGGACGCACTCTGAGGCTTGACCAACATCTAGCGCAGTTGGAAGTGGAGTTAGAGAACATCAAATGGCATGTTCTAGGGTTATGTGAAGTCCGCAGAGAGGGGGAGGACACCATAACCCTAGACTCGGGTCATCTTCTCTACTTTCGTGAGGGTGATAAAACATCCCAGGGTGGCGTAGGTTTCCTCGTCAATAAGGCCCTCTCTAACAACGTCCAAGAAATCTCCAGTGTGTCGACCAGGGTAGCGTACCTGATCCTTCGGCTATCCAAACGGTATAGCATGAAGGTTATTCAGGTCTACGCACCGACCTCGGCACACTCGGATGATGAAGTGGAGGATATGTACGAAGACATATCCAAAGCCTTGCATAACACCACCAAGGCCCACTTCAACGTTGTTATGGGAGACTTTAACGGCAAGGTGGGAACCCAGAATGGCAACGAATCTCGAATAGGCCCGCATGGTTATGGAGTTAGGAATCACAGGGGGCAAATGCTTGTCAACTTCCTTGAGAAAGAGGGGCTGTTCTTAATGAACTCCTTCTTTAAGAAGCAGCCTCAAAGGAAGTGGACATGGCGAAGCCCCGACACTGTGACCAAAAATGAGATCGACTTCATCATGACGAATAGCAAGCACATATTCAGAGATGTCTCAGTGATCAACAGGTTCAATACCGGATCTGATCACCGACTCCTCCGAGGCTCTCTGAATATCAACTTGAAGCTTGAAAGAAACCGTCTGATGAAGTCCACGCTCCGACCCAACCCAATCCAAATCATGGCGGGCACCGAGAAGTTCCAGCAGCTTCTCGGGGATAGATTTGTTGCCTTGGAACCCACTGATGACGCTGACGAGACCCTGCACAATCTGGTCGAAACGCTGCGGCACGAAGGCATCAAGTTTTGCAAAAAGCAGCGTACTGGCAAGAAATCCAAACTCTCGGCCGAGACTCTCGGGTTGATGACAAGAAGACGGGAAACCACCCAGGCGACTTCGTCAGAGAGGTCAGACCTGAACAAGCGAATTGCGAAGATGGTACGGCGCGACCTTCGGAGCTCCAACACACGCCTCATTGAAGAGGCGATAGAGCGAAACCGAGGGTCCAAAGTATTCACTCAGCAGCTTGGCAGGAGCCACCTGACGAAGCTTAAAACGCACGATGGGAGGACCGTATTGTCGAAGCTGGAGATCTCTGCTGAGATAGAGGACTTCTATGGCCGTTTATACGCTGCACATGCCCCTCGTGCCCAACGGGACGACCACGATTCACGAGCCACCCTGACACGCCACTACACCGACGAACTGCCAGACGTCAGTCAAGACGAGATCGGGATTGCTCTGAGGCAGCTTAAAAATGGAAAAGCCCCCGGTGAAGACGGCATTACTTCAGAGCTTCTGAAGGCAGGAGGAGCCCCTGTTATACAGGAGCTGCAGAACCTGTTTAATGCCGTCCTTCACAGTGGGAGAACTCCAAAGGCGTGGAGCGGGAGTTTGGTGGTGCTCTTTTTTAAGAAGGGAGATAAAACCCTTCTTAAAAACTACAGACCCATCACACTCCTGAGCCACGTCTATAAGCTTTTCTCACGAGTGGTCACGAATCGTCTCGCCAGGAGGCTCGACGAGTTCCAGCCACCGGAACAGGCCGGGTTTCGCGGAGGATATGGTACCATAGACCACATACACACAGTGAGGCAGATTATACAGAAGTCCGAAGAGTATAATCAGCCCCTGTGTCTGGCCTTTGTGGACTATGAAAAGGCCTTTGACTCTGTCGAAACCTGGGCTGTTCTGGAATCCTTACAGCGTTGCCAAGTAGACTATCGTTATATCGAGGTGTTGAGATGTCTTTATGATGCCGCCACCATGAGTGTCCAAGTACAGGGCCAGCAGTCTAAACCCATCCAACTGCGCAGAGGTGTGAGACAGGGGGATGTTATATCCCCGAAACTGTTCACAAGCGCGTTGGAAGATGTGTTTAAGACGCTGGACTGGAAAGGTAAGGGCATAAACATAAATGGCGATTACATCTCACACCTGCGATTTGCTGATGACATAGTCTTGATGGCGGAGTCGCTGGAGGAGCTGAACCTGATGCTGGACGGCCTAGCTTCAGCCTCACGACGCATCGGTCTTGGCATGAACTTGGATAAAACCAAGGTCATGATCAATGGTCACATTGATCCGGGACCGATCGTCGTACATGGCCACCTTCTCGAAATTGTTTCCGAATACACTTACCTTGGGCAGATTCTGCAGTTGGGTAAAAACAATTTCGAGAAGGAGGCCAAGAGGAGGATCCAGCTAGGTTGGGCAGCGTTTGGGAAACTACGTCGAGTCTTCTCGTCATCCATACCGCAATGCTTGAAAACGAAAGTTTTTAATCAGTGCGTCCTACCCGTCATGACCTACGGAGCTGAGACGTGGACACTCACGGTAGGGCTGGTCCACCAGTTTAAAGTCGCTCAGCGAGCTATGGAGAGAGCTATGCTCGGAGTTTCTCTGAAGGATAGGATTCGCAACGAATACATCCGACAGAGAACCAAGGTTATCGACATAGCTCAAAGGATTAGCAAGCTGAAGTGGCAGTGGGCTGGCCATATTTCGAGAAGAACCGACAACCGCTGGGGTAAACGCGTTCTTGAGTGGAGACCGCGACTCGGAAAACGTAGTGTAGGACGCCCTCCTACCAGGTGGGACGACGATTTGCGAAAGACTGCTGGCAGATGCTGGATGCGGCAAGCTGAAGACAGGGCGCTATGGCGCTCATTAGGGGAGGCCTATGTCCAGCAGTGGACTGGTATAGGCTGATGATGATGATGATGATGACTAAGTTGTTACAAAACTGCTGGCAGATACTGCATGCGGCAAGCAAAAGACAGGGCGCTATGGCGCTCATTAGGGTAGCATATGTCCAGCTGTGGACTAATATAGGATGATGGTGATGATCATTAAGTTGCACTTTGTGGCCACCAAACTTAATTTTCGCATTCTGACTAAACTTTACAAAATAAAACTAATATTAACATTTAAAAAAGCATATAATAGGTATCAAAAAATGCCCAATGATTTTTTTAAATTTCTCTATTTCTCTATTCTTTTTCTTTTTCAACGTAATTAGAAGATAAAATAGGTGGAGGCGCTATTTGGTTCATGGTAGTGCCTTAATGGAATTTTTGGATTCAGACATAAGATTGCTCCACAGGTCATGTCAATTCATAGCTGTCCTATAAGTGTGAGAGGTCTAGCTCTGCATAAAATGCTGATCGCATTATTAATTTGTATCATTATTTCTATTAAGGTTCAAAACGCGACTCAGCGGTGGGTTCCTCCTCATCTTCACCCCCCGGCTCCCCCCCTCCCGTCGCCCCCGCCCCCCTGCGCGTCACCGTCACCGCAGGGGAGGTGCGCCGGAGTGAGGATAGGAGGAACACTGATATTGACAGACTGGTTGGACTTGGGAGGTAAGAAGTCGATTCTATTAGAAAAAGACTGAGAGAATAGACAGTAATTTGTAACATCAAGCCAACAAACAAAATACACACAGATGAATAAGAGAAAAAGTAAGAATTTAACGAATTGTGTAACACGCCCGGTGTTATACCAACAGGAATGGACTCTTGATAAAAATCAATTTGGACGTATCAAATAAATATTAAAATAGATTTGTGACAAAACAGTTCTTAATTTATGTTCGATTTGATCTCAACGCGTTGGTATTGACTCTCTACGTTTTTGCAAAATCCTTTTTTGAGTTACCAATGAAATAATGTTAGAGAATAATTCCTATCCATTTTTGCTCTAATATCTCTGTCATTCGGGGATGCCTGTGGGGATGCCTATGTCGAACAGTGGACTACTATAGTTGTTGTTGACGATGATTCTTGCTCTACGTTAGAAAGTGTCTTGTTCTTCAATGTTATATTGTCGTTGCAGAGAGCGCAACACGTCAGACGCCCGCGCCGTAGTGTTACGTCAGCACGACGATACCACCACCGCCGTGCGAACGAGAGTCTCCACGCGCACGGAACACACGCACCGTAAAGAAGACACACGAAAAGAGGACTCAAGAAAAGAGGAAAAGAAGGAGGAGAGAAGAGAGGGGACGCTGTATAAGAGGGGCGAGCTGATCTCCAGCGCGAGGTCGCCGCCGACGTGACTTGTACCTAATATTAACTGTTTTATACATAAACTTCTATTTATCATTTTTGAGTGCTTTTATTTCCCTTCGGCTGCGCACGAAACCGAACAACCGAACAAGTTCGTAACTGGTTACCGTAAAACGAAAATTCTGTTTCGTTCGTAAATAGTTACTAGGGAATATTGTTATAGTTTTTATCTGTACACGATACTTCGGTTTCGAAACAGGAAACTTACAACTAGTTACTAGAACGCAGTTTTCATTCCCAATACGTAACCTTTATTTGAGGTTTTCGAGATTTCTCTTATGGAGGCCAAGACACACGTTTCGGGTCGCTGAGCCATAGGCGTATTCTTTTTTTATTTGCTTGCTTGGCACATGCCAGTGGTACAAAAGCCGCCTTTGTACCACTGTTGCCATGATAGGCATATTGTGATGCCACTTTTTGTTTTCACCCCGAGAGCTGCGGTGTTCATAGTTCGCCACTTACAGCTTCGCAGCTGACAGCTTTTGCAGCTGCTGGGAACTGGAGCACTTTCTTTGGGGTATCTCGAAGCGTCTGGGCTGAGCAGGTGCTTGCCCAGACGAGAGCCATAGGTGTAAGTAAAAGCGATGCTATTTGGAGAAGCTCGAGGAATGACAACAAGAACACAAACTATCATTTGAAACCCCCGAATGGTTATCATCATTATCCTCCATTATACTCCTACAGTATTTCACTGTTGGCCTCCTCCAAATTGTTCCCCTACTTTACCCCCGAGGGGTCAGTTAATGAAGTCCTCTATTTTCAATTTGTAAAAACATCACTTAAATATAATTCAGCCGTTACCGTTATCCGCAAGTTCATAACGAATATAATTACGAAAATATTAGTAACATTCCAAAACCTCTGATTATATAGACAATTCTTAGTACACGCGAATTGCATTTTGTTGGATCTTATCAGACGGTTTTGCGCGGAATCGTTTCTAAATATTTTGATACATATATTCAGTACTGTACTTTGTTTTCTTCTGCACCGAGCAAAACGCAACTTTCCTACATTACGGCGCGTTCGATTCTGTCATCTGTGCGCGTACGTTGTATAGCGTGGGCTCTGTATTTATCTCAAAAAATATCTCTATTTAGTATAGTTTGGCTCCAAATGGGTGAAAGAATAATGGACGGAACGAACTTACTCACTCTTTAATAGGTTGCAGTTAAAACTCAGGGTAGTTAGTTCACGATAATCTTATAAAAAAGGAGCCAAATAGAAGATCTCTTAACCTAAGCTCTGCCTAACCAATACGATAAAAAAGAAACAAGGGTGTGATTCATCCCAATATTTATTCCATGATTGTGTATGCTTATGTCTGTTAGGTCTACCTCCTGTGCAGCTTGTCCCGCATGATGATCGCTCCGAGCTTCGACACGCCGTCTTGATATTCTGACTTGCCGAGAGGTGGCACCGCTGATGATGTCTCTGAAATTATAATTACAGACATACATTTCTGAGTTTCTACATTACAGACATTCAGTTTTAATGTAAGCTGTTCAAATCGCGCGCGTTCCCACGTTGGTGTTAAACACAACGGTAAGGTTCGTGGTAAACCTGATTGCTTACATTCTTATTTGAAAATTCTTTATACTAAAATCTAAAATTTTATGTAGATATGCGTAGTGTAGGCAGATCGTCACAGGGCCAGGTGGTGTGAGACTCTGCGTGTGACAGAGCGCTGGCAGATGCTGGATGCGGCAAGCTAGGGCGCTATGGCACTCATGAGGGGAGCCTATGTCCAGATAGACACAGGCTAATACAGTTGTTTCTTTGCTTTCAAACTGAACAACTTTACCTAATAGTGCTTTTGAACTCCTAAGATTTTCCTAACATTTTAGTTTGTTCTAAAATATACAGAGTACAATTAAATGTAAGTACAAATTCAAAATGCTCGTCAGACGCAGAAGTAACAATTCCTACATTAAAAGTTCGTACATCTAATGATTCTAACGTCAAACTGATATTTCTATTGGTTCAATACGGATGTTATAAATATTATTATGAGAAAAAAACATGATTTTGTATCGTACCAAAAAATACTAATTATGCATTCTGTCTTTCTGAGTGAACTTTTCATGAATCTTACCGCACTTCGCTCGTGGGTCGGACCCGCCGCCGCCCCCTTGCTTGGACATGGTTCTGGGAATCGTGCGGCGCGGCTTGGGTCCCACGCGGCAGGGGTCCCCCGGCAGACGCATGGGCTGCGCGCAGGGGCCCGTGCCACTGTCGTCTGAGGCCCGCTGGAGGTTCTCGAACTGGGCCCCTGGTCCTGGTAAGAAACATTACAAGCAACGTTAGATTTGACTGTTCTTGTCTTGCTGTGTCAAATAAAATGTATCATTATCTTTTATCTATATCTTTAAATAGGCAGGAGGCAGGAAGCCGCATTGATGGTAGCAGCGCCTTAAGAATCGACACCCCCTACTCGACCTCCCCCTGCCAAGCGTGGTGATCATGGTCAAAATCCTCTTTGATTGCAGGTAGGCTTGTTCGGCAGTAGACGTGCATATTATGTTTGCTGAGTAGAAGAAATCGAAGATAACTTGGGTTACCTAACCTAAGGGGGTAGAGTGATACTCACCACTTTCGCAGAAGTCCACCTGGTATGTGGTCTTGTTCCGATCGCGGTCGATCCGCTGCTTCAGCTCCGGACTCGCCTCGTTCTGCAAGATGCTGTACAGCATCGGGTACTTGGATTGCAGCTGGAAGATTACCCAGAGTTAGTTGCAAAAATTATCAGTAAATAAATTCACACTAATTGTCGAAACTATTATATGTAAAAAGGCTCGGGTACTACAAAATATTAAATGAATTAGCTAGCTAGAGGATTAAAACTCTGGGACGGGTTTTGCTTCAACTCGAAAACTAACACCAAGGTTTCTCGATTACTTCTATACTTAACCCATAGACATAGAATTTTTTCACTACGTTCAATAGACTAACAAAGCGTGGGAGCGAGAGGTATTTAGTTAATACACACTGCCACGAGAGAAAAAGAGATAGCGACACAAGATGTCGATATGTCATTGTTTTAGCTGAGTAAGAGGCCTTAAGATCCCGCGCTAATCCAAGTCGAGAAGAATTTTGTGCTTTTAATTAATAATCTTACGATTAAAACATAAAATCATTATTCTGCCACAATGGTGTCTTGTTCAGCGAGTGAATGTGATATTACAAACGTAATAACTCGCTTATAAACACGTTTTACAGGTAATTTATGACTGTTTTTACTGAAATCTTCATAATCATTATTTCGTCATTTGCTGTATGAAAATGAGGCAAAAGAGCTATTGAAAGCTTAGATAATAGGTTTCTCTTAAGACTTATCATCAAATTACATTGCTAAATGAAGAATTTTAGGAAATTTTGAGTAAAAATTAAAATTGCTTGTTTACGATAGGGATTGACAAAGTGATGATGTCATTGTATCGATAGTCGATCGGTTGGTGTCGGCCGGTAGGTTCGACGTGATTGGCTAGGATTATCATTACATTACAGGCTTAGATTTGTAAAGTACAATAAAACACTACTTTCCATTCCTGTTAAATAAAAAGAACGTAATGTAATGTACAGGGTGGTTATTATAACATAATATACAGGACTACTAGCAATTCAGCACAATACTGTATTTAAGTGCTTATTGGGGAGGTACTAAGCTATGAATTGAGCGCCATATAATGTTCCACGATAATTTACGGTTTTGAAGTTAATAAATTTATTTCGAAAAATTTACATTAAAAATACATAGTGTTATTTTCTTTATAACTATTTATATTTTATTATCTTGTCACTTAGAAATAATATCAGAGTATTGTTGTAATTAAACAAATTAAATCTACTCGCACCCTTTAAAAAAATCAAAACTATGGATTATATATTTTTTTTCAGATTATTTTAAAAACATCTCTGTTAAATATTTTTGATTTTCTTTTAACCCCCGTCTTTGTTTCAGTGGGTCCGCTCTCTTAAAAAGCTTTCGTTCGAAATATAAAAAAATCTGATAAGGGGTTATAATAGAAAACTCGAGTTCACAACGTTATCATGGAAGCTCAAAACACTGAAACCACCTTAAAACTAGTTAACACAAGACATCAAAATTTTAAACAAGCCTAAACAGAAGAAGAACATGAGATTATCTCTTTATTTAAGATTTTTATACAATTTTTATTGAATTAGTTAGCTAATAGTTTTTTTTTTTGTTTTAGTAGCCATTATTTTTGGATATAAATTCTTCTTAGTCACAATGTGTGAATGTGATAAAGGTAGCATAATAGTTAAATTTGTTAGCGGAAGTCAAATACTGATAAAGTTTTATTTTAATTTTGTGATGATGAGACGTACTTTTGACTTTTATTAAGTGCTTTACATTGCCTACTTATAATAAATGCATTGGACTTTCACACAACAACTTTGGATACGTTTTATTTTACAAACATGGTAATAAACAGACACACAGAAATATCCATTTTATATGTATATAAACATACATTATTTCATATTAACTGAACCAAGTCATTTCATTTATAAATAATAGGTTACCTAGCTTTAGCTATGTTGCTATTTGTTTACCTATTTGAAAAGTATTTGATTTTTTATATTATAAAACACTTTTTATATCACTTTGTTAAACTAACTCATTATGTCCTGTGACTTCGCCCGTAAGACTATCGATAATATTATGTTAGAGTCAAGGCAGCACTATTTCACGCACACATTTACATTTCATTTTTTGTAACACCGTTAATCTGTCACTGTTGGTCTTGTACATTCTAAGCCTATGACTTAACCTAAAAAAGTTTAGTGAACACAAAATCAGTAGAATCATCAGTAGAAAGTAGGTACCTAGTCTCTAGACTTCCAAGTTAACTTATCATTTCTCTATTTCTAAATATCAAGACATGTCCATCTGACGTTAGAAGTTGTAAATAAGTAAAGTTTTGAGTTTTCAAGTAACAGGCGGAGTTAAGTTACCATTTGGGCATATCTTTTTTATTCAAAATACTTAAGGCGCATACCCCACTCAAAGTGGCGCCGCTCCGCCACCTAATTTATCTTATTATTCCGTTTAACAAAGGAAATTTCAAAAATCCATCGCACAGGTTGTGATACCTCTTATAAGCTTTTTTTTATTGCCTCTGTAATAGTTTTATTCCATTTAGTTTAGGCAGAGATACGAAAATAGATTTTGGTGGCCACCAAGGGCAAATTCGATTCACTGCCTAAACTAAATAAAACTATAATAGAGGCATTAAAAAAAATCTTATTTCCTTATCCTTAATTTCCATTTCATCATCATCAGACTATATCAGTCCACAGCTGGACATAGACCTCCCCTAATGAGCGCCATTGCGCTCTGTCTTCAGCTTGCCGCATCTGCCAGCAGTCTTTCGCAAATCGTCATCCCACCTGGTCGGAGGGCATCCTACACTACGTTTGCCGAGTCGCGGTCTCCACTCAAGAACACGTTTATCAGTTTATTGTCTAGTTAGTTATTAATATTTTGCTTTTTGTCTAAATGATAGTAGATTTTGCTATTGGATATGGTTCTCTCCTCGGGTGAAGCCTCCTCCAGTCCTTTCCACTCATCTCTGTCCTTGCCGACAGTTTGCCAGTCCTTTCCTATTAATTCGTTTATATCGCCAATCCACCGTCTTTAAATCATCATCATCATCATCAGCCTACATCAGTCCACTGCTGGACATAGGCCTCCCCTTTCCTCGTCTTTAAATACTAGGACCGAATTCTAAGCTATCTTTGATCTAAATCTAAGCACTTGGGCATCGTTCAAGGTATTTTCCAAATTTTTCCAAATTGATATTTCACAGATGACGGAAATAAGATGTAGTGCGTGGGTGTACGCACTACATCTTATTTCCACAGAGATCTACACCCCATACAAATAGTTCTTCTAACGAAGTAGTCATACTTGGGAACGGATTCGGATCGAATGCAATGCGTAGAAATTCTCCATTTGGAGAAGTATTCTGTCGGTGTACGAGTGCCACTACCGTGTAGCTGAGCCGTGCGTACCTAGGTACAAAAATATGCAAGCTTTATAGGTACCTTATCCAAGAAAGCGTTAGGCTGGTTGTATCTCGATGTCGGAGTCTCCGGACTGGCTGCCACCCGCACTGGGTACAGCTTCGGATCCAGCATTTGACCCATCATCTACATCAAAAACAGCTTGTTAGTAAACTAGGTAGATCCTGAGGGCTTGCTCACATAGTTCCTGGATGTTTAGCCAAAGCACTCGAATATGGGAATCGTTGTGACCTGCGACACAGTAACGTGTGACTTCTGCAGATCGCAACGCTTCCTGTTATTGTTAATTGCACTTAATACAGGTTGCCTTGTAACATGACAATTTGTACTAAGCCGAATAGGGGTGATTTTGGACCCCGAGGGGACCCAATAGTGAATATTTTATTTTTATATACTTTTTTTAGTTTTTTTTTATTTTTTTACACGCTCTAGGTATTGACATTAATAAATTATTTAACATAGTAAAATATTTTTCAAATGTTTTTGCCTATGTTATCAGCAATACCAGTGTTTTGTCATGAAACTATTACGAAAAATATAATGTAAATCGTCTGAAATTTCAAAACAATAATAATAATATAAGAATGCACAATGAAGTTACATAAAACCACAAATTTATAAAAAAAAAGATAAATTTAAAAAAGTTTAAAAAAATCGTAGAAAAAGTTGATCCCCTCAGTGTCCACGATCACCCCCTTTCGGCTTATTACATTATGTTTTGTGGCACCCTGTATAACCTCTTCTTATGAATGTGATTAAAACTGACGTCAATTGTCACGCTCAGATCTAATTCGATCCGAGTAGCACAACATGGGAGAATCCGTCATTATTTATCGCATTCTATAGGTACACGGCGGGATATATAAATATTATAAGTGCGCAAGTGTGGATGGATGGGTGTTTGTTATCTTCACTTCAAAAGTAATTGACGGATCGGCTTAATTTATTTATTTGCATAGATGTAGGTAGACCTAGACCTGGAATAAGCTATACCTAGTAGGCTTCTTTTAAACCCATAAACCAGTTCCTATGGGATTTAAATAACATTCTAACGTTTCAAAAACAACTCGAGAGTTAAAAAATTGGATCAGTGTCTTTTCAATTGTACGTTACTTCTGAAAATTAATATAAAACGTGTTCAGGTATGTGGTGTGAGATTAAATATTCAGGTAGATATGTAGGTACCTCATTCCGGCTCCATCCCCCCTCCTTTCCAGGGGGCAGCTGGGGCATCGCGCCCCCCGAATTCTGGGGGCAGCGGCAGTCGGGCGGGCGCGTATTCTGCAGACAGGCTTGGAAGAACGCCAGCTCCTCGCCTGACATCTTCGGCATCCTAGGAACAGGTCATGAAGGATTATAAGAGACCGTAAAGGAAATGACTCTTCTTGGGTCAATGCCTGCGGTCCTCTTGTAAAATTATTTTCTTGTTTTTCAAAATTGTATGCCGTTTAAAATTTTTGTGGGCTTATCTTTAAAGCCAAAAAAATGGCTCTGGTCTGACGCAAGACCAGCATTGACCATTTTACGACTTTCTGGCTTATATTTATACGTATTTTTATACTAAAATGTATTTTACCTTTTGTTTCATATTCTCCTACATCCAACCGCGTTACAGCGTTAATGGTTCTTATAGTTTGCCTTAATTTAGTTTGCAGTTAATCTCGTAGACGCCTGACATTTGTAGAGGTCTTTTGATGTTCCTAGTTGCTGAGCAACATAAATGTACGTTTTTTTATGCTGTTATTATTTGTAGAAACTGTAGGTCTCACAAATAAATCAATTTTACCATCCTTTATTCTATAATTTAAAACGACATGGTAGGGATAGTAAGGTACCTAGGTACCTACTAAAGTTAAGCAACCAAACGGAAACCTGTTAGGAACTTGTTAAAAATACACATAAATAAATAAACCATGTACCTACGGGGGCGATATATGATGCCATTTTGTAAATATACAAAATTGTAAATAAAATGAAAATGAGATTTTTTTAATGTAACCCAATAAGGCGCGTTTCACATCCATCGACGACGCCTTAATTCCGACAACTAAGAACAGTCATAGATGTTATTTAATTTATTCTACGGACCAAAGCAATACATGTAGGTACCTTAAAACTAACACACATCACATACTCGTAAAAATATAATACCTAACTATAACACGTAAATAACGCAATCTGGGTGTCATATCAGCTGACGACGATGCACGGTGGTGTGATCACTTTAGAAAACCAGCCTTTTCTGTACCAGTATCTTGAGCTTACCCCGCCCCTGGGCCTCCTGGGCCGCCTGCGCCGCCGTGGCCGCCGCCCTCGCCCGCGTGGCCGGCCCCGCCGCCGCCCGGTAAGTTGGGCCATAGGTAGTCCTTCCGGTAAGTCGTCAAATAATGGTCCATCTCCTAATGGTTATGCTCCCCGGGTACTTGTGTTTGTTTTAGTTCACATTACTGAATTTTGATTATTTTTTATTATTTTGTTACAAAATATTGTTGTTATTTTGGTTCGGAATTGTCATGTTGGATGACGTTGGTCGTTGACGTCGAGATTTGGGATTTCGGGGGTTTCTTTCTTGGTGCATGTCAAAGGAATGTTATTAGGGCGTGTTACACAGTCAATAATCACAATCCTGGTATCGCAGATTATTGAAATTGGGCTATTACTATTATTTACTATTATTCCTATTATTATTGAGCTTATATCCTGTAAAGGATATAAGCTTCTTGGTTATTACACATAGTGCGATAATATCATCATCAGTTTGTCGTTGAATTTAGTAGAGTAAAGTCGTGTTTCTGGTTTGTAGTACAAGAATAATCATGGACGGTGGGGCTGGTCCAGTCGCTCAAAGTCGCTCAACTAGTTATGGAAAGAGCTATGGTCGGAGTTCCTCTGAAGGATAGGATTCGTAACGAATACATCCCATCTGACACAGAACCAAAGTTATCGGCACGCTGAAGTGGTTGTGGGCCGGTCATTTCTCGCGAAGACATAACAGTAGTAAGGCAGCAAAAAAATTTAGTTTATCATCAGCCTATAGTAGTCCACAGTTGAACATAGACCTACCCTAATGAGCTCCATAGCATAGCCTGTCAACAATCAACTCTTTAAACAGCTTTAAACTCATTATTTGCTCATCAATGTCACAGACAACAGAGAACAATTGTTCATCATCACTACGACGTCGATCCTCCATGGCAGCCAGGCTGCCTGCAAGTACCTACTGACAGAAAAATATCGCGTATCGTATCGCGGGTTTAAGCTTTCTGGATAACCTGTGATATTATCATGATACTGCGATACGCCATAATGTAGGTACTACCAAGTCTACCAATATTATTGTGATCATAAAAAAATTGTTTGTGATCATGATATTATATTGATAATATTGACTGTGTAAGATGCCCTATATCAAAAACTATGAATAAAAATACATATTTGATAAAGCTATCCTCCTCCGACCAAGAAGCTTATATCCTGTAATACCGGCTATAAACATCTTGTGCTGGACATTGGTACGTTAGTACCTATTACTATACAGGGTGGCTACTTGAAATAGGAGTGAATGGTCAAATCCAATCAAATCAAAAAGTTTTTATTTCCATAAATATAAAATTGTACACTTAGAAAAGGTCAAATTCTTAAAATAAAATATTGACACGGAAATAAAGTGATATTTTTTATTTCTGTCGCTTCGGTATGTAGACTAAAGTAAAGAAGCGACGAAGAAACCTTTAGACTGTTAGTTGTTATTTTTCGAGTTGGAGCAAAACCCGTCCCAAGCTTTTTTGTCTTCTAGATAATCTGATATTTTGTAATAAGCATTTTTGCACAGAAAGGTTTTTACAATTTGTTTGAATTTATTTACCTGATAGATTTTGCAACTCACTAGGAATTTTATTATAGAAGCGTATACATTGCCCTTTAAAAGATACATTAATTTTGTGAAGCCTAGTTGTGGGCACAGCAAGTTTATGTTTATTTCTGGTATTTATCTTATGTATATCGCTATTTTTAGGGAAGCTTTTGATATTTTTATGAGTGTACAACAAGTTTTCATAAATATATTGACAGGTTCTAATCCGAAACCATGAAAGTTAGCGAAAAGTCGTGAAAGGAGTCTTAGGCTCATTTTATTTATTTATTGAATTGGACATCCAACATGAGATCACATAGCTACAATCTAACAACAATTTACTGTTCTTATGTATATTATAGAATAGGACGTCGTAAGACAGCACATTTTTTACAAGAACTACACTTTTTGCAAATAAATTTTCACCTTGATGCTTGGTAGAGCGAGTAGGTATTCGAAGAAAAATTGTAAAAAAAACCAGGCATTTAAAGGCAAAACTTGCGTGTAATGTCCCTTAGGTTTTAATGATGCATGGGGATTAATGAACTTTTTAGTTCAAAAATCCCCATTACGAGTTCGCATCGGCGTTAATGGGGAATAATGAACCAAAAGTTCACTTATCCCCGTTGATGGGGATTGTCAACGGGGATAAGTAGAATAAATCATGCAGGCGTCCATTAGGCTGCGGTACCGCTTACCAGAACGCATACTTGTTGCCACCTTGGGGGTATAAAAAATCCATTCATTTTCAATTAGGTACCTACGTATAAATTTTATTTTGTGGGGTCTGCAGCTCGTGGTAAAGTTAACTTTAATATGCATTTTGTAGGTAACCCTTAACCCTATAGCCTGTACCTAACCGTCGGGATAGGTACTGAGGCGAATCAATCGATCATTTGTTGAAATCTAACTAGTAGTTTAAGTGCTACTTGGGAACAAAGAAAACGGCTAAATGCCTGCAAACATAGGGTGCCTACCTTATAACATAAAATAACCCTCCTTGTTGGTAGTCGGGTAAAAACTAAAAGCTGTTTTTGTGTTATATTATAAAATGAGATCATGACTTATCTCTAAATCGTTAGGTACGGATTTGGCCATCCACTACAAATTCAAAAAGTCATCAACCCTGTCAAAACTCAAAAGTACCTTATTTTATTTTATTTCCTTTAGGTCTAAAGGAATCGTACACGTTACAAAACTAAGAATAGACAAATAAAACTATTAGGTAATAAAGTGATCACTATTGAAGTTGACAAATAATCAATTATTTGTCAACTTCAATATGTTTAAGGTAAAGCAATTACTTACAGGATATAAAATTCTTGAGGTAAAGTAAAGAAGTTAAGCAAGAGATTATTGACACTAGAACAAGGGACTACTATTGATATAGCATTAGGTACTTACACCGTCAAAGTTAGTGTTTTGTCTCAATCAGCAATTTATACAATGTCGTGATTATTCTTAACAAGATGATTGGCCAGTCCATCCCAAGGTTGCCTGTAAGAGATCGCTCAAAGCTATCTATCTATTGGCGTTGTATGCTGGTAAGATTGGTCAGTGCTTGTTTCTAAGAGAATGGAACAACGACAAACAAGATTCGCCAAGTGCGAGTGTAACTCGCGCGCCGAGGGTTTCAAACATTTGCCAATTATTTGGTCAATCAATTTTCTGAAATATTTTAAAAAGTATGAAACTTACAGAAAATTCAAAAAGTGTTTTGAAATGGTCAAAACGATACCTTTCATTTGATACCCCACATGGGTAGGTACCCCTTTTTGAAAAAAAAATCCCCTTTTTTGACCATTTTTCAAAAACTATTATTATTACAGACTTCTCTATATTTTTCCTGTAAAATATAGATTGATATCTACAAACGCCTAATACATTGTACGAGGATCGGTCTGCAATCTTCGGAGATAGGGGGGGGGAAAGGTCAATTTTTCGACTATTTTTAAAATATTTCAAAAAGTATGAAACTTACAGAAATTTCAAAAAGTGTTTTGAAATGGTCAAAACGATACCTTTCATTTGATACCCCACATAGGCAGGTACCCCTCCTTTTGAAAAAAAAATCCCCCCCTTTTTGACCATTTTTCAAAAACTATTATTATTACAGACTTCTCTATATTTTTCCTGTAAAATATAGATCGATATCTACAAACGCCTAATACATTATACATGGATCGGTCTGCAATCTTCGGAGCTAGGGGGGGGGAATGGTCAATTTTTCGTCTTTTTTTGAAATATTTCAAAAAGTATGATACTCACAGAAATTTCAAAAAGTGTTTTGAAATGGTCAAAATGATACCTGTCATTTGATACCCCACATTGGTAGGTACCCCCCCTTTTGAAAAAAAATTCCCCCCCTTTTTGACCATTTTTCAAAAACTATTATTATTACAGACTTCTCTATATTTTTCCTGTAAAATATAGATTGATATCTACAAACGCCTAATACATTGTACGTGGATCGGTCTGCAATCTTCGGAGATAGGGGGGGGGGAAAGGTCAATTTTTCGACTATTTTTGAAATATTTAAAAAAGTATGAAACTTACAGAAATTTCAAAAAGTGTTTTGAAATGGTCAAAATGATACCTTTCATTTGATATCCCACTTGGGTAGGTACCCCTACTTTTGAAAAAAAAATCCCCTCCTGTTTGACCATTTTTCAAAAACTATTATTATTACCGACTTCTCTATATTTTTCCTATAAAATATAGATTGATGTCTACAAACGCCTAGTACATTGTACACGGATCGGTCTGCAATCTTCGGAGCTAGGGGGGGGGGGAATGGTCAATTTTTCGCCTTTTTTTGAAATATTTCAAAAAGTATGAAACTCACAGAAATTTCAAAAAGTGTTTTGAAATGGTCAAAATGATACCTTTCATTTGATACCCCACATAGGTAGGTACCCCCCCTTTTGAAAAAAAATTCTCCCCCTTTTTGACCATTTTTCAAAAACTATTATTATTACAGACTTCTCTATATTTTTCCTGTAAAATATAAATCGATATCTACAAACGCCTAATACATTGTACGTGGATCGGTGTGCAATCTTCGGAGATAGGGGGGGGGGTATGGTCAATTTTTCGACTTTTTTTGAAATATTTCAAAAAGTATGAAATTTACAGAAATTTCAAAAAGTGTTTTGAAATGTACAAAACGATACCTTTCATTTGATACCCCATTTGCCTTCCTAGGTATCTTTTGAAATTTCAACATCAAAATTTGTACTGAAAATATTCATTTTCATTTTTCATTTATTTATATATTTTTTTCTTAAAATCAGTAATGGCGCACGAAATGTATCATTATTTCAAATTTCAAGTTAATAGCTGCAGTAGTTACTGAGATATTCAAGAAAGAGCGGGGACGGACAAAGCGAGACCATAAGGGTTTCAAAACCGATCTTTGAAACCCTAAAAACGGTATTTTTATGTCTCAGTTTCGCTCTGTTTTGGACTTATTATCTATTTTGTGCGAAAAAACAACAACATGCAAACAAATATTTTATTCAACAAAAACATAATTACTGAAAAGGATTTGTCATCACAGAAATAAACAGCTGATAATGTAAAAGAGCAGGAATTTTAAAACATCTTAGGCGTTGAAATCAATCAGTTGTCTAACCTTATTTGTAAAACCCCCTGCTCTCTCAGGTCTCAAAGCTTTTAACAAAGACAAATACCTAAATACGATGTGAACTGTTTTTAAACAAATCACAACAAATAAAACTAAAAATTAACAATATCTAAAACACTATTTTTTTAAAAGTGTATCAATTATATTTTATTAGATTCTATATAAATAGTATATTATTAGATTCTATATAAATAGTACTTATAAACGACCAACAACAATACTAAAATTATATTCAATCAAAATGTGAAAAAAAAATTACGTTTTCATGTTTAGCGCGTAATTCGACGAAAAAGCTGGGCGTAGTGGACGCCATATTGCTCTGTGCTGTGGTCATGACGTCAGATATGTGTGTACCTACTTACGTACCTACCTAAGCAAACGCGCTGATGTTTACGCAACCGTACGCCATTGTAGGTGTGATATACCTAAAATCATTCAGATATGTATAAATAGGTACCATGGTGTTAAACAGTTTAAAAAAAATTAACTTTGAATTGAATTTTAAAATTTATTTGGATATTTTATGAATTAAAACTAACATTTTCTTTTTATCTATTTGTCTAAGCTATCTCAACGATATGATTTTAGTTTTTTTTCTCTTATGTAGAGTAAAACACCTTATTCACATTGGCATTAAGTATCAGGATATAATTGTCAGCAATATTTATGGTAGAAAAGGAATGTAACTTGCGTATTAAAAAACACGACAGTAGGTTTTTACAATTATTTCACATCGAATTCGGCTGTAGTATAATAGTAACTCATAGGCATGATTATGTTGATAATAACTCCTATCTTTTAAAATTCTTAAAAAAATCTGTAAATATTAAGCAACAGAGGTGTACTTACAAGTCGTTTGCTTTATCTGTTGACATGAAGTAGGAATGAGACAAAACACTGCATAAGGCCCAGACTCCACCAAAGCAGAGTTGTGCGGAGATGTTCGTAGCGATGACGAGAAGAGACGTTTTTCAGCTAGGGTGTCTCCACCGAAGCTGCGCGGAGATGCGTACTGGCTAGAGCGGCTGAGCTGCGTGCAGCGAGCATCGGATGTTTGTCGAGATGAATGCACTTGCGAGGCACTGCTCACATCTCCGCTCAACTCCTCTCGTCTCCGCTGCGTGACGTCACCGGCTTGCAAAGCACAGTTCACATCTCCTTTCGTTTCTTCTCGTCTGCGCTGCGTGACATCGCCAGCTTGCGAGGCACAGCTCACATCTCCGCTGCGATCTTTCTTTCTTTCTTCGCATACAAGCTGCTCGGTGGTCTCTACTGATACTGAGGCTGAGTGGAGACAAGATGTGGGAATAACGACGTTCTATTGGTTTTTTAAAACACATCACTTCTCCGCTCATCTCAGATCAGCTTTGATGGAGTCTGGCCATAACAATTGTATAGGTAATGTTGAGGTATGGTGAAGTCTACGTGTATCCAAGCGTAGAGGGAGGTGGTCGATGGTAAGCGCTCAGTTGATTCTATACGTGTAATAATAGGGGTTCTTCCACACCCCATACACGGGTTCCTCGCGGGGGGCGCCGTAAGGGTTCTTCTCTTGCACCACGGAGCCCAGCAGGCTGTGGCAGATTTGGTATGTGGTGTCGCCGGTTCGGACACGCTTGATTTTACGCAGTTTCTCTGTAATACAAAAGGATACGTGTCAGAAGGCAGATGCTGTAGGTACACCTCCATTAGCTGATTAAGAGGGGTTCATTACGCGATCATCACGAGTTTACTTGTAGATATACGGCAAGCCAGCTTTGTACAGCTGTCTAGCATAGATTGTAGATAATGTTGATGTAAGTACATCGATTGACAAAAATGACATCCAAAAATTTTGACTGTGATTTCCTTTTCCTGATTAATTTATTTATTAACTCCTACACTCGTTGAGCGCCTGATCAGGTCTTGGTGTTTTTGAGTACGGTAGACTCGTCGACATAAGCCTTGATAGTAAAATCAAATGCAAGTACTTCCTTCTTATTTATACTACCCCAGTACCTTGTTGTAGCCGTGTGGCTTAGAATTTGCACCACCCCCATCTCTTCCCGTGGGTGTTGTAAGAGGCGACTAAGGGACATACGTCGAGGGGCGGGCAGCAGCGCCTTGCAAAATGGATCCTACCACCGAATTGCGATCACACAACCCGCAAGCCCAGCGTGGGGATTATGCGCATTACCCCCATGAGATAAAAAAATCAGGGTCAGGCGTGCGACCAGCAGTGCACCATTACAGGCTGTTGAGGGTCGAGGTAGAACCTAGTTAAGTAAATCTTGTTGTAGAAACAGATTATCTTCTGCTTCTCCATGACCAGTCTTAATGCGTCAGTCAGTAGGTACTCGCCAAATTTTCATTTTGTCGAATGTTTTCCCCTCCAACAACCTGGAACTCTTTTAGACAAGAGGGAGTCTAGAACTTCGTAATACATCGTCACAAATTTTTTATTTAGTATTCTAGTTAAAATAACACCTAAGGCATGAGGTCTCATTGCCTAGAAAAGTTTTTGCGATTCATTACCACCTGGCGGCGTTTAGGTGAACTTTTAAATGAACTAGCTATCATAATATCGTGTTTTTTTTATATAGCAAATAGAAAGTGCTTCTCCTTGATAGATGGCGTAAATTACGGGTTTGTCGAACCACAGAAATAAAAACTGGGTAGAAAGAACTCATTTTTGAGCGAGTCCCGAATCATCCGCCATTTAGATCAGGGACCGATTTGGTTACCCGTTGAAGGGGTTTTCGATAGGGTTTTTTGAAGAAGTTGTTTTAAAACCCTTTCCGTATGGGTAACACTTTCAACGAATAACAGACTCTTGGGGGTAACCCTTTCAAAACCCTTTCGAATGGGTTATCTTTTAAAAGGGTTTTGGGTTTTAGATAGATTTGATAACACTTCGTATGGGGGTTACCCTTTCCATCATTGTAACACGGTTACCCTTTGTATCCTAGAGTATAGTGTAAACTAATCTCTATTAGAATAGCGTAAGGTTGAAAATAACAAACGTTTTTGTGCAAAGACCACGCACACCTCAAGGCGGGTGTCGGTATCTTTGACCTTATAGCGGCTTATTGTTTGATGTGCCGAAAAGGTGGCAATTATTTTATTTAGATTTTGGTTATGCGATAGACAAGGTACATTGGTCCTGCGCCTGACCTCTTCCCGGTCGAGTCGGTCTGCCAATCTGCCATCCTTTAATAAAGTGAGGGAATAGGCTCCACGGCGGCCAGGCTAAACGGAGACTAGCCAGGTGCGCAGGACATATAATAGTGCACAAGTGTGCGCGTGAGCACAGGAGCACTCTCCATCTGTGTCAATTTCGACGCTGTTGTCGAAATTGACACAGATGGAGAGTGCTCCTGTCTGCCATCCTTTAATAAAGTGAGGGAATAGGCTCCACGGCGGCCAGCCTAATGGAGACTAGCCAGGTGCACAGACAGGACAAATGATAGTGCACAAGTGTGTGCGTGAACACTGGTGCACTCTGCACCTGTGTCAATTTCGACCACAGTGGCCAGTCTCTACGGAGACTAGCCAGGAGCGCAGGGCATATAATAGTGCACAAGTGTATGCACGAACTCAGGACAGGTGCACTGTGATCCTATGTTAATTTCGACCACGGCAGCCAGGCTTAACGGAGACTAGCCAGGTGCGCAGGACATATAATAGTGCACAAGTGTGTGCACGAACACTGGTGCACTTTGCACCTATGTTAATTTCGACCACGGCAGCCAGGCTCAATGGAGACTAACCAGGTGCGCAGGACATATAATAGTACACAAGTGTGTGCACGAACACTGGTGCACTCTGCACTGCACCTATGTTAATTTCGACCACGGCAGCCAGGCTCAACGGAGGGAGACTAACCCGGTGCGCAGGACATATAATAGTGCACACTGCACAAGTGTGTGCACGAACACTGGTGCACTCTGCATCTATGTTAATTTCTACCACGGTAGCCAGGCTCAACGGAGACTAACCAGGTGCGCAGGATATATAATAGTGCACAAGTGTGTGCACGAACACTGGTGCACTTTGCACCTATGTTAATTTCGACCACGGCAGCCAGGCTCAACGGAGACTAACCAGGTGCGCAGAACATATAATAGTGCACAAGTGTGTGCACGAACACTGGTGCACTCTGCACTGCACCTATGTTAATTTCCACCACGGCAGCCAGGCTCAACGGAGGGAGACTAACCCGGTGCGCAGAGCATATAATAGTGCACACTGCACAAGTGTGTGCACGAACACTGGTGCACTCTGCATCTATGTTAATTTCTACCACGGCGGCCAGGCTCAACAGAGACTAACCAGGTGCGCAGGATATATAATAGTGCACAAGTGTGCGCGCGAACACTGGTGCACTCTGCATCTGGGTCAATTTCGACCACAGCGGCCAGTCTCTACGGTAGTAGAGACGTTCGTAATATAATAACCCGTAAGTACCTACCTACCTACCTACCTACCTACAAATTACACTTGCATAAGAATCTAGTCTACAAAATACGATTTACCTACTTCGTTTGGCAGGTATTTATTTTTCTTACCTACAATTAGGTAGTGAGCTAGTAGCTAAACAAGATAATTATTAATGAATCAAAATGTACTTTTAACATTTGATCATCTTCAAATTCACTTGTAGTTTTTGTAGGTAGGTACATACTACATAATGTATGTATGTATGCCTATCCAACCACGTTAGCACAGACGTTAGTCAGTGTTCAGATAATTCAATAAGTACCTAGTAAATTCCTATGCAAAAAGGTGCGCCACTCCCAGTTTCAACCAGATTGTGTGATCGCGCAATCAAACGAATTATTCATTATTAAACATTTATTTATTTTAATCGTATTTTAAAAATGCCGAGTTCCGGTCCCTATCAACTGCAGTAGAAATTATTACCATGTCGTAACACTACAAACCCATACAATGAGGTAACCTCAAAACCCAATAGAAGGGTTACCCTTTCACATGTGTTTTATACGGGTTACTACGAACTAAGGGTAACCCAATCGAATGCGCAGACGAATGTAAGTGTTACCCATTGGAAGGGGTTAACCCAAACTCGGGGTTGTACGGTCCCTGATTTAGATAGGTACCTAATTCCCCGTTCACCGTTTGGTGGCTTCACCCAAGGCTGGGCATGCGGGTGGTGGATCTGTTCTACAAGGGACGCTGTTGCTTAGATCCCCAGTGTATACACATTTTAATATAAATTGAACTAGATTTCGGTGAGACTCACTTGTCAAAGTATCATCGTATTTCGGTCTGAAGGACATCCACTTGGGGTGCGTCTCGTACTTCTCCGCGGCGGGGTGTCGGAATGCCGACAGGTGCGTTGTGTCAGGGATGGCAATGTCATCTGGCAAGTGCAGCGTCTGCAGGGCGCGCGCGCGACGTGCCAGGTTCACAGACATGAACGGCAGTTCTTGAAATTTAAACATAACAAGTCTGAAGTCATTAACTTTATTTCTTCAGGCTAGGCAATGCCATGCTAAAAAGAACTTCGTTCAGCCTAGACAGACGGACTGCATTTCAACTACAAACCGACTGCAAATTTGCAGCTTCAATGCAGTTAGTACGACTGCAATAACACTGCAAAACAATCCTGTAGTCCGATTGCAGTTTGTGTGCAGTTGGCGTGGCAGTTCCAGCGTGCAGTCGTTGGAACTGCACGCCAACTGCATTAGCAGTCTGAGTGCAGTTGAGAGTTCAGTCCGTCTGAGCCGCTTTAGTGACTGATTCTAGCGAACAACTTATTGTAAATCATGGCGGTGGCAAAGCTGCTAGGGACTCTCCCAGTTAGGTACCTGAGGTAAATAATATCCCGGGGCCTGACAAAGGCTACTTGGAAACCACGTGGGAAAGCCGAGGGTAGAAGCTAGTATGGAAATAAAAGCCTCAGATAAGTTAACAGTCAATATCCAATCACAATAATTAGTAGATTACTAAACATGCCTCTATATTTTGGAATACAAAAATACCTACTAAAGCGCTACTAAGGTGCCCATTTCACTCATCTAATTTCTTTGTCTGGTGTACATTTGATCAAAGAACTTGGATGACTTCATCAAATTTACTAGCAACACCGATATTTGATCAAAGATTTGGATACTAGTTTCTGCCCGCGGCTTCGCACGCGTTGATCCTATGAAAACGTATACAGGTTAATTATTTTCCACGGAAACTGAATTTTTTTGGGTTAAATTGTAGCCTATATAGTTTTAGTAGATAGTTTATTTCAGCATATTATGGCAATTTTTTAGCCAGATCTGTTGAGAAGTTTTGGCGTAAAGAAGTACCATTTATCCATACAAACCTTCACATTTTTAGTGTTAATTTGATGTGATGTAATTTCATTTGAAATCAACTACGCAAATTACTTGGGAATCTTGAACAATAAATAAATAAATAATGCTGGACAATTCACACAGCACTATCTAGCCCCAAGCTAAGCAGAGCTTGTGTTATGGGTACTAGATAACTGATTTATTGACATAATACAATACAATACATAGATAGATATTTTTTCATTATACACAGAAAATGACCAGAACACCCGGAACAAATACCTGCAGATCGTACAAATATTTGTCCCAAGGCGGGAATCGAACCCGCAACCTCCTGCGTCGCAGGCGGACCTTCGCCCACCACGCCACAGAGGTCGTCAGATCAAAGATATTGGATGGGTGGAATGGGCAGGGCACCTAACGTTACCTCTAGGGCAGAACTTGATAAGATACTCAGTCCTCTTCAGGTCCTGAATTTCGTGGTCTATGGGCACGGGGTCAATGTCCTCTGCCATGTACATCTTAGCCAACCTCGGATGATCTTCTGCAACCTGAAGACAGCTCTACTAAATTAAATATCCTTCTACAGAAGACCTGGTTTTCTCCCCTGCTGGATCCAAACAAAACAACAATGACTAGGAACCTATCTTCCAAGTCATTGTTGTTTCGTTTGGATCCTTGGAGTTTGTTCGTTATACATGTATCTTTTGAATGGAAAATTAAAAGGAGGTAACTTAACAGTTTGTAGTTACAGGACAATTATCTTACAAGACAATCCATAGTTTTTCATTGCAATAATAATTTAATTGCATTTGCATGCAATGAAATGGGCATTATAAACAAAAACATTTTTCGATGCCAGTCGATCCTGTTTTTATAGGAACCTACTGATCAAAAATGTACCTACCCATATGGGACCAACTGAGATGAGAGTATATTAAATAATTTCGAGTTTTCAATAACTATAAACCGACTTAAAATTCCTGAATAATGAAAATGGGTTTGGAAGTAGTTTAAAACGGAACAATTTGATAACGCAATCTAATTTTTCAATTGGCGACATCTGAATAAAATTCGAGACTTTAGGTTAGGCTAGGTCGTTTAGGAATTATAAAAAAAAACTCCCCTCTCCCTCATCTCCCTGTCTTAATTTTTTCTCCTTGCCCCCAAGTCGGTAACTCCACCCGCTCTACATGAATGTAACAGTGACTAATTGTATGTTGCAGATTGCGTGTTTTGTCTTTATTGATATTAATGTTTTGTTTGTTTGCCCTGTATAAGTTACAACTAATATTATTTGTTAAAGTTAATAATGATGTAAACAGGCTTCCCGCGACACAGGCTTGCCTCGTGCGGGGGCCGCTAGTAATGTGTACCTTGTCTGTAGTAATTGGCAAATAAATAATTTGTATTTTGTAGGTTGTTTATGTCTGTTGCCATAGAAACCATTGTTATTATGTTAACAGTGATTGTAAAAACTATCATGTGATGATTTTTAGATACGTTTACGGCAAACATCAACCTTTATACCTAGGTATAAGACGGAAAAATCATCGAAATATATATTTTAATTAGTGCAGATATTTATCAACAAAATCGTTGTAGCTAGTAGTCATTTATCAAAAAAATTAAGTTGTTTTCTAAGCTCTGCAGGATAGGTACAAACTAATCTCTTGGGAATACATTTTATGGGACCATCTTAAGATCATTATAAAAGCGACCAGCGATTTTTTTTTAAATCGGTCTATTTATTGATGGAGATATCGACGGACATATAGAATCTCCTCCTAAAGCCGGTTGAAAGCGAGAAATCTCATACATTTCGAAAGAAATCATTCGACGACTCAAAAACCTTGTGAAAGTTATACCTACTTAAAACATATTAAATAACCTATGTACATAGAGCCGAACATTAGAATATCATTCCTTTTTTGATGTTGGTTTAAAAGACACGATAACGTTGTAACGTACGCCATGAACCAAAAACTTATAGGGTACTTCCCGTTTACCTAGAAACATGAAATTTGGCAAGAAGCAATGTCTTAGGTATAGCAGAAGTAAAAGAAAAAAATCTGAAAACCGTAAATTTGTGGTTTAATCATAGAAAATAGTACATTGTTATCCTAGGGTTGGAAGTAACTCATTTAGTCCCGAGACGGGGTTTATAGTTCGAGGGACTAAATAAGTTACGTCATACATAATCGTTATCAAATCAGAAAATTATTGCGCACTATTCGTCTGGGTTGATTTCTTTGCTGAAGAGTAGAAGTTTGTACGGAACCCTTGATGCGCGAGTCTAACTCGCACTTGACGTTTTATATTGTACAAGAACGGGTCCTCAACAGTCTATATTGATCCACAGCTGGACGCAGGCCTCCACCTGAAAAGCGCCTCATTGGCTTGACAAGAACGTGTGCGCGTTGAAATCTTTTGAAGGTACCACGAAGTTCCAACAATTAAAACAAACGAAATGGCTAAACATTAGGTACATTACATAGGTAATTAAATACCTAATGAAAGAACGTAACAAATAAAGATTAGGAACTGCTATCAAACTTGCCCCCCTGCTCTATGATATCAGCTCTTTTATCGGCGAACCCATTTGTTGAACCAACTTGGCTAGTTTCATTTCATTTACTAATTGCAAATATGTACATAGGGTTGGTTTTAGCCTAAGTTAGTACATACGTTATGGGCACTGCAATTAACATTCTTATTCATTAACATTAGTTATCATGCTAATTTACAATTTGATTCCTAAATGTTAAATAAAGGATTTAATTAAAGTTATAATTTGGTCATGTTTTTATCATTTGTTATTGAAAGGCCCGTATTGATGATCTGCTAACATAAAACAGCCGCTAATCAGTTATTTTTCTCTCTCTGACTTTTGTAAGGAAGAATGAAAAATAGCAGTGGGCTAAGTTTAAGGATAATGGGGTAACCTCAATAGGGAAGTATAAAGAATCCCAAAGCGAAGTAAGTAACAATTTTAAATCGATTCGGCTCCATGACCTTGACGCTGATACAACGCAAAACGATTTGTACTTACATACGTCATCGTGACGTAAGACGCGTCAGCCAATCGGAGCACGTATCCTAGATCGCGCAAGTAAAGTTTTGTGTGCTTTGATGGTTAGATCAACTTCACATTTTACTTCCACCGACGTGTTATAACTGGGCCGACACCCAGTGTGACTACGTCCGGGGAAAACTCCATTGTCGGGTGTTGTTTTCCCTGTTTACCTTCTAGAATATCTAAGGGGTTTTGCAATTTTATTCTTTGATTTTGTACTTACTCATCTACCATTCGTCCTTACAATGGATGTTTATATATAAAGCTGAACGTTTTTAAAAATATTTTTTAATTGCCATATAATTAGACTTTAAAACCACACAACACAACCACACAAATCTACTTTAATGAGTACCTACCAAACTATCGATTTGGTTTTATTTAATTATTATAAATTACGCCTCTTCTTTGTCTCTTATAAATCTGAGATTATATTAAACTCCTCTTCAAGATATTGTCAGTATTATTTTATTTTACTTTTGACAAAGCGTGAATACAAGGCTTACTTAAGTAGCCTATCCGGCCATCTATCTGGATAGCGATACTAGGGTGCTGTATGTGCTTTTTAAATTAAAGTTGAACCTACTGTGTTTTACAATTAACTATAGATAGAAAAGAAAGAAAGAAATAATGAAAGGAGGGTGGAGATGTCTTGGGACACTTCAGACTAATATATGAATATCAATAGATAAAACAAGCTGCTGTTACCCGTTTGACTTCCTCCTTGTAATACTCGTGCGTCAAAGGACACATGACGTCAGGGATGCGGCGCGGCGCCTCGTGCACCTTCAGTGCGTCCCGCCCCACGCCGACTATGAGGCAGTCGTCGTCATCCGGCTTAGGACGCGGCGGCTTGCTGAGAGAGTAGAGACTACATTAGTAATGTGAGAGAGACTAGAGTCAAAGGACACATGACGTCAGGGATGCGGCGCGGCGGCGGCGCCTGTGCACCTTCAGCGCGTCCCGCCCCACGCCGACTATGAGGCAGTCGTCGTCATCCGGCTTAGGATGCGGCGGCTTGCTGAGAGAGTAGAGACTACATTAATAATGTGAGAGAGACTAGAGTCAAAGGACACATGGCGTCAGGGATGCGGCGCGGCGCCTCGTGCACCTTCAGCGCGTCCCGCCCCACGTCGACTATGAGGCAGTCGTCGTCATCCGGCTTAGGACGCGGCAGCTTGCTGAGAGAGTAGAGACTACATTAATAATGTGAGAGAGACTAGAGTCAAAGGACACATGGCGTCAGGGATGCGGCGCGGCGCCTCGTGCACCTTCAGCGCGTCCCGCCCCACGCCGACTATGAGGCAGTCGTCGTCATCCGGCTTAGGACGCGGCGGCTTGCTGAGAGAGTAGAGACTACATTAATAATGTGAGAGAGACTAGAGTCAAAGGACACATGGCGTCAGGGATGCGGCGCGGCGCCTCGTGCACCTTCAGCGCGTCCCGCCCCACGTCGACTATGAGGCAGTCGTCGTCATCCGGCTTAGGATGCGGCGGCTTGCTGAGAGAGTAGAGACTACATTAATAATGTGAGAGAGACTAGAGTCAAAGGACACATGGCGTCAGGGATGCGGCGCGGCGCCTCGTGCACCTTCAGCGCGTCCCGCCCCACGTCGACTATGAGGCAGTCGTCGTCATCCGGCTTAGGACGCGGCAGCTTGCTGAGAGAGTAGAGACTACATTAATAATGTGAGAGAGACTAGAGTCAAAGGACACATGGCGTCAGGGATGCGGCGCGGCGCCTCGTGCACCTTCAGCGCGTCCCGCCCTACGCCTTAGGTTGAGACAATGCTCTTGTCTGTTTTTCTTTTATTAATTTTTTTGAAGCTGCATTTTGGTTTTTTTCTATTCCCTAACTCTTATAATCCGTTGGGACGGCGGCAGACCGACATCACCGGGTAGAGGCCATGCGCAACACCAACGGCTTAACGTGCTTTCCGAGGCACGGGGTGTAATGTAACATCGTCTACTTACTGACTCCAGGTACTTAATAATTGTCAATTTTTCTTGCAAAAAAATCTCAATAACAACTACGGCCTAACGAGGCAGTGCGTGCTCGGGGTTGATTTTGATAGAAGAATCGAACTCGCGACTATCTGCACAAATAGAGCAAATTAGAGGGTACTTATTTTACCTACCCTGGTACCTATCTATACTTCCTTAGACTTACGGTATTTTTTTCTCTGGAAAATCCACCATGTAGACGGAGCGAAACTCCATCTCTCCGTCGAATACGGACATCTTTTATAGGGGTTTGTTTTATTGTGTGCTTTAAATTTTATTGGTATTCTTTGTTATCTTGAGCATAAAAAGTATTGTTGGGGTGGATTATAAATGTTATTTTTGTATTTGTCAGACAGGCAGTGACAAGAATAGTAAAGTCCAGTATTCAAATAGTTGTCTATTCTACTGATCGCTGATCGAAGGTTCAAAACAAGGAGACAAACAACATACTTACTTAACTTTTGTTTTGTCTATGGTTCGATTCGAAGCTTCAGGAAACGCCACTGACTGGCACAGAGTTACAATAGGACAGGAAAATACCAGCTAGAAAATTTTAGCTAGGTACTTCATTGTTTCGAGGGAAATCCTTGGGATGTTTATTTTTATTTTCGGTTGGTACCTATAATTTATATTTAACATAATTTAAACAACTGACTGCCATAAAGTAAACTTGGATTGGAGGTTAGCTAATATTGTATTCTGCAGGGATGCTCTCACAGATTTATAAGTATATTAGGTAGGTAGGTACTAAAGATACTCTCGTCCCTGTTGTCGGCTGGTATTCTCTTTGGTAGGTCCATGAGAGCCAAGCGTTAAATTACTTTACTGTTTGGAGATGCCTATATGAGTACAGCTGCAGCTTGTTTACTCTTCAGGTGTTATCAATAAAAGTAGGTAATTTGTTAAATAAATCACTTTAATTATTCTTCAATCATGTGCTCAGAACAAATTAAATGATTATTGACTTCCGCTGTCAAAATGAAAATCAAAGGTCATCAATAGCTAATTTCTTATTTATACTCCAGCTAAATTCACAGTGAAATTAAAACAAACCAATTATTTACATAGTTACAAATTATAAGCAATAAGAGAATTAATAAAAAAAAGTTTTTTTCACTCAGACAACCAAACTAGACAAGAACTAGAAGGAATAGGAATTATTTCCACGTAAACAGAGAGTTGCCTAGTTTCGTTATCATAACAAGCGAAAAAAATCGTCATAATTTATCATTTTGACATAGAATTTACATATAAATTGTTACCATTTTCTGTAGGTACCTACCTACCTAATATTATAAAATATTAAAATCCTATAATCTGGTAAAAAAGGGGATTTTAACAAAACATACAATAAATGTAGGCACAGCCTTATACATATTAACTTTACATTACATATATTTAGCTTAGAATATGCGCATGCTTTAACAAATGAATATGCTTCAATAACTATAAATGTTAGACTATATTTATCATCCCGTAGACAATCACTGCGTTTTATACATACAGACATTACAAACTCAATAAGCTCATATATTTCCAGCAAATTACATACATACATAAATTTTCAATTTTTAGAATTTATTTCATAAATCAAGAGACCAAAGTTTTAAACTTTATAATGTAATTTTATGACTAGCTGCATTTATGGGATAAAAAGTATACCATATATTATGTTACTCTCCATTCTTTAATTTAATTCTATGCCAAAAATAGATTGGTTGCTTAGTTAGGGCGTGAAGAAAGGACAAACAAACAAACTTTCGCATGTATAATATTAGCAAAGAGATATATATACCTTGGGGCTAGATGATGCCGCCGATATACTAGCGGTCCGCCCCGGCTTCGCACGGGTAGTTATTTTTTTGTAAATTTTCTAACGTTTTAATACTTCTTATCCTAATCCGGACTAAGAGAAATCCAAAAAATCAAAAACCATGAAAATCGGTCCCGTCGTTCTTTAGTTATAAATGGTGTAACTAATACGACTTTGTTTTATATATACTATATATAGATTTATTATGATGTGTAAGTTGCACAAGTCTCTATTTTTATCAGCCTTCGAAAAAAGAACGAGGTTCTTTGTTCAACTGTTTCTATTTTTTCATGTTCACCGACTTTTCCGCTTTTTTGGTGATTTTTTTATTGTAAGTATGTATAGACAATAATCCCAAGATGGTCCCATAATAAATATTACCCGAGGGATTTATGTCTTGTTATGTATTAGTATTTGTAAAGTAAAGCTTCTTTTAAAAAAAAGATTTTAAGGAAAATATAAAAAAAAATCTTACTTAACTAGTCTTTAACTGTCTTTAACCACAACTAGGATGTAGGTTGAATATAAAGTGAATAACAACATTTTGACACCATAATGTTTAAAACTTTGTCCATATTTAATTTACATACATACATTTTTTATTTACACCCATTAATAACATCAGTCAGTTCAAATTCATACACGTTAGGCATTCAGCGAATTCGTAAGTGGTTCTCATACAAAAATCAACTTTAAAACACTTAGATAATCACTTAAAAAATCACTAAGTTAAAAAGTATACAATGCCTCTAATGTTTCTGTTAAGGTGGACGTGATTGGTATCAACAGCTATACCATGCCTTACCATACATGGGGTTCTTTGAAAGACAAATCGGAGGATTTTCAGCTTCGTCGGGCCAGCGTCGGACGAATTGCCCATACAAACATAATACCACAATTATTCGTAATTCGAGCATATTTCCAACATATTGTGTTATATTTTGTATTCAAATAGCATTTATCTAGGGTCTCTGGTTGTGTTTTCAAAATACTCACGTATAACGAACATAAAACAAACTCTAAACTGCTTTTTTTTTCCTTTAGACCTTACAGGACTTACAAAAAATCAAATTATATAAGTAAAACTAGAAATAAAGTGATCACTTTGATTTTTGTTCACTTCAATCGTTTTAAGGTAAAGAAAAGAAGCGAACCAGCCTTTAATTTGTTAAAACGTTAGTTTTCGAGTTGGAGCTAAACTCGTCCCAACTTTTTTATCATCTAGATTCTAGATAATCTTTATCAATCTATCTATCATCTATCAATTTTGTAGCAAGCTTTTTTACAGAGAAATGTAAGCAAATCACATTTTGCGTATCAATCAACAATATCTTACGTTTTGTTTCTTATGGAACATTTGTAGCTTATATTGTCTAGTTACAGAATAACAGCATTACCATACTATGTAGCAAATGCAAAAAGCTTTCAGTCATAATTTTTGGTATTACGGAACACAATGTTACGAATTAAGTTGCAAGCAGCTGCCGCCGAAGTCTTAACATAAATCGTATGAAAACGTGTAAATGTAAAGGGCCCAACCATCTTTTAGAAAGGATCTTACACGAATACTGGTAGACCAGGCACGTCGCCATCAATAAAGAAGTCAAGATTACTTAAAAAGCTCTAATAAGACAATGTACCTAGTATTATAGTTACTAAATATTCAAGATGGCCGTTCTTTTTTTATTCTCCATATATGGCAACACTGTTCTTTGTCCACCTTAACCAGTGGTGGTATTACAGATCTTAAAGTACATATCAGATTGAGTAAACTTAGTATATTACACCTTATTTCGCCTCTAAGTATAAAAGTTTGTTGCACATATAAACGCTATCTGTGTTTTTAGGACGTTACAGTTTATATTTTAATCAAATTTTAACTTTACAACATAAATTTAAAACTGACAAACCATACACACTTAAAATATTATAAAATGGTTGTGCTAACGACAAATGAATACAGAGAAATACTCATAAACAAAATACTGTGTAGAATATGAATAAAACATGCAATAAATATTTGCTTATAGCAAGTGTTCAGAATATGGTTCAGAGCAAACAATGGCCCAACAATATCAATGAAAGTTTCCAAACCTGCTCAATGACTAAAGATACGTTTAGTACTATTGACGAGAGGTGTCGCAGTGCTTTTTAAACTTAGCTTTTTGCTTTAGAGTGTGTCCCCAGTAGGCAAACTGTGAGCGGCCGACTGAGTTTGCGGCGTACGCTAGTATGCCCTTCCATATATTTTAAATTGAATGTCCACAGTTTGCGCTCACTGTACGCAGTTTGCAGCGTTACGTGCGCCGACTGTCTCAGTTAGCGGCCGACTCGCAGCAAAGCCGGTTCCAGTCGGCGGCGGAGATATTGTTGTTCGCCGGGCGTAGTGAGTTCAGTTCGCCACTTATTTGCGGCTAATTCAGTCGGCCGCTCACAGTTTGCCTACTGGGGACACAGCCTTATAGTGCGTTACTCGCACTGGGCTAAATTTCCACGAAAATTAAATAATGTCCCAAAAAATTTTCGATTTCGGCAGGATTCGAACCGACTAGTTTCGTGGCTTAGTTGGTTAGAGCACACCCGTACTGAGAGTGGGGCGCAGGTTCGAATCCTGCCGAAGGCGACATTTTTTGGGACATTATTAAATTATCGTGGAAAATTAGCCCAGTGCGAGTAACGCACTTGCAAAAAGCTAAATATCAATGAAGTCCAAAACAATGTCGCAAAAATTTTACAATCCTTTGTCAAAACCAAAATTTTCTACAAATCGAAATGTAGCAACGTGACATTACATTGCTACTGTGTGGCAAGCACGGGGATTGTTGTCTAGGGTAGATATATCTGTCAGGGGTACAAGGGGGAATCCAACATCTCGTTTCCCAAGCCAACCTAACATGCACATGGTGTACCTTGGTGGATAACGAACTAGGCTCTGGTGAAAATATCAAACAATCTTCATAATTTGTTAACTCATACAATTTATAACTATTTTCCATTACTTGACACTGGCACAATTGTCTAACCAGACACGTTGCCATTAATAAAGAATTCATTAATATTTATCTAGTATAGGCAAAACCTACGTCACTTTCCCCCGAATACTCAAACGCATCTCAGATTTAAGCGCGTCTCAAGTGACGAATTTATGACACATTTTCATTGAAAACTGTCAAAAAATCACGACTTGAGACGTGCTTGAATCTCGAGTGGCGTTTGAGTATTCGGGCGTTTGTCATCTAAAGCGTAAACAATATGAAGTTTATTCTCTCAACTTCAATAATGTACGCAATGTATGTCGACGTGATGTCATTCTTGTCTATTCTACCTTGGAGAATAATCCCCGTGCTTGGCCTAGTGAAATCTGAGCTGACTTTATAGCAAAATCGTATCATTGCAAACCTTGGTCTTTGCTATTCTGCCCCCTTCAGTTTAATACACAACCCATATGGTAATAAAGGGGATAAACTTTATTTTACTTGTAATAAAGTCTATACTTACTTAAGCTTTATACAAACTATGTTTCCTAGTCTAATCCTTAGACGAACTGCTTACGGAGTGTTCCTAGTGATAAGGTGGACTTTTGGCTTAGCTGAAACAAAAGAAAAATATATTTTCAACACACTTGCTCATAAAGACATGTATGTAATCAATCATCCACTATCATGATGACGACCATTCATACCCTCTGGGGGGCGCTAGAGTCGACGTAATACTTGACTCTTTTTGTTTGTACATGTGTTTTGTATGAAACAAGCAGGTACTTGTCCACCTTATTTCTACAATAAAGTCAGTGTAGCTTTAACTTAGGTTTATATTGCAGTTGTGAATTGCTACAAAGCTCAATACACGTTATTTACTGAAATATGGTGTTTTATTGGACATAACAACATGAAAGGATTTTTGCATTTGTAACAACACTGAGTACTCACCAGCTTGAATGACATCTTAAGGCACGGCTAGGGCACGCGGAAGGGCACCACCAGCTCCTCGTGGTGTTCCACTCGCAGCTCAGAGATAGCAGCCGCTGCCCTCTTCACTGCTGAACTTATCTGGAAGACGGTGTGGTGCTTGGTTAGAGGATATTATTGATAGGTTAAACTTCAACTTCTTGGAAAATGGCTTAGCTAAGTTATAGGTTAAGCTGAGGTAATGGGAAAGCCTATCCTAGCAGATACTATCTGTTGTATATTTATTGATTTGGAATTGTTAATAAAAGGATTTTGTGTCACGTGTTTTGTTTTTCATGGAATAAATTACATATGTGGGGTGCTTAACGTGATCAATTATAGCTAGGCCCACTACACACTAGATAACTATATTTCGTATATAACAGCTAAATAATTCCAGCGACATATTTGCCAATCACAGGCGGTGACGCTATTAAATAATAAAATAAATAAATAATGCTGGACAATTCTCACAGCGTGGCACTATGGCTCTATGGGCAATCTATGGGCTCGCCATAGATTAGTACCGATTTAGAAAATTGCCCCTAACCAAACGGTCTCTCCGATTTTTTTTCGAGGCAAGGTGAGGTAAACACGTATGCACAGAGAAAAAAACAGAGTCGGGGTTCGCAAAAAAAATCACTTCCTTTACTATATGTTCGAAGAGGCTCGGCGCGGGGGGCCGGCCTCTGTGATGCGAGCGGTGTATAGACGGGCACGCTGAGGCATATCCCCTTAGATACTCACTAACTCCTTATCCTTGTAAGAGAGAGGTGGCGCTGTGAGCAAGGCGGCTCGCTCCGGCGCGGGCAGGTCCTGCAGCAGGCGCGGGGGGGCCGGCGCGCGCGCCCCCCCGCCGCCCCCTCCAACGCGTGCGGTGTATAGCCGTACTCGTTCGCTGTACGCGCCAGCTTCCAGCGCGTAGGGACCGAGTGCTCCTACGTCTATCACGTTACTGGAATGTAACACAGAAAACACTGTTATGGGTCTTTACTTTACTACCTAAAATTACTACCAACTCCATCAGATCTAAATATCTTCAAAGTTACTGAAAGTTCAGGACTTACTCTATCGATCGTATGTAAATACGATTCCATAAAATGTCGTTGATGGAAAACAATTGCAAAGTTACCTCAATATTTTTACTAAAACCTTAATTACTCAATAAATACATAGGTACTTAAGATCTTATATTATTATAATAAGATACATAACTTAAGATCTTGAAAATAAGCATGCATATTAGAACTAAGTATAAAAACATTTTATTTGTTAGCTGATAGTAAGCTAAAACTAGATATTTGGGCTTGGGTTGCTTGCCCCAACGCGAAATCATTATGTCTATCCTTTTTACAAAAAATTGAGGTTGTAAAGACCGTTAAGCACATAACATGGAACTGTTGTTCTATCTTAAGCACATAACATGGAACTGTTGTTCTATCTTAAGCACATAACATGGATCTGTTGTTCTATCATAAGCACATAACATGGAACTGTTGTTCTATCTTAAGCACAGTGGGAAGGCCTACCTTAAAATCAGTGACCACTCCTTAGACCGTGAAGAAAGAAGGGAAGACCCTTCCTTCTTTATGGTCTAATAACATACACTTTTCTTGATGACTTAACTAACCTAGTCTTAAGAACAAAAACCAATAATGTAGTACGAAAAGGATATTGGATAAATTTTGGTATTATTGACACACATATATCATGGTTACAAAAGTAATACAAATTTAGTCCTTACGTCGCTGTCTCCGAGAGTATCCTATTGAGTGCGCTCTGCTCGTCGGGCTTGCGCGGCGGCGCGGAGGCCGAGGCGGCCGGCGCCGGCGTCTCGTGGTGCTGCTCCGCCACTTCTAACAGGTGTGTCCGCTCGTTTATTGGGTTCACCTGGAAAATTATCTCTTCATTTCCATAACATTGTATTGTGCCTAATGATAAATAAATGTAATTTTAACTTCCTTTGACATAGATATAGACATCATATTTATTTGCCACTACATTTACACATTATCATCTCACCTTATGGTATATGAGAATAATATTTATTAACAAAAAAACTACTATCAAGTAACAAGTAACAGAATTAAATTAAAATTAGTATTTAAAATTGAAACAATTGAGTTAACTGCAGACTGTTGCAAACAATCTACAGGTAGCTCAACTGATCCATATCAATACCAATCGGAAGCGTGCACATTGCCCCACTGTATGGCAATGCTGATGCGCTGTACCAGATACCCACCAGATCTCGAGTCATGCATGGCTTATGGTATATGATGATGTGACCAACAAATGATGTATCACAATGACACCTAGTCACTCTAGTTTGACAAAACCCAAGTTGTAATTAGCAGGAGCACGGCAGGCATATTTATATCTGTGGTTTTAGTTTTCTACTCTTTTGTTAGGTAACTTTTTTGTTTTGTAATGTACATTAAACAAAGTAACACCAAGCATTTAGAAAAAGTAAGCAATCAAAATCCAAAATGGATTGATTTATCTAGTGCCTGAAATCATTGATACTGATTCATATGAGAAAAATAGATTCTTTATGAATGTATGAAGTACCTAAAAAATTTAATATTTCTAGTGACAGAGCATAGACAACAGAAACAGACCTATAAATTACAGATTGATAATGTCATTCACTATGGTAGGGTATTTAAAGCTTGTGCAATATATTGTATTGTTAGAATGAGAACATCGATGTCAAGACATAAGTAGGTATATTAAGAACATACAATGAAACATGACCTTGACTTATAATAATACTAACCTACTCTGACTACTGATAAAAGTTTGAAACTGAAAGCAGTTTTGCAGTTTGGTTTTATTTCAGAGTAAAACATTAGTCTGCATTGGATTAAATTTCAATAGGGAAATTAAATTCAAATATACCATATCCAAAACTCGGCCCATCAACAAAACATATAGTTTGTTTGTGCTTAGTAATATTTTGAAACAGCTTTCATGAGTTTAAAATGTAAATAGCGACATAAATTGCATTAAACTGTTCGTGGAAGAAATTCTAATCAATGTTCAAAGGCATTTGAACTTATACCAGCACAGGAAGTAGGTAAAGATTGTGGGCGGTATTGAGCATATTTCCACAACAAAGAATCATTTTGTATTGTGTAGCCAGTAGGTACAAGAACCTGTAGATAAACTAAACAGCTTCAGCGTGATAAACGAACCCGATACCATTATCATTAACCACAATATGTGACAGTGGAACCAGGAAATCAAGTACCCACAATACTAAAATAAGCCACTTGCTTAAGTTGCTAGTTGGTAAAAATGAAAGTTTAGTCACGAATGATTCAAAGTATAATTACAAAGTTCCTTTGTATGCAGAACAGAACATAATAAAACGTAACTTAATACCTGTGGATCGTTGTCTTTCTGGCATAAACTGTAGCAACAGCCCATGACTGCACTTTTCAGCGCACCAAAGCACGAATGCAGCGGCGTGTCTTCCTCGTCTGACTGCATTGTGTTTGTTTTACCTACCGATGTGGATAAAAATAGAAAATACCGTTTTTATTTTTACGCGAATAGATCACGAAAATGCAGGAAGGATGCAAAACGAAACGACAAAACATGAAGTGAACGAACGTAATGTCAGAATCGAATATTTTCTGTCACTGTCTCTGTCCATCACTCCGTAGCGTACTGTCAATGACAAGCAAGCAAGAAGGTTTTTTTCCATTTTATCCGTTTTTTTCCGTCCACGCAAGCAAGAGATGAAAACAGGAGGCAGATTGATTGGCTTTAAGTTTCTAAAGCACTACTGAAAAATCTTTACTGTACAAATATAAATCAGTAAGAAGCCTGTGATGATATTCTCATTGCATCGAATGCAATCTCTGGGTCTGCAAACAAACAGGTATCTTGCCAGGGGTTTATTCCGGAAATCCCCCACGTCCATCCCCCACGTGGGGGATTTCCGGAATTTTTTTCCGGAAATCCCCCAAATCGAATCGATCAGTAATATTTCTAGCGCCATTAAATAAAAATGCCTTCAACTTTATCGCAAGACCTTGAATCGGTTTACTGAAAATTTATCAATTTGAAAGATCTGTGAAACGCGGGTCGAGATGACTTAATTAGGACAAGGAAAATTTCATTTCCCTCATCCCTGTATCTTGCCTTTGATATTTCTGTCAGACAGATCAACAAACAGTGACACGTCAGTGCACAGATTTATAAGTATAGTACTCAGCCTACTACTCAGCACAGATTTATAAGTATAGTACTAAAGTACCTATCTACTCTATGCTCTAAGCTACAAAGATTTATAAGTACTATAGTTGGTACTATAGTACTTAAAAGCGAAGTTATTGTATACTCATTGCATAAAAGTGTATTATCTAAAACCATTGCTCCTGTACAATATCGCTTTGTTTTTATCTTTATTAAAGCCTAAAATACGAGGTTCATGCTATATCTATTTCAAAGCTTATTAAATGTACTTAGAAAAGCCGTGTACTTAGAATCCAGCTCTTCCCGCGGGTGTCGTAATCGTAAGAGGCGACCTGGCGACCAAGTGTTAGCCTATTTAAATTTAATGTTAAAATTTGTTGGCCACAGGTTAGCCAATTAAAATTACTGATTCTAAATCCTTCGTGTCCTTTTTTTATTTATTTATAATCAATTTCTAAAATAAGTTGCTGAATTTACATTGTACCTAAAGGCTCGTTTACGCCGAGGCAACAACGTGCAACAGTGCCGCATGCTACATATTGTGGCATGCGGCACCTTGTGGCATGCTACAAATAGAAAGCATTTGCGGCATATGTGGCATACGGCAGCCTATTTTACGCCGAGGCAACATCGTGCCTGGATATCGTGCTGTTTGCTTGGAGTGACTGGTCTACTTGTTTGATCGAGGGGATACATACACCATAGAATATGGCTGATCAAGTAACTTTAGCAGCAGCTTATTTAGTACTACTAAGCCATGCAGCTAAACAACAGAAGAAAAAACGTTGGTGGAAAAGAAGATTACCTCAGAATGGCCCACGGACTAGTTTACTAACAAAAATTAAGGCAGACGATGGTGCCTTATTTAAAAATTTTACCAGAATGTCAACTGAGGACTAAAAACTGTTTTGACGCACGAAAAATGTCGCATGGAATCCATTGTGCCCGGATACAAGTTACGACAGTCTGCCACATGACGCAAGGTGTTGCCATGCCGCACGGTTCTTGCCACAATGTGCGACATTTTTGACTTTGTAGCATGCGGCCTTGTGGTATGCCGCAATGCCGCACAGTGTTGCCCCGGTGTAATATAGCCTTAACACTGATATGAGCGGAAATTCGCGAAACATAGAATATTGACTTGTTAAATTAACCTTTATATAATGTCTTTCTTTAGTTTATATCTTTATATTATTTTTGGAATGTTTAATGTGATTTTACCACTATTGTAATTTTTTCAGAAAAGCTTCTGTTTCAACGGACGCTGCGATTTGAAGGCTTGGAAGGCAGGCAGTGTTAGCTAGCTGTTGAGCTACGGAACAAGAAGGTTGTCTAGAGTTCGATATTGTAGCGCTCTGTAATTTTAATAAAAGTGAAAAGTGATAGATACCTTCTTTTGGTTTTTTCCGATGAATTAATTATAAAGGAGTAAGGTATTCCATCTATGCCTGGAGAAGAATCGGTAAGTCCATTGAGTGCAAGAGTTTCATCCAAAGATTATAGTATACCTCCGTAGGATCCTAGATCTTTGGTTTCATCAAACACAAAAAACTCGAATGCTACAAATCCAAAAGTAACATTGAAACACTTTTTAAGAAACACGTCACGTCAACGTCACATCACACACACAGACAGACTTCATTCATGCAAAAAAAAAGCTTTAAAAAAACAGTCTTGCCGTGCGGTGGATGTTGTATATTTTTTAAATAAAATTGCCCTAAAATCCGAATAAAATGCTTAGATACCGCGGTAAAAAAAAAGTTCTTGACAAAGTGAAGGAGCTGGACGCTTTTCCCAAAGTTCCAGAAGAATACGTGGACAGTACCACGGTCGGCGGCACATTCTCGGTTATCACCTTTTTACTTGCTTTGTGGCTGATTTACTCCGAAGTGACTTACTATATAGACAGCAATCTAGTCTTCAAGTTCATGCCAGACACAGACATGGACGAAAAACTCCGAATAAACATAGACATCACCGTCGCGATGCCTTGCTCAAACATTGGTGCTGATATACTTGACTCTACCTCACAGAGTGTCTTCGGTTTCGGAGAATTACAAGAGGAAGATACATGGTTTGAACTAACACAAGAGCAGCAGGATTCTTTTGAAGCTGTAAAGTATTTAAACTCTTATCTAAGACAAGAATACCATTCTATTTGGCAGTTGCTATGGAAGAAAGGACATGGCTCAGTAAGAGCGACTATTCCGCCGAGAAAAACTAAACCTAATAGGAAAGCTGATGCCTGTAGACTCCACGGAGTCTTAACCTTGAATAAAGTAGCAGGAAACTTCCATGTTACAGCTGGAAAAAGCTTACATCTACCAAGAGGGCACATACACCTCAACATGTTATTTGATGAAACCGCTCAAAACTTCAGTCATAGAATAAACAGACTCAGCTTCGGTAGCCCTGCAAATGGCATCATATACCCACTAGAAGGAGATGAGAAAATCACAAATGAAGAAAATATGTTGTATCAATACTTTGTTGATGTTGTCCCCACTGATGTCGACACTACATTTGAATCCATAAAAACCTTTCAGTATTCTGTCAAAGAGCTGGAAAGACCAATAAGCCATCATAAAGGATCCCACGGAGTTCCAGGAATATTCTTCAAGTATGACATGGCAGCGTTAAAAGTCAAAGTCTTTCAGGAACGAGAAAGTCTGCTACAGTTTACATTAAGAATATTTGCTATTATCGGAGGAATCTATGTTGTGGTAGGTATTGCAAATACCATTGTTTTAGCGACAAGGACTAACTTGAAAAAACCTCCGAGTGTTACTCGGAAACCTGTCTATGACAAATACCAAAAGAACCCTTTGCTAATAGTACCAGATTTAAGTGTTCCTGAGGTGAATCAATGATAGTTATGATGAAGGCTGTATCTTTAAACCACTAAGTCAGCTCAAGAAATTATTTAGAAAAAAAGAAGATACCAGCCTTAATGTTAATTAAATGATTTGTATATAAAATATTGTAAGTATAAATAAGTTATAATATATTGAATCTCTGAAATGCATTGACTGTGCATTGATGACATATTTTATACATTTTAATATTAATAAGAATATTTTGAAAACCTACAATGGACAATGAATATTGTTTGAAATTAAAAGCATTTGTATGAAGTAGTAATTAATAAGACTTGCCTAGCTGATACTGTAAATGAGAAATGTACGAAAGATCCAATCAACCATTTTATTTTAGTCATAAAAGATGTTAGTAATATAGGTATGCTGCTTATTAGATATTACGTTTCAAGAACTTATAATCCACATCATTGTTTAAATCTTAGAAATTTAGTACTACCAGAAGGTTTCGATGAAAGAATAATAGTTTATTTCAGATGAGTATGGTGCCCATTCCACTCATCCATTTTTTTGTCTATTTGACCAAAGATTTGGATACTAGTTTCTACCCGCGGCTTCGCACGCGTTGTTTTTATGAAAACATTCACAGATAATTTTTTCTCTTGCATGGAAACTGAAATTTTATGGGTTAAATTGTAGCCTATGGTTTATTTCAGCATATGGAGCTACACCTATGTAAATTTTTACCCCAATCTGTTGAGAAGTTTTGGTGTAAAGAAGTAACAATCATCCATCTATCCATCCAAACTTTAGCATTTTTACTATTAGTGTGATGTGATGTAGTTTCATTTGAAATCAACTACGCAAATTACTTAGTAATCTTGGACAAAGATATTGGATGAGTGGAATGGGCACCCAAGGCATGTATGTTACCTTAGAAAAGATAATCATGCACATTTTCATTGATGATTTTGGGAGACGTTTTATACATTTTTTGTCAAACTTAACCAATGAAGCTGTTAATTTTCCGAGTTATTATCATTTGAAGAACACAAATAAGACATTATTATTATACATACATCATGTTAATAATCTGTAGGTATCTATTTAGCTATGCTTATTCCATTTTAATTATGTACATGCTCATCAGGTGAAGCCGGTGATGGTACCATTTTGAATCTGTGATTTTTTTATTAATTTTTGTAATTTTTGCTATTTTATCATCATCACACATCTCTCATGCATCTCTCTTTTCTAGGTATGCTTTTTTGTCAACCTATTATGTGTACCTATTGGTGCAACTGTCTGCACTAATATGTATGTATACACAAAATGCTTACTAAAATTATATAACAAATTAATTTGAAGAACTTTTGTTTAATTTAAGTATTTGTTTTATATGGAGTGTATTGCTTCGCTTATTTTATAAAGCTCATTTTGTACCTACCTACCGTAGGTACCGTTATACAGCGTTAGATAGACCTGAATTTGTAAATCGATCTTATTTTATTGTTTTAATCAATGAAACCTTTTATTTTACGCAACAGATCAACTAAGTACAAATCTTACTTGATCTGTTGCGTAAAATTAAATTCGAAGCGCCTGCCTCGTCCCTGGCACCAGCCATGCATGACATAGCGTAGGTAACCTGGATCCTTGTTGTGTGTATTCCTTTATGCTGGGGGCTAGCTAAAACAGTAAATAAGTAAGATAATAATTTAATTGCATTTCCTTCTTATATCCAGTGATTTACATTACCTACCTACGAGTCAGCTACGAGTATTTAATTTGTAAATGTACTTAGGTATCATACAAAATGCTGCGAAATAAAATCAAATATAAAAGGCAGGTGTTTCACTTCCCCTTAACTCCAGTGAGGGGGTGTGCGGTGGTGTCAACAAAACGGTTTTTCTCTTCTATCTCCCTCTTTCCCGCATGCTCAGTGCATTGCTATCGCGCGCGCACGCTCTGCTTCTCTCGATCGTCGTGGCGCTCGTAGCTTTTCGACTCCACTCGCGATCGTTCGGCCATTCGCGCGGCGGACTCGCCTCACGACGGACGTCTCCACGTCTGATAACGAACCAACATTCGAAAAAGTTTATCAACTTTTACCATGCGGGCCCCAGTTTCGAGACAATTTTTTTCGACATAGTGCGGTGAAGTGTTTAGTCGCCAGTTTATGTGAAGTGTGCGTTTTTTCGGTCGCAATTTACCGTTCGTATTGAACGATACTGTTTTGTTCGATAAAAAAAGCGCGCAAGTCGCGATCTTCGAGGGCCGTGCTTGCCTTGGTCGAGTTGAATCTCGTCGCAGCGTCTTGGTGAAAGTAGACCTTTGTTAAGTTCATAAGGACACGGGCGGTTGCAGCTAGCTCGAAACGAGTCGTTTCGCTTGCAGTTTGCGAGGTGAGTGGCATACATCACTGTACCTATAAACTACACCTTCACCTAGCTAAACCTACTGAAGTCAGGATAAGTATATAATCTTAGCTAGTCCAGACATCGAACTATTCCTACTTGAAAAATGATGCACTGTTCCATCCAGGGCACTGTTCTATCTTGACCTGTCTTGTAAACCCACCATAAGTCTAGTTTGAACCTAGTAGATAGGTAAATGTAAGTAGGTAGGTAGGTACCTAAGTCCTGTATGATCAGATGATCACGCGCAGCTTCTCGTCTTTGGCTACCTACCTAATCAATGCGTCGTCGCCGGTATCACGTCTCATCGAGCTCGAGCTTAGTTAATACCTAACCTACCTAGGTACTGTTTTAATTGTCAGTATCATTATTCTGCCGTCCGTTACCTAAAAAGCGGCTAAGTCGCAAAACCAAGTTTCGAGAAAAACGCAAAAAACGCGGCAAGAATTTTGAAATTGCTGCCATTTGATTACTATAATTCGTATAACAGATTTTTTGACACTGAAAGACAGAATGACGTGAGTACTATCGAATGGCTTCGCTATAAACTCAATTCCTGATAACAATAATTCACGAAATGATTTTTTGCATTTAGTTTTAGCAATGATTTAATGAAAATGCTAAGTTTACACCACTATAAAGCGGCTATGTATACCATAACGGCATTTTAGTTAAGGATTTGCACATAACTGCTTTATTGCGTAGGATAGTTTATTTTGACTTGTGGCTCCTGCAAAGCTAAAACAGGGTTTCTGTATTTTACGGCTTTTAAGCTTAGCATTAGCACGTAAATTGTATTTTTTATTATTTATATCTTGATACACATGACTAAAAGGCAGCTACATGCAAAACCTGTTTTAATAACCGCTTTATAGTTTAGTATTCCTTTATTGATAATTCAGGGTTTCTACTATTAAACAACGTTAAATGCTAAAATAATAAAAAAAAATTGCAAATTGCAATGGTTTATTACTTAAAATCAAATTTTCAAAGATCAATTATGTACTTACAGACTAATCTCTTAGACAAGATACGTACTTATCGCGTACAGTGTAACGCCCATAATTTATCCTACTTAACGCATTCACTGCCCAGTCTCGCTGCCGCAACACAGAGCTCCGGATCAACAAGCGCGTCTTGGGCCATGAAAATGTTGAATGCTTATCAAAAAATCAGTTAAACAAAACTTATACTAAATTGTACTTGGCTAGGAAGGTACTTTTAAATCAAGGCACATAGTAGGTTAAGTACTTTATTAGGTATGCTCTTCTAGAGCTACAATAAAAATCTTAAAAATAAAATAATCACATTTTTTGCGTAACATGCATTCTTTTCTTATCCACTAAATTCTTACTTCTACATAAAATGGCACTTTTTTACTACTTATTAATCTATAAGTTAAGAAATTATAGTGTTCTCCTACTCCTAGGAGTGCTTGTCTGTGCATTTTAGCGGACAGGTAAATTTTGCCAAAATGTTAATTTGTGTGGTGGAATAATTGTAGAGAGTTTGCTCAAAAGAGCTTCTTTTCTTACAGGCTGCACACCTTTGTTCTCTGATCAGAAAGTTACTATCGGCATATTGTTATTCTTTAAATAACGGTCATTTAAAAATCTCAATGACTTAAAATCCTCACTGAAATCGTTTCTGTACAGGAGATCATAATTATTTCGTTTGAAACATACTTCTACCATATTTTTCAAATACTCTCTGGGGGTAGAATTTTCAATGCGCCTATCAGATACAATATTTAAGAAGTTGATGAAATTTTCTGGCGTCATTGATTTTACTACCACTTTAGAGTTATTTATTGTAGCCACTGCTTCTTCGAAATCTTCAAAGTAGTATATCTTCACCTTCCTTTTCATTGCTAATTCTATTTGGTGGTGTACCTGGTCAGCGCTCATCAATGTACTGTTCAAAATAATACAGTATGATACTTTCAGTGGCAATTAGATCACTATTTATCAAGTGTACTAACAACGAATACTGCAACCAATTTTTATTTTGGACACTGCAATTATCCCGTCTTACGGTGACAGGAGTGCACTCGCGACGGCTCCTTGCACTAAATATCAAATCAAAAACCTGGCGGAACGTAGCCGCGGGGGTGGGATGGCGCATGGCCGAGCGTAGATAACGGCTTTATAGCGAAGGAGTGCGACATAACCGCCATATAGTATTGTGGTTGTATCAAAATCAAATCAAAACACAAAGCTATAAAGTGGTTAGGAGACTTTAACTTCTTTGTAGCGTAGTAATTTGCACATAACCGCTTTGTAGCTTAGAACTGCAATAAATAATAGAAAAACAAAACTAGTTATATGACTTTAAATTAGTTTAAATGCTTTTTAGCTAAGTATTTGCAGATAGCCGTGATTTAGCGTTGGAATTTTAATATTTTGCATTTTTTAACGGCTTTCTTCCCATCACTAAATCGGAAACTATAAAAGATACGAACACGTGTCCTAGACAGATCGATAGAGAATTTTGAACTGTCTATCGAGGCATTTAAAAGTCAAAATTGACCAAATGTCACTTAGCCGCTTTTTAGATAACGGACGGCAGTATTAGGTACATTACATTAGCATTCCTCGAGTTTGTCACGTCTGGAACTCTAGCACTTAGGTAGGTAGGTAGGTACCTACTTACTTTTATCCGTTTTATTGAACACATACCTACTTACCTATATATCTTAGAAATAGGTAGGTTACCTTACCTAATTTGCAAAAGAATCTAGGTACCTACCTACCTACCTACTGCTTACTTAATAGAATATCGCTTCCACAGCAAAACTACGTAGGTAGGTACTTATCTCAGTCTTACTTACCAGGTAGGCTAGGCACTAAGTAGGTAGGTAGGTACCTACCTACCTGTGCTTTTCTTGCAGACTGAAAATTAAAAGCGAGGTAGGTAGGTAGGTACCTACCTACCTACCTACACAACGCAGATTGCACGCATACGCATGGAATGTGGTCGCAACTTTGGGCATGGGATTTTTAATGGAAAAGTACCTACCTACCTAGGTAGGTTAAGTACCAGGGACGAGGGAAATTTCATTCGTCCCTGTTAAGTACAATAGGTACCTACAACGTAGGCAAGTGAGATATAGGTAGATACAGGGACGAGAGAAATCCACACGTCCCTGGGTAGGTAGGTATAGGTAGGTAATCTCTGTTTTACCATTTTGCAAGTAGTAGGTAGGTACCTACCTACCTACCTACATAATCATAATTTTGTGAGTTCCTTCTCTTGCAATGCAACCCAGCTGGTCGGCTCCAGCTCCAGCTAAGGTACCTACCTACCTAGCTGCCATTCATGCATCGCCAACCGTAGCGTAGGTCATTGCCCTGCTCTGCTCCCTAATAGGTAGGTAGGTAGGTAGGTACTAAGTACCTGTTGAGCTGTGCTATTGAGTCGCCTAAGCCGGTTCTTGTCTTGGTGAAAAATATGTCAGGTTTACCAGCATTCATTGTTGGAGCTAATCTGACGTTTGAAGGTTAGTTTGAACTTTGATACTGCAATGGAACTTGTTTGATGAGCAAACTCCGTTATCTTTTGCTTGAGTGGATTTTATGCCTGTAATTATCTGCGATCCGCTGGTGGTTATGGTTAGTTATTATGCCATATACCTACCTACTTACTCAGGTAGGTATGTAATGTACCTATATAGGCACGTAACTATATACATTATTTTCATATCTTGCCTACTAGTTGTAAGTAGGTATACCTACCTACCTAACAATAGGCAAATAATTGCCACATAAGCAGACAGGTAAGAAAGAAGGTAGGTAGGTACCTACCTACCTAATAAATAGTTTGCATGTACGTTGCATTGCACTACACTCATGGTCGTTAGAAATGATAATTTTGAACCATTGAACTACTCGTAATATTACCATAGACATGAATTTTTTCACTAATGATTATTACAATACAACTCAGTGTATTGAACGCATCTGTCCCTTCCCTTACCAAAAAAGCCACCAAAATTTTCGAATCTCTGCCTAAACTACCCATACAAAATATAACTATTACAGAGCCATTGTTAAAAACGTCAAAGCAACGTTAAATTTGACAAAAGATCTAAGCGGGACAGCTTGACTTTTCAATCCCAATCTTCATCATCAGCCTATGTTAGTCCACTGCTGGATATAGACCGCTCCTAATAAGCGCCATAGCGCCTTGTCTTCAGCTTGACGCATCCAGCATCTGCCTGCAACCTTTCGCAAGTCGTCATCCCACCTGGCCGGAGGGCGTCCTACACTACGTTTACCGAATCTTTACACGACGATAATTGCCCCGAATACTGGCAGAATAGTAGTAAACCAGACAGATGTTGCCATTAACATCTTACTGACAAAAACATACATACAGGCAAAGATTATTGAGTAGGTAGGTACGTTACCTACCTATCTACCTCCCTACTCTTCTCTATCACGGATTGAATACTATCTAAGGCTAGATGCCTAGACATTAAGTACACAAAGATGTCTGTCTACCCGCCGTCGCGCCCATACAAGGCCTCGCATCAGAACCATGCCCTTAGTGGTTTATCGAGTCTGCATTACGGTACATGAGCGAACAAACATATTTGTGTTGGTTTTAGCCACCTGCACGACATGCTAAGTGCACCCAAGTTTTTTCTTCGGGTGCTAAGAGTTCCTGTTCTTTTCATTTTACCAGTTTTAGAAGCCTCATTGAGCTTTCCACCGATGTTAACCTTTAACTGGTAAATGTAACTCTGTTAGGTTAGGCCCTTTAATCTTTTTTAGATGCACTTAGCAGTTTTTCTTATGCTTTATGTAAGCTATTATCTTCACTCTAGGATTATTTATAAAGATCGTATAATTCTCTCATAACCCTGATCGTCATCTTATCCAGCCAGAATTATTCATCCAGATATTTCCTCTCAAGGAGGTAACAAATGCTTTGAACCTCGTGCAGGATTTTATAAACCTCTGATTCATGAGAACTTTATTCATACACACATACTACACTACACATACTACGGTCTACGGTACTAGACCTTTTTTCATAAACCCATAAACCCTTGTTAAAAAGCGACAAAAACCTTTTCAATCACATTGTTTTAACGCTGCATTTGTATTATGCGGCGAGTCCCTGTTGTGGTTATTTTGAGATCAGGATGCGGGCAGGCGATTGTTTTCTTCGTATTTTCTCAATGAAATGTGATATAACGGATATATCTGACGCTAGAGTAAGAATAGAAAGAGTTTCTTGTGAGAAACAAAATATTCCCATCCCGAGGGATAAGGACATGTCCGACAAAACTTAAAAAATTATACAATTTAACTAATTAAGAAATCTGAAATCGATTTTTCAAAACAATCAAAAAGTCTCCTTAATTTCGCATTAAAGAAGGTATAACTTAATACAAGAATTTGTGAGTGGTGAATTTTTTGGTAACTCTTCTTCCTTTTCTGTGTCATCATAATCACAACTTAGCATAAATAATAGGTATTAAGTATTTATGCAAGATCCATTAAATTTTCCTAAATACCTACTAATCTTTTTCATAGTCGTCCTAAAACCTTGTTTGTATTATTTCAGTAACTTTTTGTGGAAATTTGTAACTAGCCTTTAGCACCCATATGTTTACCTAGTATATAAGTTAGCTGTTAATTTCCTGAATATTGTAAAAATAAATAAATAAAATACACATACCTATCTATCTATCTGATAAAACAAGTGAGAAGGTAATGCAGAAAAAGAAACTGAAAAGCGTATGTACGAAAGAGGGTTCGTTTACCTTAGTTACCTATAGGTATGTCATGTGTTTATAAAGTTACAGCTACCAGCACACATGCAAAACTTGTAAAATTCTACCATATTTTTCAGTAGCTTTGACGCAAATCGGTTATTCCGCATTCATGGAGTCCATTGTCATTCCAGTTCACATATTGGTAAACACTTCGTATCTAATGGACCAATGGGCAATGTTTGCAAAACATGCCAAGCATGCACCATGATGTGAAGTAGCAAATTGAATTCCTTCTCTTTTGGCTTGGGCATGCTTGTGTTGTGTGTTAAATATTACCGACCTAAAACGAAACATCGTTGGGATCTTTAAGAATATTGGGGTTGTGAATAGGCTGTAAGTTGGTTGTAGATAGATCATTTATTATGTAATCTAGTACGTTTAATAGAACGTTTATTATAGAAGAGCGAGATCCTATAACAAGTTTTTATACATTAAAGAGGGTCTCAATCATGGAATAACTTATTATTTTAAGCTTGTTACAGAAATAAACATTTTTTGTTGAGATGATGACGTGTGTGTTGTGATTATACTTGTGACAGAAAGTTTGATTTGATACTTATTTTTGTTGTTAGAATCTTATGCCTCACAAGACTCGGCTCGGCCTAGTGTGAGATCCATCGGTAAACTAGTAGACTATAATCTAAGCTATCAGCATTTACTTGTTTATAAGTTTTATACTACCATCTTTATAAAATTACAATCAAATAATATAATTAAATCAAAACTAAGGTACCCATTTACAATAGAAACAATTGAGCTAACAGTTTTATTATGTTATTGAATCTGTTGTCTCGGGAATTTCCTATTCTCTGAATATGGGAGTTCTCTCTCCGAGAGGTTCTATTGTTAAATATTATGCGGTAATAGATAAAAATATCTGGTGAGCTCTAGAATTAAATAAAATACCAATTTGAATTGAAATTATTGGCATTCCCTTTAGTTTCTATTCTACTAGGCTAGTACAGATACGTACCATAAGTACCAATGTCAATCTATTCCTTAAATCAGGCTAAACACATCGTTTTTTTTTCAAGAGACTTTGTACTACGTTAATATCTGAAAACATCTATGAATAACTCCACCAATAACAATGGATAGTTAGGTATCTGCTCCACTCTCAGTTTACATTACATTACAATACCTACTAAGTAATAGTAGTATTGTAAAAATTATGTTTATCACTGATTGTACATATAATATCGTAAAGACCCTGCCTAATTAGATTATCATTAGGAAACGAAATACTGAATCACCGGCTTCCTAATAAGCCTCAGGTACCCAAAACCTTATTAAAAGGTTTTACGTAAGAAGGTTAGGTATTCTGCCCTTCCACCTTGAACGCTGGCTTCGTGCTTCCGTCACTAAACTTTCCAACTGCCTAAATATGGCTTCGGTTGATTGATTGGCTCGAAAAATTGAATAAATCTGGCCGCAACTTTCTCCTAAACGTTTACTAGACTCGATTCATTTTTGCTATGTGTCTTTTTAGATTACCTAGTAGGTTTTTCAGGGTTAGTAGTTCAGAGTCGGTACATCTTAAACGTCTCCTCAACGGTATAAACCAATTTTGCTTCATCACTAGATCTCTAGATCTCTTAACGACCAAGCTATGCTCCAATTTACAAAGATCCTAGGATTTCCTAGTTAGAATTCAATATATTTCATGTTAAAAAAAGACATGAATAAAACCTCAACAAAACTGATAACAATAACAGAAAACAACATGGTAACAGCAAGGTTGTCACTAAAAACTAAAACACAAACTTCAACAACGCAAAATATCACAAGTGGAGCGAAATATGTTTAAATTTGAATTCGAAACCGAAGGAGAGATGTATTAATGGCTTTAATATTAACTAGTCCGCCCGGCTTCGCACGGGTATATATACACATTATGTACCTATGTTCATTACGGATAGTGTAGGATTCTAATGGTGAATGAATTTTTCTAAACGGTGCAGTAATTTCGGAGCCTATTCAATTCAAACAAACAAATAAATCTTTATAATATTAGTACAGATAAAAGTATTCAAAACCATTGTTTCGAGCTTCTGTGCTTTGCTTTGATAATTACCAATGTCGTTAAAGATTTTCTACCAATATCCAATTAGGTTTTGTACTTACCCTTTTGATCCAAAAAATATCCAGGATTTTGAATCAGGGTATAGATAATTTTTAATACCTAATGTATTACCCCATTTCTGATAATTTTGATATTCTGTACATCTTATTCTTCAAGCAGCAGTCTCTTTGCGTAGGAACTTAATAAATAAATAGACCTGTATTTTCGCTGTAGATTCGCATCCTGCAATTTTTCCAGACCATTAAGTATATCTATACAGAAGTATAAAGACACATTCAAATATTTTGCATTCGTGACCGCTTTCAGCATTTTTTCGATCACTTGCTAATCTTTACAATGAATGTCGTGGCTCACGTTATACGAATGATACATCGACTTGTGCGTGACATTATTCTCAACGGTGCTATCACGGTAATATCGCGTAATTCACATAATTTTTAATCTACGGTATAATTTGTAAATATCACTAAACACACGCAAGGCCAAGACTCAAAAGAAAACTAAGGTAACTTACATTCTTTGGACTGAAAAAAAAAATATCAGAAATTTTTAAACGATTTTTGAAATTTTCAATTCAAGCTATTTGCAGTTTGCCAAGTTCGGCAAATGCAGTTTGTTGTTTTTTTTTCTAGTTTTCTTCGTGTGGGTTACGAAATGTAGAATTTTCGGGATGAGGTGAGGTGATCTTAGAAATTGGTTAATTTGCGTCATTATTATTCTTTCCTTCTTATTTCATTAATTTTCTTCCCAATTTATGATTACATATTGAGCAGGTTAGGTTAGGTTAGTTATAACTGATAACTGATGGTAAGCAGAGCTTGTGATACTGGGGTTGTCTAAACCCCAACCAACTAACCCCAAGGTAAGCAGAGCTTGTGATACTGGATAACTGATAAGTTATCAGTTATCCAGTATCACTCAGCATTATTAATTTATATATTTTATATTAATATATTTTATGTTCTCTAAAAGTTTTTGTTTCTGATGACGACAGGTTAATAGAAATGAATTAATAAATTTACTTCAAAAGAAATAGGCATCCGCCTCCTTAGAAAATTGTTTGTCCAAGATATAACAATGAACCCAAATACCTACGTACCATGTTACGTTATGGCTTCGAACAATAGCGTTAGCAACCTACACCGTAGTCGTCAAAACCATTAAATTGTCGATAAAAACTGGCAATCTCGTTGCTGCAGCCATAAAAACTCTGAAACCGCCGAAATACAACCAATTACAAGCGAATACGGTAGCATCAGAGTAAGTCCGTGATAATCATGACACTTCCATGACGTGATTTTAGTTCAACAAATTTGGACTTACCCGAGGTGAATACGGTCAGTCTTTGACAAAAGGTTGCTGAAAAGTAACTTTCCAAAGCAGTTTATTTATTAGTCACTTTTCAGCAACCTGCTTTCTATAAATAGACTAAGAGGGCCCTCTTTATTCTTATATGAAAAATCATTGGAGAAGACAGTTGTTCTAAGATTCCATTGATAATTGGGAATATAGAGACTGGTATGTTCTAAAACCTAGGAATAAAAAAGCCAAAACTGGTTTGTAATTGGTACCGGCAGCGCAGATTGAAAGAAGTTCCTTCAGCATCAGCACCCGGGGTGCTGCACTGCTCCATCGTCAGTTCTTTCTAGACAACTGATAAACGCAAGTCAAAAGCAGGTCATGCATTGTCGCCATGACCATTGATAGCATTGTCAACGACCATCCCACGCTTCCAACGGTTTGTAATGGGAGCCATTTTGGACAATAGTTGTTCCGTGTAATGGCCAATTGGTTTACAATGACTTATATGGGATGGAATGACCAAGGCTACAATTTTATGTGGCACCATTTTAGGAATTAATTCTATAGGAGTGGATCATTCACATTGGATGGATGATACGTGCTTTTAAAGAGGCGTTTTTGCAGTACTGAGAGTGTACTGATCAAAAGTTTATTGTGATGGGACATCTCCGCTATTCTATTCTGTAAGAATTGCTGTGAATTGCTGAATTGCGATTAGAATAATTCTAATCGCAATTCAGCAATTCACAGCACTTCAAATAAAATTCGTAGGTATAATCATTAATTATTAATGATTACCTACGAATTTTATTTAAAGTGTTTTAGAAAATGTGACTACAAGTGGCAGCAATCACAACATTAAAGACAGCCATGTATTAACACTTTCATTGCCCATAGCGCGTACGGTGTAGTTAGGTACATAATTGACGTCGTCGATGCGCCCCTTCGGCCTTCGGGTCGCACGAGGCTAAATAGTGAATGCGTTATAGATGTTTTTCTATTTCTCTCAAAACCTAATACAAAATTACATTTAAGTTCTTTGATCTTTGAGGTATCCAGTACCTATAAACATTATCCTTGCCACAGAACTAGTATCTAGGTAGACACAGTTCAGTGATCCTTGCAATATGGAGTATGTTGTAGTTACCAAGGTGCCACACGAGCCAATCCACGGGCAAAATGTTGTAGGTTATGTTAGCACAGATCTAAATTGAACACTAGTAAATAACATACAAGACGCTGCAACTCTCAAGACCTACAATAACCAATATCTTATTCAAGAGCCCGTATTTAGAATCCATACGAGAAATGAGATCCCGTCGTCTATTTCTGGCTGAAATCTACTGCAGAACGTTTTCTCGGCAAGTAACGGGAAGCAGTGATTTTGTCGTTCGTTTCTACGTGAATTGTGTTGCTAATGTTATAATAACACATTTTATCTCGTGACTGTCGTGCGTGAAAATTACTATAGCTTTTCCAATGTAGGTAGAGAATCAGGCTTCAAATTCTTATATAATACAACATAATTTGTATAAAAAACTAATACAAATTCAAGAATAACACACACTGGACAGTGGACACAGTTTTTTTATCTTTGCAGAGCAAATAGTAGGTACCTACCATTCAATAAGAATTAAACTTTTGGACCACCTTGTGATCATTCTTTCGTATACCTTGAGAAGTAATACCTAAGCATCAAAATCGGATAATAATAATCGGAGACATCCAATAACAAGTAAATTGAAAATATGCTCCTGTTTTGCAATCTGTTAAAAGCTCTTAAAAAACTCTCCCAAAATGTATCATCACAAGCGAGTGATTGAGCGCAAAATCGATTGATGCAACCACACGTTTTGTAATCGAAACAGTTAGAGTAGACTTAACAATGAAAACAAAGGGCTTTCAAATCGAGAGCTTGCCTCGGACATCTGAGTTCTCTGCTCTGAATGATTTTAGAACGTGCAATGTTTCAAGGCAACTAATGTGAGCGTTTAAAAATTCGTAGGAAATTTTTACATTATTCTCAGGAGTAGCAAGCATTGGTTTGGGTTTGGGAGGCCTATGTCCACCGATGGATATAGGCCTCCCCCCTGATGGACATAGGAGACGCCACAAATAGCGGTCTTGAGCCGTTACGCGCCGTCCATGGACTCCCTGCGACCGCTGCGCTATAATATTCGGTTCACCGAGTAGATGGTCTTCCAACACTCCGTCAGCATTGTCTACACGCGGCATTGTCTTCGCGCAATCATAAAATATAACCCTGATCGTTTTTTTTTCATACATTTTTGACAAATAAAAGTGTTCAAAAATAACAACAATTCATTTCAACACTTGTTTTAAGCGGGCAAGATGTCCTCAAATCCAAGACTAGGGCTACGACTAGTAATCTCAGTAGATACTACCAGATTAAAAGTCAATTAAGTATATTAGGTTAGCCTTAGAAACGTATTCCATAATAAACAAAGAAACACCTAAATGTAGGTACAATACAAAACAACTTTACCATTGTCATAATTTTCCAAACTTTGGCCTCCAGATGATAAGCCTAAACTTTTTCAATAGGACTGAAGGGCCATTGTTTGGCATTCAAATTTCATCTTTGAAAGGATTTATGGCATTGAGATTATGTAGGACTGTGAACATAAGAAAGCATCATAAAGTATTATGATTTCGTAATTAAAATTCTCCACTCTTAGATTCCATTTAAGTACTAGGTACCTACCTAGATGGTGTTTGAAACAAAAACAAACTAGAAAAAAAATCGAGAACAAGAGGTTTATGTCGCATACAGTAAAAACCTTTTATTTATTTTTTTGACGACCGACGACGTGGCGCGGTGGGCGAAGGTCTGCCTGCGACACAGAAGGTTGCGGGTTCGATTCCCGCCTCGGGACAAATGTGTGTACGATCTGCAGGCATTTGTTCAGGGTGTTCTGGTCGTTTTCTATGTATAATAAAAAATATTTATCTATGTATTGTATTATTATTATGTATGTATATCAGTTATCTAGTACCCATAACACAAGCTCTGCTTAGCTTGGGGCTAGATAATGCTGTGTGAATTGTCCAGCATTATTTATTTATTTGACAATACAATCATACACTTCTCTTTTATTTACTTTTATAGAGAAAGTACTAAATACCTACTTATTCCTTCCTATTCCATTCTAATAAACGCTTCCAAGTTCACCACGACGGCGGCGGCGCCCTACGAAGCCCTTGCAAAGGCAATCATTCGTGAAGGGTGAGCAAATAAAGAGGGATGTTACCCGAACTTTGTTTACCTCAAATAATGGATGTTTGTGACCTTGATAAGCCTTTTATTTGCATGTTTAAGGAATTATTCTGAGAAAGGTTTTGTTGTGAATTGTTAAAGGTTAGTTATTATTATTACTCATTGATTTTGTTCGTTGTTGGTGGAAGGCGCCAACTTTTGGGTTATTTTAGTTCTCATCCAATCCCTCCTAAGGGGGAAAACTACTCATCTCCTGGCATGAGAATAAAATCGTTAACATTATCAGAACCGAAAGGGGTAAGAATCGACACACCCATCCAACTCGACCCGCAGATAATAAGAAATCTTTCGACAAGTTTTCTTTTTTAATACCTCTACTGCGGATCACCAATCCGGCTACCAAGCGTTGTGAAAATGGCCTCCTTGTCTAGGAGAGGTACTTACATTCAGTAGACTGCTACGCGTAGACGTGGACTGCTGAGCGTAAGTGCTGATGAAGATTCCTTGTTCTCTTTTATCGCTATAATAGAACTCATTTGAGGCCATTTACCGTTGTTGTTACAACATTATTTTAACGGATTAATAACTGGGGAAATGAAGACGTCTTAGTTTATTTTAGCCGAATAAACATGACTTTTATAACTAGGAACATTGGTTCCTATGGTATCACGATATGGATAGTAGCCAGGGCGGGTCAATACCCAATCTGACTACCATCCAATGTTTCTAGTTACAAAAGTCAAGTTTCTTAGGCTAAAACAGGCTAAAATGACACCTCAACAGCCTATAATGGTCCACCGCTGGACACAGGCCACCCCTGATTTTTTATCTCATGAGGGGTAATGCCCTAAGCATACGCTCGCTCATACGTCTTTAATTCTCCAGTCACTAATTAGGTACATGAATTTAGCTGAATAGATAATTTACATTACAAATAGCTGAAATCGATGTTTTCTAAAGCTTAGGTATCGATTTAATTTGGAAATTAATCGCAAAAATCCAATAGTACCTATTCTGCCACCGGACTGAAAAAATGGCAGCAAAAGCCTTTTAAGCTTCTAATTTATCGTTTCGTTAACAACGTGACGTTGTTGACATTTGAAGCACTATTTAGCAACAGGCGTGCCTTTGTGCCATGAAGATGGCTGGCCTTCTAGCCTCCTACCATGGAAACCATGGGTCAAATGATTCGAGGGATTAACGTTCAAACATACACGATTTAATGTGAACCAGGTTTTGCATGAGTACCTTTTATTAGTCTGTTGTTTTAACTGCAAGATGAAGAAGAGTATTCCATGAACACCAATAATGTTCGTTAGGTCTTTCGTATTGTACCAAAAACCATTCTTAGAATTGCCCTACGAACCCCCGACGAATTCCCTTAAAATTTACGTAAATGGCAGTTTAGGTAGGGATGTTAGCTTATAGAATTGTAAACTATTACCACAGCTATTAAAAGTCATCTTACCTGATCTTCTTTCCGGCTTATTTATACAAAAGATCAGGTGTTTTAAAAGTAATAAGAAGATAGGTAGTAAAAATAATGCTCATTTCCGTTCGCAAGTCAGGTAAACAAGCCTACGTTGTATTTTAGCATCAGCGTCATTCAGGTTCATTGTAAATATTCCATTGACATCGCAAAAGCGTGTAATTCAACACAAAAATGCTTCGCTTCCTTTCTTGTCTCACCTTGAAAACTTTTACATAAATAATACCAGCTAAACCTATCGGCAATGCGTAGGTACACCTTGTCCTCATTACTATTTAATAAACATTTTGTTGCAATCATTAATTAGAAAGGGCTTTCAATTTAAAGTCCTTATAATTTTGAGTCGCAGCCGCCAGATCGTAGAATAAGCCCGTTTTGCAACGGCTGCTTGCAGATTGTTGAACGACCAACGTTCAATAATAAGGCTAAAGTTCACTTAGTCATCTTGTTGAATTAAATTAATTAGGTAAGTCAAAATAGTAGCGTTCGTTTAACCATCGGCCTAGCCACGGTAATGTTATCTATATTCTACAAACCGGCTGTTTTTACGATCATACATAGACTGATCAAGCCGTGTTTTATTTTACGTTTTATTGTTTTGCCTTGAACTCTGCATAGAAGAAGGTTACTGATGCCACAAAACTCATCTTTCTTAATACCAATTACGATAATGATGGTAACTAGTATATAGGTAGGTACTTCGTTTTAGAATACGATCCTATCTTGGTGATGAATAACATTAATCAGTAAATAAATCTAGTTCAACTAGCGACAGAGATTCGAGATCCAATAGTACTTTCTCTTAACGCTCCACCAGTTGCTTTAGTTTTCGATTGTTAATTGATTCTGTTTGTTCTCATTCTTCAGAATATCTGTATCGTCTGGATTTGCAAGTTTCTTCCAAGATCTATTCATGCAGTGTTCTGATGCAGAAAATTTGATTCAGTTTCTCCTGGGTATTTGACTTTTATGATTTTATTCATTGGATTATCTTCTATTCATCGCTGCCTTCATGAATTCTTCATTCAGATAAGTAATATTTAGTTAAAAAAATAATTATGATTTTGTGCTCTCATTTTGGTACAATTATAAGTAGACCAGCAGCGTGTTGTATTTTTTAAATTGTTTTATTTTTTATGGGTTTTTGTCCCGTTTTTAACAAACAAGCAACAATGTATATTGTCTTTACATTAAGGACATTACCCAGGGGATTGTAAAAATCTAAACCTTTCGGCGTTTTAGTAACAACCATTTGTATAACCTGATGTGGGTCAACAGATTGGATCGACATTATTCAACGAACCAAATAAATCGAGATGGACCTTCCTGAACCCTGAACTTTGTCGACCCTGGGTCATAGGTCTTTTGGAGACGTTAATTCATTTATCATGTCACTTGTTTTTGTGTTTATTATTGTTTAAGTCAACGGTCAGATTGAGTTACGACAATGTCGATAATTTTTTTACCCCTTTCAATCTGATGGTTCTGATGACAGATTTGACAGCCTGTGTAAATATAAACGAGTCATCATCATTCATAGCTCTGCTTAGCTTGGGGCTAGACGACGCTGTGTGGATGGTATGTGTTATAGATATTTTTTATGTATTTTTTTTACTATACATAGAAAACACCCAGTACATCCGGAACAAATATCTGCAGATCGTACAATGGATATTTGTCCCCGGGCGGGAATCGAACCCGCAACATCCTTCGCCGGCCGCGCCATACCGTTCCTCTCGTCATAATATATAATCAAAGATAAACTAATAACATCAAAAACAATAAGGTAACTTTTGAAAACTAAAAAACACGTCAACATTGCATACCAGATTTACTTTGCATGCACACACAGCGAAAAAACAACGTGATTACGTGACGTTAAATATTTTTCTCCAATAAAACCATTCATTTTGGTAAGCTCTTCGTTTACAAAAAATACTTTTGTATTCAAGAACCGCGTACAGGCTTTAACGGCATTAAAGGTGAGCGTTCAGCAAAAGCGTAGGTAGGCTTTAGGTAGGTACTTGATGTCCTCGTGTAGATTTTATAAATAACACTCCTTTATTCCACGAGATAATCCTGATAAGGTCAACAAAAAATAGACGCTGGCAACACTGAAAAATTCAGGGTAACGTATTAACTGGGAAAAGTGTGGGACCCATTATTCTCAGAATATTTGATGCTGCTGGCATTTGGGTTCGTTATTCTTGGAGGCTGTTCGTTATTCTAGTAACATACTTGTTTGGGTAAACATTTTTGACTTTACGCTGTAGGTATTATATTTGCCTACACCATAATTATCTACACTAAGTATTTTCTTTTGTTAGTAAGTAACTTTCATAATGTAAGTAATTGTTTCAACTGTAAAAATAAGATTAAGTATAAAGTACTAGCGGTCCGCCCCGGCTTCGCACGGTAGGATTTTTTCGTCAATTTTCGAATGTTTTAATACTTCTTAACCTATTCCGGACTAAGAGAAATCCAGCAAATCAAAAACCATGAAAATCGGTCCCGTCGTTCTTGAGTCATAAATGGTGTAACTAACACGACTTTGTTTTATATACATATATAGAAGATTAAACAACAATAATAATAATGCTGAATAATGTTGTTCACACAGCATTATTCAGCCCCAAGCTAAGCAGAGCTTGTGTTATGGGTACTAGATACATAACTGATATACATTATACAATTCATAGATAGGTATTTTTTATTATACATAGAAAACGATCAGAACACCCTGAACAAAATGTCTGCAGATCGTTTGTCCCAAGGCGGGAATCGAACCCACAACCTCCTACGTCGCAGAACGAACAGAACACCCGAAAGAAGAGAGTAAACAGAACTTCCTCTTGGTTTGATTGTATACCCCTCGCATTTGACTGTTGTTATGCTCGACGGATTAGTATTTAATTTATTCTGCAAAACAGTATAAACTTAAAGGATTCGAGTCGGTTTTTTTCAAAACAATCTATATAATTAATCAAAACCTTGATATGGATGATCCGACCTCCGTAACCTGACCCAGATATCGCAACACACATTGTCTCGTTGCCGAAGCTCGCCGACCACTAACACTCCCAACAATGGCTGATGCAACTGCATCTTATCCGATTGCTAAATTGAAATTGCATCCTGAGACTGTATTTAAACTTATTCAATTGTTAAACAATTACTTTTGTTAGCAAAAAGATGTAGGTACTGACCTACATAATACTCCGGTCAGCAGACCTGTAAGAAGCAGTCGATGATGTGACCACGGTTGTTTTACTTCATCATTTCTTTTCATAAATTGATTGCTAGCTAATGTATGGTTGGTAGGTTAAGATCTAATTTTAGTCTAAGTTAGTACATACACCCTGTTGGCCACTGCAATTTACATTTAAGTTACAATTTGGTCATGTTAATGTTAAAAATATAAATCTAATGTCTCATCATAATCATCTCAGCCAAATAAAGTCTAATGCTGGATAGGTCTTTCCCAAACATGGCTATATTATGGCCGGTCCTGCCTGCGAGTGACTTGACATTTAAAAGTAATATAAATTACTATACATAACAAGGTTATAGTAAATAACAATTCCTAGAGACATAAGAGAACTGCCTACAAGTAAATTTAAGTCAAAACTTCGTAGGTGGCTATTAGATATTTTTTTTATGACATTTTATAATCATTCAATTACTTAGATGTATGAGTTAAATATTGTGCGTCCATAATTAATGGATAAACTGTTGTTCCACCCTAGTTTTTAAGATCTTTTTGTACACAGTTTCTACAATAAATAAATTTCAAATTTCATTTTCAATTTCATTTCATTACAACATATAGTATATATGTAATATATAGAGACTTCTAATCTAATAACTTATTATAGGATTGAGACGTTTGAAATGTGGTGCTGGAGAAGAATGGTAAGAATTAGCTGGACGGAGAAGGTTAGTCACTAAGGAGGATACGCTGGAAAGAGTTGATGAGTAAAGGGTTTTTTTTATGAATGGTTCCTTATACGTAGCGTCTCATTTTTGATGAACACCATTTAAAACAGAAGAGGGAGCATGGGCCCGTATATGACATGACAGCGTTATATTATAACTCAACATTAAAGAAGGAAAAGTAGAAGGAAGACGAGAAAGGGAAAAACCAAGAATTAATGATGTCTTAGATCAAGAAGAAAGAAAGAAAATCCGTATAAAGAAGTAAAAGAGACCGCCTTGGAAAGAGAGAAGTGGAAGAAATTGCATCATTGTACCGACTAGAGTTAGGCTCTTTCATTTACAATAACTTCTAAAAATGTATCTTCTAACAGATTATTCAATCAAAATAATGGCAAAAGCCTCCTATAAAATCGGATTCATCATCTAATAAGCTATGAATGAATAAAATCTTGTCCATCGTATTAACCTAATAAAACCAATTTTAGAATTCAATCGATTCACCGTTGTATCGATAAATTGCACGTTACATCACTAACGATCGTTTATACGGCGAGAGTAGTGTTGCGACACCGGTTTTACGGGGCATTGTTGATGTTATCGATGAATTGGTGATGATTTACATATCGTCTAGATCGACAATCGACTGTTCGGCGAGTGTTAGAAAGTTTTAGGTGTACGATTATTTGGTGGTAGACAATCAAATATTATTTTTAGAAAGTAAGCGCCATGAAAACATACATTTATTGTATGGGTACTTTATCTACCTAGTACCTACCTATTAAAGACCATGCATGCTGTGTTTTGACGTAAATATCCGAATCCGAGAAAAGGAGGAATTTATGTGCGACTGTACTTATGTATGCTCATCGATTTCTCCGTCGTGTATGGATCGATTTAGATGATTATTTTGCAGTTGTATACAGGTGATTCGGAGGTGGTCTCATGGTTTTTTCCCCGAGGGCTCAGTATTTATCCCGCAAAACTGTAGGTCCCAAAACTCAGGTTTTGCCTAGACGGAAAATCAATTTTAAGGCAAGAAAACACAATTTTTTTAAATCTTTTTTGATGCGCATCGAAAGCTTAGTATTTTTGTTAGTAAGTTATGGGAGCCGAAACACGATTTACTCAACTTGACTCGATAGAAAAAAATCGCAAAGTTTCCTCTAAATTTTGCATTTTTACTACGGAAAACCAGTTTCATTTGCTAGTTACTTAACATATTTGCATGAAATATCGTCTAAAAAATACTTAACTAAACACTTTAGAGGATTATGGTTTTAGTTTTTTGCGAAAGAGTATTATTTTAGAGCAATATCAAATTTATAAATAAAAAGCAGTAAAATTGCGCGCGGGCCGGCTCTTGCGTCCCTTTCTCGCTTTCACTACGCGGTGTTCGCTCGTCCTTGTCTAGAAATTACGAACGTACTTCACCTTAACACCAAAGGATTAGAAGTCACTTTTTAGTTTTTTCAAAACAATAAAATTATTAAATGCTTGACTGTACCCGCGAGGTTGAATGGTTTGTTTTCAGAGTGTTTCTATGTGGATGGCGGACACTATTTTATTACCGCGAAGTATCAAAACGGCTAGATCTTTGATGAATGAGTTATCGAACATTCGTCTGGTCTCCTATATGGTTATCATCAGTCAAAGAAGCATTTCCTCTTCCATTTGGTGAAAAAAGAAAAAAAATCGAGACGAAGTCCGATTTTTATAGTCTTCAATCACCTGTTGAAAAGTCTCGCAGAGGCATCAAACCCGTGTCCACACCCATAGAAAAGCTGAAACGAAGCTGTCAATCACCAAAAGTCCTGCTTTGGTACTTCCAGGAGCTGGGCTGGTGAGGGCCTGGTTAGGCAGAGGGATGCACAATACACTCCCATGCGAGTTTTTAGTGCAGTTTCCTCTTTTAGAATTAGAATCACCTTGATTTTATTATTTCCTATGCTTGGCGTCTTTTGGGGACTATGTTCAACAGTGGGCTATACGCATACGGGTTATGATGATGATTTTTTGAGATCCTCCTCATCAATGTGTTTGGAGGAGACAGCATCGCATCCTATTAGTTTGCGTTCCTTCCTACATAAAGGGATACTGTAGGGATGTAACGAATGTCAAATTTTCGACATTCGCGAATGCGAATGCGAATGCGAGTATTCGATGCTCACATTCGCGAATGCGAATGCGAATGCGAATGTTGGTATTTTGAACTTGCCGCCAACTTCACGTACTGTTTTCCAATTACCAACGTTTGCTATTAGCTATCTTCAACTACCAATTACGTACAAGTAATAATGTTTATTTCATTCATTCATGACATCGACAATTCACAACCTTGATAACCACAGAATTTGAAACTGATATTGGCATAATTGTATCAAAACAGATGCAGAGCAAAAATTAAAGAAGATGAATCGCTTGATAATTGCTATCTTCGTCTACCAATCGCGTTGTTTGTTTGATAATATTTTTATCCACACATTTGTCGGTTGGAGTTGGATTTGTTTGTCTTTTATATGTTATTTTGGGAAAAATGAGTGCCTCCATGAAAACAATGAGTAAAATTTAGACCACGTTTAGACTTATTTTACTTAGTGGATGCGGAACATGCAAAATGTAAAATAATAAATAATACTGGTATAAAAGTTACATAAGCATAACGCTATCGATATAATACAATACGCTATTGTACTGAAAATTTCTGAGTATATAAAAAAGAATCGATTGAAAAACGCATATCATATTAAGAGTTTTCTTGAAAATTTCTCATAGTCGTTTTTTATATACTCAGAAAATTTCAGTACAATAGCGTTATGCGTTAGAAAGTTACATTACAGCCCTTTTAAGTCGGAGCCCAACTATAAATCTCAAACTTTCATATACCTAACCATTTCATTAATATTTTGAAAAATCCTGAAATACGTTTTCAACGGCTTTGTATTTTTGGTAAATTTCAAGCAAATTTGGCCACTTCGTAGAGTTAAAAGAAACACGTAAAAAACTTCAATCCTCTTTTCTTTTGAGGTAATTTCCAAAACTCCTATGCTTAAAATTTAAGATTTCTAGCTTATGAGGTTTGGGTTGGGTGTAACTAGAAATGAACTTGTTTTTTTAATATTTAAAATATTCATATTTATTTATTAACCAGTATAACATAATAATAAAAAATAAAAGACGGCCTTGTCCTAGGTCCTTCGATCAAGGTCTGTGCACGCCAAAAACAAATCATAAATTTGTCAAGTGGTTCCCGCCATTAAAAGGTTACCTTAACCCCTGGGTTAGAATAATCAATACATTGTCATTCAAAGCAAAGGCTAGGCTATTTTTCGATCTCACAAATTAGTTCCCATGGGGAAAAAATAAACATTAAACGTTTAGTTTCTTTAATTTCGTAGAAACGCGTGCAAAGCCACGGACAGACACTAGTCACCCAATCAAAGTCAAAAATTTTTTTTCAGTTAAGTTTTGTCAAAGTTTCTTACAAAGTTCTTATTAAAGAATTAGCAATAAGAGTGCCATAATAAAAATATAGTAATAGGCATGATGATTGATTTTGAGACTACTCTTTGATATTTTTAAACATCTACTGAATAGAAAATAAAACATAATTCTACAAAAAACATGGATTTTGAAGGTAAAATTGAGTTTTTAAAAATGTAATTTAAATTTCGCTCTAAAACGCTACAATACTCGTGGCGACTGTCTATGACGTCACCGATGCACAAATTTTTATGATACAGAATTACCATAATATTTATATTCATTAGTATGTCTTTACAAATAAGAAATACAATCAAATAATAAAACAAGTATTAACAATATTGTCAAGAAACAAAGAAGCTAGCTATTGATTGAAGAAAGTCATACGTTTACTATTAGTTAGTACTTATTTCTGTGGTTATTCTGTGTCTTCCATTTTACTTTGTGACGACATGACGTCATGGATCTGTGTTCTCTAATTGGTGTCCAACGTGTCATGGTGGATTATTGTATTTTGTAGATGTTATTTATGAAAATAATAATTGATCTTGATCAAAATAAAAATTATAATACGCGTTTTGTCATGTATGGCTCTGATTTAATTTAGTAAATACATAATAATGATGCTTTTTGTTACTGCCATCATCCCTATTTACGAGATGTGCAGAGTTTTTTTATAATTCCGCATGTAAAAGAGAACAGTTTTTTAAATATATTAGGTAAGTTTTTGCCCCATCAACATTCGCCAAATATTCGCATAGATTTTGGCGAATGCGAATGCGAATGCGAATATTGAAAATCCTGCGAATATTCGCGAATGCGAATGCGGATGCGAATATTCGTTACATCTCTAGGATACTGTAATCTATGCACGAAGACAAAGACTTGAAATTCTTTTTTTTATCTATACAAGCAAAAGCCTTATTAGTACAACCTCTGTGGCGCGGTGGGCGAAGTTCCGCCTGCGATGCAGGAGGCTGCGGGTTCGATTCCCGCCTCGGGACAATTGTTTGTACGATCTGCAGATATTTGTTTCGGGTGTTCTGGTCGTTTTCTATGTATGATATAAAAATGTCGTATTATATTATGTAAATCAGTTATCTAGTACTAATAACACAAGTTCAGGCTGAACTTGGGGCTAGATAATGCTGTGTGAATTGTCCAGCATTACTATTAGTAATTCTATCATAACTATCAGGAACATTTTAGCCCACGAATGTCAACCCAAAATGGCTAAATCTCAGTACAAACTCAGATAAACACTAAATACAACTCATATAAAATGCTTTATGTGACACATAAATCACAATTTACCAAATCGAGTTTCGAAACTTAAATGCTACTCGCAACTCAACATTATGAACCTTATCTCGGTACACTAAAAGCTATGCTTTCGTTCGACCCTCTTGCCTTACTGTCCCAGTTGGAACTATTGAGGATTTAAGATTATAAACAGTAGGATTTTAGACCTTATGCTTTGAAGATAAGAGTTGTAGAAAAGAGGTCAGATTTGCATTTGATTTTGGTGACAATTGAATTGCGTTGGCTGCGAGCTGTGATTGCATTAAATCAGCTGTCAAACTGTTAATATAGTCGAATTTACTGAGATTAAGTTGACCTATATCCAAGTGAACTTACTAACAATATGTATTTAGAAGAGTCAGAGACTTGAGAGTTTTGTGTCTTTTGTCGGATACAAGCTACCGATGAATGTTTCATTTCTATAGGACCAAGATGAAAGCATTCACTCCCTACGCATACGTGTGTTCACTTGCTCCCACTTAACACATACTCATTGACGATCAAACAGTGTTCGGTGTCGGTAACTGGAAACTAAAAGTAGTCGGTTGAAGACAAATTTCCTTACAACTTACAATTGACGACCTCTGTGGCGCAGTGGGCGAAGGTCTGCCTGCGACGCAGGAGGTTGCGGGTTCGATTCCCGCCTCGGAGCAAGTGTGTGTACGATCTGCAGACAATTGTTCAGGGTGTTCTGGTAGTTTTCTATGTATAATAAGAAATATCTATCTATTTATTGTAATATATTATGTATATCAGTTATCTATAGTTACCCATAGGCCATAACACAAGCTCTGCTTAGTTTGGGACTAGATTGTGCTGTGAGAATTGTCCAGAAATATTTATTTATTTATATGTATAGTTAAAAAACTACAAAAGGTCAATCAATTTTAATAGTTCGCCGTGAAGCCTATTTATCGAGACGCCCGTGATATTGCCACATGTACTTACACTACAATTGGTATTTCCTTGAATGCAATTGTAAAATTTCCACCGAATCATCAAATAATTTATCCATTCGAAACTTTTACAAACAAAACAAAATAAATCAATCATTGATTAAGTTCTATTTAAACAGATACAAGTTCTTCTTGCATCAGGCTGTCTTTCCTTTATTGAATCAAAGGGACAAGAACTCACAGCTTTCCTTTTGCGGCAGGCACGGCAGCCTTGAAGGCTTAGGTTATTTAAAACATTTATTCAATACATTTAATTAAATAAATAAAAAATGCCGGAAATTCACACAGCATAATTTAGCCTCAAGCTAAGCAGAAATTGTGTTATTTTCCAAATCGGTCCACAACTGACGGAGATATCGATAATACGGTTGTATATACAACCGAACATACAAAGGTATCATACAGACGGACTGAGCAATAGAATTTATTTTTACACGCCTCAGAAGCGGGAGAAAGAGTATTTTGAACTAATTAATAAGATTTGAGGGTCTGTAGCCAGGTCAGAGTCGAAAAAACCAAACATTTAAGGAATCTGTTAAATATTTACTCTTGAGAGTGATAATTTACAATCAAACACGAACATTGAACAACCACTATGTAAAACCATGAAACACCACAAATTAATAAATTAGGTGGATTTCATGCACATTCTCTTATACTTTTTCAAAGCAACAAATGAGTGACGGATTTATTGTGTCCGCTTTTGCTTTTGTAGAGTAGCTAACAGGCTGTCTATGCTCTGTGATCAAGGAATTATCCTTATAATACAATAAACTTAATAAACTATGGAAATATATTATTGGATTATTAAGAAAATACATTGTCTATCTTTGTCTTAGTCTATCCCATCCTCTACCAGGCAAGATTAATATGTATGAAATATCTCGCATAAATAAACCCAGATCTGAATTGGGAAATTGGATTCTTTTGAACCTATTATCGATATTAACCTTTTTATTTTGCTGAAGAGCAAAAATATTCTGAAGATAAGCGATATTCGTCGTGTAGAAACTTCTTTGCTTGTGAAATTCAAATCACTCAATCCGGATAAAGCAACCTATGATATTTTGTTTCATTTTATATTTTCGAATCATTGGACACAGTGGCATGTGTGTGCTATGGATCAAGAAATAGCTGAAGTCACTCACTGACGAGTTGAAATGATTATAAAATTGGTTTTCATAATAACCTGATAGTTAATTTGTTATCCAAAAGCTTTTGACATTATTATAAGTACCGTACGGTAGAAATGTAGAATTAACTAAATACCGTTAAAACTGTTCGTGAAGACCTTGATTATTAAATAAGGTTAAACAGACTGTGAATACAACTAGAAAGCAAATAAAAAACTTTCTTAGAGTTATCTTTATCTTGATAATGAAGGGACAATATTATGCAGATTTCTTAAACATGTTTGTTTTTACAGACTTCAAGGAGGTTCTATATTCAGCAAAATATGATATTTTGTATGTTTAGAAATAAAGGACCGATTGTGATAATTTGCTATTGTATACCTAGTAAGTATTACCTACATACAGAACGATCCCTAATTGGTCCCATAAAAATTATATTCCCGTGGGATTAGTATTTATCCCGTGAAGCTAAAAAAACAACAAAGTTTTTGTAAAATCACCACTAGCTACAACAATTCTGGTGATACCCATCTTCGCTAATTCATAAAACATTTTGATGATTCTTTCGTAGTAACTTAAACTAACATTCTAACAAGGTTTTCTAGTTCGCTTCTTTACTTTACCATAAAAAGATTGAAGTGAACAAAAAATCAAAGTGATCACTTTATTTCCTAGTTTTACTTATGTACCTACCTAATTCGATTTTTTGTGACGTGTGCAAGAGTCCTGTAAGGTCTAGGTCTAAACTAAAAGAAATAAAGCAATTTGATGTTTGACATTTGAGTTGTCTAAAGGTTGATTTTGAGGCGGTCCCATAATAGTTAAGAGTCTAGAGGATTTTGAAGTGCGCTGTTTTTTTTTATAGTCTATCGACCTTACTTTGACCACATTCTCACCTGATGGAAAGTGAAGATGTGGCCGACGATGTATTACGAAAGTCTAGAAGATACCTATTCACTCTTGCCTTGAAGAGACTCAGGTTGCAATTGACGGGAAAAACAGCAGCAGGGAGCGTGTTCCAAACCCCAGCGTTAGGAATGATGAAGGTGGAGGAAAACCGCTTAGTGCGAGTGAACGGTATATCCACCAAGTAGGGGTGGCTATGCGCTGTACGTCTGCTTGAAGGGGGTGGTAAAATGTATATAAACATAGACATCATCAAATCATAATTTTCACTCACGGGTCTATTGGTTTCCATGAAAACAGGCGTAAACTAATAGAGGTCTGTTAAAGTTGACGGATGGACATCTATCCTTGACTGATGATTTTGGGCTTTGAATGAACGCGAAGGGTCCGGACCCCGGACATAAATCCTATCACTCTAAGCCTCCTGTCTTTCTGCCTGCCTGTCTGTCTGTCCGTCCGTCCGTCTGTCAGTGGGCTGTATTTGAAGTCCGTTTATAGTTTTGTAAAACATATCAAATGATTACTTATTCACGTATGCTGTTAGGCAAAGACTCCGCTTGTTCATCTATTTATGGCACATGCATGATGGATGACCTCTGTTTTGCTGTGGGCGAAGGTCTGTCTGAAACGCAGAAGGAAGCGAGTTCGATTCTCGTGTTGTTCAAAATATTAGTATTGACTGAGTGTTTGTTACGGGTTTTTGTGTTTATGAAAGTGGGTAATGTGATTTTCATTAACCTTGAACACAACATCAATATAAAGATTGAGTCTTTTCACATATTTTATACTAACATAGTTTAAGTCTGTACTAACAATGATATGGATCTGCGTCTGAAATAAAAATATTTTATTTATTTTATATTTAGTTTTTGCAAGTTTATCATCTGCTTCGCATTCTTAACCACTTAGGTTTTAAAAATTTATCATCTGCTACGTATTATTAACCTCAGTGGTTTTTGCAAGTTTATCATTTGCTTCATGGTTTTAGCAAATTTATCATCTGCTACGTATTCTTACTCTTGCATTGGTAACTTTGTGCGACTCATGGTTTCTTAAATACCTATTAGGTATTCATGTGGCCTTGCCCACCTGTGTAATGTGTTAGGCCAATATTAGTAAACACAAAGGCAGAAACTATTTCTCGTACAATAAATTGCTAACCATTGTTATATGAATTATGAAAACATTGTTATATTATGTAGGTTAATGTTTTTCATTCTGCTTTCTTCGTTTTATTGTGCGTTTGATCACGACTAAGACATCTATGAATATGTTAATTTTAGGTATTTTTAATGACCGTTATGTTTAAAGTTCATATAAAATGTGGAAAGTAGTCTACATACATATTATTCAGGGGCCCTAGTACGATTACGAGTGGTATGGCGTTATTTTTCGAAAACTTCCATCGAATTCGAGTTTTTCCTATACATTTGGCACCTTGTAGCGCCCCTACCGGATAGAAAGGAACTTATTGTAGTTTGACAACGATCGAATCGTTTCTTACAAGCTCGATGATAGTTTTCGAATGGGGGTACAAGGGAGACTCCAAGATTTTGTCTCCCAAGCCAACCTAACCTGCACGTGGTGTACCCTGCTAGATAACGAACTAGGCTCTGGTGAAAATATCAAACAATCTTCATAACTTGCTAACTCATATTTTACTATTATTTTCCATTACTTGACACTGGCAGAAAAGAGTCCAACCAGACTTATATTGCCATTAACTAAGAATCATCATCATCATAGTTTTCGAATGATTTTGAGTGATTTGTTGCAATTTGACATGACAGCGGCAGTAGCGTTTGCGGCATTGATGTTATAAAAGTAAGTAGATAGAACACCTACAACATAGCTCAGTCACAGAAATGCCTTCAATTAGTGCTTCAAGAAAAATAAGAACACACGGAAAACATTTCGACCAAGAAGTCTAACCCAAACACGTAAATCATTGAGGTAAAATACGCGCACTTAAAATTATCTTTCGAATATAAAAACGGATCTATGTGTGAGTTGACAAACATAACTATATCTTCAGTGCTTTTACGCATAGTACCTAGGTAAGATCATCATCAGCTTATACCAGTCTACTGTTGGACATAAGCCTCCCCTAATGAGCGCCATAGCGCCCTGTTTTCAGCTTGCCCCGCACCCAGCATCTGCCAGCAGTCTTTCGCAAATCGTCATCCCACCTGGTCGGAGGGCGTCCTACACTATGTTTGCCGTAGGTAAAAGGCCGTTTTTAGTAGGTAAGGTACGAAAAGGAAAATAAGACGTATTTATCACATATTTTTGGCTACACTTCGTTTATGACCTACTACCATTCTAAGCTTATTTCGTGGAAGACATCAATGGTTCTCGATTAAGTTTATTGATCGTTTTTCGTCCGGAATTGTAATAGTTCCTCTTCCTAGTATGTAAGTCATTTTTTATAACTTTGGGAATAAATAAATATATATCTATCTATCTATCTATCTATAATAATAACTGAACTTGAACTGAAACTATCTCAGCCTCAGTTCAAATAAAAAAAGTAGAATTATTTGATTACTATTTTAAACTTTTTTTGTCGCGGTGTTCTCAATTATTGTAGGAAGAATTCATATTTTGGTAGTCTTATGATGTGTCGTTCTATCAGCTATTTGTAGGCCTGTTATTATTTCAAAAATCACATATCTTGGATTTATTTACCTATATAAAATCATAAATGCTGTTCACGATTGGTAAAATCTTCCTGAAGTTTATCAATCAAAAATTATATGACAATGATATGATAATCCAATGAATATCCAAAGAAGCTGCAGAAATTGTTAGCTCGGACGAATCCTAAAGGTGTATAACACCATCCCTTGGCTTTCTTCCGCCTCGTGTTTTTGTTTTTGTTCATCTAAAACCTTATGCGTTAGCGACACGATAACGCCTTCTCAAAGATTACGCGAGAGTGCAAGGATTTCTGAGAAGCATTTGCATAGAAGTGCGATGAATCAGCCTAATTAATAATAACTTCAAGCCAAAACAGCTCACGCAACGCTTCAAGAACTCTGCGAATGCAAATCTAATAAGTATGCCGGTCAGTTCCTACTAACTTTCCTATTCAAGATTCCGCATATAGCTGTACTGTTACGTCAGCATCAGCAGCTACGACCAGAATAGGCAATAAATCAGCGTGTGCTGAATGCTGGTGAAAACTAGCCAATCACATTATGTCATCTGCATCTTAATGGAGTTTCCGTATTGGTTTTTGTTACGAACGATTAGGCGCCAGGTTCAAGTGGTTTTTTACTTCCGAAAAGACCATTTTGGCTGTGTTTTAGGCTCTTTAAGGCTAGGCTTTTTAAGTAAAGTCTTTTCGTTTCGTATTCACCAAATCTTGGTTGTTATCTATTTATGCCAGTCAAGAATACACTATCTTTGACTCTTCGTGAGTCAATTAACATTTTATTAGTATGTATTATTATAAAAATGTCCAACTAGAGTAATTTAAATAAGGCACATTTTCTAAAATCCTTTTCAGTTTCTGTAGCTTTTATGTTCTCAAACTTTTACTTAACTCAACACCGGTCTGTACCCGTCTTAAGAGCGGGCCTAATGCAAAAAATTGTAAAAAGGATAGGTATAGGATTTCGCGTTCATAGAAGCGGGACAGAGTAAAGCAATGTCAGTGCAAAAATCAAGTTTTTGCTTCTTTTCTATTAATGATTCCAAATTTAAGCATTAAATAGAAAAACTACACGATTTCTTAAATAAAACATTAGTCTGGCTATGTAATTCGTAAAAAATAATATATGGTGTTGTCGCTGATACTTTAGAGCATTTCAATTATAAAACTTTTTTTAAAGCGATTTTTTTATAATTTTTTGTAAAGAAATTTAGTTTAGTTTATTTTTCAAAATTTTATTCGATTACTCGACTTCTATGGGTTTTTCCCCTACCTATCGTATTTTTTTAATTAGAATATTTAAGTTCGTTACCATAGATGTAAGGGTTTAAAAATACACAATTTGCTTGATTTTTGCATTAGGCGCACTCTTAATGTTGCACTATAATACAATAAAAATTATAAGTGTTTGTCTGATTGTCCTAGCACGTGTCGACTATGATAAACAGACTGTGAGTGGAATAACGATGAGCAACGTGAATAAACGTATGTTAATATTGTATCACGTAGTGTCAGTGGATTAGTTAGTACGTGACGATTAGTCGGTGTTACGTGGTTATTGTTTTAATTTAAATGATAATTATCTTAGTAATTTTAATGAGAAATCTTGGGATAACATGTAAAGCTAATGAATGCGCCACATGAGTCGAAATTAAAGTAATGTATTCTGACTACTTATCCGAATCGATGTGAATAATAAGCGGTTTCAAACGATCAACCATACTATTATTATAATTTCGAAGGTAACGCTGTCTGTCTGTAGGTACCTTTTAACGCCTACATCAAAATCACATATCTTGGATTTATTTGCCTATATGTAGGTATAAGAACATAAATGCTGTTCACGCATGGTTAAATCTTCCTGAAGTTTATATTTTCAGACATGATATGACACCGGATATGATAATCCAAAGAAAGATAAATAGTGTAACTACCGTGGACATAGGATAATTGAGAAGCGTGGGCCAAGCTGCGGGCAGTAGCTAGTATCTTATAACGATAGAATACGTTTTAAATCGAAAAAAAAATAGATTCCTTCCCCTCTTACATGTCACAACATTTCGTGCCAAATGTGAGCCAAACGTGCTAAGCTCCCTAACCATGTTTTGTTAATTTTTTTTGATGGTTTGACGACCGATGTGGCGCGGTGGGCGAAGGTCTGCCTGCGCCGGAGGAGGTTGCGGGTTCGATTCCCGCCTCGGAACAATTGTGTGTACGATCTGCAGACATTTGTTAAGGGTGTTCTGGTCGTTTTCTATGTATAATAAAAAATATCTATGTATTATAGTGTTATATTATGATATCAGTTATCTAGTACCCATAACACAAGCTCTGCTTAGCTTGGGGCTAGATAATGCTGTGTGAATTGTCCAGCATTATTTATTTATTTATTATTTATTTAAATGTTCTTTTTTTGCCCTTGCATCATAATCATCAACATCATTTATGTGTGCAATAAAGCATTATTTTTCTATCTATCTATCTATCATCACCCCGCCGCGCCGGATTCCTACTGCTGGTTTAGGCCTCCCGCAATTTGCCCCCCTACACTGAGAGGGAGTTTTGTCAGACACGCTCATGTACGACAGCTGCTTGCACAACGTCGACGCATCGCTAAAGATTGGCACTTGGCAGTGAAGGTGTTGAAAAATTGGTAGAAATTGGTAGAATATAGTAGAAATTGGTAGAAATTGCGAGCTCGGCCAAAAAAAGCCAAACAAGAGTGTGTGAGAAGAAAAGTACGTCTCTTTCCCATCTGTCAGTTCTCACGTCTTTCGACAGTAACCTGCATCAATGAATCATCAACTTAAATCAAAACACTTTAAAAGCCAAACAAACCGTCAACACTACATGGTTTGTTTGAGGCTTGATGATGAGAAAGTAATATTAACATTGTAAGAGGATGCGGATTGCGGGGACTAAAAAAACTGCATTGTAAATGTATGTACCTACCTAATGTTTAAGATTAATGTTTTGCCAAACCAATTTAAAGGAAACAAAAAAAATCACCTGTATATTCCTTTTGTTTTGTATTTTCTTGGTGTGCAATAAAGTGTATTGTATTGTATTGTATTACAAAATACATACGGTCCATTATATAATTATATTGTAGATAGATAATACCACATTATCAGCAATATCAAATATTAGCTAGAGCTCAAATATTAGACAAAAAAAAATCATGATTCTAAGTCAACGGGAAGTACCTACCGTATAGGTTTTTGGTTCATGGCGAGTTTCAAAACTTATATAACCTGTTATAAACTAAAAATTTACGATTTTTGGATTTTTCATTTACCTACTTATGGTATTCAAGACATTCCTTCTTGCCAAATTTCATGATTCTAGGTCAACGGGATGTATCCTATAGGTTTTGTGTGCATGTGATTACCATGGTAATAAAAAAAAAAGATAATATACAGCTGTAACTTTTGATAATTTGATTTATCTCCAAGAGGTTACGAACCTGAGTATATGATGTGAAGTTCAACTTGATACCTCCACGCGTTTCTGTGAAAAGAGGGTTGACAGACGGAAAACAAAGTGATCCTATAAGGGTTCCTTTTTTCCTTTTGAGGTACCCCAAAAAGAAAGTATTTAGGTATCTTGCTACTCGACTAACTGCCCAAGACCTTAGTTAATTATGAGTTATCTTGTAAATGATAACCTATGTTAGAAATTCAACATACTTTTGTTATGTTGGGTCGCTTAGTCGATATACCGTAATTAGCATATACCGTGGCATATACCATAGTGATACGATTGGATACAGACAGGCCGCTCCATACCCATATAAAGCCAGCCGTGGGCAAGGTCGTTATTGTTTGTTTACATGACTCATCCATCACAACTCTGTGTCGTTTATTATTATTCTCCTTCATGTAACATTCATTACAGTTTCAAAACAAACCAACGCGTTACATGAACTTAAAATAACTAACCTGACTTAGTAGGTGTAGGCACAAACAAAGATACATATTATTAAACAACATCAATATTATGAAGAAAAACAAATTTTACAGGTTCTACTAGATTCTAATGCACACTAAAAACTCTGTAAAGGGTACGTTGGAAACTGCTCTGATGCTTGGCTTTGGAAAGCTACAGGAAACCAGACAGTCCTTACCGTTTCCACAAGCGAGTCAATTTTCCTACATAATTGAAATCACTACATTTGGTAACCCTATATATTTTTTAAAAACAAAGTTATTACAAAACCAAAGCAAAGTTGGTAAATATTTTACACCGAAGTACGAAACAATCGCAGCAAATCGAAATGGTTTTGAAAGACAGCATTCATAATTTTTATCCGATTCAGGGGGAGTACTAGCAAAAATCTAAGTTTCTGATTCGTTGTCGTACAAGGTAGGTAACCAAAAACGCGGATTTTCACAAAAAATCGGAATTTCTTGTTTTAACGTTCACATCGATTTTTCTCTCTCAATTCATACGCTTAATGAAAAAAGTGTTATATTTTAAAATTAAACCTCCTTTCACAAACTCTCCCGCAATTTTTCCTTTCGTATGAATGTACAGGATTAAAGATATCAAACCTTCATTTCTGCAATGAAAGGCCAAAGAAGTTTTCCGTATCTATTCAAAGATTATCGTATAAGTATAAGATGTCTCCCAAATGTTACACATTCTGTTTTTTTCTAGAAAACTCTTGCATAAGAGATTTTTCAGGCGTAACTCATCGGCAGTCACTTAGGCTTTTTCATGTTTTCTTCACCAGTCACTTTGTATTTTCTCTCTTTTCAAAACTTCTGTTTCATTACTAACTTACTACTGTTCTATTACTAACTGCATTCTTTTATTTTCAGGTAAGGATAAGAATATCTTCAAGTGGATTTCAACAAGGTATTTATGCAATCTTAAGCAGGGAGACATCTGGCAAGTATTTTAAAATCAAACAAAATCCTTTTGTCTCTTACTTACTCATACAAAATACCTTTACTAAAGAATGACTTCATTTCCTTCCACCTTGTAACTACATTATAACACAGGTGATAAGTAGATTAGTCATAAATTCCATGGTTGCCTTGATCTTGGCTAAATGGGAGGTTCTGATAACAAAGCAACCTTAGCAATCATAAAAACTATCCAAGGACTACTGAACATGTTAATTTGTAATTGAAAACCTTCACGAAAATAAACAACGGAGAGGTTTAGTTTCAAGTTAATACAACTGTGTTGCTGCGAGATTCCATTTGTAGTTAATTTTTTTCTGCTTTCCTCTAGCAATAAAACTAGCTATAATAATAGTTTTTCTTCAATTTTGAAAAGAGTCTTGTTTCGGATTAATTGTTATGTATTTTTACATAATAATTTATCACGATAAAGAAACTGAGAAAAAAAGGTTTGAACGTACCCCAATTGACGTCAATTTGCCAGCGACGTCCTACGGCGCCGTTGCCGCCGCAGCCGCCGCCCATGGTGGTCGCGTCGCGCTAATGCTGGACAGTGAATGTGTTAAATTAAGGTACAGCACAAGGTTATCGCCAGCAATATACTGTCCTGTAGAGCCGGCCAGCCCTTGCCCTTATGTTGAAATAGCTAATGTAGGCACGTCCTCAATTATCGGAGTTTTTCCGAAGTGTTAATGCCAAGGTGAAGGCTCGAAATATCGAACTGCGCCGGATCCCGTCACACTCGGCTGGTTATTTGGCTCAGGGCTCGAATGATATTGTAGTTCCGATACTCAGATGATATTAATTAGTTGGAGATTCCAAAATATATTATCAGGTATCACCAGATAACTACTAATGTATTTTGTAGGTGTTTCTATCTACTCTTAAACCTAAGCTTACACTACGAATATAAAATTAGAATATGAATTTTAAATTTCATTTTATTTTATTAGGCAGATACCTACCTACCTACATACGTAGACCAACGTAGATAACTACGTATAGATTTTAAATTTAATTTATAGTTTTACAAAAAAATGTCATCATCATCGGCCTTTATTTATCCACTGCTGGACATAGGCCTCCCCTAATGAGCGCCATAGCGCCCTGTCTTCAGCTTGCCGCATCCAGCATCTGCCAGCAGTATTTCGCAAATCGTCATCCACCTGGTCGGAGGGCGTCCTACACTACGTAAAAAAATGTATGTACATAATAAATGAGATCTTTCATTACAGAGTAATCAGTTTTTCATTAGGAATAATGTTTTTTCACTGTTGTTTTGTAAGGAGAGGGTTTTTAAACCGTTATTTGTAATTTGGGCACGATCGTTCAGCCTATCTGTAAAATATGTGTATAGATAGCACTCGCACTAGTAACTCGTTAAATCAATCGTAATGAGCGGTTTTCGATTTGCATGTAAAAGAAAAAAAAATTGTTCCAAAAATCTCAATAGGTGGCAGGGCGGCAACTGGAAATAAGGTATGTCAATGTAAAATGAAAGGAAAACTTTGAATTTTTCAAATCGGTCCATTTTCACGTAAGGTTGTTTTCCTTTCATTTGACATTGACATACCCTAATTTCCAGTTGACACCCCCTGCCACCTATCGAGAAGTTTGGAACAATTTTTTTCTTTTTAAAAATGCAAATCGAAAACCCCTTATTGTTATGGAACGGTTTTCCGTTCTTTCAAGGCCGAATTCACCATCTCAAAATATTTACTCTCCATGCGTACACGGTTACCTATACGCTTACTCGTTGTTTGTGGCTACTACGTTGTGAGACGTAAATATGTTACTAGGTTAAATTGACACAACCTTCATAAGAGTTAATTCCTCATCATTTAGTCTTACCTACTCAGTCAAAGGAAGTTTTTCAATGCGTTTTAATTCGAAGTATGTGCATCCTAAGTAAATTCATTAAATTCCGCTTACAGGTACAACATACGCGATATTTTCCACGTCAGTCAATGTCGCCGTTGTTTTTGCGAATTCCATGGAAACCATATTGATGATTCTTAAAAATTCCGTCATTCCTAAAGATCCACCCATAGTTTTCCTTAAAACTAAGATTTGATTTTTAAGTACTTACATTTTAAATTTTGTCATATATCCTGCCTCGCAGGCGGACCTTCACCTACCGCGCCACAGAGGTTGTCAAAAAAACAACTTTTGATAGTAACTTAAAACTATGACACTTTATAATAACACATGTGGTTTAAAATGATCACATGGGTAACCTTGATCAGCTCCTTCAATCCCTACATCGTCCCACTAAACACCCTGTATGTACACCCTGTACCCTAACTAAACTCTTTAGATAAATCAGTAGCTTACAGTCACGCGTGCCAAATCGAAGCGCCATACGTTTAATGATGTTGATGTATACATTTCGTATTCCGATTACTAAACTAGGTTAGTTGTGTTTATTGAACCGATAAACGTCTGTTTAACGGTTCAGCAGGTCTTCACATGCCTTAGTTTCTGGGCTTGCTCTCACCTGAATCGATCGTCTAATTCGATCTTCAATTAGACTCCTTGTAAGCAGGTTTGAAGCTAGCCGTGTGGTGCCGACTTAGCATTTGCACCCGGTGTATGTCCCTAAGTCGCCTCCTACGACACCCACGGGAAGAGTTGGGCTCTTCCCGTGGGTGTCGTAGGAGGCGTCTTATGGACATATTATAAGTTTGTCAACTGCAATAGTAAAATACAGCATTCTGAAGCTTCCGTTTGTCAAATTCTTTATTTCCACTCAATCAAAAGTATTTTTAAATATCTGACCCTAAATAAAAAACTCTTAAGGGCTTCTGAGCAAAGTGATTTTTTTAGAGCTTACGAACTTTTCGACATGTCAGAAATTTCAACCTTAACCTACACCCTCTTATATACAATAGGTACTCAAGCCAAGAATAAATAAAACAACCGTACCTAGTCCTGCAAATAGGACTCCTAGATATTCCGTCTCCCATCAAGCTAAAATAGTCTAGGTCTCCTTCCAACTAAATAAGTCTCGAGTATTTTCAGAACGAGACGAGTTCCTTCTCGTCAGTTTGTTAGTAAAGACAACATGATTCTATTTCTACTTCAAGTCACTTTGAAGATCTCTTGTGTTCATTAAAGTTTATTGTGTTTTGCTAGCAGTATTATCTGTTTTTATGCGCGAGTGTGAGTGAGGAAACCTGACCGTGATGTCTCTTGCTACAGAATTGGATGCAGCTATGAATGTATGTCCAAGCAGCGATAGCTGATAGGTCATGCTTTGTCTTCTAGTGCATACTAACGCATGATGTAGTGCGTTTTCTGTGATAATTGTTGAGATGATTTTTGACCGTTTGGAATATAATTTATGACTCACCTCAAAAGACTATATTGATCCATTTCTGGACGCAAGCCTATCACCGAAGGGCGCCTAATTGGCTTTTATCTCCTGGGGAAAGGCCTATAATTACCACGCTGGGCCACAATACCACCGAACTGCGATCTCCAACCCGCATGGTTGGAGATCGCAGTTCGGTGGTATTTATTGTTCTACAGGAGGCGCTGCTTCCCTCCCGGTTTATGTCCCTTATAGTTACCTCTTACAACACCCGCGGGAAGAGTTGGTTTGTTACAAATTCTAAGCCGGCACCACACGGAATTTATGATATTTTTTTTACAGAATAAAATGATTACAACTAGTATTTACATTCATACATATCTATTTCCTAAAAATCTAAGCGATCACTAGAAAGAAAAGAGGTAGTGTGCCCAGAAGGCTTGCAGCATTGACACGTTGAATGGCTTATTCGTTAACCAAAATAGCCAGCTCTTATCTAACAAAACTTCTCAGAGTCCACATGTGATATGAATATCCCCTGTGGACCCTGAGAAGTTTTTCTTTAAATAGTTATTTATGGCGTGCCCCACGGCAAAATATGTAGGTAACCTTGTCACGATTAGCGTATTTGCGCCGTTTAGGTAATGGTGGCACTGGAATGTGTCTCAAAGCCTGGCCTGAAATGATGAAGACGTTCACCAATCGTCTCCATAAAGTGTGAGAAAGATGACCGAAATAAAAATGAAGTACGGAGAAACTAGTTATTGAAATGTATTCAGAACCCATGCAAATTTCAATTTAATTTAGTTCCGGAAATTACACGAATGAATTATTACTCATGGCTGCTATTTGCAGAGAAATGAGAGACATAATAGAGAAAACTTTTATACATATTCTAGAACAGGAAGAGTACTATCAATTATAAACAATGTGGTTGGAAACTATACTAATCGCTCCGTTTTACCAACCTAATTAAACAACCATATCCTTCAAAATATACAATACTTAATATATGTCTCGAAGGTCATGTGACTTAATGTGACGTAATTTTGACACTATTATTAGTTTCTTGACTTGTCCCACTTTAAGCCGAATCCACTGGTGTTCCTATGTATATTAAATAAATAAACAAATCCAGTGGGACGAGTCAGGAATAACTCAGTAATATCTACTCGTTGATAAGTTTCTCCTTTATTCTTTGCTTTGGTGCAACGGGAGCCTAAATCAGCAAAACCAGCACCAAGCCAAGCTCCAAGGTCATCAATAAATTAGATCGCTGTAACAAGACACCAATCAAAAATATTCCACAGGAGTTTAAACAATTGTCTCAAATTCTCAGTCCAGTTCTATTCGCAGCGACAAGTTCAAGCCATCTCTATTCTCTAGGTATGCGATAGAAATAACTTGAGGTCATCGAACCGCGGTTTATCTGGGTGCTTACTCTTGAAAGTTTTAGTATGAATTTCAATTTTAATCTTGATGATTTAATCGAAATCGACTTGTTTGACCGATTATCATTTGGAACAATCGCTATCTTTTGCGAAATACGTTTGGTGCATCTATAAAATTATTTGTTTGTTTGGTAAGTTACTTTTCTAGAGTAGGTAAGCAAGCACGCTCAACTCTGGGTGGAGAATCGACAGGTTTCTGTGATCCTCGTCAAACATCGTCCAGCTATCTAGCTGGTAATCCAAGTTAGTAGAGCTTTATTAGTAAAGTTTTGAGTGACCCCTTTAGAGGAGCATCTTGGGGAAGTACAAAATCAATAACCGATTGGAGTTTCTAAGTCTAGCCTTGGCAATGTAAAGGGAATAAGAGTATATTTATTAAAAAAAAACATTTAGCTATTTGACTATGAAAACTATCGTAGTTTGACGAACTCATTACGGATGTAAGCGGGTTAACTACGAACCTTATTTGTGTTGGAAGAACACCACCGTTTCAATTCTTAACGAGGGAGTCGTTCAGGGTAAGTGATGTAATGAACAACATGTAGCAATTTTTAAACTCTTAATTTTTGTTATATACTATAATACTGTAAGCACAATGTTCTTAAATTGTTCACATGTTATCATCAGCATCATCTAACCCCATGGTTTAGAGAATTAAGCAGACACAGAGCTTGTTGTGTATGTGTCAGGCTCAGATATCTGACATTTCCCTGACTTTGATAAACAACGTAGATAACTGCACATTTTTTTCGTAAAAACACGACACCTCGCCCATTTCTCATGAAGATACTGCCTTGGCCTTCAGACGGAGTTACCAGTTCAATGTGCGAGTGACCACCTCTCGACACTCAAACTAGTTTTTATTACTTCGGTGAAAGTAATTCTACTGTGTTTATCGAACGTTGGGGTAAGTGTTGAGTGACCGCGATTTTTACGGTGATTTTTGAAAGATTTGACTGTTTTTCCGTTAGAGTTTAGAGTACAAATCGAGTCTTTAAAACTAGAGGAATGACTTGTGAGTTTTCAGGGGACAAAAAGTTTACTATCAGAAAAGTTAAGTTCTAAACTAAACTAATTGACATTTATATAGAATTATTAATGTATGTAATTGTTATTGTTATTGTGCTTGTAGACTAAGCACGTGGCTATTTAAATAATATAGAAATACATTGCTGCGCCCTTACAGGGTACATGTACCTACCACTAGGCTAACAACATCTAGGCTAAAATTGTAATCATGTATGTGTATGCAATAAAATAAATGAAATGAAATGAAATGAAAGTTTTCGTTAAAGCTCTTGTGAGTTGATGCTTGATAGCGGGAATCTTTAGACAATATAACCCGCTGCGGGAATCGGACCAAAAGAACTAAAAGAATTTAATTTTAAAACTTGTTTTACTAAATTATTTGAAACCTCTAGTCTAGTCTAAGTCTAGACTCTTGCTCACTCGATTACGGATCCATGGGGTATTTTACTCTATTTAAGAAAAAAAAAAATACTATTAAGATAACTTAGGAAAGAAGAGCTTAGCCGTTTTTGGCAAAAACCATTTTACTTTTTAGTGGTTTATTAGCACTATAGAATCCAATTGATTATCAAATCGCAGAGTTATATTATAATAGAGTCATAGTGTTTTCAAAAATAGATGTTAAACCCTATCCGGAATAGATGTGCGTTCAGCCTAACAGTTACTTAAAGTGGGTGTCTGTTGGTAATTCTTCATTATTGTTGATAGATTGCATTGCCACTTATAATGAGTAAGACCCAATCCCATGTCAAAGAAAAATCTAATATTTGGAAGTACCTAGCAAAAGCCATGAATCAAAACTCAAGAGAATCATTTTTTTAATTTTGCCGCACATTCTTCTGACTTGGACCACGCACATCGAGTACGAAATATCAATCAAGACACCTTTCGAGTCGATTTATTACTACACACACATCGAATGCCAATGAAAGGCTCGGCAAAGAACAACCTATAGCGACCTAGAGCGAGTCGCACTCGCGCGAGCAACTAGAACGTGTTCCATTCAACTCGGAGTGTCCATTAATTACGTGAGGCTTTTAAAGGGGAGGGGGTGGAGCCAAATCTCACCTAATCTCACGTGGAAAGGGGACCGGGGTCTCGGCAATTATCACGTATTTATTACCACCTATATTAGCAGTTCTTACTCAAGGTCGTTATTTTTGTGTTGGTACGAGATTCAAATTTGTGATAGAAAATCGTAACGTTTTATCAGAAAAAAAATTACATACCTACAACATAGATTATAATTACTTATTTATATAAATTAAAGAATACAAGTTTTGAAAAATCTCACGTGAGGTTAGGGAGGGTGTTAAGCTAAATCTCACGACATCTCATTGAGGGAGGAGGAGGGGATCGGAAAATTGATATTATAAATACAAATTCACGTCACGTAATTAATGGTTGATATGTAGAAACGCTATAGAATGTCAGCCAAGTTCGAAAAAAATACCAGAATTTTTTATATCAACTATCGGCCAGAAGTGGTCATGTCTGGTCATATGTTTGTTCATACATATGATTAGACATGACCACTTTTAGTTTCTGCCCGCGGATACATATATGCAAAATTTCAGAACGTAGTTTTGGCGTACCTAACAAACATCCATCCAGTCAGTCATTCAAACTTTCGCATTATTAGGTTGGTTCGGAGCGAGGAAGATTTAACATAGCCGTTCGAGCTAACCTTAAAACAATGCTATTTGAAATCAAAATCCATTTCTTTAATTAATACTATTTGCTACAAACTCTAACAATCAGCTTCACACAATCCATCAGCTGCTTTCCTTTCTCATCTGGATAAGATTGTTAAAGCCATTTCAATTACGTCCACCAGACAGAGGCAATTATTATTCACGAACAAGACCGTCAAGAACCCCTTAGGGCCCGATGATCTAAGCGGCGAGCTATGTCTCCTGGATCCCTTTACGTTATCCGATACGATTGCTTGCTGTCCGTTGACAATACGCGTGTTCAATCAGGCTGAGATGTTGATATCCTGTGTATCAATATTATTATAACACAAGCTCTGCTTAGCTTGGGGCTAGATAATGGTCTGTGAATTGTCCAGCATTATATTATTATTATATCGAATCGATGATGAAAATACTGGACTTTGCAAATAAAACATTGAAAGATAAATTAGCGAAGGAATCAATCGTTATTTTCGGAACATAGCGACAAATCTGATATAAAATTCCAAGTGTGACCTATCGGCACTTATCTTACGTAGTTGCGTGGTTTTTTTTATTAAATTGTCGAAACTAGTCTCTAGGTACTTACTGCATTCCACTCACCTTATACCCCACTCTTGTACCACCTGACGCGAGTGACGCTATTCAATTCACAGGTTTCCTGGACTTTATATACTGCAGTATCTGACCCCCAATTGCATTAGAATCGTATGCAATGCGCATAAACGTTCAACAGCCTATACACCTCCTTCCTGGCTAGTCTTCGTCGAGGCCGACTGTCTGCCGTGGACTTTCAGAAGCCCTAAGAGGCGTTATCACTGCTGGTCATAAATCTCCCTTAATAAGCTCTTATCAGGGGTACTGCCATAAATCCCTCGCAGGCATGCGGGGATTGTAAATATTGTAATCGTACAGGATAGCATAAAAGCTCAAGCTCGCCAATGACGTCACAAAGCACCGTTGAATATGGATCAGATGTGCACACGGCGCTTGCATGAATCTCCTGCAAACTCAGCTCCGCCATCAGTAGACTTTGTCAATATGTCGACTTGGCTCGTCAAGGTAAAATATTGGCATAGGTCTATAAAAATAATTTGAACAGATGGGTCTTTAGTCGTTTCGCACCGCGAGCGGTTCGAACCGCGGTGCGAAAACCCCAAGAACTGTTTCTGAATAGGGCCATTCGCACCGCAGTGGTTACGGCGGTGCGAATCGCCCAAGATTCTTTTGAAATGGGTCGTTTCGAACCACGGGAAAAAACGACTCGATGCCCATTTTGTTAAGTCCAATTCAGACACACATCATTTTGATGTGTCGAGGGAACCGAATGAATCAAACTATCTATCTACCTATGTACCTATATAATTCGTGGTGTGCAAATCGTATGAAGTTTTCAATCAGTGCGTCCGACCTGCTGTCATGACTTACGGAGCTGAGACGTGGACACTCACGGTCCACCAGTTTAAAGTCGCCCAGCGAGCTATGCTCGGAGTTTCTCTGAGGGATAGGATTCGCGACGAATACATCCGACAGAGAACCAAGGTTATCGACATAGCTCAAAGGATTAGCAAGCTGAAGTGGTAGTGGGCTGGCCATATCTCAAGAATAACCGACAACCGCTGGGGTAAACGTGTTCTTGAGTGGAGACCGCGACTCGGCAAACGTAGTTTAGGGTGCCCTCTGACCACGTGGGGTGACGATTTGCGAAAGACTGTTGACAGATGCTGGATGCGGCAAAAAGACACTGAAGAGATGGTGCTATGGCGCTCAGTAGGGGAGGTAGGTATATGTCCAACAGTGGACTACTATTTGCTGATGATGCCGATTATAATGATGAATATACATATGAAGCCTCACACTTGTGTATTAGCCGAATCGCTTTGGTAGAAATTGAGCTTCTGTACCCTCACAAAAGAACTCTGCCTGAATCTTTAGCGATGAAACAAATTCGCGTTTATTGCATCTAAACAATTTTCCCCAACTAAATCTGACACACTTTTGGTTATAATCAAAAGTGGTCACGCTGTACGGAGTTAATCATTAAGATCTTAAGATTATTTTGGCTTGACCGTGAAGAACTATGACTGTCAAATTGCACGTCAATTTTACCAAAAGTAGTCGACAGAGGGCACTTATTTTTTACGTAGACTTATGCAAAGTTTATCGTTTATAGAACAGATAAACTTCTTTTGTTTTGGTTGCTGGCACAATCATCATCATCATCATCATCATCAGCCTATACCAGTCCACTGCTGGACATAGGCCTCCCCTAATGAGCGCCATAGCGCCCTGTCTTCAGCTTGCCGCATCCAGCATCTGCCAGCAGTCTTTCGCAAATCGTCATCCCACCTGGTAGGAGGGCGTCCTACACTACGTTTTCCGAGTCGCGGTCTCCACTCAGGAACACGTTTACCCACGTTTACCCCAGCGGTTGTCGGTTCTTCTTGAATTATGGCCAACCCACTGCCACTTCAGCTTAAATTAAATAGCTCTAGCGTAAATCATAATAATTTTGTTTAAAAACGTGATAATATATATTTTAGTTTGAGTGGCGAGTGTCAAAATAATGCCAAAATCTAGAAAAAGGTGTATTTTTAAACACTTAGTTTAACTGTAACGAACGTAAATGATCAGAATGAAAAAATACGATAAGTAGGGAAAAAGCCTGTAGGAGCCGAGTAATGGAATAGAATTTATCTATATATATATATAATATAATCTATATAAATGAAATAGAACAGAAAACTGAAATATCAAGAGATCTCTGAAACTGCAAGAGCTATGAAGCTGAATTTTACACGGAGTTTCCTTTTAGGACGTAGGCTAAGAACGGATTTTCGGAAATTTATTTAAATGAATGTTTTCTCAAAAGTTTTAAAATCGTAAAGGATTGGTTGTAAAACTTTGGAGTTGATAGTTTACATGGAAACCAACACAAGATCACGCGAATGAAATTGCTGGCTGGTCAGTGGTCAGCTAGTAATATATAAAGAGGAAAGATTTGTTTGTGTGATTGAACAGGATCCTCCAAAATTACTGGGCCGATTTAAAAAATCTTTCACTATTAAAATGCTAGGTACATTATCCCTGACGAACATAGGCAAATGAATATACCTACCCTATACAGTGTGAGTCTGCATAAGGTGCACAAACTGAAATGAAGGAAACTACGCACTATTTTATCGACGGAAAAATTGTTATTTAAAAAAAATTTTTTTTTAGCGTTTTTAAACTTTTTTTTCTCACTCGGACCCCCATGTAAACAAAACGGTGTAACTTATAAACTAAACGATCAATTACTATGAAACAAACTCAGGAGTTATTGCAAATAACAGGTGCTCCTTACTGAATAAACATTGTCAAAAACACAATCCTCAATTAAAAGCTATGATGTTTTTTTAAGTAGAATCAGCCTTTTTTTCATAGATTTTTGAAATAATTTTAAAATATCTCAATAAAATCAGTACTTTTTCACATTTTTTTATGACGTTACTTTATTCTACAATCTACATTGTATTAACCATCTTATGGTAAAAATTGCTTGTTCCTATCTCAATCACAACATTTTTTATCGACTGATTTGTTTAGTGCGAAGCCGGGGCGGACGCCTAGTATGAAAATTAACTGATTTGTAAAAATAAAAAACCCACATAAGTTTTTTACGAATTACAGAGCCAGACTAATATGTTATTTGAGAAATCGTTTAGATTTTCTATTTCTTGCTTAAATTTTGAACAATTCAATAAATCCCACCGAAAATTATAGACCAGCGCAAAGATCTACTTATGAGCTTCTACTTATTTTTTCCGGCATTAGGCGGACTCTTAAGGCTGTACTCCTATTGAAACCTATTTTATTAACTAAGGGACTTTACAAAAAAACCATTGGCTAATTTGTGGTACCTAACGTAAGCTTCGTCTGTAATAGATTGATTTTTCATAGTTCTGGCAGAGATGCGAAGTTGTCTTGGTGGATACAAGTGCCTAAGTGCCTATTGTCTAATTGTCTATAGGTACTATACAAAATAAAAGTATAACAGATGTATTTAAAAAACCTTATGGTAGGTATCACCAACGGACCGATTTTTTATTAAATTCCTATATAATAAAAAAATAATAAAAAATTAAATAGGTGGTGGCGCTCGGGTACTACCTTAATCAAAATGATAAAAAGAAAGTATTTACATTTAAGTATTATCTTAATTAGAATTGGATGGATGACCGCATACTGTATAAGGCTTTTTACATTTTAGAATAAAAAAAATGGAATCCTTTTGCGAAATAGTTATGTACGGAACGCTCGTATGTATGTATATTAAAAAAAAATAATATAGTTTTTTATCAGCGCGTCCTACCTGTCATGACCTATACGGAGCTGATTGAGACTTAGACACTCACGACAGGACTTGGCCACGAGCTATGGAAAGAGCTATGCTCGGAGTTCCTCTGAAGGATAGGATTTGTAACGAATACTTACATCCGACAGACAACCAAAGTTATTGACATAGCTTTAAGAATTAGTAAGCTGAAGTGGCAGTGGGCCGGCCATATATCGCGAAGAACTAACAACCGCTAGGATAAACGTGTTCTTGGGTGGAGATCATGTCTCGGTAAACGTAGTGTAGGACGTCTTCCGATCAGGTGGTATGACGACCCATGAGACTGCAGGCGGATGCTGGATGCGTCATGCTGAAGACATAATGCTAATGGTGCTCATTACTGGCCTATGACTAGTAGTGATCGAACATAGGCTGATGATGATTTATTGTAATAACTAACTCAGTCACCTAATAAGTACCCAACATCTTGAGTAATACAGATATTATAATACTAGTCTACATCTGGACCGTGTTTAATTATTCAGTAATATTTATTTATGTTCATCTAACAAATCCGTTCTACCAAATTGATAGCTCTGTCAATGAATAAAAATACTGCAAAATCCTTGTAACGTAGGTGCAATCCAATATATATTCTATTACAATGACAAATGAACTATTGAACCCGCAAAACAAAAGTTGTTGAAAATCGTAATTCGTAAGGCGTGTCCAGCTGTCATCTCGAAAAAAGTAACATGACCCCGCGTCCGTCCATGGAGGCGGCTAGCCCCCGACTGACGTTAGTGGAAACGATTTTCAGTTATATACAAAGGGATATTTGATCAATAGGGTTGAATTTAGCGTGGCAAAATTTTAACCAAGTTATAATTACTTCGCAAAACGCCTTACAAAAATGAGTTTTTTGGGATTTATTATTATTGTATTGAATTCTACAAAAATTACGAATGTTTATTAGAAAGATATGATGTAGAAGTAGCGCTTCATGTATTTTCTTTTTCATCAGGAGTTATATATTTTGTGTAAAGGCTTAAACGCCCTGCTTTTTTATAGTGTTTTTCTAAAGTGATTTATTATAAAACTACACATAATAATGAAAAAAAGAGGTAGTAAAGATAGTTATTAGTTATTTATACAATGTGGTATTTTTCATCACTTAAATCGTATGCACTTTAGAGCAAAAAAACAAACTGTAAAAGCTGTTCGTTCAAGTAAGGCATCACTGACACCTCTTATTATAATTTTAATGTTGTCTTTAAGCTTTTGCATGCATACGTAACTTATCTAGGTAAAGGACCATGCCCACATTGCCCACCTTCCCACAAGCTGGATTATAACATTTATAACGAAGGCTTTACACTTACCTTCAGAGAGATTTAGAAAATGTAGGGCATTTCCACATTTCCCTCATTCCATGCACTCGGAAAATGGAAGCAGCACCTGTGGCTGAGGACACTTAAGTCTTTTAGGGTTCCACACCGATTGAGTAAAACTTCCCTTGTCTCACTTTTTGTTCTGATTTGAGTCACGAGTTTGGTTTCTTAATGGTAACGAGATGTCGTCGATACGTCACATTTTTGTATGGGTGTTGCGTATTTCCATTTCCGCACGGTAGAGGTGTACCAAATCCCATATAAAAATTAAATGTCACTGGTAGGGGTTCTGATTATCGATTTTGTACACAATTTGGGTCCAAACCCAAGATATAGATAGGCACTGGCACTTGCCAGCCGGTATACTTCCAAGCAGCACTTTACAAATCAGAGGCATCAGATCAACTGTCCACTCGGCTTTCCACCCTCTGGGCTCGCATGACAACCTCGTTAGTGACGTATAACATATATAAAATATTAATAATGTTCTTAAACTATGTATTGCAACGTTACAGCTAGTTATTATCAATTCTAAATCACTAGAAACTTTTTCTTGGCAGGTGCTCCCATTGGGAATAAAAACGGTGCTCCTGGATCGGTCCTCCTAAAAATCGGTGCTCCAATTGGAATACCTACCTACTTCGTATGTCTGGCATGGTATCTACCTGCATACACTACATCCATGATGACGCCTTCATACTATGTAAATCCAAATTCTGGGCTCGCTCTTCATAATCGATGGTCTTCCCTTACTATACTATATTCTTCCATGTCCAAATCGTGAATTCTTTGGTCATACACTTGCGGGATTTTGAACGGAGACTTGGCTTGATATCCCTATTTTCGTCAGTTTATATGTAAAGTATAAATTATCTTCGATTACGTGCTACTTGAGAATCATACACAGGAATAGGGGAAAGAATAACGAAAGGTGTGATGCGATCAATAAATCATTAACAACTTTTTTTAAAAAAATCGCGAAATATTAAACTTATTCAGGAACCACACGCGCCTTGACACGACTTGAGCACTTAGAAACCCTCCTTAAAAACTAGGAAAAAAGGCGCAGAATCAAAGGGAAAAGGAACCGGTAAAAAGTTCATGAGGTTGAATTAAACCATGCATATAACGAGAGAGGAATGGCGGGGAAATTATACACGCTCTGTGGAATTCTAGCTTCGTGAGGTATTTCGCATTTCGTTCTAGGAGAGTAATATTATACATTACAATTTCTAAAATATTCGAGAAACACTGAAATCTGAACCTATTGTAGTTTTATTGGCCAATAGACTGCCTATTCTGGGAAAGATCGCTTTTGAGCTATCAGACTGTCAAATGTCAATCTAACCTAAGTATTCCTTTGTATATTATTTCAAAGTTAAGTGTGCAATAAAGTATTTAATATTCAGTTATCTATTCAGATGGTAGTCCGATGACATTCACAACAACAAGAAATCGAGAAGAATAACCAAAGAGGTTCATCGAAGGCTGTTTTTATCGTATGCTACGAAAAGTATGAGATCTAGTTTTGTAAATTCCAATAACCTTTATTTTCAATAGACCTTACAACGGTAAATATTTTAGAACTAAATAATGCTAGGAAACTAAATGCTCTCGTTTTATATATTCAAAACAATTACGACCTAAATACGATAAGCTGGACAAATTAACTTATCTGTCTACGTCCATTTTCCAGTACAACACTAATAGGGATATTATTGACCGTGCTACTGCGTAAAAAGAGCTTTTTGTACCGCAGTACCTTATCTACGTACTAAGATGTATGTTAGGCGGAGAGCGGAAACAGATTTTAGAAAGATTTCAATCGAAGTCTCGTGGCTGGGAAACGTTGGAACAACCTTACCACCAAGTTGCTACGGACGTGTCATCAACTGGCCTCCTTAGTTTCAAATGAATTTTAGATAGATAGATGCTAGATACTATATATATTGTCCACATAAACACAGAAAACAGTACAGAAATAAATGCTACAAGTAGACGAAGTTCAAAGGCGGCCTTATCTATCTCTTAGAGCGATCTGTTCAAGGCAACCTTGAGACGGACTGGTGTAAGAACAACAAAGACGGTTTCACTCAAAAATTTAAAAATAAAAAAAAAACTAAAAAAATACTGGCCGAATAAAATTATATAAACATAAAAATGAGGTTGTCTTAATTTATTTTATCGCATCAGTCCGATAGATCCCACGGGTGGGCAAATGACGCCCTTTCCTCACATCCCGGTCCGTTGCGTCAGTTCAGTCGGGTCCGTGCCCAGTCGGCCCGCTTAGACTCGGCCCGAAAAATAATACCTGGTTCGGAGAAGAAAGAAATGGATGACAATCAACTTAATTTTCATAATTGAGGACGAAGCGATAACCTGCTTCGCAATTTAATTATAATTTGTGCAATATGTAACTTCGTTCAAATTGTTAAAAATTAAATAAATTATACAAATTATTTATTCTCAGCTAACCTCCGAGAGCGGCGCTACCGCTTTCCACCAAAACCACAGCCTTAGGTAGACGTACTGCTAGGTACTAATTAGCGATAAGCCAAGTTACGTAATGCTTCCGCCATTCCGGTAATGGCTGAATAAGTTGGGCCAGGAATTGCTTAACTATTTAGTTAAACATCGACGAGTGGAATAGTTTGTTAAATACGGCAGTTCGGGAAGTGTTTAGAGTTTCATCTGCTTTTAGTTGACAGCCTTTAATCAAATACCTCGTTAAAGTAACAAAAAAAATATGGTTTTATAAAAAATAAACATGACTGCCATACATTCTAACAGCATCTCACTCGAGGTGATTTCAGGCTTCCAATGATACCCCGTACATTCTTTAGTAAGGCATTGGAAAAAATCACAGATACCAAAATAGTGGAAAATAATACTCATAGGTACATAAATAAATAATTCTGCTCAATCCATACAGCATCATCTAGCCTCAAGCTAAGCAGAGCTTGTGCTACGAGTACTAGTTAACTGATATACATAATACAATACATTACTTACATGGATAGATAGTTTTTATTATATAGAAAATACCCAGAACGGTGTATCAGAACAGAACTTAGCAGATCATAAAAAGTCCCTGGATGGGAATCGAACCAACAACCCCCTGCGTCGCAGGCGGTGCTCGCCGCGCCACATTAGTCGTCAACATAATATTATGAACCCAGAAAATAAAACTGTTCAACGAGTCATGGCGGATTGCTGTATTTCGTAGTTTTATTTTATCTAAATAAGTAGCAGCGCCTCGTGGTTTCACCCGCGTAGTTCCCGTTCCCGTGGGAATTCCGGGATAAAATATAACCTATGTGCTATTCCAAACTATAATCTATCTCTGTGCCAAATTGCATTCAGATCCGTTCAGTCGTTCTGGCGTGATTGAGCAACAAACAGCCATCTATCCATCTAAACTCATTTAAAATATCTATGTAATAATTAATGTCGCTCAAAATAAAAAACACAAAAGGTGTATATACGTGTTTTTAATCTATGGCTTTAATCTACAATTAGGTAAATACATAAACTTGATTGATTAGTAGAAGTGATATTTAGTAACTGTCAATATCCCTATATCTAAATATTTCCAAGGCTTTCCAGTGACAAGTATAATCGTTACTTTACTTTGCTAAGAAGAAAGACTGGGCCAAGATTTTCCAGTGACACATTTACAGTTTCTAAGTGTAACTCGTCACCCAGTTTTCCCATGGGCTGTTAAACAGCGGCGACGTGCAAGAGTGCAGTACTCGCTAAAACGACGCGAAACGTGACCATTACCACCGCTGTTGTAAGTGGCAGCGCAAACGGGCTGGTGGGCGACCACCTGTGGCTACTTGTTAATATTTGTGGGAGACTTACATAAAAGAAAGAAGTTAAATACATTAATTACATTACTATTCAGAGACCCTACATCGAATTGAGTTAAATCCGGACCATAAGGAGCCGTGGTGCACGTGTTAAACCGTACGCACCGATCTCCGCGGTTCAAATGGGCTTCGACGTCACGCCTTTCTTACGAAGTTAAGCGCAACTAGTGAGTTCCGTGTAAGATACTAGTGTTTTAGTTGTTCTGTTGTCGTTTCGTGTTTCTTGTTTGCGCTGAATCCTAGATGTTTATGTAGGATAGTAAACATGGTATCTCCCATCCCCACTAGCAATAAAATATTGTATTTAGCCAGTATATTGTACAAAATTAAATAGTTTGTCAAGTAGTAGGTTACTAGCAAGAGATAAAGATACAACAAAAAAAAATTAAATGAGGTTTTTAATTTGTTTTTAATTGTACAAAAAGTAAATCCTGTATTGGCCTTATGTTTAGTCAATAAGAATGTCAATTTGAGATTTTAAGGGCTGTGGATTTTGTTGAATAAATAAATAAATAAGCCATTTTTTTTGTTTGGCTGATTTATTTTCCAGTCGCATTTTTACTCCATCGTTTTTTATCACGTGTCCTTTTAAAGTAGTTTTTTCTCTGAGCCTATCTTTTTCTAGTTATTTCACCGACAAAGAACCGTTTCTAAATAAAACTTTAGCTTTATGTTACTGCAACTTGCAAGTTTCATGTTCCCAAGTTTTTCAGCGTTAGGATACAGAAAACTGCAAAGTGTAACGTTCCAGCTAAAGTTTTGACACTGCTTGGCACTTGGCAAACACTTAAATATTTATACAGTTTAGTCCCGGATGCTGGACAACGAAAGGGTAGTAGTAGAAAGCAAAGCGCAAGCGATAGCGGGTTTAGGAAATATTTTATAGAACTAAGCGAGTACAAAAAAGGCGTTTCAAGGCGCGCCTTTGTGAGCGTTCCTGATGCATTGCTTACTCGGAAAAGAAAAATCGAATATTCTGTTTAGTTTTCACTAAAATCGAATATTCTGTTTTAGTTTTAGTTTTCGTTTGCACTAATCAAGAGCGCATCAGATTTTGGCCAAAAATCTGATGCCACGTGAATAGCGTGTACCTTCTGATGTAAGGGACCAGACCAGATAAAATGTATAGCGTGTTTACTTTACACTGCAAGAGCACTTTCTACCTTCCTGGGTCTGATGTCTCGCTCATTTTGCATAGTGTAGAAATGTCAATGAAACATGCCCTCTTTTTCAACGCAGAAAGACAGCTGTTTGACATTTAGAACTTTGATGAAGAGGCACAAGCTGATTTGAAATGAACTTTATTTCCTTCCATCTAAAATCTTAAATATATTTTTTCTAGGTCCAGAAAGATAAGCCAGCACTAGTAATATTTTTGGCTATTTAAATACGCGTTACTAAACCTACATACACATTGCAGTCTCAGAACTGTAGCATGATTTTGGTTAAAATCCGCCCTCGTTTCCGCTGCTCAATGAAAACGCAGCCTTAGCAAAGTTTCGTTCATAAATGATAAGGGTTTACAATCTGCTTGTTCTGTTAGACTTGAGTGGACATCGGATAGCCTCCACACTGCTGTCTTTAGGTAATGACACGGAAGCTGATGATGTAAGTTTACAAAAAATTAGGTAGAAGGGTACTTACTCGAGTTCATCCCGAAGAAGATTTCTATCTCAGATCAACTGTTTTATGTAAAATAAAATCTGTTTTTTTTTTCTTTTTCAATAAAAAGTAATCTATGTTTGATTCTAAGCTTGGAGTACATCTATGCAAAATTGCAATATTGATTTATTTATTTAATATATTATTATGTTTATTCATGTTTATTTTATCTTTTGAACACCCCTGCCTTTCTTATATTTTTATAATTCTTTCCATCCAATGGTTGCTTGGAAGAGGTCGCTTTTAAGCGATTAGGCCGCCTATTGTACTTGTCTCATGTAATATGTCTTTTTGTAATGTTCTTTTTCTGGTGTACAATAAAGTGTTTTGTATTGTATTGTAAATTGCAGCTGGATCTGTTCCATAGCTTTTGCGTGAAGTAGTAACAAACATCCATCCATATGGATGGATGTTTGTTACTTCTAATTACTTCGAAATTTTAGATGAAGGATGGCCATTCATCTATAATTTTGCATTTACATTTCTAGCGTGAAATGTGATCTTTTGAGATCTACTGACCCAAACTTTGATGATAATGTTTGGTTCCTATAATATTTTATCAATTTTCAGAAAAGTAATATTTGTATTTAATTGTTTCAGGTACGTGCCCTATCATCATTATATCATCAGCTACAGAGATCATGTCTAAAGATGGTCCAATATTACTTAATTGTGGCTTCATCTCAAATGGTACGTTACAAAACAACTCTTACAACAATTTACACCTCAAGATGTTAATCAAAGTTTTGTTTCCGTCTTTCCGTAGGAAAATGTACAAAGGTCATAAAATTCTAAGGTTTTTGTTAATAAAGTGCTTACCTCGCACTCTAGGTATCTCTAAGAAATTAAATAAGTTTCCAAAAATTCCGCCGAATCCAGAATTTTGGGGAACTTATTACATTTCTTAAATCATATTCTTTAAAGTAAAGAAAGCATGGAAATTAACAATTTTTTATTTCATTCACTTCATTATCATTATTCTTTATTTCACATTGAAGTTCTTGACTCCCCTATTTGTGATACCATCACGCTCATTTAATTCTTGACAGCCGTTTTTAGCCGACTTCGAAAAAGGAGGTAATAATGTGTTTTTTTTCGTGGGCTTTTCGCATCCTGCGTGCAAAAAGACTTGTACAATATCGCCAAACAAACGTTCTTTCTTCCAAAATACCACGATTGCTTTGAAAGCTAGATCCTGCCGTTCACTACCATTCCTTGTCCGTGGTCCCGTTGACTGGACCACGGAAGAATTACTTTTTCGACTGTCCCGTTTATGAGGTTTAATGATGTATGATTGATAATGTTGATAATTTATTGTAGTATTATATTGATTGACTGTGTAAATAAATACCTATTCTTAATTGTTTGTACATGAAATCTTAAGTTATTGAAAGTATTATCAATTTGTTTAATTTTATTTGTAATTCTTGTACTTATGACTAGTGTTATTGGAAACATATTTCTGTACTAGCTCAATAAATAAATATAAGTATAAATGATTTACCTGATGTCCTACCCGTCATGACCTACGGAGCTGAGACGTGGACACTCACGGTAGGGCTGGTCCACCAGTTTAAAGTCGCTCAGCGAGCTATGGAGAGAGCTATGCTCGGAGTTTCTCTGAAGGATAAGATTCGCAACGAATACACCCGACAGAGAACCAAGGTTATCGACATAGCTTAAAGGATTAGCAAGCTGAAGTGGCAGTGGGCTGGCCATATCTCGAGAAGAACCGACAACCGCTGGGGTAAACGTGTTCTTGAGTGGAGACCGCGACTCGGCAAACGTAGTGTAGGACGCCCTCCGACCAGGTGGGATGACGATTTGCGAAAGACTGCTGGCAGATGCTGGATGCGGCAAGCTGAAGACAGGGCGCTATGGCGCTCATTAGGGGAGGCCTATGTCCGGCAGTGGACTGATGTAGGCTTATGATGATGATGATGATAAATGATTTTGGTATAAACCTTATCTTTGAATATTAATATAGAGGAAACCGGAGTTTCTTCAAAGGATTTTTTCTGTTTATGATGGGCTTTGTCCCACATGCGATTATGGAGCCCTAGTAGACCATTGCAAGAGCCAGTAATCCAGTAAACGTCTTTAGTAGAAGGCATTAGCAGTTCACTCGTCTGAACACAAAGAAAAGTCTTCGGGTCAATTGATTTTTATCGAATCTACAGCAATTAAAGAGAGATCAGAAGTGTCAAGCTCACTTGATATGTTGGGCCACGAAATGAGAGCAGTGCTAGTCCCGAAATGTCATTTTTTTTCAGGCGTAAGTGATTATTGATCAATTTTAAAACAAAAAGAATTCACCTTTGTACTTTATTTTACTAGATACGAGCATTAAATGGAAGAAAGAAATATGCAGTTTTATCAATCACATCACACTAGATAAACTTTTGGATGGATGGTTGAAAGTTTGTTATTTCTTCAAGCCCTACTGTACTGTACGGATCGAGCTCAATTTTTTTTATATTTCGTTTGTGTAGGGCTTGATCGAGTATAAGATATTAGGCTATTTTTACAATCAGTTCCTATTGGATAAAAATATCCTATAAGGGTTTCCATATAAACAAAGCGCGCGATGCCGCGGGTTGAATAGGTATTCCATAATCATCTGACTCTGATTTGACTTTTATTCATAAAAAGCTTCTGCGTACCTACATACCATAACATATTATAATTAACGCCTTCACTGCTTAGTCTTACATAAGCTATGTAGATTAAGTAATGTACCTTTGTGAGAGAAAAATAAACATTATTATTATTATTTTCATAAAAACGCAAAGTAAAACTCACTAAGTAACATTTTAAATGCAGTCCAGAGAATTAAATCCGCTTAAAACCTCGCTGTGCTCATAGCCTGAACGTGAAATGGAATACGAGAATCCAGGGCCGGATTACGACAGCTTTGCGAGATAGTGGGACTAGAACCCTGTCTTATTATATTTCCCATCCAACCCCTCCTGTTATGAACAGATGAGACAGGGATTTATTTGTTTTTTGATATTTGTAGTCTTGAAGAAACAAGTTAAAGCTCTTCGAGATAAAAAGAAAAGTCGTGGAGAAACGAGTTCTCTGATATTGACAAAAATATTGTATTTAATATTGAAAAAGTGTTTATAAATACAGAGCAAGATCACCTACGATCAGATCAAAAGGTCGGATGGTTATTGTCTGGGTGAAGCGGAATTCTCTACGTCTTTTCAGACGAATTAAATAAGAACATTTAAATAATATTTAAATTTCAGGTTCAGGGTTTCCGGAGAAGATTTTGTGGGTGTTACGTCCTTCTCAGGGCGTCGAGTCCAACATAATTCTGGTCCCCTCAGACAAGTCCATTCATTAACGAATTTCCTTTCTGAATAAAACGAAAACCGGCCAAGTGCGAGTCGGACTCGCGCACATAGGGTTCTGTACCATTATCTATAAAAACGTCAAAAAATCACGGTTTATGGGACCCCCTTAAATATTTATTTGATTCTATTTTTTAGTATTTGTTGTTATATCGGCAAAAAAAATACATCATCTGTGAAAATTACAACTGTCCAACTATCATGGTTCATGAGATACTGCTTGGTGACGGACGGTCAGACAGACAGACAGACGGACAGACAGATAGATGGACGGACAGCGGAGTCTTAGCAATAGGGTCCCGTTTTACCCTTTGGGTAGGGAACTCTAAAAATATCTTATTTATTTATTGTGATGTAAATAAGTTATCTAGTACCCATAACCAAAGTTCTGCTTAGCTTGGGGCTAGAAAATGCTGTGTGAATTGTCTAGCATTATTTGACGACCTCTGCGTTGCGGTGGGCGAAGGTCTGCCTGCGCAGGAGGTTGCGGGTTAGATTCCCGCCTCGGAACAAACCTCGGAACGGCAAAAAATTCAAAAAATAAACTATAAACATGTTATATTATGTATATATTATTTATCTAGTACCCATAACACAAGCTCTGCTTAGCTTGGGGCTAGATAATGCTGTGTGAATTGTCCAACATTATTATTACTTTATTTATTTATTCATTTATATAGATTACATACTTTTGCCTCCAGTTCTCAGATATCTTGGTAGATTCTACCTGGATACCGTGATAATCCTTCTGTCGTATATAGGTATAACCGACGTCAGAATAGTAACCCTGCCTGTTGATCTACGGACGTCCAACCGCGAATAACCAATGTCAACTGCGTAATCGCTCTTGAATGTCCATTGATTCGCCCCCCTGACCTTGACTCAGTGCTGGCTCACAGACGGACCGAATGGAACTTTCCGCGATGCATTACAGTCAGAGAATTCAGGAAAATATGATATCCTTGTATCTGAAGAGCCCATGGGACTCCACCCAATTTTAGGCACGCATCTCCGGCCATGTCCTGGTTACCAAAATCATCATCTCTTAGTGATGGTTCTGTGGACAATGTCCACTACAACGGGGCTTACTATAATGGGGAAAAATAAAATAGAATAGAATATATTTTTATTTCTTTCAAAAATTCAAAACTTACACAGAATACAGTTATTAACCTAAAAAGAAAGAAAAAATAAATAGAATACTTCTTGGGCACGCTTCCGACTGGTATTGATATGAATCAGTTGAGCTACCTGTAGATTGTTTGCAACAGTTTGCAGATAGCTCAATTGTTTCTATTGTAAATACTAGTTTTAATTTTATTCTATAATTTGATTGTAAATTTCTTTCTTAGTAAAGAAATAGAATATAAATAAATAAACAATAAATAATGCTGGACAATTCACACAGCATTGTTAGCCCCAAGCTAAGCAGAGCTTGTGTTATGTGTACAAGATAACTGATATACATAATATTATACAATACGTAAATAGCTATTTTTTATTATATATAGAAAACGACCAGAACACCCTAAACAAATGTCTGCAGATCGTACACACATTTGTTTCGAGGCGGGAATCGAACCCGCAACCTTCTGCGTCGCAGGCAGACCTTCGCCCACCGCGCCACATCGGTCGTCAAAATTTATGCCTATGAATTTCTTAACCTAAACTAAATAGGTATTATACCTACACAAAAATTACTTATAGGTAAAGAGAGTAAATTCAGCTTTGTGCTGCATGCAAGGAACATGCGGCGCTGATTTTGAATCTACTCCCGGCGGGTAGGTGGTCACCGAGGGTTTGGAATCGTAGCTTCTGCGGGTCGTAGCTTCCTATACTTATACATCCATATATTTTACGTCTTTCAAACATACTGCAATTGATTCGGTTGTAATTGAAGGAAGTATCTTCCATTACAAACCCAACGTCTGGTTCCAATTGAAGCAAACAGATGGCTCGAGGTAAATCCGAACGGGGTCTCCAGATATGTTGGCGATACGCCAGAGCTTTCTCCGGTGCATTGCGAAATGGACATGTTTTTGAGCAATCAGTTCCAACCTACGCATCTTCCTACAGCTTTGTTCGCAAATAAGTCACAAAAGAAAAATAGTTCTACCGTAGAATATTTTGGATAACTATCTGATTCAATAGGCAATGTTTCTATGAAAAACAAAACTGACCCGTGTATTTTTTATGGACTATAAATAAACCTACCGTTTTTTTTTACCTTGTTTGCTCTTTAAATTCCCAAAATTCCTATAAAGCGGAAATGTAAAAGAATACATTTCTCTTTTCTTAAATTTTTTATATATTTTCTGAACACCTAATGCAACACAAGCAAGTACTTACTGTAAAATGTATTAAGCATTACTGAAGGTTTACTTTTGTGCTACGCGGTAGCGGTGCTGGATGTACCTATGCCAATGTAGTTGTTCCTTATGCATTGTGGAAACTTCGATTCTGTCAGTCTGTAAGCTAAGCTTTACCCTGCCAATAATGAGTAAGCTACTTGATTTTCGATATAGGCTGCTGTATCTTTGGTTCGTTCGTCCAGACAATGACATCGTTTATTGTCTTTTGTTACTTATTGCAAAAGAATAAGAACTGCATCAGGTCCTGCAATCTGACCTACTTATTATAAATTTCTTAACTAAAACAATACGTGAATGAATGAAACCATTATTTCATTCATTCATTTCCCGCTGCATTAGCACTTCGTAAGACAAATGCAATTCAATTAAAACTTGCTGATCATGGAATGCTAATACGCGTGTTAATTTCTGCTGAATGATTTTTTGTGCAATTCCGTGGAGAATCATGATGATTGTATTTTAAGCGTACTAATGAAGTACGGTTTGTGAACAAACGTATTTTTTCCATCATGATCATCATCATCTTAAGCCTATATTATTCCACTGCTGGACATAGGCCTCCCCTAATGAAATACTTACCATAATAAAAATGCGAAATCAAAACTATGTTCAAAATCTTACTCAAATCGAAATAATGTAAGTAACGCTTTTTCAAACTTTCTTTTGCGTTTAGTTCCTTCGATGATCCGACGTTATCGTTATTATTATTATCAGAAATCGTAATTACCAGCACATTATAATAATGAAATTCATTTTATTAAATTCAGATAGAATGACAGCCATTGTATCAGCTATGGTAGCCTTTAACCACTTCAGCGCAACTGTGGCCTAAAGTTGCTGGCCCTGTAAGATGGATAGACTTGAAGACTACAAAACTCGATTAAGCGTTTGGGCTTTTTATTCGTGCGAATTCGAATCGAGTAGATCCGCAGTTTGATGTCTTGGAACCAGTTTCCCTCGGTATCAGTGCGCTTGACGCGCTCGTTAGAGCCGTCACGAAGCATGACTGAGTACACCACAGCGAATTCATTTGACGTCTTTTACACTAGGCCTGTCGTCAGTCAGCGAGATGCATTCGAGTTATTTCACCACATAGCTCTTGAAGTGGACCATCTCACCTGATGGAAAGTGAAGATCTGGCCGACGATGTAACACGAAGGGTTCGCTAGCTAGAAGATACCTAGTTCTCTGAAAGCTGTGCCATTTAATTTTCAATAGTTAATAGTCAATATTAATATTCCCCCATATTACGTTAATTTACAGAGGTGTTTAAGTGTTTATAAGCAAGCTTATTTCAGAGAAAACAGCAGCATTAATGCAAAATTCTTACCAAAAATGGCAATAAAAATCAAATTACACAAATTCCAATTTTATACTTGCACCAAATTTAGAACACGAGAATTGAGAATTTCGAACGCAATCAATAAGTAATGGTCATCTTTTGTTTCTTTCTCATAATCGAAGGACTACCGCACGAAAAGTAGTAATTGTACTCAACTTTCAAAATTGTCTAAATCTGTGGTCTAAACGTACCGCGCGTTGGTTTAGTTTGAGACTCCGAGTAATTGCGGTAAAATATCCCATTCCCATTGAATGGGCCATCCGGGGAGAAATGTCATAAACGATTTCGGTTTCCAATATGGTACTGAATAAGAAGAAGAAGAAAAATATTTATTAGACAACACAACACACAAATTAAACTTTAGTACATAGATATAAACATAAGACTACTTATTTAGTACCTACTAGATAATTGAAGTACTTATGTATACTAAGAAAACAAGGATGGATTATTTAAATACTCATGACCATTGGGTTGGTACTGGTACTAAGAAAATGCATACAGGATGGCGGCGGGATGGGGCGTCGTTCGACGACGGAATTTGTAACGTCAACGTCAAGATTACTTAGAATTAACCTAAGTAAAAGTCAATTGTTACTTACTCACACTTGCCCTTTTTTTTGCTCGATTTCAGCAATTCTGATTCTAATTTACAAACAGTTAATACTTTGCAGTAGCAACGAAGTCGAGCATTACAAAGTCAAGTGAGAGTAACATTAGTACGAGGTGTAATGTAAAAATAAAAACATTATAATTGATTTGACATTGTGATATTTTGACATTCAGCATCGTTCACAATTCGTCGAAAATTCTATGTATTTATTTTTGTTAAATAAATGATAGGAACCGAAATAGCTTACACCCTGTCTCCCCGGATGGCGATCAATTGAATGGGAGATTTTACCGAAATCACTCGGCAGTAGGGATTTTGTAAACGAAACACGAATTTATATTTCCTTTGAAAACGTTTTATAAATCGCTCCCGTTGTCCGCCAGAAATGCAGCCTAAAAGAGGACATACCTTCCTAAAGAATGGAAACATGTTGCCACGCTTGGAATGTGGTGATGTGTGAAACTGTACAAAATACCAAAGTTTTTAGCCACTGCCACCTAATGTGCTCAACAAATTACCTGTAAATTGATGGAAACACCGTTTTTGTTGCATTTCAACACGCAATTAATTACCTTATCGTTTGTTTTTGTCAAAAACTCATTATTGCCCATTCGTTGTCGTGTATTTTACGATAATTTGAAGGTTATTTGCAAACTGAGGTACTTTAATCTTTCACACCTATTTCACACCCATGACAGCTCTGCTTAGCTTGGTGCTTATGCTGTGTGGATTGTCCAGCATTATTATTATATTAGAAAAACTAAAGTCACCGACATAGCAGAATAAGCAAACTGAAATGGCAGTGGGCAGGTCATATAGCTCACAGAACTGATAACCGCTGGGGAGTAAAGGTTCTCGAGTGGCGGCCGCAATGTAACGCGAAACGGAGTGTTGGGAGACCATCAACTCGATGGACCGACGACATCGAAGCGGTTGCAGGGAGTCGATGGATGAAGGCGGCTCAGAAGCGCACTTTGTGGGGTAGTATTAGGGAGGCCTATGTCCAGCAGTGGACTTGTATGGGCTGATATGATGATGATTATTATTTCAACCCAGAAATAACGAAAATGGGACTGCATTTTGGTTGGGATATCCGATTGACGGCTGTTGCCGACCGCGCGATCCTCCTTCTCACCAGGACACGTTGCCCATAGCTGATCATGCCCCACCAATAAGAGGGATTTTGTCATTATCATCTCGCATACAAAAGTATTTTAAATACATACACTGAAGGAAGCTGACCTTCCTCTGGTAGGTTCCCTTCAAGTCGGCTCTTACGACAACCAGGGGCTAAGTTATAGGGGTCGATTCTTACGCCACGTTAAGGCTGCGCGCACAATCACAATTCAAAGTATTTAAACTTTAGATGCTTGTTAATTCTTCACGCTAAAAGTACCAAACTGATCGTGCTGAAATTTTGCATACAGGTTATTTTTGACCTGGAGTAGGTAAACCATAAGTAACTTATATCACCAGGAACATGAACTCGATCTGATCTGAAGATCTGAAGACATAAGTTACATAAATCAGTTCAAATGCGATACAAATAACCTTAACACTTTTTCATGACACAAGACGCAGAAGTCGATCTCCGGGTCCGTGTCGCGTGAGGCGGGCATTGAGTGCGTTAAACAACGCGTGCGGAGCCGCGGACAGAAACTAGTAATATTATAAATGCGAAAGTTTGGATGTTTAAATGGATGGATGTTTGTTACTTCTTCACGCCAAAGTAACTGAACGGATTGAGCTGAAATTTTGCAGATATTTATTTCTAGGCTGTAATAAAACATAGACTTTTATCGTATAAATCAGTTCTCATGGAGTTTAAACAACCTTAAACATAGCATGCAAAGCTGCAGGCAGAAACTAGTACGCCTATAAAAATCAGATGCCGCATGCTTTCTAGCTTTCATCCGAATAAACTGCGCTCTACTGAAAAAAACTCCTCTAAAACTCGATGGTACAATATTTTTCTTATCTCGCAAAGACATCAAAGCAGTTCTCTTCCTAAACAAAATGACAATACGAATCTTGCACAAAGAATCTTCATACCGCTTTCCCTCACGGTTGGTTAGCCGCCACGCCTGGCTGGCATTGCCAAGGTTACAAGAATCTGTAGTCACTCCGCGATCTACCATTTCTTATTTCTTTTATGTTTTTATCTGTCACTGGTTGATGAAGGAAGTAAATAACCTCAACGTGAAGCAAGAAAGAAGAGGTATCCTTGACTAAATAGGCAATACTTCAAGGTCTAAGATAAAAGGGTACTGTCTCTCTGTCACCTGATATTTTATGAAAGCTTTTATTGAAATAACAATGTAGTCTTATAATAAGAGCAAATGAAAACTAAAACATATGTTAGAGAAAGGCCAGGCTGGTCCAACAAAGCCGTACGGTCGCGTGTGTATCTCTTCCCTCTATCTCATCTTAGCCCGTCGTATGAGTTGTCCAAGAGACTCTGATGCCTTTCCTCTGGGTGTACCAGAGGAAGCCGCCCCCCCTACTTCGATCCCCAATACACCTGCCAAGCATACCCCCCTTCTTTGTGGAGGCTTCTGGGTGTACCAGAGGAAGCCGCTGCCCCTACTTCGATCCCCAATGCACCTGCCACGCATACCCCCCTTCTTTGTGGAGGCTAGTTCAGCAATATATGAGTGTATGTGTCCTGGTAAGAACTTAGGAAAGCTGTCGAATATCCGCACCGCTTTCCACCGAAAATACATAGAAATGTAAAGTACACATGAGTGATTCTGGAGCTAGATTCTCAATTTAGAATTACGGAACGCGGATGATACCCGTGGGATGGGCTCGCTGACTGTGATATTAGAAATTTGATGGATTCGCCCGAGATTTTTCGGTTTGCCGGTAATCGGTTATGTGCCGTCGAGCGGAAACTTGGGAATTATTGCATCAGTAGCGGTAATAGAAGATAGTAGCGAGCTGAAGGGTAAAGACTTGGTACAATTTTATTAAAAAAATCCTCTTTTCCCGGTGTACCTTACCGCTTTTTACCTTAGTAAATTCTTAAAAGAACGAATAGGGTAATGTTATTACGATAAGCTCGTAGTTCCTTGAAAAATAAATAGAATACCTGCTGAGCTTGATTGATGAGGTTTGAACTGTTCCACATCCAAGCAAAGGATTAGCAAGCTGAAATGGCAGTGGGCTGGCCATATTTCGAGAAGAACCGACAACCGCTTGGGTAAACGTGTTCTTGAGTGGAGACCGCGACTCGGAAACCGTAGTGTAGGACGCCCTCCTACCAGGTGGGATGACGATTTGCGAAAGACTGCTGGCAGATGGTGGATGCGGCAAGCTGAATACAGGGCGCTATGGCGCTCATTAGGGGAGGCCTATGTCCAGCAGTGGACTGGTATAGGCTGATGATGATGATGACATCCAAGTATTTGGAGAGAATGGCATTAAAGTTGGCATTGAGATCGTAGATCATAAAACTTCGCCACAATCGTGTCGGTCTGCCGTTCCATCGGATTATGAGAGCGAGGGAACAGAGTATCCCTGTGATTGCGTGAACACTTGTACACTCCAATATGTTCTGCGCACATTACTAGTAAGCTTATCAGGGGAGGCCTATGTCCAGCTGTGGACTGGTAATGGCTGTTGATGTGTGACATGTCTTCATTGAGGTTGAGGTTCTCCGCTGAGGATTTAAGGACAGATCATAATCCATTATTTTACATCATATATTAAGAATTTGTTCAATCATTTGAATATGCTATTATATCCGGGTAAAGTACTTACACAAGATCTGATTTCATGAGTAAACAAAGCACCCAGCTTAATTCGTCATACCTCCAGGTTTTCTCACGCCCAAGGCCGACTTTAACTAATGTTAACGTTACAGTTTAATCTAAGTTAATTGCAAACAGACATAAAGACGGATTTGACTTTCCCTCACGCTTGGTTAGTCGTCTCGTCTCGGATGGTCTCACTCGGCGAGGTGACTGAATCTGAATAATGTGATGAACTGGCGAGTGTAGACTATTCATCGATAAAGGTGTAAAGGTTCTGTAAAGGATATCGATCAACAGTCTAAGTTCACTAGTTAAAACAGAATGTTGGTAAAATAATAATTTTAGAAGGCCTGTAGAACACCTAAAAACATTTCTTTTCGCGAATTCTGGTCTAACTAATGTAGAAATACGAAAAACCACTTAGCTTAAAGAGAACATAGCACATAAATCCAGCACCGCAACCGGCTGATGCGGTCAATATAAAACACATCAAATAATTACGTTTTATAGCCCATATTTCAATGCAAATATTTGTGCTGTGTGGTAGCGGTGCAGTCCAGATCTGCCACAAACTTCAGCTGGAATCCATATCGAACTTAAAGCTTTTTAACTTTAAATTCAAGACCGGTTCCTCATGTTTGCGACTGCCCAGAAACAAAACAGTAGCGAGTACTTTGTTCACGCTTGACTCATGAAAACAATAATATAACATTTCCATCACTCGGGCTAAAAGACATTAGTTTACTAATATGATAAGTTCTTGTTTAATGTTTGGTTATTCATTGACGCATACTTACACGGTTGACCCACGACCCATCATGGTTATTTAATGAAAGAGTCATTGAGTCATCCTCACGTTGACAAATATTAAATGGTTCCTAGAACCCGGTCTAATTGTTTGATTTATCGTTCGTCTACGATAATGCTTTCTATACACAACGCGTTCGATGACGGTGCTGAGGACATTCACAATACAAATGGTTCGTCTATTTCACGATCAAATGGGTTTTATATAAATATTATCCTATTTGGAATTATTTCCAGGGAATAATTAACTCACTTACCTAATACCGTCAGCGATATAACCTAGTAACCTATAGTAGGTACCTTTATCAGGTATTTATTTTGCAATAAAAAAAAGCTATTGTTTTAACAAACAATCCAAAATTCGTAATACGTTATTAATTTCCTTAAGAAATCTTCATAAAAGTTGTGGGTCCATCTGAGTTTTAAAGTACATTATTGGTTTTATTTTGGTGCAAACGCAAAGATGTTTTTTGTGTATAGCTTTAGGTACAATATATACAAGACAGACAGTTGTAGCCGCTTGACCACGGCTGGACATCGTCATAATCATCAGCCTATATTGAACCACTTCTGGATGTAGGCCTCTCATAAGCAGGCGCTATAATGACCCACCTGAAATCACAAACTTGACATAAGTACATTTTACAATACATAACTACAGGCATATTTTACCGCGCGCACGTGCCGTCCAGTGCATAGGAAGCCTTACTTAATGAGTCATATTGAACTTGCAAGTTTAATGTCATGTAGATAGTGGGAGACTATTGATTGTGAGGTTAACGACCTCTCATTATTGTATTCTATTTATAGTTGTAAATTAGGTGTCGCGTATGGTGATGAAAAAGTTAAGAGAACATGTGAGCAGTCAAGAGACTTCAAAAAAGTTTTGGGAGCATGCAAGATCGAGGTTTGCTATCCTGGTTTCTAACCCGCTGTCAATTGTGGACAAATTAACTGACGAACGACTGACGAAGATGTTTTGCCAAAGTAAACGACAAAACTACTGAATAAATAAATAAATAATAAATCTTGATCTTGACTTTACCAAATGATAATGCTGGACAATTCACACAGCATTATCTAGCTCCAAACTAAGCAGAGCTTGTGTTATTTTATGAGTACTAAATGACTGATACCTATAGTTATGTACCTAATTATTAAATTAAATACTACCAAAGCAGCAATGGAGTGGAATTGAGTGAAAGTAAATATAAAGTATCATAGCGAAATAGAATCAAATAAGACCTTACGAAAACCTAGATTTACAGGAATTGTTGCTAAGCTGAAGTCCCGCCGAACCATAGATACCACCAGTGTTCCATAGATACCACCAGTGTTCCATAGATACCACCAGTGTTCCATAGATACCACCAGTGTTCCATAGATACCACCAGTGTTCCATAGGTACTTTGAATTAATTTGATTGTAATTTTGATGATAATTTTAATTGTGATTTTGATTTTAATGAAGGTTTTGGTTTTAATTTTAATATTGATTTTTATATTGTATTCAAGAGACACTCTTTCTTATTTTTATATTATAATTTATTGTTGTCTGAAATAAAAGAGAATTGAATTGACTAAATCCTTTAGTGCACGTGTCCTTAGAACTTTATTTCAAGGTTCGGTCTCAGTTTCTTTATCTATCAATATCACATTAAAATATAATCCCATTATCAATTATTTAAAGGTATTTTCATTACCAGTTATCCCGAGTATTTCCGTCATGAGGAAGCAACGCGAACTGTCCTGGGAATTCCATTTTCCTTTTCCTAATTGATCTTCGTTTTTGTCTGCGGTTTAGGGATTCTTTTGAATGGTTATTGATTGTCGATTCTTGGCTTTTGTTGAATAAAACCATCGATATTTAAGTCTAACATAGGACATGTTCCTATTAACCTAGCCTCCTGTTTTGTCCAAGTTGTGTCTAAAAACACCACATTGTCTTCTCTGACTCATGGACTCCGATCCTAAGCCTTTGTACATAACCTATTAGTTGAGTTCTTATTATGTATTATTTTATGTGCATAATAAAGAATTACAGAATAAGCCCCGAGTCCATTTGACGATACTATACATCTAGATGTACATGTACATATTGTAGATCTTTACGTCTCATATTTGTATGGAACTTACGTAGTTCTCTGTATGTACGATAGAGGCGTGGCACAGAACGGTATTCCGACTCCAAACCTGGCTAAAACTGTCAGAAATGTCTAACAGCTACATAACTACGTTTCATTTGCAGTAGTAAAGTAAAGACTTATTTCCAAAATTAAATAAGTAAATAAAAGAAAGTAATGTATTCAAAATATCTTAAGACCAAAAGAATAACAAAGAAGCACATAATCTCATTGTAATGGAATTAAACAATGCGTGTGCCTGAACTAGGTCATAAGCTAAATAAATAAAAAATGCTGGACGATTCACACAGCATTACCTAGCCCCAAGCTAAGCAGAGCTTGTGTTATGGGTACTAGATAACTGATATGTACATAATATAATACAATACATAGATAGATATTTTTTATTAAACATAGAAAACGACCAGAACACTATGATCAAATGTCTGCAGATCTGTTCTGAGGCGGGAATCGAACCCGCGACCTCCTGCGTCGCAGGCAGTCCTTCGCCCACCGCGCCACAGAGGTCGTCGATAATATTAAACATAATTTTAATCACGTTTATAAGCGTAATGTTTTTGCAAACTTATTAAATAAAGGGAATAGCGAAAATCATAAAGCTCGTTAGAAACTATATGTGCAAAAGGAACCGAAACTTTTTTTACAGTATTCAAAAACTGCGAAATTCATTCCGAGGCCTCTGGCCAGAACAATTTAAGTAAGGTACATGATTAAACACCTTTGACATCATGATAATGTTTTGTTGACCTAAATGAACACGTCAATTTTATTGGAGAGTAAAGTCGTCCGATCTCTATTGTACTGAACAAACAGCAAACGCATTAGGATTCCAATCCCGTAGCAAATAGATCGGATGGTGGGCTTAGCACTTGATTGTTTGGTTAGGAGTGAGATATAGGTGCTACACTGGGTACAGGTTGTTGCAGACATGGACCTCCCCGCGGCCGCACAGCAAAAACATGTGTATCCAAATTATCATTTAGATTTAGATGCATTTTATATTAACGGCAATAAAAAGCGAGTGCGCTTGAACTCCGCTTATTATATAGCTTAAAATATATAATGGGCTTTCTATAATGACATTTTGACATTGTAAAAAGCCCATAGGTATGCGATACTTATTTTTGTGCTATACGGTAGCGGTGCTGGATGCATTTGCTATGTCCGTTAGGCGTGAGTAATTGTAAAAAGCCCATATAATAATATTTGATGCTAATTTTTATGCTGTATGGTAACGGTTCTGGATGTATGTACATGCTATGTCATTTACGCTGCGCTTTAGAAGAACAGTGGAGCATGAGCGGTAGCTGGTTTTGACAGTAGCAAACAGATCAGATGGTGATCGTAACAATTTATAATATCTTAGTTAGGAATGTACGTTAAATCCATGATGGATCTATTGAGTTTTGTCTTTCTCATTAGATCCTTTTAGACAGTTTTCAATAGAGTGGGTACGGAAACACCGAGCGGCGGGCAAAAGCTACATTAAATACTGTCAAAACTCGTCTACAGCTTTCACTGCTCACCGAAAATGAACAGAATTTAAAACAAACAAAACTAATTTCCCAAACATCTAATAGCCAATTTCAAAAGCGACCAACAGTGAAACGTAAAACCGCGTGTCGATTGGCCGGCGACCAACACTACGTCCATTCTCGGAGACCAGACGTGTTCCATATCGGAAATTGATTTCGCGAAGTAGAGCGCGGAAAGGGATAGAGGTGACAGATAAAATAAAACAATAATATTGTTTTATTTAAACATATTATGTTGAATTAACACGTCATAGACGTATGACGTATATGTAACTCGAAGATACCCTATTTTGTATGCACATAATGTTTCTTGCAAATAAATGACTATAACTATTGTGACTCGTTGGCTACTATGTCTACTAGACAAACGTACATTTATTTGGTAAAGACCAAACTACGCCATGTTTGGACTTCAAAACATATAAGACATTATTATTCACACATACACTTACATTTGCACAATTACGCTTACATTTGTGTTATGTGACGTGTCCAAGAGTCCTGTAAGGTCTTAAGGAAATAAAGTACTTCGTGTTTCTTGAGTTTTGTACATGGGTACTTACTTATTTATCTAATTTCTCATTGGTAATTCTGAATTACAATAAATATCACCCAGACTCTATACAACAAATATAATGTTGATCTTGATATTGTACGTTGGATCCAAACTGTCGGTGTGAGTGATCCCTAAATGGTGCAAAAATAAACCTTATTGCAAAGGCAAAGTAAAGTCCATCTTAAACCCAGACCAATCAAAACCAAACCGTATATCAACCAGCAGAGTGATTACGCTATTCTCAATGGATCAATGGATGGGCGACTGGGTTCGATTCCATCGATGGGACAAATAGAATTGCACTAAATTTTATGGCTGGATGGTCAATGTGAATGAACACGGAGTGAACGAAGTGGATTCCCCATTTTACGTTTCGTTTTCGATTTTGCCTAAATATTGTCCTAAAACTGATGATTTAACAAATTTTAGAAAACGTCTCTTTTCTTCTCCAAGTACGTTAGGGGCTTCATAGTCTGTATTGAAATAATAAATATTAAGGCTGAAACATTTAATAGTTGGGTTGCCTAAGAAAATATAAGGGTACATTAAATAAAAATATCATGAAGGTTATGTTACTGTCTTTGGAGTCAGAATTGCGGCAATGAAACGTTATCAAGAACATGCATCGGAACTGTCATTGTCATGTTAGAAGTTTTCAGTGAAATGTTGCCAGTTTAGCATATTGGACCATTTTCTTGCCCTTTTTCTTTTTGTTGATTTATTTATCTATTTTTTTACGACTACCTACCTACCTACATTTCATTTTTTATCTTAATGTGAATGTGAGCAATATCAACTTTTATAACATCCTAATGAGGGGTTTTCTATTAGCATTTTAAAAAGAAAAAAAATAGTTCCAAATAAATCGATAGGTGGCAGGGGGCGTCAACTGGAAATTAGAGTATGTCAATGTCAAATGAAAAGAAAACAACCTTACGTCAAAATCGTTCTATTTACTCAGAAGAGAAACACAAGCCCAGCAAAACATCGCCCTCAGAGTTTGTGCAGGCTTCGGACGCTACGTGCGAAACAGTGTCATCGCACGAGACCTGCAGATAACCTCGGTAAAGGAGTTTGTAGTAAAACTGGCGCGCAGAATGTACGACCGCGCGGACAACTCCCGCCACGTACACCTTAACGAACTCGCCCCCTTACACTCAAGACCACCGGATGCAAGAACTCCCTGGCGTCCCTCGGGAGCTCTTGGAGCCTTCCGACAATAACCCTTGAGACGACCAGCGTAGCCATCAGGCCAACGAACAGCTTCGAGAAGCCTACAAGGCTCTCGAAACAACATCACATGACTTGAGAAATGTTTTTCCCAACGCTGAAACTAGAAAAAAGAACTTTAGTTCGATTCTTATCCGCATTTGACGTAGTAAAGTCGAATGTCGAAGACCACTGAATGAAATGTTCTATTTACTGTCAAAAGCATTCATCTCATTCATTCATGGGCTTCAATTTCGGCTGGGACTGGCAATCGTCTCAGTGACGGCTATTTTATTTACAATTGGATGTATGGGAGGCTCGAAGGCCATCCTACGGGCTTTCAAATGTCAAATTTGGATGGGGTATTTTACCGTAATCGATCTGCAGCTCGGCGAGAGACGTGCGTTCATTGCCAATTCTTAAAGTTCTAAACACTATTTCAATTCCGTCCATTTCCTACCGAGCTGCGCTGGTTTGATTGGATGAACTCTAGGTACTGTCGCGGTTCCAATGAAGTGTGCTTTTAATGTTTTAAAACGACTGCTAAAAAAAAGAAGTGTTATGTTTTCAGAGTTTATGTATCTATCAAACACGTACTTAAGTTAATTTCTTTATTCCACTAATTTGGATGTATGGAGTATCATTCGACTGCTTGCATCTCGAGATTCCAGAGTGACACAAACTATACATAACTTACTACTTAAGCCAAAACACAGCTTAAGCCGAATAGAAAAAGAGTAGGAAGAATAAGAAACACCAAAATACAAAAAAAACACTACTTTTTAACACTAACTAACTCGTCTAGACATCACGTTCGCCTCACCTCTCTTCACGCCTGTCTGTCTGTGCGTTTGCTTCATTAATTTAATGTTTATTACCCCGACAGTACCTAGCGTGTGATACGTGTTAGAATTCAAGTTTATTTGCATGTAGAATTACTGGTAATTCGTATCTCTTTGGAGCTTAATGAGAGGGCATTCGCCTATTTCATTATGGAAATTAACTTGCTAGAATGTTCTACACAAGAAAGAAAATTAGTTAATGTATGAATAACCAAGTTATTCCGCGATCATGGCGCATGAAACTGTGCCAAAATATTGGAAAACTCAAAATCAGATAATAGTAAATATCCCGTTATAAAAGACTTTTATGAATATATCCTTCTCTCTTCGTCTATCCTTCCCAGCATCGCTTTATTTTAAATATAGAAGAATCTGTTATATATTGCATCGTTTAACTAATATTATTCCACCTTGACAGTTTCCCAATAGGGAATGGCTTGCTAAAAGCTCCGAGCTTTAAAACGTCTCGTCTCATTTCGTAGGCTTTTAAACTTAAACGTGAGGAGACGTTGATTTTAATAGAATTTTATTTCTATTGCTTATTCGAAGAGGCTTGCTTAAAGGTCCTTGACGACCTCTATAGCGTAGAGAGAGAAGTTCCGCCTGCGACGCAGGAGGTTGCGGGCTCGAATCCGCCTTGGAACAAATGTTTTTACGATCTGCAAATATTTGCCCTGGTAGTTCTGGGTATTTTGTATGTATGATATAAAAAGTATTTATGTTTCGTATTAAGTATAATAGATCTAGTACACACATAACACAAGCTCTGTTTAGCTTGGGGCTAGATGATGTGAGTATTGTCCAGCATTATTTATTTACTAGGACTGTACTTACCAGGATTTTGTTTAATTTTGTTATCTTTGTGTTTTATATGAGAATTGGAGAATTTTAGACACATATTTTATAATACATACTATATGTACATATTATGTACAAAGTTCCAATTCAAGGGTTGTATAAAGTGCTCTGGTAACAAGCTTGTGTCGTACACTGAAACAAAACTGTAACATTTTTCAAAAACAGTTGTATATTCCAAAGTGTTTCGAGAAAATGGGATGAGCAAAGATTCCCCAGTTTGCAGTTTACTTAAATATTTACTGAATATCTTCTTTAGTTCTAGGAATTCGCAGCCAAATAGCACAAATGGAATCTTACAATTTTCGTCTGTCGTCCGCCACAGTCTCGTTGTTTTCACTAATGTGAATGCACTTAAAGGAGAAAAAATATATAAAAAGCCCATGAAATCTGATTTTATTTCTAAACAATCTTTCTAGAAATCGGGAAGAACTAAGCTAATTCTTTAAAATAATTTTATCACAAAACAAAACAAATAAAACATCTGCACAAATAATACTGCAAACGAACCCTTTACCGCGCGTGATCCTATACGCGCATTACTATGAATAAGTTATATAAAGTACTTTTAAGTTTTGTAAGAATAAGTTTTTATTACCAATACTTTGGTGCGTAACGGATAACGATCAAGTTTAAATAAAGACTAATTTCACGACATAGTTATTTATAACAGCAATAAAACTGATACAAGAAAAAAACAAAGAACCTTGAACTTCTGCAAAGAACAACATTACTATCATTTTTCTCGTCCAAATATGCGCCTACAAACAATGGCATAAAGTTGAGAATTACTCAAAAGAATGTTATCTAACATTGAACTAGTCATAGTATTACTAATCTGTACTAGCTTCTACTACTGCTAGGCCGCGGCTTTACACGAAATTTTCCTGGATTGAAACTAAATTTATGTTCTTCCTGGGTATATAATTTACGCCAAATTAGCTGCTGGCCCTCCAAACTTCGTTCTGCCATAGAATTGGAGATGGCGTTACATACCGACGACCTCTGTGGCGCGGTGTGCGAAGGTTCGCCTGCGGCGCAGGAGGTGGCGGGTTCGATTTCCGCCTCGGGACAAATGTTTGTACGATCTGCAAACATTTGTTCAGGGTGTTCTGGTCGTTTTCTATGTATAACAAAAAATATCTATGTATGTAATGTATTGTATTATGTATTATGTTCAACCAGCTCTGCTTAGCTTGGGGCTGAATAATGCTGTGTGAATTGTCCAGCATTATTTATTTATACCAAAAATTTATGAAAAAAAACGATTTCCTTTATAAAATATACTATTTATATAAATTCGAAAGTAACTCTGTCTGTCATCTTTTCACGCCCAAATGGCTGAACGGATCTCAATCAAAGTTGGCAGGAAGGTAAATGGTATACCGGGGGAAGACAGGCTACTTGAAAAGCCCGTGAGAAACAGCTAGTAAATTATGAAGAAGAATTTCCCTCGTGAAGAATCAGATTTTTCTGTCTCCGTCCCGAATTGCAAAAATAACTAACATGAACGATATTAGGCATTTTGTAATTCGGAACGGAGACAGAAAAATCAAAGACCATTAAAATCCGCGCGTTCTTGAATTATAAATGGTGTAACTAAACACGAGTTTTACATTATACAGGGTGTGGCGTAAAGAGTGGCCAAGCCTTTCCTTACGGGTAGGAGTCATTATAACAGCTCAGAAAACCAAAAGTTGTAACCAGTAAAAGTCAAACCGTTTTCGAATTGGTCATTTTAGAAATTTTCATCTACCGGACTTAAGCCCATATTATGAAAGACTGCTCAGTCATCGATCTATGCTTGAGTAACGCTTGTCTATGACATAAACGTCACTCAAGCTAGATCTATGACTGAACAAGTTTTCATCATACGGGCTTAAGAACCTTTCAGATTCCAGAGCCTACCAGATTTCATAAAGATCCGATCTGACGTTAGTTGTTAGTGCAGACAAGTTAACAGACAGACAGATTTGCTTTTGCATATTTGTATACCTATGATGGTTGCCATTGTAATAGAGACCTCGATGCTCTACCAGTACATCATCTATGTTTATCATTCATGGAACTTAAAACCTTCATTACCTTTGAATAGAGCTGCATTTACTCCCTTTATTATCTGTATCATTTATTACGTCTAGCGGGAGTTTCAATCTTCTGTACTTCTATTAGAGTTTCATTTCCTTTATTGTGTTAGTGTGGTTCATTGGCATTAGCAAAAACCGGTATGGTATCGGGTTCCGCCACGCACGTATTGTTGAGTTTTTGTTCAGTGGTTTCTATTGGTATGGCGTTATTATGATAGACATCTGAATCTTTGCTATTTGAAGTTACATGACTTTGTAGTTTGCTTTTAACCTTGTTTCTTGAATCTGTTTCATTCTTGGGAAAAAAAGCGTTGCCACATTGAGCCCGTCTTAAAAACGAACTCGAAGGTTTTAATGGTTGATGATGGTTTTCGTGGAAACGCTAGCCTTATGCAAGAGAATCTGTTTTGCATGAGAACGGATCAGAAACTTCGGTTTTAGTTTTCCGAGTAAGTCCCAATCTCAAGAGCACCAAAATCTGGTGCAACCAAAGGTGCAGCATTCGTAACTTTAAATAGACGTTTAAAGGTAAAGTGTTTGGCTTCACCAGATTTTGACACAACGACCCACAGGAGACCCTGTGCTTGACATTTCCGCATGTTGACCGTTTGAATGAATGAATTCTTTATTAATGGCAACGTGTCGTGTTAGTAAACGAACGTTGTCAAGTAAACGAAAATAATTATAAGTTGTCAACCGTTTGGTCAACATCATGACAATCGTCATTTGTTTCTTGGTTGACAGGGAGTTTCATTAAGTTTCATGGTCCAAAAATGTGTCCAAATCTATTATATTAATATTACCCCGGGGAAGGACATGGGCTACCTTGAAAAGCTTGTGCGATGCCGTAGATTCTCCAAGGGTATCCACTCCTCAACTAAAACCACGTCCTACTCATGTCTGAAGTTGTATCGAATCAGCAGTTTATCTGCATCATCATAAACCTAACCTACTTAAACCAACCTTGGACCTCTAGGGCCGACATTCCTAATCAAATGCGGTTTAATATCAATCCCGTGGTTTCAGAACCCATTAAAATCTTGAAGATCTCACTTGGACCTCAATTATTCTGTTTACGCTGAGTGAAAACCGATATCTTGACCTTGAGGTCCCGCATTGAGGGCACTTCTGTTCATAATGATTCGCTGACAAAAGCATTGTTTTCGAGAGTTACATTAATTGGAGGAGTTCTGTTCTCTCGGATAATAAACAAAGGTTGAGATTGTAAATCATTCAGGTCAAAAGCTCAATCATAGTTTTGTTGTACGGAAAGTTCTTGTTAGTACATATTTTACACTTAAATTTCAAGTTAGATTATTTAGCTTTATCCCTAAACCCAAAAAGTTTCTGAGAAAATCTAATCAATCAATGATGTAAGTAATTGACGATCTTGACGACCTCGACGGCGAAGGTCTGCTTGCAACGCAGGAGGTTGCGGGTTCGATTCCCGACTCGGAACAAATGTGTGTACGATCTGCAGACATTTGTAAGGGGTATTCTACGCATTTGCTCCTTTTGGAATCGAGACCCTAGGTCCGTGGGGTACCGATGCCCTTTGGTTTTTAAAAAAATATCTGAGCGTCTCGGTCTATGCGACGCGTGACCCGACAGCTGGTGAGTATCTGGCACAGCGCATCAGCATTGCCATACAGCGGGGCAATGCAGCCAGTGTCTTGGGCACGCGCGCGACTGGTACATATGTGTAGATTGTTTTTTCAATTGTACATACTAGTTCTAATTTGTTTCTACTTTTTAACTCATATTTTTTCTTAATGTTTTTTGTCCAGGATTGTCTCTTCGAATACGAAAACGGGAGTGTTTTCCCTGCAGTGGGATAATGTGACCTAAAAATAAACTCGGACTGTTTTCCACTTAACTACTCTAACCCGTACCACCTTAAAACAGCAGAAAAAACAGCCTAGAACTCAGTCCAGGTTGCTAGCGCTAGGTTCGACGCCTCTAATGTCCTACATTATGTATATTTTGTGTAGTGTATACAGGAAGAGCGTTAACGATTATCCTTGCTTGCAGGTCGTGTCGGGGCCGACGGTTACCATGCCAACCGAAATTGAAACAAACCCCTGAAACTACAGGTATGTTATCAGCACTATCAAATAACACGGTCAGGATTGCAGAGCCATTTGCTATTTGAATTTCTACCTCGTTTTCGAGAACGCCGGGTATCGTTTTTCATATCGTTTGCTCAGGAGACAATCAAGAAGACCGACGTGGCACGGCGGGCGACGGCGGCAGTCCGCCTGCGACGCAGGAGTTTGTGAATTTAATTCCCGCCTTGGGACAAATGATTGTTGCGGGTGTTCTTAATGAACCTCACAATCACTAACTATTAAAGAGACATATCTAATAGGAGACATAATGGAGTCTACACACCGACCCATCGACACAACCCGGCGGATTGGTGCGACATTTTAGTGTATAAATTATTACTATTATGTATGAAACAACCATTCGAAATGCCATAAAATGACATTAAGATTAAATAGCACGCTGCTTGGTGGAATTTCTGTCAGCTTTTGTTATTTAATAACGCAATCAAGTCAATAATTAATTTGCATTTGTCAAAGTCTATACACTTGCCTAACTCTATGCTCTATATTTGTATACAAACCGCCACACATAAGTTAAATTCACTCTGTTGCCGCATCTTATAATATACGAAATTTACATAACTTGTCGATTATATTATCTTCTTGACATTAACTATTGTTTACAATTATGAGTACATCTGAAGCTCGACGCCAAGCAAGTGATATTTATTGTCTGTGTCGTAGTTTGTTTACAATCATACCACATTGAGTTTGGCTAGTGTATAGATATCATTTCTTTCTCCCTTGATAATTATTCCCATTAAAGATAACAAATAATAAAAATAACTGAGACAATCCGAACCAATATTATCTTTCCAAAAATCTCAAGGTCTCTAGTCTGTACCCTGAAGCTATAACAAAAACAAGCTGTAGGGAATTGGAATGAAATTGGTTCGGGTAACTAGTGTAATACAAGGTCGGGAGTGTGGATCTAGGTTACCTAGATACTGGGAGCAGAGGTCAGGGTTAGATATCCCTGGACAATGCTATCCATGACCTGCTGTAATCAATCCGTTGCAAGTTCTCTCATTCTCTCAGTGGGAGAAGAATGCAGCTCAGAGCTTTAAGGGGCCTCTTCCCATGCCTCTTCTTCTTATTTTCATCAAACTTATACAACTAATCAAAAACCTATCTTGACGCTTTTGTTCAGAATGAAATCGAATATTAGGTATATTATACTATAGTTATCATAAATTATTAATCATAAAAAGATAGTTTTTTCTTGTTACACGGATAAATAATACTGATAAAGCATTTTTGGAACGAAGATATACGTAGCAATATTGACAATCTCAAGTCAATTACATACAAAAGAAATCACATGTACCTACCTCGGTAATACCTGGATGACCTCTGTTCCTTCTGGATGGCAGTGATTGAATATCATGACCTAGTTACAAATGCCAGAGGCCAAGGTCCGGGAAGCTGTGTTCGATACAGCCTGTGACGTCAGACCAGGCATGCAATGACATTAACCTACTTTAGTGTACTTGGGAGAAGTACCCGCGACCTAGAACCACTGTCTAAAGAGGTTTTTGAACTTGGCCGGTAAAACCGGCCAAGTTCAAAAATACCTTTAGATCACACCATTATTGGTAAGATCTAGTGGAAATGTTTGTAAAATTCCGAGGGCCTGGCCACCACAGACATATGAAGACAATCTGCGTCCTAACATGATCGTAAAACGATAAGTTTTTTTTTGTATTTAATTTCTTTTTTGCTGTTAATATTCTATCATAACGTCTACTAAATCTTAACAAGTATTCTTGTATACGTTATTCTAGTTACCATATGTATTCTGTTGATATGTCATATTCTTGAAACTAAATTCAAACAATGGAAATTGATTTTATCTAAGTATCTATAGTTACCTATAGGATATAAATAAAATAAATAAATAATGGACAATTCACACAGCATTATCTAGACCCAAGCTAAGCAGAGCTTGTGTTATGGGAAGTAGATAACTAATAATAGGTATAATACAATACATAAATAAATATTTTTATTATTCATAGGAAACGACCAGAACACCCTGAACAAGTCTGCAGATCGTACACACATTTTGTCCTGAAGCCGGAATCGAACCCGCAACCTCCTGCGTTGCAGGCAGACCTTCGCCCACTGCGCCACAGAATCGTCAATATGATCGTTCTGGATCGTATTCGTATCTGAAGTCACTTTACAACAATAAATAAGTTTGATCGGCGACATCGGATATTGGAATCACTACGTTTTGTAGTTATTCTGAAATCTATCTCCTTGTGTTTATTTCGGGAAGTCGAGCCCTCTTGATCCCGTCTTGTCATGGGTATTCTTGTCTACGTTACCTTCGTGACGTAGGCAATACATGGGTCAGTGAAGGGTTTATGACGAGACGCTATAGATACACCTGTGAAGGCCAACAGCCATGACGTAAAACAAAGGGGAAAGGGGAGGTATAAATAGATTGCCTACGTGTCAACAATAGTCACATGTGAAATGGATTTGATATGACGTTCGTAAACGGGACATTCTTTCGTGCAGCAGTGGTCGAGGTGCATTTTATGTCTGTTTAGTTTATTATTCTATTATAAAGGTGTAGGTATATAAAAGTGATAGTGTTCATAATGTTTTGGGAGTTTTTCAGAATAAAATTCGATAACGTTCATTTCCATAAAACCCTAGCTAGAGGGCGGGCCTATTTAGCAAAGCTATATTATACCATCAAAGCAAAATCACTGAAATCGCTTAAGCGATAAGGCCGCCAATTCCATGCCTTTGTTTAGGACAAGTTTTATACTGTACTTTATTTTTTTTTATTTTATAAAGCATCATCTATCTATTAAAGCAGGGAAGCAAAATGCTATTTGATTGTCTTTACTTCAATCTTAAGAGACTCGTTAGTAGAGGTGAAAAAGAAACTATGATAGGTAGTACCTACGTTCCGGACTAATATGAAAGATGGTGATCGATCATAAATAGCGGCAGAAATACCTAGATATAAACCATACGCATACAACTAAAGCCTAGAGAGTTTTATATGAATATCATCCCGGTTTACCACCAAGCTGGTGGTAGGTCGGGCGGGACGGAACCATATCACCAAAATAGTGGTGACATAGTACCATATTACAGCACAATATTTTCTAACTACCTACCAGGATAACATAAACATGAAGGAGTTTTTTCGCTCATCTCGTTCTCTAAGTGTGTTTACTTTGAGTATAAACACACTGACGTGTTAAAGTGCAGTTTTTTCACGTAAATATTCCGTTGAGTCATTATTTTCATCGAAGTAATTATTTCAGAGTTTCTAAGAGAAAAGCGAATGTATTTCAATTTAATTTGAATTTCAAATGCGGTGTTATTATAATAAAGAGAACTCGAAGCCGGCGCGTTGTTAAAAGTTGTTAGATAAGTAGTCGAGTACCTTACGAAAGATGGCAATGGTTCAGTTACGTGTTAGCCGAGATTGGCCGAGTCCCAAGCTTGTAATTGCTGTCATATCTGTCAATGTTCATCTCGTAACTGAAGACATATTATTTTAACTGAAGGCATAGATCTCGTAACTGAAGATGTAGGTATTATTTTAACTGAAGGCATAGATCTCGTAACTGAAGGCATAGATCTCATAACTGAAGACGTAGGTATTATTTTAACTGAAGGCATAGATCTCGTAACTGAAGGCATATTATTTTAACTGAAGGCATAGATCTCGTAACTGAAGACGTAGGTATTATTTTAACTGAAGGCATAGATCTCGTAACTGAAGGCATAGATCTCGTAACTGCGAAGACGTATTATTTTAACTGAAGGCATAGATCTCGTAACTGAAGGCATATTATTTTAACTGAAGGCATAGATCTCGTAACTGAAGACGTAGGTATTATTTTAACTGAAGGCATAGATCTCGTAACTGAAGGCATATTATTTTAACTGAAGGCATAGATCTCGTAACTGAAGACGTAGGTATTATTTTAACTGAAGGCATAGATCTCGTAACTGAAGGCATTTTATTTTAACTGAAGGGATAGATCTCGTAACTGAAGGCATCGAATTTTATATAACATTACCGGGTAAAAATTGATTGATTGAATTATTGATAAAGAGTGTAAATTGTTTGTGTTGTGTTGTAGGGGTCATCTCTGGATCTGCTGAACCGATTTCAAACATTCTTTTACCATTAGAAAGACTACTTTTCAGGGAGTGATATATGCTATGTTTTATCCCGCAATTCCCACGGGATAGGCAACTACGCGAGTGAAGCCGCGAGATGCCGTTAGTATTATAAAGAAAATAAATAAATGTACTTACCCAAGTTCTTCCATAAGTTTTATATAAGTTAAGTTTCTAAACTGTTGGTTTAAATTTTGGTTCTAGCCGACTTCTTACTTTCTTGTTTTCTACCATAATTTTGCACGCAAAAACATGTCCCAAATAACAATTGTTTCCAAGTCCGTGTACGTAGGCTGTGTACAAACATACTACTTACCAACGTATTATACATATGTAAGTATATAAGTATGTATAATATAAAATGGAATGTAGATCTGTTTGTTCAGGTGCAGGTTCGGCATTGCTAGGACACACTAGTGACCTCGGTGTTTTGGGCTGGAAACATATTATGTTCAATTGAAACTAGTATTTACAATACAAACAATTGAGCTATCTAAAAACTGTTGTAAACAATCTACAGGTAGCTCAACTGATCCATATCAATACCAGTCAGAATCGTGCCCAAGACATTGGCTGCATTGCCTCGCTGTATGGCAATGCTGATGCACTGTGCCAGATACTCACCAGCTCTCGGGTCACGCTTCGCTTCGACCAGACGCTCAGATATTTTGAAAACTGGCTAGCCTCGGTACGCCACGGACCTAGCGTCTCGACTCCAAGGGGAGCAAAATTAAATGCGTAGGCTCTGCCGAGACCTACATATTTGAGCCTCTTGAGGTCTTCGGCCAAATCTGCCGCCGCACCAGCCCTCACGGAAGTCCTAGGAAGATGGGAAGGCGCAAGTGTGTCGACGCATGTAACGTCCCACACAGTTAGGCCTCCTGAACTCACATGGGACTAGAGTCATGCCGTCGGGCCTCTTACCATCATCATCACGCAACAGACCAATTATGTTCATATTGGTTTACTCTACTAACCCAGAAGAAGAGATCTTTCAAAAAAGAAGGTTCTATTTTCAGTTGTTTTATGTGTTCGTCGATTATTCCAAGTGAACAGATTTTGATGAAGTTTCTTGACTCGTCCCAATGAATTCGGACCAAAGTGGGACGAGTCAGGAATAAGTCGATTCTTTTGCAGATTCACAAAAAAATTATCCAGAGATAGTGCTATAAAAAGTTTTCTTAGGTATATTTTTCTTTCCTTATGGAAAAATACAATAACTAGGCTTTCACGCGACTAATGAATAAACTCACGTTTTGTATTTTTTATCTCTTTGGTACAAATTATGAAAATGCCTATCTACTCAGATACAGGACTGACCTAAAACTAAGCGAAAACAAGACTACATCTTATTCTGAACTCTACGCTCATAGGAATAAAGACATCGACTTCATAGGTCTCAAGCAAAAAAGTGGTGAGAAGCAATTACCGATCTTAATGGTTCAGGAGGAAGGTCCATAAATAAGACTTTGTTAAAGACGTCTCATGATTTCAGGGCTTAGGGCATTGTCGGAGTGTAAGCGTAGATAACTTATTTATCTTATGATTTCTGGTTCACAGTTATGACAAGAAAACCCTCGACGGCGATTTTACTCAGAGCCATCACGTATTTTTAGTAAATAATCCCAGGTATTCCGCGTTCGTCACACTCGCCTCGTCCCAAAGTAATCCAAACACGGAAAATCAAATTTAACGCTAAAATTGTTCCGGTTTCGTCCCATTTTACGATTTCTAACAAAAAAGTAGCAAAAGTACTGTCGTCCACACACAATAGCATAGGTTTTTTCTTTACTAACAAATACAAATATTTGAAGTTAGATTAGAAATAGTATTTACAAATAAAATAATGTAATTTCTTTTGTAATGTTGTTTTCTGGTGTACAATAAAGATTTTTTGTTTTGTATTGTATTTAACTATAGACTGTTGCAAACATACCAGTCGAAAGCGTCCCCAAGACGAACAGGTCAATGGTATCGCTCGAAGTCCGACAAGGCCCCACGGGAGCACCTGAGCCTTTGAATTTATATTGACGGATTTATAGAACTCATTCAGATTTTGAAGCCTTATTTAATTAGTATGCCTGTCTTGAGGGACGCACTTTTTATAATAAGGCTCCAAGAAATTATTATTCACTACGTAATAATAATAATAAATAATAATGCTGGACAATTCACACAGCCTTATCTAGCCCCAAGCTAAGAAGAGCTTGTTGTTGTAGATATTTTATATTATACCTACATAGAAAACGATCAGAACACCCGGAACAAATACCTGCAGGTCGTACAAATATTTGTCCCATGGCGGGAAACAAACCGCAACCTCCTGCGTCGCAGGCAGACCTTCACCCACCGCGCCACAGAGGTCATCCCATAATTAGGTACTTACCTACTTTTCTTTTGAGTCAAAATATTCAGACTGTAGAATAGCTTTACGAATATTAGTAGAAATCTTCCGCTCTTACAAAGTAGCAACAATGCTATGTTGTAACATTAACATGGCCACCATTGGGTCAGTGGACGACCGCGCTGGCCCAGTTCCCAAGCTGAGTGCATTTAGCTAATACTGTGGTTGACCGACCACTGATTTTTGAAACTTATTGCTATACTTATAAGTCTTATAAGATAAGACTTATATAGCAATAAGTTTCGCAGTCTTAGGTACCTACTTAAATAGTAAATTCTATTAATTAATTATTAATTACTTTTTATAACATTGCATTATTAGGTATTTATAAATACTATATCACCGTAGGATAGTAAGATCCGTAAAATTATAAAAATCCTAGTCAAAATATATAATTTTACGAAAAATAATCAACCTGACACATTTTAACACGTAAATTTATGATTTTACGTAATCAATCCGTAAAATAATGAATTAGTGAGTGACGGAACGCAACATGTCCGCTGTATTGCTTCGCCATCTTTGGTTGTCATTCATTGGTCGCCCAAACAATAACAATAAAGTTTTCATTGCGTGTTTTTCAATTATATAAGTATTTTTAAGTAATTTGTGTAATGTCGTATCCATAGTAAAGTTGTAAAATAAAGTTTTAAAATGAGTGTATAACAGTGTGGTTAATAGTCTCCAAACTGTCTGAGAACAGAACACTTAAGCACTAGCCACATTGACCAATCAAGAGAGCAGTTTATTATTTTACGAGTGAAATGGTCGCCAGAGAATTCGTAATATAGTTTTTTGGGGCCGTGATTAGTTCACAGGTTTGTTCGTTTATTATCTTACGGATAAGCTCAGAAAAATTATAAATTTACGTGTTTGATTGAATGCGTTAAATTGTAAGTATTACAGTCCTGTTGATTATTTTCCTGAAACCTATATTAAATTGACAACTAATATTAAAGTGACAACGTGACAAGGATTTTTATAAGTTTTGATTTTTGTAGTCTTTTTTTTCTTTTTAATATTATGTACTACTTACTTTAGGCATGCTCTTTTATAAGTTGATCATCTGATTGTATTTCTATTTTTCACACCCAATTGTATCTTTTAATTTTAGTTAGTCGTTGTAATTCAATTATTTAAAAAAAAATTATGAGTGGAAACTGTTGTTAGCTTCATTTGCTCTAGTTTACGAATCTATTGTAACCTAAATATAAGCTTTTTGTTTCCGAAATAAATAAAAATGAAATAAAATAAAAAATAATTTTACTGGTCGATTTTTATAGTTTTGGATCTATCTGACGACGGTGACCTAATTATATAAGGCTGAGGCCAAACGAGCATATTTTTTTTAAAGTTGTGAGTTTTGTAAAATGCGTCGCTCTCTTCATACAATAATAGAATAATCCTGTTCCTGCCGCACTCAAATTGAATTGTCGTTTCAGTTGAAAGCATTTTACGCGACTCATAATCCATATATACAGGGTGGCCTTTATTCTATAGATAGTACCTATAGATTCAGAGCTTTGAGTCTATTTGATAATCTGAATCCTATTTATACAGGATTCGCGTAGTTCACTCTGCTCACAATAGAGGCGCTGTAGTTTTGGTACAGCGCCTCTATCGTGCTTATGGAAACAGAAGACCTATGGAAAAAGAAGATGTCACGGTCACGTCATGTTCCTATCATCAAATAGACTCTCCCCTATGGACATCAAGTAACTTTAAGCTACGCCAGTATCAGAGCCCCTCTGTGCTCAGACCCAAAGGTCGATGATGATGATTCTCCCAGTATTTATTAAAACCTTTACTCAGCCCTCGGTAATGTCTACCGTGTTCCGCGTCATCGTCGGATTGATGACGTCATTAGCAGGGCAAGGGGAACAAACGTGCCCAAGTTCACGGTGAATGGGTTTCATGAACCGGAGGAAATATACCCTTAACGTGTGGGCGTGTTTGTTTGTTAAAGTTAGGGTACGATTTTGAATCTATTCTTTGCTTATACTCGGGCCAAATGAAAGATAAAATGTTTGTAAACACTAAGTTGTAATTGTAACCATAAGTAGCCTAAAAGTTTCTCAAATAAATAAATAATGCTGAACAATCACACACATCACATCATTCAGCTCCAAGCTAAGCAGAGCTTGTGTTATGGGCACTAAGACGACTGATATACATACATAGATTGATATTTTTTATTTTACATAGAAAATAACCGGAACACCAGGAACAAATATTTGCAGATCGTGCAAACATTTGTCCCAAGGCGTAAATCGAACCTCCCACCTCCTGCGATGCAAGCGGACCTCCACTCGTGTTATCTATCAGTAATAGACTAAGCACGTCTGATATAAAATCAACACGAACACACGAAACAATACTTTTCAATCAACCCACTATTTATGTAAAAACATGTTTTCGTATTTGTGAACTCCTAATTTTTTTTAAGTTACCGTCTTCTCATTCCATAGCGTTCTTGGCAGAACGGTCGTGGTTGTCATGACGAGTCTTGTTGTTTGGGCTGTGTCGCTTGCCTCACGAAATATCACCATCTCTTCATGTTGGAGGTCATTCTGGAGCATTCATGCAGGGGACTTCTACAGCTGATTTTATTTGATCGGTCCACTTCATAGGTGATCTACCCCTCGTTCTTCTACCCTCCTTTCCCTGCACAACTATCCGTTCAATGGAATCATTGTTTCTCCTCGATATGTGGCCGAAAACTTCAAAATTCGAGATTGTACGTTCGTAGATAGACCCTCATTTACAAGTTACAGTAGAGAAGTTGTATTGAACCTTTAGCGATAGCTTTTCGCAGTTTCAACCCACTAAAAGCGCGCCTCAGAGCCGGAGGAAGAATTCGTCAATGTGCGTGCGTGCGATGGTGGTAAATGTACCAATGAAAGTCCTACTTCAACTTCGATACTTAGTGTAACTTGACATTCGGTTCAGACAACCCTGAGACGCTTTGTTATGTTATCATACAGGAACTGAATGCAAGGCTAAGATGACATTTAAAAACAGCATTCGTGTTATTTTGGTTAGAGGATGCAACAACCGGTTGTACAAGGAAATTATGTATTATATATTGTTTTAAGTGTATTGTCACACATTAATATAATGCTGTTATAAAATTTTAATAGAGTTTTTTGTCACATGTAAAAATGTAATGTTTTTAATGAGCGTCTGGTCGAAGCGACGCGTGACCCGAGAGCTGGTGAGTATCTGGCACAGCGCATCAGCATTGCCATACAGCGGGGCAATGCAGCCAGCGTCTTGGGCACGCGCGCGACTGGTATTGATATGGATCAGTTGAGCTACCTGCAAGATTGCCTGCAACAGTCTGCAGTTAGCTGAATTGTTTCAATTGTAAATACTAGATCATATTGTTTCTATTATTTGATTGTAAAAGCAATACCTATCCTTCTAAAGTAACATTAGGTAATTTCCTCATCTATGACTGAATCGAAGGAATCTAATTTACATTTTGTGATACTGTTCGTAAAAATGAAAAATACGATGCTATCATTTTCCGTCGTAGAACGCTGCGACATTTTCAATAGACAGTTCTACATGGATTTTTAGGCCTCATAAAATCTATTAAAACATTGCCTACCTTTTACTGAAAGAATAACAAAGAAAGCAACGGTCACAACTTTAAACGGTGTTAAACCTTAGAACCATATTATAAGTTTTAATCTGCTAGTTAGAGATTTTTCTTTTACATACATCACTCGCACACACACACAACTCTGGCAGTCAAGTGAAGGAAATCACAATTAAATTTGCACAATTTCCTAATTTTCCTACACATTATGGTAAGTAATTTATCTATTTAATCATTGATTTATATATATTTTTTTCAAAATACTAGTTTTTGACCTACAAAATGAACATTATTGATTCCGGTTCCACAATCGCGAACTCTAGGATTTGTTTCATTTCCTTTAACTGAAACAACATTATCTGCTAGTTGTGTAAAACCTTACACCCTTACAACAGGGCTGAATTTACTTTGCAATCTCTAGGATACCTCCCCTCTCTGTTTATCCACAGGGGTTGGTATTCCGTGTCCTTGTCTCCAGCATCCGTATCGACCAGGGAGGTGACCTTGAACCCTGGACCTTGGTCTATGAAACCTTGCAGAGTGCAGTTGGCTTTTTGTAATTCGAGGATCGTTTGTCGTTAGTCAGATGTTTTGAAACATACTGTATCTTCATACAGTCCATACTATTAATATTGGTTTCATAATATAATAATTTGATTGTTCTGAAAAAAGCAAAACCGACTCGAATCGCTTAATATTATACTGTTTTGACTGACAAATACTAAATTCTTCGGGAATATTTTTTATGGGACCATCTCAGAATCATTCTGCGTACAATAGGAAAAGAATTTTTAAAATTGGTCGATAATTGACAGAAAAATCGAAGAACATATAAAAAACATACTAAATATAATATAGGTAATACATACATATTGAAAACTTCTTGTAAGTAATGAAAAAGGTAGTCGGTTAAAAATACTATTTTAAATACCCTTTTAAAATAACTCAAACTACCTTGAATTTGAATTCTCTGACGTCAAATTACGTGTAAGTTATTGGGGGAGCGAGACCTCGGTCAATGAAACCTTGAAGGGTAGGTACAGTTGGGAAATGTTTGCTATGTGAGGATCGTTAGGGGCTAGTTTTATATTGATGTTGCAACTTTTCTATCCTATAAAATACTGTTATAACGCTCTTTTTTGTTATTATTTACGCCTTTATTTTGTTATTGCTTCTTTTGGAGATCATTGGTTTAATCAGTGACATTGAGCTAGTTTACTTACCTTCTCACCTAACCTCTCCTCAACAGCCCATAATGATCCACTACTGGACGTATGAGATAAAATAAATAAAGGGTAAGCCTGCGTCCAGCGGCTAGTTTACTAAAACCATCGAATTAGGCCGTCGGTAAGATTTACTGTCAAAAGATACTTTGGCTTGGCCACGTATTTTTTCATTTGTCAATTAAGTTATTTAAGATTATATAACTGACGGAATAAATATAATAAAAAAATTTTTTACCCAGGAAACTACCCTATGTATAATACTAGTATGTATGAGATGGATGTATAAGAATGGAGAGAGGGATGTATGTATAAGATGATAGACTTATTTACGTCAATTTGTGTCAAAATGCCTCTAACATCAAATGACAATTTACTTACGTTATGGGTACTAGATAACAGATATACATAATACAATACATAATGTGTAGATATTTTCTATTATTTCTATATATACGTATATTTCTATTAGTACGTAGAAACCGACCAGAAAACCCAGAACAAATATGTATTTGCAGATCTTCCAAGCATTTGTCCCAAGGCGGGAATCAAACTAGCAACCTCCTGCTGCCTTTCGCCCACCGCGCCACAGAGGTCGCATAATGAAAAAAGTTCTGTCTGCTCTCAATGGGTTATGGCTGAAAACTACGCTTATAACAAGTGTTTGCAAAATATTACGCTGTGCCATGGTCTTTTTGATGTACGGCGAGCAGGTCCGCCTGCGACGCAGGAGGTTGCGGGTTCGATTCCCGCCTTGGGACAAATATTTGTACGATCTGCAGGTATTTGTTCCGGGTGTTCCGGTCGTTTTCTATTTATAATAAAAAATATGTAATGTATTGTATTATGTTTATCAGTTATCTAGTTCCCATAACACAAGCTCTGCTTAGCTTGGGGCTAGATAATGCTGTGTAAATTGTCCAGCATTATTTATTTATTTATTGTGTTAAACGAGACAGAAGTCTTTCCTGTCGTCGTAAAACAAAAACGACAAGCTTTGTCGAATTTATTTACTCGTATCGAATAGCTCTTCCAAGCTTTATCACCAACGTCTTCGTTCCAATAAACCTGAATAACAATAAACAACACGAAGATCTCTTGTAATGAACGTAATGAAACGACCCCCTGAAGAACTGAAGCATGCTGCTAATGAATTTACGAGCGGGCTAGGGCGGACTATCCGATAGGGCGGACTATTCTGTTGGGCGGGGTTGTTAGTGAATAATATCAGATGAGAAATGCGCCGTTATTTTATAAGAAATTTTTGCTTAGTAGGAAGAGGAAAACATTAAAATCCTATTAACGAATCCTTGAATGTATTTCCTTACGCTTATTTATCTCTGTGTTGTATAGTGTTGGTTGTTTTTACATATATCCTTCCTGGGTATCTAAACCAGGTGCGTGTATTTTATCTATATTATTCCCAAAAAAGGAGAATAGTAAAATCCTATTATAAAATCCTTGAATGCATTTACTTCCTTACGCTTATTTAACTCTGTGTTGTAATGTAGTGTTGGTTGATTGTACACACATCCTTGCTGAGTATTAGAATCAGGCGCGTGTATTATCTATATTATTTCCAAAAAACTGTACGATATGTTCAGAATTGAGAGATATGTCAAAAAAGAAATTCAGTACAGCTACGGCTCATATTCTGGGCGGGCGGGCCGTCCGGGACACCCAAATGAAGCCCCGGCTAAGATGGCTGAAATGGTTGCGTTGATTTTTTCTGATAACTTTTATGGAGTGTATCTATAACCGTTGACAATTTGGTACATCTCGGCATGAATAGCCTTCGTCAATTTAATTTTATAAATTCGCCATTTTTATACCTAGTCATTTTTCCTGATAGACCTTAGTCGCCGTTTCCTACTGCTAATGTGTTGGCAAAACATATTCTTGATTGTATGAAAAAAATCGTAAAGGTCGCAAGCGGCTCGTCTGCATCGATCTTAGGCCTCAATCAATTTTCTAAACTAAGTTGAGATGATCCCGGGATAATAATGTAAGGGCAGAGTAAAATAATTAGAACGGTAGTCCTAATAACATGGAAATGCGGATGTAACGAGATAATTAAAAGTTTAATGAGATAATTAAAAGCTTAGTGTTAAGTCGTCTTGAGTTATGGAGCTACGGTTGATTTTTGATGAAATAGCTAAATTAATTTCAGGCCTTTTTTAACCCGTTATTTTTCTAGCACACCGATTATTTTTTTAAACCATAATAGTTCTATTCTATTTAGTTTAGGCAGAGATACGAAAATAGATTTTGGTGTGGCTACTAAGGGCAACTTCGATTCACTGCCTAAATTATATTAGATTAAAACTATAATAGAGGCATTAAAAAGCTTTTAATAAGTAACACAAACTGTACGATGGATTTTTGCAATTTCCTGTGTTAAACGGAATAAAAAGAAAAGTAGGTGGCTGGCACGATGGCGGCGGCGGCGCTAGTTTGGGTGGGGTATGCGCCTTAAGAGTTATAGTTGACACAAACGAGGTGTTGCCAAAAAAATGCTATAAATAAGTATTTTCCTAATAGCATTCGTAATAATTATGTATATAACAACTCGCACATCGAACCATTTTACCTCTTTGGGAAATACTTGGATTCGGTGTAAGTACCGAGTGTAACGTTTTCTCGTGTGTTGTGTTTTTGTGAAAAAAAAAACACATGTTTCATTAAATATATATACATATATATATTTATTTCAGCAAAAACACATTAGGTACAGTAGGTATTTAACTTAATGGGTAGGCAGGTAGAGTTTCATAATAATGTATTACAATGGTCTGTTAAACTGATAGAGGTTATTGCTGAGGGTTTGGAGACAATGTTTTTACTTATGGATCTCACACTAGGCGGAGCCTGTATCGTGAGATCCAAGCTGGTGATTCTTACAGACACATGCGGGTATTTTGTCTCGGTGTGACGTACAATACTTAGTTAACACTTAAATTGACAAGAATAAAGAAATTAATAGCTAACTTATTATTTTGAGAAAATTCTCAGTGTCCATGTAATTTAAGGTCAAAAGCCATTTGAATATGGTTTGTTTAGCTTCACGGACAGACATATCTCTAATATCACAAATTTTAACTACCTTGTTATATACATATGACCGTATATGCTGCCCAAAGCGGTAAGCAAAGGATGAGTTTACCTGTGGAGTAGGTATTTTAAAGACTCTTTTTGTGACCAATGTTGAGTAATTTTCTGAATTTATTAGTGTTCTATGTGCAGCTAAAGTAATGCGAAGAATAAAGAGTTGACGTACACTAAGGATTGATTCAACAGGTCGCTTAATTTTCGTGAAACTCACTCATTTGTTTCATGATTGTGTTAATGTTTGTTTGTTTGTTTGTAGCAGGGCGCCGGCGCGGATGTCGGGCGGCGGCGGCGCGGGTCTCATGTCGTGTGTGCGCGAGGGCTCGCTGGAGCCGCCCTACCGCCCGCCCCACCATGCTCTACCACACAACCATGGTAATAACATTACAATATAGGGTGTTTTCAAGCTAGTGCACAATACTGAATGAGGTATTTCACATCAGGTATACCATAGTTAATATTCAGTGACAAAGCAGCAATTTTTTGAAAATGATTTTTTTAATAATGCCTTATTATGGCTATGGCTCATTAGGGGAGGCCTATGTCCAGCCGTGGACTAATATAAGATGATGATGGCGGCACGGTCATTGAATGCAGAAAGAATCACATAAAACAAAATCGCCAAATTTGGCATGACTTAAAAAAAGACCAACAAAATTTAAGAAATCGTTTGCGCCTTTGTTTGTTCACTGAATTGTTCTCTCCCTGAAACGTTTGTGGTAGCAGGTGAATAACTTTCCTCAGTATTGTGCACTAATTTGGAAACACCCTGTATTGCTTAAACTTGTGTCACATTCGTCGCTATAACCGCTATATCGAATTTTGTTTCGCGACATATGTGTTAATACCTACTTGGGCAAAGTCGCAGGCCGATTGCGGACCAATCGGCCTGCGACTTTGCCCGTATTATCGACAACTCCTCGGCCCTTCAGGCAAAGTTTCGCTCCGCTGTCAATAATCTAGCAGATCAAATGTTTTAACGTGGTTTTAACGATAAAAGATAAAACTTCCTCGAAATGTTGACGTCGTGAATACGGTAAGGCACATTTGCCGGCGGCTGAAGACGAAGTTTTGTTCTGGCAGGTGAAGTTTTCCCACCAGGTCTCAGCTTGTAGATTCCCTGTGAGCCATGCGTAGTGAATGGTAAGGTAAAGTGGTGGTGTGTGTTCCAGGCGAGGGTCGCACCGGGCGCTTCCTGCGCGGTCTCCGGCGCATGTTCAAGCGGCGCGGCAGCGGCGCACGCGCAGACGCCTCGCCCGACCCCAAGAGCAGCTCCACGGGCGAGCTGCTCCACGCGCAGCGGCATGCGCGCAGGCAGTAAGTCCACCCTTCATATAGCATCATTTGACGCCATTCACGATTGTGTTTGCAAAGAAAAACTTACATTTATCTTGTATAAAGCATCGCGGGTTGGCGGTCCAAAAACACCAGTGAATCTATGTTGGTTTTATCATGAGTTCAGAGAAAGTGGTTAACGATTTGCGGCATTTTACTTTTTCGCTAGTTTTATTGCTTGTTAAACAGAGAAGAAATTCAATAGCAAAAATAAATATCTCGCGTCAACCCGCGACGAACAGCCTATTGTCGATACCTCGATACAAACTAGCGCCGCCACCAATTTTATCTTATTATGTCGTTGAAGGGAATTTCAAAAAGATAATTGGGAAGTATGTCATAACTACATATTATTAGCTTTTTAGTGCCTTTGTAATATTTTAATTTTGTAGTATAGTTAAGGCAGACATACGAAGTTACACTGTTTGACCACCACACTCTATTTTCTCATTTGTGACTAAACTATAGGTACTTTAAGAAATAAAACTATTATAAAGGCATTAAAAATAGCAAAGGTATCATAATACTCATTGTTTTTTTTGTACATTGATTTATTAAGATAAAATAGGTGGCGGCGCTATAAGGGTCGTAGTAGTATCTTAAAAAAAGAGTCTCGCTTTGCTCGCAAACCCATCTCTCCCGAAAAACACACTCTTCAGTGATCGAGATCTTACCTCTCTCTCTCTATTCTTAGTTATGATTTGGCAATTATTGTATACTGTGTCTCGTTTTCCAGAGAGGGCGTCTACGGCAGTGGACTATCAGTGTCCCACGACTCCGTGTTCACGGGCGAGCGGTCGGACGAGTCCAGCGACGAGCGCGGCACTCCAGCGCACTCGCGCGCGCACTCGGCTTCTCATAGGGTGCGTATGTGATGTGTCCCACAGGGGACGTGTGTGTGCCATAGGCGATGTGTGTGACCCACAGAGACGTGTGTGTTCCACAGGTGTTGTGTGTGTCCCAGCTATCAGTGTTCCATGCATCACTCAGTTTTCCAAGCGGTAGTCCTATCCAACAGTAGATACATAGATCGTACAGAAAAAGAAGTAAATAATAAATTAAAAACAAAAAAAGCAAACACGTTCCCCGATTTTCACTTTTCCAAATAAGGAGGCAAAGGCCTTTAAAATGTTGCTAAGGAAACTCCCGGAATACAGACTACACAGTGTTTTCCAAATTTTGAAAATTCTAAACCTAAAATATGAGCATTTTTCTGTGTCTTAATCCTGAACAAACGATAACATTTATTAAAAACAAAGTTAGTTTACAAAATCACAGAAAACTGTGTCCATCTCGATAATTCTAGATCCACCCCATAATAACTATAATGGTAACTTCTACGGTTCCACTTTCAAATATTCCTTTATTGAAATATGTTGACTTTGACAGACACCGTACAAAATCCGTGTCTCTATTTCATAAGGTCACCTGTAAGCTGACACCACAGCTCCGCGTACTCTGTGCTCGCTGCCTGCTGACTGATGCTGACAGTATTTGACGTCAGCGATTTGATAACGATTTGTAGTTAGTTTAGTAATTGCTTCTTTTATAAACTTTTAATGTCATTAACTTGGCGTTATTAGTAAAGAATTGTACTGTATTAATGATTGTATTACAAAAACAATCGTAGTTTGACCGCACTGGTAGACTGCTGAAGATATCCCTCGTCAAGGGATGAAACGTTGTTGTGCTTCTAAGATCAACAATATACATAGAAAATACTGAGAAAATTATAATCAAATAATAGAATTAAATTAAAACTAGTATTTACAATTGAAACATTTGAGCTAACTGCAGACTGTTGCAAACAGGTAGATCAACAGAATTTTTTAATCGATCTGGAAACATCTTCAAAGTGTCCATTCGACTCATCCAATATCTTTGTCCAAGTTCTTTGTCCAATATTTGAACAAAGTTCTTGGATGAAGGCCCATTCCAGTCATCCAATATATTTGTCCAAGATTCCTAAGTAATTTGCTTAGTTGATATCAAATGAAACATTAATAGTAAAAATGCGAAAGTTTGGATGGATAGATGGATGATTGTTACTTCTTTAGGCCAAATCTTTTCAACAGATCGGACAAAAAAAATTTATAGGTCAATTATACCATAGGCTACAATTTAACCCATAAAATTTCAGTTTCAATGGAAATAATTAACCTGTATAAGTTTTCATAAAAAAAAACGCGTGCGAAACTAGTATCCAAATGTTTGATCAAATATGGGTCCAAGTCCAAGTTCTTGGATCAAATGTACATCAAATGTACTCAAAGAAATTGGATGAGTGGAATGGGCACCTAAGTTCCGCACATCTCATTACAAACTAAGAAACAGATTGTTAGCATAATCTAGGGTCATAATCTAATGGCAGATCGTTAAAAGATTGCCAAATAAAGAAACTGAATAGATATTAAGGTCAAATATTATGTAATGTCTTTTATGATCTTTGTCTCAATGAGGATGACATTTTATATTTAGAGTTAGCTTTCTAATGTTATCTTTAGCTTCTTAAAAAGAGTCTTTCATAGTTATTTTTGCTTGTATTTATCATTTTTACAGTCATGAAAATCACATCACAATTAATATTTTAAATGCGAAAGTTTGGATGGATGTTTGTTACAACTGAACGGATCGGGATGAAATTGTGCACACAGGTAGTTCTAGACCTGGAATACAACATAGGCTACTGATATCCCATAAATCAGTTCCCATGGGATAGAACTAACCTTAAAACGTTTCCATGGAAACAACGCCTCCGAAAGCGCGGATAGAAACTACATAGTTACAAAATAACTATAGAATTGGTCTTATGTCTATTCTATTTTTTTTTTTTTATAATGGTATGGATCAGTTGAGTTACTTTATTATTTACAATTATCTGCAGCTTAATTGTTTCAATTGTAAATACTAGTTCCAATTTGTTTCTATTCTTTGACTATATTTTTTGTTAATAAAGAACATATACATCTATTTTACATGTATCTAAATAAATCGAAAATAAGTTATAGTCATTTTTGGCCAAACGAATAAAAATCAGGTACCTACCTGCCAGCGACTTTCACACAGATAAAAAGGGTGTAATTAAATTCTCAACACTCACGGATCTGTTAATAATGTACCATATTTAATATTTGTAAAAACCTATTAAAAATCCTAAACATGTACAGGTAATATCATTGTGTAGGTAGAAATATTGGCCCGCGATTTTCATCTTAACTTTTTCATAAATCTTTAACATGTTTTGTTTCACTTACAAATAAACAATTCTTATTTGAAATCCCTCTTTCAGCCTATTAGTAAAATTCTCTAATTACTTTCTCGTACTTAGGCATTTAAAAAATATATTTCTAGACCTGACTCACGTCATCACGTGTGAGTCACGGACAGACAGACGTCCCTATGTAGAAGGTATGTGAGTTCCAAGTAATAATCCCAATTGATTACAGTCTATTCGTGGAGCTTCTGTTCAAGCTTATTACAATCGGGTCTGTTGTGCGGATTCAGTAATGAAATTCTGTATTAGTCACTTCTATAGCAGTAAGCAGATAAGTCTCTCAGTTACTGGCAAAATGTTTCTGTAACATCAAAATAAACTACTTTAAAAAGAGAGAATTTTCATTACTATATCCATTGACACTAAATAAGGGTAATAATATAAAATAAAGTAGGGTTAAATCTCATGTGGTGTCCTGATGATGTCTCGTGGAGAGACGAAACTAGTTGACGTCTTGCTTTGATAGATTTCTTTTCATTTTGTAGTTGGTGTGGTTTCTTCTAAAACACTGATTACATTTTGTTAGAGCTTATCAGAGAAGGTTTTGCGCGGAATTGTTACTAAATATTTTCATCTTTATATTTTACAATGGATTTCCGCAAAGTAACGCCTGAATCTATTTTTTAATTTAAAGTAGGGTTGGCTGATGTTGCTGGCGTCCAAAATCTTGTTTCTGTAACTTTAAAATAAAGTCAATGCTTTAAAACGACTGAGTTTTTATAACTAAATTCATTTACATCGGGATATTTACAATGATTTGAGTTTTGAGATGTCCGATATATCGGCGCAGTTTTTAGGGTTCCGTACCCAAAAGTTAAAACGGGACCCTATTACTAAGACTCCGCTGTCCGTCCGGCTGACTTTCTGTCTGTCTGTCCGTCTGTTACCAGGCAGTATCTCATGAACCATGAAGTTGAATTTTCACAGATGTTGTATTTCTGTGTTTTTTTAGGGTACAATTTTTATTATTTTAACACGACTAAGAAAACTCTGTTACAGAATGGCGAAGTTAATATATGTAATTTAAATCTAACGCCTGCGCATTTGTAACAAGCAATCATAATCGGTTTAATATTGGAAATCCAAGAGTACATCTATGCTAATGTCTCTCCCAAAGATCTGAGTGGAACGCAAAATTTTTAGATGTGGAATTACAAATGGATTTATTTTATCTTGGAAAATGCATGCGAAGTCACAGACAGAAACCACTTTATAAAACCGTAATTATACAATCATTAAAATCTTAAGCTCTTATTGCACATTAAGAATAGAAAGGGACCAAGGATACAACCTTGCGGTACACCCACCTATGGAGACTGAATGAGTTTGTAAGGGTTTTTATGTGAATCCTACGCGTAATTACTGCTTGAATGAGCTTGAATGGATCTTGAAGGTTTTATTGTGGAAAACCTACGTCTAATTACGGTAAGATGTTTGAAACGAAACAAAGAGTTATAAATGTAAAAATTTGGCGTAGGCTTCGTTATAAATTGTTGGCTCCTGCTAAAACTATTATGAACTAAGAAATGAAATAAGTTCCCAAAAATTTTCGACTTCGGCGGGACTCGAACCCGCGTCCCACCCTTTGGGAACTTATTTCATTTCTTAGAGATGCCCAGAGTGCGGGTAAGCACTGTAACAAAAATCCTATTATGAACTAGTTTTGCACACGTTAGAAATACACTCTCAGTGAAAATTTCTACCTTGTTACAATCCGCTGACGGACTGACGCATGGACAGACAGACAGACAGACCCCTAATAATGGAAGAAGCAAAGTTTGTATAAAATAGCCGTTACACTTTGCACGTAGCAACAGTGCCAACCAATAATCTGTGCATTGATATGCTAGGTAGTTATTCTAACCCGGTTATGGTCTCGTGGGCAGCTCCTAGTGGTTCGCATAATTGTGCAACGAATTTATTAACCTTTTCCTTTTATTTTGTTTTATATCAAGACAACGAAACGAACAGGAAAACTTCATAACTTGATTAATTAGTTATGAAAGAGCCTAATGCACCTAAATACGTAGGTACGTAGAGTCCACTTGTCCACTAATAGGGTAGGTAAATAATACTGGTTTTAAAAAAAGAAAAAGACCAAATAAACCACAGACAAAATCCCATAAAACCGTTCTCATTTCGAAACTGTAATTTTACAACCCAAAGGGCTTTCAGCGGATGACGTCACTCCACAATCCACATAGAGCCCGAGATCGTGCGGTTTTGCACAACACTACATAGTTATTTTTATTTATTTTCCTACATGTTGGGATGAATCATGAACGAACTTCGAATGGAGTCGAGTCGCAGTGTACGCGCCGCGACCGGTCGAGCCGGTACTGGCCGGCGATTTCAAACTTCGAATTCGGACGTGCAAAAAGTTTTGTTGTGATTTTAAAAAAGTGATTGGATATTGGTTGGTGTTTTTGTACGGCTGGTTTTAAAAAGTTTATGCTTCGAAATTTGGATGTGTAAAATGCAGTGCGTACTAAAATGTAGCTCAGAAACATAATGTAGGAAGACCTTTAAAAGTGTTGCAATGTTAAATCCAAAGTTGGTAGTCAACAAGCAAAAGGACAAAGATAAAATTAATACAGTTCATGGAATTAGAGCAGGCATTATAGTCATAATAGTTATTCTTGTCATGTGTCATAGGCATTTGAAAAACAAAGCAAAATAAAAATTACGTCAATATTTTACTGGAATGTCATGACATTTTCTGATTTCTTGGGATATCATTCACGGTCATAGTTCATTCTTAATATTAGGTCCTTACATATCAAATTGGCGTTTTGTATGGGAGGAACAAAAAGTCGAATATTTTTTAATATAATATATTTAATTAATCAAAGTATGAACCATTATTTTCTATGCACTTTTGCCATCTTATAGGTAGTTCATTGATCCCTTTACTAAAAAAACCAGTCGGACGGGAATCAATAAAATCTTTGAAGGCGATTTGGACTGCCCCATCGGAGTTGAATTTTTTCCCTTGCAAGAAGTTATCCAAATTTCGAAAAAAAATGGTAATCTGTTGGAGCAAGGTCCGGGGAGTACGGAGGATGTCTTAGACTTTCCAATTGAAGCTCTTCTAATTTAGTAGCCGTCTGTTGCGCAGTGTGTGGTCTAGCGTTGTCGTGAAGCAGCAGTGGCGTGGAGCGATTGACCAGCCTAGGTTGTTTAGCCGCTAGCTTTTCCATCATGGTTTGCAATTGCTGACAATAGACATCAGCCGTAATAGTCTGGCCAGATTTGAGAAAACTGTAATGAACAATACCGGCACTAGTCCACCAAACGCTTACAAGTAACTTTTTTGGGGTTAATTTTCGCTTGGGGCAGGATTTGGCTGGCTGGCCAGGATCCAACCATTGCGCTGAGCGCTTCCGATTATCGTAAAGAACCCATTTTTCATCACAGGTAATGATTCGGTTTAAAATACCTTCATTATTGTGCCGGTTTAGTAATGTAACGCAGCAGTCGACGCGCGTTTGCCGGTTTGCTTCAGTCAATTCGTTTTCCATTTTGTAAAATGAGTGACGCAAACAGAAAAAAACAGAAGAAAAAAAACAAATGAATGACGATCATCGAAGCACAAATACATGAGTCTATAGCTGTACAAATTTGAATTTGGAATTCCTTACCAAAGAGGAGAAATTTGTGATTAAAGTGGCCAGTACGAAAAACGCCAATTTCATATGTAAGGACCTAATATATTCTTATCAAAAAAGGTCAATATCTACTCATATAGTTATTCCATTAAGTTTACATAAACAAAATATTATCTTAACTGTTATCTTTTTACCCAGTAAACTAAATAATACTTTTACGTCTTATTACTAGAAACAATATTACTCATACCCAATTTACTTGCATAGGTAACTATAAAAGTATCTACTTACCTAAAACACAACTGCGTGACAAGCGACACGATTCTTTCGTTCTATTTGCAAAAAATTACAAACCTTTTTAAAAACTTGTTCCAGTTTTAAAAAACAAAAAACGTTCTATTTAAGTCTATTATTAAGTAAACATTCATAAGGGGCCCATTCCACTCATCCAATATCTTTATCCAAGTTTATTGTCCAATATTTGATCCAAGTTCTTGGGTGAATGCTCATTCCACTCATCCAATAATTGGTCCAAGATTCCTAAGTAATTTTACGTAGTTGATTTCAAATGAAATTACATCACATCACACTTATATTAAAAATGCGAATGTTTGAATGGATAGATGGATGATTGTTACTACTTTATGCCAAAACTTCTCAAAAGAACGGGCTAAAAATTTGCATAGGTGTAGCTCCATATGCTGAAATAAACCACTATTAATTATTAACCTGTAAACGTTTTCATAGAAACAACGCGTGCGAAGCCGCGGGCAGAAACTAGTATCCAAATCTTTGATCAAATATCGATGTTGCTAGTAAATTAGATTAAGTCATCCAAGTTCTTTGATCAAATTTTAATGTACATTGAACAAAGAAATTGGATGAGTGGAATGGGCTCCTAAAGTAAAGCTCGTAAAGCGTATATGTTTTTTATTTAACATTGAAGTTGCGCAGTTTAACTTAAACTATTTATAATATGTATATAAAACACGGGCCGTAGCGTAGTCCCAGTCTAAGAATCGACCCCTACGACTCACCGTGGATGTCGTAAGATCCGACTAAGAGAACCTATCAGGCCAGCAGCTTCCTTCTATGAATTTTGACATCTTTACTGCGATTACCATTCCGGCTGCCGATGATTATGGTCAAACCCCCTTGTTTGGTGTGGTGTGGGGAATGTGCAGCAGTGGACGTACATAATTATGTGTGCTGATGAGTTCAAAATATTTGGATTACGCTGGCTGTTCTTCAAACAAGGCAATATAAGCTTGTGACTCACTTACGGTTCGATAACTGGTTTTATTTGACACTGGAGGCGAAGTTTAAACGTTCAACTTTTGAATTTGAAAGGCTTGGATTGGATCCTACTGAATTTGAATGTGAAACTAGAATTTCGAATTCAGTGGGTATCTAAAGTTTTGCTGGAACGCTTTCATTGCAAGTTTCAAAAAATTTGCTGAAAATGCATTCGGATTTCCGGTTTTATTACGTTTGTAAACAAAGCAAACCTCATTACCACTGACAGTTTGGTCGATTCAAAAATAACCCTAATCGAAGGGATTAAAATTACACTTCAGAGCAAAACAAACAAATGCTCCTGCCTGACTCATTAATGTGGGTGTTAATTTGGTACAGTTTATTACATTGTACATTTTTATTGACAGATGAGCATAAGTCGAGATAAATAACAGTTAGGTCGTCATTTTGTTTTGGTTTTCACGTAGGAGGAGGATTAGGCTTGAGTTTTATGTACAAGGTATATTATGTACGTAGACGACATCGGTGGCGCGGCGGGCGAATGTCCGACTGCGACGTAGGATGTTGCGAGTACCCGCCTCGGAACAAATGTTTGTACGATGTGCAGATATTTGTTCCGGGTGTTCTGGATGTTGAAATTCAAAATCTGGAAAGTATGACGTGGCTGGGTGATCCAGCAATCGAAATACATATTTTTCTGATGACTGATGTGCACTATAACCCTGAAGTTTAAACGCCCTTTGTCAAGGTAGCAACGTAAGTTTGCTTTAATAGTACCTAATGTATTAAATCGCCATTGTTAGGTTAGCCAAGTTGGCATAGGTAAAAAAGCAAAGTAAGTAAGGCTGCAATAGCAAAGTATTAAATCACCATTGCTAGGTTAGCCAAGTTATATTAGAAAGGGTAGATACAATAACTAAGCTCATTTGTTCATGCATCAAATCTTCTTTGTAAAGCTAGCAATGGGCATTTATAACTTTGTCATGGTTGCAATGCTAAATGCTTAGAACTAACAAAATAATATAGTTGTGGAAACAACGCAACAACAAAATGATGACTGCTGTCAATCAAAATGATAACACTTCAACCCTCCTAGAGCAGACCCTGTTAAAATGACAAAATTGCGTTAGTTAGACCATAGAAAGGTTCTTGCTGAAAAAATCAACTATAAACGGTACTATAACCATATTTTTCTGTGTGTGTGAATTGTTGAGCATTATTTTTATTAATATTACTTCATCATCATCAGCCTATACCTGTCCACTGCTGGACATAGGCCTCCCCTAATGAGCGCCATAGCGCCCTGTCTTCAGCTTGCCGCATTCAGCATCTAATACTACTTATTACTGTAGGAATAGGTAAGTTATTTGTATAATTATCTCTCTTCGTACCGGGCCATATACGAACCTACTACCTTTTCATACTTTTTTGTTACATGAAAATGCTCATGCTCCAGTAAGGTACTCACTGAAAAAAAAACATTACATAATTATATTTATATTATTATATATACATTACATAACAAAGTTTTTTTGATACGTTATAAAGTCTAAATGAAATAACCGAGTCATTCATTAGGGAATCAAACCAATTCCACGAAATTCTATCAAGAAGGAGTAGGTATTTAAAAATTCTACAAAAGTTAAGTTTCATAATAAAATTATTTAACGTGCCCCAATTCGTGTGAATTTGGATAATACATCACTAATTTTAAGTGGTTATAAGATGAAATTCAAATAAAATATCTGGAAAAAATAATAAAGGAAAACATCTCCATAGTATTTTTACGTATTTCCGCGTGCCTACTTGAAATTTTCTTATAGATTTGAGTACTTACTATCTACCAACGGAATTAAGACTCGTAAAATGATTTTAAAGAGATTTCATGTGTAGTATCTAGCGTATATCATTTTAGTGTAACATTAAATTGCTTCATATCGTCTCGCTGGCTGAGTCTACTTTCAAAAATACTTGTCTGATGTGATACAATTGACTGTACCTACAGTGTACAGAGCGCTCTCTTTGGAATCTAGCGCTTTTTGAACGTAAAACACCAATGGCTCTCAAATCTATCGGTTTTAAAGTTTGAAAATCGAATAGAAGTGTTTCTTTTTTTTAACTTTACCTACGTAACTTTTTTGTTTTGAAAATCGAATGTTTATTCATGTGCGGGACTTTTTGCCTTTATTTTAGAACGACAATATTGTTATGTGCGTGAATAGTTCGTAATTCTATCAAAAATGGGAAGATGTTTCAAAAAATCTCTCAAGAATCTGTGGAATTTCGCATGGTTCGTCGCGACGAAAGCATTTTTGGTAATTTTTGAATAAAAAACAAACATTTGCTTACTCACAAACAAGTTCTTACATAATTTCTGTTATGTTAATGTAAATTTATGTCTTGAGTGAGTAAAAGCTGTTTTAAAAACTGTATCATCATCCATCATGCATTTACAGATTGTTAGTTAACTTTTTTGTCGTCTCCAAAATAGGACAGACAAACAAAACTCTGTAAGTACCTATTAGATAAGATACTCTGGTCAAATGATTTCAAAATTGCTAAAATTATAATACAGACCTGGGAGAAATAAGCAGTTTTTACAAATACAGGCAGTCTTTATAAAAAAGTGCACTTATTGTTCTGCCCACACTCGGCGGCGGTGCGACTCGCGCAATATGGTGGCGCTGACCAACATGTACGATTTGGGCCGTGAATGTGTTCATTATCATCATCATCATGCGCAGCCGGTTAAACCACTGATGGGTTTAGGCCTCCCGAAGCTTGTGCTATCGACCACGGTGCTGTACTAACCGCCTCCATTGCAAAAAAAAAAAAAGTTTCATAAGTACTAATTTTATTTTAACTTTTAACACATATTGTGAGTCAAATTATTAAAGGAGGTTAAAAAAGTTATCAAACAAAAGCCGTAAACTACATAAATTATGTACTTCTATAGGTAGTCTAACATCTAACTTTAAGACTATGTATGTAATATAAGATGGGTTTGTTAGCGACAATGAGAATAGGTAGATACAAGAGTTATTTTCTGCCAAAGTTGTCAAAGTTGGTTTTATTCAGTTATGTTATGTTATCGCGAAAGTGAAATTCAACATAACCAGCTCTAAGGAAGATATCGAGTCAGAGACAGCTAAGTTACAAGCGGTCGCGTTTTAACAAAAAAACAGACAGCTTCGTTTGTATCAATATATTTATTCTGCAGCTTGTAATTTGTTAGCTAAAATATATATTCTTAACGCTTTTTAAAGTGACATATCTGTCAAAAGACTTCTTTTCTTTTTTCGATTTAATACATCAATAATAATTTTAGGTAATTATCAGTTTGATTTCGGAATAATACTATATTATACTATAAGCCAACTAAGCCTTGTGCGCTACCGTCGGCTTCGCACGCGCTTTTAAAGTAGCCGATGTCCAGGCAGGAGGTGTGGCAGGGATCTAAATGGTCCCCGGGATACCATTTAGATCCCTGCCAAATTTCATTAAGATCCGTTTAGGCGTCAAAAGGTTAAAGACAGGCAGACAGACCGAGTTACTTTCGAATTAATAAAATGAGTATGAATGTTAGGTACTTATGAATCATATTTTTTTTGTATTTCTATAATCTCCACGCTTGGCTGGCGGATCAGTGATCGTAGTGATTTTAAAAATACACCGTAGAGTTATTAAGCTGTCTGCTGTCATATTATGGTTTCTAAATCGCGCCCGCTCCGTTACCCGCTCCCGCTACCGCTCATAACTTATGCACGAGGATACAATCAAGATCATGCGAACCAGCGCTTGTATTATATCTTTAGTAACTTAGTTATGTCATGTCAAGAGTTGTTATTGTGTAATAAAACGAATTCTTATCACTCTACTGGTAGAGTCGTTTTAGAATACCAGCACAGCGCTAAAATCTATTCTATTCACGCATGTCTTCAAGACAAGAGTGAATAGGTACCTATGTTCTAGTCTAGACCTTCGTTATATATATCGTCGGCCACATCCACTTTCCATCAGGTGAGATTGTGGTCAAAATAACGTCTATCGACTATCAGGTCTTTATTCAGTATTTAATAAGTAAGAAATGAAACAAAAATAATATTCCAAAACAAATCGACTGACGGTAAGTGAACCCACAGCCGTTATTAGAAATTACCCTGTGATACGCACTTTAATAACATAAACTTATAAAAAATACATACCTAATAAGTTAGGTAGAAACTATTTGAACTATTATAATTTATAATATCAAGAAAAGTAAGTAAGTACCTACCTAAAGGTAAATAAGTACGAATAATATAACATACATACATTTAAATACATATAACAAACGGGAAAGAAAAATATGGTATTCACAATATAATTCTTTTTATTGAAATCCGTGAATAATATTCTGAAAATTGTCATGACATACCTTTTAGTATTGTACTTATATACTTAGGTAGTACCTATAGATATTTATAATACAAACAGGATAGCGTACATTAAATTATTCAAATAATTTTCCTTGCAGTCATATTTAAATACCATACATACAAAAACACCAGTCAATGCATTTTGTGGTCATTTGACCACAACACAACAACAAGATCAAAAGTGCAATCATGAAATAACAAGAAATAAAGTGCAATCGAAATTAGTGAATTCTCGTCTTGTCAAGGAACTAAGACAAAAAGAACACAACCTTTGTTTTAACAGTTGCGTGTCAAAAATACAATGATACAAGAACAAAAATACAAGCCAAGTGTCACAATAAGCAAAAGTGAAAAGTGAGAATAGGTAGCTCTGAAGTGCTGTAAAAACGTCTCGCCTCATGTGACCACCATGGGTCGATGGAAGAGAAGGGTGACCAAGTTTTGGGTAATTTTTTTAACTAACTTATTTCAGTTTTGTGTGTGTGGTGATACCTTGACTGTAGGTAGGTCGAAATTCCTCATGAACCAGTATGGGGATAATATCTCTACCGATGCCATCTACATTATTTCAAACAATTCCCATTTATAACTGATCGTAACAGCATCGGGTATAATTGTGAATGACCAGCACATCGTCTCTAATGCCGGTCTTTCCCGTTGTCTACTCTCGACCACTTTTTGACTAAATTGTCTGTTTATGGTATTGGTTTTTAATTCCTGGAAAATATGAATTTAGGACGGCGGCGATGAAAACGCGTAAACTTAAATGGTGTACCAATCATCAAATAATGGTCAAATCATCAGTATGCTCAAAAGTGCAATCATAATATGTCATCGCCCTACTGAATGAAGGTTAAGACGGTACCCCGAGCCAAACTAGCGCCGCCACCTATTTTATCTTGTTAATTTTATTTATTTGTTAATTTTATTAATTCGTTATTATCGTGTAAAAATCCGACACAATGAAAATTGTTTGAGATTAAAATAAATAAAATAAAAAATAAAAAATATCTTATTATTATATTGAACAAAGGTTTTTTCAAAATTATCAATGGGTAGTTTTATGTCCAATTCACAGATATTTTGACCAAAAGTCTATTGTTCATTGAGTGAAAGGATGCCACATGTGGGCTCCTCTGATACTCGTTATCACATCACATCCGTTCGCACTAATTATTTCAGCATTTAGGTCCATCAGGGCCGAGTTCAACCTACATAAACTTACATGGAAACACGTTGAATATAAAAGACAAAAGATTTGATGTCCTTGGGACTGAAACCCTTGCCTAAAGCTAGTGTTAACAGGGATCTGAAATCTAAACATCCATTCATCCGTCTCCATCAACGTCATCATCAACGTCATCGTCTCCAGGTTTGTAGTATATATCCAGGTCTACGTGGCCACATGATAGGTTCTTCATTGATTTGCTGCACCAGTGCTGACAATTTTTTTTCCCTATCGGTCTAGACTAGACCCAAGGGATTTTAATATGCTCCACGATACTTGCGCTTCAACTAAAGTTTCTACGTTATTCTGTTGCGATATGTGCATTTAACTTAAGAGGGCACAATGCGCGCCATTTTGTGAAAAGAATATATTTATAGAATAATAGGTAATAGAATATAGTATAATAGGGAATAGAATATATATATACGATTTCGCGTTCTTAGGAACGACAAAGTAATTGTTTTTGGAATGGCGCAATTGCAAAGAGCCCAGTTTTTGCTTATTTACAAGAAAACTACACAACCAATGAAGAAACTGGTTCATGGAACCAAATAATTGATACCTATGAATCAAAACATTTTAATAGACCGCAGGGTTCCTGAGATCTCGACTCGTTAATAATAAAGTTTCCCCGTTTCCCTGCCAGGCGGAGCTAGTAGCGGCGGTGCGCAGGCGCGGCCGCGGCGACAGCGACGACGAGCCCGACGATGGACTGCCGGTCAGCCCCCCCGCTTCACCCCCCACCGACAAGGTTGATAAGGTTAGTACTTAAAACTGCATAGCGCCATAATAGGCCTAAGTTATATTAAAGAAAAGCTTCGAATATGCCACCACAGAACATCTTATAGCTTCAGCCAGCAGCTTAAAGGTAACCTGCACTGAAAGAAAATGAAAGATAAAAGACCTGCAATAAGACCGGGTTTCGCAAGATCTGAGTTTTTTGGCCCCTAATAGACAAATAGCAAATAGAGTTAGGTTTTTTTAGCATAGGTAGGAGGGCGTGCCCGACTCAACTTTCTAGGCCCCCCTTGACTTGTGAAGGAGGTCTAGATTATTATTGGCATAATTATTCTTATTTACTGTCAATAAACCTTCGTTTGACCACAATCTCACCTGATGGAAAGTGACGATGTGATGTGGCCGACGACGTGAGACAGTGTCATGACATTCAAAATGTCGGATTGGCGCGAAATTAAAATATTTTTGTAGTTTATGTAATTTTTTTTGCGGCAAATTACTTTTTCGCTAATTTGATTACTTGTGGGACGCGGAAAAAGTTATAAACTACAAAAATATTTGAATTTCGCGCCAACCCGCGACGACCGCGATTGTGATCAACCTATCCATAAATAATTTTTATTTTGTAAAAGGAAGAACATTGACAAAAACAGTTTTAACCTAATTTTTAATTGGCTGGCGTTAGTTCTAGAGGAAGTTTTAGGTGTCACCCAGCATTACCCGACCCGATAAATAACCTACCACACGCGAGCATGACGGTAAACAGAGAAAATGACTTGAAGTATCATATTATTATTCATAACAAAAACGATAACCGGCTGCCAGCAAAATACAATGGCGTGTAAAAGAAACACAAGTTGTAGCGCAAATCACAACAATATAGCTAAAACAATCGATCTGACACATTCAACAGTTGGATTCACGCAAGTTCAAGGGCGATTTTGTTTATCGACTGGTAGCGACATCTATGTTTTATTTTGTCAAACTGAAGTTCAATGATACCAGTTTTGGGCCACATTTTCTTTCAGCTTTTCGATTATGTCAATAATAAAATTATAACGAAACACAATATCAAAAATGTAGCATTACTTCTAGAATGCTTACAATACATTGTATTCCCTTTGGTATGATTTTCCTGCGACGCTTTAAGTAGTTTTTTTACCACATAGCGCCACCTAGTGACCTGTGACGGCATACCCCCAGAACTCAACGCACGTAGAGCCACAGATGACGTAATGTTACTGTAGAGCTTATAGTTGAATAATCTGATATATAAACTTCATTCATATGCGAACAGAGGGCGCTTTTTAAAAAGAACTGAAACGGCTATCAAACAACAATGAAATAAAATTTCCTGAAGTAATTAGCATTTTATTTTATAGCAAATAAATTGAAAGGATAGAATATTTAGATAAACAAGTATATTTTTTAATGCAAATGGTTTCTTTTATTTAGTTTTCAGTCCACGCAAAACAATACCTATTTAGGTAAATCCAATTTATTGTAAAGACGTCCTAATCTTCAAGGACGTTTCAGTAATGTGATAATCTTATTAAGTACGCTTTCGCCTCTGTTCTGACTAGGTAGGTAGCAAAATGTCCATTTGCATAAATCCAATAAGAAGGAATATTATCTGCTTACCTGCCTTGTACGGACACAGCTTCAGCCGGTGTCTTCGGTCGTGTAAAGTGTAAAATAGAACCAATAAGAGTAATTATTATTTATGTTGAGAAAAAAAATACCATAGCTGCTGCGATGTTTGGGCGATGGCCGATGAACACATAAATAAACTCAAGTTCTATTTTCAAAAAATGTTTTGTTTTCCTTTTGTAGCGTTGTACTGTGCCACCATCTCAAAAATAATTCATTTAAAAATAGAACTCAACCGAGTTTGTTTTCGACCATGGAGGTTTGAAGAAGGAGAACCGACGAACCCCAATTTTTAAAAGTGGATTTTCTTCGACTTGTATTGATAGGGATCATTTGAGCGACTTGTAGATGGTTTGCAACAGTCTGTAGTTAATTCAGTTTTTAATTCTATTTTTGTAATTTTGTTTGGATGCCTACAAGTATTGACGTATTTACAGCAAAATCGATAGTAAGTCGGTTATTACACCGCAAAGCCTTGTCCGAGTCGAGGTCAGGCATTAAATATTAACTGCGTTCTGTATGGGTTTCACATCACGTGTCACAATATTACTGTTTCAGGACTTTCAGGCAATGGGGTAGAAATGATAGAAAGTTAATTGAGTTCGTTTTTTATGTTTTTTAGGGTTCCGTGCCTCAGAAGGAAGAAAAGAACCCTTATAGTAGGTATCATTTTATTGTCCGTCTGTCAACCCCTTTTTCTCAAAAACGCGTGGAGATATCGAATTAAAATTCACATTATTTACTCAAGTTCGTAACCTCTTGGAGCCTCGATTTAAATCAAACTTCGAAGTCAACGCAATCAAAAGTTACAGCCAATTTTCAATTTTTCTGAATTTTCAAATCGAATCTCATGCACACAATATCTATAGGGTACTTTCCGTTGACCTAGAATCATGATTTTCTTTAATTGGCAAGAAACAGCGTATTTTTTGACGTTATATGTTTTGATATTTTTTGAATTTAACTCTTACTTTTTTGGTTAGTAAGATTAAATTTCATTAATTTTAAGTAAATAATTATTTTTTTACTTTTTAATGCTTAGTTAACTTCTTATTTAGGCTCGCTTAATATTTATAGAACTAATTTTTTTTTATATTTCTCGGAATATGTCCTTAGATTTCTCTGTTTCTTACACTCTAGAATTCAGTATACCCTAGACAAAATTCAGACAATCGGTAGTTATATCTAGAATCATTAGGTACACGTTTCTGGACGAAATCAGAAATAAGCCTTGTAGGAAATAATACATTCTTGCAAATAACCGACTAGATTATGACCCGATACTTTTTTATGTGAGGTTAGTAAAAAATAGGATATTCTAATAGATGTCGACATCTAAATCTAAAGTCGATATACGTGAAAATAAGTAAAAGTTAGATACTCGTAGCTCCATTTTAAACGGCATACACGGTACCTATGTATGTACCTTCCTATGAATGCAAGCTTCTTGGGTGAAACAAAGCTAGCAAAAACTGCGTCATGCATTACCATTTAAGGCTTCCATACACGAGGTATCACCCCCACGCAGCAGTCTCTACGCGGCTTTAGCAAGCTACGCGCGTCTCTAGCGTTCAAATAAACAATAATAATAAAACTAAATACATTAATAGTACTAAAACAGTTCCTCTGCTTGTGTATGTTTGGCCTTAATTTTCAGAGCGCTTGCAGGTTACGATAGAATTTTGAATTTGGAACTTAAAATTCAGTGGAAGTATTTGGAACTTAAAATTCAGTGTTTTTGAATTTGGAAGCGGTGGACAACTTTAAAATAGTGTTGTGATAAAGTTAAGTGAAACGATGAAATATCGACGAGTTAAGTGAAAATAGAGTTGAGTTTTTATCGTCTTTTGCTGTCTAATTTCAAATGTTATCTGTGAGAATAATCACAACTCATCGACATTTTCCTATTTCATTCATGGAACAGAATAAAAAGTCTCGCGCATTCTCGCGATGTTGACATTTTGCAAGAAATTTACAAAAACGCGAATAGAAAGTCTCAAACGATTTTTGCCGGGTTTAACGATTCCATTGATTTGCTGTCTGTTTACAGATTACTAAAGGTGTTAGAAGAAATAATGTCTTATCTCAATTAAAATCTGGCTAAAGAAAAACGTACCTAGCTACTTTTTATTTGAATCAGTGAAAAAGTTATTTTTACGCTTTGCTTCTATTAGATATTTATTTTACTAGATTTTTACTACAACTTTCAAATGATTCTTACATACAATGTTTTAATAGCCAGGCATTTAATTTAATTTGACTAAATAACACTGGATAGAGACCACCCAAAGCCAAGAAAGTCGCCTTGTCTCAAATTAAAGAGAATTTTATTATTTATAGATGTCACTAAAAATTTATTAGCAACGTTAATAAAGTTCTGTAATTAACTGTTTTTAGTAACGATATCGTTATTAACATGATCAGTTTGACAAATGTACATATCTACATAGAACACTGTCTGTTTGTCACGCAAGTGTTCATGTGTACATTGACGGGTCCTCATTCACGTTTTGGGTCGATACAAACGAGCCACTCGTTAGCTTGGCCAGTGACCACTGTTGATAAAATGCCAGTTCTCTTTTTCAATACAATAAATGCGCTTCGCCTGTGGTGTGATGCGTTGAGCTTGAGCGTCACCCTACGGACGAAGCTCAAAAAATGCTAAGGCTAGGCGTCTAGACAAAATTGATTTCGTTTGTGAAAACCACAGTTTTTTTCAGCGATTTCTGTTTTTAATTTTATTGACAACGATTACCCTAGAAACATTGCCAGGAGATAACATAGGACTTTATATCTCCTTTACTCCATATTTACCAATTTCTATTTATCGCGTTCACTGCTTAGTGTCGCTGTTCTACTTAAATCCATAGACGCGCCGGTGGCAGTCAAGTGTTAATAGCACACTAGACGATTTTTCATGAACCTTACGATTTTCAAAATAGTTTGACAGTTGCCCGTTGGTATTGCCAGCACTGCAGTTATATCACAGAAATAGCGTCGTTTCACACTTTTATAAATTTGTAATGGATTTTCAATGTTCCTGATGGCATCTTGAGTGTAATTGCTAATTTATTCTGCGTCAATGTTCGATGTTGTTAATGTCAGTCTTTCTGTCAACTGTTCCATCCGTTCCGGCTGACATTCTAATCGGATAAGTTTTTTAAATAGTACTAGCGGTTCTCTGCTCGCTAGGAAGTTTGTTTTCGAACTCAAAGTTATAGTTCACGTTACAGAATAATCAAGAATTTTAATTTAACTTTTTCATGTTCAAAAACCGAATGTGTTGATGAGTGGAGTCTGTAAATTTAGAAAATTGGTAGGTATCTACTAGTTTTCCATGTTTTTGTTATTTCGGATAGCGAAAGCGTTTAAAGTAATTTATTACCTTTCGTTTTTAAACATTCGAATTCCTTTTTTATAATTAGAGTTTTATTCCTAATATGGGAGACTATTGTAGGCTTCGGATAAGTGGGTATTTATTGCCATTAAGTTTATTGCAAGGTAACATTAAACTTGACAACACCGGTATGTAACGGTTTAGTCGAGTCCCTGTAAAAACGTGTGTAACCACTAACTACTCGCCTGGTACCTTGTGTGCGGTTGTAATTGGCTATACAGGGTGTCTCTGTATTATTGAGTATTTGAAGGCTTGTGTTAGGCACTAATAGCAATTTTAACGGGTTATTTACGATGAATTGACATTTTTGAGTTTCGTTAATGGTGCTTTGTTGAGATTTTTCAACAGAATCTACTGTTGAAAAAAATCTTTAAATTTTTGTTGACGTAATAATTAACAGGAGCTTTACAATAATTAAGCTGTTAGATTAATTAAATTGATTTTTATTGCAATGAATAGTTTTGGGGTGTAGGTACATATGTTTAGCTTATTAGTTCAAGTGTGAACCAAGTTTAAAAATAAATAAATAAATAATGCTGGACAATTCACACAGCATTATTTAGCCACAAACTAAGCAGAGCTTGTGTTATGGGTAGGTACTAGATAACTGATATATGTACATAATACAATAGATAACATATAGATATTTTTTACCATACATAGACAATGACCAGAACACCCTGAACAACTAATTGCTTGCAGAGCAGACCGTACAAATATTAAAAAATATTATAATTAGTATATTTATTTAACTATGAAAATATTTAAATTCTCTCTCTTATTTCTTATTTCCTGGTTTATACCTTAAGGATTATTTTCACAAAGAATAGCCGCAAATAGGAAAATATAAATTTCACTTCAAGCTGTGAGTTATGTTTGCAAGTTACGTTACGTTATAACGAGCTTTTTGAATTATTAGGCTATTAGTTATACTTTACATTACACTTTGTTAAGTGATTCTAATAATACACCTCCTTTATTTAGTTCGTTTTTCAACGGGATTCAAAAAAACTTCTATGTTCCACCAGATTTTGTCTACTTTGAACTAAGTATAGTCTTCATTTGCTTCTATATAGTTTTGTTTTACTCAAGACCAAGATTTATTTAAGTATATTATTTTCTCTCATAAGATATACAATTACATACCTTATCGATTTAAGACATCATTGCTAAAGATCTTAACTATGTAGTTTAGTACGATAAATCGTAAAATCCGTATCAAGCTTCACCTTGATCGGGAGAAATTCAAATCCAATGCCGATTCGCTTCTAAGATTACTTTGCACTTTAGAAATAATTTTGAACCATTTATTATCACTGTAAGCGGGTTAACTACGAACCTTATTCGTGTTGGGAAACATGAATAAGGTTCAACGTTTCATTTCATTTAATTCAAGGGTCTTCTTCAGAATGAGTGTCATCTATTACTTTATTATACGCCATAAAATTGTGAAATGCTTTACCCACTTCTATAGACTTGCTAAGTCACTCCCTATATTAAAAAATATGGTCTATGAGTATTTCCATACCTCAACATCAAATTGCTTAGTCATCATCATCATCATCAGCCTATACCAGTCCCCTGCTGGACATAGGCCTCCCCTAATGAGCGCCATAGCGCCCTGTCCTCAGCTTGCCGCATCCAGCATCTGCCAGCTGTCTTTCGCAAATCGTCATCCCTAGGGCATGGCGGTAATGGGCTAAATGACGATACCGGTAATTTACCGGTATTCAAATTTTAAAAACCGGGATCCCGGTTTTTCGGTATTTTTTCGGTATTTCACTATAAATACTAAAAAAGCAGAAAAAAATATTTTCCACTCCATTTAATATTGTATTAGACTGAATAAATGTACCAAGAAATGTTATTTGAAATCAGTCTAGCTTTTATTGATAATTTAAAATGGTCCTTTCTACATTATGGTCTTTCTTTTACATAAACTATCAAATCGAGTTAAAATATCTATTAGGATGGCAATGCCTGCTACCTATATCCATGCCTGTCAAATTTGGGAGCTTAGATATTCGCAAAAATGTAGCCCTGACTTCTGTCTATATCACTAGTTGATTTTTTTTAGAGCCGTCTTATTTGGACCTGGAATTTCATTCAATATTTAGTTTTTAGGCTAATTAGAACGGTTTGGCATAGTGCTTGCCCCAATGCTGCTCCTCCAAAATATCTTTTGTCGTCATGACAATAGGACGGGCTTTTGTGTGAGTTGACACGGAATTGTTTGATACAAACGTGCTCCAGCTGTGCAGATCGTGCCTGTTTCCTAGCCGTTTCTAAATGGGATTTTTCGAATATTAATTGCAATCACTTCCTACATATAACACTGCCACTTTATTGGACCCCGTAACTTTCCGTATCTTCAGTTTTGTGTGCAAGGTGTTGCGCGTCTCATCAATGCCAGTGCAATACTGCTGTCGAATAGCTCATTACGGATTGTCGTGTGTTATAGGGTCGCCAGTCAGATATCTTGCCATGCCATGCCACATCATCGGGCCTTTGTCACCGCTAAAGTAAAATCTTCTCTCGAACCCAATGGTATTTTGCATGACGATGGTAGGTAAGAGGTCCGACGACGACAGTATGACAGTAGTCCCATGGGAGTTGAGTTGAGGAGCCCATTGTGTGGGACGCTACTTCAACATACTTGCGCCTTTTCATCTTCCCGGACATCCGTGAGGGTTAGTGCGGCGGCAGATATGGCTTGACGATCTGCTAATATGCAGATCTCGACAGATCCTACGCTGCTTAGCCTACTTTCAATTGTAAATACCTACTAATTCCATCTTTTTGTTTGTGTTATTTGTTGAAATTACAGGAACAGTACTACTCGTAATGTGCTCGCTGCAATTTCCACGCACACATTGACATTGATTAGAAGTAAAGATTTTACACAATGTAAGATGAAACACGGTCTTACACTATTCTACGCGCATTTATTTGTTAATTTACTTTATTTTATTGTCTAAAGACCTTCGTTTGACCACAAACTCACTTGATGAAAAGTGAAGATGTGTCACGAAGGTTTAGAAGATACCCATTTACTTTAAACTTTTTGTCTTTAAGACACCTAAGTTGTTATTGACGACCGATGTGGCGCGGTGGGCGAAGGTCTGCCTGCGACGCAGAAGGTTGCGGGTTCGATTCCCGCCTCGGGACAAATGTGTGTACGATCTGCAGACATTTGTTCAGGGTATTCTATATATAATAAAAAATATCTATCCATGTATTGTATTATGTTATGTATATCAGTTATCTAGTACCCATAATACAAGCTCTGCTTAGCTTGGGGCTAGGTAATGCTGTGTGAATTGTCCAGCATTATTTATTTATTGACGGGAAAAACAGCAACAGTGAGCGTGTTCCAAATCCAGCGGTACGATTGATGAAGGCGGTGGAAAACCGTTTAGTGCGAGTGGACGGTATATTCATCAAGTACTAGGGGTACTTGATGAATATACCGTGGTAATGTGATATGCGTCTTGTCCTGGAGTGGAAAGAGGATGCGCGTTGTTTTATCAATTTTTGAAACCATTATAATTTATAATAAAAACGTAGACTGGCTATCAATTTTACAATCATAAAATGTATATGTTTTATATAGAAGTTGTTTGGTAGGTATTTGTGTAATTTAGAGCCGCCATAAGAGTTTTCTTCTTGCATATTTATTAATCATAACTTATTTTTTCAAAATACCGAATTACCGGTATTTACAATTTCAATACCGGTATTCGGAACTGCCTTAAATCGTCCGGTATTACCGGTTTTTCGGTAATACCGAATACCGGTGTCCATGCCCTAGTCATCCCACCTGGTCGGAGGGCGTCCTACACTACGTTTTCCGAGTCGCGGTCTCCACTCAAGAACACGTTTACCCCAGCGAAAAAAACATTAAATTGCTTAGTAATTTAATATTATTCACCATATTTATTTCTTCCAATACTACCTACCAAAACATTATTTCTATTTATATGCCACCGTCTTCACTTTTTTGAGCACTTCTTGTCCATCCTACCTAAGTTTGTCTGGAAGCGAGGCCGCCCATTGTACATTATAGGTGATTGTTTTTTTATTATTATGATTTGGTGTGCAATAAAGAATATTTGTATTGTATTTTATTATGATTACGCGTGCGTTCCTCAACACAAACTGGGTTCGCAGTTAACCCGCTTAGGTTCACAATAAATTCGTTAAACTATGACCAATGTTGACCTTCAAACATAATGGATTTTGAACCTTACAAAACAAACAAAACTATTCACCAGATGTAAGGGAAATGTGCTCCAAATAATTGTTTTGGTCTACAAAACACAGTGGCTTGCAGGCATTTTAACTGCTCGCACGCACAACCAACAATTGGCATTGGGAAAACGCAAGGTTCGATTGTGTAACATTTTCATGTTGGCAACATTGATTCAATGGCGTTATGGTCATTATTCCGATTTCGAAATGGCTTTGTTTTTCGAATTTGGAGCTATGGTTCAACGGTTTCTGTGATGGGCGTGCTAGATTCTTTTAATTTGCTAAATGCCATTGATATCGTGAACATTTTGAACTTTTTTCTTCACCTGTAGGGTTTTTAAAATTAGGTTCAACATTTGATTTATATATGAGCTAATTTTGTGAGCCTAAAGAAGTAAACGTTACTGATTTCTTATCGATATTAACTTGATTCTGAGGTAGCACCCATTCAATTCAGATTGCTAGGGACCCTCTATATTGCAAAATTCATGGACGAGCATAATACAAATAACTTATTGAGCAAAGGTTTTCGTTATTAGAGTAAGCCTTCACACGCGGAGTAATTTCTAAAAAATCTAATAATATCCAAAATCAAGTCCCGTTGAAATCGAAATTTTTCAAGGATGTTACTTGATTTCTTTTTGAGCTAAATATTACTGGAGACGCATTTATTGAAAATAACAATCAAATACTTAATAGAAACAACAATTTATTGACATAATACAAATACAATTAAAACAATTTTAGCTAAACTGTGTTAAATAAGTACTCCACAGTGGACATTTCATACAATCATACAACATTACTTTGTCACCCAGAATTGGAAACCTTAGAAAAGTAACACGATCCAACATAAGCTTAGAATCGAGTCAGTCCGACGAACCAATTCCTGATTGCAATAGATCGTTACACGTAGGTACTTACAAGAGCCTCGTGTTACGTTACTAAATCAGTTCTACTCGAAGGGATTGTGATATTGATTTTGAGGTGAACTGCGCAGTGATCGAATAACTCGTGTATTTATTATATGTACCTGCGTCCTTGATAACATATTTATGCAATTTAATAATAATAGACTTAATTTTTTATCAAAATATTGACCTTTCAACCGATTAAAGTTTTAAATAATAATTCATATAGGTAATAAAATATTTATCGATAAGAACACACGTCAGCAAACGTCCCATCCCTGTTGCAAAATTACAACATAATAATTACTTATTTGAAAACAGAATATGAGATTATTTGATGATGATTTTTAAAATAGAACGCCTTCTTTCCTGATACGTTTGTTATTATAGTCAATCAACGTAAATACAAATGCTATTATAGCAGACAAAACAAGAAGTATTTAAAAAAATATGGTTATTTAATGTTAATTAAGTAAGATTGACATGCAGGATTTACCTGACCTTGAAATAACTATTTGATACCTACCTATTAATTAAAACTCAATCTTTGCCATTTTATATAAATTCTTTTGCAGTGCCCTAGTCTACAAGTGCATGTACATGTCATTGTGACCAAAATAAATAAATGTAAATGCACCTATTTCGAAAACAAGAAAATAAAAGTAATATAGCTTCAGTAAACGCCTCGCTATAAAGCTCATGTAAGAAGTGAAAAGCGAGTTTTCCGCAAGAGAAGGCAAAAAAATAAATTCTACGAGATCCAATAGTTGGTGTGAAACAATTGAACCATGGAAAGCGCAAGCGCATAGAAAGCGTGCGCCTGGGCCATCGACTAGAAATGGCTGGCTTGCGCATGGGACTATAGGCTAACCGACAAGCCTTATAGTCGTGCATGTCTTAGGTAATATAATAAGCATATAGTTTTTTTATATTTTATATAATCTATTATTTATGTCATTTAATTACCGAACAAAAATATAACACCCACAATTTTATACATTAAAAGGAAAAAAAAAAGCAAATTAAAGCAGTACCTACTAATTTTCGGGTGATAAAAACGCTGCCATTTTTCTGTGACGTCACCGTTCAGTGTATCAACTCAGTGCTTCTGTTCCTTCAATAAAAATAAGCAAAAAAACGATAAAAACCATCATGTTTGTTGTTTGTGTCTAATATAAAAAAAAACTTTCTTTCTTTATTTCAAAATAGATATCCCGCTAAAGCTTCATAACAAAACGGTCACGTCACATTCAGAAACTTAGCGAGAGAGCTTAGAGATTGTGCCCTTAGAACGTAAACTCGACTCTCAATTTACCGGTTTTTGTGTTTCTAATTATATGTATTTCAATAAGTATTAATAATTAACTTTTGCAATAAATACTATACTTACCTAGACCTACATAGACTTACATATTTAAAAAATACTAAAATTACTTAATACTAAGCTGTCGAAGACACGCAAAAACGATTAAATATTATATTTTTTGACTTCCGTCTCCAAAAAGTCTAACAAAACAACAACGTCATTCCAACCTTGTAATTACTGATTTCCATTAATAAAACGATTAACGGATTACAAGATTACTCGATGCACTCTATCGATATCGATAAAATCGATAGTGCTGCGATAAAATGATAACATTGTTAACAACGCACTTATTAATATTAGAGTACATTGTTGAAGTACTTCTTTGATGTTAACGGTTCGAAGCTCTCTTGGGCAGAGTTCTGCTAACCAATCGTTTCTCTATGTCAGTGGTATAGTCGCAGCCATCGTCCATAGATGAGAGAAACTATAGATAGTGTGTGCGGTGCTATTTGCACGGAGATATTGATAGAATGGTTGCAACCTTGACACGTTTGATGCGCGTCCCTCTGCAGTTTCTTTCACCTTTGGTAAATGACAAAAACCTACCACCTCAGAATGACACATTTTGTCATTTAGGTACATTGTGATGGTGAAGTGGGTGATGATAATGGATTTAGGGCTGTGTTCAAGTGAATACTAGCTGGAGAATGGAGATTTGCGTCATTTTGTGAAAATGATAGGCATAGGATTTCGCGTTCATAGGAGTGGGACAGAGTATATGTTTTTGATAGGTGCAAAATTAAAGATTTAGCTTTTTTACAAGAAAACTACAAAACCTATGAACAAAATTTTTAGTTTTAACCTACTAATAAAAAGTTGAGAGGTGTCAAGGGACACCCGGATGGAACGAAGTTCCTTTCTATAAGAGAGAGAGAGAGACAGACAGAGAAACATGCGCACACCGCACGGCTTACAATAGCTTACTATAGCAAAAAGTGTCGTTACAACTTTTCGTGCGAATTTTTTCCGTCCAGCCCCCTTTCACAACGCGCGATAAGGAACTTAGTTCCAAAAACATAAGTCATTTCAATAGACCGCAGGGTTCCTAAGATCTCGACCAAATTAAGTGTAAAAAAGTGCAATTTAATTTCTTTTTCTTTTAATCGTGTGTTTTTTCTTTGGTTCCTTGAACGTGATACGTTCAACTTTATATACATCGAGTTTTTAACCGCGGGGATCCCGTAAGGACTGAAATCTAGGCCTAGTTTAAACCCGTTAGGTTTACCTCTTAAGCTGACCTCATTGTTTTTACGATTCCGCACATGTCTAATTTGGCTATCACCAGCTGCCATTTCGCGCTTATCAAGTGAATATAAAACACAGCTTTCCCACTATTCAATACCCTCATCTGAACGTAACTGTTCATTGATAGGTTAGTACAGTCAGCTGCAATAACTTGTGACACTTTTGTACCTTGCAATATAGAAGGTGACAGAAGTGTTCTCTTAATAAGCCGAATTCATCAGATATCCTTCTTAAGACGATACCCCGAGCCAAACTAGCGCCGGCACCTATTTTATTGTATTCTTTCGTTGAACAAAGGTAATTTCAAAATGTTCAATGGGCAGTTTGTGATACCTGTTAAAAGCTTTTTTTGAATGACTCTATAATATTTTTATTTTGTATAGTTTAGGCAGAGATGCGATAATTGTTCAATAGGCAAGTTTATGATACAACAATATAAGTTTTTTTTTAAAGTTTCATTTTGTATAGTTTAGGCAATGATACGATGTTGCACTTTGTGGTGGACCAGAATTTATTTTTGAAACTGCCTAAACTATACAGAATAAAACTATTACAGAGGCATTAAAAAAATGACGATTTGCAAAATACTGGTATCAGATGCTAGATGCGGCAAGCTGAAGACGCTACGGGCGCTACGACGCTCATTAGGGGAGGCTTATGTAGACTAATAAAGGCTGATGGTAATGATGACAGTGACACTGTTACCTAACATAAGTTCACAGTGACACTGTGTCATGTACCTACATATTATTGCAGTCGACTGTACCTTGGTTGTCGGTACATCCGCGTTGCAACAGACTCGCAGCCCGCTCTCCCCTCATCCGCTGTTTATTGCCCATTCACATTGATATACGTATTGTAACATAACTTGCTGTACCCGCAACTTTAACATGGTAGATAGGTACCTAACCTATTTCTAAAGCAAAGTTCTAAAGGCACTATGACACCACCCACGAACCTAAGGCTTTTTAGCATATGAATAAAGGGTGTATATTTTTTGTAAATGGGAAAACCTACTAACTGGCGTATCAAATGAAAGGTATTGGTTTACTCTCCCTTTTGGTGACGGCTTAGATTTTTAGAAAATAGATTTAAATGTAAATATTAGTTTTATAAGTAACTGTAAATACTAGTTGTAATTGTTTTATTTTTAATGCCTACTAATAAAATTGGTTTAGACATTTCAGAAAAGTTTTCGAAATTTCTTTATGTTTTTTTAATCGGTATCGGACATTTTTAGTAGGTACATTATTATTTCAATTTTAAAGTTATTTTTTTTATTTTTTATTTTAACTTTTCTCAACTAAGTATCTCGAAACTCTAAAAATTATGTTCGTCAGGATCACCTTTACACAACTGCAGAACCGGTTTAGATGATTGATCCAAATTGGTCCATCAATGACGGACAAATCGACGATCATACAAAAAAACATACACACAGCCGAACATAGAACCTCCTCCTCTTTTCGTTATCGTTTCAAAATATCTACCTATCTAATTAGTTAGGTTCTAAAACAGCCATGCCTCAGCAGCGACGATGCGGTCAAATTTGCATTTCTGCGATCGACTTCCGTTCAAATGAATGTTTAAGTTAGATTTTTTTGCACATCCGACGTTTTAAATTCAATACGCGACTCTAGTTACAGCAAAAAATATCATTTGAAAGTTATTGAACCTGTCGGAGACTGTATTCAATTCTTAATTCTTTATTGCACTAATAAAACCTTATTTAAATCTTGTTACAAGAGAGGTATCGCAAAGGCGAGCTTAACCCTAAAAAGAGTTCTCTTCCAGCAAATCTTCATGAGAGAGGGAGACTAGTGTGTACAAGTGTGTCAAAGAAAATTAAAAAGATGCTGGTTTAGTCTTGACTCTTTCTAGGACATTCCACGAGATATTTTTTTTACTATACTTTAAAGATACTCTGTGATTTGACCTCTCGTTCTTATTTTTTATTTTATTGTTCAAACAAAATCAACAGCCCTTCTTACTAATCTAAGTTACGGCCAATGAGAGATATTTTTTTTTTCATAAGGCATTAGTTTAATTACCTTGTTCAATGCCTAATGTTAGCCTAGTTATGTCTAGTGTAACTTAGTACTTAGTACATTACAAAGGCTTGGCTGGTTACATCACGGGGCGTGAATGTGTTAATTTTACACCATCCACGGACACTCACATAAATTACACTGAAAGACATTTCATTTGTCACCTTCACGATTAAATTATATTTAACCAAAGATTAATGTAATTGATCGAGCAAGCCATACAATTAATGAATTAAATTCTAAATAAATAAGAAAGAATCAATTACTTTAAGCTATGTTTTCAATTATTTAATCGCGTGGACAATAAAGTGTTTTTCAATGTAATTTAAGTTTGTAAAATTAACACATTCACGCCATGATGTGACCAGCGTCAGAAAGCGACAACACAAAATATAACCCATATTTTTGTCATCTAGTTTATATGTTTACTTTTTCTTTCAGTGAATACGAAAGTTTGGAAATTTTCCGACTAAAAAAAATAAAACATGAGGTAACAGAAACAAACATCCATCATAACCATTTTATTCCAAATAAGATTTTAGCCTTTCTTATTACATTGTTGTGCATGAAATCTTTGTAGGTGTTTATAGTTTAGCTACAAAGAAATTCTATCAATACTTTATCGATCGAACGCAATAAATCACAGAACATAATTAAGCATAGTGAATTAACGTTACTAGTTACGGAGAAGACTCCGAATACCTGCTCTAGAATACAGTATCAATAAAAAAACCAAACATAAACTCAAGTTTGTCGAATCTTGCATCCGCTAATCAGGAAGTTGAGTAAAAAATCTATCAATAAATTATGAAAGAAAAGAATGTTATTCAAGAATAGGACGAGAACGTTAAAGGAACGTTATTTCTCTATAAATTATATTCCAGGCTACTTTTTCATCAAACAGTTATAGAATAGGTAAGTACTATAAAAAGAACATAATACTGGAATAAGTAATGTCAATACATATAAAGAACAAAATAAGTACCAACCAAGATCAACTTTTTATCTGACATTTGTATTCAAAACTTTAAATGCAGATTCGTTGCATTCATCAACTTGTATTGTAATAAACGAGATCTTCTATTTTTTTGCTCGCTAGTGTAAACCTAGTTAGCCTTTCATATCTAGTTACAATGTCAGACAACATAATTTATTAAGCAGCCAACTTATTAATTGATAAATTGTAGTAATTATCTTTAATGTTAAAGTGTGGGGGAGTCGTCAATAGTGGCTATATGTGATCATGAGTGTTCTAAACTTCCTTGTAAATCAACAGAATTATAAATAGAGTCAAAATTTTGTCAATTTTTATTCAATCGTACAAAACCTACGCCTACGCAGATTTTCAACGACAGATGAAGCTGCACGAAGGGTTCTGTATTTATTAACTATAAAAACAGCAAAATAAAAACACGTTTGTTGTATGGGAGCCCCCTTATTTATTTATTTTATTCTGGTTTTTAGTATTTTTTGTTATAGCGGCAACAGAAATACATCATCTGTGAAAATGTCAACTGTCTAACTATCACGGTTCATGAGAAACAGCCTGGTGACAAACGGATAGACAGACAGACGGACGGACTGCGGAGTAAGCTTAGTAATAGGGTTCCGTTTTTCCCTTTGGGTACTGAACCCGTAACGTTTCGACAATTATTGATTAAAACTTTATCACGTAGCCATGTCGAGTAAGCAATCGCTCGTGACTTCTTCTAAAGTTGCAAATTAAATAGAAAACCATCACAATTGAAAATTCCTCTAGCGTTGAAACATCATGTACCTACTTTAGCTATTCTGTAGTGCAAAATTTCACTTATATTAGCATGACTTCAGCTTTATTCCCCGATGAGTACAATAATAATTAATATTATAAATGCAACGCGTACCAACTCGACTATAAAATAGGCGTGCTGAAGATACTTTCTATTACTACAACGGCATATTAGAGAACCCCGTCAGGGTTCTCTAATATGCCGTTGTTCAATACCTTTATACAGAAAGTTGTTTATTCCCGTCCTAAAAATAACCTAGCTAGTTCGTCATTGCAAGCGTTTAGTACGCTTGCAATGACGAACTAGCTAAGTTATTTTTATGTTATGTTTTAAAGCGGGACGGAAAACTCTATGGAAATTAGCGGGAGAGAAAAGTGTCATCCTCATCATCAGCCTATATTTTTCGACTGCTGGCCTTAGACTTTTCTCTTTTTATTTTTTTGCACTCGTTAATAATGTAATGAGCGCAGAAAATGAAAAGAGAAAAGTGTATTTTTTATCATTTCTGTAACCGCAGCCGCGATATTTTCATAATAGGTCAAACAACAATAAGTTTTTACTCCGAAACTCCGTATCATCCGTACGATTTGGCCTTTTCCGTACTATTCGAAACATAATTGAAAAAAGAACCATATTAAAATCGCTCGGTATTTATTACGTACGATTTTCACATAATTCGAGCTTACATTTTCAATTTACATATACCTAATATTATTTCCATTATTTCACTAGGGAGAACGCACTCGAAAGGAATCAGGCACGTTCTTGGTGTACAATGTACTACTACCATCGAGTTAGAATACTAACTCGATGACTACTACGTAGGAAGGTCGTTGGTTCGATTTTTAGCCTTGCGTTAAATAAATTTTTCTAACAAAATAAAAGTACAATAGACCACGTGATTATAAGCATGTTTCTTTTCTATATTGTCACCAATAATAACGATAATGCTATTTATCAGTTATAGCTCTGATAAAGATAAGGCTTATCTTTTGACAACAAAATGACATGTTATCTTGAAATATAAATCAACACTTTCTTTTCCGTTGATGATTATCACCTTATTATCTGCTACTGACACTGAAAACATCCTAGATAAACTTTCGAAGAACATTATTATGTTTCTATAAACCCTTTGGCTCCTAAAGTGTCATGGCGGCGATAAATAGAAAATGGCGGCCCTCTTTATCGATTTAGAATTTATTAGTAATTTGGTTTGAAACCCGACTCCGTCTGATTCACGATAGTACCTATCGACACGTGATCGTGACGTTTCATTTTTCCAAAGGATTTCGGACAGCGCCTCTATCGTGCGAAATGGGAACTAGGTACGCAAATCCCATACATAATAATGAGACAATACAATCACTTTTTGATACTACGAGTATAGCCAAATGTACTCTGGGCTGTGATCGGGAAAACATGAGAGATGACGTCATTCTCAATCCCAAGTACCTACAACACACATGGAGAAATAAACTTTTTACATGATAAAAGACAAAATGATGATGACCTATGAGTTAACTTCTGTAAACCCGCAGTGGGTGTTTTTAAAGGTAAAAAGTAAAATAAGAAACAGTCAGAACAACATTTTGATATCTTGGAGATTATGTACAGACGTAATAGATACGAAAAGCACAATATTGGCTATCGATCGATCGATAAGATATCGATATGTAAATCGAAATGACTTTATCATTTGACACTTTGAAAGTAGCGAAAACGCAGTTATGTAAAAGTTGCATTTCAATGTCATAATTTTAATTGAGAGTTTTTATGTAAACATCGTTTGAGACTTTCCGGATTTATCGATAAAAGGTGTCACATCTCTAATACTACTAATAAAATATGGTTATCATCAATTCTAATTTAAATAATAATTCGTCGTTTCATTTTAAATAATTATCTTATATTAAAATAGATAAAATCACAAAGTGAATCGTTAATTAAATTGCAAAATAATAGTGATACAAACAAATATTGCTGTGATGTGAGTCGATGATCAGTTATCGATAGTCGGGCAGTGGAGTATCGATGTCGATATGATGCTGTACATGATGAAAGTTCCGGAGGAGGTTGTGGTGAAGCGACCGCCGAGACGCAAACATATTAGTGCCAATATCAAGGTTCGTATAATTAACTTTATAACAAACTTCAAAATAAAAACATACCAGGACAATGTTTTTATTATGAAGTTACCATACTCGTTGGGAGGTTTTACCCGCCGAGATGACGTCTGTTATTATAATATTTAATTTGAAAATTTCGCATAAAACAAAATACAAACTATCCACTGAATAAAGCTTTGTAGGTGCAACACTGTTTTAATAAAAAACATAATTTAAACCAGTAAATATGACACTGACTTCCGAATTGATACATTTATGTGTATATTATAAAAGCAAAGGTAGAATCGAAAAAATGTCGGAACTCATACTTTATACAGTATTGAAGTCGTTTTTAGAGTTCCGTGCCTCAATAGGAACCCTTATAAGATCACTATGTTGTCTGCCCGTCTGTCAACATTCTTTCCTCAAAAACACGTGGAGGTATCGAGTTGAAATTCAAATCAAATACCTACTCAGGTTCGTGACTTGGAGCCGCGAATTTGATTATTGAGAATTTGATTTATAAGTCAAAATTCTAAGTCAACGCAATCAAATATGCCCATTTTTTTATTTCCTAAGGGAATAACATCTACACAAAATCTACAAGGTACTTCCCGTTGACCTAATCATGAAATTTGGCAAGAAGTAATGTCTAATAACCGTATTTTTTCTATTTTGTAATTATGACTAAATCAGATTTTTTTTGTAAACTGTGCGTCTGGGTCGATTTATTTTCTTACGAGTACAAGTTTGTACGGAACTCTTGATGCGCAAGTCCAGTTTACATTTGACGTTTTATTAACTAGGTACTTGCTTTTTAACTCGAGACACGTGATATTTTAACACAAAATCGATACTTTGATAACAGCAGACCGCAACATATTTAAATAGATCAGAACCGACGCTACCTTCAAGTACTCGCATGAAACCGTAACAGTTACGTACTACGTTGCAATTTACGTTGTGCGGGTTTGAACTCTAACTCAACCGCAGAGAGTGCAATATTATTGTAGGAGTCGTCTATTGATCAATGTCTTGATGTGCAAACTAATTACGAAGTTTGTACTTAAATACATCCAATGAGAGGGGGGGGGGGGGTTAGACTGCAGTTACAATAGTAGTCAGCAATAAAATTGTTTGTACAATTATAAATCATCATCAACCTATATCAGTCCAGAGGTGGACATAGGCCTCCCCTAAAGAGCGCCATAGCGCCCTGTCTTCAGCTTGCCAGATGCTGGTATATGCCTGCAGTCTTTCTCAGGTCGTCATCTCATCTAAACAGAGTGGCGTCCTACACTTCGTGTCGCGGTCGCCACTCAGTAATAAATGGATTTATTTCCTAACACATATTAATAAAGAGAAGCATAAATAAAAAAAGAAGGTTCAGAAATCAATGAGTAGGTATTCGATAGCTTTTAAAAAACTAACAACTAAGTTTAGGTATAAAATCTAATTTAGTATTTAACCTAAATTAGAGTATCAACAAATACTAAGGAATGTGCCTTGAAATTGAAGTAGCTCAATACGAAAGGAATGCACACACAATTCACTTCGTAATGCTTGCACGATAGGTTGGCAAACGAAAAATTGATCAATGAAGGCATATTAATATTTTCCATTGGCTGACTCAAAGGTTATGTCAGCCGCGGTATACGAGTAACATGATAATACATCAATGCAGTAAACCTACTTCCGGTCGTCGCTTCCCCGATTATTATCTGGGTTTTTGTGCGTTTCGTAATGTTACTGATGATGACGCGATCCTAATCTGTGCCGGCTGGTGCGTTTCGTTCGGTGTTGAAAGGTTTACTGGACTGCAGATTGGTAATTTGTGTAGTGGAAACTTGGAGCTGAGGGTCAAAATGCTTGATTACTAGATAAGCGTCCTCCTCAGCAGTTAAACGTAAACCGCTGTACCAGCCTCCTCCAAACACGGGTTTTGTAATCACCACTCTTGGCAAGGGAATGGTCTTCGTTGAACAACTACTTGTATGCAAAATTCCAGCTTGATCCGTTCAGTAGTTTTGGCGTGAAGAGCTCACAAACATCCGGACAAACATCTTTAATAATATTAGTGTTATTCACTCACATTACACGAACTGCAGGTTCTGTCCATCATCACGAATGCGTTTGTGGAGACGCCTGGTCCTTCATACTTAAAAGTAAGGTTCTGTCCATCATCACGGACGCGTTTCTGGGGAGGTCTTCATTCCTAAATATAAAACACCTCCGTCTTAAAAAACACGTTGGTCCGGAAAGCAATGAATTACTAAAGACCTATTCCCCCCCCCCCCCCCCTACCTACACCCAGCTGTTACTTTAGCTCAGAGCCGTTTTTACGGAGGTTGCTGGTTCGATTCCTGCCTCGGGACAAATGTGTGTACGATCTGCAGACATTTTGTTCAGGGTGTGTTGTGTGTGTAATAAAAAAATATACTTATCTATTGTGTATGTATGTATTGTATTATATTATGTATATCAGTTATCTAGTACCCATAACCAAGCTCTGCTTAGCTTCGGGCTAGTTGATGCTGTGAATTTTCCGGCATTATTTATTTATTTTAACCTCCCAAAAGAACGATCAATGGAGCTAGGACCTGGCGTTTTCACAAACGTGTTCGTGATGATGGGCAGAATTTGCAGTACACAGTGTCAGTGAGACTATGTACATAATGTACATAGACCTATTTTAACACCTCTATAGACAGCTGTAGGTGTTAAAATTCACAAAAGGAAGCTCCTAACCTTCCTCTAATAGGTTCCCTTAGATTAGACGGTTCTTACGACTCAGTTTTTAAAAAAAGCTCGTTAAGACAAGAACCAACCTAACCAGTTGTTGTTCAAAATTAAACTCATTAATTCCCTAAGTTTATTATTAACCAGTCTGTTCTCCTCTTTCCAGCGGTACCAAGCCGGCATCTCGCAGTCGTCATGCAGCGATGGCTCGCTGCTCAGCGTCGGATCCTCGGAGATGGACGAGGACAGTTCTCATCAGCTCGACACCTCGCGGAGTGAGACAACTGATTCATACAGTAAGTGAAATTCAACTCGACGATCTCTGTAAAAGGCCCAAGTTCGCCTACAACGCAGAAGGTTGTGGATTCGATTTCCGCCTCGTTAAAAATGTTTCTACGATCCCCAGATATCTTTTGTTCTGGGTATAATGAAAATACATTATGTAAATAAATATGTGTCTGCGTAAAGTATTAAATATATCAGTTATCTTTATCTAGTACCCAAAATTTTCTAAAATTCAAACTTCATGCGCCACTTCAAGATATCAACTTAGATAGCTGAAATTTTGGCCAAATCATTATTTTAGTACGAGTCATAGATTGATAATACAGGAATATTAAAATAAGAAAAACAAATTTTTCACTCCACCCTAGTACCCATAATACAAGCTCTGATAAGCTTGTTTTTGCTTTTATGTCTGGTGAGGGGGTTGGTTGAGCAACGGTTTTGAAAACAATTGTAAAAGGGGAGCGTGTATCCAAAAGCGGATATCAAGCTCCGTCTGTAGGCATCTCTGGACAAAAGTTCGTAATTAGCACAATGTAGGATGTAACATTGTGGGTGATATGGGACTACAGTTGTTTGGGGCTTCACAGCAACCTTCAAGCAGCTAAAACTACCTCCTTTGAAACATCACTCGCAATAAAATTCCGATGTGTTTTTTCAGACACGTCGGAGCCTCCGACAGGCGTGGCGCCACTATCGCACTCGGCCGCCAAGCACAAGATGGCGGTGCGGCCGCGGCGGACGCACGGCGGCGCTCCGCGGCGGAAGAAAAACAACCCTGTTAGTATCACCATTCAGTCTTTTTAACCGGCTTCGAAAAAGGAAGAGATTTTATGTTCTGCTGTATGTATTTTTTAAATACTTTTTCGCCGAGTTTTTCGGCATTATGCCCAAAAACTTGCCTTAACTAGGCTTTTAATGATCAAGTTTAATGTAAAATATTGCACAGAGAATGATCCCATATGGACCCGTATTTATTATTTATTCCCGTGGGATTAGAATTTATCACGCAAAATTTAAAAAACCGTGTTAATATAGAATTTGAAGTCGGTTCTTATTTTTTTCAAACCAACGAATCCCGCTTTGTAAACGACAGAGTAAAGGAAACTAAAAGAGATGCCTCTACGTTTCAGATCGCCGCATCAGCCTTGCCGATAACGCCAGAACTTAACGAAGAAATGATACGAAGCGCTACTCCTGACGTCAGCCACAAAAGCTCAGAAGTTGTTACTGGTAAGTCGATAAAAAAAGTAAAAGTAAAAAGATTTTATTTTTTCACAAATTAAAAAGAAAAGATACAAATACAAATAATAAAAAGAAAAGATAAAACTAGAAAAAGAAAAATAAGTGACAAAAGAGGGGGCATCGCTCAGTATGTGCCCAAAAGCGATACATATCGCTAAGGCGCGCTGGTTTTTTGCGACTCCCAATTATTCCTACCGTTAACAAACACCCTAACAATATCTCAAACATATAAAACTCTTCTAAAAACCGTTTTTGTTTCCAGAATCATTCTCTTCATCGACCACGACAAAGCACGTGATAAAAGAGCAACACATACAAGTAAACCGAGAACTGCAGAGAGTGCTGGAAACTCCAAGCGATATCAGACTGAAATCGTCGTCCCTCCCTCCGGGCCTAGCCCTCAACCAACTAGTCGGACAATCCCCAGCCAAGTTCACCATCGCAGAAAATAACACTCCGAGATCCTCCATCAAAAGGTCTCAATCCAGCTCCCAAGGACAAAACCTAAGAGACAATCCCAAAATACAAAGCACTTACCACTCAGAAGACAGAATGACAATGTACACAACAGAGAAGAAGTATGCCGAAGAATCTTGCCACGAAAAGAAAACTAAGTCAGAAAAGAGAACGGAAAACGAAGGTATACGAGCGAAAAAGGAAGAGTCATTCTTTAGCAGACTGAGGTTAAGGAAGAGTGGTAAGAAATCCAAGAAAGAACAAGCGGACGAAGGACAACAGGAGGTTAAAAAATGCAAGACAGAAAAACCGCAAGCTTACAAGCCGGTCGATGACACGTTTTTTGAAGGACAAGGATACAAACCTGTACCCGCCGAGAGAACCCACAAATCTGCCGGACAAAAAGCATTCGCCAATCAAATGCATAAACGAATAGACAACAAAGGAAGTTACGTCCATGAAGGTGCATACAAAGACGTATACAGCGCCGCAAAAATACCAGGAGTCGAATACAACATTGTCACTGATCTCAAACTCGCCGAAGAAACTGACAAAATGTTAAACAATGAAATGAAAAGTCGATACAGCCGGCGCGAAGAATTCATAGAGAAATTGGAAAGGAAATTAACTTCTTCCAAAGAAGCGGTAGACGAGAGAGATGCATTTCTCCCCAATATAATAGAGAAAGCGATAAGACCTACATCTGTCAGAGCAGATCAATTTTCGTCAAAGGCATTTATTTCCAACGAGGTGGCAGCCAGGGCCCAAGAGGATCTTCTGTCTCCTTCCCTCGTGATCTCAGACGACGAGCCGCCAATTAGAGCTATGCGAATAAAGTCAACCGCTCCGGATTTTGCATTCAGTAGCGGCAGTATGCCCAAAAACTTGCCCTACTTTAACCCTAACTTCAACGTGTCCGCTCCAAAAGCCAAAAACCAAAGCTCGGAAAATATAAAACACAGATCTTCTGAACTTATATCCGAGTATTCTGATAAAGTAGAGAGGAAAAGAGAAACAATACTCCAGGCGACGAAGACTGAGGAGGCTTTCCAATCATCAGGGATGAGATCCCTGGGGGACGAGTATGTTGAGAGTAGAAGCAGCATTGGCAAGTCTCACAGCTTCCGCTACGCTTCAGAGACCACTTCCATCAGCTCCCAGGAGAATCAGATGCCTAGTCTTCCGGCCATTGTCGGTATCTCCGAACCTCTCCTAGAGAGTTGGGAGGTCAACTACCGTAGGAACTTGAATGATAAACATGATTTCTCCAAACGAATTTCGGCACGAAACTATAACATCTTACACGGCACCCCAGAAGCAAACTACGACAGCTTGCCTAGCACTGACAGTAGCTTTCTAGACAGCCTCAAAAATGATGTCAGTGATGACAGAAAGCTATTCACAAACAGCATTCACGTTTCGATGGATATGAATAAAAGAGACAGCGATATCTCACAGATTGAGGCTAAAATAGATGATATTATTAGTTCGCCTAAGCCTATTATACCGCCAATACTCAAGTCTAGTTCTTTAGATAGCGTTAACAGTAGCCCTGAGAAACAAATAGACGACAGACGAAAGACGATTTCAGTTGAAAGCTCTTTAAGTGCAAAGAATAAGGACACTGAAAACTTTGTGTCTGTGACCCATATCAATAAAGAACAAACACCTGTCAAAACCGTTGATGCGCCGAAAGTCAACAAAAGTGATGAGAAAATTCATAAAACTGGAAACAAATCTACTGTACCTGAGTTTCTGAACATTCAATTAAATAAGGTAGATGTTAAACCTATGACGAACATTGTTTTGACTGCGAATGTAACGCCAAAGAAAATGGATAGTCCACAAGCTGATAAAGACTCTGAAATTTCACAAGATTCTCTAGAAAACACACAAACTCAAGTTAAAAAAGAAAATGCCCATAATAAAATAGCTGAAAATAATATGAACAATACTCCGGAAGACAAAGCATTTACGCGTCAATCTGTTATTCCCTTAGCTGTGCCCCAGAGTCCTTCAACTCCAAAAACTTTCTTCAAGCGTAAATCTGCCAGTGTTGATATACCTGATAAAATAGAAAAACAAAGAGCTAACTCCGTTTCTACTGAAGGAAGTACTGAGAAGATATACGACAATATATCCATGGATCGGAAGTCACATTCTAGTTTCGGTAGTAAGAGTTCACTACAAAGTTCTGATAGCAATGAAATAAAGATCCCCGATCGTCATGAAGAAACCGTGGTCCTCCGCAGAAAGCCAATTTCTTCGAAAGGAGGAAAGAAAGATGATGAACCAGAACTAATGAAGGTTTTCGCTCGACGATCTCTCAAAATCAAGGACACCGAAGCAGATTCTATAGCTCAAGATATTGCTAATGCCAAAGAGGAAGACACGGCAGTCAAAAGCAAAAGTCTTAAAAACGAATTCAACGCGTCCATTAAATCTAGAGACAGTGACAAAGAGAACGACGAAAGCAAAGACGAGCAGAGATTGGTAGACATCGCAGCTCGAGTCAGCCAATTCGGACAGTATCAGCGAAGCGTTAGCATTCACAGCGTAAACTCAAAAAGGGAAAGTGCTCCCATTTGTCGCTCAGATGTCAACAAATACAAAAAAGAAGTATCAGACTCCACTCCCGAGAAAAGGCTTCGTAATAGGACATTTCCCGACTCATCAAATGATAGGGAAGAGATTAAAAGCATCACAAAAGAAGCTTACAAAGCTGATACATTGAAACGTCCTTGGATGCGAGACGGCAATAGACTATCAACAGAGTCAGATAAAAGAGATAGCGTTGTGATAGACAAGGACGTAGTTATAGAGAAGGATGCAGCGAAGGAAATCAATGAAGGAGAAAAAGAGAATGTTGCAGAGGAGGCGGATGCGTCTCCACAATTCAAAGGCATACTGCAGATGCGAGCGGAATGGGAAAGGCGGGCGAAACAGGGCATGACCAAATAAAGGTGCTAAAAGGGTACAAGGTACGTTCGACACTTTTTGTGAGCCCACTTCGCAATGTCGGTCTATTTTTCTCTTACTGAGAAAACTTTTAGATGTATTATTAAAAAATTAGATTGAACTATATCGTTGGATAGTAAAATACTCGTATCTCGTTTTCTACTTGTTTTACTTCACCGAAACAGTGTAGGAAGATGATGATGGTCATATATTTTTCCAACATAGACCTTGTAAATATTGACTCCTGTAGCTGTTGTAGTGTAGCTGTTGTTGTACATACATTTCCTTATTTGGTTCGGACAAGACAGGGCTCTTGGACCATTCCTGTTTCTTGTTCATTAAATTGAATTACTTTTTCAGGACGGAAATTCAAGAAAGTACCATGCTGTACACACCATATTACTTAGTTTAGTTTTAGATATAGAAGTATTACTACTTAAAACCTTAGATTTAGAAATCATATTAATGTTATTAATAGTGAAATCGATGTTTATTTAATGTTATGAAAACATTGTATTTTTGAGTGTTATTTGATAGCCGATAGTTATATTTTATTATTACAAGAATATCATTATGTATTGAGAATTGTGAAATACAAATTTTATTCCTATAGTTTTTGAGTCGTTTTATTTTTAGGGTTTCATGATCGGTTTCGAAACCCTTATGGTCACGATTTGTCCATCCTCCTTCTTTCTTGATAATCTCAGTTACTACTGCAGCTATTAACTTGAAATTTGTGAATGCTGAAATTTATTAATTTTTATATAATTACTGGATGTTGAAATTCCAAAAGATCACATATGAATAGACACAGATCTCAAATTAAAGGTTTAGGTTAGTAAATTTCAAAACAGTTTTTGAAATTTCTGTAGGTAGGTAGGTACATACTTTGAAATATTTTGAAAAAAGTCGAAAAATTGTCATTTTAATTAAATAGCAAAGTCTATATTCGGTACCTATATTAGTGTATCGTAATTATTCGTAAAATTGGCAAATGGTCGAAACCCTCGGCGTGCGAATTACACTCGCACTTGACGGATTTTGTTTAATAACCAACAGTATAAGACTATAGCTATGCCAAGATCTGGATATAACTTTCGTAGCCTATAAACAATTCACGCAGGTTTACAGTAACTATGTATATTCTTGCAGGTTTCTATTTTACCTTACGCACTAAGCGGTTCTCTTCTTCCTCTGTCATTGGGACCGATAAGATGTACCTAGAACTCGCACAACCTGGGTCTTGACTTGAAAGAGTGTCCTATGAGCGCCAAATCCTCACTGCGACTGTGGAGAAATATGAAGGTTTTTCCAATTATGAAAATTAATCTTAACAGTGCTTTAACGCACGCGACTACGCTGTGTGCAATGCTAAATTAAATAAATCGTCATCATCATCGCCTATATTTGTCCACTGCTAAACATAGGCGCTAATGAGCGCTAAAGCGCCCTGTCTTCAGCTTGCCGCATCCAGCATCTACCAGGAGTCTTTCGCAAATCGTCATCCCACCTGGTCGGAGGGAGTCCTACACAACGTTTGCCGATTCGCGGTCTCCACTCAAGAGCACGTTTACCCCAGCGGTTGTCGTTTCTTCTTGAGATATGGCCAGCCCACTGCCACTTCAGCTTGTTAATCCTTAGAGCTATGTCGATAACCTTGGTTCTCAGACTTTTAGGAATGCCACAAAACGGGGCCAAACTGAGTCCCCTTTGCCCCAAAGCGCGCGAGTTCGTCAGTACACTGATTGCCGTTGATACCCGCGTGTCCCGGTACTCATCTTAGGATGACTCCGTTGTTCAAGCCTAGAGCGTTCAGGCGAGACAAACAGTCCTCGACTAACCTGGAGAGTTGATAAGTATAGTTTGGTTGGTGTAGCGCTTTAGCAGATTAATGTCAGCACATTCGAGAATGGCGAATACCTAGCTCTGCTTGGAAGACGGAGGCATAACTACCTAGGTTTATGCTACTGCTAAGCCTGGGTCGCTCTCCATACACTCCACAGCCTACTTCCAGTCCCATTTTGGAACCATCCGTGTACCAGTTAAGGCACCCGTCCTTGCAGAGATGCTGGCTGTTCGACCAGTCTTCTCTAGAGACATCTCAGTTGTCATGCTCAGTATAGGTGATTCCAGAGCAGAGTCTTGCAGAGATCTCAGTTTTTGGGAGAGCCAATTCCTTCGGCCCAGGGTATTGCACCTAGACATTCTGGTCTTTGCCTCCTTATGTATGTAGGTATAAGTGAAGTGGAGGTAGTCCCAGCAATGCGTTTAGTGCCAGCCCCGGGGAGGTGGACATGGCTCCCGTAGCCATAAGGCAAGCAGTCCTTTGTAGGCTATTTAATTTGGAGATTGCGGTCGGTCGACTGAAGGGATTTGTCGTGCCATACAATGGAAGCGTATGTAATTATATGAAATTATGCATCTTTAGTAACCAGATAGAGCAGATTGTTTACAGAGTCCTTGTTAGACATGTCAAATTTGAAACTAAATTATTTTCAAGGTCAGGCCGGGTACTGTACTGACGCCTTCTTTCCTGCGTGCACGAACGCTCGTTGTGTTGCACGTTGCATTGCGCCCCGTAACGCAAGTCTCTATCCACCAGTAGAGCTTATGTTGTAAGCCTAAAGCAATATAATTATTTCTGATTTCCACCAAATTTTCTTGTAAGAACTGTCAAGCAGAAATGCGTCCAAGTTTCTTCGCGCAACCAACCGGAGTAGTCTACTACTACCAAGGTAAAAGGAGTTCTTGCTCATGGCCTTGAAGCAAGTCTGGCAGTCGTCGAACAGGGTCCTGTCTCCGGCCGCCAGGATAATTAGCGTGCCTTCCTCCGCTTGGGTTTGTCAAGATTTTAAGCGTTTTCTTCAGCAGAGTTTTATGGCCTTGGATCTATGATTTACTTATACACAAGCCAAAAACCATCGCGAACAAACCCAATAGACCAAACAAATAGAATTTAAAATACTTAGATAACTATACAATAAAAAAAAAATCGTGCAATAAAATGAGTTTCAGGCTAATATAAATAATTTAATTTATATTAATTAAGATTATTTCTAGTTAGTCTGCAGCAAATTAGTCAACCTAAAAACACACTTATGTAAATTAACTTTTTACCCTTCTAGACCTTATATTTTATTCCATATAAGTTTTTAGACAAGCCACGACGACGTCGTAACCACACCCACAGATTAGGTACTACTTACTCCTGGCGGAGGACGTTACTCTTGAATATACATATCAAAGATAATATTTACGTAAGAATACATAAATATTAATAAAATAAAATATGCTGAAGACAGGGCGCTATGGCGCTCATTAGGGGAGGCCTATGTCCAGCAGTGGACTAATATAGGCCGATGATGATGACAATAATAAATAAATAATACTGGACAATTCACACAGCATTATCTAGCCCCAAGCAAGCAGATCATAACTGACATATTTATTTACATAATACAATACAATTACATAGACAGATATTTTTATTATACATAATTACATACATAGAAAAACAGCGGGTTAAATTGTCTAAGGTAGAAAACGACCAGAACAAATATCTGCAGATCATACAAATATTTGTCCTAAGGCGGGAATCGAACCCGCAACCTCCTGCGTCACAGGCGGACCTTCGACCACCGCGCCACAGAGGTCGACTTTAATTTATTATTTATTAGGCCATACCCTCTGTTCTGTTTTCCCAAACAGTGGGTACGGCCTGTAGTTGTACGAGTTAAGCTTTGATCAATGTCAAAGCATTCAAAAACAGTAACCTAGTAGCAAATAGGACTAATATCAAAACGACATGTACAAATTGTACAGTCTCTTCTATATCATAGAAGAATGATTGTGGCCTTGTTATTTTTCAGGACCATAGCTTCATGGAAGCTACGGTCCTGAACTGTAGTCAAGCGCCATTGATTAATTAAGCTCTGATTTGTATCAAAAGCATTCAAAAACAGTCGTTAGACTCATTTGAGTGTTCCCCTCCACGGAAATCTTTAGTAAAAGGCGAAAGATTTATACGTGATGAAGGGAAACCAGAGTAATGAAGCAATGGTTCTTGCAATCGAGTCACCAAAAGCCGTGCGTTCTCGTCAGCGCGATCTAGCCTTCGTCCACTTTTAGCAGCGACATCTAGTGGTGAGCATGTTAGAACTACGTGCCACAGATCATGGACCAGTTGCTATGCTCGACAAAGGCGGCAGCTGGCACACAGGCCGCTTCGCTTTGATATGGGCGGTGGAGTTAAACGCCATTATATTGTTAATTTGAGCAATTTATGTAATGAATCTCAACGAATAACCATTACTGAAATTAGGTACCTATGTGAATCATGTGGCAATGCAAGCGTCACGCCGGAACTACACATAGACCGAGGTGCCGTTTTGGCGTGCGTTGTCTGGTAACAACACACATCTTGAAATTACGGATATTTCGCATTCACAATATTATAAGAGTAAGCACCTTCCATGCATACGATCCCGGTATCAATGGTGGGCTTCAGTTCTGTTCCAAATGTTATTCTATATTGAAAACCTGCGCTGGGTAGACAAGTCAAATTCTTCAGTGTATCCAGCACAATGCTGACCGGAGCCATAGTTGCATTAAACTCTGCTGCAAGCATTATATAAATAAATAAAATAAATAAATACTGCTGGACAATTCACACAGCAATTCACAGCATTAACCAGCCCCAAGCTAAGCAGAGCTTGTGTTATGACTAAAACTGTATTATACTAGATAACTGATATACATAATATAATACAATACATAGATAGATATTTTTTATTATATATAGAAAACGACCAAAACACCCTGAACAATTATTAATGTCTGCAGTTCGTTTCGTACACATTTGTCCCGAGGCGGGATCGAACCCGCAACCTTCTGCGTCGCAGGCAGACCTTCGCCCACCGCGCCACTGAGGTCGTCGTATGTAAACGCCGTAATGTGAACTTCACGTCATTTATGGTGAGAGTGCCGACGCGCGACGGATCGTCTCTCAACTTTAGCGGTTTTCGGCCGAAGGGTGCGTAGTATTCTAACTCGATGGTGCGTGTTGATTGATTGTTGATACCTACATCAATGATGTTAAGAGGCCTGCGGATGATGATTTGCCCATACAAACGTACTACCAAAATGATTTGTAATTCAAGCATATTTCCACCATATCATGTTGTTTTTCGTATAAGAATAGTGTTTATCTAGGTCCCTGTATGTTTTTTTTCGTAATAATAAACACCTATAATGAAATATATGCAAAATGCGATTTTGCTAACTTTACGTCGAAAACGACATGTTTTCGTCCTATTTGTTTTGTATTAAATACAAAAATATCTTACGTTTTGTTTGAGAAGGAACATAGCTTACATTGTCTAGTTACAGAATAACAACACATTGTCGAAAATACAAAAAGTTTTCAGTCATCATTTTTGGTATTACGGAACACAATAATTCACGAATTGAAGTTGCGTACGCCCAGTTCCGCACCGACAATAGTATTGAGGGAAAATAATGTTAAGCTTAGTTAGTTTTAAGTATATAAATATTGACTTGTATCTAAATCAGATTATATTTAGACTTAGATATATTGTATTAGTTTGTGAGTCATATATACACTTACTAGTGGATTATTTTCCACTTCTTCCACTAGTGGACAAAAAATTTAAGTGGACAAAATCAATAACACCTTGTTTCTTTGATAATATTTACTATTTATAAACGTGTTTATAAATAGTAAAATTGACATTAAAATTTGACTTGTTAATGTGTTTATTTTGTAAGCCTAAAGAAATAAACGTTACCTATTGATATTTGATTTGACATATTTTGGTATTAACAACATGTTACGTATCTTATTATAAGTTCATGTAAGCTTTAGTCGAGCTTTACATTTATGCATAGATTGATTTAAATCCATGATTTTATGTATAAGATAATGATGGTTTGGCGTCACAGAGTGACGAGATGATGTTGAAATAATGTATCTACTACCAAACCACAAACTAATTACAAATATCTAGAACCAAACAGGAATAATTTTTTAACATTGTGAAAGGTAGGCAGGCCGAGATGAATCTATTGTTGTTAAGTTTTCAACAATGACGTTACATGTCTTGAAAATACAAGATTTCGAATTAATAATTTGTTCCTAGAAAAGAATCAGAAAACTATTTCTGCGCCGATAAGTGATTGTGTGAAGATAAGTGAAACAAAAGATTTTGAAAATTTGCGCGATGCAGAGGATAATCGATTGGGAAGGAAATTCGATTCGATTCATCCGGTCTGTAAACATTCAAACATTGAATAAGATATTTAAAATGTAGGTATAATTTGTAACGAACATCTGCTATAAAGTTTTACCGTATTTTATTATTTTTAGAAAGTAGGGACGTACCTACTAACAAACATTTTAGGTGAGGTCTCGTCAAAAACATTAGACTGATTAGGCAGAAGAAAATCCGAAACGTCTGTTAACCCTTAACACGGAGCCACCCTAAATATTATGAACGCATTGCAAAGGGTGGCTATATGAGGGTAGTACCGCGCATGCGCCGAACGCTCCTAGCTAACCCCAATAGACGCCTCCATCTTAGTTTTACTCCAAAAATCCACAAAAAAGCTGAAAAAATCATCAAAATCAACCTCTGAGTGTAGATCTGTCCGCGTGTGATCCAGTGAAGTGACTGTGGACTTGACATTTTATGAATTTGGACGCATTTATAAGAAAATTGTGACTTACGTAATATTTTTTCTTGGACTCGTAAGATTGTGTAAGTTTTCCAGCGCAAGAAAATAGGTAAGAAACTGCGAGGTAATTTACAAAAATCTATAATTTATAAGACCGGATCTTTCTGTCAGGCACCTTCGCGTTGAAAATTTCTCATTGATTTTTTATTAGACTCAACCTTGTTGGTACGTAATGATAAAAACATTTCTATTAAGAGATATTTTTATATTCGCAGTTCGCACCTACTTAAGTTAAGCTAGTAAGTACAAACGCTTACCTTCCAACTATACTAATAGTTAAAATTAGCCTGAAAACTATCTGCCTAGTTGAGTAGCTACCTAGGTAATTTCGTGTTAGAAATGCATCACGTACCTACTTAGGTAGAAGGTGGTAGTTACGCACAGTACTTAAGTAACTACCTTCTAGCTATCTTTTAGACTGCGCTGTACCTACTGCGTAATATAACGAATTTCGGTAGGCGTTAAGGAACCCTAAAAACGTCTCATTAGTAGCCGGTGACGCAGTAATGTTTTTCATCCCGATAGGATCTTTGAAATGGCGTGTTAGACATTTCTTTGCTGGTAATAGTTATTGGAACGTAGGTTTAAAGAGTTTGTTAGCGAATTGTGTGTGTGTGTGTGTGTGTGTGTGAAGGCTCATTTTGTGCGTTCAGAGTGAACGTTTACGACTTTTTGTGGCGCATTAGGTGTTGCGCAAATATATAAATAAATAATGCTGGACAGTTCGCACAGCATCATCTAGCCCCAAGCTAAGCAGAGCTTATGTTATGGGTGCTAGATAGATAGATAATGCTGTATGTAATAATAACATAGTCATATAAAACATTCAAATTAAACTTACACCTAGAACACCCGGAAAAAAATTCTGCACATCGTTATAAACATTTGTCCCGAGGCGGGAATCGAATCTGTAACCTCCTGCGTCGAAGACGGACCTTCACCCACCGCGCCACAGAGGTCGGCAAATAATACCCCTCTTCTTTTCTAAGTTGTTCACTCTTGGCAGAGTGGTCCTGGTGACGATAGAGTCCTGATGGACGGCTGCTCGTACAATGCGCCGCCATTGCTCTCTGTTGGTTTCGTTATGGGAGCAGTCAGTCATGGTGGGTTGGGTTGCACCACGAGACCTCTTGCCTTCTGACATGGACCACGACACGCTCTATCAAGTTCTCCATCCGTGCTACGTGCCCAAAGAACTTCATATCACTCTAAGCACTGTTCCCATCCCACTAATATTATAAATACGAAAGTTTGGATTGCTAGATGCTTGGATGGATGTTTGTAACCTCTTCACGCTAAAACTACTGAGGGGATCGTGCTGAAATTGCATACAGGTATTTCAAGGCCTGCAATAAAACATAGGATAACTTATCCTATAAATCAGGGCTCATGGGATAGATATAACTTAAAACCACGAGAAACTACGTCAAATCTTCTTGTCATCCATACCGCAATGCTTGAAAATTAATCAGTGTCCTACTCGTCATGACCTACGGAGCTAAGACGTAGACACTCACAGTAGGGCTGGTCCACCAGTTTAAAGTCGCACAGCGATCTATAGAGAGAGCTTTGCTCGGAGTTTCTCTGAAGGATAGGATTCGCAACGAATACATCCGACAGAGAACCAAGGCTATCGACAAAGCTCAAAGGATTAGCAAGCTGAAGTGGCAGTGGGCTGGCCATATTTCGAGAAGAAAAAACGTGTTCTTGAGTGGAGACCGCGACTTGGCAAACGCAGTGTAGGATGCCCTCCGACCAGGTGGGATGACGATTTGTGAAAGACTGCTGGCAGTTGCTGGATGCGGCAAGCTGAAGACAGAGCGCTATGGCGCTCATTAGGGGAGGCCTATGTCCAGCAGTGGACTAGTAGGCTGATGATGATGATGAAAACGAGTGCGAAGCCGCGGGCCGAATCTAATATTACCTACCTATTAGATCCGATGGTTTAATTTCGTTCACCGCACGTTCAGAAAAAGTAGGAGAAAAACCTTTAAAAAAATCCTTTAGCATAGGTACGTAAAACCTTCGTAGCTTCAGTCAAAATCTGAGAATATTCATGGTATTTACGCCCGTCTTAATAGATCTGGCGTGATGCCAGCTGATAGACCTTAGCGCAAAACAACTGCAATACTCCGAGCTGGCCTAGATTTGTGCCTAGGAACGTGTCTGGAAGACCTCATTCTTTGCTTGGTTGGTTTTTAACGTCTTAGGTTGTAATCCACAAAAAAATGTCTGTCAAGCAAAACACCTACAGGGAGACATACCTATAGGGGTCTATGTCTATTCTTTAACACAAAATTTCGTGTGTCGTTTCAGCCAATTTGTGTACTCTAATACGCTGCTGGTTAATATTTAAATATCATTTTATTACCTTATATTTATTTCGACCGTAGGTATTACAATGAATTTGTATTATGTATGTCATTATGGTATACTAGTGTGGGGGAACGCTGTAGATAGTAACACCGTATTTGTGCTGCAGAAGAGGGCTGTTCGTGCTATCTATGATATAAGTCCCAGACAATCCCTATGCGTGATAAATTTATAGAAATAAACATAATGACAGTATCATGTCAATATATTTATGAAAACTTGTTGTACACTCATAAGAATATCAATCGATTCCCCAAAAATAGCGATATACCTAAATAATTTAAATACTATAAATATGAATAAACTCGCTGTGCCCACAACTAGGCTACAAAAAATTAATGTGACTTTTAAGGGGTTATATTATACGCTTCTACAACAAAACTCCTAGTGAGTTCCAAAATCTATCAATTAAATTCAAACAAATTGTCAATATCATTTGAAAGAGGCTTACTATAAAATATCAAATTATCTAGAGTCTAGACGATAAAAAAGCTTGTGACGAGTTTTACTCCAACTCGAAAACTAACATTCTAACAAGTTAAAGGTTTCTTTTTCGCTGCTTTACTTTACCTTAAAAAGATTGAAATGGGGAAAAAAATTGAGATCGCGACATAGTCACTTATTTTAATTAGGTACTTTATTTTAACTTATATGTAATCTGAGTTTTGTGACGTGTTCAAGAGTCCCTGTGAGATCTAAAAAAAAAATGCAAATTCTTTGCTTCGATGATACATACCAAAGTCGATAAATATGTATATTCCACCTATATTTCTTGGGTTTTTTTAACCTCTTTATATACAAATAATATCCAGATTTTTGACATAAATAGGCCTTCTGTAACGTAATTGCCTTAATTATACAGAATTATTTATTGTGAAACTGTTGTACATAAAGTTGTTAATAAGTCGACGTCCATGGCTATAAATGCCTCCCTCAGACAAAGGGGGTTGGTGTTGGGCTCCTTATGGGAATCCGCCATCCACACAGTATCCGTTTTTGTCGTGATGGCGAATGTAGTTGTAGAAGCGTGGTGAAGAAAGTTCACGCACCCCACAATATTCCAGATCCAGTAAACAATTGTTTCCCGTAGCGAAGGATCCGTAAAAACGCATCACCTGTGTGAACGAACCTTGCTTTAGCTTTTTGCTTTATAGTGCGTTCCACGCACTGGGAAAATTTTCCACAAAAATTTTAATAACGGCTAATAATAAATATAATATAATAATAGCTAATGGCGCTATAGCCGTCAGAGGTCCCAAAGATTGTCGTTTGAACCGACTAGTGGTTTCGTGGCTTAGTTGGTTAGAGCACACCAGTACTGAGGATTGGACGCGGGTTCGAATCCTGCCGAAATCGAAATTCGAACACAACATCTTATGAGCTTTTATTAGGTATTCGGAAAACAGGCAGTAGTTTTAATGCCCTCCTCTTGTCGCTAGCCCACTCAAATAAAATTTAGCATGCGTGCTGAATTTATCCTAGAGAAAGACATACTCATAAGCTATACTTTTATCCCGACAAAACACATGCGAACCCGCAGGCAGTAGCGAGTGTTCTATACAAACTGCCCCTTACTCACCTCACCTCCAAACTAAACCGCACATAACTCGCAGCGGCGCGCGACCGCTGTTTACGACTACCCTCATTTTAAACGAGTTTCATTTGTTGTTTATATAGCACTGTTTGGCCATGACTGGAACTCAAAAAATTCTGTATCAAAATGTTTCGAGAAAATTCTAAGAGAACTGGTACCTAATAGTATCTTTCGCGTGTAGGTTTTGTAGAGTTCTAGATATCGCGTAGATCATACGAGTACGTAGATATTCAGTTGCAAATGTTGAGAGTTTGATATAATTACGCTGTATAAGATATCGCAGTAGCTATATTAAAGATACATAGAAGAAAGCTACTACCTTAACTCTGCTATGTTCACTTAGTCAGAATAATAACATGCACAGGCTGAGTTTGAATGGTCAATTCTTACGCCACCGCGTACGCCACGACCAGTGGCTTACACGTAGCAATTTTGTGGCAGACGTTGCACGATCTGTAACCAATGAAGTTGTATACATAGTTACCAAAGGGTATAAAGATACCGCGTAGCATTTTCGTAGAAACCTATAGCATATAACCGTAGCACGTACGTGGCAGCCGTAGCAGTCGTAGCAAATCGCGTGGCTCAGAAAAGGCGATTGTGTTAGCACGTAGGTTTTTTTATTCGAAATGACTATGACTGTTGATCATAGATGGTCATAATAGCATTACCGCGGGCCATGACCGGGCCAAAAGAGGCATCACCAATAAAAGTTAGCTTAGGGCAACACACGCAAGAGCCACCACTTAGGTGCGACCCTCGTTTTCAAAAGTATATTCGCTGAATATACGTAGCATATTCATAACCTTAGCGTAGCAAATGTGTAGCATTACGGATATCTAAAGCCTTGTAGCACATACTGTAGAGCATTTTTGTAGAAGCTTCGTAGCGCGTACGTACCCTTGTAGCAACCGCGTATCAATGTATCGCTCTCGTAGCATTTTCGTACAAGTAAACTAATAGTATAAGCGTGACGTGCCCACTGCCCAGCGCGTAGCATTTTCGTAGAAGCTTTGAAGTGCGTAGTAATCGCGTAGCATATACGTAGCGATCGAATACCAGGAGCGTTATATTTGCGTAGGACTGATATAGCACCTATGAGTCATAATGACTCACAAATCATAAATCTTGTGTACGGATGGGCAAATGTATTAATTTATACATAAGTGATTTTTTTTGCAACTCCACTTTGTTCTTTTATAACTAACTACAACAAAACCTATTCTGACCTAAGATTAGGACTAATTAATTCCAATACTCGACTTGAAAACGCAATCAAAGTCTGGGATTAGCACTTAAGGGCTACTTAAGCTCTGGAAAGACAAAGTGCTTTTGGAAATTAACCTTTTACGTGTAGCCTTAGAGGTCATTGTTAAGTGACAGGTTGGATTTGTTGCTTGGACGTGTTGTTTTGGTAGAAGTAATTAGAATGTTTAATTTAATAAATTGGCTACATTACAAAAACATAGAGTGCCAACAAAGTTATGTATTAATGTGTTTTATGTCTGTTATGTACTCGCTGTAAGCAAGTACAAAAAAATGCATGTTCGTTCATGCAGGTAGCCCTAAGTTTATGTCGTGGGTCGGGTTTTTAGAAGTTTGACTCAAACAGGCTGACATCACATGGTTTGTCTAGGATAACAGCGACTACACACACGCACAGCTAGACCATAAAAAAATTCCCGCTCGCTTCTCTCGTCCATAGGGTATGTTTAGTCTAATAGTGCTTCAAATTTTCTTGAACTTAAAATGTTTCGTAGCTTATTATCTCATCTTTCTTAACTTGCTAAGCATGCCTTAAAATTTTTAACTTGACCTTCATTTGACGACCTCTGTGGCGCGGTGGGCGAAGATCCGCCTGCGACGGTGTAAGTTGCGAGTTCGATTCCCGCCTTCGGACAAATGTGTGTAATGTTTTTTTTGTATTTTGAACGATCTGCAGGAATTTGTTCCGGGTGTTCTGGTCGTTTTCTATGTATAATAAAAAATGTCTATCTATGTAATGTATTGTATTATGTATATCAGTTATCTAGTAACACATAACACAAGCTCTGCTTAGCTTGGGGCAAGATTTGTGTGAATTGTCCAGCATTATTATTATTTTTTTAAAGAGGCTGCTTACTGCACACGCCGATATTTATTGTTTTGTACTCGATATAATTTTCAAAGGTCGCTCTTTACTTATTTACTTTTTCATACTCCTTTAGTTTGTGTTCACCCAAAAAAGCAAAAAAAAAAAGTTTTTTTATTGCTAACTTTTTTGTTTATCGCCGAACAAAGTCGGAAAAATACTGCGGCTCTCTCCGCTCACCGAGATCTTAGCTTCCTTGTCATTGTTGCTAACCCAACACTCTCTCTGCTCGCCGTTATTAACGTTCATAGATTTTTAACTAACAGCGCAGTCTTAAAAAATTTGAGTCTCACTTCGCTGGCTATTATTTATGACGACTATCTATTCACCTATGACAAACGTTCATAAGTAATTTTACTAGATGACTGATAAACTTAATACGATACATTTGTCCCAAGGCGGGAATAGAACCTGCAACCTTCACACGCCGCGCCACACCAGTCGTCAAAACACTGAAGTGTATTCCCTAGCCGTGACGTAAATAACATCATGAACGGACCTTCGCAGACGCATCCCGCTGGCAACCTTTCAGTGCGGAACCCTAAAGTACCCTCTAGCAGCAAGCTCAGTAATCTACATAAATATTCATAGAATCAATATTGCTGGCAGACTGGAATCAATCCGCCTCACTCCATTAGCCATTGGTCATTTGAATGTCATTGTTTGTCAACGACAATTACTGGCACCATGGCTTTGGAGAACTGAGGCAAATTTAGTAGAGGCACCATTATTTTGTTAAATTAACACTAAAATGGAAGAGTTAATGGTACCTATACTATCATCATCAACCTACATTAGTCCACAGCTGGAAATAGGCCTCCCCTAATGAGCGCCATAGCGCCCTGTCTTCAGCTTGCCGCATCCAGCATCTGCCAGCAGTCTTTCACAAATCGTTATCCCACCTGATCGGAGGGGGTCCTACACTACGTTTGCCAAGTCGCGGTCTCCACTCAAGATACTATACACTAGCCAAACTGGATGTTGAATATTTGTAAACAAACCGCCCATACTTAACCTAAAGTTCACTCTGTTTTTTATACACAATTTACATTGATTGTCGATTTAAGAAACCCCTTCAAAAATTTTACTTTCAATTATATCCGAAACTCGACACCTAGCAAGTAAGGTCCTAGTTTGCCGACAAACATTTTACGTAGAGTTTGGCTAGTGTACAGGTACATAGGTATCTAACTGGAGAGTGAACGTTCGGGAAATAAACTAGCATCAACTAGTACTTATTAAAATTATGATTAATTAAAGAGGAAAAACAAAATCTCCAAAAAATAAAACCCTTACCAAAAGAACCTCTCAAACCAACCTAATGAATATTAAATTTTCAATCATAGCACCCAAATCGAAGCCACGATGAACAAAACGCCTGAAAATTATTTATTAACGCGTCCGCATCCTTTCCGATGCTTTACATTCCGTTTACGCTTCTTTACTTGTGAATATTTTAAAATGGAGAAATGTGTTCTGTTTATTGCCTGAAGTAACGGAACGTTCAAGTTTTGACATTGGAAAGCAACTGTTATTTTGCTTTTCTGCTTGAAATACATGAAACGATGATAATAATAGTTATTATTATAGATTCCTTTTTACATATATCCAAAAGGAATATCATTTGAGTTGCAACTTGTTCTACTGGCTCTCACTAGGTCTTGGCTGAAAATCAGTGTTTTTGCTTCATTAGCAAAGTATTACGACGCAGTTGCGGGTTCGATTCCCGCCTTGGAACAAATGTGTGTACGATCTGCAGACATTTGTTCAGGGTGCTCGGTCGTGTACTATGTATAATAAAAAATATCTGTCTGTATATTGAATTCAATTATGTATATCAGTTATCTAGTACCCATAACACAAGCTGCTTAACTTGGGGCTAGATAATGCTGTGTGAATTGTCCAGCATTATTTATTTATTTATTACGCTGAGCCTTTTTGACATACTGCAGCACACATAGACACCTTACCTAGATTTTAATTATTTGAGTATTTGTTTTTATAAATGTAGTCTATTTTTGTTTGTTTTTACTAGTGTACTGTATAATTATTGTATTTTTTATGTGTGTGTCTGAGGATTCAAATAAAGTCATTATCGATTTATCTATCTATATCAAGACGATCTTATTGCCGGATATTCTGCGTTACTAGTTTGCGAAGTACAGTGAGCTTTTTGGGTCTAGAGTCCTGCAGCTATTGTGGATTATCTACAGTAATTTGTAACCTCATTTACAGAAAACTTTTAGTACGCAACTTTACAAGAGAAATATGTCAAATATCAAATTTTAATAATCCTTACTTCACTGCAGAATACATTAGGTATCTATTCAATGACTCCAAAAGTCTTGTAGCTTAACTTATCCACTCGTGTAGAAACGACAGATTTGAGACGTGTCCTTAAATCCTTGTGGAGGGTTTTATGGGGGGAGGGGGAAAGAATACTGACATAGGTTAGTCTATAGTTGTCTATATTCAAAACACGTGTATGAAGAACTGTATATTTTTCTGTGCGAATTTCATCCTTAAAGGAGTTTACAAACAGACAACCAATGTATGGAATCTCAAAAATAAGTCGAGTGTACGAAATGTATGTACCCGTTCTGTGAATTGTCCAGTATTACCTATTTCTTTATTTAAAGAAAATGCGATTGGGCTAACATTAGATCTAAGTTTTTGTAAATTCTTAGGTATTTATGTGTAGTAATTTTTAATATTGGCGTACGAGCTAGAATATGTGTTATGAACTTATGACGCATAGACCAAAATCATAAATGATAATTTTTTTCTATGGGTGACATGATTCTTTCTCCAGCTAATTTCACCTTAAATTCCCCAGTGAGCGTACCCTGCGGGCGATGCTGGTGCTCCGATGCTCTGCGGGGCCATCCTGAGCGCCGCGCCGCTGTCCCTCCGCGGCCTGGCGCCAGGTTTACCGGCCGCGCGCCCCTCGCTACTTGCAGCCATCGTCATGCACGCGCTGCATCGGGAAGATGAGCCCAGCTTCATAGGTAAGTACTAGACAAGCTTGGAGTAGCAGGAGAACAGGTCCCTGATGCCAGCAGCATTGTCTCTTCTCACGACTGAGTACCACGCACGAGCCCACATTGGTAGCGGAAAGACTTTGCGGATCATAGTATGGAACTAGTGAAAGCCATCGATCGGTTTTAAGGGTTCCGTGTCTCCAAAGGGAAAAAAAACCTTTTTATGATTACTTTGTTGAACATCTATCCGTATGTATCCCTCTTTTTTCAGGAATGCGAGTTGAAATTAACAACAAATACTCAGGTTCTTAACCTCTTGGAGCCGTGATATCAATCAAACTAAGTCAGCGCAAGCAAAAGTACAGCCGTTTATTTCATATTTTTTATTTATTTTTGAATTTTCCGTATGAATCACAAGCACACAACACCAGGTCCCGTTGAACTAGAATTGTAAAAGAATCAAGGTCTTACAGCACAAGTAAAGAGTAAAATAACAAAACAGTAAATTTCTAGTCTATTTTAATAAAAAAATGATTCTGGCCATTGACCTAGTCATAAAATTTGGCAAGAAGCAAGGTCTTATAGCACAAGTGAAGAAAAAAGTACGAAAACCGTAAACCGTAGTTTTATTCTCGCCTTGGATCTAGAATCACAAAATTTTGCAAGAAGCGAGGAATAAGGAAAATTTTATACGAAACCCTCGGTGCGCGAACCCAACTCGCACTTGACATCTTCAGTTCGACTATTAAAATACCATGAAAACTTACCAACAAATCGATATACTCATACCACCTTCAAACGAACTAAAGTTGTATCAATGATTGGGTTACCCTTGAGGCTAACCCTTCAGCCAACAACCTTTTTATCGAGCCATGCGTATTATCAGCATACCTTCTAAAAAATTTAAAGATTACCTCAAATATTCATAGCTATTTTCTTTTCAACTTGAAATTGGTCGATTTGTAGGGTCGGTGACATTTTTAAAGTTAGTGAGCGCTTACAGTCATTCTTATTTAAATTTCTTCTATTGCCATGTTAGAAGATATGAATAGTTACGAAAATTGCTAAAAGCCTAGGGCCAGCCGCACTGTAAGATGGTAGTTTGGATGGTTAATGGTTATAAAATAAACATAAACACAGCTTTATTATCCTATACACAATACAAAGAGAAGTAAGATCTTTCAATCAAGAGGGTTTTGCTCCAACTCGAAAAATAACAACTAACAGGCTAAAGGTTTCTTCGTCGCTTCTTTACTTTAGTCTTCACCCCGAAGCGACTGAAATAAAAAATAACACTTTATTTTACGTGTCTGTCTTTTATTTTAAGAATTTGACGTTTTCCAATTGTACATTTTTGTATTTATAGAAATAAAGCATTTTTGATTGATTGATTGATTGATTCAAAATTCAATCAACCTAAGTAGAATGTTCTGTTAAAATAATTTTAGTTCCTTTCTGTTGTAATTATTTTGTTATCTCCAAATTGATACAATCAGCTGAATCTTCCATTATCTCAAAAAGCATCTATTGTTTACTTACATGCTAGTACAATTCGGACTGCATTTTATTTCTATTGTTTTATTTTTAATTTTCATTATTTAAATCGGGTGTAGGTACAGTCAGCTGCTCAGGTATGTGTATGCTTCTCTCAGATTATCTTGTTGCCTGGGTGAAGTTTAGAAGAAAGTACAAAATACAGCAAACCGCCATGACACGTTGAACACCAATCAGAGAATACTGACGTCATAATATGTAATGTAAAAAATAACCGTTGATAATTCACTGTGATAAAGTTCTGAACTTGTTCAACAAATAGCTTGCTTTGCTTCTTGACAATATTACTTATATTAATAGTACTATTTTTTTATTATTTGATTGTAATTTAATTAGCTTTGTTAGTAAAGAGATTCTTTTGAAAGCCAAAATTCTATACCATCAGAATTTGCGCATCTGTGACGTCATAGACAGACGCCACTAGTATTGTAGCCTTTTTTGCGAAAATTATATTGCATTCATAAAGCTTCATTTTGCCCAGCAGTGGGATGAATTGGTCTAAAGGCTAAAAATACTGTCATTACAGAGTCATGCTATGTAAAAGCACAAAAGTTAACAATGAAACTTGTGTACAAAATAAATTATAATTCTAAGTACTGAAAGTCACGGAGCACACTATGACGTCATGATGTCGACACCTGATTACGAATGGCGCCACTGTGGCACTGACTCACTGGACTTACCCCCTTACCTCCTACCCTGAAACCCCCCTTTACATCCTGAAAGCAAAACTCAACCCTATAGTTTACACGATAAAGCAGAAAGTAGGCTAATTGGGGTATCTGGTTTAAATTTGCTGGCTGGAAACTTCATAACGAATTCGAAAATACAATAGGAATTTTGAAATTTGATAACTACTCAACCAAATTCAACTCTATTGCCAAACTCAAAGGTTATTAATAAAAGTGACCGCGCTGAAAAGTTCCTGTTCGAAATTCAAACGAACTCTATTGCGTCGGAAAATCTAGCTACTCATCCTGAAAGCTCGAAATTTGAATGTGACTCTATTGGCTCGGAATAAAGCTCATTATCCTTTGTAGCTCACTTGAAAGCTCACAATGCCATTGAAACTTCAACTCTATACTTTGGTCCAAAGCTCTGGGTTTTCCTTAAGCTTCGGAATTTCACGTCAAAATGCGATTTCAGACTCTATTGTGTGAATTTATAAGCTTATTACTAACTTTGGCCTGCGACTTCACTGGTTGTTGAAGTTAGGTACTGATTTTATTATTATTAATTATTTAATGTAGAAAAGCAAATAAATGGTGTAGGTGCCAATCAGATCATTTTAACTCTGATTTCTCTACCGTGAATCAATCAACATGCGGATTTTTTGCAACTTATTCACGCTTTGACCACGGGAGGAAAGAATTTAATTTTCACGTAATTTCATTTCTTCATATGTTATTTTAGAAAAATGGATTTGCTTATAACTTTGACAACCTCTGTGGCGCGGTGGACGAAGGACCGCCTGCGACGCAGAAGGTTGTGGGTTCGAATCCGGCAGATAAATAATATATCGATCTGCAGATATTTCGTGTGTGTTTTGGTCTCTTTTTATGTATAATATTGCAATATCTATCTATATAGTGTATTTTATTATGTATATCAGTTATCAAGTACAAAAACTACAAGCTCGGTTTAGCTTGGGGCTAGATAATGTGAATTGATTGATTGATTTGTTTATAGTAGAGTCAGAGCTACAATTTTCTATATCGATAGTATTTTCCCGCGATGAGTAAGCGAGTTTACAGTCGACTTTCGCGTGTGTTTCATTCAAGATTAGTCAGTGCTTGTGTTACAGACACATTACTTGTGTTACAGACACATTACTTGTGTTTTGTATAACTGTATAATTGAGTGGTTGTATAATTGGGGTTATGACTTTGTAATGTGCAGATTTGTTATACTGACGACTGGGTTGCTGAGCTATGTCATCAGATTAAGAAGTGAGTAAAGAGAGACGGACAACCTAACGCAGGGGTTGCGGGTTCGATTCCCGTCTCAGGACTAATGTTTGTACGATCTGCAGATGTTTGTTCCGGTTATTCTTTGTGTTTTATACTTACCTACGTATAATAAAAATGTTGTATCCTATATTTGTGTTAGTTAATAAAATAAGTTAAATACTTATCAGTTATTCAGTACTTAACTTACTCATAATCATAACATAACACAAGCTCTGCTTACTTTGGGTTTTTTTTATTTACCTTATTAATAATTAATGCATCATCTGGCATTATTTATTAATAAGGTAAGTAATAAAAATTTCGAGAAATTACTTTTCTAGAACTTCTCACCTACCAACTTAATTAGGCAGGTACATATTATGTACGAAGCATCAGCCTATAGTAGTCCACTGTTGGACATAGGCCTCCCCTAATGAGCGGCATAGTGTCCATCTTCAGCTTGAAAAAAAAACTACGCAAATAGCCTCAATCAATAACAAACAGAAATTTCAACGTAATTTCTTGACCTTGAATTAAACCTAAAACTCATAACCATTAAAATGTGCTGATAACATCTTTAACTGCAATAATATACTTTATTTCAATCAAATAAAGATTGTAATGGCTCAGTTGAACGATCGTACGTGGTTACTTAATTTTTAGGGTACCGTACCTCAAAAGGAAAAATAGGAACCCTTAAAGGATAACTTTTTTGTACGTCTGTCAATCTTCTATTTTCACAAATGTGTATATCGAGAGAAATTCACAACATATTGAATACTTAGGTATATGTTTAGTTCGCTCGTTTCGTCTTGGATCAGTAGTTTGATATAAATAAAACTTCTAAGACAACGCAATCAAAAGTTACAGCAGTTTGTTTATGCCCAACTTATTTTAATGAAATCACATGCACACAAAACGTATAAGGGTACTTCCCATTTACCTAGAATCATAACATTTGGCAAGAAGCTTATAGCACAAGTATAGGTAAAAATATAAAAACCTATTCATATTCATTTATTTCATTACAACCTTATTTTTTATATCCTTTATGTAATTGTGACCAAATCAGATTTTTGGTGAACTGTGCGTGTGGGTCGATTTCTTTGCTTACGAGTACAAGTTTGTACAGAGCCCATGACGCACGAGTCCAACTCGCACTTGACGTTTTATTTTATAAAGTACCAATTATTTGGCATAGTAAAGGCTAGACTAGTTTACAGTAAACCAACTCAAATGTACCACCTAAATGTAAGCACCTAAATATATGTATTTGTAAGTATTGTTTAGAAGTTTAAGTTTTCTAATTCAGTTTTTTATGCATTACCTACTAGCGTCTGCCCGCGGCTTCACACGCTTTTTTCTGGGATAAAAGTAGCCTATATGTTAATACAGGTCTAGACTCACATTCATGCAAAATTTCAGCTCGACCCGTTCAGTAGTTTTGGCGTCAAGAAGTAACAAACCTGAATCCATCCTTATAAACTTTCGCGTTAACATAATATAATAATTAGAGTGAGCAGTGTAATCCAAGCTCTTTCTAACCTCTAAAATAGCCACAATTTGACGTTCCCACCTGACCTTATAGACCAACATAGCTAACATAGTAAAACTAAACAGTACCGCAATGATGCAACGTCACGGTTGGCTGACGGCGCACGGATCCGTGACGTGACGTAACATGCAGTGCAATCAATTGGGACAATTACGACAACTGTTCACACCGGTGTGATCCAGGGTTAATGCTGAGAATTTAAAAAGACATTAGTGTTAATTCACATGTCACAAAAATTTAACTCATCTAATTAGCTAGACGTAAAATGATAATATTGTTTTTATTTCGCTTGTTATAAAAGGACGTTTATATTTTTAGCGGTATCAAATTAATAAAGCTTAGTTATGGCCGCCATTGTAAGGTGACTCTTGGTCTTTGAAAAAGTTGTCTGTTCTCGATGTGTGTTTGTTCTATGTTACGCAAAATATATTTCCCAAGATAGTCTGATATTATTTATATATTATCTAAATTTACACGGAAAACTACAGAAAATTTAACTTTATCATAAAACAAATAAACCGTATTGTACAACATACAAAATTAAATACGTATCTTCTTCTTCTTCTTCTCAACAGCCTGGGTCCACTGCTGGACGCAGACCTCGCCCTGATAAGCGCCTTATTAGCTTTTATCTCATGGGGGGAACAATAAATAAATACTACAAACTTAAAAGACTTTTTCGCTTGCTAGCAATCTTGATATGGACGCAACGACACCGTCCTAGTACGAATTAATTTCGAGTAATTTTCATTTTGTCGCGACCAAATTAAGGGTTGAATCAAAAAGTTAACCCTTCAAGTCTCAGCCAGACGCTAGCAAGCAATTTTACTTTTAATCAAAAAGGTGCTAATAAAATAAAGAGACCATTCGACCCAAAACCTAAGTAATAAGTCCAACATCTAAGAACTGCTATAAAAATTAAGTTCTATCCATAACGGGCAATTTTCCGGAACCTGTGCTCTACTTTAGCTGATAGAAACAGGATACTATGGCCGTTTGTACAAAATAAAGGGATTTATACAAAGTTGGAAATGTTCGAACCGATAAGGAACTTGAGAAACAAATAGGTACTGTAATGAACATATTAAACTGCTACCGTAGCTGCTTGCTTTCGCCACCAAACCTACTAATAGGAAGAAGAAAACGTCACGCAGTCACGAAGTGACTGCTGGCTTACCTACCTTAATATGAGCTCCAGACAAAATGAATCGGGCAACATCATAAAGATTATACTAAGATGGAGGAACATCCGTCTCCAATAAAATAAAGACTTGAAAGAATTAATATAAGATAGAAGAATTTGTGGGACAGGATCATTAATTAGTCAAATTCCTTATATAAAATAAATCACCAAAAATATGACTATCCTGGAACGACGTAACCGAGTATATTTTTTTTTTAATGAACCATAATCGTACTTAAATAAGTAGTTATATACGATCAGCAAAAACACTGCAACTATAACTTCACTATAATAGGCACGTCAGACTGTAATATCAATTTCATAGAGTAATATTATTTAATAATTTGTAATTTATGTCAGTCGGACCGTCACCACAGACCGTGCATCCGCTGCACGGCAATGGCCGCTCGTCCTGCGTAACTGGTGCGTGTCGCGACCATAATTAGGTGTACCTACAGCAAAATAGTAGGTAGGGTAGCAAGTAGCGGGCAATGGTTACTTTGTTTACTGTTCACAGCTGGTCAATTTATAACATTAGGTGATTGATTTGCTTAGGTTATTTTCCACGCGTAGATGTATATTTGTATATTTTTCTTCACGCCAAAACTACTAACGGATCAGGCTGAAATTTTGCAGACATGCAGATCTAAACCTAGAAAATTAAGAACACACAATAACACCTGGAATAGCACGTAGGCTTCTTTTCATACCATAAATCAGTTCTTTTGTTTTAAATAAATAATTGGGCTCTCTAACTTGACGAAACGTTCTGCCAATTTTAATTTGTCATGAAAGGAAATAAGAAACGACACCTTTTTTTATGAGGATTTTAAATTCTTTATAAGTCTGTATCTTTACTTTGTTTTTTCAGCTATTGATAAACACGGTGCATACATACTTTAGATTTAGGTTTTAGAATAATACCCTTTTATAAATTACTAGCAGTGCCTCGCGGTTTCACCCGCGTAGTTCCCGTTCCCGTAGGAAATCCGGGATAAAACATAGCCTATGTCACTTCTAGAAAAGTAAGCTTTCTATTAGTGAAAGAAGTTTTGAAATCGGTCCAGCAGTTATTAAGTTTATTCGTTACATACAAAAATACAAATCTTTCATCTTTATAATATTAGTGTAGATTTATACCGGTCGACTTTAACGTGAAGTATACTCGTAAATCTGAATTGTCTATATGGTAGTTTTGTGGGTACAAATAATTAACATTACTTGTATATGTACACCCTGTCCCGGGTCACCCTGGGACGACTGTTTAATCCATTGTCATTCAACTTCCAAAACTAAAATTATTACAATTTACTCACAAAAGACAGTGATAGCTTACCTCCAGATTATACTATCTCTGTTCCTCACGACCCCAAGTTTTCAAGCCGTATTGTCCATGACGTAGAATCGTAGAATACCTAGAACGTAGCCGTAAGCACTAGGGCGGGCGCCCCTCCCCGCCAGGGCGCTCAGCCAGTCTGAACTCACGCGTCATCGAGGACGAACGTGGCTGACCGAGGCATTTTCATATCAAAAAATAAAAAACAGTGATTCGGGTTCAAAGTGTTCGAATTCCTAAATCAAACTTTGACGAGTGACGTTTGTGTGTGTTGTAAGTTTTAAATTTGGAAGTAGAATACGAGAGGTTAAAGGTTTTGCGCTGTGACGCGTTGAAATACAGTGGAATGCATTCGAATTTTGAAATTGGTTTGTTTTTCACGGTTGATTAGTGATGCGAATGAATGAACGGATTTGGAAAGAAAATAGGCTGAATTACATGGTTTGTGAAATAAAAAATACGTTCTACGTAGGGAAGTTCGTTTTATCGACGTAGATATTACGGGACGTAGGTAGGTAATAGGGATCTACAGGATACGTTGCAAGGAGAGTTTTTCTTCGTTCTTGTTGTAATTAAAACCATTATTCTTGGTTAAGTACGGAATGTGAAACTATTGTCGTTGCTTTTTGTTGTTATTTTGTTGTTTATATTTAATTTTCATTCAAAGTAGGTATTTAACTCTTCGAACATAACAATACTCTATGTTGACTCACAGGTAGTGCAGTAACTTAATATTTTAGGAATTTTAAATTAAATAAGCGAGATTTCTTTATTTAGTTCACGCCGATTATGATCTATAGCTCAAGGTTCTGGAACCAGCATGCGACCAGCATGCAACCACCTCACGCAAGCTCTGCCATATCTGCTGACAAACAATTTTATAAGTAGGTTGGTACTTATTTACTCAAGTAAAAAAACATAGCTACCATGGACAAATTATATTAGTAACCATTGTAGTACTACTAGAGTTTAATTTATCTATGGTAGTACTTAGTGAACTTGAGTACCACCTCAACCTCCACAGCCTAGTCCACTGCTGGACGCAGGCCTCCCCGTGATTTTTATCTCATGGGGGTACTGCTCATAATCCCCACGCTAGGCATGCGGGTTAGGGATCGCAGTTCGGTGGTAGTCTACCACCGAACTGCGATCTGGTAGATCTATTCTGCAAGAGACGCTGCTGCCCGCCCCCCGGTGTATGTCCCTTAGTCGCCTCTTACTACACCCACGGGAAGAGTTGGGGTGGTGCAAATTCTAAGCCAGCACCACACGGCTGACTTGATTACAGAGTTTGATTAGTAGCGAATTAATTACCAAATCGGTAAAGCAATCGTTAAAAAAAAATACATACAGGTGAACATAGAACCTCTTCCAATTTACTTATATGTTTCGTCGGTTTAAAAGTAAAAACGCTTGGGAATCTCGACCCTGTTTAGCGATTGTGGATGTTCTGTGCTATTAAAATCAAAATATATACTCAAATAACAGGAACTTGTTTTTTATTGCACTTTACCTGTTTCTATTTTATGTGTGTGTGTGTGTTGGCTCTGAGTACCCTGTTAACTCGTTGAGAACACTTTATGACCCTTTTTTTAACCTTTGATTACGTAACCTAGACTCATCATCGCAGCAGAAGTCATCAAAAACAAAAACTCGTCCAAATCTAAATACAAAGGAGCTCAACTGCGAAAAACATGTTTTATGAGAAAAAGATGATGAATAATCTGCAGCGGATTTTTTAATTAACTTTTTCTTTCATGTTTTGTCTTCTTTCAATTATGAATTTAATTAAAATGCATAAATTAATTGAAGATTTCATTTTACGCTTTTCAAGCGTTGAATTGAATGACTGTCACTGAGAATCTTTTTAATTAATCTGTGATAATAATTATTACGTTTACCGGATACTTTAATTATTTCTCGTTTTGGTACATAAAAAAATGTTATATTGTGGAAATTTAAATATAATCAAGTACCTACCTAATTTTTTGAAAACCCTAACAGCTTCGGTACCTCAGGATCGTCCGGTCCTGAGGTATCAGATCATAGTAGGTCATCAGATCATACAAACATAAATCTTCGTTACTGAATTATGTAGGTACCTACATCGTTAGTTTAATGACTATAAACCTAAAAAATTGTGTTTGTTTTTTTCCCTTCTTCACACACTAACTAAGCAACCATCGACTTAATTTTTTGCATAGAGTTGGTTTAAAGGATGGAGAGTAACATACGCTACTTTTTATTCCATAAATAGAAATAAACTAAACAATAAAACCACACAGGATAACAGTAAAAAAACATAAAACGTCTATTCACCAACTAAATTCCTAAATACTTAATAATAACCAAACAAAATTTTCCCTAAAAAGGCTAAATCACCCCATAAAACTATCACTTTTCCATAAAAGTCCGGAAAATGATGGATCACCCGTAAAAACAGTTCAAACCTGAATGAGGTTATGGAGGGTCATGATTGATCGAATTTCCCTTCCCTACCCCGATTTGGTACAGAATAGTACATTACACGGTTATAGGTAGGACACACAATGGTGGTGTCGCGGTGCGTTGCTCTCGATATAAACGTTTTGATTGCTTTGACCAAAATTATTTTGTTTTTCCCTGGAATGGGGTTAGTCTTCTAGTTGACACTAACAGACATACTAAAGCGTGTGTTCACCAAAAGATAATCGGACAATCAGGCTGCTTCTTCGGTTATCTTTGACGTTTTATGTATGAAAACTTATGTCAAAAACGTCAAATCAACGGTTTTAAATTTTATTTAACCATCTGTTGGTGAACTCTGTTCTTAGGGTTAAAAGTTCGAATCAAGCACAAAACATCAAAGGTAGGCAAAAAAATGGTTTTATTTACTTTATACGTAAAATAAAATTTTAATGTATATCTTTTATTTACTATCGTTCTATATATAATTAAACATTATGGTTCGTAGATAAAAGTATTTTGATATTTAAATCCTGTATAGGTTCTTAATGTAAAATTCATTACAACAGTAACTAATTTTAATGTTTAAGGATATTATATGTATATATTATATATGTATATAGTACCAAACAAAGATTTCTGTTTTGACCTTTTCATGCTAGCGATCATTACGCTCAGAAAAGACTAATGACGATAAAAAACAATGCACAAGGCCGTCTGTTCGTATCTAATAAGATTTAATGACTGATGCACTAAAAACTAGTCGAGTGTGAGTCAAGATTGCGCTCACATTGGGTTCCGTAGAGTCAAAATCATTTAGAAAGATTTGGCGAAATATGTTAAATTGAGTAAAGAGGTATTGGTGTTTGACAAACAATTTACATTTCACAAAATTAAATTTATATCTAGAGTGCTGAATAACACAACAATCACAAAATACTTTGGCATACATTTTTAATAAATATATTATATTATATTTATTCATAATTACATCTCAAATGCATTAAAGTTTGTTATTCAAACTGAGATTTCTACTATATTTAATTAACCACGTCTGCTAAGTCTTGAAATATCTCGATGAGACTATTTTCTTAGACATAGAAATATTATTTGTCGACTTCGCTTAGTATTAAATATACTGTTTGTATGTAATGTCTATATCGTTACAATATGCCTGCAAAAGAAGGCTATTTCACATGAAATGTTGGCATTCAGCCAAAGAACGCAAAAGTACGGAGATAGTAGCAATTTAGAGGATTTTAAGCTTTTCTTGTAAACCAGGGTAGTCTTGTTAACATTTTATGTATAATAATGATAAAGAATTGTGTATGCAGTTGTGTAGAATACTTATTAGTTATTTAGTACACACAACACACCCTATGCCCATTTTGCTAGAATATGCAGAGAAATGGTCAGGTAGGTTTACAAGATGCTTCATATTCGGTCGCAGGATTTTTTTCAATTAAAAAGAAAAAATAATGTACCTAGGTATTTTTTCCGTATATATTTCAGGTGTCAACTTGGGTCAACGGCTTCTCCAACGTAAAAAACGTATTGTGACCTTAAAAATGTGTCATATTATAGCTATAACACAAAATATATAGATAGTAGGACAAAATAGTGGAATGTAGAGGTCTAATTCCAATACGCTTCCGACTGGTATTGATATGGATCAGTTAAGCTACGTGTAGATTTGTTTGCAACAGTCTGCAGTTAGCTCAATTGTTTCAATTGTATTCTTCATACACATACTGCTTCTAATTTGTTTTTAATTTTCTTTATTAATAAATGTCTTTCCAATTATTTACAATATTGGGTAGAAACATTTTCCTATTTTACTCCGGAACCCTAAATACAGTGATCCGAATTCCCCTTAAAACTATAATTATATAACTACAAGTATGTTTTAAAGTATCAAAATAAACACAAGGCAAAGGAAACACAAATACTTAAACCAATTGCTTCAAAGAAATCAAAACAGCGACCTTGTGCGTAATCAGCGAAATCGGAAATCATACATTACTGCTCCTTGCGGTCGGTCGGTTAATGCATGGAATGGAGATTATCGTAGTTATTGCCTTTTAATGCTTCTAAATTGAATTAATGTTTCTATTTCGACTTTTAGTCCGTCGTTTGTTTATAAATATACTAGCAGAGCCTCGCAGTTTTACTCGCGTAGTTCCCGCTCTCGTGAGAATTCTGGGATAAAATGTGTATAATATTAGCCTATGTGCTATTTCATTAATTTATATGCTATGACTATAATCTATCTCTGTGCCAAAGTTCATTCAGATCCGTTCAGCCGTTCTGGCGTGATTGAGCAACAAACATCCACCTGTCCATCCATCCATCTAAACTTTCGCATTTATAATATTAGTGTGATTTACATATGTAATAGTACATACACTTACATACATTTCCTAAAAATCTAAGCCGTCACCAGAAGGCATTGCAGAGTGTCCAGAATGCTGGCAGCATTGCCACGTTGAATGGCAATGCTAATTCGTTGACCGAAATAAAAGCCAGCATTCAGATCACCTCAATTGCGTACTTTTAATGAAAATCTAATAAAATATTTTACATAAAAACAAATGCAGTTTAAAAATAAATAATAATAGAAGCCAGTCGTCCGTGAGACAATAGTCTGATTAGCAATTCTTAAAAGTAAAACAATTTAAATCTAATAATTATACCAAATTGCGGGCAATGTGAAAAGTGAGACAGCGAGAACTCAAAAACATTAAAATTTGACTGTCCCATTCAATGCTGTTCCCAGGGTCTGGCAAAAAGTGGAGCATAGACATAATAATGGACAGAAATGACAAACTAACACCTTCCTCGGTACAGGTCTAGCCTAGAGTAGTGAGGAAGCCGACGACGTAAATCATCTGTTGAAATTAGCTCAACAAACTATGTACAAAATAACTCTTCATCACATGTATAAGTTATGTTTATTTGTTCTTATTTTGTACTAGCTGTTGCTCGCGAGCGGCAAAAATTTCAAATAGTCTATGTCCGTCCCCTGGACAATTTATTTAGCTCCCTGCAAAATTGAATTCAGATTTGTTCAGCCGTTTAGACTTGAAACACAGACAGAAACTTACTGTCGAATTTATAATATTAGTATGGAATATTTGCTACAATGAATATTTTTAATAAATTTTACTCTTTTGATTATTGTTATTAAAACTTGTATGATTGTCATTGTTTGCCTCTTCACAGTAAGAGGTTTGCCTCTTACATTCTTTTGAATATCAACCCTGCAAGTCAATAAACAGAATAAATAATTTTCTTATCCATATTACACAGCCATGAAAAAATAATTAAACAAATAAATCATCATAAGAAATTTAAATAAAAATTTCAATGAAGATTACTAATAATGGATAACATTAAAATCACGATTATATGCTTATGAGTAAAATAAAAATATCGAACTCAATAACTATATACTACATACTATATACTATATACTCAGTAACAATGTTCTCATTTATTTATTTGTAATCTTTATTAATTAAGTTCCTATCTCTAAATGTAACATTAGGTCTTTGTAATAGTTATGGTAAATAAATTTATTTGTATTTTTTTTTTATTTGTATTTTATATTTGTTAAGGCTTACAAAATATGCACTTAGACAAGTCAAATTATATTTACATTGTAAAAATACTCAAGTTTTATTTAAGATGGTAGAGTACGTATTGTAATATTGGTATTTTCAATAAACATATTGTAATGTTTTATTGAACTGTATTAATTCATCCAATATATGACATAAGCGTACTTGCTTATAGGAACTTAGTAAAACTTTAAACTTAATTAAGAAAAACAGGTTACATTCTAGTTAAGTTCCACTAACCATAATAATTTCAATAGCTTTAAAAAAAGGTTGGTTGCAACTGTGCGTACTGTGATATCATTGTCTAAGTTTAATTACTTAGATAAGTATCGCTATAATGACTGTTTTAATGTATCGTTAAAATGACAGCGGTGGTTTCGTTGTGCAATAGTGAGTTTAACCACAAATTAACGGATGGTTTAAGGTTAATTTGACGATCAATGTGGCTTGGCAGGTGAAGGTCTACCTACGACGCATGAGGTTGCGGGTTCGATTCCCGCCTTGGAACACATGTTTGAACGACCAAATGCTAATATTTGTTTTGGATGTACTGGGTATTTCTATTTATAATAACATTTATATATCTATGTACGTTAATTTTGTAGTATGTATACCTAACATATCTAGAATTAACTTGCATTATGGGTAACACCAGCACTGCTTAGCGTGGGGCTAGATGATGCTTTGTGGATTGTCCAGCATTATTTATTTAAACAGTCACTCAAAATCGAATAATTTAAGAAATCAGAAATCAACTTTTATTCGTTTGGCTTACAAAATGAACTCTTAGACAAGTCAAGTAACATTTTCGTAGGAATTAGTTTGAAGTGGTCTCTTTTTAGCTAAATAAGGATTCGTAAGAAAATGTACAGTAAACATATAGATTCAGAAATGTTGAGTTTCAAAAAACTTCATTTTTATCGGCCTATTCATATTCCTATTTTTTTTCGTCCACTGCTGGCCATAGGCTTCCCCTAACGGACGCTATAGCGCCCTGTCTTCAGCTTGCCGCATCCAGCATCTGCCAGCAGTCTTTCGCAAATCGTCATCCCACCTGGTCGGAGGTCCACAAACTTATTTTAACGAATTTCCATTATAAATAAGTCAGTCGTGCAAGACTATACACGATCAAATCATCATACAGATTCAAGAATAACAAATAAATGTATGTACTAATGACATGACAGGTACTCATACGTATAACAAATAATAAAATAGTGGTTTATTTCGGTTTTTTCCGGACTAAGAGAAGTCCCACAAATCAAAAACTAAGAAAATCGGTCAATCTGTTCTTGAGTTATAAATGGTGTAACTAACACGACTTTGTTTTATATGTATATATAGATGTCGCTAAGACGCAGTACTTTTAGAAATGCTACCAATATATTGTGAAAAACAAACCATTAAATTCTCAAGTAGGTATAAACGTGAAATTCTCGTATTTTCCTCCAAATGACCGATCTTATGTAACAGTAGATTCACTGTGTCCTCAGGCTTACGTGAACGGTGTACAAACAAACAGTGCAGTGACATGTGAGAGTGTTTACATACATATATAATTACTGTTCGAGTGATATGTCTGTCTGTTAGTGATCGATCAAACATGGGGCTTCATAAACGAGAAAGTGAGTATTTTTTTTTTAATTTATGTTCTATTAGTTTAGCATTTCGCATGCGTTTTTTAAGAATATTTCTATCCCAAGGGACCTGATGTCCATGTTTTATTCTACACCTAGAACTCCTGGCAGCTTGCTATACCGTAATATAGCTTAATAAATTAGTATATACTACAGCTCCGTATGTAGTGCTTAACACTGTTTTTCGGAATAAACATTTATCCATTGGGTTTAAAATTTTCATAGGGTCATCACGGTATTATTTTCTATAGATACAATATGAAAAAATAAAACAAAAAATCATCCGAATCGATCCATAACAGTTGACTTCGCAATCGACGTACTGTATAAACATAAGCCAAACATAGAATCTACAAATTTTTTGTTGTTGGTTATTTTAGTCTTCATGTCAGATATTACTCTACCTGTGTTTCTAGACGTGGTCAGGCTACAGGCTGAAAAATAAACATTTTAAATTATTATTATATTGCTTTTAATTACCTAAATCCTAATTTTATTTATTGACATACTGGGTACATGTAAGTTCACAGCCAATTATAAATTTCCACCTATAGGTTACTAATTAGATGAAAACAACCCCATCATTGTTATGGGTGCGCAACGAGGAATAAAAACTTAATACGCGCTTCATTCAGTAGGTATAAACCTACTGAATGAAGCGCACCAAAAAGGGTGCGCTATGTGGAAGTACTTTGGTGCGGTTCATCTGGGTGCGCTACGAGGAATGCCTAGATCACACATCATCTAGAAAGGAAGGAAAATTATGCTTTTTTTCACAAAAAAGGCTTGATTACACCAACAACAATCACAGAAGAGACGCAATTTACTAACCTGTCATTACGTTTCCTAAATTATAGGTCATGTCTGTATGAATAACATGAAAGAGAAGAATTTGTTGATATTGTAAAGTCTTGTGTGAAATGTATTCTATTATGAAATAAGTATCTAATGTACCTATGTTGTAAGATTTCCATGATATACAGGGTCACTGGAAAAAGATAGATAGATAGATAACTCTTTATTGTATGTACCACACAAACACAAAATACAATACAAAAGGAAATACATGAAATATAGGAAGTACAAAGGGCGGCCTTATCGCTTTGTTCGCTAAAAAGTTGTGAGAAGAATGGAAAATCAAGATTTTACTATTTCTACAGAAAAACGGGGCAAAATTGATTTGTCTTAAATTAGGATTGAGAGTGAGATTAATCTTCAAATAAAATTAAAATATCAGGATATTTTATGACTGAGTATCGTTTTTTATATAAGTAAGAAGTAATTTTATAATCAACAACTTGAAATTAATGAAAAAATTATTACAACCAAACAATAATTATATAAAATAATCTAAGTAACGAGGAAATAAAACTACGAACAAGTCGAACCTTCTCCATTTTTTGACGTCGTTGCAAAAACTGGTCTAAATAACTACATTCACTAAAATTATGCGACAGTTAAAGCATCCAGTCTGATTGTATTGTGTTGATATAATGTCAATACACATCATTTACATAACAAGTTCACATACCATGAATTCGCAACTTAAATCTCACATTAACACAAATATTACGAGAAAGTTAGTTAAGTAAGACTTGACACTTTTGATCTGTCTGTCTTTGGACGCCGAATGTTTACTTAACTACTTTTAACTTTCCATGGCTGTTTATGCAGGGTTACCGCTCGGAAAAATGATGGAATTTTGCATGTTTTTTAGTTGTCCCGAGCCTAAATTAAAAAACGTAGTCTATTTAAAAAATAAATCTTTTATTTAGTTTTTACTTGAAGGGATCATTTTTCGGAGTCATGTCTGTCATAGAACTCTCTACCTTTGTAAATAATAATAATATGCAGGTTTTTTTTTCGCATAATGACTCCTTTTACGACTTTTCTCTAACTCTCTCATAGTTTCTGATCTGGCCATCTACTCCCATAATAAACTCCACCCTGTATAAAATGCAAATGTAAGTTTGTCTCACTCTATCTGATTGCAAGAAATGTTAACCCTTAAATGGCGATCTTAGATTTCTTATTTAGGAACTTTGACAAGGAGATAGATTGTATTATAGAAGGAAATAAGCTACAATCCTGGAAAACGCCTGCAAAACCGTGAACAGAATGTAGTTATTATTAATATATTTAAACAAAAGTTAGCACGTAGCATTTACTTTGACCGCCGACCCCCGTTCACCCTAATTTGCACCCACGTTCACCATGACTAATCGACCCATGACGTCCCCTTAGCCAACACAACATTACCATTAGTCGACCCATTGCAAGCATGTGAAGAATGCAGCTAGTTACCTTGAACTCATACCTTGGTAATGACAGTTATACGAATTGTTATCATTCGGTGAATGTGATTTTATTGACTGGAGTGTTCTATGAAATAATGACGTTCTATTCGCCGTAGATGACTAATGTGAACTTTGTAGTTAAGGTGACTAAGTTTTTTTAAATCAGTTGTTAATGCAACGCAAATACTTTTTAGGGTTCCGTATCCGAAGGGTGGAAAACGGGACCCTATTATTGAGCAACCGCAGTCCGTTCGTCCGTCTGTCAGCGGAATGTACTTCTTGAACTGTAAGGGTTTTAACGTACTAGCGGTTAACCGCAGGGGCGGCTAACTGCGCGGCTAGCCGCTTATTCATGGTTATTATGTAGCCGCTTGTGATTGTACGCACTAAACCGCCATAAAATTTCAAACAAAATTTCAACCGCGGCAGCTACCCGCTAGTGCGTTCCTACGCTAATAGATAGACAGCTGAAATTTTGACATAATGTGTATTGCTATTGCTGGTATAACAAAAAATATATTAAAATAAAATATTTATTTATTTATTTGATGGAAAACCTGAAGCTTTTATACACAGAGTTACAAATTGATAGATATCAGTAAGCTTATCGAAGGTTTTCACGGGTAGCTATCAGAATAGTAAAATTAAGACTATGAACTTAAGTTACTAACCTACACGTATCACATTATGTATTTTTGAGTTACAATATTTTTTAAAAAATACAATTTTCATCATCATTATCATCGTTGGTGCCAATAAATTCTCCGCTGACCCGCCGCCTGGCCGAGCTGACGCTAGTACAGAATAGGTCAAGGTCAATTTGTTTAAAATAGTAATAATTAAGGGGACCAATTTCCATACCAAGTTGAGAAGTGATCACTGAAGTTAAGAATCGTAGTGCGCGGTCAGTACGTGGATGGGTGACCGTGTCATGCCGCCTTTTTGCTTTTATTTTAATCCATCAGAACTCGCGAAATAGTTTTGTACGATGGCACGGAACCCTCCGTGTGCGAGTCGACACGCACTTGGCTGGTTTTATTATTAAAGGTTTATATTTATTATTAAATTACCATTTTGCTAAATTTCGCTTACAAAAAAGAAAAATAAGCAAGGGTCAAGCAAGTGCTCCCCACAAATCAAACTCAAATCTCCTTTAGAAATAATGCTGAGATTGATATCTACACATTTTTCTCCAGAGATCTCTATTCTCCTGCATAATAAGAATGGATAATTTAGGCATTATAATTGTGATATGTTATTGTGATTAGTTTAGCTACCTCTCAGGTTGCATTGCGCCCTAACAGGGTTCCTAATACCTAGCATAAGTGATTTTTCTTAAGAACTCCAACTCCAACATTGTATTAGGTATGCAAAAAAATAATAGTTTAAATACTTGAATGCCCTCTGCGTCACAAAGGTTGTCCAAGAAATAACTTAAACAATTCCACAACACAAGAGGCATATATTTTCATCTGTAAGTGAGCAGTCACAACAGAGCACAAGACGCCAGGCGCTGGCTATCGATTTTCCTCGACCTTCAGACATTCCACGAGTATCTATGCTTTTTAACCGACTTCGGAATAAATAGGTATCATAGGTATTGATTACCGATCCGCCGAGCGTGATGGTTAGGTACGGGGCGAGCGTACAGTTTTTCAATATGATTATTTATTTTTTGCGCAGTGATATCGTTTACATACCGTATTGCATCCATTGGAAAAAGGTCTATGAAATCTACGAAAGCATGCATAGAAGACATCGAGCAAGGCTCTGAAAAATTTGATAGTACGGTATACAAATACAGGAAATATTCAGCAATGAGTGAAGTAAATCAAATGAAGCCGTTGATGACACATTAATGTTAATACTTAGTATATAACCCTGTATACGTATAACCCCACTTCCAAAATCCTATGAATACGTACGGCACTCCCACCTAATATTTACCTACTAAGTGACACTTCCCGGTAATGTTGCCGATAGTTTGTTTTTATGACCACGAGATGGCAGTTTTATCAATTTTAAATGATAATTTACACTACAAATACGAGCACAGCTGGTGTTCACATCGAAATCATAAGCATCCTGTATAATTCAGTTAGTACAGGGTGTTCGACACCCCATAATACGGGGTTATGGGTGATTCGCGTGCGCGTTATGTCCTGTATCCTAGTTATTGGGTAACCCTGTGTAGTGTAACGGGTGATCCGGTCAACCCTATATTGTCTGGGTAATGCTATCAACTTGTCGATAAATGCAAGTTAACTGTTGTACTTGGTTAGGTTTTCAAAGTACCTAAATCAAAATCTTATTGCAATTGGTGCAAGAAATCGAGATCTTTTCTAACAAATTCGGCCATGAGTTTTATGCCAACTTTTACGTCCATAAAATATAATTACAATAATTCGATTGTTTAAAAAAATACAAAGTGACTTCGAATCCCTTACTTTTAAACTTTTTATTTAAGTTGGATAAATAGAATTCCTCGGTGATATGGTATGGTGGTATAAGGTCCCACTTCTGAATCATCCTATCAACTGCAAATTAATCATCCGAAAACCGGCAGTGTATTATTCAATATACACTCATACGATTATGTAAACATTAGACGTATAAAGTGACAGCAATCCCAATAACAACTCCTATCGATCATGAATCAGCCCACAGGATTGGACTAATAACTGTTATTAGGGATTTGGGTCAAATCAGAAACTATTTGACGTAGGGGATTATTAACGAACACAGCCTTTTTAATAAGCAGAGCTTAATAGTAGGGTCAATGTACTTGTATGGCTTTGCTGACTAAAGCCGAAGCCATGTAAGTACTTATTGGCAATTTCTGCATGACTCGACGGAGAGGCTCTGAGTAAGTAGGTACCTACTGGCTGCTATTTTATAACAAGCTAATCGCGAAATAAAGTGAATGAATTATGTAATAAAAGTAATCTAACATTAAAATGATATTACATTGGAATGAAAACGACCAAGTGTGAGTCGCTCGCACACGGAGGGTTCCCTACCACCGTACATTACTATTTAGGAAGAACCATAAAAAGTTATTTATTTAAAAAATATAAATAGCAGAAAGCCATAATGCCGCGGTCACCTATCCCAGTACCTACTACAAGACTGCACCCGACGTTACTTAACTTCAGTGTTGGGTACTCAACTTGATATGGACATTCCAATGTCCCCTGAATAATTATTCAATTTACTTAATTTTTATTATTTTTTCTTATCTCAACAATAGTAATCTAAATCCTGTTACTGTCTAAATTACGGTTCAAGAGATACCGCCTCGACAAAAGTATAGCAAAAATAGCCAAAAAAATTGTTGTTATTGGTTAATTATTGTTGTTCGGCGGCAAGAGAAATACGTATTCTTTAAATTCTTTGATATTTAAGAATTTCAACGGTCTTGAGACACAGCTCGCTGACGGACGGACAGAAGGACAGACAGCGGAAGCTTAGTTATAGGGTCCCGTTTTTGCCATTTGGGTACGGAACCCTAAAAAGTATTTCTGGTGAGAAAGAAGAGATGAATGAGAAACAGTGGGTTCAGTGGTGTACGTAATTGTACTTCCACCTGTAGGTAAATGTTTCCATTAAAACATCGAATTAGGGAGTTGTATTTTTCTTTAAAATAATCATAAAATTATCTGAAATTTTTATACACTGTAATCTATCAGCTCAATATATAATAAATATATAATATATAATAAAAATATTATTGTTTGTCCGAATAGGATAAAGTTGTTGATACTTAAGTACTTACTATAATTTCGTTATAAGACCTTCATGTAATTATGATTCACACAATTTTACAATAAACTATTCTTATTCTTGATCCATAAACAGTTATAATATTAAATAGTATTTTAAAAAATCGCGCGTGTTATTTATAAAATTTGTGACGCATTACACCTGCAACATAAATTTCAAAGCTTATTGCCGACATTCTTCTGATCCGACCTTGCTTGTTCCAGAGAATGGTCTGCTCTCGTACGAGAACCCGAACTACCACCTGGATCCATCCCGGCTGGAGACAGCTCTCTATGGAGATCTGTACGACATGGACAAGGACGATTACAGCTACCTGGATAACAGGAGGTGAGTCTAGTCAAACATAAACTTAAAAGATTGTTATTATAGAACAGAGACGAATAAAAAACATAATGAATAAACTTTAATTTAATAGAAAATCTGACAAAATGGGCAGCGTGGCAAATCAGCATGAGCTGTAGGTATATGCAGCAGATCATATGGTTTCCTGATCGTTTCTATTTACCTTAAAAAGATTGAAGTGGACTAAAAAACAAAGTGTTTAGTTCGTAGTTTGATAGTAATCTGAGTTTTGTATCGTTTCCAAGAGTCCTGTTTAGAGGAAATAAAGCACTTTTAGTTTTGAGTTTTTGATACCATCAGTCAGCGGTCCTCCGTGGAGACCGTGGTGCATAATGTGGCCTCATCTCATCATACACATACACACACAAACTAAGAAATCGAACTTAGTGTTCAGGACATATGGTGCATAAGTGCGTGCGCAAACACAGGGGCACTCTCTTTTTCCAATCCCATTCCATGCAATGCCCTGCTCTGGCTATAAGCACAAAGGCTAAAGTCACTTCCAATGTGTACAACCTTCTATCCAAGCGCCGATTGAGGGGAGGAAGTTTAATAACGCTGGCATTTTTTGAGGCTCACGGCCATAGAATTATACCGAGATAGTTCTGTGAAGTTCTACGACAAAGTCGATAAATTGTACGTTCGTAAACCTCCTTTTTGTACTTTGAAAGCTATTAGTATTTTTGGCAAGCAGCCTCGAACCCGAGCTTTTTTCCTCCTGAGGTATGCAAGCGGTGAGCACAAAAGATCTAGTAGGTAGATAATCAAACCAAAATGTAGGAAGGTAGGATCTATGTCGTACCTATGATTTATTATTTCGAAATCTTTCTAAGTTTCCATAAAAAAGCAACTCTAGTTCCATAAAACAGAATATTCTTTGTATCACACCCGTTCACAATACCCGTGATATGTAGGTACCACCCACAATACTAATAATAAGTAGACATAATAGACCCAGTCGTGTTTATTCTATTATATTATAAAATAAATGTAATTGTCCAATGCTTTGTGAATGGCGTACGTGACAAGAAAAGGGATGTGTCACCTACATTATTTGACACGCAAAATGTTGAACAACGTCTGCTCTTATAATATGAGCAGGCGTCACGCGTATCTAGGTAGATACAGTTGCGTTTGTTCCAACAGCTTACAAAAATGTTGTACAAGAGAATTATTGGCAGGACATGATGTAGAATGTAGGGAGGTATTTGGCGGGTGCATCGACCTGTGGAGAGCGCACGCGCGGTGCATCGATCGTGCATCCTGGGATATAGCAGGAGCTGGTGGGAATTCACCTACTTTTAATATGAAAAAGTTAAAGAAAACTGGGTTTTATTTTTATCACGTGAATACTAGCCCCCTTATTCATAATCTTATGATCCGTCCACTATGTTGTCAAAAGAAGAAGTAAGAGTTTGTAAGTAACTGTTTTAAGATAACTGTTAATTATTATGGGAATATATCTAAAGTAATTATTTTAAGACGCATGGCATTTCTGGTCATTATTGAAATGTATATCGTGTATTTTTGTCAAAGTAAATAATTATCCAGGTCCCTATAGAAAAATATATCACTTTTACTCACACTCAACTTTTTTTAAATTTTCTGTGCTCAATCACACAGAAAATTTTCTTACATTATTTTTTCAGCCATAGTCTGCCAAATTGGCAAATTGTAGCTGTCAAAACAATGATTCCCACAAAATTTTCAGATTTTATGTACTTACCTACCTTTGTATAATAATTATTATGCATTGAGAAAGCTCCTCGTCAAACCGAAATAAAAATCACCACTACCTCCTGCACTAACTACATAGCTGCTGACGTATACCTAGCATTAATTAGTAACAATTTGTAGTTTAGTTAATTAGTGTTCCTGATCAAAGGATTTAGGGTTTATTTTCGAATGCATTTGAAAGCTTTATTAAGTTAGTGTTCTAGTCTAAAGGATTTAGGGTTCATTTTCGAGTGCGTTGAAAGCTGTAAATAGTAGTGTTTTAGGTAAAGGATTTAAGGTTTATTTTCCAGTGTTCATTCGAAGGTTAATCGAGTTATTCAGCTGAATCAAAACTGCATAGTACCTAGCTTAGTTCATATTGAAACTAGATTAGTAACGAAGCTTATCGTTGCACGTTATTATGGAGAGAGATTAGTTTTTAACTTGTTTTTTATTTTTATTTGAAGAGCTTGAATATTCTTTGAAAACACACGATTTCATCAAACGTTTATCGGACAAAAGTAGGCACCTATAGGACCACTGTTCATGAACTAATGTTTAGTGCGTAATAAGAAAATGCCTAGATCCTACAGTGCATCCTCAGTGCGTCAGGAATATTTGCGCAGCACCACACAGACGGTTTCCATGCGGTTATGCGCAAAAAAACAGTGTCCCTTATGCGCAGAGTACGGGACAGTCGCAACAGCATCCTGAGTGCTGTGGCAGAGTGCCTTTCATCACCACTCTGGAAGTGCTTCGTGCGGAGGGTGATCCTGATCACTGATCAATCAAGGAACCTATTTCCTTTATTGATCATCCTCGGCTTTTATTTTCTTTACACAGTGCCTAGAGCTAAATAAGTTGTTTAATTTATTATTTCCTAAAATAGTATAGAATAATTAAACACATTTTAGATAGATAGAGAATATTTTATTCGCCACCTTTAAAAAAACAGATTGTTTTAAATTAAATATATATTATTATAGAGAACAGCAATCGACTGGGCTGCCTTATCGCTTAAAGCGACTTTATCCTATTTTATTTTAGATAGATAGATAGAGAATACTTTATTAATCACCTTTAAAAAAACAGATATTTTAAATTAATCATATTAAAGAGAACAGCAATGGATTTGGCGGCCTTATCGCTTAAAGCTTTTTCCAGACCACCAGATTATTTTATGTGTCGTCTGAAATAAAGCATTTTTATTTTTTTAAATAAATCTCCGAGATAACTCCGGGAGTTTTGTTCATCGATGTGGCGTCCTCTCAATCGTCGCAAGCCATCCACTTTTCATTTGAATTAATGATCAAATTAACATTGAAGATTTTGAAATTTTTTAACGATAGACTGTTTTAAATTTGATCGAAGGTTTCCCGTGCTGTCTAGCCTTATTTCCGAAGTTATTCGGCCAAGTAATTTTTGGATTCGTGGACTCAAATGACATAGTTTTTGGAATATTTTGCCACTGTCATCCAGTTGATTTTGGATGTTCATTTGATTTTATCCTAAATATTGGACAATTACCTGACGAAATTCTTTGAAAAGATTGATGATCTTAAATACAAAAATATTACAATACAATACAAAAATGTTTTATGACCTATACAAGAATTTTTTGTAGATAAATAAGTGACCAATGTGATCATTCACAAAACTTTATTACTCACATTTAAGTCTAGTAATATATTATAGAAGCCTTTGTAATAAATACATCATAGATAGTTATAAGTATATAATTGCTAAAGTAAACTAATTCTTAGAATTAGATTTTAGTTCTAAGTTATCTTGTAGCGCCACAACGGGGAACATGTTTGATACTTTTTACATCTACCTTCTTAAGATCCTCTGTAACAACTGAATAAAATATATAAATAAATCTCTGAAAAGACATAACATTCCGTTTAATTTGGTTCTATTAATAAAGTAACCATGATATGATGACAGTCTTTCTAAACATTAATAATAAATAAATAATGCTGGACAATTCACACAGCATTATCTAGACCCAAACTAAGCAGAACTTGTGTTATGGGTACTAGATAACTGATATACATAATATAATACATAGATAATATATTTTTTATTATATATAGATAACGACCAGAACACCCTGAACAGATCGTACACACATTTGTTCCGAGGCGGTAATCGAACCCGTAACCTTCTGCGTCGCAGGCAGACCTTCGCCCACCGCGCCACATCGGTCACCAATAAAATTAAGTACTTACCATAAATTCTTATTAAGTGTTTCGGAATCAAATTAACTTTAACTAGCTGATGCCCGCGGCTTCGTCCCGTTCCCGTTGCCGTGTGAATTCCGGGATATAACATAGCGTATGTCTAATAGAAAAAGAATTAAATATTAGAAACAAATAAGAACTAACTGCAGACAATATAGAGGTAAAAAGTAAAGTAAAAAATGTTTATTACAGCAAATGATACAAAATAGATTAGTAGATAAACACGAAAAAGTTAATTTTGTACATGATTTGCTGATGCTGAGCTTATTTCTACAGTGATTTCCGTCGGCTTCCTCACTAGGCTAGGCCTGTATCGAGGAAGCCAGGTACCTTAACTGATTTAATTCTAATTATATCATATCCACTGCGAAGATTAATAATGCCTCGGCATTAAGCCCACCCTTTGTACCTTAGTGCAATAATGTTTTAAATAAATAAGATTACAGACTGTAATAAAAATCCCTTAGAAATATGCCATGGCAATATCACCCTTATTGAAATCGTTGGCGAAATGCAGTTTGCAGCTGAGTTATTCAGCACAAGCTTCGAATATCTCACAGCAAGTCATGATCTCACGTAATATATTGAAAACTACGCCATTCTCTTATTATTATTGTCTGTTTTATTACTCTAATAAGAAGTGCTTTGGTTCTTTTATAAATTGGTAAATTATACTGGATCTTTTAAAACCGCATTATATAGCAAAAAAGAGAAGAGTTTTTACTTTGGGAACGAGGAAAGACATGTAGATTCAAAAGAAAAATTCACATAGCAGGCCGTAATCAGAAATCCTTTTCCACACCCGAGCTTCGGAAAGCACGTTGAGCCGTTGGTCTTGCGGGTGACCACTCCCCGATCGTGTCAGACTGCCGCCGTCTCGTCTAACTATGAGAGTGAGAAAATGGAGCTTGCTCCCTTGCACAATGTTTGTTCACTTTCATGCACTTGTGCATTATAATGCTAGTGTCAATTGATACTGGCTGCCATATCTGAAATTCGTTCATTAATATAAATATATAATGCTGGTCAATTCACACATCATTATCTAGCCCCCAGCTAAGCAGAGCTTGTGTTATGGGTACTAGATAACTGTTATACAGAATACATTACCACAGATAATATAATACTATTTATATAGATTGATATTTTTTATTATACTAGAAAACGACCAGAACACCCTGAACAAATGTCTGCTGATCGTCCACACATTTGTCCCGAGGCGGGAATCGAAACCGCAACCTTCGGCGTTGCAGGCAGACCTTCGCCCACCGCGCCACATCGGTCGTCGTATTATCTTTTAGTGTAATGAATAACGTTTCCGCTACGACTACGTGGCGTCATAGCGCGACGTAGATTGAATTCTACGTCGTAGCTCGTAGCTAGAAGTAGGGACCTACGTAGATTATAGCAAAGCTACAAAAGTGTTATTTAGCTCGGTTTGTGCTTATAACCTTTCGTTTATGATTTAGGTGAGACTAGCGTGTGATTTTTATAAATTTTAATACAAATAGAGATACCTAATCCAAACTAATATTATAAATTCGAATGTAACTCTGTCTGTCTGTTTCCTTTTCACGGCTGAACGGATATCAATGAAATTTGGCAGCGAGCTTGACATGGCTACTTGAAAAGCGTGGGCGAAGTCGCGGCCATAGTATTCAATAAGTTTAATAACACATGAATCAAACAAACGAATAAATTGCCCACCAGTGAACTTATAGGGTGATTATGACGGGTTTTACTATTTACTAATTAAATCTTAAATTTTGGAGTGATGTGTTTTGCCAACGATTGCACACAGAGTAAAACCCCTCATCCAAAACAATAACCAACTAAAAACATAAAAGCTTTTCAGCAGCACTAAACACACCACACCTATCCAGTTTATAGCCCGTAACTGGCAGTTAGAAACTTTGGCAGTTCCTAAAATGACCACAACTGGCAATTTTATGATGCTGGCAATAATTGCGTGAAGTTGCCAGAGCAAAGTTGAAATTAAATTTAGAGCTGTAAATGTGCACGTATTTTCAATAGTGAGGGCAAAGTTTGGTACGTGTTTTATATGAAGGTGAGGAAATTTTTAATATGGATTTATCAATAAGGGTTCCCTGGTGTGGTAAGCCCAACGATTGTATGAGCCTACCCTACCATATGAGGGGGGAAAATTGGCAAGAGTTTACATTAATAATAATTATTAGGCCTTTTAATTCCAAAAGAAAAGTCTCTCGAGTTTACATTATAGTTAGAAAATGCTTTATTGCACACATAATATACATAACAAACAAAAATAAAAGAAGTAAAAAAGACAAATATGTAACAATTGGCGGTCTTATCGCTCAAGAGCGATCTCTACCAGACAACCGTGGATGGATAGGATCGTTGGCTTGAACGTCTGTCTCATCTGTGTGCATAAATAGGAAGCTAATTACAAAATCCTAAATTGACTCACAATATTATTTTATAAGTAGTACTACATAATAACCTACCAATTTATATAAATCGTTTTTAAATCGTTTTCTCTTTCTTCACTATAAATAGAATTCGCAAAAGTTTTCTCGTCTTGAAAGCTGCAAAGCACGTAGGCTTTGGAGCTTTCAAGACGAGAAAACGTAACTCAATGTCTCTCAGAAAATATCTGGGTTTGGAAATCAGGAGTGGTGAGAAATCATGCCCGTTCATGCCTCACTTCGCGGCTATTCGATTCCCGCCTCGGGACAAATGTGTGTACGGTCTGCAGACATTTGTTCAGGGTGTTCTGGTCGTTTTCTATGTATAATAAAAAATATCTATCTATGTATTGTATTGTATTATGTATATCAGTTATCTAGTACCCATAACACAAGCTATGCTTACCTTGGGGCTAGATAATGCTGTGTGAATTGTCCAGCATTATTTATTTATTCGTAGAAAAACGACTATTCATTTTCTATAAGGCTGGTCTTTCAAAAAAAATCTACACTTTCGTGATCTTTGCGATGCTAATACTGTTGAATATGAAATCTAGGTTTCTTATATCTACTCCTATACCTAATATTCCATTTAATTCCGTACAAAAGCTCCATACTAATTTTCTGATTATTTGTATATGTTTGATTAAAAAAAATTCTAAAATATCTCAATTTTCATAGGTACATGTTCGCCTTCTTCTACCAAACAATAAGACTTACTGACTTGACTTTTATATTGAAAAATAAAACAAAGGCAGGGTAACAGATTCGCCAAAATAAATATTTTATTAATTGAACCTACTCTTTTAATTTCTGCACACGTGTTCTGCTTTGTCCTGCTCCTATAAACGCGAAATCCTATGCCTATCCTTTTCACAAAACGACCTGGGTAGAAGCCCCTTAAGACTATCCTCAAAGTAGTGCTACCTCAATGTCGCTATGTTCGCAGCGGATGACAGTCTGACGACTCAGGAGGTTGCCACTTTGATTCCCAACTCTGGACAAATATTTATACGATCTGCTAATAATATTTATTCCGGGTGCTCTAAGTGTTTTGTATTTATTTAGTACCCATAACACAATCTCTGCTCAGTTAATGATGTCGTGTGCAAAAAACTGCAGGCAGATGCTGGAAGTCTCAAGCTTAGCTAACGACAGGGCGCCATAGCGCTCGTTAGGGGAGACATGCCTGTGTTTAGCCTTGGAGCTCATGATAATTGTATTGTGAGTTGTCCAGCATCTTTTAAAGTAAAGCACTGCTGTCTTAATGTCATACTACATCTTAGATGTGGGTATGCTTGTTACGACTGTATTGTTGTCGCAAGACCGCAAGAATTTTTGACAAGACATTTTCAAGTGATCGCAATATGTGTGATGGTAACTGTGTTACCTAAAGTGACGACTAGAAAAATTTAGTGTAGTTTAAGTTAGTGTTTAGGTGGTCGGGTTTACCTATTTGTTGCCACATAATATTTATTTATACTAAGCAGAGTGGCTGACTTAGCTTAGGGCTAGGTAAAAAATAATGCTGACCAAAAAAGGGTTTGCGAATGGTTTTCCATTAGTGCCCTGAATATTTAACGTCTCCACAGAGGATTGGGGTAAATAGCGGATATTTGTGGAAACTTCGTCGCCATTGTTTTCAGCTCAATTTTTAGTGAAAAACAAACTTTGCTAGCGAAAAACAAATGAAATCGCTTGGAATAGTTGGCGAAGCGTCAAAATATAATGAAAAAAGTTTCTCAGGTCACTTCGCGACTTGCGTTTTTTTATCATGAAGTTTTCAAAATTTTGGATTTCGTACCCGAAGGGTGAAAATATGGGATATTATTTAAGCTTCTGCTGTCTGTCCGTCCGTCCGTCCGTCAGCGGGCTGTAATCTCATGAACCGTTCAAGGTAGACAGTTGAAATTTTAAAAGATTGTAAGTTTCTCTTGCGTTGCCTCTACAAGGACAAATAATTTAAATACTAAAATTAAAGGGGCTCCACACAAAAAACACATTGACGGACAAGGACGATTCTAATCATATTCTAATAATTCTTTATTGTTTCAGGGTGGAGGATGAAGTTGCTTCACCAGTGAACACAAAGTCAAAGTAAGTAGCTTTCTTCACGTTTTTGGAGTATGGTTATAAAATATCTAATAAAATTCTAGGCTTTATAAAAATTAAAAAAGTAGTTAGGTAGGTACTTGGCCCGCGGAGTGGTGTGAGTGACCATTTTTCCTCGTTCAGACTGCTTTAACTACTTGTGCCAAGAGCTTCTATAAAATCTGCTTTAGGCCCGTATTATAAAAGCTTGCTCAATCATTGAACTATGCTAAGTAACTATTTTCTGTTTCAAAATCGTTACTCAAACTTAGATCGACTGAGCATGATTTTTAAATAGATTTTAAAATAAGGCTTAAAATCTGTATCGTGGGGGTTATTCTTTATCGACTGCTGTTGTAATTTTAAGCGCTGTAACGTTAAGTTTACTATAATAACGGTTATAAAAATGTTAACAATCAATCCCTTCCAGCGACAAAGACTTTATCACCCCACAAGATGGCGAGGAGTCCCCCCCACCGGAGAAGGAGCGAGCTGATCAGGAGGATACGGAGAAGAGTCACACATCGCCGGTGCCACACTGCGCCGGACCGAACGATGATCTCTACGCTATACCCGTGAAGCTGAGACCTAAGAAGGAGGCGCAGCTGCCGCCTGGATGGGAGAAGCATGAGGGTAAGTGCACCAGAGTTCTGAAGTAGGTAGATTTCTAACTGACGCAGCCGGTTCGGCTTTATCCTTTCTGGCTGCGCCAAAACGATGAATTATAGTAGCATATGAAGTAGATAATATAGGAACGGTCAATATAGCAAAATTGGCAAAGGTAAGAATAGGACAGGTAAATGTTACCGCCTTTGTAGGAGGATCACAGGGTCAGTCAATAAAAGACAGTTGGTAGGTCGGAAAGAAAGCTGACGGTATACGGTTAGGTAAAATCATTGTTGAAATTATAGAAAATCAAAATTAGCATTCGGTTTGGATTCAAACTTACCACTAAATAACGAATTTTACAAGCAGAGGAAGGAAGAAAATAACAGAGTCAAGAATTATTTAGAAATGTGGCATGGGTATGGGAAATGGACCTAATGTTTGGCTTTAAAAGAAAACAATAAACACTTTGGCGGTTTCCTTTCCAAACATGAAATATTTTTCAGTATTATACACATCGAACCGCTCACTGTGGACAATATGTATTTTGCAGACAATGACGGTCCTTACTACTGGCACATAAAAAGCGGCACCATCCAGCGCGACCTGCCCAAGATCCTGCCGATGGAGGCCAAGGAGTCACGAATCTCCATGGTTCGAGACGTGTCCAATCTGTCAGAGGCACGGTACGAGGGGGTCATGAACACGTCTGTGACCAGGAGTACTACGAGCGGGGCCTTGAGTCAGGAGCAGGATGATAGGAAGAGGAGAGAAGAGATGTCTTACAAGTGAGTGAATAGCATGGTTGACCCTTAAATACAATCAATACTTTTGGATAAGTCTTTTTGAAGGATAAGAATAGGATAATCGCGGAAGATTTCAAGAGCTATGTGGAAGTGGAAAATTCAAAACTGTAGAGTAACGAGAATAACCTCTTGCAAAAGATCGTCACATCGGGAATCTTGGATTTTTTAGTCAATACACCTTTGTTTTACCACAATCTCACCTGACTCAATGAGACCGTTTAGACTTAATGAGACTCGTGTGAATCTAAGTTTGTAGCTATAAATTAATGTTGCCTTTCTTAATTAACAGACGCCGCAGCTTCCCCGCCCGCCCAGAGCCGGACGGGCGCGCAGTCCGTTTCTTCGTGCGCTCTCTCGGCTGGGTGGAGATCGCGGAGTCAGACCTCACTCCAGAACGTTCCAGTCGCGCCGTCAACAAGTGCATAGTGGACCTCAGTCTGGGCAGGAACGATCTGTTGGACCAAGTCGGCCGTTGGGGAGATGTGAGTAGCTCCTTCCTTGCTAAAATATGACTGTTACCCAACATAACATATGAATTTTAATTGATTGTAAGTGAAAAGTAAATTGATGTAGCCAAGTGTGCATTGAGCTCCTACGACAAATAAAACGTGTATATGTATGTATCCGCAACAAATAAATACAGTTTTTCTATACATTTAATCTGTCAAACTGTTTGAATGCATTTGTTGTTGTGTGCTTTTTGAGTTAGTCATTTAAAGGGTATATATTCATAAAGTTTATATTCTATACCTACGCCTCCTTTTCCAGCAAAAGACTGGCTGCTCGCTCAGTAAACGAAATACTGTCTTATTGGAATTAGGCCAAAGTCTAGCGTTGGAGTCACGTATATTAGTTGACATAACGTAGGTTATAACTTATAACCAAGTCAGGGAGTCTTAACTTAAGCCTAAGTCGTCTAAGCGTCAAAGTTGCACTGGCTACAAGTTTATGTTGAGCTATAAAGCAGTGCAACTTTGACGTTTTACAAAGTTGTTGATAGTTTTCAATTTCAACAATGTTGTTTCCAATTGTAGACAGGACGCCACAGTGCTCGTTAATGGATGCCTATGTCCAGCTGTAGACAACTATATGCTGATGTTGATGATACTGTTTTCAGGGCAAGGACCTGTTCATGGACCTGGACGACGGAGCCCTGAAACTGATCGACCCGGAGAGTCTCAACACTTTGCACACGCAGCCGATTCATACGATCCGCGTTTGGGGGGTCGGTAGGGATAATGGACGGTAAGAAACAAAAAGGTTTTCATAAATATTGAAAAGTTATGTTGTTTTTGAGTACAGGTTTGTCCCTGTATGTATACCAAACTCATGTTTTGCTCTCGAAGGCACTTAAATTCACACCTCATAGGTACCGACAGACAGCGTGCTCTAAGCTCAATTTGAGTCATGTGAGCCACATTGGACCGTTAACCTTTCTAAAAATTTGCTCGAGCTCTGACATAGCGTGCACTTATAAAAATCAAATTATTAGATGGATAGGAATCCTGTATAATTTGTATAGCAATGGATTTTATATGTTGAAGTCAATATGCGCTAACGAGACTAACTATTTATTTTGATTTGTAATTTTAAAAATATCACGAATTTTACTTAATAGCATCTTGAATTATTTTATATATATTTTGTTTTTCCCTACTTTTTCTTAAATTGTAGGTTTATGTATTTATAATAAGTTTTTGTTTATCTTCCTGCTTTCTCGGAACAGCGAAAGGTACGAGGTTTGATTATAGACCATTGACGGTCACGAGTTCTAGATTATAGTGGTTTCACATGGTTTTCCGTTGCTCACGATGTTTACTCACTCGTTTGTAGTTTGTTAACATGTAGCGCTGGGAAGTACTTAATACTTTGGTGGGTGTATTAAACTTCTGCAGATGGTGTCGTTTTCCAAAACTATTATTGTTCCATATGTCTTCTACAAATAAACGTTTTTACTTCAATTTTTTTAGCATATTTACTTGCGTTAGGCGTTTATTATTTAATTTTATAAGTGAAACCTACACTTTAACTCCAGGATCTCACTCCTGGGTCTTTTTATATACCTAACTGTGGGCCTCATTCCTTCTTTCATTCATACATATCGGCATTGTTCCTTCAACAAGTAAGACAATCGCTTGCGATTCCCTTAGCTTAAATAGTAAATTGATTAGTTAGACTAGAGTTCTTCACAAACCCGCTTCCATCATCTGAATCAGCTACTCATAGACGTTGGTTCAGCAGTCATAGATCAAAACAATGTAATTGTTTGAGAATATAAATGAATTCATAGTCGTAGGTGAAATCAACAAACGAATTCTCTACCTCATTCTTTCTTACAGAGACTTCGCCTACGTCGCTCGCGATCGGGCGACGCGCAAGCACATGTGCCACGTATTTCGCTGTGAGGCGCCTGCGCGTACCATCGCTAATGCGTTGAGAGACATCTGTAAACGCATCATGATTGAGCGTTCTCTGCAACCGCCGCCCAGACCTACGGATCTACCGGCTGCTAGGCGACCGAGGCCACCAATGTCTGGTAAGCTGTGATGTTTAGACTTGACTAAGGCTTTTGACTGACTTATGTACGTAGTAACGTGATATTCGTTCTACATGTTATGTATTTCTATGGTAATTATAACGAAAAGTGTGTGCTCGTGTGTGAAAGTTTGCATTACGACCATCACGAAATGATTCTGTAAATAAATTCCAAGGAAAGCGATAGCTTTAAAGGTGTGCCTCAAGGCGTTATTCTGTCTCTTTTTTTATTATAAAGCTTGCATAAGGGGTTTTTTTCTGTTCTTATTTCTTTCTGTTATTATACTTATCGACGTTTTCCTCCACAGTGGGCGGAGTATTCCCCACCCCAATGGAAGAGCCGCGCAAAACCGTGCGCGCCCGCTACCTCGGCAGCGCAGAGGTTCCGCGATCGACGGGCATGCGCACTCTCAACGACGCCCTGGAGCGGCTGGCGGCGGCGCGTGCGCCCTCCGCGTGGCGTCCCGTCGCCGTGGCCGTGGCGCCGTCGATGATCACTATCACTGAGGAGGGCGTGAGTACAACTGACCTAGATGATATATTAGATATAGCCAGGGCTTACGACGCACTGAAGCGGCTTGCGGCTGCAATAGGTTTTAGAAGACAAATATTAACAGGACACACAATTAAAATGTTGACAAGCGATCACTGTTGACACAATGTTGACTTTAAATATGTATGTATACTATATGTAGAAGTACCTATGTATACTTGCATTCATCTTGATTTGTAAAATACTGAGTTTTTTCAAGCTGCGCTTTTCAAAGAACAGAAGCCGGTAGATACCATAAAAAGAGTAGTTAACCTTCTATTTTAGAAGCTTTATTGATACCTAGCTCTCGTCTTTTTCTCCCCAGGAATCGATCCCCATCGTGGAATGCCGCGTGCGCTACCTTTCATTCCTCGGCATCGGGCGCGACGTGCGGCGCTGCGCGTTCATCGTGCACACCGCACAGGACCAGTTCGTGGCGCACGCCTTCCACGCGGAGCCCTCCTCCGGGGCTCTCTGCAAGACTATTGAGGCAGCTTGCAAGGTACAGTGCGTCCGGCTTTGCTTACACAGTCACCAGGCGGCTTGCAGTTTAATATTGTTGTATAAAATCAACACTCGCACAAATCGTCAGAATTCGTCGTTTTCAATTGGGCATGGAGACGACACCAAATTCTTTGCTTTGTTATACTAATAACAATTACACACACAAATACTAATAACAGAATTTGCTGTAGTCTCCAAAAAAAACTGACAGTTATTTACACAAAACATGAAACTTTATATGCCAATCACACACTATTTCATTGACAGAAAATAATGTTGTTGTTTATTTTCTGTTATTAAATTGTCAATGCGTCTGGTCACTGATGGAGGCCATTACAGTTTGCAAGCGAATAGATACAGCACTAGTTAAACAACAAGCCATCGCAGACCGCGTCTGGTTGAAAGAAACTTTATTTGAACATAATAATTATATGTACGTAGGGCTGTAGGGCTGTTTAAAGTTGCGCAGCGAGCTATAGACGCAGAGCTCGGTTTTCTGAAGGATAGAATTCGCAACGAATACATCCGATAGAGAACCAAGTTTATCGACATAGCTCAAAGGGTTAGCAAGCTGGCAGAGGGCTAGCCATATCTCGAGAATAACCGACGACAACCGCTGGGGTAAACGTGTTCTTGAGTGGAGACCGCGACTCGGCAAACGTAGTGTAGGACGCCCTCCGACCAGGTGGGATGACGATTTGCTGGCAGATGCTGGGTGCGGCAAGCTGAAGACAGGGCGCTATGGCGCTTATTAGGGGAGGCCTAAGCCCAGCAGTGGACTGATATAGGCTGATGATGATGATAAATGTATTTTTGAAGACACCTTGAAAACACCGGAAGCCTTTTTTAATACTTAGGTATTTAATATTCCTCTTCTCTATTCCAGCTCCGTTACCAAAAATGTCTGGACGCACACGGCGGCGCCGCTGCTTTAGCGTCCGCTACGAAGTCTGTCGAGAGCGTGGGCAGCGGCACCGGCAGCGAGAGCGGACGCGGGCTCGGACAGGCACTCAAGTCGTTGGTGGGCTCGCTCACGGGCCGCCGCGGCTCCTGAGCCGGGTCGCCCTCGCCGACGGAGCCAGGTGAGGATTTCGGTTCTGAACTTGTGACTGGAAACCCACCTCATGGCCTTTCAATAAAATGTCACTCAGAATAGGTAATCTTTTTGATTGAAAATTTATTTCTTTGTATCTATCATGAATATTTTATGTGTAGGTAGGTACTTATTTGTTTTACTTTTATTTATTACACGTTTTTAAGTAGGTATTCAAAATGTTATGTTCATGTTTATTTTTGGTACCCCCTGCCTTTCTTTCATTCATAACAATTATTTTCATCCAAGGGTTGCCTTGAAGAGATCGATTCTAAGCGATAAGGCCGCCCATTGTTTTTGTCTAATGTAATGTCTTCTTGAAATGTTCTCTTTCTGGTGTACAATAAAATGTTTTTGTATTGTATTGTATTTTTATCCGACCGACGAAGAAGGTGGTTTAGCTGTTTTCAGACCTAGGGACAAGAGATTTGGCAGCGTCAGGTTTCGAATACAAGCAATAGTACTCGGAATTTTTTGATAATAGACAGAGAATACGACTCTTAGGTTTTTGTGTCGCGACGAAAAATGGGAATTGAGCCCCGATGTGCATCTGATGGAATGAAGATTTATAATGGCATACACACCTACAGCTATGGAGAGAGCTATGCTCGGAGTTTCTCAGAAGGATAGGATTCGCAACGAATACATCCGACAGAGAACCAAGGTTATCGACAGCAAGCTGAAGCTGGCGCTATGATGCTCATTAGGGGAGGCCTATGTTCAGCAGTGAACTGGTATGGGCTGATGATGACATACCTACCGGACCATCCTCCACGAACATACGAGATTTCCACCAAGAAGTTGCTTACATAGATACCTATTAAACAAAACAAAACATTAGATTAAGCGTTTTTTCGCCAGAAGCCAAACGCCGAATAGGTTCTAATTTACGCAAATATTTTTCAGATGAAGATCTGCGGAGCCCGGGCGGCGACGGCGCGCCGGCCGGGGCTCCGCCGCACCGCACCGCTTGCACCGACGGCGAGGACCTATAGCCGCTGACAATCTGTCACATCCGTGGATAGACAAGACACAAATATCATAGAACTTTGATCTCAGACCAACTCATACTAATGATGATGATTCTTAGTTAATGGCAATACAAGTCTGGTTGGACTCTTTTCTGCTAGTGTCAAGTAATGGAAAATAATTATAAGTTATGAAGATTGTATGATATTTTTTCCAGAGCCTAGTACGTTATCCACCAGGGTACACCACGTGCAGGTTAGGTTGGCTTGGGAGACGAGATGTTGGAGTCTCCCTTGCAACCCTCATAATTGTTTTACAATAAAAAAAATCGTAGACGAATTCAATATCCAACAAAACAAGGTTCTTATTAAAACTGCTTAAGTAAATCATCATCTCAAATTTATTGCGTTATTACCTACTGCGTGTTTTACATGGGACCTCGAATAAACTAATACTTGTAGAATTGAAGCAGAAACAATGAAAAGCAATAGCTAAAATATATAACCGTCCTTTTCATATAGCAAGAATATAATAAGGAGGGCAAAAGTTTAAAGCTCGTGTTTAAATTTATAATCAAAACAATAGTGAATCTATCCCAGTTCAATCAAAAAGACGATGATTGAGCAAAATGAAAGAATCAGTCAGCAGGGACTGTGCGTTCACCGGATCGGAGTCAGAACAAGTACGGAGCAAATATAGAGGTACGTGTACCTACTACGTGGCGAGGTACGCGGCGCTGGTATCGGTATCAGATTTGCCGAACTCATGCACGCTGTACCATATACCTAGATCAAAGCAACAAATCCTGACGCTTCGTAAGCTTCGACGACGATCCGATGGCCGCATAGCTTTATTAGAAAGTCGTCTATAACCGTTTCGTTACTTAACCATGTCGTGCTATTCCGTTATCACTGGTAGGTTAATAACGCAAGTTTTTTTTTAATAATCGATCTCTGTCTGTCTTGACTCTTCACGGAATTAAAAAATTGTCATGCTATTGAATAAAATAGGATAATTGTTCGTATAGTTAGCATTATTTTGCATAAAAATAAGTAAAATACAATATTAATGGAACGCGGCTGAGGCTATATTTTATATTCATAAGGTAAACTTACAATCGTGACATAGAAATAAGTATATGTCCTTATTTTCGTTCCTTACCTTTTGTTATTTTTAAGTTCTGACTGATATTTGTTTACTATTCATGTCGTGCAATATTCTGCTCTATAAAGTTATATTCATTAACATATAACGTTGTTCACAATTAACAGTTAACTGTATGTTAACAATTAACGTTATACATTCTTTATAAAATCATTCTTTATAAAATTTTGTGAATACAGAAATGTGTACTGCCTGTAAGATGACTGGAAAGCATTGTATATTTCGAAGCTAAAAGCAATATAGTTCAATATATCTTCCTATATCTAAGTACAAAAGTGCTCTTTGTTTTGGGAACACCTTTAGAAGTCTTACGTAGGTATGCCAAATAGAGTGCCACCTCACCACAAGGATTTTTCCTTGCAATGGGATGGGACTCTATTTTGACTTGTTTGCCAAATAGAGTCCCACCCCACCGCAAGGACTCTATTTGGCATGCTACTATGACTTAGATGCACTTGTTTATGCCGTTCCTGTCGCTTATTAAAAGCTAAAATTAAAAAATAATTTGTTTGATGTTAGTCACTGTTGGATACTTGTACACTCTTTAATACTGTGTGGATTCTCGCCAAGTTTCAAGTCGGAACTTGGAAGAGCTTAGTCAGTAAGAATTATCATTAGAATAAATTAAAGCTATTGGTGTCCTAATAACAGATTTAGGTTAAAGTCACAAAAATCTGTCTTCTATTTGTATGTTTTTAGACAAAATATTCAAAAACGTTATCCGAAAGCATCATGTTAATTAATAATAATTGTCATCAGCATAATGTACTTAAGTGCCTACAGTAATTTGATAGCTTTTTAGTGGGACTTCTAAGAAACCACCTCCACGGGAGATGTATCGCCAGAGATTGTCACGTCGTGATACTAGTATCTCCAGAGATTGCACGTCGTGATACTAGTATTGCCAGAGATTGTCACGTCGTGATACTAGTATTGCCAGAGATTGTCACGTCGTGATACTAGTATTGCCAGAGATTGTCACGTCGTGCTTCTAAATTATTTATCAACTCCTTAATCATGTAACGCGCTCTGTGCTAAAGTGCCGTGCCACGGAACACCAGCGACACAATTTTTTATCCCCTCTTAAAATTTATTAGTGATTTGTGGTATAACAAAACCAATTTTCTAATCTTGTCTCCCGGTGGTAACTCCCATTGGCGCGATATCGTGAAAGTGGTTCCAAAAAAGTGGTCTCTTTGTTACCTTTAACCTAGTCGATATAGTAGTTAATGTTATATTATATAAAATGCTAAAACAGTAAATATAAAACCAGTACCTTCGGTGTTGTAAGATTGTGTTATAAATAAGGTCGATAAAGTATTATTGGATGTTTGGAAGAAAACATTGTAAATAGTTTGTATACTGGAAAAGCGTGAGGATTGGATCAGTTTTAGCTAGATGGTCAGTTAGAGTTAGTTAACCGTTTTGTAGAATAGGAGCTGTACAGTTCAGGAAGCTTTCAAAGTAAAGACTCTAGTCCAACCGTAATTGGTCTTACTTTGAAGTTTTTTTACACTTTTCAGTAGGTATCACAAATTCTCAGAACATTTTTAAATTTTACTGCGTCATTTTCGTGTTATTTCTCTGCTGTATCTAGCTACTAATGATTGGTGTTGAGCACGGTATAAGCCTAGTTTTTAACATTTTCTTAACACCTTGTAGAATAATCTAGGAGTTACGTATAGACAAAGAGTTTATTTTTGCTTAAGCTTTAAGATTAAGAACATCTATTGCGAAAGATCAATATATTTTGTATGTCGTCGCATTGAGATCTTTTATTGTTATAAGCTTTTAAGCGTTGTACACAAAACCTTTTTTTGCATATTATGCAAAGAAATGAACAGAATTTATGGAAGCATACCACAAAAAAGAAATTATAAAGGTGAAAATAAAAAGCTATTGATAAAAAAACCACTAGGTAGATAAATTATCTGATTGTCCGAAGATTAGTAACACTAAACGTTATCATCATCTATAAACGTCGATTCACGATAAAAGTTAAAATATTGCATCTTTTTTGTGGTAAGTTAGAAAGAGAAGAACCTCACAACAAGGGTGTTGGAAACACATTCGAGCTTTCACTGTTTCATAGGAATATACTAAAAGAAATACCTATTTTAAAAACGTAGTCATCCGATTTTCCGACGTATACACCGTAGTCGTAGCTTTCTAGTTCTAGACAAGCTGGTGAGCAAAATTTGACATTTAATAGTAAAGTCTATACAATAGAAATATGTATCAGAATATATCACCAGAAACTAGTTCGCTTAGCTTACTAAGCATAAATTTGTCGATGGATATTGGGACCTACGAAAGTTACGGAATTTAACATTGAAGTTAACAGAAAACGTTACCTGTTATCTAGGTAGTTAAACAACGCCACGTTATTTATTAACGCACTGCCAGTTCTAGTCTGTATAATATAATTGTGACAGTTTGTAGCATGTGAATTCGGTGTTTCATCAATTTGCTGTGAATTGAGTATTAATCACTAGTTTTTCTGTGTCGTAACACTTCTAATAATTATGTAGGTAACTACTTGTCTAATTTTAAGTGGGAAAGGAAATGGCTGTTTTTTTGTAGTCCATTAATGTTTATTAATAGTTTCAATTTAAATTAATAAATATCTAAGTTTCTTTGTATGTATGTATTTCTGACGAGGCCATTTTCATTTCACACGTAGATTAAGATCGATTTAGAAATCACAAAATAGCTTCAATATACTTCAAGTTTAGAATCAGTGTCGCTTCACACTATAATATTAAAAATACACTGAGCTGTTCTTATACGTAAATATAGTGTTATACACGTTAAAGCTAAGAAATGGAATTCATTATTTATACGAAAATATGACAACTCAATAGTCATTTTATTGGGACATCAAGACACGAGTCAAAAATATTAATGGCATGACTATTTTGCTGTGGGTGACAAATTGCTAGTAGATAGTCATGTAAAATATACATAAAGTCACGAGTGACATACGTTTGGGTTAAAATGACTCCTGTGTGATCGTTCGTGTGGCCGTTATTGTCTTGCAATAGATGTGAAGATGCTTCGACTGCCTTTATACGGATGGAGTTAAGTCAATATTTTCTATAAAATGTAACGTTTGTAGTTATATAATATAGATAGCTTGTGAAACCCTGTTTTCTAGCTCACCGTTAAACAACAACAAGAAATGGACGTTACGGAACGCTTTAACAGCTTAAAAGCCTTGAAACTGTGGCTTTTAATGAATACTTTTGTGAAATTAATAAAAAAATACATAAACACAAAATTGGTGTTTTAGTTTTAATGTTTAGTTTCCTCCTGGATGATTCTCTTTTCCCTGTGAATAAGTCAATAGGCTTTATTACAAACAGGATGTTAAAAAAGGCAGTTAACATGGGAAGGTACCAATGTGGACCCAAGTGCAATAGCTTGGCGATCAAAAAGCATTATTTAGCCCCAAGCTAAGTAGAGCTTGTGTTATGAGTAGGTTACCTAATGTTTATTTATTTATAGTATATTTAAAATTGACTGAACAAATAAATGAATACAGAATAACATACATTCCAAAACGTCAAACATTATCATAAAAAATTCAAAATTCAAAATTCAAAGTGCTTTATTTCCTTTAGACCATACAGGACTCTTGGACACGTCACAAAAAAACCATTACCTATCATGTCATAAAGTAAGTACAATATAATTTTTGTTTTAGGTGTGTACTCCCTTTTCCGCACTAAGACTCTATTGGTCCATTGTGCGTGGTTGTTTTGCTAGCTTAGCCAGCCTTTGTAGGTAGCAATTTGTAGGTACTTACATAACACATACTGTGTTTATATCTTATCACGTTATTTCACTATTTTGCTTATTCTGTTTAAAATAAAACAATTGTTACGATATCATTACATAACGAAAGTGTTCAATCAGTGCGTCCTACTCGTGGTCCTACTCGTCATGACCTACGGAGCTGAGACGTGGACACTCACGGTAGGGCTGGTCCAACAGTTTAAAGTCGCCCAGCGAGCTATGGAGAGAGCTATGCTCGGAGTTTCTCTGAAGGATAGGATTCACAACGAATACATCCGACAGAGTACTATACTACTAGAGTAAGGCTATCGACATAGCTTAAAGGATTAGTAAGCTGAAGTGGCAGTGAGCTGGCCATAGCTCGAGAAGAACCGACAACCGCTGTGGTAAACATGATCTTGAGTGGAGACCGCGACTCGGTAAACGTAGTGTAGGACGCCCTCCGACCAGGTGGGATGACGATTTGCGAAAGACTTCTGGCAGATGCTGGATGCGGCAAGCTGAAGACAGGGCGCTATGGCGCTCATTAGGGGAGGCCTATGTCCAGCTGTGGACTAATATAGGCCGATGACGATGACGAACTTTATAAAAATAATATCTACACTTACATCTATTTTCTAAAAATCTAAGCCGTCACCAGAAGAGATGTGTAACTTCTTGTGTGTTCAACAGTGGACATTAGGGCTGATGATGATGAATTGATGACGATAAGACGTAACGATGATACAAGTAAAAATTAACAATCAATGAGTCATTGATTGTTAATTTTCAATGACGCGGTTTGGCCTGACTCATAGTACCTATTATTCAATCTGTGGCCTGCCTGACTGTAGTTTCGAATTCACACTTATTTTATAACTAGATGTCGCTAGTAAAAGTGGACGGAGCGTAGATCGCGCTTACGAAGCGTTTCAGACTTTTGGTGCGGTGAGAACCCAAAACCTATATGATCATTCGAAAGTTGGATGTGTTAAAACTACCAATGAACGGATCAGGCTGAAATTTTATGTTTTTTGAAGTGCCGTACACACAATTGTGATTAGGCCTTATTATCGTTTATTGAATTGAATGCTACGCTACGCAAGCAGGAAGGAAGAAAGATGTAGGTAGGTAGATTGTAATGTAAACAATGATATTATAATATAAATGAGGTAGATGTCGCACTAGCGCGTGGAAACTGAGGCAGCCAAATTAAGACAATTGTCGTAATTTTGATTTAGTCGAATAACAGCAGCGAGCGAGTGACCGCGCGTGACTTTGTGCTTTTTATATGCCGATTGCCGAGCTGTGTGTTCTGACAATGCAAAAACTATGGTACAAAGGTAAAAAAGGATGAAGGAGTTACGTACCACACGTAAGTATATAAAACACCTCATAATTTACGTTTTATTTCGATATTACAACAAATTATCGGTACATAATCAAATATTTTAAGTGATGCTAAAAAGGGATAGAGAATATTGACGACAACCGCAGCGCGATAGGGACAGATAGCGTGCGCCGGGCGTGCGTCATAGAGTAATCAATCAGAAGTATTCAGAAGGGATCTCATACTCGTAGGCACAAAATTTACTTTAATAGCGTAGCACTAAACATCTTTTCTTTCAGTAATTTTTAAAAAGAGTAATTGCTTCTTTTAAAATAATAGTCGATCTTAATTAGGTAGTAGACATGCGCAAATAAAATATTTTTGTCATCTGTTAGTCTGTTCTCAGAACAATGTTAATAGTTTCATTGACTAAACATTTACTTAGAATGTTTCAAACGAATAATAATACCTTTCTAAGGTAATGTCTCATCTGTTCCTTGAAATTATATATTAATATTCAAACAAACAAATTGTTTCATTAAATGTCCCTTCTGTAACAACATTTCTCCTAATCTATGTAGCTCTCGCGGATTTCAAGCGCAAGTCTAAACAGATAGCTATCCTTTTCTATATCATTTGTATTGTATTATCTGTCGCATTCATTGTTGTAACCTATGGATACGCGAGAGGTAGGTATGCATATGTCGTAGAGGACCTAAATCTGAGCACCGCGCAGTATGAATATACGTCATCTTTAGTAAAACATCATTGAATGTAAATGGGTTCTGGGCGTTTGCTATTACTAACTAACATGGTATAAATATAAAACAAAGTCGCTTCCCGCTGTCTGTCCCTCCCTATGTATGGTATGCTTAAATCTTTAGACTACTCTACGGATTTTGATGCGGTTTTTTATTAGATTGAGATTGAGTGGATTCAAGAGGAATGTTTATTTGTTTAATACGAGCATATTACAGTACGATACGAGCGTGAAGCCGGAGCGAAAAAAAACATTCTGTATCGGCGTATTTAGTTTAGATCTCCCTAGAACTTCTGCTCTATGTAACTAACTCACAACACCAATGTTTTTGTGTTGGTGTTAATGTAAATACACTAAAACATTGGAGTTGAATTAATTACATTTATAAAGACAGTTGGTACCGGAGAGGTGAAGAATATAATCTAGCTATTTCAATCATACAAATAGAAGCCTAATAAATAAATATATAATACTGGACAATTCACACAGCATTGTCTAGCCCCAAGCTAAGCGTAGCATGTGTTATGGGTACCTACTAGATAACTGATAAACATAATACATTACATAGATAGATTTTTTTTATACATAGAAAACACCCGGAACACATACTTGCAGATCGTACAAATATTTGTCCCAAGGCGGGAATCGAACCCGCAACCTCTTAGGTCGCAGGCGGACCATCGTCCACCGCGCCACAGAGGTCTTCGTAACCTACCTATTTTAACAACTAAAACTGTTTCTTAATAGGGGTTTTCAATGAAACATAAACTTGCTATTATTATAAATATTTATTTATCATCATCATTACAGTGGGCATAATTTGGAATTACCGATTTAAAATAATATCTTCATCCACAATTTAAACACAAAAATGTCTTTGACTAAACGGATTTACATCACCGCGGTATTATAAATAAAATACTGCTCCAATATCTATCTTCAATAAATTGATTTTACAAAGTATAAGGAAAGTACTTTTTTACAAGTTTGACAGTCTAATAAGGTAACAAACCGAAATTACTTACATTTATTTGAAATCACTAAATATGTAACCCATCCTTTACTCACCGGTCGAAATGAAAAGAGAGGCATAACAAGGAAGCTTGTCTAGAGTAGAATAGACAATAATGACATCGAATGGACAATAATATATTGCGTACATTATTACATTATCACAAGAGACGCAAATATGAGAGCCTACGCATTTGCTCCCCTTGGAGTCGAGACCCTAGGTCCGTGGGGTACCGAGGCTCTCCGGGTTTTCAAAAAATTATCAGAGCGTCTGGCCGAAACGAGAGTAGGTGAGTATCTGGCACAGCGCATCAGCATTGCCATAAAGCGGGGCAATGCAGCCAGCGCCTTGGGCACGCGCGCGCGACTGTTATTGATATGGATCAGTTCAGCTACCTGTAGATTGTTTGCAATATTTTGCAGTTAGCTCAACTGTTGCTATTGTAAATATTTGTTTTAATTTAATTCTATTATTTCATTGTAATTTTCTTTCTTAATTAAGAACTTGTCATTATTGAAGTTGAAAGAATTAAATTCAAATAAATTACGCAGGCGATGACAAAGTGACGTAATTTTTCTCTATTCTACCCCAGACAACAATCACCGCTCTTGCCCTACAGCCTACATGGCCCCAATCGTGCTAATGTTTGGGCAGATAATCGAAGCAGAACTCAAATCACAACCTTTTGCATTCAGCTCCGATTTTACACAATAATTTTTTTCGTGACAGCGTATGTAGCTGTAAGGGCGAGTTCACACACCCGGCAGTATACCGGATCCAGTAAACATGTTTCCAGTAGCGAGGGATCCGTAAAAAATGATCCTGTAAAAACGGATCACCTGTATGAACGCCTTCTTACAGCTTATTTTATTCACGTACCTTCGTGTGTGAGAAAGCAGCAAAAAAGAAATAATAAGCGGTAAATGAATGCATGATACTTTAAGTAAATAATCATACAGCAATCGAGGCCTTTGATGCGTTGGATTGAAACAAACATACATTTTGTATAACCTGCGTTCTTGAAGAACGGGTTATCTATCTCATTCAATAAGTACACATGTTGCAATGACTGGTTTAAAGGCATTTTCATCGACATAAACTTTCAGAGCGGTCCCACACATGTCATGTGTAGATATAGAAACATAATTAACCTTAATATGTTATAAATTAATTTGGTAGTTTCAAAGTGACAATTATGTGACAAAGGTATTGCCAACATTGCAAATAAGCTATAAGTAAGTCTTGAGAACTGATCGGAGAAATTGAAAATCATTGAAAGAGCATGCAAACAAAACAGTGATTTTTTAGGCACGTCATCTATGATGCCGATAGGAACTAATATCGAATTACGCTAAATTACGTATTCAAATACAGATCATTTTAAAAGTAGGTGTGAAATTAAAACTATACTTCGAAATTGCTTGTAAAAACTTACGTCGGAGCAGTTGATCTATCATATTACGGTTATAAAGGCGCTGAGATGGTATTCATTCCATACAAAAACCAAAAATATATCACGCCTCGAGTTACTATAATTAACTAACTCTAGATATAATTGTAATATAACTTTCATACTCAAGGAGGGATAGAATTTGAGTTTGTATGAAAAGAGCACTCTAAGAACCTGTGAACTATTTCATACAATATATGAACTTTTACACAAACTTAGTAGGCGTAAACATAACCTTTTGGTTATTTGAACATTATTAGGAATAAATGTGTATTGAGAGGCTAACCTAAAGCTTTTCGTAAATTAAATAAAAAATGATAAAACCTACAAAACATTATCATTTCCAATCAATTCTTCATGATGATCTTACGCCTCATCACGTAAAATACTTTGAATGTCTCATTTTGAGACAATCAAAGTATTTTACGCATAAAATATAAAATTATGATTTACTCTCGACTAGCGAATCTAAACGGCCCATTACATACTTATGGAGTTAAGAAACAAAATATTAAAACTAAAAAGAAAAAAAAAACAATACATTAATATATAACTAAAAATACTAAAACGAAAATAGACTTCTCAGTACACATTTATACTCATATCGAACCTTGCTAGCACGGAATTAAAACATTGCCAATATTAAAAACACATCGTTTAAAATGGATATTTAAAAATTCCCTGTTCATTGATTTAAAAATCCCCGTCCTTAAGTTTTTTTTATCAATTGTTATTTAATTCTATTCTTTCTTAATTATTGTATGCATGCGCTACTATTACGAAAATTATTATATTACAGTGGCAGTGGGCTGGTAATATCTCACGAAGAACCGACCACCGCTGGGGTAAACGTGTTCTTGATTCGTGATCACGAACGCGAACTGCGATGACTGAAGACAGGGGGCGCTACGGCTTTTATTAGGGGAAGCCTATGTCCAGCTGTGGACTAACATAGGCTGATGATGACGATAATCTGCGACAAACAAAATCTGTATTCTTTTCTACAGTAAATAAGCTTATAAATGGATTCCCTATATTAATGTATAAACATGTAAGTTTCTTATTCCGTGCTAGTTTTTTTCCTGTCATGTATAACTCTGCTTGCAATATAATATACTATGTTCCGTGCAATATTTAACAACCTTCAACATGATTTGATCATCTCCAGTGGTGTTAAATCAACCTGAAACAAAAAGAAAAACAATTGATATAATTTACAAGTCTTACCTTGGACGACGTAGCTGTAATAAATAAAATTATGCACAAGATAACGCCGATTTGTCATTTCAATCAGTGCAAACTTTTGAATGAATTTTGTGTGCAATTTCTGGACATTTTAAAGTTTTTTTACTTCGAATGTTTTATAACAACAACAATAACGCAAGCCTTTTAACAGTTAACTCCTGGATCTAGGCATACCCTGAAGAAGCGCCTTATTAGCTCTTTCAGAAGGAAATGTCATGCTCCCAATGCTGGGAATATGGGTTAAGGATGGTTTGTAAATGTTTAAATTAACATCTATAGAAGTAGTCCGATTTTAAAGACTAGCTAGGCTTCATTATTCCTGAGTAACCATTCTAGACTGCATTTTCAAGACCCGGTAAGCAAAGTCTCGGGAAAAAGCTAATAATATAGGTATTAATAAATAGGGTAGATACTAACCAGTGTTTCCATTACAGCCATCCATTTTGTTCAAAGAAGTGCGTTCTACGCTGAAACAAACGGATTTGTATGAGAAAACATTTGAATTTAGTCTTTTTAACCCAGCTTTATCTACATCTAATGGATGGAAAGGCTATTGTAATAGGACAGAAATGGAATCTTTATCATAGCTAGGGAATAATTACGAATGGAAAATTAATTTAGGCAATCATATGAAAGTTCAAGGGATTTATTGGAACTTGATGAAGCTGAATACATTTTGAATTTCAATCAAGGATTCAGTGTGTAAAATGTACATTATCAAGTAAGACCTTTAAGTTATGTCCCAAATCAATATTCCATCTTTTATATTACTGTGATGATGTCTACTCTACACAGCGCCATGTAAATAAACTATCAAACTATTTGGAGTTCGAAATAAGTCCCAATTTCTAGAAAGCTTTAATTTGAGGTTTTGAATAAAAATTAATTATTGATTGATTTCCAGAAATCGGGCTGATATGGGTAAAGCAGCGGTATTATTTTTTGCAGTTTTTCACTTTTACGGAAATAGGTAAGATACTGTTCATTATTTCATAATTATTACCTCAGGAACTTTGAAACAAAGACTACGATGCTATCTCGAATTGTTTTTTTATTCTTTGTAGCTCTTAACAAAGAAAAAAAACCACTTGACTTGTAAATAAATAAATTGTCTTAAATCTGACGCCATAGTTATATTGTTGTGAAAAATAACAGATTCATGTCAGATTCATTCATGATTGTCTTATCTTATGATTGTAGTTGTAAATAAATATTATTTTCTTTCTTTCTTTCTTTCTATTCAGGTGTTGCTTTGTGGAAATCCATTGAAAAATATTAGGACAATTCGATAAGAAGTTAAGAAACGGACTGTGCCATATGCAAGTTAAAAACTGCAAAATAATGGATGAAAATGTGATTTGCAATGATGTAAAAAATAAAGTAAAAGTGCAAAACAAACATGTTATATTTATAGTTGGTATCGATTTGTTAGGGCCAATGCGTCGTTTTCTTTTCAATTTCGTCACGCCCGGAAGTTTCTTTTCTGCGGTGCCTGCGGTGGTGCAGAGGAAACACAAAAAATAAAATAAAGGAAAAAAACATGGCGGATATATTGAATGGCGAGTGGTGCTTCTTTAAAAGCCCATGCAACCTCAAGTTTTTGTAAAAAGGATAGACATAGGATTTTGCGTTCATAGGAGCGGGACAGGACATGCCAAAACAACGCAACGCAAACCCAAAAATCAAGTTTCAACTTATTATCTATTATTTAGGAATTTATTAAAAAAATACAGAAACATATGAAATGTTCTTTAAACTTAGTTCTATTACCATGCTTATTCTCAAGATCTTAACTTCTTTATTTATTGAGAAATTAAGAATTTAGTAAGATTTTAGAGATGCAATTATTTTTCTATCGGTAATTTTTTATGGAATAGTTTTTTCGAAACATATGATAGAGTAAGTACTGAACTTTACCAAATATAAATTTCAAAGTTCAATATTTCGTAATTTTTTATTTGAGGTAGGCCTTTAAGAAGAAGCACCAATCCTATGCTTCAATATTTCTCTGTAACTTGGGTGTATAAATAAAGCTGTTGGCCTAAAAATGAATAAATTCTGTGTACACAAAAACAGCTTAGGGCGCATTTACACAGCGGATCCGTTACTACAGGATCGTTTTTACGAATCCCTCGCTACTAGAAACAATCAACTAGATCCGGAATTCTGTCGTCGTATGTGTGAACTCGCTCTCCAACAAGTCCTACAACTTCATACGCCATCAAGAAAAAAAAACGGGTCATCCGCCGGTGAATGCGCCCTTACTTAATAAGAATGTTTAGCGTTCACTATAGCGTAGCGGCTAGGTCACATAATTACTACACAGACTGTATAGTTGCTTGGTTGGTACAGTCAAGGCGGCGAAACTAATGGCTAACTAATATCAGCTTTAGAGCTCGCTATTCTATCAGCTGATGAATTAATCCGGCCAACAAGATAACGATTCTTGGTAAGAAGTTTGACCGATTTTAATGATAAATTAGCGAGTTTCTACAACATGATAGATAACAGCCTACGGTTTTTACTGTAACTGTTAACATATTTTCATGGAACAGAAAGCATTGGCTATCTATTGGCTAGTGGTAATGGGATCGATTGCGCCAAAGCAGAACCAAACGGGGGGAGATTGTAGCAAAATTAAATAGCTTGGTAAGTAGCTTAGATAAAGATCGGGATTGAAAATGACCGCCACGCTTATACTGTCTCGTTTCTTAATTGATCTTATATGAGCGGACATTTCAATACCAATCCTTATCTTCGCGACTTATAATGATATTGTACAATGTAGGTTTTAAAGAACTGTATGAACGCTTCCGAAATATAACTCTTAGTGAGATGTCAAAACTATCAGTAAATAAATTCAAACAAATTCTCAAAACCTTTGCAAAAAGGCTAACTACAAAATATCGGATTATAGAACATTAAAAAAGCGTGTGATGGGTTTTGCTCCAAATGAAAAATAACAACAGGCTAAACTTGTCCTACCATATTAAGGCCCATACCCCACCGAAAGTGGCGCCGCCACCTAATTTGTCTTATTATTCCGCTTTACAAAGGAATTTTCAAAAATCCTTCTTCCAGTTTGTGATACCTATCATAAGCTTTTTTTTAATGCCTCTGTAATAGTTTTATTCTATTTAGTTTAGGAAGAGATACGAAAATAGATTTTGGTGGCCACCAAGTGCAACTTCGTATCTCTTCCTAAACTAAATAGAATAAAACTATTACAGAGGCATTAAAAAAAAGCTTATGATAGGTATCACAAACTGGAAGAAGGATTTTTGAAAATTCCTTTGTTAAACAGAATAATTACATAAAGTAGGTGGTGGCGCTAGTTTAGGTGCTGTATGCGCCTTAATAAAATTAAAGTAAATAAATAAAGGTTTCTTCGTCGCTTCTTTACTTTAGTCTACATACCGAAGCGACAGAAAAAGAATATCATTTTATTTCCGCGATCCAATTTTTAATAATTCGAATTTTCTAAGTGATTTTTTGTATTTTAGAAATAAGAGTTTTTTTAATCGGTTCACGTGTCCATCACTTGTCCAAATAAAAGCCATTCTTGGCCATGTATGCAGAGGCTAAAATAACGTATATGAAGGCAAGAGGATCCGCAAGATAATGTTATATATTTTTATGTATGTCTGAGTATAAGATAGGTAGACTGCAATGGATGACGCTAAAGCAACGCATTCCACACGCACTCACAACTTATCATTGTCACTGCGGGTCCCACAGAGACCGTTCCTGTTGGCTTCGCTCCTGTGCTTGGCTGGTTGAAACAACAACTTGATTGTACATCACTACTCTACTATTATCTAAAGAACAATAACATCATAGCACGTACCATCAGCCGGTGAAATACAGTAATTTGGTGATACAAAAAGCGTTCGATACTTTTCCCCTTTTATGTAGATAGATAGATAGAAAATACTTTTATTGCACACTTAAGCTAAAAACAATTTACAAAAGAAACACAAACAAAAAAATGTATTAATAAATTTGTGTATAAATAAATGTTTTTATTTGATAGTGATCACTAGTGTAGTTAAAATCAGTGTCAAGTCACAATACTTCTAAATAACTAGCTAATAATTAAAAATAAATAATGCTGGACACTTTACACTGCATTATCAGTCCCAATTTGAGCAGAGCTTGTTTTATGGGTAATAGATAACTGATATACATAATAATACAATACAATACACAGATATATTTTATTAAAACTAGAAAACGACTTGAACGTCTGGAACAAAAAATATTTACAGATCGTACTAACATTTGTACCAAGGCGGGAATCGAACCCGCAACCTCCTGCGTTGCAGGCGGTCCTTCGTCCATCGCGCCACAGAGGAATTAATGTTGATTTTGTTAAGTTGGATAATTCTGGTAGTAAGGCACCCTCGCCTTTCCACCAGACTTATCTAACTTAAGACGAATAGTGAGGCAAATGACCTTGGACCTTTCCGCGCGCCTTTATGCAGCAAAGAGTGTTTGTTTTCGGTTCAGCATGCCATGTAGTGCCATAATCAACCAAATAATATGATCCTCTGCGGTTGGGCGAAGTGTAACTAGCCAGATTTGTATCACAGATTTTGTAGGCGAAAATACGTTTTTATGTTTGATTTTATTATTTTGACTACTTTTTGAATCTAATGGACCTCCAAGAGATAGGTATGAAGTATATGAATCACTATACTGAATTTGGTACTAATCGAATTTGAGACGCCGATAAAAAGTGGGTTCGAAGCCGCTACACATACACTATAACTAACACTATAACAACTACACTATAATTAACGGTAAGCATTTGGGACCGCCAAGGGACCCTTCAGGATGTGTGTTACAGGATATATAAATTTCAGAGCTCTACATTCAATATTTTCGTTGGAAAACGGGTTCGAAAACACCTAATTTTCTTGATTTTGGGTTACTATGCGCCTTAACAAAATCTTAAACCAACTTAGCACAGACTTGTTGTTTGTTTTAAAGTTTAACTCACCATTAGAATTATTAGTAATGATCCCAGAAAACGAATTACTGCTAAGCTTTGCAGGTTCTTGCGAATGCTGGAAAACAAAAAGAAAATTCATGTCAATTTTACCTACATTCCTCCTCACCAGTAGGCAGGCAGATTGCCGATCGCATTGGAGATGATAAAAATAGGACTGCTACTTGAAAGACAGGCCTTTCAAGTAGCACCAGAATGTAAGACATAGTAGTCTTTTCGAGATCCATGGACTGTTAGAGGGTCGTACATATTCTGTAACATTATTCTGTCATATTGATAAACTTCAGGTACAATGTCAGCAACCTATGTTTTGATGATGGTATTATATAATTTGAAACTAACGAGTTTTTGTACTTATTCGTTCTGTAATAAATTTACTGGCGGGTATGCATACAGTGATGAGGGTCGCTGACCACGTAGCTAACAACTCTTTCTCATCTTCTCTCTAATATTGGAATCAGTTTGTGTTTGATGACATTCCTTGCTGACTTACCCATCCATACGGCGGTTTCTATTCCCGATATTTTGTTTATAACTTCTAGTTAAATTTTATGTATTAGGTACTAGTGGTTTTTTTTGTTTAGGTTTTTTTCTGTTGTATTGTAATTGTGCGTATTCAGAAATAATATAATATAGGATTCTGCTCAAGTATCAAATCATCTGTAACCGTTTTTGGCCTACTATGTACCTAACTGTACAATTCGTGGACATGGGGATTGTTTATACGTATTAAGACTATTTAAGTTTCAATTCTGTTTACAGTAAGACCCCGAGTGTAATATGTGCTTTGTGAATAACTAAAAAATAAAATAAATAAATAATAAATAATGCTGGACAATTCACACAGCATTATCTAGCCCCAAGGTAAGCAGAGCTTGTGTTATGGGTACTAGATAACTGATATACATAATATTATACATTTCATTGATAGATATTTTTTATTATACATAGAAAACACCCAGACCAACGGAACAAATTTCTGCAGATCGTACACAAATTTGTTCGGAGGCGGGGATCGAACCCACAACCTCTTGCGTCGCAGGCAGACTCTCGCCCGCTGCGCCACTGACGTCGAAATAAAGTAGTACCTAGCTAACACATTCTACATTTATCATTATCAGGATATATTACTGCATTAATCCTCTAAAATAAAGACATTTTGGTTAGACATTGGACTTTCAGATTTATGCCCATAACCTTTTCATTTGTAGCTAAATTAATGAGTAATTTTGGAGTTGAGTTGACTAAGATACAGTTCATTCTACAACAGAGCAAGTGGAGCGACCCTAAGCTTCTGTTTTCCTTACAAGGCTTCTGTATTTTTCAAATAATTTTTATTTAAATTGTATCAACAATTTTTGGATAGAATATTGTATCAAACTATGCAAGTTAATATACAATCTAGGTACAAAAACGACAACATACCTCCATCTCCCTAATATCCTTCATAACCCTAGAAATATAATCATTGGGCTCATCACTTTTTGGCACTTTATTGTCTTTAAAAGGCACTTCACTTTTGTCATTCTCAATAACTTCCACATCACTGGAGCTATCATCCACTGCCACCGGCTCTACATCAGATAACGGATCCAGATCTGACACTATCGTGATTTCCTTCTTTTTCTTCACTTCAGTGATTATATCTTTTGTCTTTTTCACTTCTGGCCTCTTTTCTGGTTTAGCGAATGTGGGGGAATGGTGTACGGGGACTAAGGCTGGTCTGGGGATGTTGTTTTCTTTGACCCGTAAGCTTTCAATTTGTTTCTGTGTTAGGGTGTCCTTGGGGCTGATTTCTTTGTTCTTCGGACTGTCTTGACTTTGTTTTGGTTGAGTTGAGTTTTGGAAACTTGTGTCTATTTGTAGAGGCGTATCGAGTCTTTTGTCTTTGGGTTTGTCTGGCTTTTTCGTTTTGACTTCCTTTTTGTTGAAGGCATCATTTAGTGCTGCAGGGGATTTTACTCTAATCAGACTTGGTGTTTTCTCAGTGGTTTGGGCTTGAGGTTTAGAACTAGGCCGATCTGTTTTTTGCTTGTCTACTTTCTTGTCTTTTGTTGGCACAGGTGTGATTGTTATACTGCCGATGTTGTTTGGGGGAATGTATGGGTCTTCTTTTTTGTCTATTTTCTCTTTTTCTCTCTCTACTATTAGGTCCTTGCTGAGTGAGAAGGAATTCATGATTGGCGGTAGATGGTCCTTTTCTGGTGATTTGCCAGTAGCGGTTACGGTTAGGGAGCTTGGGAATTGTATTTGTTCTGGGAATAGGGGGGGAGTTTGAACTTTAAGGGGTAGTGTGGGAGCTGCGGGTGGAATTAGGGGGGGGATGGAGGGGTGGGAGTGAAGAGTTATAGGGACGGTGGAGGCGGAGCCGTGCCGTTGGCGTTTGATTTCAGGTATCTTCATGTTTTTGCTTATGCTGAAAAAAGAAAAAATGTCGGTTAGTTTCAACTACAAGTCATAAAGCAGTGAATACGTATCTAGTTATAGACGTTAAATTTACAAAAACTATTACTATTAACGGTAACCAGTAATATGTAGGTATAACTTGTTCAATAACAATTTCAGAAGCTGGATATAGGAATTCCCTGGGCGCACCTACCCCAAGCACCATAGATATCCGTCTTAAGCTTGCCGCATCCAGCATCTGCCTGCAGTCTATCACCCCATTTGGCCACAGGGCGTCCTCTAGTCGCGATACATATATTGGTGTTCGAGTCGCGCGTTCCGCGTGTCTGCGAGCACTTCCAGGTACATAAATATCTAGTACCTATTCATCTCTGTACTTACTTAGCTTGCCGCATCAACGTAGGCATCCTAACGAATCCCTTAGGGAACAGCGGCAGCACTCTGTCAGCCAGCAGCACCGCGCTCGCCTCCTCGGAGCCGGCTAGGGCCGTGATCCTCGCGAGCAGGGACCTGGAGCGGTGGCACCACGGAAAGCGACGCTTTGGAAGGCGCTTGTCTACCGTGGCTCCGTCGGATAATAGCTTTTTTCTGGAAATATTGTACATAATTATATTTATTAGCGCTTTCACAGATGTTTTAAAGTTTACTAGGATTTTAGGGGTCATAGTGCTCCCTTAATTCAGCATTTGGACTTAGAATGCAGGGGTTGAATTTAACTTTGGCTTTTTAGCATTTTGAAAACCAGAACCTAGATAGACCTATAATTATCATGACATCACATTTATCGATCGATCGAAAACTTTTGTAGTAGGTAGTCCTAATTTATTATAAGGCAAAAAAACGCATTTACAATTATATGACTTACTTTTCTTCCTTGACTCGTTCACATTCCTTATTGTAACTCGCGAACATAGACGGTTTGAATTCTTCTATCAAGTCCATTAGCCTGAAAAATACACAATTTGAGTTTTAATGAGCTTACATTAATAAAAGATATTTGAATGAAGAATCCACAACGCTAGTGGAAGTTCAAAGGAACTAATTGTGTATATTTAGGTTATTTTAGGATAAATATTCTTTCAAACTGTATATCGTTTTGGATAATAGTAGGGATTGAAAACATGAGAAGCTCCATGGGTTTTAAATTATCAGATAGTATGTTGTTTAATATTAAGCCTGATGACTATGTCGAAGAAGTACCATACTAATCGACTATGTATGTCGAAGAAGCTTATTAAAATGGCTTCTTCGACATACATAGTCGGTTAGGTAGATTTAAGATATTGTTTTTAGTCTTTTTTTTTGTCTGAGATTAACGTAATACATAGTTTCGAAATTCTAAGAGCCATGTCGGCGATAAAGCCCTGCTAGATGGTGCGACATTTGCACCATCTAGCCGAAGCCTAGAGAACCAACATCCACCACCGTCTCTGCTCACGCGCATAATATACACGGTGAGGGTATGTCCGTGAATATTATAGGCAACTGACGGTGTGTTCTCAACTTGACGGTGGGTAGAGTCTATAATGTTAATTATAATGTTAGTTAATTATGCATAGTTTTATTTTATCGATTATATGTTATTTTATTACCGAAAAAAATTACGCCCACAAATTTATAAACGATTAAACAAAAATAAAACTGCACTCAATTTCGGGTGATAAAAACGCTGCCCTTTTTCTGTGACGTCACCGTTCAGTTTCAAAGTGCTCACTCAAAATGCCTTCAAACAATATACAATTATAAAGCAATAAGTATATTTTATTCTGGACGATTCACACAGCATTATCTAGCCCCAAGCTAAGCAGAGCTTGTGTTATGGGTACTAGATAACTGATATACATAATACAATACATTAACATATATAGATGTTTTTTATTATACATAGAAACGACCAGAACACCCTGAACAAATGTCTGCAGATCGTACACACATTTGTCCCGAGGCGGGAATCGAACCCGCAACCCCCTGCGTCGCAGGCAGACCTTCGCCCACCGCGCCACAGAGGTCGTCGAAGTGATAATAACCATCATGTTTGTTGTTTATGTGTTGTGTCTAATAACTAATTTTATTTATTTTCTTCTTATAAAAAAGATATCCATCTAAAAGCTTCACGACAAGACGGTGAAAGGTCACGTTTGGAAATGTTGCGATTATGTCTTAAAACACCTACATTTCAAGGAATAAATTTCACAGTAAAAACATGAAAAAATACAAAAATAAATATGCAGATATATTTTAGTAACGATAGAGAATACAAATAAAAATAATCAGCTTTTTTGAAGTCACATGCATATACCCTATTGTGTATTTAGAGTACTTAAAAGAGAGGATCCAAACCTTTTAATGGTCTCCACAATCATTTCCTCCCGCTCATCATCGCTAAGAGCGCTGATGTCCAGAGTATCTTCTACGGCAGGCTTCCGTTTGTTCTTACTGGTGGACGAGAGAGTGACTGTGTTGGTGTTGCTTGTAGGTTGAGCAGAGTCGGTGGTGGAAGTTGGTTCTGGAATATAGAAAATCATCATTTATTTAATAATTAATAATTGGTTGGTGGTGATGGTTGGACGACATCGTCGGGGTGGCCGGGAGACTGTGCATGAGGCTCGCACAGGGACTGAGGTAACTGGCGTGTAAAAGAGGAGGCCTTGTATATAGCAGCCTTGTGTCAGCGGGCTGAAATTCAAAATTCAAAATTCAAAGTGCTTTATTTCCTTTAGACCTTACAGGACTCTTGGACACGTCACAAAAACTCAGATTACATAAGTAAAACTAGGAAATAAAGTGATCACTTTGATTTTTTGTCCACTTCAATATTTATAAGGTAAAGTAAAGAAGCGAACAAGAAACCTTTACCTTGTTAGAATGTTAGTTTTCGAGTTGGAGCAAAACTCGTCCCAAGCTTTTTTATCGTCTAGATAATCTGATATTTTATATATTATTTATTTATTGTCCTTTAAAAGATACATTAATCTTGTGTAGCCTAGTTGTGGGCACAGCGAGTTTATTCTTATTTCTAGTATTTATATTATGTATGTCGCTATTTTTGGGGAACCGATTGATATTCTTATGAGTGTACAACAAGTTTTCATAAATATATTGACATGGTACTGTCATTATGTTTATTTCTTTAAATTTATCACGTAGGGACTCTCTGGGACCCATATCATAGATTGCACGAACAGCCCTCTTCTGCAGCACAAATACGGTGTTAATATCTGCAGCGTTCCCCCACAGCAGTATACCATAAGACATAATACTATGGAAGTAGCTGAAATATACTAGTCTAGAAGTATCAACGTCTGTAAGAAGACGGATTTTTTTGACTGCATATGCTGCAGAACTTAGTCTCTTCGATAGCTTATTTATGTGCGGGCCCCATTGAAGTTTACTATCTAAGGTAATTCCTAAGAATACGGTACTGTCCACAAATTCTACCGATTCTTCTTTTACGTATACATTAGCCTTAACTTGTTTTACATTTGGTAAAATAAATCTGATGATAATACTTAAATAATATTATCCTTTACTTCTTTTTATCAAGTTATTAGTTATCTAGTAGGTAGGTACCCATAACACAAGCTCTGCTCTAGCTTGGGGCTAGATAATGCTGTGTGAATTGTCCAGAATTATTTATTTATTAGACTATACCGAACACTATCGTTGGTTTGGTGCGAGTCTCACAGTCCAGTGTAATTCTCGCACACTCCCCTTTGATCGTACATGTAAGCGGAGCCCTATATCCAGCGGTGGGTGTGAACAGACTGAATGATGATGATAAAAAAGTATTTATGTACTCACGTGGTACCGTTTTGTCATTACGCTGGAGGAGTTGAGCGCGCGTCACGCCGAGCGTTCGCGCCGCTTTATTTCTCGCCGCGCGTACTACGCTCGACGAACTGTTTAGTAGGGCATGCTCTAACCTGAAAATCATCAAAACATTTGCACTTAACAACCTGTTTTTAAATTATTTGCAAAAAGATAAACATTTCCAAACTATTTCTATTTATTCTATATATTTTATTTATTTATGTCGACTCTAATCATTAGAACCTTATTTTTTTTTTGTTTGGATTTCTTGATATAACTTGCTGCTAAGCTTAACCATAATTAAATATCGTTATGCTAGCTAGCATAGGTCATACAAATAAAAGAATAAGGTAACATGTTTATATCAGCCCGTGGTAGCATAGATAATCAGGGAAAATGTGGATACTATCAAGGCTAATCGGTGATAGGGACTAGGTACCGCCAGACTTACAAAGCGGACTCGAAGGTACTAGATGGTTCAGAACTTAGAGACCAAGTCTTGTATCAGAGGCCAAGAATCACTATGGGTAGCGCCCATAAAAGTAAGTTTCTATCTTTGGATACTTTTGTCCGATCATCATCATCAGTCTATATCAGTCCACTGATGGACAAAGGACTCCCCTAATGAGCACCATAGCACCCTATCTTCAGTTTGCCGCATCCAGGATTTTTCTTTTAGGATTTTCCTAAAAATTATTATATTATTATCAGATTCTCAGACTTGACTTATTTGACAGCATAGAAAAACTTTTCCAGAAAATAGTAGCACTTTTGGCTGAGTGTGATTACAATGTAGGTGTTGTAAATACATACAAGGAAGCCGTGTTCCCTTAATCGCCTCGTACAACATCCACTGGCTGAGTTGGAGAGGTCGATTCTTACGCCGCGACCGCCACGGCCAGTCCATTATGAACACATAGGTACCTCTGTATGTTAGATTCACAGTTCGCCATCAGCGTAGCAGCGGGCACGGCCGGGTGCGCGAGCATGTATTTGGCGGCGGCCACTTCCAGCGATTCAAGCATTTGTATCACGGGCTGTGGCAGCTTGGTTTCCGATTTCATTTCCACGTCTCTGTAAAGGGAATAATCTGATTATCTCGAAAAAACTAAAATAGACTTTGGATCTTTTAGTTTTAAACAGTTCTTAATTTAGTTTTGAGGGATAAATAGCAATCCCTCGGGAAAAAAAATCTTATGGGATCACGTCGGTATCATACACTATACAACTGCAAAAGAATCATCCAAATCGGTCTATAAATGACAAAGAAATCGATGAACGTATAAAAAACATACATACAGCCGAACATAGAACCTTCTCAGTTTTTCTATGTCGGTTAAAAGCCCACTTTGTGAATAGAGATTTTCACGTCTAACCGTGGAAATCTCTATTCACAAAGTGGGCTTTTACACAAAATATTAATGAGGAGGGCAATGGAAGATAATTACGTCAAGTTAATAATGATACTAGAAATGACCCTAAACACCACCCAGTGGTGTGGTGATGCTTTGTATAACACTTTTTACACTTCACTTCTTAGTCTTCTCTTCGTTTCGTTTTGTTCGTCTCTTGATGACGATAATCTTACGATTGATGACCACAGTGTTGGTTGTTGTGATAAATTATACTTTTAACGTTCACTGTACTTACAATAATTTTGGAATGAGGGACGAATCTTTACAAATATTATCGTGCAACTAACAACAGCTTCTTACCAAGAAAGACTGTGATAACTACAACCGCTCTGATAGAGAAAATGTAAGCTACGTTTAAAACTTGATTAGATCAGTTTGTTTATATATTGCTTTTTTTTCTCACTTATTGTCTTGTTGAATTTCTTGTTTATTATGTTGTGAATTGGTGGTTACTCTTAGTTTCATCATCATCAGCCTATACCAGTCCACTGCTGGACATACTCTTAGTTTACTTGATTGTAATACTATTGTTAACAAAACTGAGTTGTGCCTCCATATTTCTTCACGCCAAAACTACTGAACACATCAGGCTCAAATGATAAGTTTGGATGTTTGTTTCTTCTTCACGCCAAAACTACTGAACAGATCAGGCTCAAATTTAGCATACAAGTAGTTTTAGGCCTGGAATAAAACATAGGCTATTTTTTTTATCCCATCGCGGTCTTTTCTCCTACCTATCGTATTTTTTTTAAATCTCAACAACGACGAACGTTGTTGTTGAAAACCATTTTGCTTAATTTTTTCATTAGGCGCACTCTTAATTTGAATGATTTACCTTGAGCTATCCGATGTGATAGCATTCTCTGAGCTGGGCGCCGGCTTGGACGTCAGGGAGTCGGAGTGAGAGGTCCGAGAGTCCACGCTCTCGCCGTCGGGGTGGATGTTGTCTGTTAATGAAATTAAGATTATAGCATGCAGGTCAAATGTATAGATAGATATAATAGAATAATAATGCTGGACAATTCACACAGCATCATCTAGCCAAAACTAAGCAGAACTTGTGCTATAGGTACCTACTAGATGATAAGATGACTGATATACCCTAATTAATTGTAAAGGTGTTTTTTTATTTTTTTTGTATCATCATCAGCCTACATCAGTCCACTGCTGGATTTTTTGTATACATAGTAAAAAAAAACAGAACACCCGAAACAAATATCTGCAGATCGTATAAACATTTTTCCCGAAGCGGGAATCGATTTTTTGCAATTTCGCAACGCTGAACTTCGCACACCGCAACGTCAGTTTATCAACGTCATATTTACCCAATAATTTGATATATTTTATTACTGAAAATAAAAACAGACATCGAATTTATTCATGTTTACAAAAAATCTTTGTGGGACAAATAGTAATCTTTCGTGAATACATTTATGATGGCACCAAATCATTCTATGAACTTACATGACCAAAATAAGTGGATAACTGACGGAGAAATCGGCACGTATTAGTTTTCAAGTGATATATAAACTTACTATTGGCGATCAAAATTTATAACAAATTGCCAAACAATGTAAAAGAACTGATGAAAAATGAAATGAAAAATGGTTTATTCTGTACATAGGTGGGTTACAATAACATGGGTTGGGGTTCTCTTTTAAGCATAATTATGCTTGTGTTAGAAAACCCCGCTCTTCCATAACAATATAGGTTCAGTACAACATACAGAAATTAAAATTTTAAATACAAACGATAACTGAATTTAATTCTGTGCTTGGACGTGATGTATGTTAGATGTAGTGTAGTAGTGTAGACTGTTTGGTAGTCTACTGATACTGATGGGTCCTTTATTCCACAGAAAGTTATTTAATTTATTTATTGAACATTGTTTTTATTCTGTGGAAGATTATTTTAATTTTAAGTTTTGACCTACTGAATTCAACAGACAACAACTTAAAAACTACTGGAGGGATTTCAAAAATTCTTTCATTAGAAAGCTTACTTTTCAGGGAGTGACATAGGCTATGTTTTATCCCGGGATTCCGACGAGAACGGGACCTACGCGGGTGAAACTGCGAGGCGCTGCTAGTAACTATCATTTATAAAGCTGTAGTATAAAATTTGATTTGTCTAAGAGCTTATTTAGTAAGCCTAAAGATATGAACTTATTGACTTTGGCTTTCGTTCATAAAAAAACATACATTTAGCCCCACATACGACGACCTATTTTTTTCGGTTATGTAAGAGAAAAAACTTTAAAAATCAGATAAGGTGTTGGAATCAGCCATTACAACAAACTTAAACAAACGTTGGATTTTTAAGAAATAACACTAATCCACTTAATTAAAGGTCTCATTTGAACTTCATTAATTTTTTACCATCCTCCAGATAAATCGCCACAGAGTTCGAGCGAATTTCAACCTGTTAGGTTGAAATTCGTGTGCGTATGCTCGCAATATAATGTTATAAAAGCAAAATCCCTAAAAAATGTGCTCTTACATTCTTGGTCCTTGTTACACGAATTATCTCGAATGTCATCCTTCAATGTAGACACATACATCACTGCCGAAGCCAACTCCGCTTGCAGTCCATCATTCATATGTAGTGCATCATTTACTTTTATTATTATATCATTTGTATGTAGCTTATCATTTGTTGGTAGTTCACCATTTATTTGAAGTATATCAGTGTTTAGTAGCTCATTCACTAGTAGTATATCTTTTGTTTGTATAATATCATTTGTTGGTAGTTCATCATTTATATGTTGTTCATCGTCTATTAGTGTTAAATCGTCTACTTGTGGTTTAACATCATCAATATGTAGTTCTTCATTTAGTAATAGTTTATCATTCATTTGTAGGTTGTAATTTATATATACTGGATCACCTGTTTGTTGATTTTTATTCATTATTATTTTTTCATATAGTAATAGTTTGTCATTGCTCTGTGGTTTATCATCTGTTTGTAGTGTATCTTCCATTTTTGGATTTTCATTTATTTGCTTCCCTTTAAAATTCAATAATTTCAGTCTCTTACGGTTACGCGCCATGCTGCCAAAAGCTCTCAATCTCTTTCGTTTCTTCCGATTATATTGTTCCCTTTGATTTCCTTCGTCGTCTATAACTATGCTCATTCTTTTTGGTACTCTCCGTTCCACTAAAAGGTCATTCCCGTCAAGGAAACTACACGGCAAAAGTTTGTCAATATTTCCGGCGGTTGGGTTACAAGCGAGCAATTCTCGATCTTGTGGTTCCGTGAAACCGGGTGACCTTGAACGCGACCGCTTCGCTCGGTGTTTACCCGATGCGACTGCATTGGCAGACCCGCATTTGCTATAGCTACGCTTAGCAATATTTTTCTCAGATAGGTCGCTTGTTCTAATTCTTTGGCATTCCTCGTGTTCTGAATCCGTAGACACAGACCGGAGTTCACGTAATATGAGTTTGTTATCTTTATCCGTGGATATTGATCTAAGTTCGCGTAGCAAAAATTTTATCTCTTCTATCTCGATTTTTAGAAAATCAATGTTATGGCTGTCGTTCTTGGCTTTTATGTGAGACACATCCTGTCTTAAAATTGCCATTTCATTTAAAAACCAGGAAACATCAATACATTCAAAGTTAACCGGCGGAATTTTATCTAAGTTTTTAGTAAAAAATGCCGGCAACTGTGCGGTATCTTTGACAAGTTTTATGATGTCTTCAAGGCTCTTTTGGTCTGATCTTTCTTTGCGTCGCGTGACTATTTTATTAGGAGCTAAAAGCTTAAACGCCAAAGATCTTGCTGTATCAATTTCATCGCTAGAAAAGGCGTCTTTACATACTTGTATAAGAGTAGTTTGCGGCAACGCATTAGCTTTGTTGCTTACAAAAGCAAGGAGTTCGTTCACTATAAAATTGCATTCTGAACACTTTTTATTCGGTATCACACCACTTTCGCGTTTAGAAGCGTTTTTAGAACATCTAACCATCGGCATGGTGATTGCACGCATAAAACACTGATCAATGCAATACAATATGCTGACCGAGGCTTTATTTACAAACGCAAAGCAACAAAACAAGCTTCAAAAATGGCCGCGACGCCGCCGCTGTCAGTCTGATATGACACACAAGTAGCTGTGACAGTGACAGCCGCCGTTTCGAATGCTCACAGAAAAGCTTGCGCCCGCGCAGGTTTTCAAGGCTGTTCAGCATTGCGCGCCAAATTCAAACCACAAGAAAGACCCGTTAATTTTTAATAGGAGAGAATTTATGGTGCTATGTTCGACTTTGTGTATGTTTTTTTAGTACGTTCGTCTGTTGTATTGATAATGACCCCGAGATGGTCCCGTAAAATGTTATTCCCGAAGCCTTTAGTCCCGCAAAACTTAAAAAAAACCTAAAAAACACAGATTTTTAAGTAGATAAGTAGAAAGGAATGTGAATCTGATTATTTTGCAAAACTAAATATATATATATATGTATTGAAATGGTGATGTATGCTTACCATCAGAAGTCTGCTTCCCAGAGGCCGCCGAAGAATCAGCTCTTCTAATTTTCTTCGCTTTCAGCTTATCCTTTTTATTTTTCTGCAAATATCAGTTCATTACGTTTGTGTTCGATAATAAAAATGGAACACGAGCTTTGATGGTTAGATCAAATATTATACAAATAATTTATTCTCTGATTTACTGATCTGAAATTTGATATAAAACTTACCTGGAAGGGACGTGGTATCTACAGTACAAGTCTCTGACTTAGTGTAGACTAGATACCATGGAACAAAACTTTAATATACCTAGCTAGTCTGTCTGTAATTTCTTAATGTATCTCCACAGTGATTATCCTTGTTTTTTTGGTCAATTAAGTTATTATTATATTTATATCTATTTTGGTTTTTCTTAATTTAATGAATAAAGTATGTATTCTCTATCAATCTATGATTATTTTTATATTGTTTGATTTCATCATCACTGCTGGGTAATAGGCCTCCCTCTGTTTGTGCCATCTACCACGGTCTTGTGCTAACTGCCTCCATTGGCGCCCCCCGACGCGTACTATGTCGTCCACCAATCTTGCAACTCTCTCTCTCTCTCTCTATCTGATTTACTCTTAAATATTTTCATACGATTTTTTTCTAACCAACAAGGCACGCATCAATTTTGCTATTATATTAGGCAATGTATTTGACAAATTATTTGAAGAGCTGTGAGGGAGAGCTTTTGAGTATTTGGATTCTTTAGGCTCTTCAATAAGTAAACTTGACATTTAATTGGTCTGTCCTGCAGTTTCCCTGGATCTGGTAGAGAGAGCCTAGAGCCTAAAGAATCCAAATACTCAAAACAAACGCAATTGTCCAGCTTTATTTATTTTATTTATTTCATAAAAATGTATAGCTATTTTTACAGGGGCACCCAATGTGTGTCCACCAAACATGTGTTCGGTTCATGGAAATTTGATAATCATAGAATGGAAAAACTCCAATAAGATTTTCCACGTCTCATGCCGCGTTTTTTGAAAAATTTACTGTCAAAAAATCGCTACTCTAAGCATCTAAGTCAACAAACCTACCTACATACATGCCTCCCAAAATGTATATTTTGCCATAACCACCGAACACTTCGCCGGCGGATTGGTGACGGCAAGCAGTGGTGTTGAATAGTAATAAAAGATGCTACTGCCATTTCTCTAGTAGGTTCGAAATCGGCTCTTACGAAGTCGGTTTTACGCCGCGACAACCGAGGCCAAAAATATCGACTAAAACAGTGTCTAATTTGCTTTTAAGTTTCAGGTTGACACACCCTGTCCAATTGTACCTTGTTATAAGTGAGCAGTTACCTTTTTCCGATGTTCAGTCTTATGTGAATCGAGATCTCCGTTTGCCATCGCCTTCGGGTCCTTCGTGTCTTGGCTCGCGGAGTCCGATGAACTGTCAGAAGATTCTTCCTCGCTGCTGCTGGATGAAATCCGCCTCTGTACAAATAATGGTTGGAGTTAAGCTCATCAACAAGGGCCAATCGATAATGGTTGTTTTATCTCGCTGTTCATTTAATTAGGTTCTTCATAAATATCTTAAACTAAGAGCACACTCAAATTTCACAGGCCTAAGTTGCTCGCTGTGACTCAGCCATAAAGAAACAGAATTTTTTTGTTTTCAAGAATTCAGTTGATTTAATTTAGAATTTCAGATGAAAGCTACTCCGTCGACGCGCCCGCAGTACTGTGTTTTCTTAAGCCTCAAACACACATATAATGATCATTATTTTGATATTAGGAAGTATTTTGTAAGGTAAATTTTTCTGGGACGTTCGGAGGCCAAGGAAGACCAACTTAGGGGTTGAAGAGCCAGTCAGTATTATTATTATAATCAGCTCAACGACGTCTACAGCTGGACATAGGCCTCCTCTAACACGCGCCATATGCCATATCGCTCTGTCTTCAGCCTACTGTATCTACTATACACTAGATGTCTTCCGCAGGTCGGTCTTGCCTGTACAGTCTAATCTTTAGCAAGAAGCCGCGCTTTAAGGCTTGTGCGAGCTACAGTCTAGAACCCATTTGTTTTTTAACCTGTGGAGGAGATCGTTCTACCTGACCCCAGGGCATGGCGCCCGTCATATTTATATCACAGCTATGATCTCCACCGCTGGGCATAGGCTTCCCCCAAGGTCCATGTTTGGGGAGGATTGTCTCTCCATGTTTGGCAGACAGGTTGGCTGGCGATAGCAGTTCGATAGTACAGGGGGCGCTGCTACCAGGTCCTGGATATCCCGTAATCGCTTCTTACGACACCCGGGGAAGAGTTGAGGTGGTGTAGATTGTAAGCCACAGCGCAACCGCCGTCGGTAGCGCAAGTCAACGAGATGTAAAATGAGTTAGTTGAATACCCTTTTTCTCCTAGGTTCATCCTCGGTGGTGGATGGTTCCTGCGGCACAGTCTTGAACTCCAGGGACCCGCAGTTGATGTAGAACCCACCCAGATATGTGTCGATGTCTGGCGGTATCATCTCATCGTACTGAAAGTAAAATATATATTAGTAAAGTAAATAATTTTTATTAGCAGCAAATACTTCATCATCATGATCACCCGCAACCGGACTTCTCCTACAGCTGGGTATAGGCCTCCAAACTTCTGTGCCATTCCACATGGTCCTGCGCAAACACTAAAAAATACCACCCGCTTGGGGTAAACGTGTTCTTGAGTGGACACCGCAACTCGTTAAACGTAGTGCTGGACGCCATCCGACCAAAGACTAGGCAGATGCTGGATGCGTCAAGCTAAAGACGGGTCGCTATCGCGCTCATTAGGGGAGGCCTTTGTCCAGAAGTGGAATAACATAGCTTAATTCATTTGTACATTTTGTAGTTTGCCCAGTTCATTTTACAGACGATTTTCGTCAGCTTAATCACTAGGTTGAGCCTGTCGATACAGGCCTCTGGTTTCCTCCCACACAATACTGGATACTTATTTTAAATTATTATTACATATATTAAATTATTATCTACCTACCTCTAAGCTAAATCTGTCCATATTATCAATCATTATGGTATTTGAAAACTTTCATGCTTCAATATCATATCAGTTTGTTAATAATAAATAAATTAATAAGTAATGCTGGACAATTGACACTGCATTACCTAGCCCCAAGCTAAATTAAATCAGTACTAATATTATAAAAGCAAAATTTACTATTGTCCTTGTACCTTTATCATACCTTTTTTTTTTGTTTTAAATCATTTATTCTCAAAAAGACAAATATTACATGTCACTTACTTGAGAACAGGGTTTTTACAAAGAATTACGGTTACAAATGAATTTAATTTTATTGATGTTAATGAATTTTGGCAGGGAGTTAAACCATATCCCGGGGACGGACATTAGGCTACTTGAAAAGCGCGAGCGAAGCCGCGGGGAGAAGCTAGTATGTAAATAATTGTCTATGTACTTAGTATTTACGTATATGTATAGCTACCAGTATTTGATGTTTGTTCTGTATAGTATACACCGCCGTTTACCTACCTGTACAATAGTTACGTTTCCATCCAAAGGTTGATTGGAAGAGACCGCTCTTAGCGATAAGGCTGCCCATTGTGCAACTGTTTCTGTATTTGTGTTTTCCTGTTCTGTTCTCTGTATCTTGGTGTGTAATAAAGAGTATTTTATTTGTATTGTAATAAAAAAGCTAGAGATATTCTGTGTGTAATTTACCTTTTCAAGTTTTCACGTTTATAGAGCTGAACGGATCTCAATGAAACTTGGCAGGGATGTAGACGGTATCTCGGGGCTTTTATTCAGCTTATTCAAAATGCGTTCAGCCCTAGTCTAGGTTAGATTCCTCTCTCCGAATATCACGTGAGATTTTGTAAAATGTGTATTTCTTCCTCGCCGAATCTAACCCAGGGTACGTTAGACTGTGCGAGGTTCGGGTCAACCCATTCCCCCTAAACCCCTCACGTAATTAATGGACACCCCTAATCAGCTGTGGAATTACGCTTAAACCACCCATCGTATTTTGAAATTTGAAAGCCCTTTGAATGGCTTTCGTAATTTGAAATTTCTATGGCATTCGTTAGTATTAGGAAAGTATCCTATTTGGTTAAATAAAACAAAAAACTTACACCATGGGTATTGTCGATGAAGGAGTCATTCTCATCGTAACCAGCTCCAATGTCAGCGAAGTCATCATCCTTCGACCTCCTTTTCTTTTTGCCGTAAGTGCTATTGTTACCCTGGAAAACAAGTAAATTGTTACTATTAAATATACTATTAAATAATAATATTGTTGGTGTGGTGCTGGCTTAGAAATTCCACCACCCCGTCTCTTCCCGTCGTCGGTGTCGTAAGGAACATGGGGGACGGGCAACAGCGCCCTCTGCATAACTATTCTACCACCGAACTGCGATCTCCAATCCGCATACCCAGGGTTTACGGGTTGGGCATCGCATTGCATCTCTATTGTGAGAAAATATCTAAAAATATATTATATAACTCAAAGTGCTGTATTTCCTAAGCCTCCAAACAGAAGCCGTGTCTGGGCCTTACAGGACTCTTGGACAGGTCACAAAACTCATATTACATAAGGAAGTTTGCAAAAAGCAGTCGGAAAATTATTTGAATTATAAATCATCATCATCATCAGCCTATATTAGTCCACAGCTGGACATAGGCCTCCCCTAATGAGCACCATAGCGCCCTGTCTTCAGCTTGCCGCATCCAGCATCAGCAGTCTTTCGCAAATCGTCATCCCACCTGGTCGGAGGGCGTCCTACACTACGTTTGCCGAGTAGCGGTCTCCACTCAAGAACACTTTTACGCCAGCGGTTGTCGGTTCTTCTCGAAATATGGCCAGCCCACTGCCACTTCAGCTTGCTAATCCTTTGAGCTATGTCGATAACCTTGGTTCTCTGTCGGATGTATTCGTTGCGAATCCTATCCTTCAGAGAAACTCCGAGCATAGCTCTTTCCGTTGCTCGCTGGGCGACTTTAAACTGGTGGACCAGCCCTACCGTGAGTGCCCACGTCTCAGCTCCGTAGGTCATGACGGGTAGGACGCACTGATTGAAAACTTTCGTTTTCAAGCATTTGTTTCTTTTTTAATTAGTTTTAGATTGTAATGTTCAGTACTTACACATAATTTTGAGAAGTAAACTTGTAAAACCGTTAGTGTGTGTACTTACATATTTCTGTTCAAACTTCCTAGCAACGCGTTCCACATCATCATCATTGTCGGAGAAGGGGTCCAGCCCTCCAGTCTTGCCATTTTCTGTGCGGCTCTTTCTCTGGAAAAGAACAAGAATGCCTTTTATTAATTAAATATGTAGTTTCTGGCTGCGGCCTTACAGCATAAAAAGTACCCTATGTCTGTCCTTGGAATATAGTCTATCTCCCTTCTAATTTTCATTATTCATTCAGCTATTTAGGTGTAAAAACGCTCTTTTTTATTTACTATTTATTTTTAATACAAAATCATAGAATCTGGTATAAATTATACAGATCATGTCCTTACAGTTACAGTAAATTATTTTTAAGCTTTTATTGCTAGAAAATGACACAACCTGTAAAATTTTGCTGCTTATTCAAATTTTCTTCCTCTCTGGCTGTGCAGTGTACCTACCACACATGTTGTGGTACACTGCACGGCCAGTCCAGAGTCCTGTCTCATCGTCCTAGAGCAGCTACAACAAAGTAGCTCTCCTCACATACACAAGCAAAAATATCTTACTCAGTAGGTACTTAGGTACTCACTCACTCAATAAACCATAATACCTAGTGAGAATAATTGGAAATTCCTAGGAGTCCCATCACACGAATATTATAAATTTGAGTTTGAATGTTTGTTACCTACCTCTTCAAGCCAAACCTACCTAAGTAAGTACGGATCAACAGATCAAAAAGAAATTTTGCATACAGTTATAAGTCGGGAATAAAACAGATTTTTTTTAACTATCATTCATCATTACCTTAGTTCATCTACTATAACCTATTTACGAACAAAACAAATGTAATGAATATTAACCAATGTAATGTATATCTTTAATTCATGCATTCTAGTCCGTAAAATCACCAAAAATACCATTCATACTAACATATTATCATTCTTAAAATCAAAACAAATGACAAAACGTAACACTCGCCGAGCTAGTTATCTTGTCTTGCCCAAAGTTAGAACCAATTATGGCAAAAAAATGATTAGGTACCTATCAAGGAGCACAACTTTACAACAAACTACCCAGAACTTTGAAAAATGTTAGCTCGATTCATACCTTTAAAACTGAACTAGCCAGTTTTGTTAAGGAAAATTGGCCAATTTTGTAAATGTTTAATTAAAATAAGTAGAGTAACTAATTTCTAATGAATGTATAATGTCTATTGACCTTTTTTTGTTTACCTTTTTTGTACCTACCTATCTTTTCATTAGTAATAAACAATAATTAATTACTGCAGACCGAACAACAACTTCTCCATGCTTTTATAAATTGTTTACAATAAGCTAATTAACTTAGGAGAGAAGTTTGACAGGAATAAGAAAACAGGACAGAGTGAGATGTAGCATAATAAGGGATAAAACCAAAGTTGTCGATATAATAACCCAAATAGACCAACAAAAGTGAAGATGGACAGGTCACATGATGCGCGACCCACTAGAGAAGTGGTGCAAAATTGTTACTGACTGGTATCCCAGAGATGGCAAGAGAAGCAGAGGACGCCAACAAGATGGGAAGACGACTTAAAACTCATGGCTGGACATCATTAGAGAAGAGTAGCGCGTGACAGGAACCAGTGGAAAATGTTAGAGGAGGCCTACGCCAAGAGGCTAACTGAGCTTCGGGACATAACTACTAATAACATGTCTAGTATTCACACTTAAACGAGAAGTTCAGAATAAAAAGGTTTATTATTATATTATTGAGCTAATTAACTATTCTCATGTAAGTGACTGTCTTTTGGAGAATAAATATCTTTAAACCTAAGTCTATGTTAAATGGATAGCTATGGAAAGCCAGCCAGGTTTTTTTATATAGGATTTCACCAACATCGCGTACGTAAGAAAGTAAAGATGTGGCCTCTAGAAGGATTTCCAAGAAGAAGGAAATATTGGGATTTGGATACTCCATGATTGTACTCTACTAGAAAAATGGTTTGTAACTGTTCTTATATATATATAATAATTTGCACATTATGTCAACTGCTTTGAGTTGAGAAAACAATAATTTGTTAACAGTAGTTAGGTATTTACAGTGCAATACACTTTATTGCACTGCACACCAAGAAAATACAGAAAATAATACAAATAATAGGACCCTATTTATTAGATGAAAGGCAAAGGATAGACCTCCATTCCACAAGTACCTAGGTAGGTATGTAGCTTACCTACCTAGGTAAGTACTTTGTGTTTAAAATCAACAGCAAAAAAGCTGATTTTAAGCTAGGAACTGCAAACATGCAAATAAAATAGGTACCTACATTAATAATTATGTACATACTCAATCTACATTTACCTTAACCTACCTAGTATGGTTTCAATTATAAAAATAGCATATAGATCAGATCAGCTTTCATAATCAATAATAACAAAGAAGAAAAGAATCTTCCTAACATCGTAAATTTCATCAAAATGAGCTCAGCCTCACTCAACCACAATCACCACCACCAATTTATCTTGGTATGCAAAATGCAACAAATACGTACTATAGTAGGTAAGTTACCTACTTTTAGGTGGATTAAAGTTTACGTAATGCAAAGATGCAAAGCAATTTAGTCCATAAACACATGATCTTAGAGTCAATAACCTCGTCGTGACGTTTCTCATTATCTCAAAGTTCATTCTTATTCAAAGTAATCAATCAATAAAATAAAGACTTTATTTCAATGGCATAGAGTAAAAGTCAAATATCGCGAGATGACAGGACATTTTATCAACGTAAAATAATTGCACTCTAAGCCCTTACAACGTGACATAAGAGCTAATTTAAACTAACAACGCGCCTAAGAGACATTCAAAAGTTTAAACATAGTTCAATAGAATTTATCAATAGAGATCACAAGCCCTAACTGTCAGAAACAATAAAATTAATACATAAAAAGAACACACATACATTTTTCTAGTTTCAAAAAAGTAAAACAAAAAACTGTCCGACTTATTTCGGTAAGCCCCATTGCCAAAATAATCACCTATTCCGCAAAACACACTTCGTAAATCGTCACGACTCTACTCTTTCAGTATTGATGACGTAAATAAATAATCGAAAACAAAAGAATACCGCACACACACGATCAAAAATCCATCAATCATTGTCACGCACACACGCAAAAGTATATAAGGCCTACGAGCCCTGCCTGCACTCAATTTACTTCGTATTGATTCTCATTCTCATCAGTCAAAACGAGAGAAAAAACAAACAACTCGGAACGTCAGCAAAGGTCGCGAAATAATTCTGCCAACATGCGCAGAATTTGCGAGCGAAACAACTTGGCAAGTTCGCGCTATATTTCGAAACAGAAGCAAGCACATAACAGAGTACATAAGCCAACCGTTAATACATAGGATATTATCCTTTCCTTTTACTATAAAATCGCGAAATAGTCCCGCGCTTATTATTATTACGAGAGAAAGGAACAACACTACTTTGTAGTGTTATCTTACGCCTTCGTCAGTTACTAAAGATAACCACAACGAAAACATTTGTTTATTTAATGCAAATACTTATGCACATATCTGTAGCGTTTCTTTCTAATGGGTCGTAATTGCCTTATTTTTATAGTTAATAAAAAATAACCTAAAATTACGTCTGTAGATAAGTACCGGGAGTCCAATACACAGGTTAGATGATAGGTCAATGGACACTTTCGCGGACTTGCGATAGCGTATGCAGCGCAACTATGTCAGCACCTAATTACATACGATGCTACCAAGCCCTAATTGCATAGAAAATAGAATATTCTAAGCTAAAACCGATGGAATCGCGAACGGTCGCCGACCAAAACATTGCCCTGGGGAAGTGATGTTCTAAGCTGACAACATACTTCTATGATTGTTGCAAACATGGCGACCGCTATCTGGGCTTCTCATACAGCCCGTAAACGCAAAATCGTGTCACAATCCTAATACAGAGCCGTGTAACGTAAGCAAAAGATATCCTATCACCTATTCCGACAGCCTCTCACAAAACCATCTGTTACCGCCAAACCGTGCATGACAACGCCACAATTTTTATCTAGCGTATCGCCTGCAGTACAAAGAGCTGGAAAACCAGTATGGTTGCGTAAATTGCTATGATTTTCTGTTATAACTTACCTCTTCTGCAATGACTAGTTCCTTGTAATTCAGCTCCGGATATTTACTTTCGTTGCTCTCGACCAAATTTATGGTTAATCTCACTGTTTTGTTCACAATCTTTTTAGCACTTTTAGGCGCACCCACTGTTATAAGATTAGCACGTTTAGGGTCCGACATTTTCCACCAAATTCAAACATAAAATGATTTTTTTCAAAGCATGACACGACCTGCATTTTCAAACTGTGTAGCACATTGCCACCATGTTGAAATTCATTGTTTGGGTTGCGAGCGCCACGGAATTCGATTGAACTATGGTTGATACTCAAATAAAAGTCCAGAGATGGCGATAGTAGTTTCATAAAACATACGCGAGATGTCGTAAGTTTTCTTATGTTGTTCTAACAAAAGTAGTGAACTGTTCTCTAAAATCTACCTGAACTAAAAAAATACAGATTTTTAATTTATGTAGCACATAAAATTTATTTCAGAAACCTCGCCAAAGTAGCTTAAATAAAACCGCAGCTTCAGTTTAAATCTACCGCGTATTTTCTAAAACGTCATTAACATTGTTTATTGTGTAGTTCTATAAAGGTTTCACAGAGAGCGCTTGTAGTTCCGTCAATGTGTCAATGTCAATTTCTAATCTGCTTTACCGACATAGCGATGTTATAATGCCGGTGATTGGTTGCCGGCTGAAACGAAAACTTTGCTTCCGCGCCTATCATGTTTTCGATGGCAACGGTAATGGGAATGGGAATTGCAAATGAAAATTAAAAAGCGTGTGTTATTTATTTATTTTTAAGAAAAATCTTTTTTTTTATTAAAAAATCTGGGGGAGACCTGCGTCCAGCAGTGGACCATTATAGGCTGTTAAGGTTGGACGGTAGGTAATTATCTTAATATTTAAATTATGTTCTAACCAACAATTTCGCGAAACATACCTACATTATTATGATGGTACCCATGGTAGGTACCTATGTTAAGAATAATTATACCGTACCTCTGCCGTACCTAAAAGGATATACCTACCTACCGTACCTAAAAGGATATCAGTTAGTACCTACTTAGCATAGGTAAATTTTTGTCCATGGTAGGTACCTACTTACTTATTAAGTACCTAATAATAACCTAAATTACCTACCAAGGTACCTAGGTAGGTAGTTCCCCATGCCCACTACCTACTCAAACCAAACATTGTCGTTCCTCCCACCACTAACCCAATTAAAAAAACCATTCTTCCAAAGAGGTTATTAAAAAAATGACGCTATCAGCGAAAACTCCTTGCTTCTTAAGAGTAAGTATTCGAAAAACGCTGATGACATTATGAAACCAAGATTCCTATTAAGATATGAGACATTAGTCGCACTTAAGGCTCGTTGAAACGCCCAAGTTACTTGCCACTGTTCATTCTCCTTTCTTAAAAACTTGGTAAGAATACCTAGAGTACCTACCTATTAGGCATAATATGCTAAGTGTTAATAAATTAAATAGACCCTAGACATCAAGGATTGTCTGCAGGTAGGTACTAGGTACCTACCTACCCTATTCCAGGTGTTAAGTAGCGGGTGCGCCATAGGCACTGAAGGTTGGTAGGTAGGTATAGGTATACCTTAGGTGGACCTATCTAAAGTTTTATCTTTTCTATTTTCTTTAGGTTGCCCCCTGGGATGCCCATTCCACTCATTCAATATCTTTGTCCAAGATACCTAAGGAATTTGCGTAGTTGATTTCAAATGAAATTACATCACATCACACTAATTAAAAAATGCGAAAGTTTGGATGGATGGATGGATGATTGTTTAGGTACTTCTTTACGCCAAAACTTCTCAACAGATCGGGCTATAAAATTGCATACGTGTAGTGTAGATCCATATGCTGAAATAAACCATAGGTTACAATTTAACCCATAAATTTTCAGTGTCTATGGGAAAGAATTAACCTAAGTACCTATATACGTTTACATAATAAACAACGCGTAGGTACCTACCTACCTAAAAAAAAAAGGTAGGTAGGGTAGGTGTACCAGTTAGGCGTCCAGGCCCATATCTCGTCCTTTCACGGCACTACTGGTAACATTTCGTCGAAAATAGCCTTACTTACACTCGCACACAATGATAATCAGTTATATCAATAACCTGGATGTGTAAGCTACGTACACAAGCAAACTTCACATCACTAGCACCCAGCAAAATAGATAAAACAAATTAATCAATGTGCGGTCGAAAGAAAAAAGACGAAACGTGCCTGGATTCAACGGAAAAATTAGCAGCATGTCACATTTTTAACGGTAAGTTTTACATTGTTTTTATGCATTTTAAAGTTGATGGTTATTAATGTGACTTAATCTTGGATTAAAAAATATGGATTTGTGTTATTCTGTCTAAATTATAATCAATAAATTTGAAATTTTGCGTGGACGTGAACTGTACCACGATATTTTGAGATAGTCCAGTTGTCGACCGGGTGGACGCGAAATGGACATATCGTGTCAATAAGGTGGTCTCTTGTATTCATTATTGTATGAAAATTTACTCAAACTTTCAATTAAATTTGGACCTTATGCTCGTAAGCTATCTAAAAACCATATTTCGTCCAGGCTTAGAGCAATGAACCAAAAATACTAAATGTATGAAATTTCTTGTGGACGGGAATTGGACAAGGTTAGGTGAAGTCCTGATTTCGACCTTAACTTTAAAGATTATGTAAACCGAACAATATTCTAGTAGAATTGCGTATAATAAATCATTGCGTTATGCTCGTAAGCTATCTAAAAACCATATTTCGTCCAGGCTTGGAGCAACGAACCATAAAATACTGAGTTTATGAAATTTCTTGGTGGTCGGAAATTGGACAATATTAAGTGAAGTCCTGATTTCGACCTTAGCTTTATAGATTATGTAAACCAAACAATAATCTAATAGAATTATAAGGTTTTTTGTTACTATAAATTTTATGAAGACAAGGAAAAAACAAAGAATGGTAGAGCAGAAATATCAAGAAAAAGAAAATTAGCAAGAATATAGAAAAAGAAGGAAAAGGACAGTCAAAATCAGGTAAGACAATTGGAGAAGAGAAAAAAGAAAACACCAACTGGAAAAGTTAAACCTAGCTTTGGATCAGATAGTATTGTCGAAGCCGGAGATCTCCGCTGAGATAGAGGATTTCTATGGCCGTTTATACGCTGCATATGCCCCTCATGCCCAACGGGATGACCACGATTCACGAGCCACCCTGACACGCCACTACATCGACGAACTGCCAGACATCAGTCAAGACGAGATCGTGATGGCTCTGAGGCAGTTTAAAAATGGAAAAGCCCCCGGTGAAGACGGCATTACTTCAGAGCTTCTGAAGGCAGGAGGAGCCCCTGTTTTGCAGGAGCTTCAGAACCTGTTCAACACCGTTCTTCGCAGTGGGAGAACTCCAAAGACGTGGAGCGAGAGCCTGGTGGTGCTCTTTTTTAAGAAGGAAGATAAAACCCTTCTTAAAAACTACAGACCCATCACACTCCTGAGCCACGTCTATAAGCTTTTCTCACGAGTGGTCACGAATCGTCTCGCCAGGAGACTCGACGAGTTCCAGCCACCCGAACAGAGCCGGAGGATATGGCACCATAGACCACATACACACAGTGAGGCAGAATGTACAGAAGTCCGAAGAGTATAATCAGCCCCTGTGTCTGACCTTTGTGGACTATGAAATGGCTTTTGACACTGTCGAAACCTGGGCTGTTCTAGAATCCTTACAGCGTTGCCAAGTAGACTATCGAAATATCGAGGTGCTGAGATGTCTTTATGATGCCGCGACCATGACTGTCCAAGTACAGGGCCAGCAGTCCAAACCCATCCAACTGCGCAGAGGTGTGAGACAGGGGGATGTTATATCCCTCCCAGAAACTGTTCACAAGCGCGTTGGAAGATGTGTTTAAGACGCCTGGACGACTGGAAAGGGCATTAACATAAACGGCGATTACATCTCACACCTCCGATTCGCTGATGACACTTAATGGCGGAATCGCTGGAGGAGCTTAACCGGACGCTGGACGGCCTAGCTTCCGCCTCACGACGCATCGGTCTTGGCATGAACTTGGATAAAACCAAGGTCATGATCAATGGCCATATTGATCCGGGACCGATCGTCGTACATGGCCACCTTCTCGAAATTGTTTCCGAGTACACTTACCTTGGGCAGATTCTGCAGTTGGGTAAAAACAATTTCGAGAAGGAGGCCAAGAGGAGGATCCAGCTAGGTTGGGCAGCGTTTGGAAAACTACGTCGAGTCTTCTCGTCATCCATACCGCAATGCTTGAAAACGAATGTTTTCAATCAGTGCGTCCTACCCGTCATGACCTACGGAGCTGAGACGTGGATGCTCACGGTAGGACTGGTCCACCAGTTTAAAGTCGCCCAGCGAGCTATGGAGAGAGCTATACTCGGTGTTTCTCTGAAGGATAGGATTCGCAACGAATACATCCGACAGAGAACCAAGGTTTTCGATATAGCTCAAAGGATTAGCAAGCTGAAGTGGCTGTGGGCTGGCCATATCTCGAGAAGAACCGACAACCGCTGGGGTAAACGTGTTCTTGAGTGGAGACCGCGACTCGGCAAACGTAGTGTAGGACGCCCTCCGACCAGGTGGGATGACGATTTGCGAAAGACTGCTGGCAGATGCTGGATGCGGCAAGCTGAAGACAGAGCGCTATGGCGCTCATTAGGGGAGGCCTATGTCCAGCAGTGGACTGAAAAAGGCTGATGATGATGATAAAAACAAAGAACTTAAAGTACCTACCTACTTACCTGTTAAAATTTGTTATTCGTAAGTAAATAATAATCATTGTGTAAAACAGAAGTTATTAATTACTGTCTGTTGTTTGTAGCTGATTAGGATTGACTTTTTATAATTATAACTTTATTCAATAATGTGTGAGACAGAACCTCTAATAAAAGATGACTAATTACTAAACACGAGTTATAATAAACCCTCTTAGCATAATAATTTCTAGTGATTTTCCTATCAGATATATGGTGGTCGAAAACTGGGTTACAGGGGGTCGAAAACTGGAAATTTTGGACGAGAACTGGTAAAAATAGGTATTTCGGCTTAAAATATTTTTTTAAAATTAACAGATAAATTTATGAAGAAAGTCTTTTTTTCTAGTGACAATAGAGTATTTTAGTCATGTGGTGAAATCAATTTTATTACAAAGAGCTCACTAAAATATATTTTTTTCGATGTCTGAATCTGACAACTCCACTAATTGGACGCAAACTGGCGCATTGACCCTACCTACCTACGAAACCGCGAGCAGAAACTAGTATCCAATTCTTTGATCAAATATCATCGGTGTTGATAGAAAATTGGATAATGTCATCCAACTTCTTTGATCAAATGTACCTACCTAACCTACCATTGGACAAAGATATTGGAAGAGTGGAATAGGCACCATATGACCATACATAGGTAGGTGCGTGGTCCAACCAACGTAACTAAGCTACAAATACCTAGGACCTACTTACATACATACCTACTCACCTAACTTTACTTTACTAAGATAGGTACATCTAAGTAAAAATATAGGTACTTACCTTCTTTGCATCAAATTCGTTCTACGTCGTCGGTAAAACTCAAACTAGGTAGGTATATAGCTACCGGGCCATTTTGCACCATCCATCAATTTTGCTCCAAAACTTTTAAGCCAGGCAAGTTCCGAGTTCCATCTCAATTTAAAGGGAGCATAAAGATGGTATTATTTTCTCGAATCCTAAAATATATGGGTTCACTTTCAGGATATTATTCATTAGGGAAAATGAAATTTGACCCCCGAGGGGGAGGTATTTAGGGTAATCCCCGTTTATATTGCATTTGGAACGCCATAGACTTTTTCTGCAATCACCTTGGTAATGCTCGGAAATAGAGTTCCATTCAATAGATTTTTAGCTGATAACTTCGCTGACAATCAGTTGGTGTTAGGTATTTATTTAAAGACTTTTTTGATTTAATTAAAATTTTTAATAGACCCTATACAATACATTATATGTAGGTACATCACGGATTGTCATATCTATCAAGAACCCTATTATGGTTCGCCAAACCGAACTTCGATAAAACTTCTTCTTCTCTTTGAAGTAAGTAATAAGATTTCGTGGCTTAGTTGGTTAGAGCACACCCGTAGATACCGAGGGTGGGGCGCAGGTTCGAATCCTGCCGAAATATAAATTTTTGGGACTTATTTTATTTCTTAGAGATTACACAGACTGCATACAAAAACCTTACAATTAATTAATTAGTACCTACCAAAGTACCTAATGCGACATTGCGCCTAGGTATTGTAACATTCATCATCATGAACCTACATCTACACTGCTGGACATAGGCCTCCCCTAATGAGCGCCTTAGCGCCCTGTCTTCAGCTTGCCGCATCCAGCATCTGCCAGCCAGCAGTCTTTCGCAAATCGTCATCCCACCTGGTCGGAGGGCGTCCTACACTACGTTTGCCGAGTCGCGGTCTCCACTCAAGAACACGTTTACCCCAGCAGTTGTCGGCTCTTCTCGAGATATGGCCAGCCCACTGCCACTTCAGCTTGCTAATCCTTTGAGCTATGCCGATAACCTTGGTTCTCTGTCGGATGTATTCGTTGCGAATCCTATCCTTCAGAGAAACACCGAGCATAGCTCTCTCCATAGCTCGCTGGGCTACTTTAAACTGGTGGAGCAGCCCTATTGATTGATTGATTGTAACATTACCGCAACCAAAATAAAATAAATAATCTTACCATAAAATACCTACTACTTAAAGCTAGATATAATATCATTGCAGCTAGGAATTCAGTTTTGAGCTTCGTCCAACAGACAAACTTTACCCGCCCTGTCCGTTAATGTGCCAAGCCGTTGTCAAAATTAAGTAGATGGAATTCAAGAGCTCAACAAACATGCAAATGAAACGAGCTGGTTGTGGAAACAATCAATTGGTTTGCTCGAGTCCTCCGTACTCTCCAGGGATCGGAGACAAACACTTTCGATGTTATTGTTTGAGCTGTAGGTATTTACTAACAACTTAGGTAGTTTATGTAACAAGAGGGGTATAAACAGGACTGGAGGCCAGCGGCTGGACAAAGTCGTATGTATTGTCGTCGGTCGTTTTCTATGTATAATAAAAAATATCTAAGTAATGTATTGTAATGTATATCAGTTATTTAGTACCCATAACACAAGCTCTGCTTAGCTTGGGACTAGATAATGCTGTGTGAGTTGTCCAGCATTATTATTATTATTATAATTATTGTTAAAGTAATCTATTCTTAACAACGCATGTAATACTTTTGAGTCTGTGACTGTGATGACATGACAGGTGTCAAATTGTGATCTCTTGTATCTTTACTTCCAACCTCTACCGAATTCAGCTAGGAATTCAAATATATTAATAATATTTATAAATCAAAAGGCCTTTTTGATTTATAAATAAAATCTTTGACGATTGATTGTATGCTGTTAATTGGTGACTAATAAATTAGCTGCAATCTACTTTACTCGTTCAAATCGACGACCTCTGTGGCGCGGTGGGCGAAGGTCTGCCTGCGACGCAGGAGGTTGCGGGTTCGATTCCCGCTTCGGGACAAATGTACCTATGTACGATCTGCAGACATTTGTTCAGGGTGTTCTGTTCGTTTTCTATGTATAATAAAAAAAAATGTATGTATTGTATTACATTACGTATATCAGTTATCTAGTACCCATAACACAAGCTCTGCTTAGCTTGGGGCTAGATAATGCTGTGTGGATTGTACAGCATTATTTATTTTATTTATATTTATCGTCCCTGCCAGTCCACACGACACATCACATCTCCACATAACCTCAGCAATTCCACTGTGCGTGCAATCAGCTCACGCTTTGCAACAGTGTGTACCTAGTTACTGTAAATTATCATGATGATCGGGTTATGTACGGGATGGGAGTTAGGTACCCGAGTGATTACGGTAACATATCCCATTCCCATTGAATGGGCCACCCGGGGAGAAATGCCATAAACGATTTCGGTTGCTATTAAGGTACCGAAAATGCATAAATTTTTTGGTGGATGGGGTCGATCGACGACGGAATTTTTAACGTCAACGTCAGGATTTAACTTAAGTATAAGCTAATTGTTACCCAAGGAAGAACGAGTAATGTCATCCCTACTCCATCAAAAGACGACACACCGTTTCTTCCACCAAATGACCCAGAGGCAGCCTCTGCGAGTAGAAGTCAGGGTAGAGAGGAAAAGCTCGGAGCCCTATCTAAACGCTTTGGAAGCAAGGAAGAACACGAAGCGTTTGAAGAAAGCCTACTGCTGCAAGCTAATTGTTACATTACTCGCACTTGCCCTTTTCTTGCTCGATTTCAGCAATTCAGATTCAAATTTACATACAGCATTTGCACATGCATTAAGCATTGCAGTAGTGCGCAACGATGTCGAGCAAAACATAGTCAATTGTGAGTAACATCTATACAAAAAAATACCTAAATACCTATAGGTACGGTAGGTAATAACTAATAAGGTATAACATTCAGTAAGTTAAAAAGTAAAAAATAAAAACATTATTGATTTGACATTTTTGATATTTTGACGTTGACAGCGTCGTCGTCGACAATTCGTCGAAAATTCTATGTATTTTTTTTGTAACTTAAAAGATAGAAACCGAAATAGCTTATACCCAGTCTCCCCGGATGGCGATCAATAGAATGGGATATTTTACCGTAATCACTCGGCAGTGATGGGGGGAATCTTTCAGGAGGTACCCCAGCGCACACCTAGCGCTACCTTTTTTATTGTATAAAAAAACTATTGGGCAGTTTGTGATACCTAACAGAACTTTTTGTAATGGCTCTGAAACGTTTTTATTGTTTCTAGCTTAGGCTGAGATGCGAAGGTGCTCTTGATGGCCACCAATAACTGTTTTCGCACCTATGCAAAATAAAACTAATAAAGATGTATTAAAAAAAAAGGTTATGATAAGTACCACAAACTAGCCTAATGTTTTTTTAAATTTCTTTGTAAGTATGGCATAATCAAAGAATATAAATCTTAAACATGATAATTAAATAAAATAGGCTGTGAAGCTTGTATTTAAGTCGGGTTACCGAATTAAATTATATCACATGGGGCTTTCATTTAATCCTAAAATATAATAGTTAGAAAAGCAGTGCTCTTTTGGTATTTTCCTAACTTACCTAAATAGCTTGCTTATATGACATGTTTTCATTTATACCGCTCCGTTAAAATCCACTCACATAATCATGGGTGATAGATCAACCAAAAGTATGTTCCCGTTTATCTTCACTTTAAGTTGGTACCAAAACACCTTTTGAAACCTTTGTTTTTCAAGCTTCGTTCCCTTCACTCCAAGGTACCAATGTCAATTGGGTTCCCAAGATCCAGTTCCAACCTTTTGCAACGGCAAACTGTTTTCATTTCATACCCAGTAATACCCATCCACGTATCCACGTATCTATCCCGTAAAGTAGATTGAACGGGTATACCGATGCAAATACCCCCACGAATATAGGAGCATGGATGTGGTATAAACCCATTTGTGAGTAGAGGAGCGAAGAAATGGATTGGATGTGCCTCATAGATCTCATAGAGCTGTAAACGTTACTCCATCTTTGAAAAAAAAAATTGTCTTGTGTAATTTTTTCGTTAGAAGTGGAAATTATTTTTCATTTGTCAAGGAGTACGTAAAGAACAAAAAAAAATTACAATAGCATGTAGGCTATAGCTATTCTAGCTGTACGTCTACTGAGTACAGTAGTAAAACGAGTATCATCATCATCATCAGCCTATATTAGTCCACAGCTGGACATAGGACATAGTGTTTATTTGCTCAAAATTAATATAGGTAGGTCAACAATGATAGTTTTAAAATAAAGTATCACTGTATTTGTCTTGTTATAGTGCAAATGTTCAGTAGTAATTTAGATACCTATAGGCATTGTAGTTCATGAGTCGAAAATTAACTTATTTAGGTAGGATAGTATTACCCTCTATTGCGTCCAACTCGTCCAAGTCAATTTAAAAGTTAATTAATTTTATATAAATTTTCACTTACCATAATGTACTACTGTAACTTACGTCCATATAACTATTGCTTAGTCATAACATAACTAGTGCTCTCTTGACACCCAAGATACAAGCCTTGTGCTTAGTTTGGGTCTTACCAGAAATCCTTTAGTAAGTATATTTGCTAAATAAATATATTTGTATTTGTATAGTATAAATATAATTATATGTATATTATATCGAACACAAGTATAAAGCCGTCAAAAATTTTTGTCAGAGGGAATACAAGAGTACCTACCTGTGCATATTATTAACTAATATAAGTAACATTAAAGTCATTTTCGGTCATTGTCGGGATGTTTACCAGGATTCTATTTTTGACTTATCCAATATTTCGGCACAGTTTCATGCGCCATGATCACGGAAGAACGTTCTTCCTTACAGTATTAGTAAACATTTAAATTTTAAAAGATTGTAGAAAATTCCATTTAGCTTGATGGACGCCAGGGGGTAGGTCTTACAATGATACCGTGCCAACTGTCCTGGTCATCGCCACCTCGATATGGTCCAACTGTTTACGAACTTCAAAGCTTCTGTCCTCAAGAACTCGTTCCAAAATAGAAGGAAACGGAAAACAGCATTTTATGCCACCTCCGCTTCCAATACCCTTCCAACCTTCAAAGTAATTGGCAAGCACCGCCAGAAAAGGGTGAAATTTCAGTCACGCCAAGGGGTAGGCAGCACCTATTCAGTGCGAGCTTACTCATAAATATTGTAATGCTCCGACGCAAGTGTATCTCATTCGGTAGAATTTATTTAAATGAGCTATCTTGCATTATTCAAGTTTTGCGGCCTTGATGAGATCGGCTTTAATGAAAATTCTTTTGTGTTGTCTTTGGTTTTTTCTCCTTTTTTCAGTGTCCTTTGCTGCAAACTTATTTTTTACTTGACTTCCTTCTTACATAATATTACTAGAATTTAATAAGTAATAGATGTTCTTTGCTTTGAGTTTTGTAAAATAAATAAATAATGCTGGACAATTCACACAGCATTATCTAGCCCCAAGCTAAGCAGAACTTGTGTTATGGGTACTAGATAACTGATATACATAATACAATACATTACATAGATAGATATTTTTTATTATACATAGAAAACGACCAGAACACCCGAAACAAATACCTGCAGATCGTACAAATATTTGTCCCAAGGTCCCAAACTTACTTAAAACTTATTCTAACATGATTGTATTAATTACTTTGACTCAGGTATCCATTTCCATTGCCACCAAATAACATAATAGGGTGTGTCGCACAACCAGACCCTGACTGCAAGGTATAACTCAGGCGAATTAACATGTCATCTGCACATTACATTACATTGCATAAAAGTTATTTGAGTCAGGTGTCATGTTAATTCGCCCTTATCGAAGAGGTATAAGGTCGGTACATAAGAAGTAATGACAGTGTAAAACTTCTTTCGATGCAAAGAAAGTAGGTTTTGCAAAGCAAGCGGTGAAATCAATGTGAAATGTAGAGTCAGTACGGTAGTTATTGTCAAAGGAACGTAGGATCCTAGGATCTTTGGTTATTTTATACGACAGAAAACCAAAGTTATCGACATTGCAGACGACCTCAGTGGCGCAGCGGACGAGAGTCTGCCTGCGACGCAAGAGGTTGCGGGTTCGATACCCGCCTCGGAACAAATTTGTGTACGATCTGCAGAAATTTGTTCCGTTGGTCTGGGTGTTTTCTATTTATAATAAAAAATATCTATCTATGTAATGTATAATATTACGTATATCAGTTATCTAGTACCCATAACACAAGCTCTGCTTACCTTGGGGCTAGATAATGCTGTGTGAATTGTCCAGCATTATTTATTATTGCTCTGAGAATTAGCAAGCTAAATGGCAGTGGGTTTGGTCATATCTCGAGAGGAACCGACAACCGCTGGGGTAAACGTGTTTTGGAGAGACCACGACTCAACATACATAGTGTAGGACGCCCTCCAGCCAGGTAGGATGATGATCTGCGAAAGACTGCAGACAGATGGTGGTTATTTTATACTCATTGGAGTCAGTTTAGGCCCCTTTGTCATAGTTATAGCTCCCCCAAGAAGCTTGAATCTTGTTATAACAAAGATATAAGCTTCTCGAGTCCCCGCAATATCCTGTAACTAGACTTTCACATCCATCACACAGTACTTTTTACAGATTAGCATCAAATCCACCACAGCCACAGCCAACAAATAAATAAATAATGCTAGACAATTCACACAGCCTCATCAAGCCCCAAGCAAAGCAGAACTTGTACTCTGGGTAGCAATATAATTGACAAAGTGAGAATATGTTAGGTCGAATGCGGTTCCGTTTTCGTCCAATTTACAGATACATTTAGCGAAACTAAGTACACATCGGTTGGTCCAGCTGCAGATTTCCAGCTCCGAACGGGATATTTACGGATTTAGCCTGATTTGGAACCCGGTAACCCTGTTACCTGGCATATGGGACCCAGTTCTAGATCGGCTTATTTGGGACAGCTTATGAGTTGCATTTTAGCAGGGGCGGATCCAGGATTTCATGGGGGGCATTTTCACGAAGTTCGGACATTCGGTGAAAATCTAGTAAACAAAAAATTACACGCCTTGGCATAGCAATTGATTTCTTAATCCTTCTGGCTGTCCATGGTATTCGCCTCCTATCTCCAGCAACACATTTCGAGGGTCAATCTTTTTATCGACTGGAGGAGGCCGTTCTTTGTACGGCTGTATGTATATTTTTTTTAGTATTTTCGTAGACTTTTCCTAAATCTGTCAATTAAGACTGATTTTTAAAATTCTTTCGCTATTGTCTACGAAATCATGCCTGATTAGTTTAGCTTTTCTTCTAAGCCCATTACTATTTAGGAATTTGAAGAAAACTATATACCAATAGTTTATTTAAACACAATAAACCATTTCTTTCCGTTGTCTGGATCGTCCAGGATAGTGACGTGTACAAGAAAATAGAGAAATCCATCGTTGCGGCACGACGGGACCATTTTCTATCTATGTATTTCTATTTGCTTTATAAGTGGCCTATGTCCGTTCCCGGGATATCATTTACCTTACTGCCAAATTTCATTAAGATCCGTACAGCCATTTAGGCTTGAAGAACTAACAGACAGACATAGTTTTTCGAATTTATAAAACTAGCAGCGCCTCACGGTTTCACGCGCGTAGTTTCCGTTCCCGTGGGAATTCCTGGATAAAATATGGTCTACGTGCTATTCGAGACTTTTATCTATTTGTGTGCCAAATTTCATTCAGATCCGTTCAGCGTTCTGGTGTGATCTAAGTCCATATTCCTGTACCTATACCGTTTAAAGCACCTAATCTTAATGCTCGGTCAAAAAAAAAACAGCCTGTACTATCTCTTATAGATGACATCCCGTTTCCTGTCATCATCGATGAGTCATCCCGGGAACTTGGCAGCGTGTGAACCTGCTGAAACGCACTCATTAGAGGAGACCTATAGATATCCATATAAATAATAATAATAAAATAATTTATTCATAAATAACTTACGACTAAGCAGATTACAAAGTGTACTTTATCATATATATTTAAGGCTGATTTATGGGATAAGATAATGCATGTGCCTGAACTAGCTAAATACCTGTTTTCAGGCAAAGAAAGTGCTGACAAAAAAACGATAAATTCAATAAATCCTATTTTTATAAAAACAATGTACTTACTTTAAAATAACGTTTTAATAATAAACGTGCTTGCAATAAGTGGCCTATTTTAGGACAGTCAATAAATTTTCTGTGTCATCGTATGACCAACATTGTAGGGTATCTCCAAGTTTTTTTAAAACTATTATAATTTAGAGAATAAATATCTGCTAACACATTTAATCTATTGTATAAAAAAAGAATATATGGACTAATATAGGCTGATGATGATGTTGAAGTGAGGTACTACCCCAAACCCTACGTTACGTAGGATCCCAGGATCTTTGCCCAAATCAGACACGTAACGTATCTATGTAAGTTTTTTTTTTTTTTTTTTTTTTATATTATCTAGGATATATACACACACATACACTAGAGTATAATTACAATCTAGCCACAGAATTGGCTAATGGGTAATTTTGATTTAACTTACTTTTATAAAAACTTCATACTAAGAACGTGTCCATTGGCACTTTTCTTATTGTCTCTATTTACTTAAGGGTAAGACACTTGGTTCATGTTCTTTAAGATAGCACTTATGCACATACACTATAGTTATCACTACACTAACTCAAAAGGTTTTGTTCTTTTGAGCCTTCTCACTATGTCCGTGTTGTCGAGGAGCTGGATCGCCTCGAGACGTTCACATGATGATGAAGCCTATGTTCATGAGCTTCTGCGTATTTTGGGATTACTTTGTCGACAAATTCAATATTCAGGTCCCGATGAATATTATCATTTCTTACGTATCTATGTAAGTGCCTATGAAGTTATTTGTGGACATTCCGTACAAGTTTGCTCGTAATAAATTCTTGTCGCCACAAAAGGAGGTGGCTGATTGGAAAACTTGTTGGTCTTTGATCAAACTTCTCATATTAATTCCTTAGTGTAGTTTGGAGACATGGGGATGGCTTTTATAATGTAATTAGAGACCTACCATATTGGCTGAATAAAAATACCCATGGCTGGAGTACCTCTAGCCAAAATCTAACTAAGTACATAAATAACCCTGGACAATCCACACAGCACCATTTAGCACCAAGCTAAGCAGAGCTTGTGTTATGAGTACCTAAGCTTAACTAGATAACTGATATACATAATATAATACAATACATAGATAGATTATTAATTAATAAATAAATCATTATTAAATTTATTTATTTTTTATTTAAATTTATTTTTTATGAACGTGAAATATTTCCTTTGTCTATCCTTTTCACAAAATGGCGTCATAACAAAAGCTAATGGTTGTCGATCATAAAGCTCTGCGCAAATTAATACGACACCGCTACCACACAGCACAAAAATGTAAAGTAGGACGAATGCTTATGGAGAAATAAATATGGATCTTTAATGCATTCACTGCCCCTCTGGCAGTGTAGCTCGAAGGGCCGCTCCCTGCCTGACGAAGCTGCAGATGGGCATTTGCGTCATGGCAATGAAAGTGTTAACTTGTATTTCTTTTTGCGCGTTTAACATGAAGAATATTGCAATTTATTTCAGAAGCCAGTGAATAAAATTAAAACTATAAGAGTTGTTTTTTTTTCTTTTTAGGCCGTCCCAAAACACACCGTTGCGGTAGCAAACAAAATTCTTTTTCCTAAAAAAATAGGAATAAATTTGATTCGATTCAGAATCGCCAATACAATAATCAACAATATCATTTCATAGGCCAAGTATTCCCAGTCCAATTTTACCTTTAAATTGAAACAAACGCTGTAACTTTAAAAAGGTCTTCCCGAAACCGGAAACCCTACCATAGGATTTATAGGATAAACATACTTCCTCGCCAGCTCACGTACTTCCACTAATGAACACAATAAAATAATAATATGACAGCCTCGTGGCGCGGTAGGCGAAGGTCTGCTTGCGACGCAGGAGGTTGCGGGTTCGATTCCCACCTTGGAACAAATATCTTAACGATCTGCAGGTATTTGTTCCGGGTGTTCTGGTCGTTTTCTATGTGTAATAAAAAATATATATCTATGTAATGCATTGTATTATGTATATCAGTTGTCTAGTCGGTACCCATAACACAAGCTCTTAGCTTGGATCTAGATAATGCTGTGTGATTGTCCAGCAACATTCATTTATATATGTTTATTTTATTTATTTAATATTGCCATAAATTTCAATTTCTTATAAAACAGTAAATGTATTAAATTGGAATTATGATAATAAAAATTACTTATTGCACGCCTAAATTTACTCTATACATATACATTTAATTTGAAATTAAATAAACGCATTTTTTTATGGGACGTCCATTTATGAACGTAGGCTCCTCCTTTCCTCCGCGGCTCCGCTCCCTCCTTTCCACTCTTCTCTGTTCTGAGCCAGCCGTGTCCTGGTGGCACCAGCGATGGATACGTTGTCACCGCCCAGCGGAGGCACGGGCGACCGGGCGGGCGGCGCTCTCCACGAGGGTCCAGTCCATCAGCCTCTCGTTCCACCTATTTATCTGAAGTCCTCGCAGTATGTCCTAGCAGTGACATGCCATTTTGTTTCGTCGATAATCTTTGTTTTAGAGCGTGTACTGATGAACATGCCTCCTCGAAATGAAACGAACGGTTTTGTCATCACCACACTTGGTAGAGGAATTGAACTGCAGTGGTCCTAAAAATATCAAAAGTTTATAACAAAAGTTGCCTATCTCGGACATGTCTTCCGACATGATCGATACCAACTGCTGTGCAAGTGATCACGATGGTGAAGGTATAGGGTAAAAGAGCAGTTGGTCGGAGGAAGACTTTCTGGCTGCGCAATATAAGGCAATGGACTGGCATTAAGAAATCAGAAGATCTATTTAGTCTAGCCCTGGATAAGGAAAAATTCAAGAGGATGACCGCCGACCTTCAGTAATGGAGAGGCACTATTAGAAGAAGAAGAAGAAGGTCCTAAAAATACACAAATGGAAACTGCAGCTCTTCCACCTGGTAGGATGATTGCTTAGTCAGCTCACAAGACATCGATGGGCTGAATTACAGGGGTCGATTCTAACGCCGCAACCGCCACAGCCAAAAATACTACTCGGATGATTGAGGGGGCCAAATAAAGGTTAAATGGAACAAATGAACGCCATTTCGCGTTATTTTTCACGTAAAATTCAACAAACGGGTGTTGAAAATAGAATTATCACAGATTATCACCAATTGCAGCTCATGGTAGGGGTCCCTGGTCCGTTCGAGGCAATCTTCTTCGAATTAGTCAGTAGATTTAAATTTCCTTAAGGGATCAATTTATATCACTTTTGTGCACTTTATCCGACTTCCTGGAGACGGGACGAGAACAAATGGCAGTAATGCTGGTAGAATCCTAATTTTTGCGAAGCGTGACACTCAAAATACACCGAAAATAAATTGAAAAATTTAAGATATCTTAATTTATCGTGCTCTTTGAGACGGTAGGTTGTTTGTTTGAGTATTTTTTTCTTCGCTCACTGACTGCATGTCATAGGTATCAATTTGTGGGAGAGAGATATGAAGTTATTGAGATAGAACATAGATTACATTTTGTGGCATCTTTAAAGATATTATCTTGTAGAGTTATTATCACGGGGATAGTAATAACTTAGCAATGAAAATATAAGTCGGTACCTACAAAGCTGACCAAACCTTCACTCTTTTGCATGCAGTGTCTACCTATAGCAGCTTGTTGTGTAATTTATTTAATATTTAGGTACTATAATGAGGTTGTATTTTCATAAGATGAGTTATGTATGAGTTCATCGTCGGCCAAATCTTTACTTTCCATCAGGTGAGATTGTGGTCTGTCCCACTGGTATACAAAATAAATTAAATTAAAATATTAATCATCGTTTCCTGCCGGATTTTACCCACACTTCGTTAATTGCCTCACAAAAAATTGATGCGACAAACTTTACTCCCTTGAAACATAACACCTAATAGTACTCCGATTCAAAAACTACTCCGATTCATAATATTTACCGGAATATTTTTTGTATAGGGGTTACAAAACCAAAGGATTTATTTGTTATTATCTAAAACAAAAACTTCAAATTTTTTAAATTTTATTTTGTTTTGAAAGCTGTCATTCATCATTTATTTGATATCTCGTTCGTTTTCGAATTCATATTTAAACATTTTTCGCTGCACATGTGATATTATGCGTTGTTGTAGTTTGTGTTTTAGTTTTAGTGATAACCTAGCTGTTTTCTGTAATTGTTATGTTTTCATTCATAAATGACTTTGTTGACATAACTAACATTTTATCTTTGATTCTAAATCGAAGTAAAGATATTTAACTGATAAAATCTATTACTAAAATTGATAAAATAGCTGAGACGCTGTATACATACTAGAATTTTCAATTAACCCGTGCGCTTCTATTACAAATAGGCCCCGTAAGACCCTTAGAGTTATGTTATAGCGAAGTATATTACCTCTCCTACTCTGTACAAAGTAGCGTATTTGGTGCACCGTGGCTTACATAGTGTTATAGGCACCGGTGGGTTAGGGAGGGGAAAGGGTTAACGGATTATCGGAAAAGTATGGTAAAATAGAAAATTTTGGGATTATTGTCAGCGTCCAAAAAAAGGAAGAATCTATCAGCATCAGCCTTATTAATTGAATGATGCTCCGGATCGTCATCATCATCCTGACTCTACTACTCTACCGCGGGTGGGCCTTGGCTTGGTCAAGTAAATTTCTCCATTCGATCCTATTCTTGGTTTTTTCCTGCCTCCGTCACTCCGATTGCCTTTAGGTCTTGTTGAAACCCATCAAGCCATGAGTTTTGGTTTTCCATGGGGATTTCGGCCATCAGGTTTGCCACGAAGAAGACGTTTTGGTGCTCTGTCGTGCATTCGCTCTACGTGACCAGCCCATCGGAGACGGCCTACTTTATTTAACTTTACTACGACATTTGGCTCTTGGTACATGTTGCTCTGGATCGTGCGTTATAGGAACGCCGCGTGATGCTATAGTGCGCTTCTCCACGTCCAGTGCGATAGAACAGCGCATTCTTACTTCACCAAGCCCAAAAACGGTGAGCTAGTTTACGTCTATGTTACGTCGCTTCATTTCTAAGTACTGTCGGTGCGGCGCGGCGGCAGTGAGCTAGCTTCTAGCGTCTCGAAGTTAGATTCTGAAATCAATTTTTGCTACTGTTAAAGAAATCTGGGCGCTTTCCATAGGCAAGCGCGCTCATGATGAAAAATATGAATGACAAATCTTTCTTACAACTCAATCTTATACCACTAAACTGTATTTCTAATCGGGCAACATGACAAATGCAAGTTCTTTCTATTTCGAGAAGCTATAAATAATAGCCGGGAAAAAAACTAAGATCAGTCGCCGGTCCTCCAATTTTTTATAAAGGAACTGGCTTAAATATTCCTATTGCAAAACATTAGTTAACTAGAAAATTTCTTTTCAAAAGTTAGTTTAGCGAGAAGTACCTAAACGATAAAGAAATATCTATGAAAAAATAAAAATACGGCAAAATCGTTAAAAGCTTATTGTTTCTTTCCCACCCCTAGTTGCAGTAGATCCGTATTTCACGGGAAATCTGAATGGATCGCAGAATGCGGCGGGTAAGCCGCGCCACGGATATCATCTGAGGCACGACCGGATTATTGCACCGTATAGGCTCTCTATGAGATCGGCTGATATAAACGTAAAAGGAGAATTGTTCAGTATTAACTCATATATTCTGCGTGCGAGCAAATTTGTCAATGCAATGGCAATAGAAATTGATTTGTTTAACACTTCTCCTATAATAATATTTAATATATCCGGTAATAATGTCTTTGTTTTGTAACTTAACAATTATCTACTTTTTTTGTTTGTTCACCACTTGTCTTGTTCTCTATTACTTGTTTTTTAAACTATTTCTGTAAACTTTTACTAGGCCATATATTTACTACACTTAATTTTTTGTCGTGTTTACCCGTACCTTTCATTAGAATATAAAATAAAAATATGATAAAATAAAATAATTTATTTATGTTTTAATCGGCAAGCTCACGACAGGGCGTTGTGTCACTCATTATGGAACGAGTATGTCCAGCAGTGGACTAGCATAGGCGTCCCTCCGGAAACCGAGCACCATGGTCGAAATTCAGCTACAACGTCGAAACTAATTGGGCTACATCAATCACCACTATAGGTAAGTTTGAAAGAAACAAAGAAAATGAGTTTATTGGTTTAACACATCCATACTAATATTATAAATTCGAAAGTCACTCTGTCTGTCTGTCTAAAATTATCATCTTATGGAAATTCGGCAGAGAATTTGGAAAGAAAGTAAATGGTATCCCGTCGTGCAATGCCACGGGCATCAGATAATATTGCATAAAAATGAAAACCTTAAAAGTAATTTAGCTTGGAATCGCAGTTTATGGGAGGGAACCACATTTGTACAGTGAAAATAAAAAGCTCGATTTTACAAAAGGAAACTTTAAACGAGATACCTACATAAGGGTCTCTTAAAAACCCAGTTTTAGTGGTAAAGTTAATCTGTTTTCTGCGGTCAACATTAAATCCCGAAAATAGCTGTTATTGTGTTAATTACTTACTGTTATTGCGTGTCGCCTTGTCTGTGGTCACGGGACTTTCAACTGGGTTTTAAAAATCCAGGAGGTTATAAATGCCAAAATCCACTGTATAATGTTTTGGACTATGCACGCTTTTGTCCATAAGTAACTTTCATGGATCACTTTCATTGGGATTTGAACAGGGTCTTTCAGATGTACCACTGCGTCATCTTCTAATGGTCAGTAAAGATTACTTACGTCCGCGGGTGAACATGCCTCCCCCAAAGAAGAGGGGAGGGGACCATTCTCAATCCTCCTCAACAGCATATAAAGGTCCAAACAGCCTATAATAGTCCACTGCCGGACGTAAGCATACTATGTATAATTACTACGATTGTCAGGCAGATTGATGATAGCAGTGAAGGTGTTAATAATACACAGCTGTAAGGTGCTTCTGCTCTGGTAGGTTTGATTATTCGGCGTCCACGGGCTCATTTGAGGGATCGATTTTTGCGCCACGGCCGTCACTCACAGCCTAATCCGTCTACATACGTTCCCCATGTTTTCTGTCAGGATTCCACCGTGTATTCTAAAAACATAGCCTAAAACAATAAACATACCCCCCTTCCCTCTGTATAAATTTAAATAAATTAATTAAATTCCTTCTCTTATTAATGTAAAACAGGTGAGTCTGAGCAATGTGTTGAGCGCTTAAGCCTGTTTTGTGGGGCCATAAAACACAATTACACCGCTTATTATGTTAAGTGGCCATTCTACTAATTAAAGGAAAAATTCTACGGTGTTTTTTCTAAACAGAGCTAAGGTACGACTTATCGGTACGTTTAAACCGCTGAAGAAATATTTATCACTAGAAATAGATGACCCCGTAAAATTCACATCGCCTACTGTTTTTTCTCTTGTTTTTCTTCTAAGGCTTGTGCTAGGGCAAACGAAATAATATTCAAATTGGTAAAGCCGTTTTTAAGTTTAGGCCAGGCTAACGAACAGATATTGATATTTGCATTCAGAAGAATATAAACAACTAAGAAAGTACAATCTAAATACCGACTTCAAAATATAACTACTGAGCCATGACCACATTTTTATTTGACCAAATTCCGACAGGTGAAACCAAAACACTAATCGACTTTTGGACAATATAGGGGTTTCGAGAGAGAGAACTTCCGCCGACGACATCTTGGACTTGACTGGTCCAAGATCGAGGTGAATGGAAAAGACGAGCGTGGAGAATGGCCCATGTCCAGCAGTGGGTAATAAATTGATAAATTATCTTTATTTCGGATAACTATGATCCATATTGTGTTACTAAGCACACACAGCCATAAACAATGGAAAACAATGAAAGAAAGAATGTTAGCACTTCTTAAATATTGAATAGGTACCTTATAATGTTCTAACACATGTGACTGTCCAGCACTCTGAGGATCAGGGATGCAGTTCATCATGCAGATCAGTTTTGCGGATGATGGTCCCTTACAGAAGACTGGGCGCTGTGACCCTTATTTGGGGAGGCCTATATCCAGCAGTGGACTAATATAGGCTGGTGATGATTATGAGAAACATCCCTGATGAACTGCAGAAGCGAGACAGCCCCAACATTACCCTGAAAATTTTATTAAATTGGATACGTAGGGGCGCTAGTGAGTTTTGATAAACGGCTGAAGATGATAATTATTAGAGATGGGCCGAATGTGATTTGAACCGAATCCGAACTTCGGCCGAACATTCGGTTCAAATGAAAAGTTCGGCCGAAGTTCGGCCGAACTTCGGTTCATTTTGGCGGTTCATACTTGAGTTCGGTTCATACTTGAGTTTAATGAATGTTTAGTTTGTGAATCAAAAACGTTATGATTTTACTTTTTATTTAATTTACGGACTCCTATCCAGATGTTTACTAGGAGAATACAAAGTTTATTTCATTTTAGTAATAGTATGTCTAATTAATTAGGCAGGGATTTCTAAGATTAATAACTAATTAACTAAGATTAAGGTTAAGAAAGAACTTAAGATTAATAATATATATAATAATAAGAACTGATTTAATTTAAGGTTTACATTTACAATGTTCCTAAATAAATAAATAATTGACCATGAGTGAGTAAAAGATATCTTTTATTTTACAGTATCTGCTTCTAAAATATATGCCACGGTTGCAACTGGTGGTTTTACTCATGATACTGAACAACTTTCCCCAAGGAACCAATACTGAATTCTCAAAAAAAATTAGACTTTGTATGGAGACTTGGCCAATCAGCTGACCGATTTCCATACAAAGTGCAATATTTTTTTGAAAATTGACTATGGATTCCTTGGGGAAAGTTGTTCGGTATCATGAGTAGAACCACCAGTTGCAGCCGTGGCATATTGTAATTTAGAAGCACCTTATATTTCAGTCAAAATAAGTGCATGTAGTTATTATTTTTCTTGTACCGAATTTCGGCATCTGAACCGAATTTCGGCCGAATGCCGAAGTTCGGTTCAAGCTGCCGAAATTCGGTTGAACCGAATGTGAACCGAATTTCGGCCCATCCCTAATAATTATTGTTCTGGACTTTTACGATAAATCTTGTTAATTTTTAATCATAAGAACTGGAAAATTTAAAAAGAGACGGAATTATAGGTCAATGAATCAGTAGAATAGGAGAAATCTAGGTAATTATCCGTAGATTTATGTAAATATCTTACAAGACATAACAGTAAGGTAAACAAAACCTAAACCTTACTACGATTACGTTTAATTGAGAGTAATAAAAAAAACTTGAATAAATAAAACGATAAACGTAAAAAACTCCACAGGGCGAGCACAAAAAAAACTTTCAGCCTCAAAAGAAAAGACAAAAAGAGCACCGTCTTTTTTATTAGTATTTTGTACTTTTATTTTGTGGTAGCTGCGACACACTTCTTTATTTTTCTTCTTTCTTCACATTCACTGCACTAAACCAAGTACCTACAGTGAATACGAAGAAAAATAAATAAGTACAAGCTGAAAGATTAGTCTTATTGAAGAAACCTGAAGGGAGAAGTAAAAGGCCACCACAATTTATAATCTGATATTTGTATGACGATATTTTTTAATTGAAGATGGTAAAACCACGCAACTTTGTGACTTAAAAAGGTCTTAGTTCAATTTAAAAATATTACATATATTGCTGTCATCAGAGCCCCCTCCATTTAGCAGTTAGCAGTCGGATTTCATGGCTCCATACATTGTTGATACATAACAAACACCTTACCCGTTCCGCTAGATCTAATTAATGCGCTTTAAGATTTAAATGGAAGCAATTTCTTATTTCCTTTGATACTGTTGTGTTTAAACATAAAATATATACATTTATATTTACTGCAAAAACAAACATTTTACAGCAAACTAACTTGCTGTCAGCACTTAATATCAAACAGTAGGTATATTACTTATTATATCGGTAGAGTTAAGTTGAGTTCACCGTTCGACAATGACAGTAAAATGTTATTATAATAAAATTATGACATTTAGAACCGAAAAAAAAATTGCTGAGGGCTTAGAGTTGACGATTTCACCGATTTCTACATTTATTTTAATAGCGCTTTGTATGAAGGGTTTTCCAGTTCATCAATGAGTGAATCCATACTAATATTATTAATTCGGAAGTAACTCTGTCTGTCTGTCTGTTAATTTTTCACGCCTAAACGGTTGAAAGGATCTCAATGACATTTGTCAGGCAGGTTAATGATATCCCGGGGAAGGACATCGGTTATTCGAAATAGAAACAAAAATAAATAATGTTGGAAAAGTCAAACAGCATTATCTAGCCCCAATCTTAGCAGAGCTTGTTATATGGGAACTAGATACTGATATACATAATACAATACATGGATAGATATTTTAAACACGCGTGCGAACCAGCTAGTTTTGTATAAGAACGGTCAAAATCTTTATAAGCTCTTAATTTCCGAGAAACCTGTACTAGTAAGAGAAATTAATAGATATCTATTTACCTAATACTAAAGTTAAATTTCCCATTATCGGCAACTGGGAACCATTTCAATTCAATAATATGGTATTGATTTCACAAGCTCGGTAGGTGGTTTATGGTCCATTAAGTCAAATGACCGTATAATATTAAATTACAATACAATACTATATTGTCAGTTAATATCGCTTGTATTCAAACTGTTATAGTTATTATTATGTTATCGGACGACCGATGTGGCGCGGTGGGCGAAGGTCTGCCTGCGACGCAGGAGGTTGCGGGTTCGATTCCCGCCTCGGGACAAATGTGTGTACGATCTGCAGACATTTGTTCAGGGTGTTCTGGTCGTTTTCTATATATAATAAAAAATATCTATCTATGTATTGTATTATATTATGTATATCAGTTATCTAGTACCCATAACACAAGCTCTGCTTAGCTTGGGGCTAGATAATGCTGTGTGAATTGTCCAGCATTATTTATTATTTATTTATTTTTTATTTATTTATTGCTGTTGTTGATGTAGTTACAAGGTGATTGGATGAAATGCATTAAAATAAAAACTACTTCGTAATAAATGTATTTAATATAATAATTAGGTTACTTCAGCAATGCAATTAGGCAATGCAGCTAGTTGGGAACACTTCCAATGGTATCGGGAACACTTCGAATGGTATCGGTATGGATCAGTTGAGCTACCTCTAGATTGCTTGCAACAGTCTTCTAATCAATATAAAACAATGAAACGATTGAGCTAACTTAATCGTTTCATTGTAAAAACTAGTCCTTATTTGTTTATTTGAGTTTTAATTATCTCTGTTAATAATGACCTTTGGCTTATGGTTTTATTGATTTTTTCACTCCACTGTGTCTGGCATACTCTTGGAGAATCGTCCTTTACTTTTCTGTAGAAAACAAATTGATTTCTCAAGAAATTCTTAACTCTATGACCTGTATTCTAAATTAACCAAACAGTGCAATGTGTTGAACTTAACCACTCACATTACACAGTTACATAATGTGTGGGCCACAGTGACCCATCTGCTGGCCGGAAATCCGGATACAGCCAGTTACAGCCGGTTACGGGGAATGGGACGTAATCACCCGGTTAAGGTGTCATTAAGGCTGGCCAGTGTTTGCTTTAGTTGAATTTAAGGTAATCTTCTAAATTCAGGTATGTAGAATAGTCTTCCAACGCGGTAGATGGTCTATGAAACTTAGAATGTCGTCGATTGTTTAGGGACCGCGACGTAGAGAGAATTGAAGATGGTCTACGACGTTGTCTGTCTATAAGATTGTAGATGGTCTACGACGTAGAGGATCTACGAATTGTAGGTGCTCTACGACGTAGATGTTCTACGAATTGTAGATTTCATTGACGCTATGCATTCAAACTTTATCATAAAATCGCTACACGTTCTATAAAGCAATTTATCGATAAAAAACAGTTACACAATTTTTTCTTCGAAGCTTTTATATTAGAATCTGTTTCTAACCAATATTTTAAAACGGGGAATTAAAATCTACGGTCAAGCATACTTCCCAAAGTTCCTGCAATGCACTGCCTATAAAACAAAACAGGAATGTTTCAAAATATTCATATTTTCATAATGGCAATAAAATAACTTGGTTGGTCGTTACCTCACGCTCTCTTCACTACACATTAAGGCCGCGCTCTGTATTCAACTTTACACTGTACTGAGCTCAACATCATCACAAAACTATAAACTCAAAGTGCTTTATTTCCTTTAGACCTTACATACTCTTGGATATACAACATTAGACCTTAAAGGACTCTTGGACACGTCGCAAAACTCTGATCACACAAGTAAAACTTGGGAATAAAGTGGTCACTGATTTTTTGTCCACCTTCATCTTTTTAAGGGCGGCCAACCCGTCTTACTTTTCATACAAAACGCTCGTACGTGATTATTTATTTTTATTTTATTTATTTTTATTTATTTGGGAAACAAAAAGCTTATTCTTATTAAATAACAAAACATTTCTAAACTAGAACAAATAAAGCTACTCAGCTCCTCGATGTCGTAAGAGCTGATTAAGGGAACCGACCAGAGGAAAGCTGCAGCTTCCACCTACATTTTTAACGCCTCTACTGCGATCACCAATCCGTCAGTCAAACGTGGTGATTATGGCAAAACGCTTGTTTTATGGAGGCATTTCCAGCAGTGGACGTACATATGTGATTATCCGACTGCATGGATAAAGCTTCCTCGTCTTCATTCTACGTTTTGCGCTGAACGACTATGTTTTTTTAACACTTTCATGACCGCCGGTCCCCCGAAGCGGATTAGGCAGTGTATGTTAAACGCATTATCACTTTATTTTTCTATCAGTGTTTAAGTTTAAGAATTTGACCTTGTTTAAATGTACCACGAATACCTGACACCATCGTAAAGTCGCCTAACCTAGATTCAAGGACTATATTATTTTTAATTTATCTCTCGACTATTGCCCCTCTACAGCAAAATAGTATTTTTCTTGTCAAGTCATAGCTCATACATCTTTTTATTTCAACTTATTTTTTTTTTTTAAAGTTGTTACATTTTAATGTTTATAGCGTCTTAAATCCTAATTTAGGTTTATGTAGACACCAGAGTTCTCTAATCAATACAATACAATTCTTATTTCTACGCTAGAATGGGGAATTAGTGCGGTAGGCATTCACGCACACAAGCACAGTGAAAAAAAAAAAACTTATAAATTAGGTATTAAAAATAATAATAACACCCAAAAAACCACAGAGGTTTGTAACGGAGCGCTATTAGAGAGCCAATCTTGCAAATCTTGCTATAGTACAAAAGTGTGATTTGATTACATAAAACTAAATACATTAAACGACAGGTAGGTATTGTAAATAAGCTATACAACAGCTATTATTTACATGAGTTACAACAGAAACAAGTGTGAGGACAACCCAATTTTCCTACTTAGGTAAGTGTATTAGGTAGGTGATAAACTCATAGAATGTAATTAAGTATCTTTTGTTTATTTATTATTTGTTTTTTTTATTGACAATGATCTTTATCTTATCATTTATTGTATTGCTATTGTACCACAAACGAGCTTACACAATATATATAAAGATATTAATTTAATAATGATTTGGTTCATGGTTCCGACGGAAGACCAGCGTTGTGGTAGCCTACGGCTATTGCAACATAATGCTGAGTCGGACGCCATTTTGTAGCTTTTATATTTAATTATTGTACTACTAAGTATTGATAGTCGTTAAAAGTTCCTACTTGTTATTTTATTTTTTCTTAGTAATGGTGTTAGTTAGTAGTACCTAGGTTAATTATGACTGTAACAAACATGATTATGACACTATCTAAGCTACGAATAAAGATATTCTAATTCTAATATTTAAACTCTATATTCTACACAAATGTCCAACGACAGATCGTATTTCTTGTTGACGATAATTAGTTACACATCTGTGTAATTGCACCCGGCGGCAAAGGCCACTTGCTGGGATCTTTATGGGCATATTATGCAGCGTTCTGCATCTCGCATGCAAAGTGTTTCTAGCTATCTCACGTAATTCTCGCCGAAGTAGACGCGAGATTTCCATGAGAATAGATCAGGCTTGAGTTTATAAATCATTAAAGGTTTGTGTGTCATTATGATGACCTCTGTGGCGCGGTGGGCGAAGGTCGAGAAGGAAGAGGTTGCGAGTTCGATTCCCGCCTTGGGACAAATATTTGTACGATCTGCAGATATTTGTTCCGAATGCTCTGGTCGTCTTCTATGTTTACTAAAAAATATTTATCTATGAAATGTAGTTTCCGGGTGGTTAGGTCTGAATGTCATAATGTACTGTTCTACATAACGTACTTCTCTACATAACGGTCTTCCTTATTAAATGTCGGAAATGAAACTGTCAAATGTATGTACAGTCACTCTCTTTATTTTTAAAATATTAAAATAAAATCACATTCTATAGATAACAGGCAAACGAAACAAAAACACATATCCTTAAACTAATGTGATACTACATTAGTGTAAACGGTTTTTTAAAGTAGTGATATATTCTAAAAATTGGATTTAGACATAGACATAGACATTTATTTATTTGCTGCTGCAGTACAAAACATACATAAGAATATAATTTGAAAAAAAAAAGTGATAAAAAGACTGACTGCTGTGTTACAGCAGCAAAAAGGTCTCGACTCAGCATGATTGCCTTACTACTCTGAAGTAGATAGGCGCTGATATTCTGCCGAAACCATTATGATCACAAGACCCTGTGAGGATTTCAGTTATTTCACCGGATTGCAACTAATTGAACTGTTTTTTATAGCTCTTGTCAAATAAAATGTCTCGCCGGCGTCTAGTAGCACCACTAAATAATGAGTTTACAATTCTTGAAATGTAATGTATTATTTATATCAGTTATCTAGTACCCATAAAACAAGCTCTGCTTAGCTTGGGGCTAGATAATGCTGTGTGAATTGTCCAGCATTATTTATTTAATATGTGACCTAATTAGGAATTATTTTTTATTGTCACAGTTAGCTATGTAAATATTATCTCATTGCAGAGCCTCTCGGACTCCCGCAATTTTTGCAGAGGGCAATGCTATGGTGTTCATTAGGAAAGCCTATGTCCAACTGTGGACTATTATAGGCTAATGATGTTGGTGATGAGTGATAATGACACAAGTAAAAAATTACGACCAAGCACAAGGCACAAAATAATGTAAAGTTTGTTTCCACATGATTTGGCCTCGCTGTAGTTTCGAATTCACACTTATTTTATAACTAGATGTCGCTAGTAAAAGTGGACGGAGCGTAGATCGCGCTTACGAAGCGTTTCAGACTTTTGGTGCGGTGAGAACCCAAAACTCTATTATTATTTTCACGATATATTCGGCTGATGGACCGGATCTTCATTAAATTTGGAAGTTTTTGTAGAGCTGTACACCATGGTGTGAACTCAAAGAGATTACAATTAAAACTTTTAAAACTATCATGGTTATTAACATTAAAGTCATTTGAAACGGGATATTTACCATGATTCGATTTTTGAGTTTTCCAATATTTAACATTCGCATGAAACTGTGCCGAAATATTGGAAAACTCAAAAATCGAATCATGGTAAATATCCCGTTTTAAATGACTTTAGATTACAATTAATTTAAGTAAGATGAAGGTAGATTGTAAAGTAAATGGCTTACGGGTTCGGGGTGTATTGTATGCTATGTATGTCAGAAAAAACTGTTAACTAGTAAGTACCCATCGATATAAAGGAGCTCTGTGGGAGTTTTTAGAAAGAGACAGAAGGGCCGGCCTATAAGGAGAAAATTTATATAATTTATTATATAATATTTTTTTATATATATAAATTTATATAATATTTTTTTCTCCTTACACACTTATGTTTCAGACGAGTGTCGTGTGGTGCCGGATTAGAACTTGCACCACCCCAACTCTTCCCGTGGGTGTCGTCAGAAGTGACTAAGGGACATACACCGGAGAGCGGGCAGCAGCGCCTCTTGTAGAAAAGCTCTACCACCGAACTGCGATCGCCAACGCGTATGTATGCTCAGCGTGGGGATTACAGGTACTACCTTCCATGAGGTAAAAGCCAATAAGGCGAGGAGGCCTGCATTCAGCAGTGGACTCTTATAGGCTGTTGAGGATATTTCAGGCAGTGCATCTTTTAGTATGAGAGTGTTATATGAGTGGTACATTCACCAATACATTTAAATAGAGTTTTAGAGGTAAAAGGACAATACAGTACAAAAATATTGAAACGTATAAAATAAACCAAAACCTGCTTTACTAAAAGAAGTCTTCATTACATTGTTATATATTATCGGTGAAATCATAGACATAGAATTTTTTCACTACGTGGTGAAATAGCTTTTTTTTTGTGAACTCGATGACATGGTGTTTGTTTGGTTGTTTTTTATAAATGCTGTTTCTTTTTAAATTAGTGTCATGTGTGTTAAATCTAATCATTTTCTGTATGCATGAACCCTGTTTTAATTTTGCACGCACTTTGAGGCAGATTGTAGTGAGACTTTTTAACGTAAGACCTATGTACTGTTCCCACATATCAGCATAAAAAGAATTATGATTATTATTAAATTGTCCAATATTATTTATTTATTTATTTTTTATTTTATGATTATGTGATTCCCTTGGATAGGGATGATCCCTTGGAAAGATAGAATAAAAAAAAACTATATTCTTACGTCATTGTTCAAGCCAGTTAATCCTTCAAGCCAGTAACTTTGTGAATAGTAAGTCAGTGACACGCGACTGCAAACACCGTCTCCAGCAGAAACAATTTGCAAAGTAAACATAAGTAAGTGATGATACCGGTGTAACTCTCTTCGAGTGCGGGTTCAATTTATTCTGTGGGGGCACCGACGTGTGTGGTGAGGATGTAGGGAAAATGGAAGAATGGATACGGCATGTCTTTCGACCGAAAACTCACATTTCACGACCATGTCATCAAGATCGCCAAGCAATCTTTTCATAGACTTGGCTTTGTTCTGAGAAACGCCCGAGATTTTCACAGTGACAGTATTGTGCGGCTTCTGTTCGGAGCTCTAGTGCGTAGCAAGCTAGAGTCAGGCAGTTCTGTCTGGAATCCGCACGAAAGTACGTACGCACTGTTACTGGAGAAGGTACAGAAGGCGTTTCTCAGGTCTCAGTACAAACGAGAATTCGGGTATTACCCATATATGTACCCAACTAGGTTTCTCCAAGGGTGTCTTGGGTACAATTCCCTACAGACCAGAAGAGCGCACGATCAGATAGCAACAATGTGCAAGGTGCTTCGTGGTATGATCGACGTTCCTGATCTGCACAACCTTCTGTTTCGGCTCTACCTCCCCGATAATTACGTTCGCAGCAGAAGCCACAGACTGTTCTCTGTGCCCTACTGCAGAACCGTCTCCCGCGCCAACTCTCCACTGCCGCGCACCCTCGCCGGTCTCAACAGACTCCTCGACCAGAACCCAGACTGCGATATCTTCGCAGATGAATGGAAGAGTTTAATGTTGGTATGCCTGAGGTTTTGCGAGAGTGATGAATGAAAGGATGCTTGTTTAATTAGTTATTTTAGTTAGTATTAGTTTAATTTATTGTAATATTATCATGAAAAACTTATTTTATAATTTCAATTAATTTATTTGCCTAATTAATTTTTTATGTTTATATTTTGATTTATTTTGTTATATTTTAAGTTATTAGTACCTAGATAATCATAAATAATCTGTTTAGATCTTAAGTAACTAGCGTAATTGGTTTTTTTTAATCGTGCTAGTAACTGTAATAAATAAATAAATAAATAAATAAAATAAATGTCTTCAAATATTAAAGAGTGACGACCTCTGATTAAAGGTAGCCTGGAAGAAATCACTTCTAAGCGATAATGCCGCCCATTGTACTTTTATGTTTAATGTCTATGTCTGACAATAAAGAATTTTGCATTGTATTGTGTATTGTAGCTCTGTGGCGCGGTGGGCGATGGTCTGCCTGCGACGCAAGAGGTTGCAGCTTCGATTCCCGCCTCGTGATAAATATTTGTATGATGTGCAGATATTTATTCAGGGTGTCCTGGTCGTTTTCTATGTATAAAAAAAACTATCTTTGTATTACAAAATATCAGTTATCTATATAGTATCCCTTACACAAGCTCTGCTTAGCTTGGGGCTAGATGATGCTGTGTGAATTGTCCAGAATTATCATTATTATTATAACCGCTACATTATCGGAACGTCAACGTTATCGAGATGACGGCAACAAAGTAGCGCTACACGGCACGCACGTCACCCTGAGCTCCGTCATCCGAGTCCTGAAAAATGAGTAGTTCGACGCGACCGCTAGAACATAGTCTGAGATTAAGACGGTGACGTTGACGTGCCGGTGGACAAGCGGCGTTATGAACGAATCATATCGTCATATCGTCGTGACATTCTTCTTTCTCGTTAGGGTTTTGTGTTTGTTCTTTTTGTATTTTCTCTTTTTTTAGTATATTTTTTATGTCAGTAGATACTATCTACTCATACCATAGAATAGTAAAAATAACAATAGCCTCTCTACTCTTTTCTTGTATTTGTATAAATGTACCTACTTATACCTATTTATTATTATTATTTGTCAAATCTGTAAATCGGTAAAGTTTATCGGTAAATAAATGTACCCTTATCTTTTAAGTCGGTCATCCAAACTAATATAATGTTGTAAAAACGAAAGTTATTCTGTTTGTTAATTTTTCACGTCAAACGGTTGAACAGATCATAATGTATAAACTCAGAAGTGAGTTTGAGGTCAATCGAAATTCTATTCGTACTATTACTTAAGTCTTATATAAAGTCTACGTAATTAAGAGAAAATTAACATAAAGTGGCGGATTTTGTATGAGTATCTCAGTATCCCTCTTGATTTGTTAAATAAGAGTCTATTTTGTGCAACAAACTGGCTTTAAATCGCGAAGAGTGGACAAAAGAGAACTAGGTAAACGTGAACTGAAAACATCAGCAACATTCTGACGGCTGTATTTTCAGTGTAGTGTTTTTTAGAGCTTTGTTCCTTTCTAAAGCTGTGAAAAATCCGTATCCGCCCGGCAAGCAAAAGTTCCGCTGAAAACTGTCAAAAACTTCGTTCCCGCTGTTGACGAGAATGCAGCAAATAATCCTTCAGTCTTCAAAATTTTTTAAAAAAGCCCTTGCAAAATATAGTCCGATAAAAATGCATTTGTATGCACGAAATCAGGACGCATTATGATCGCAATAACGAAAACACAATTCTATTTTATGGACTGATAAAAACGCCTGTTAGGGAATTGGTTTACTCTCTTCATCTATTTCCTATATAGTTTTCTCGTTCTCCATCTTTTCCTACATCATTGTCTCCTGGTACCGCATTGTACTCCACGAGTTAAAACTAAACGCTTCGCCCGCCGCGGCAGCGAACGTGTTTCGCCAAGATTTGCACTTCTATATCCTTTTGACCTGCTAAATGGAGTTTCGTTATTCCGAAATATATTTCAAGCAAGAAAGACTATTTCTATTATCAAGAGAGATTGAACCGGTCCGGGTAAGGTAGTAAAAAGATTTTCTGCTTTGGATATGTTGCACAAAAGTTAATAAAATGAACCTGCATTATTTTAACAGTAGCTTCTGTGCAGCTTGGTCTTGCACCCCCAACTCTTCCCGCGGGTATCGTTAAAGGTGACTTTGAGATATCTACCCGAAGGCGAGCAGCAGTGCCTCAGGCAGAACTATTTCATTATCTTACTGCAATCCCCAACCCGCTTGCCCAGTGTGGGGATTATTGGCATTACGCCACATGAGTAAAGTTAATAAGGCGCTTATCAGCAAGAGGCCTATGTCTAAGTTTTCGTGGACCAGTATAAGCTGAAGATGTAATAAGCAGCTTTATTCTTTAATATAAAGTATGATTTTATTCTAAGTCTAAAACTACAACTAGCAAGAATTAGATCCTATAGGTTTAGCTGAAGTAGTACAAATAAGTATGTAAGGAGCATCCAAACTTTCACATAATAAAATAGGGGTTATTGAGAAGTCAAAGTCAATAACTTTATTTCTTTAGGCTTACAAAATAAGCACTTAGACAAGTCAAATTTAATAGAGAGACCTTCTATAGCTCGTAGTAGATTGATAACACAACTTTTATAAATGTATTTGGGATCAAAAAACAAAAGAAATACCTACAGGTTATAAAACTTCTACAAAAGCATCCATGTATCTCGGTCCACTCATAAATTTAATGTGTCTACTAAATCTGAAGTCTGAGAATTCCCTAATGAAAGATTCTTGTGTGAAAACTTTCGAGTCCTGAACTTTACAGAACTAATATGTGGAGTAAGGTGAAACTGCACAAACTAAGGCCAGTGTCCACTAAAACAGTGAGGAAAGCTGGATAGTCTTGTTGTGACATTTTTTTTTAAATCGTCTTAGAAAAAAGGGTAGGTTCTATGTTCGGCTGATGATTTTTATGTACGTTCGCCGATTTTGACGTCCGTCGTGTACCGATTTTGATATTATTTTTTCTTCTGTACGTAATTCTTTATTAACAATAAAATTACAATCAAATAAAAGAAACAAATTAGAACTAGTATTTGCAATTGAAAAAATTAAGCTAACTGCAGGCTATTTTACTATAAAAACTATCGTAGTTTGACGAATTCATTACGAATGTAAGAGGGTTAACTTATTTGTGTTGGAAGAACACCAACGTTTCATACCTTAATAGAGCCTTTTAATCAATATTGTTTGTGCCCTGTTATATGTCATACCATCAAGACAAGACCTATAACAGGGCATAAACAATATTGATTAAAACCGACAAAACGAAACAGAACGACCATAAACGAAAACTGAAACGCCTGAATAAAAACACGAAGCAAACGCTAAATGCAAATTGCTCTGGCATTGCTCCGGCTACAGAGGCGAATGTTGTGATTAATTTTTAATCTCAACCAATTTCCCAAGATATGCAACAAGGTCTGTTCTATCAAGGGGGCTAAACTTAGCATCTACACCAGAGGGTGCCATTGGAAGACATAATTACAAGCGTGGAAGACACAATCGCGCGAAACAAGGTATCTACAGTAACTGTGTACTAAATGCCTTGAAGAGCTTACGTAGCAATATGGATGTTATTAAGAGGTGTCAGTGATGCCTTACTTGAACGAACAGCTTTTACAGTTTGTTTTTTTGCTCTAAAGTGCATACGATTTAAGTGATGAAAAATACCACATTGTATAAACAAATAACTAATAACTATCTTTACTACCTCTTTTTTTCATTATTATGTGTAGTTTTATAATAAATCACTTTAGAAAAACACTATAAAAAAGCAGGGCGTTTAAGCCTTTACACAAAATATATAACTCCTGATGAAAAAGAAAATACATCAACCGCTACTTCTACATCATATCTTTCTAATAAACATTCGTAATTTTTGTAGAATTCAATACAATAATAATAAATCCCAAAAAACTCATTTTTGTAAGGCGTTTTGCGAAGTAATTATAACTTGGTTAAAATTTTGCCACGCTAAATTCAACCCTATTGATCAAATATTCCTTTGTATATAACTGAAAATCGTTTCCACTAACGTCAGTCGGGGGCTAGCCGCCTCCATGGACGGACGCGGGGTCATGTTACTTTTTTCGCGATGACAGCTGGACACGCCTTACGAATTACGATTTTCGACAACTTTTGTTTTGCGGGTTCAATAGTTCATTTGTCATTGTAATAGAATATATATTGGATTGCACCTACGTTACAAGGATTTTGCAGTATTTTTATTCATTGACAGAGCTATCAATTTGGTAGAACGGATTTGTTAGATGAACATAAATAAATATTACTGAATAATTAAACACGGTCCAGATGTAGACTAGTATTATAATATTTGTATTACTCAAGATGTTGGGTACTTATTAGGTGACTGAGTTAGTTATTACAATAAATCATCATCAGCCTATGTTCGATCACTACTAGTCATAGGCCAGTAATGAGCACCATTAGCATTATGTCTTCAGCATGACGCATCCAGCATCCGACTGCAGTCTCATGGGTCGTCATACCACCTGATCGGAAAACGTCCTACACTACGTTTACCGAGACATGATCTCCACCCAAGAACACGTTTATCCTAGCGGTTGTTAGTTCTTCGCGATATATGGCCGGCCCATTGCCACTTCAGCTTACTAATTCTTAAAGCTATGTCAATAACTTTGGTTCTCTGTCGGATGTAAGATTCGTTACAAATCCTATCCTTCAGAGGAACTCCGAGCATAGCTCTTTCCATAGCTCGTGGCCAAGCCCTGTCGTGAGTGTCTAAGTCTCAATCAGCTCCGTATAGGTCATGACAGGTAGGATGCGCTGATAAAAAAACCATATAATTTTTTTTTACTATACATACGAGGGTTCCGTACATAACTATTTCGCAAAAGGATTCAAATTTTTTTTAATCTAAAATGTAAAAAGCCGTATACAGTATGCGGTCATCCATCCAAGTCAAATTAAGATAATACTTGAATGTAAATACTTTCTTTTTATCATTTGATTAAGGCAGTACCCGAGCGCCATCACCTATTTAATTTATTATTTTTTTTTTATGCGATACCTACCATAAGGTTTTTTAAATACATCTGTAATACTTTTATTTTGTATAGTACCTATAGACAATAGGCACTTAGGCACTTGTATCCACCAAGACAACTTCGCATCTCTGCCTGAACTGTAAAAAAACAATCTATTACAGACGAAGCTTACGTTAGGTACAAATCACAAACTAGCCAATGGTTTTTTTGTAAATTCCCGTAGTAATAGAATAGGTTTCAATAGGAGTACAGCCTTAAGAGTCCGCCTAATGCCGGGAAAAATAAGTAGAAGCTCATAAGTAGATCTTTGAGCGCTGGTCTATAATTTTCGGTGGGATTAACTATAAGTGGAAACTTGTAATTAGCCCTCAGTAACATATCATGCATGTTATTTTAAGTAAAAACCTTTGTCAAATCATAGCTGTAAGTTTTCCAAAAATTCGTAAAATAAAAAATAAAATAAAATTTATTGAATTGTTCAAAATTTAAGCAAGAAATAGAAAATCTAAACGATTACTCAAATAACATATTAGTCTGGCTCTGTAATTCGTAAAAAACTTATGTGGGTTTTTTATTTCTACAAATCAGTTAATTTTCATACTAGGCGTCCGCCCCGGCTTCGCACTATACAAATCAGTCGATAAATAATGTTGTGATTGAGATAGGAACAAGCAATTTTTACCATAAGATAGATTAATACTATGTAGATTGTAGAATAAAGTAACGTACTGATAAAAAGTACTGATTTTATTGAGACATTTTAAAATTATTTCAAAAATCTATAAAAAAAAGGCTGATTCTACTTAAAAAACATCATAGCTTTTAATTGAGGATTGTGTTTTTGACAATGTTTATTCAGTAAGGAGCACCTGTTATTTCCAATAACTGCTGAGTTTGTTTCATAGTAATTGATCGTTTAGTTTATAAGTTACACCGTTTTGTTTACATCGGGGTCCGAGTAGCGAAAAAAAAGTTTAAAAAAGCTAAAATTATTTTTTTTTTTAATAACACATTTTCCGTCGATAAAATAGGGCGTAGTTTCCCTCATTTCAGTTTGTGCACCTTATGTAGACTCACACTGTATAGGGTAGGTAGGTATATTCATTTGCCTATGTTCGTCAGGGATAATGTAGCATTTTAATAGTGAAAGATTTTTTAAATCGGCCCAGTAATTTTGGAGGATCCTGTTCAAACAAACAAACAAATCTTTCCTCTTTATATATTACTAGCTGACCACTGACCAGCCAGCAATTTCATTCGCGTGATCTTGTGTTGGTTTCCATGTAAACTATCAACTCCAAAGTTTTACAACCAATCCTCTACGATTTTAAAACTTTTGAGAAAACATTCCTTTAAATAAATTTCCGAAAATCCGTTCTTAGCCTACGTCCTAAAAGGAAACTCCGTGTAAAATTCAGCTTCATAGCTCTTGCAGTTTCAGTTTTCTGTTCTATTTCATTTATATAGATATTATTATATATATATATATATAGATAAATTCTATTCCATTACTCGGCTCCTACAGGCTTTTTCCCTACTTATCGTATTTTTTCATTCTGATCATTTACGTTCGTTAAAGTTAAACTAAGTGTTTAAAAATACACCATTTTCTAGATTTTGGCATTATTTTGACACTCGCCACTCAAACTAAAATATATATTATCACGGTTTTAAACAAAATTATTATGATTTACGCTAGAGCTATTTAATTTAAGCTGAAGTGGCAGTGGGTTGGCCATAATTCAAGAAGAACCGACAACCGCTGGGGTAAACGTGTTCCTGAGTGAAGACCGCGACTCGGGAAACGTAGTGTAGGACACCCTCCTACCAGGTGGGATGACGATTTGCGAATGACTGCTGGCTGATGCTAGATGCGGCAACAGGGAGCTATGGCGCTCATTAGCGTATATACAGCACTGGTATAGGCTGATTATGATGATGATAATTTGTGAAGGTAAAACGTATTACCTACTGAATACTTTTTTGAAATCAAAGATAATCGCGATATGTCAGCCTATCGCGTTGGACTTTTTTTCAGTTTGAAAAATTTGGCGCCGGGGAGCGATTTTCTGATTTTCAGTAAAAAGCTTTAACTCAGAAACTATTGGACGAGATGGACCTTGAATTTTGATTTTTTCTGAGTCGTAATTAATACAACTGTCTTCCGTTTTCGGCTTGCCTTTGAGTTTCGGGACACTCTTTATAAGTCCCTAGACACCGTTCTTCCCTATTTGTCGGTGCGTATTTAAACCCAAATAAAAATCGCCATTCGCTCCGCCGTTAACACTCCGCTTGTTGTCTTATTCTTGACTATCGACTTCTTCAAACCCCACGAATAATCTTAAATTATAACCCAACTGGTCTCTAAAAACCGAAGAATGATCTCCGCAAAGCCTTTGGCTGTGACCTGCTAGGCCCTTAAGTAATATAAACCAGAGCCCAACAAATTCACGGTGCGCCCCTGCAAGTTTTATTTGAGTTCATTCACTTTCGCCGTTATGCGTGGCCAAGATACAGACTTTTTTTATGTACCTACAAAATAGCAAAGCCGCAGGCAAATGTTAGTTAGAAATACAATTAGTACCATGTGATTGTGCCAGCAACCAAAACAAAAGAAGTTTATCTGTTCTATAAACGATAAACTTTGCATAAGTCTACGTAAAAAATAAGTGCCCTCTGTCGACTACTTTTGGTAAAATTGACGTGCAATTTGACAGTCATAGTTCTTCACGGTCAAGCCTTAATATGTGGTAATGCAAATGTGATGGTAGATAGAGAGTCCAAAGAGCAGAAGATTATGGAACTTCATAGTGAAGGGTCCACATACACACAAGTCACCTACAACCCGACTACTAGAGTGACCTCGAAGTTGAAGGAGTTACTGCTCACTATAATCTAAGGACCTCTATGAATCGTTGCGACCCATAAACCCCACATCACCTAAAATCTATGGTCTGCCTAAGGTTCATAAACTTAACTGGCCCTTACGCCCAATAGGGCGTTTTGTACGGTGAGTCTATCTGGCTAACAATAGTTAGCCAGATAGACTCACCGTACAAAACTTATAAAACTGCACGATACATGGCGAATCTACTACAAACAGCAGTATGTAGGAACAACTTCCAAGACTCGACACACTTTACGCAGCTCCTGGAAGATATCTCACTGCAAAAGGATGAGCGACTGGTGAGTTTTGACGTATCCTCCTTGTTCACAAATGTACCAATAGCAGAGACATTACAAATTATTCAGAACTAAATGAATATGGCAGGGATACCTATTGAGTGCATGAAGGTGATAGAACACACCTCAACAAGCGGGTACTTCATATGGCAAGGTAATTATTACATACAGAAGGACGGGGTAGCCATGGGGTCACCGCTATAGGTCACTTGTAGCTAACATCTTTATGGAATGGTTTGAAAGCACTGCGTTAGAAAATGCATGTTTATTCTTCTTTCTATATTAAAATTATGTATGTCGCTATTTTTAAGAAATCGATTGATATTTCTATGAGTGTACGAGTTTTCATAAATATATGTTTTGTTACTATTTTTTTTCTTTGAAATTATCCCGTTTATAGGGAATCTCTGAAACCCATATTATAGATTGCAAGAACGGTCCTTTTCTACAGCACAAATATTTACGTAGTTAATGTCTGCAGTGTTCCCCCACAGCAGTATGCCATATAACATCGATGATCGTGGTGATAAGGCAAAACCCCCAGATGGTCTACATGATGGATATTCAGACGCCTGGCTATTTTACAAACGGGCTGATTCTACGATCCAGCGACGACAAATCCGAAAAAAAACTACAGACATCTAGAGTCTTCTATCCAGCATACGTTTTCTCAAAGCGTATCGGATGGCCCAGTCCGAAACAGAATTAAAATGTAAATTCTTTCCCCCGTGTTACGAAGCCAGTTGAAATGTAAACTGTTTTATCTTTTTCTTAGGGTGAATTTGAATTTTGTTTGGTTACTGATTTAGTTACTTTTCTTCGGGGGAGTTGATACTGTTTATGAGTCAATTGTGTTAATGTTGAGGTGAAATTCTTTTGTTTTTGTCGATAAATTTTGTACTACTGGATAACGCTCGCTTGGTATTATATTAGAAAATCCACACAGGAGCATCTAGCCCCAAGACTGTGCCGTAGCTGCTGCCAGGAAGAAGAGACTGTGGAACACGAGGAATCCATATCATGCTCGCTGCGAAAGTACATAACGACGCGACCTGAAATGCCGTCGGTCAGTTCCCGGATTTAGATTACGCTATTTCATCTACGTATACTTTCTCCTTTTAAAAGGGACTTGCTACCGAGTTGGGAGGGGTTGCTATGCTACCGAGTTTTTGTATGTATCCATCGCATTCATATTCTTTTTGTTATTTTCCTTGAGCTCTTGCAAATGATTCAAAGCGTGAGTAAAAGTAGAAGGAGCAATCAGCAATCTTGAATAAAATCAGAAACAAAGCTTTGTTTGTTTCAAGGAATCCTGCGATTTGAGCCAAGCTCTCTCAGGAACTCTCGATAGCCTACTTGCCGTTTTGAAAGGACTCAGGGCTTTTGATAGATTGACAAATTGACTTCTACTATTTTCAACAATCATCATTTCGACGACCTCAGTGGCGCAGCGGGCGAGAGTCTGCCTGCGACGCAAGAGGTTGCGGGTTCGATCCCCGCCTCGGAACAAATTTGTGTACGATCTGCAGAAATTTGTTCCGTTGGTCTGGGTGTTTTCTATGTATAATAAAAAATATTTATCTATGTAATGTATAATATTACGTATATCAGTTATCTAGTACCCATAACACCAGCTCTGCTTACCTTGGGGCTAAATAATGCTGTGTGAATTGTCCAGCATTATTTATATATTTATTTATTTCATCTGTAGTTTCTTACCTACATCAAAGGTAAATTGCCAAAATGTGAAACGATACCATTGGTAAGGTAATGCGATTAAATTAGTGGAATTCGGGCATTGATTATGTGCAGTCGTTAAAGGTAATTTCTAAATTTTCAAATGGCAATTTGTGATACCTTTTATAAGCTATTTTTTAAGCCTCGAAATCCAATGTTTGGATTGAATACATGTTGCACTTTGTGGCCACCAAACTCAATTATTGCATCTCCTTCTAAACTACACAAAATAAAACTATAATACAGACATTAAAAAAGCTTATACAGATATAACAAACTGCCCATTGAAAATTTTGAAATTACCTTTGTTCTACGAAATAATAAGACAAAATAGGTGGCGGCGCTAGTTTGACTCGAGGTATTGTCTCCAAATTTAAGATAATAATTTTTTATTTAATTTCATAATAATACACATTCCAAACTTCAATGAATTTAATTTTGTAAGTTAAGTTCGTCTTAGTAAGTTCAGCTATTCCTTCCTCTAATATTATAAGCTACCTATATTGCTTTCCCGCTCTGTTAATCCGTATGTAAATCAGGTTGTATTGCCTACTTGGCTTAGCTCTGTAAAGCGGAAGTCTATATTGTACAAGATAACCTAGCATTTATGTGCGTAAGGTATTATTAACAGACTTAAAAAAAGGAGAAAGTTCTTGTTTGGCTGTATTATCCCTGTTGAACATAGGCCATAGAATATACCCATGTGAAGCCGGGGGGGGGGGGGGGGGGGGACGCTATTCTATAGTATTAAGAATAATCTCGAAATGGACCTGGTTTATTTCCAATATTTATACCGGAAAAAAATAAGAAGAGAGTTAACATGAAGGAATTTCAAATCAGTTTTTAATATACCTAAACGATCAAATTATTAGAATAAAGTGTCACTTCTAAAAATAACTCGTTTCAAACAAACTTACCTACAATCCTCTAAAATGCCATTAAAATGAATTGCTGCGTAACTAAATCTTAAATAAGTTTAATAATTTACTTTTGAAGTTAAATTTTTCTTCTTCGAATTGAAATATTTGATGATTGCTTTCTGAGAAATCTATTTACTCAAAATTTGCTATTCATAAACCTAATTTAAATAAACAACCCTATTAAACTTTCTGAATATTATCTTTTTGTGTCCAGCAAACGAGTTTGGAATCTTTATGATAGTTTTACTAATAAGTTTCGCGTTACTTTTGGGCAAAGTGAAAAAGTTGAATAGCGTTTTGGGTCGAGTTTCAACTACCTACCTTAAATAGGTTTCTTAACTGCGAGTCATCTGCGAGTGTATGTTTGTCTTGATTTTTGATTCTTTTTACAAACGTGTTAGTATATTTTCAATATCTTTTGTCGATTATTTTACACATCACCCTCTATGGTTATGGAAATATATATCTATGTATTATATTATATTATGTATATCAGTTATCTAGTACCCATAACACAAGCTCTGCTTAGCTTGGGGCTAGATATTGCTGTGTGAATTGTCCAGCATTATTTATTTTATTATTTCCCCTGCACTGCGGAATGTCATCCTCATGATTCTATAACATATACAGTATTTTTTTTGTATTATTTTCGCACTTGCGGAAATAATTTCACAACAAAACCTGAGTTTTGAATTATACGCGATTTTATGCGAAGAGGTAACAAACACCCGAACATCTAAAAATACAAACTTTCGAAATTTAACATTCATTTGTAATTCTTTTTAAAAAAGTAGAATATATCCGCATTAAAATATCCAGAACATATTGGAGAATATACGTTCCGCGTTAAAAATCGAACTGGCAACCTTGATCATCTCGAATTTACTTTGGACAATGTGCTACGGATTTGAGGATCAATAATATCACATTTTATTTTTAATTCTCTCTTGTGTCTTCCATCATTCTTCCAAAAAGTATATCAATCATCTTATTTTCATACAAAATATCTAATAAACTAGTTTCTTCCTGCGGTTTCGTCCTTTTTTCCGGGTTAAAAAGAAACCTAGATCGAATAAAAGATATAGATATAGAAGATAGGGCACGGTATTCCAAGTTAACAAACATCTTACTAATTTTATTAGTATCTTTTATGGAAAATCTAAGGTTATCTTTATGGGATAAAAAGTATCATATGTGCTAGTCCAGACTTAGACCTACACATCATGCAAATCATGATTCATCATTTTGAAAATGAAGAAATCAAGAGTGCATACTGTTCTGCACTATAACACATCTATGCAAATTCAGCACGATTGGCTCGGCAGTTTCAGGGTAGAGAAGTAACAAAAACCTACATCTCCCTATCCCTCTCTCTTTCCCTTACACCTTTCTTTAATCTATTCATTCAAACTTTCGCTTTTTCAATTGTTAGTATTATAAATTATTTCAGTCATCCGTAAAAAATAAGTCATCAAATAAACTCACCGTGTTTATTTTCCAAAGAGAAAGATTGATCGAGCCCTAAAAACGTTAACGTGAACCATTTGTGTTATAACATCACAATGATTTATACCACGGATAACAGATTGCTGGAGGTTTTTCTCCACGAGCCGTTTTGCGGATCCCTAAATTATACGTCAAGTATCTTTTTGTGGGTATGAATTCGTGGGTTCCTTTAGGGTTCTTTGTACTCGTAGCTGTCCACAACGAATTACCCCGAAGTTGGTGGTGTTCCGACCCCGAGTTTTTTGCCGTTGCTTGATCCTGCACCCGACCTCTCCCCGGCCGGATCGTTCTGCCGTCTCATCAGATTTTGAGAGTGAAGAAATCAAGAGTGCACGGAGTTCTCCACTATAATTTGTACGGCGTACATGGGTTGTTCCCGTTGAACATTCCGCCATGACTGTTAGTCCGCTAATAAGAAAATCATCATTGCTTATAGAACTGATAAGGTAGTATGGTTTTGGTTTTTATGGTCAATTTTCATTTAACTGTCCCCAAAGTACTAGGAAATCAGAAGTTGAGTAGATCTAAAGAAAGTTGATTAGAGGTTTATTGGTAAAATCTACCTATTTAGTTCCTTTATGTTTATGGCATCCTGGTAGTTAGTAAATTTTGTGGTGTAAAATGGTACTGTGAAAGCACTAATTTTGGTGTTAGGGTTTCGTCCTAGCCTACCTAACCTAACCTATCCTAACCAGGTCCACCAGGGACCCTATTTCTGGTAGACCTGGTGGTAAGCCGGGTCCGTAGCTTTCAGAAGTCAAATCTTAACCGTACCGTCTTAAAGGTACTGTACTTAGGCACCAAAAGTAAATACCTAATACAGCTAGGACTTAAATTTTGCTCAGGTATTCCTGCTGCTTTACTGTGAAATACAATATAATATTCGATAATGCGCACCAACAAAAAACAATCTTCTAGGAATGTTGCTTTGAATACGGAACCCTATAAAGCATTATCAACTCAACCTTGACTATAACTTTCACCTACTTGACAAATGATGACATTAGTCTGTAGCCGCCTTCTTGTGTCCGATCACAGAAAAAGTACTTCGGAACAGTTTTATAAGTTCCTAACTACTTTGCAGGTACTTTGCGGAAGTTCTTCCAATTAATCTTGGAGAAATCAATTTGATCTTTATTATATTTGACGAGCTCATTGGCATATTGGGCAGTCCGCGGGTGGAAAGTTGCGGGATCGGTTCCCACCGTGACGCTGATTCTACCTCAAAGAAATATTGCCTATTACAATTACAATACTTTTGTTAGCTTTATATAAGAATCCTCAATTTTTCAATCTTTATTTTTATACTCATAACATCATCAGCTATATGATGATGAACATCATCATCAGCTGCTTAAATGCTAGTCCACAGCTGGACATAGGCCTCTTTTAATGAGCGCCATAGCGCCCTGTCTTCAGCTTGCCGCATCCAGCATCCGCTAACAGTCTTTCGCATATTGTTATCCCACCTGGTCGGAGGGCGTCGTACACTACGTTTACGGAGTCGTGGTTTATAAAATGAATCAATAGACCATCCCCCTCTCTGCAAATAACCCCAGAACATGCCATTTCATGCCACTGCTCCTCTTCCAAGTGCGCTAGATGTTGGTCAAGCCTCAAAGTGTGTCCGTTGTATGTTGCCAGGGTTAGTTCTTGGTGGCAGCCTGAGGTAGCCCGGTGATTCCTAGCAACCCCTGCCCCGTGTTACCATGGCCGCTACCATGGCCAGGAATAGCGAGGCGGCCGGGAACTGAGGGTAATTTCTTATTTTGTAGCATCATTGTGAGTAATGCCCATAATCCAGATGCTGGGTATGCGGGCTTGGGTCCGCAGTTCAGTAATGGAATTGTTCTACAGGGGGCGCTGCTGCCCGCCCCCCGGTTTGTGTCCCTTAGTCGCCTCCTCTTGTCGTGGATGTCGTAACATCCACGACAAGAGTTGGAGTGGTAGGTACAATTCTAGGCCTACCTAACTTATATAAATACTGTGAAATGGAATAGAAATAAACTACATTGTAAAGGTAATTCAACTGTAAATTTAATAAAATAACAAATAAATAATACCTAGGCATTTGGAAACTCTTTACGACATCCAGGTTCGCTTCGTTACATAAAATTTAAAATACCCCATTAAAATATAAGAACCTTCACATTAAGTTGGGCGCCCACTGCGACGCACGGGACATATACGAACGTTTGCTACATTTAGTAAATCCATAACGAAGAGTCTACTAAAATATTATTCTAGGTTAAATGCGCCCCTCTCTCGCTCCTGCAGCTTACGCATCCTTACCAGTTCCGCCATCTTTACAGTAGTAGTATAACGGTGAATTTATATGAACTCTTTTACTTAACAACCTTTCGTTTACATCTTCAAAGTTCATTTTAGAGTTCCTACAAAAAGCCTTCGATAAACGGTACACTAACCATATCTTAGCGCTAAACAGAGAGAACCTTCGCATCTTAACAAGAGCCCTAACTGGACACTGTCGCCTCAACAAGCACATGTTTAAATTGGGGCTATGCGACACAAAATCCTGTAGATTCTGTGAGGAGGCGGACGAAACGCCTCTCCATCTGCTAGGAGAGTGTGGAGCACTGATGCAAAAACGTAGTACTTATCTAGGAAAGCACCTGCTCGGCCCAGACGAGCTACGAGACCTCTCCCCGAAGGAAATCCTTCAGTTCCTAGCAGCTGCAAGGATAAGTGGCGAACTTTGAACGCCACAGCTTTAGGGGAGAACACATAAAGTGGCGATCACAATAGGCCCATCATGGCCGCAGTGACACGAAAGCCACCAAGAGCAAATAAAAATAAATAGAGTTCCCACTATTGTATGAAACCGTGTGTACAAAAAAGAATTGGAATCTAAAACTTACCAGACAAAACTTCTGCAGTTCTACTGCTTAGGGTTAAGAAAAAAGTTCTAAGTATTATATTGATAAAAATTAAAAAAAAATTAAGAGGCAAACGGTTGTAAGACTCTGAAAACTAAATCAAATTATTCACCAATCATATTGTATTCATTATTGCAGCTAAACCAGCTGGTTTCTCGCGTAAGCCAGTTTTTGCGCTACTCGTCTTAAGTACGTTTGCACTAGTGAGTCCTTACCTTAACAGTACCTACGTATAGTAAACAAAGCAGGAGGAGATCGTAACATACGCAATAAGACGTTTCATGACGTACCTATAACTTTTATAGGCTATATCGATTTTATTATGAACTGCGTCGTGGAAAACAATTAAACGCCACTGTAATTTATATAAGTTGATATTCGCTTTATTCTTTGTGTTATTTAGGTGTTCGGAAGGGACCAAGAGTCCAAGTCCTGTGTGGGCTTAAGAAAATAAATAATGATGGACAATTCACATAGCATTATCTAGCCACAATTGGCGATCGTTGTAGGAGGTTTATGTCCAGCTGTGGATGTTTTTTGAATGATTTACTGAAAAAGGTTTGCAGACGCAACCCGAAGACAAATAGTTGGATAATCTGCAAATCTTTTTCGTTTCTAGTTGTTTTCTACACCTATCATTCATACAGTTAGGTAGGCACAAACCTGTCATTCATACAGCTTAAACTCAGCGCACACTAATCTAACACCGCTAATAGCACACCACAAAAATATGTGCATTCAAATATAGGCTTAAATAAGTTATATTTAGATTAATTTTACAGTAACAAAATTACTTCCCACATTTTGCTATAGTAAGCTATTGTAAGCCGTGCAGCGTGCGCATGTTTCTCTGTCTGTCTCTCTCTCTCTCTTATAGAAAGGAACTTCGTTCCATCCGGGTGTCGCTTGACACCTCTAAAAAACTTTTTTTATTTTATTATACTTGGTTATAATAAGTAATTAACTTGTGATATGTTAAATTTCTTACCAATAAATTGTTTATTCTGTTTAATCTATAACGAGCAAGACCTAGGTACCTACATCATCCAATTATTTCACTCGCAAATTCTAAGGTCCTTCGATTACACTTTCTACCAGCACCCCCTATGCTCACACTCCACAACTGGTTAGCAAACAACCTCTGCAAGCTAGGTACCGCTTAAAACAATGAGATGCTAGCATGATCCTGTGGTTTCTCTTATAGAGCAAATACACTGGTCTGCAATGTTGAGCTCTTTCTTTACTTATCTTTCGAACTAAAAGAGACCTTTTTCTTATGCTTTTGCAATCATATATATGTAATTATTTTCTTGATTTTAACACCCTATTTACTTATCTCATCTCTCTGTTTCCTCTTGATACCGACAGCCAAACAAACAGCCACTCATACAGTATATAGTCTGAGTAGGATAATTCCAAAGACAATGCCAACAAAATCCTATTTAGCTAATTAATTAACAATAAAACCCAGTTACTGGGGTAAAAGAGAGTCATGCAAGCTGCACTGTTTGGCTTAGAATTTCATTTTAATTCCAGATGAAAAATTGCTCGATGAAACTAGCTTGTTGAAACTCGATCTGCATGTTGGTTAAAGTAATTTAATTAAAAAAATTCTGGTAAAAAGCAATACTTGACCAAAAGAGGACTTTTATATGATTGATCATCTATGACATTTTAGGTAGCTACCATATCGAGGAATTGATTTAAGACGCATACCCCACCCAAAGTGGCGCCGACACCTAATTTATCTTATTATTCCGTTTAACAAAGGAATTTTCAAAAATCCATCTTTCAGTTTGTGATACCTATCATAAGCTTTTTTTAATGCCTCTGTAATAGTTTTATTCTATTTAGTTTAAGCAGAGATACGAAAATAGATTTTGGTGGCCACCAAGGGCCACTTCGTATCTCTGCCCAAACTAAATAGACTTAAATGGTCATACAAAACCACGCACCGCATCTTATTACAAATGCATAAGTCCTTCAAAATTAAACCGCCACAGCGTTTAATAAACTCCAAAGTATACTATGATAAGCATGCTGGTTTGTTTGCTGGGAGAAATTGAGTAGCTGTTTGCATCCCTGACGCTTGTGAGTTTACCTCGGGGTCCTAGAGACCCAAACAAACTTGTAAGCTTACCTTGGGGTACTAGGATCCGAGCAAACTGCATACTTCTGAGAGCAAAAGTAAACCACAGAGTTATGATTGGTTTGCACAGAGTTGAGTGAAATTTTGAGATTCTGAAGTGATTATTTACTAACTACTAAAATAGCCTAGAAAATATAACAGGCGTTTTTGTAATAAAATTTTTTTTTTTAGCAAAAGAAGCCCTATTTATTTTCAAGCTTATACAATCATGATAAAAATATTCTAATGCAACAGCTACGTTCAATTTAATAACTAGTTAGAAATTAATTAGTTTACAAAAATATTTGTTTAATTAGATATCAAAATTTAATATGTTATGGTCTTTATTAAGAAAGAAAATTACAATCAAATAATATAATTAAATAAAAACTGCATTAATTACATAATAAAGCTTACGTACTGCTAGAAGTGCTTAAGGCGCATACACAACCTAAACTAGCGCCACCACCTGCTTTATGTTATTATTCCGTTTAACAAAGGAATTTTCAAAAATCCATTCTCCAGTTTGTGATACCTATCATAAGCTTTTTTATTTTGTTAAACGGAATAATAACATAAAGTAGGTGGCAGCGCCACTTTCGGTGGGGAATGGGTCTTAAAATTTTCAGACTGCATTACGTTTGTGGTATATGGAGGACTTGCGGTGCTATTTGCACGGAGATTAACATTTAATAAAAAAGTACAATATCAGAATGAAATTATTACAATTACAATTAATATTTACACTTAAATCTATTTTCTATAAGGACGCAAGCCGTCACCAGAAGGTAGGGTGCCCAGAATGCTGGCAGCATTGCCACCATTGCCACGTTAAGGGTAGGGTATCTAATCTACACACGTGCGGCATCTCAAAATAAAGGCAGACTCATCTTCTAAAGAATCAGAGTCACACCGTTAGACCCTTCACCATCGTCTCGCATTAGGCCACGTGATTCGAAAGGAGGACTATAAAATAATTTTTGGGACATACGTAGCTCGTGATAGTTTGAAAAAGATGATGCAACTCTTTAGAAGAAAAGAATGTTGCATGTTTTTCACAAATTATATGAATTAGTGGTCCTTGCGGAATTTTTAAATCAATATTAAGATCTAGAAAGTGGATCCTCTATTTATTTATTAGAAAAAAATGAACATCAAAATCCCTATCGGAAAGTCCCCAAACCTTTTAATTTTACGTGGTAGTCTACTTCACGTTACACACGACTTGGCATTTTGTAAAAATGTGTGCAGAGTCTGTCGTTAGGCGCCTCCCACACAACCCTTAACGTTTCCTGCCGGATGGAGTCGAGTGTTGTAGGAACACCATGTGGGAGAGGCTTGACGGTTTATCTGGTGTACTGAGTAATATAAGACCGGAGAGACGAGGCGTTTTACTTGGAAGGGTCTGTTATTTGTAGAATTTAAGCTTGGGCACTTTTGGCCTCGGAAGTTCTCATATTACAAAAGCTCGGAATTCATTCGTCTTCCCATTTAATATTAGTTAAATTTTGTAATTTATACCTCTAGGTGCATTTTTTAATGGAAGCGAAAGCAAAATGTAAAACACCTGGCAAAATTCTAATCCAAATTCAACTACTTAACCCATAATTGATTCTTTCGTGTCAAAAGGGTGGATCGTCTTTTAAACAAAGACATTGAAATCAATTAAATCCCGTTTTGCCATAGATTGTGCTCGAAACTTTTTTTAAGGCGCATACCCCACCCAAACTAGCCCCGCCACCTACTTTGTTATTAGTCCGTTTAACAAAGGAATTTTTAAAAATCCATTTTCCGTCTTCGTTTGTGATACCTTTCATAAGCTTTTTTTAATGCCTCTTTATTCGTTTTATTCTATTTAGTTTAGGCAGAGATACGAAGTTGCCCTTGGTGGCCACCAAAATCTACTTTGGGTGGTGTATGCTGGTGGTATAAAGCAAATTTTATAGAGATTTTTGTTAAAGCGGTGTTCAATCCAACCTTGAGTGCGAGCACTTTCTTCGGTCTTCTATAAGACTCGTTACGGAAACCAGTCCAGGAACAAGTAAGACTCGTTACGGAGCTACCATACGACGCTCTTTTGTAAAAGGATAGGCTAAGGATTTCGTGTTCGTAGGAGCGGGACAGAGCAGAGTGCTCTGTCTCGCTCCTGATGTTGAATTTTGCACACAAAATCAATATTATATTCTAATTAAAAGAGCACTGTTTAAGTAATCGAATATTTATTTTAACGTTACCCATATAATATTACCCTGCCTTTGCTTTATTTTTCAATATAAAAACCAAGTCGGTTCGGAGAAGAATTCAAATATTATGTATTAAAATTGAAATATTTCTTTTCATCAAACATATGGAACTAATCAAAAAACTATATATCTTGGCGCTTTTGTCCAGAATGAAATGGAATATTAGGTATAGGAGTATAATAATATAATAGTACCTAAGAGTATAATCTTAGATTTCATATTTCAACAGCAGTAAGATCTCAGAGATAATGGAAATGCTGATTTTTTTGAAATACCAGCCTTGTAAGGTAACATTCTGTAAGAATGGGGTGTTTTAGACGAATTTTTATTAACTCTAGAGACAAAATAGGTGCTAAACGATCCTTGACGAACTCCATGATCGCATTTCTTGACAAACACCTTTTCAACTGCAACAAAAGTAAAAAACCATCAATGAAATCATCCCTTCAGCAACGGATATTTCAACAAAAGGGTAAAGAACTGCGTGAAAATTCTCCACATAAAGATATAAACGCATTAGCCGCCACATTTTTCCACAAAGCGACATTAATTTTATCTCCAAACAGAAGTGGAAAAAGTTATGATCGTCTATTCAGCGGCATATTTACTGAAACTCCACAAAGAGTTATTTTTCCTGAACTGACCGGATGGGAGTTTGTCCCGAGGAATCTCCGCAATATGGCAACCGTAGTGAGGGTCCAAGTAAGAGCCTGGTTCTACATTTGGCGGCTAGCGATCGAAATAATAAAACAGTAGCCGCTTGTTTAAAGGGTTTCGGCGAATAGTGAGCAAGAAACCCTATAGCGGGACTGGGAGGGTGGACGTTTGACGTAAGTTGTTTAAGTCGTAGATAAAATCCACATCGACCTCATCGACCTCTGTGGCGCGGTGGGCGAAGGTCTGCCTGCGACGCAGGAGGTTGTGGGTTCGATTCCCGCCTCGGGACAAATGTTTATACGATCTGCAGACATTTGTTCAGGGTGTTCTGGTCGTTTTCTATGTATAATAAAAAAAAAAACTATCTGTGTATTATATCGTATTATGTATATCAGTTATTTATTTACATAAATCAATCAAATAAATAAATTAATAAAGTTCGAAAATTCACACAGCATTATCTAGCCCCAAGCTAAGCAAAGCTTGTGTTATGGGTACTAAATAACTGATATAGACAATATAACACAATACATAGATAGATATTATTTATTTATTTACAAGATTTTTAGGAAAAATGGTATGGACAAAGTACGGTATAATAGACGAAAGCGTACATGAAAATACAAACTGGACAATCTCTTGAAAAACTGGGCCCTAGTGGTTTTGTATCAGTGAAGGAATTGACGTTCGTCGATACAACGATGCCGATAATTATATTCGCTGACTGACAGTTTAAATTATTATGGGCTGACTTATCTGTTTTTATAATGTGGCACTCGCCTACCGCTAAGTTATTTATTTATAATGATAATTAAGTTAGGATATTGGTATAAATTTTAAAAATTAATGATAATATTCAGTCGATATTGACAACCTTTGTATGCTTATTATTTTACTACTTTTCTGTTAGTTTTTCTTGTCGCCTCATACCCGACAGTTAGTACCTGTCTTCTGGGCGTTTTTGGAATTAAATGTAAGTACACTTGTAAAATAAATAAATGACAATTGAAATTGAAACTCTTGTTCCATAACAAACAACAGAGTAACACAATAGTAAAACTGGTAAAACTGTGCATGTTGTCACACCTTTATGATTGGTAAAGGTAAAGGGTGTACAGTGTAGATTCGTTTGCAGTGTTGTAGGTACTTGAAAATTTCAATCATACTTTTTGGATGAGAGAATTTGTAAATTACTGTCAGCTCGCATTGGCTGTGTATTGTAATTGGTTCTTTGTAATAAATATAATTGGTTACAAAAAACCGTTTGAATAAAATAAAATTCGTGTCAGGTAATAATATTGTGGTGCTATTTTGTGCATAATTTCGGCGTCATATTCCTGTTTAGCTTGTAGAGTAACAATTTCAGACAAATAAACAATTTTCAATTTAAAATTTAATTAAAAAAAAAAAATTATTAAAATTTAATTTTAAATTTTCTCTAATACCACACCTTTCTACTCTAAAATGCGGATAACGGTGCTGGTTCACTTCTTAATAAGTTTATATTGTTGATATTAATTGTTTCAGTGTCAGTGTTGATATTTATGCTACTGTTTGTTATCCCTTAGAGATAAAAAAAACAAATTAAATTTCATTCTTTAGATTTGTTGCGAACCCACAGTATATTTTTTTAAACCATTAATATCAAAACTTCTACTATTTCAACTTCAATATCAATATTTAAGATTATTTATCGTGTATTTATCGCGTACCTTTTGCTTTCCCCTTTTTTTTGAGTCGCCCCGTGACCACGATCGCTGAAACGCGGTTGGAACGTTGGGGAAAAGAAAGCAAAAGGTACGCGATAAATATCCGATAAATAATCTTAAATATGTTATCAAATCGCGAAAGTTTATAAAGTTAAATATCAATAATTCTTCAGGGTAAATTTGTTTAATTTTATCTCTCGCAGTACAACCCAACCCCACTGAGCATGAATACCAAAATTTGTCGTATAACTGGCTATGCTTTGTTCTTTTATGTACTACTCAAAGTTTATTGTTACATACGAAGGTATATGTAGAGTAATTTTTACGGTTATCTGAGAGGATGTTAGCATTATTGTGGTAATAATAATCATAGACTGTAATCATATTAATAGTTATTAGCTTTGGTTTTGTTAGAATACGGTGACGTAACGACTAGTTTTAGTATATACTTTCAGATAATAGAGTTCTATGAAAAGAAAAATCTACCAGTATCTCGATTTTGTGTCGTTATCAATAAGGGGCATTATGGTGTTTTAGTAATTTACTGTTTTGATTCGCGATATTTGAGGAAGAACGATTTACCTAGTAGAAACATAAAATTTATCTTTCTAAAGTATATCAGATCAATACTCAATACTGGTATCAGTCAATCATTGAATGATAGAGTATAGATCTTGGCTTCCATGAAGATAAATCCCAAAAAGAATACTGGTCGATATTTATATAAGAAAATATCTATACTTTATACGAATAGCTACTTATAACTTTTTTGATTGACAACACCAAGTGAAAACACATTATTAAGAAAGAAAATTACAGTCAAATAATAGAAACAAATTAAACTAGTAATAACAATTGAAAACTTTTGCCAACTGCAGACTATTGCAAACAATCTACACGTAGCTCAACTGATCCATAAAAATACCAATCAGAAGCGTCCTCAAGACGCTGGCTGCATTCATTACTGCATTGGTGTCTTAATAACCTAATATTCTATGATGAGGTTTCTTCTTATCATTGAACGATTAAATGTTTTTGACCTTTCGCATAATACTTCAGTAAGAAAACGTTCACATTTTCCCAAATAACCTCCGATGAAAATGACCGTATCATGAATAGAGTGTAGCAATTGGACTCAATAGAACCATTAGAGGAACCCTGAAACTTATCAAATGGTCCGTTTTCATTTAATAGCCCGGACGTGGTTAATTAGCCTAGGAAATGGTTAGTTGGTGTAGTCAATTATTATTGGTGTTATTTTTATGTCTTAAAACTTACCCAATATATGCTGCATTATATTCGCTTCAATCTTCAAATTCAATCTTTCGATCTTATTTTTTTATTGAATATCGTTTTCAGTTGATTGATATTCTAATATCAAATTGTTATAATTTCAAAGATGCATCGACTAAGGAACAAAAAAAAAATCCCTGCGTATCTTGTAGGCTTCTTTTTTTAGGGTTTCAAAGATCGGTTTTGAAACCCTTATGGTCTCGCTCTGTCCGTCCCCGCTCTTTCTTGAATATCTCAGTAACTACTGCAGCTATTAACTTGAAATTTGAAATAATGATACATTTCGTGCGCCATTACTGGTTTTAAGAAAAAAATATATAAATAAATGAAAAATGAAAATGAATATTTTCAATACAAATTTTGATGTTGAAATTTCAAAAGAGACCTAGGAAGGCAAATGGGGTATCAAATGAAAGGTATCGTTTTGTACATTTCAAAACTCTTTTTGAAATTTCTGGAAATTTCATACTTTTTGAAATATTTCAAAAAAAGTCGAAAAATTGACCATACCCCCCCCCTATCTCCGAAGATTGCACACCGATCCACGTACAATGTATTAGGCGTTTGTAGATATTGATCTATATTTTACAGGAAAAATATAGAGAAGTCTGTAATAATAATAGTTTTTGAAAAATGGTCAAAAAGGGGGAGAATTTTTTTTCAAAAGGGGGGGTACCTACCTATGTGGGGTATCAAATGAAAGGTATCGTTTTGACCATATCAAAACACTTTTTGAAATTTCTGTAAGTTTCATACTTTTTGAAATATTTCAAAAAAAGACGAAAAATTGACCATTCCCCCCCCCCCTAGCTCCGAAGATTGCAAACCGATCCATGTACAATGTACTAGGCGTTTGTAGACATCGATCTATATTTTACAGGAAAAATATAGAGAAGTCTGTAATAATAATAGTTTTTGAAAAATGGTCAAAAAGGAGGGGATTTTTTTTTCAAAAGTAGAGGTACCTACCCAAGTGGGATATCAAATGAAAGGTATCGTTTTGACCATTTCAAAACACTTTTTGAAATTTCTGTAAGTTTCATACTTTTTGAAATATTTCAAAAAAAGACGAAAAATTGACCATTCCCCCCCCCTAGCTCCGAAGATTGCAGACCGATCCATGTACAATGTATAAGGCGTTTGTAGACATCGATCTATATATTACAGGAAAAATATAGAGAAGTCTGTAATAATAATAGTTTTTGAAAAATGGTCAAAAAGGGGGGGAAATTTTTTTTTTAAAAGGAGGGGTACCTGCCTATGTGGGGTATCAAATGAAAGGTATCATTTTGACCATTTCAAAACACTTTTTGAAATTACTGTAAGTTTCATACTTTTTGAAATATTTCAAAAATAGTCGAAAAATTGACCTTTCCCCCCCCCCTATCTCCGAAGATTGCAGACCGATCCACGTACAATGTATTAGGCGTTTGTAGATATCGATCTATATTTTACAGGAAAAATATAGAGAAGTCTGTAATAATAATAGTTTTTGAAAAATGGTCAAAAAGGGGGGGAATTTTTTTTCAAAAGGAGGGGTACCTACCTATGTGGGGTATCAAATGAAAGGTATCGTTTTGACCATTTCAAAACACTTGTTGAAATTTCTGTGAGTTTCATACTTTTTGAAATATTTCAAAAAAAAGACGAAAAATTGACCATTCCCCTCCCCCCCCTAGCTCCGAAGATTGCAGACCGATCCATGTACAATGTATTAGGCGTTTGTAGATATCAATCTATATTTTACAGGAAAAATATAGAGAAGTCTGTAATAATAATAGTTTTTGAAAAATGGTCAAAAAGGGGGGGAATTTTTTTTCAAAAGGAAGGGTACCTGCCTATGTGGGGTATCAAATGAAAGGTATCGTTTTGACCATTTCAAAACACTTTTTGAAATTTCTCTAAGTTTCATACTTTTTGAAATATTTCAAAAATAGTCGAAACATTTACCTTTCCCCCCCCCCCCCCTATCTCCGAAGATTGATGACCGATCCACGTACAATGTATTAGGCGTTTGTAGATATCGATCTATATTTTACAGGAAAAATATAGAGAAGTCTGTAATAATAATAGTTTTTGAAAAATGGTCAAAAAGGGGGGGATTTGTTTTTCAAAAGGGGGGGTACCTACCTATGTGGGGTATCAAATGAAAGGTATCATTTTGACCATTTCAAAACACTTTTTGAAATTTCTGTGAGTTTCATACTTTTTGAAATATTTCAAAAAAAGACGAAAAATGGACCATTCCCCCCCCCCCTAGCTCCGAAGATTGCAGACCGATCCATGTACAATGTATTAGGCGTTTGTAGATATCAATCTATATTTTACAGGAAAAATATATAGAAGTCTGTAATAATAATAGTTTTTGAAAAATGGTCAAAAGGGGGGGAATTTTTTTTCAAAAGGAGGGGTACTTGCCTATGTAGGGTATCAAATGAAAGGTATCGTTTTGACCATTTCAAAACACTTTTTGAAATTTCTGTAAGTTTCATACTTTTTGAAATATTTCAAAAAAAGACGGAAAATTGACCATTCCCCCCCCCCCCTAGCTCCGAAGATTGATGACCGATCCATGTACAATGTATTAGGCGTTTGTAGATATCAATCTATATTTTACAGGAAAAATATAGAGAAGTCTGTAATAATAATAGTTTTTGAAAAATGGTCAAAAAAGGGGATTTTTTTTCAAAAAGGGGTACCTACCCATGTGGGGTATCAAATGAATGGTATCGTTTTGACCAGTTCAAAACACTTTTTGAAATTTCTGTAAGTTTCATACTTTTTAAAATATTTCAGAAAATTGATTGTCCAAATAATTGGCAAAATGTTTGAAACCCTCGGCGCGCGAGTTACACTCGCACTTGGCGAATCTTGTTTTTTATAGCCTTTGATTTGGAGGGCATAATATCTCAATTCTATATAAAGTATCTAGGAGGAATTCTATATGAGGTATCTAGGAAATACGCGCCTGTGGCAGTAAAATATACACCATATTAGGCTCATTGCACACCGTGATGGCAACGGCTGGCAGCAAAAGCGGATGTAAAGGTTTAAACTTATTTGACACCAGTTTGACACGGAACTGCACTACAACGGAACTAAGCGACACGGCGCGGTCAGTTATTTTTTATTATTCCTATGAGACTGATCGCACTACGCGTAAGCGGAACTGCGAGACTTTTTTGGTGATTTGTTCTAGTTTGACGCGCAGTACCGCAGCCGCGAAGTTCCGCTGTCGCGTAGTGCGTTTGCCTCTTATATGGATTAGGAAGGTTCTGTTTGACAACCGTTGTGGCGCGGCGGCCTCGGGACTAATCTTTGTACGATCTACAGATATTTGTTCCGGGTGTTCTGGTTGTTTTCTATGTATAATAAATAATCTATCTATGTATTGTATTGTATTATGTATATCAGTTTATCAGTTATCTAGTTACACCCATAACACAACCTCTGCTTAGCTTGGGGTTAATGCTGTGTGAATTATTCAGCATTATTCATTTATTTTGATTTATTTATTACTATTAGAGTACGCGACATTAAACTTTCACAAACATCCTCCTTATAACTAACTTTTTCTTTCTCTAGTTATGTAACTTTACCCAAATATACGAAATCAAAAGAGAAGGATGTTTTTATGTTCGATTGTATGTTTTTTTATGTACTTTCGTCGATAACTCTCAATTAAGGAACGATATAGAAAATTATTTCGCTTTTGTATCGAGAAAGTTCCCGAGGTTATCCCAGCAATATTTGATTCACGAGGAGTATTTAAGGACGCTAGAGTCGTAGGAGGTCCCAGAGATTTTCGACGAGCCACGTGTAGGATCTCGTTGCTTAGTTGGTTAGAGGGCACCCGTAATCAATAATCTTTTTGTACAAAAGATATTTCTCCCGAAAAACTTATAAAACTGTGGTTCACACAGGAAAGAATTAATAAGGAATTCAAAGTCTGTATTTAGTTTTTTCATAACAATCAAAATAATTTTATTTACTTAAATTCAATTATCCATCTAGCTTCTAATCTAAGGTTAAAACGTATAAGAAAACAATCACCACTGTGACCTACATCGCAGTCGAGTAAAAACGTAGAAAGACGAACCAACAACATCAATCAGCTTGACAGAGTAATCGAGGAAGCCTTAAATTGAACGGGGTTTACGTCATCAATTGTTATGACAACAAAGAATAGTTGTAGGGTAAAGTGGGGACAGTCGCCGCTGTTGTGCCTCACGGCGCAAAAATAGGTGTTCAAGTAATGCAACATCCTAACACTCACCGGTGAACTTATCTACCAGGTAGATCTATTCACCTAAAACAGAGCTTTTCAGCTCCGCGGTCAAAACGCCACCTGCACCCTTCGCAGTAACAACTCAATCAATCAATCATGTATATTATAGACCCCTAAGCGCTATATATTCGGCTGCCTGACAGGATTCAAAATGCAGTTTCCATATCCATATTTATGACAAAATGAAGAAAGTGGCTATGTTTCATTTCAATCAGTATTATTTTTATACTTTATTCAGAAAGAAAATAACAATCAAATAATACATTTTAATTAAAACTAGTATTTACAATAGAAACAATTAAGCTATCTGCAAACTGTTGCAAACAATCTACAGGTAGCTCAACTGATCCATATCAATACCAGTTGGAAGCGTGCCTAAGACTGGCTGCGTTACCCCGCTGTATAGCAATGCTGATGATTTTTATACTTAATTTGATGACATGTAATAATGTTGTCATGAATAAAATCTGTATCGGTACGATGTGCATAGATTTAATCAAAGAATTTTTTTTTATATTGGACGGGCTTTACTTAATTTATTATTATTAAAACAATTAATAGTTGTGGGTTAAAACAGGGATAGTGGCCACTTGGTGATACTTTTCACAGTCGTAGTGTTTTATCACAAAAACTAGACAGACGTGGCGCAGTGACCCATTATGGATCCGTCTGATATTACAAATCGTCGGTTCTACCGCTCCCTTGCCGTTTCAGTCCAGTCGACGGCATAAAATGCCTGTAGATTCCAGTATCTAGGACGCAAAAAAACTTCTCCAAGTTGCAAAAAAGATATTTTTTTGCCAGTCTACCCAATATTTGGTTTCAATATTCAATCAGGTTTATTTGCAATCTTACATGTTATGTTTCGCCACTGCGGCGTTTATCCCTACTTTACCCTATCTACGTTTGTAATAACGTAATAGGAAAGTTTGATTGAAGGAGCTTATTTAGCTTCGCTCTGTAATAAATGATGATGGTTTTATTAGATCTAATAGTTTTTAAGAAAGAAACGAGGATAAAAGAGAAACTTCTGAAAATACTTACACAGAATATTTGCTAGTTCCATCCATTAGAAGTAATAAAGTAAATTATATTTCCTAGGAAAATTTGCCAAAGTGAAAATTATCCTTTTGTGCCTTATTTTAGTATTAAGAGAGATTACAGAATTTTAAGGTTTAATTGTAATCCATTTTAATATACAAAAACGGATTTTCCAGAGCTTTTCTAGGACTATCAAAGTTCAAAAAGGAGTTTTAATCAGTTTTTTTAACAATGAACAATCTCCAGTAAAAAGGGGTTGATTTTATAAAATTTATAATGTAGTTACTTAAATTATTTCCAAGTGATCGGCTATGTTTTATACCATATTTACATGTACATTAGCGACGACCAGCGAGTAGCGATAAGAGAGAAATTCAATACCATTATATGTGTATTTGCATAATACAGAGGTCAAGTACGAGCTGGACTCAGATTCCGTATATTTTAAATGTCTTTTTTCTTGCCATATATCATGATTCTAGGTTAACGTTAAGTAGTACCGGTAGTATGGCGATATTTAATAATGTTTTTTGTGAATATAATACAAACTTACGCTATTTGGATTTTTCACTAAACTTTTACTACAAGACCTTGATTTTTACCAAATTTCATAGTTCTAGGTCAAATTGAAGTACGCTATAGGTTTTGTAAGAGTGCATGTGATTCTTGAGGAAATTTCTAAAATTTTGAACATAAGCGTCTGTATGTAACTGGTTATCACGTGGATTTAGAAGTTTTATTTATATCACAGCTCCAAGAGGCAAGAGGACTTGTATTTGATGTTAATTTAAATCAACACCTCCATGCGTTCCTGAGAAAAGAGGGTTCATAAACGGACAGACTGACAACAAAGAGATCTTATAGGATCACTTTGTTGTGTAGATATTTACGTAAATATATAAATACAATTACACACAAATACGTCCACTGAACAATGAACTTGCCTTTCCCAAACGAGGTTTCAATCATAGCAGTGCAAGTGGTAAACATCCAAAGAAGGAAACTGCTGCGCTCCTCTCCCTTAGTCGGCTTTTATGTCATCTATGGACCGAGTTAAAGGGGTCGATTCTTACGAACTGACGGTCACGCCACCACTGTAAAAATTAAAAATTTGTTTACTACGATGCATTATTTGTTACAGCTATCATACGACATAGCAATAAGACATAGGCCTCCCCTAATGAGCGCCATAGCACCCATTTCGGAATCTATTCAAATGAAATTTTCACTTGTATGTAGGTAGTAAGTATTATTTTCATCCTATTTGACATAGAAATTTTAGTCGGATAACGGATTATATGTATTAATGTACTTAAATAAGAATTATGCACAAATTTATTCAAAATCGGTGGTACTAAGTCAGCTAGTCCTAAAGTAAGAGGTAATTGGTCCTGCTAAGCCGTAGCAAACTGCTACGGTGTAGCAAACTGCTACGGTGTAGCGAACATCTACGTCGTAGACCGTAGCAAAAACTCAGGACAGAGCAAAAGTTCAGACACAATTCAAAGTAAATTCGATCTAATTTCCACAAGTATCAGGTTGAAGTTACAATTACTCTTAAAGTTTAAAGGTCGCCCGAGTTTCAGTTTACAAAGATTGATCGAGTGACAACTGTCTTGTTTTAAATTTTATACCCTTGTTGTTTGAAGTCGGGTCGGAGTTTAACCGGATTTGAACTTAAAGTCAAAGTATTTTTAAGTTCGTTTTTGTAATTAAGAAGCTATGTTATTATAGGGGGTCAATTTATGCTTCGGAAAGAACATTGTTATTCTTAGTTGGCAATCTTTCATATGTGTTAGTAATTACTTAGGCTATCGAAAGCTGGTATCGAAATGTTTTTTTATTGCTTTTTATTTAACCGTAGTATCTACGTATTTTTTTATTTCTTTTATTGGAGGAAATATTAATAGCTCCAGCCTATATAGCCTTTAAAGGCTGTTTACAGGGCTAATTTCAGCATGCTAGACAGTAGACATATCATTCTTTCATCCAATGTGCCTTGCCCCTCTTTTCTTATCAAACAGAATTAAGACCGGTATTGGTCAATCATTGACCTATGCTAAAGCAAGACTTTTCTAACGCTTAACCGTTACCTTATGAATGAGCAAGGTGTCATAAAAGACATAAGAAGATGGACGTTTATAATCGCTATAAGTACGTCCACTCCTGCGCCGCCCGAGGGAAGTGGGGAGGGGGGTAGCAACGATCTGTTAAGTAATGCCGCCTAGACTTAAGTTTCGACCGTTTGTTTAAAACTTTTGTACTGTACAATCTCCTATCGTGTTTTCTTAATTAATTCCCAAATTAATTTGTTTAATTCGTAAGTTTCTTGTAAGTTTTAGTTTTAGGATTAGATTTTTGAGTTTTCCAATATTTCGGCACAGTTTCGTGCGCCATGAACACGGAAGAACTTTCTTCTTTTTTTTTCTTATAATATCCCGTTACAATTACTGTACAGTGACTATATTGGTTAAAGTTGATTCAAGACACATACGATTTTTAAAACAACCGACCATAATACAACATGGTCGTACTTAGCAATCTTGCGATCTTTTGAAGACCATTAATAGAGTTATTCTGTCAGGGACTAAGATACACTTTGGGTTGCTAGGTCACAGAGGTATGTTGTTTCCTAATTAGTACCTAAAAGATTTCCAACCGTGTAGAACACGCCCAACTTCCACAATTTCGTAGTGTTATATCAACCTTCCTGTTATGAAGGGGGTTGTAAACCCTGATGGCTCAACTTTTGGCGCCGCGTGTTGTATACACCCTGTACATGATTTTGATGAGTAATGTACACTTGAAACTTTAAGTGCACTAACTAATATTGTAAAGTAAAACACGCGCTTTTATATTTCTTAAGAGTTTTGAGTTTGAATGTAACAACAACTTTGTCTTAATAAATTACTATTATTAAAAAACTTTAAATACCTTAGTTTAAAACTATTTTTAAAGTTTTGCGGGATAAATACTAATCCCTCGGCAATATATATTTTACAGGACCACCTCGGTATCATACTTTATACAAATACAAAAAAAACATCCAAATCGGTCCATACATAACGGAGAAATCAACAAACATACCTACATAAAAATATAGCAGCATAGAACCTCCTCCTTTTTTCGAAGTCAGTTAAAAGAATAAGTGACATGACCTATGCCATGAATTCAACTAATTATCATCGTTTTAATATAATGGGTCGGTATCTTTTAAAATACGTTTTTATCTCTAAGTTCAAATAGACTGCAAGAGGCGCTCTAGGGATCGCTATATTAAAATATAAATAATATAATGAAAAAAAAAGGGTGAATAACCAAAATAAATAAAAAAATTAAGCCAAATAAACCCTAACGGTACATGTTTATGGTACTACTATAATTTATACTCAATTAAATTTATTTACTTTGGTGGCTCACCCTTTAATTTCATTACTATAATATATTTATACTATATTATATATATATTTAACGTAATTGGTGAATATTATCGTTATAATTGAAAAAAAAAAACAAGTAAATCTCAATTGCACCAGTTATTTTAAAGTCAACATCTGGAAACGACTAGTTTTGACTATTGTATAGCGATTGGATTAGAAAGCAATATGACCTAATAGCTTAGTTGTAGAAACGTCGTAACAAACTTTTACGTCGGCGCAAGATTGTCGACCTCTGTGGCGCAGCGATCGAAGATACGCCTGCGACGTAGGAGGTTGTGGGTTCGCCTAGGGAAAAATGTTGTACAATCTGCAAATATTCGTTCAAGGTGTTTTGTGTATTTTCTATTTATAATAAAAAATATCTATCTATGTAGTGTACTGCAAGTATATCAGTTATCTAGTACCCATAACACAATTTTCTAGCATCAAAGATCGCAGAGTATTAGCGGGTATTATGAGTTGATGGAAAAAAATCAGTTTAACACACCAGAAAACTTAAACCATTAAATCACAGCGTTTATTTAATCTTAAATTATTAAACTCCTGTCCCCCACAAAACAATGAATCGATTACCGAAACTTTTCGCATTAAGACTTGATATTAGCACAATAGATAATCTGCAAAATTGCCGAAGCAATATTCCTTTAATTGAGAAACTTTCACCAATACTAAACTTAGCAGATCGAATCTGCCGATTGAAAAGTTTTGCGCTGAAAGCTTTTATAACTAGGTCTTAAAATTATTCCTGGTAATCCTAAAAACATTATCAAGAGCTTTCCTTATTTTGTTTTTTTTGTTGTTTATTTTCTCATGTGTAAAAAGCACTCTAAAACTTTTTAATCTCTGGTTTATTTAAAAGAATTCTGTTATGTTTACTGTAGTTATCTCTATATGCAAAACTGCAAGTGCTTGTTTACATTGTACTCATGTTATAAGAAGGTAGAAAGTATTATAGAAGATCTTTCATCTGCTGTTGATTAATTATTTGTACACTTCCTCTACCTGTTCCATCAACGATCCTGTAACTCTACGGTTTGCTGAAAGAAAACTATCATTCAGGATTCTACATGACCTATTAGATAAGTTTATGCTATATGCATGTAACTGAAGACAGGGCGCTATTGCGCTCCTATATCCAGCCGTGGACTGATATAGGCTGATGATGATGATGCTATGTAGTATTGCGTACAATAAAGTTTAACAGAATCTTTGTGTCTTCCGGGTATATTCGAGTTATATTTAGTTTTTTTTGCGACATTTAAAGAACATAAACAAAAATAAGATTTAAATCGGTTGGTTTCCTTGTGTAGGTTTGATGCTAAATGAATCTTAAAACAATGACCCTTTTGTTTTTTTATTTACGTAATATTCAGTTCTGATTGTTCATCCAGTGAACCAAGACCGCTTATTCAGCTCGTGCCTCAAAAAACTGCAGTTTTATCTCTCCCACTTTTAGTTCTTCGCTGCACACCCGGCATTTTAAATAGGCGAACCAATTTCGCGTTTCTTGGAGATATTTTAAAAGCGTAGTTAAGGGTCTTCACGTCCGGTTTTTGAGAAGAATCAAGATCTTGAGATTAGTCTCAAAAATCTGCCATTTTCCCCCTACATAGTAGGTTAAAAACAGGTAGAATAATATAGAATTGGTCAATTATTATTGTAGTACATATAAAAAAAATATATCAGTCGACACATCGCTTGCGTCCGAAAAATTGGGCAGACATCCTCAACCTCAACAGCCTTTAATGGTCCACTGTTGGACGTAGGCATCCCCCTGATAATCGCATTTTTGGCTTTTGTCTCAAGGGGGTAATGCCCATAACCCCACGCTGGGCATGCGGGTTGAGGATCGCAGTCCTGTGGTAGATCTATTCTGCAAGAGGCGCTGCTGCCCGCCCCTCGGTGTATGTCCCTTAGTCGCCCCGTACGACAACCACGGGAAGAGTTGGGGTGGTGCAAATTCTAAGCCGGCACCACACGCTGGGCTCACTTCTCCTTTCGTCTCTTCTCGTTTCCGCTACGTGACGTTCTATTGGTTGTTTAAAACACATCTCATATCCGCTCATCTCAGATGGAGTATGGCCCTTAAGCTTGTTTGTACGGACTATTAAATCTGTCGTCGCAAACATTTGTGGTGACGTAGACAAGTTGTAACTGCAACAAACCATCTGTTTTAATTCCTACTTATAGCAAGGAACATCCCCTTAATCCCCAGTTGCTAGTTTACACTAGATCCTTATTAAAACCGCACCTTTTTTGCTCACAATTTACTCGAGAAGCAAGATAATGAGCGCAAGTAAAAAGTATGTTTTATACACGGTTGAAAATTCAATCCAGTGCAAATAAAGGAAAAAGCAGGTAATAATGGTTTTTTTCTCATTGTCCACCGCCGACATTATCTCCAACTGGGGGAGATAGGGATATTGTTTTATTAAAACATGCTACTTATCCCAACACGTGTCAGAGCTACCCATTGCTGATTTATAGAAAAATACAAGCAGAAATATAATAATTATGCAGGAAACTTAACCTGAGATGTTTTAATCATGACTAAAAATTTAAAAATGTGTACTAAATATCTGAATACAAGATTTTATGATAAAAAAACCTATTGGTTTGAGCATTCGTCGTGTTGTAGGTAAAACCGTGTAATCGTTCGCTAAAAAGTGGGTAATAACTGCTCTTTGATGGGAAATGTTGCATTTTATTGCAAGGAAAATAAAGGAGGCTGCATAGAGGCTGCATAAGAAAATAGGAGGTAATCTTGGGGAAATGAAAACCCGGGTAGTGGGTATTCCGCTAGGCCACTCGGGCTTTCCGGCTTTGTTTGTAAATGGACTATTATCTGGGTGCTTAGGTGCTTACTCTTAGCTGGATATTAATAAAACTGTGACAGATAAATATACTGTGGACTTTTGATACGTTCAATACTTTTTCTATCCAGCTGGTACTCTACTTAAGGTGAGGACGTAGTTTCCAAATGAATCGAAAATTGTATTTAGCTCACAGGTTCGCCCCCACCTTAGGACTCCTCCATCATTTGGAAGGTAAGGAGTGTTCTTTCCTTTGGCTGTTTGACTGTCGGTGCTGCTGTGGGTAGCAACGGCGATCGAACGGTCAGGGGAAGGAAAGTCAATTGTTTTGTTTGTCTGTCTGTTGTCAGCGGGCTGGAGGCGTACTTGGCGGCGCATCTGCGCTTCCGAGTACGCAGAAGTAGTCAGAAGTCTGCAGGATTTGGGTGCTAATTAGTAGCACCTGAACTCAGAGTGATCTTCGGGCGCGAGGCCTGGGGAAAGGCCTTTGCCGCTCGAAGAGGAGAGGGGTTGTTGTCGTATCTAGTAACCCGATACGGCGGCGCCATGAGGAAGGATAGATGTGACGACGTATGCGTATGTGTGGGCCATGAAGCCATAAGGTTTTGTGTTAATGATAGGTGATGGATGGCGCGAGACACGCGGGACGCAACCGCGGTACTCGTGCACAGGTGTGGGACACGCGGGGCAGTGATGCGCGCGCTTTTAACTGAGTGTGCGTCTGTCCTGTCTGTTTCCCAATCGGGGGGAGGGAAGGTGATGGATGAATGGGGTCGGCGAGTGTGTGGAACGGTGGGCTCGCCGTCAAGTATGGGAGGATGAGGGGACGCCAGCCGGGCCGCGGTAGGTTTTAATGTTCCCGCGGTTTGGCACAAAAATGGCGAGAGAGGGTTACCGGAGAGGTTTTAGTGGGTATTACGTCCTTTTCAGGGCGTCGAGTCCCACATAATTCTGGTCCCCCCCAGACCAGTCTATTCGTAAACGAATTTCCTCGCCGCATAAAAAAAAATAAAAAAAAAGGACTCCTCCATCATAAGAGCAAAAAGCTCTGACTGTGTGTGGACAAAAAAATTGCGATGGCTGTAAATACTACTAATTCTTCCTGCGAAAACGCGTGTTCCCTTTTGTGCAACTCAATTGCGCAACTCAGTTGAGCAAATTGTGCAACGGGACCCTTCCATATCGAACTTTTTTAGTTACATATTGCTCAAACCAAGCTCAACTCAGAAAACCAACAACTTTATGCAAGTTTGTATACCTAGTATGTTCATTTTTAAGTCTTCTTATTATTTGGTTAAATCGAATTAACATAGGTTTTTTTACCCTATACCTCCTCACCGTCCATTGAATTGTCAAAACGGAACCATCTGCAAAAGACAGCGATCTTTGAAACTTAATAGCTCAATTTGTCAGATGACATCAACTGGAGGAATCATCTGACACAGCACAAAACTAAACAGCTTGGTTTGGCGGAATATAGGTACCTTACTCAAGATGTAAAAATGTAATTTGTAGACATTCTGTACTGTAGACGCAGTCTATTTTTCAAGGGTGAGATAGAGTTAGTTAACCCAGGACTATCGAGCCTTAGATACTTTCGTCGCAAGAGGAATCTTGCTCTATGGACAACCTTTCAAAGCTGATGGCGTGAAGTTTTCCTGGTGCTGGGAACTATGATTGAAGCCAAGTCAGAAAAATGGCTGACTTGCCGTGATGCGCCCCGGACAATAGGAAGAAATCACAAATTAGTCAGTTTGTATTGAGTCAATAATTTAAGGCCATCTAGTAACGGCGGGCCTATAAATACAATTGCATAAATTTCGACACACTCGGTACATAAAACAACAAAATAAACATAGATTATGGAGGTTTGTAAGCTAAATTACAAAACTGGTGGGCGTTAATAGTTTTGCCCCCATGAGCCTGTGCTGGACTTGGTGTTGGCTGATCATGTGCGATCGCTAGGAAGGTAGCTCAGCACCGTTTTCAGTCAAAAGTCTTTACGGACGTCTAGTCGGTGACAAGCTTACTTTTTAAAACAAAAACCACATATAAAAATAGGTGGGAATTATCAGTAAATAATGTTGCAAATGTACTAGCCATTCTCATTCCGATGGAACTGTAAAGTACCCAAACGGACCATTCAGCTAGGTATTGTCAAATAGCATCGTTTAACATTATTGCGGTATACAAATCGCACCAATTTATTTTCACGAATTGAAACACATTTTTGCTGAATTAATGACTGAAATAAAGGTTATTGTTGGTCTTTGGTGTCTTGACTCAGTGAAGCCATTTTGAAATGTCCTGTGGAGAAAGGATTTCTATGTAGGTGAGTTATACTAATAATTTAAATTATAGAATGACGATTCAAATGAAAATGATGCAATTAAATGAAACCAAGTATACATAAAATTAAAAATTTCTTGGAAAGCCATGCATTTTATAGTATTAATGAATTAATGTGTAGCAATTTACTGATTTAATTTATTGAAAACCTCTTTTAACGACTTGAATTATTATGAGTGGAATATAAATATTGTGTATTATTATATACTGTTAAATTAAAATTTCTTAAATATGATTTGTACAACAGGACTTGCCTTGTATAACTTCCTATGTCATAATGGTCAATAAATACAGATATATTCTAACAAACAATCGACTGAACGGATTTTCACACGAAATTTGGCGGAGTTCGAATACGCTAGCAAAAGTTGGTTCATAATAAAAAGAGAAGAAAACTGTAATACTAAAATAAACTCATCATCATCAAAAATCATCCTAACATCCGGTCCAGCCACCAATCAGAGGCGACTTCCGGCTGAAAACAAAATAAATTAAAGTATCAAAGAACAAACATTAACAAAAGACATTTCTGTGAGGAAATGCAAAAGTTTTATGATGAAACTTTGACACGAAGCCCAAATTATTGCATTTTTTATTATCTTTTATGAGAAAATAAATACGAAGAACATCATCTTGGAATATTTCAATAATTTTATGTAATGGAGCAAAGGCGCGTTTAAAACTTTAAAAATTGTTAGACCAGACTAAGAAAAAATTTCGTTGCTGTTTCAGACGATTTTGAATGTTTTTGGTGTTCTAGAATGGTGCGCCAGAAGCGTCATTGTAGATGCTGTTGTGGACCAATTTCTGGAATCAAACCCATCTATGGTTTGAAACATAATGAATAATGAAGTTAACGGGCTCATTTAGTTGAATAGATTAGAACAGGGCAAGTTTTGTATGTAAGACAAGTATTATGTAAATGTAATCAAATCTAAATCATCTATGCCATAGATGATTTACATTTGATTCTATGGTTTACTAGAAACCCGTCCCGGCTTTGCACGGGCAGCATAGTTGTTGTATAAATATCTTTTAATAATGAAATGTATAATATTTTTTTCTCATAACTCTATTGATTTACGCGTCGCACGCCAGCAAAGGTCCCAGTTCAGAGGGCTTAGTACGACTTGTAGGACTAGACTTCTTTCGAAAACTTCCATCCATTTCGAGCCTTTCCTATACTTTTAACGCCTTGCGCCAGCGCCCCTACCGGATCGACAGGAACTATTTATCGTAGTATGTCAATAATAATAATAATGCTGGCCAATTCACACAGCATTACCTAGCCCCAAGCTAAGCAGAGCTTGTGTTATGGGTACTAGGTATAACTGATATACATACATAATACAATACATTACATAGAAAGATATTTTTTACTATACATAGAAAACGACCAGAACACCCTGAACAAAATGTCGGTAGATCGTACACACATTTGTTCCGAGGAATCGAACCCGCAACCTCCTACGTCGCTGGAAGACTTTCGCCCACCGCGTCACAGAGGTCGTCCTCTGTGAAATCTTTCCTCTTCATAATATTAGTGTAGATATTTTCGGGGAACTCCTTAAAAGTTTATCCATCTTAAACTTATTGAAAACGTCTTAATAAGAGAAACAAGCAGAGGAAAGTAAGCCACGGTCGCTAAACCTGAAGCAAACAAAGCCAATGTCCCACAGCAGCGCACGCTGTGTCCACGCGAATTTTAGCTGCGTGGGTTAGTTTGTTTGACAAAGTGGGTCTACGTTTCCAAAACATGTAAAATGATAATTAAGTTTTGATATCCAACTTCCAGCAGCGAAACTATGCACGCGTGTACCGTGCATAGCGTTGACAATGTTGAGCTACGTGGGTACCATAAACGAGCAAGTGACGCATGTCGCAATGACTTTATTAATCTCGTATTCGTGCGTAGCAGTGGACGTTATTACATAATTTACTTGATAAGCGAAAGTTAGACACAAGTGCGTAGCCTCTCCGTGCGCGGTGGTGGGGCAGCGGCTTTAAAGCTTATACTTATGATGCCATTTTGTGAAAAGGATAAGCATAGGATTTCGCGTTTATAGGAGCGGGACAGGGCAGAGAAACGAAAGCCCAAAAATCAAGTTTTTGCATATTATCAATCTGTATCAAAATTATCAAATAAATAATAAATAAATAAATAATGAAAAAATCTATTATTATTATCAAAATCTTTATTAACAAAGAAAATTACAATCAAATAATAGAATTAAATTAAGTAGCATTTACAATTGAAACATTTAAGCTAACTGCAGACTCTTGCACACTCTTGCACAACAATCTACAGGTAGCTTAACTGATTTTTCAAATAATGTTATGACACTACCGCAACATTTAAATATTCTTTATACTAAATTCAATTACCATGTTTATTTTCAAGATCTTATCTTCAGTATTTATTTAAAAATTAAGGTTTTGGTAAAAAAATTGAGGTTACTTTGCAATTTTTTTCTATCAATTTTTTTATAAGTTATCGTGTTTTCCAAACGTATGAACGAGAGAGTAAGTCCTGAACTTTACCAATATACATTTCAAAGTTAAATATTTAGTGGTGTGGACATCTGGCAAAGTTGATTTGAGGTTATATTATAGGCCCTTAATTCAGTTTATCCCAAAGCCTACCTACCTCCCAGTAATTGCGTGAAAGCGTTCGCTTGATCAAATTATACCTACCTATCATTAGGGCGCTCCGTCACGACGTCACTGCCACGTGTCGGCTAATTTGTTACCCAGGTGTAGGTATTATACCTACCAATATACCTACCTAGATCACTACACTAATATGCGAAGGTTTGGGTGTATGCTTGTTACATCTTCACGACAAAACTTTTGAATTTTCGCAAAAGATATGACTTAAAAATATAAGGATGAAAATATTTAGTAACCGCTCAAAACCTTCTCCGATAATTTTTAAGTCCTGTACATCCTAAGGTAGCCTGGTAGAGATCGCTCATAGCTATAAAGCCGCATTTGTACTTTTACTAGTTGTAGCATTTATTTCTGTACTGTTTTCTGTGTTTGTGTCGTACAATAAAAAATGATCTATCTACGTAACAAAATGTAGTTTGTGGTGTAGAAGAAAAGACCACACCAACTACAAAATAGTAAAGTAAAGTAAAAAAGGTTTTATTTTTGTCACAATAACACAAATTAAAAGAAAAGACAAACAAAGAAAAATAAGTGACAAAAAAGGGGGCATCGCTCAGCATATGCCCAGAAGCGATACATGCGACTCCCAATAAAGAAATCTATCAAAGCAAGTCGTCAACTAGTTCCGTCTCTCCACGAGACATCATCAGGACACCACAATACCTACTCGACCTTGGCACTGAGAGCCGGCAGAGTCCCACCAGAGATGTTGCAGCTCGGAGCATCCTTAGGTATATTTGCAGTATTTCCTAAAGTAACGCCCTTAATCTAAGATATTCTTTATTAGTTTATAACATAAGCATTATTTAGGAAAACCCGTGGAGAGCAGATAAATAAACTTCAAATTAGTCACAGATAATTTAAATAAAACTACTCAAATGGTTATGAAACGTTCAATGGCTGGTTTATTATTCTTGTAACATCCTATAAGTACCTCTTGCAAGTTATTTAACATGGGAAGAGATCTCTTCGCCCACCAGTGATTAGATTAGGTAGGCCTCTCTTTGGATTTAAACTGAACTGTGGCCTTATAAAGGTTGTCAAAAACCTTTTGCATACATATTTTAGTGTCTTGTTTTCTAATAGGCCCTTTACTTTTGTACAAATCAGAGCATCTTGAGTGAATTGCCAAAAATCAATTGTAAGGTTTATGTTAGTTTTGTCTCGAAGCTTACTCGGGGTAATCACTTAGAAATTAAATAATATCGAAAAAAAAACTATTTTGTAGCGCTGTTTTATGGCTATGTTGAATGACATTCCCGTACTAACCAGTTCCACCGAAATTCATCCGAGAATTCATTTGGAACTGAACATTCATTTATAATAAAAACACGCCACTATGTAAACAAGGTTTCAAACAACAAATTCTCAAATTTGCATTTTCTTTTGCCTTTGACTGAAAAAGGTCGGAATGAAAACAGAATGCCATTTACAAAATTCCAGCCAACTATCTCATTCTCTAACAAGACCAACTTGGGCGAAAGTTCCGACAATTACTTAAAGCGAGAGTGTGGCGTGGCGGGAGCTGTAGGGCGGCTAATGCGCGCTGGTCGTTCAGGGCGAAATCTGCACTAAGCAAACTCACTTGGGCCAAGCGTTGATCTAGGGCACTGGAAGTGTCATTATGACTAATCACAATAAAAACACTGTAAAATGCCGTCACTGCAATCTTGTTTACCAATTTTTCTTACCAATTGCTTTACTATGAAAATACTTAGTTAATCATCATCATCAACCTATATTTGTCCACTGCTGGACATAGGCCTCCCTTTAATGAGCGCCATAGCGCCCTGTCTTCAGCTTGCCGCATCTAGCATCTGCCAGCAGTCTTTCGCAAATCGTCATCAAACCTCTTCGGATTTAGATAATAGACACACTAATGTCCAAGCGTATTGATATGGATCAGTTGAGCTAACTATAGATTTTGCAACAGTATGCAGGTAGCTCAATTGTAAATAAGTACTAGTTTTAATTTAACTCTATTATTTGATTGTAATTTTCTTTTTTAATATAAAATTAAGTTTATGTCTAAATTGTTAAGCTTCCGAATAGATTTTGGTACTTTATGAAAGATTTTTGGTACCACATAAAATAACCAGCAGAACGCTTTGTTCAGTTTATTACACTTGAATATGGAATCTTCGAAAACGAAGCTCGAAGTATTCATTTGGGGTAGGACAACTGGTCCGTTATGGCATTTTGATTCGGTGGCTTTTTTTCGAAACGTGGCAACTCGCCCGCAGGCCTTTTTTTGAGCGGCAAGATGTCCCCTAACCAGACAATACGCGGATAATTCAACGTTATTACCAGTATCTTTACATCTGTGAGAAAGTTTCATATTTTGGGTGGAATGCGAGAGGTGTGCTAAGAGCAGGGCAGCACGTTTTAGCGAACTTTCGGGAACATACCATAAGGTACACTGCTTTACGTCGCTGAGTGTACCTTTTGTCAGCGATCTTGACGGTACTGTGATGAATATTGTAAATAAACGAATGAAATTTGTGAAAATATTGAAAAAATAGGATTTACTCATAATTATGTTAATAACATTATTGAACTGGCATCTTGTTGCTAAAAAGGCGTAACCTAAAAATAAATAAACCTACCCGCAGAATTTTAAAATAACACAGAAACCTTCCTTTATCAAAAGATACCTAATTTAGCTTCAAAAACCTTTACCAACAATCTTGTTTGAATTTCATTAGCGAAATGTTTCTTTAAAATGTTCAGAAATGAAGCCATAAATTTAAATTTTACAGAAACATGCACGTTTCAAGGTTGCGGCGGTAGAGCGTGAGGATAGACTTTGAGACGTGAGAGATTCATAAATGTTTTGCTTCCTCAGACAGTACATACATAATAAAAACTATCTAAAGGATGTAAGCGGGTTAACTACGAACCTTATTTGTGTTGGAAACATAAGTGGTCTTCCAATACAAATAAGATTCGTAGTTAACCCGCTTACATCCGTAATGAAGTAAATACATACATAATGCTGGACAAATCATTCAGCATCATCTAGCCCCGAGGTAAGCGGAGATTTTGTTATATACATAGATACATATTTTTATTATACATAGAAAACAACCAGAACACCCTTTACAAATGCCTGCACATCGCACACACATTTGTCCCGAGGCGGGAATCGAACCCGCAACCTCCTACGTTGCAGGCAGACTTTCGCCCACCACGTCACAGAGGTCGTCGAAATAAATACTATTTTAATATTGTCATCACATCAAATACACCACCTTCATCATCATCATCATCATCATCAGCCTATACCAGTCCACTGCTGGACATAGGCCTCCCCTAATGAGCGCCATAGCGCCACCTTACTACTGCTTTAATACTTACCGATCCTGTCAATTTAATTTTAATACAATATTGTTTGTGATGTAGCCGGTAGAAACAAAACCTAACGAAATTCTTGATCATAGAATAAAAACGATCGCAAATATTTGGTTATACTCAACAAATTTAACCACCAACGCTATGACACAGGCTATGACGTCCAGATTCCAGGCTGATATTAAAAATACCCTCAAACGTGAACAATTTTTAGTTGTTAGCCATTGTGTTCACATTTCGAGGTTGCACACGGCGACTGCAACCAGCGCGACCTGCCGTTGTTATTGCATTTTTAACCTAATTAAAAAAAGAAGAAGTATCTATGTTAGGCTATATTTATTTTAAACTTAATAGTTTATTAGGAGATGCTAATTGAGTTTGGTGGCCACAAAGTGCAACATCGTATCTCCTCCTAAACAATACAAAATAAAACTATGATAGAAGCATTAAAAAAAGCTAATAATAATAGGTATCACAAACTGCCCATTGAAAATTATGAAATTACCTCTTTCAACGAAATAACAAAACAACGGCGGCGCTAGTTTGGCTCGGGGTATCGTGTTAAGGCATTGACCATCAGACTAGTGCCGCTGCTTATTTTATCTGAACAGCGTTCGGTGGTCACCAAGAACAACATCGCATCTCTTCCTAAACTATATAAAATACAACTATTTCAGAGGCGTTGAAAAAGCCTATAATGTCACTCCGTAGACGACGGAGAGCGCGCACGCACCCAAGACCGGTTTTACGCCTCCCGACATATTCAGCGGTTCTCAATCTTTTGCCCGGATCCATAAAACTAACGCAATGTTCAAATGTACTAGCTGCTCGGGAAACTTTACAGACGGTCCCCAATGTTCAGTATGTCAAGGTCGTTTCGACTTCGGTTGTGCCGGTGTTTCTGAGCATGGCTATCGACGCTTCGGAGAAAGTCGCAAATTGGCTTGGAAATGTCCCTCGTGTAAGAATGCACCCCGTACTCTGAGTCCACTTCCACCTACAGACGTTGCCGCGGCCCCTAAGTCACCTGTTCCGGCCGACATGGATGCGGTGCTTACCGAGCTGAAACGTCTGTCTCTTCAAGTTGCTGTGTTACCAGGGCTAGACGAAGCTGTCCAGAACATCAAGGCGGAATTAACTGCACTCAAAACTATAAAACCGGAAATTGCAGATATCAAATCCTCCATCGACTTCGTCGATCGTAAAATGAGCTCCCTATCGGAAAAGATCCTGGAGATGGAGAAGGATATTAAAACCCTTCAAAAAACTAAACACGATGTGGAACATCTGCAATTGCGTGTGGATAAATTGGAGGCCCATAACCAGGACATGGAGCAAAGATCGCGTCTTAATAATCTTGAGATTAAAGGAGTACCGGTTACCAAGTCCGAGAACCTCTTCGAAATCGTCTCAAAAATTGGAAACCATGTTAAGTGCGTTATTCCTAAAGACCAGATCAACTACGTGGCCAGAATACCCATGCGTAATAGTAAAGAAAATAAAACAATTGTCGTTGCCGTTCATAGCAGATACCTCAAGGACGACTTCGTGGCTGCCGCTAGGAAGTGTACAATCACTGCGTCAACCCTTGGGATGGCTGGCAGCAGTAGAGTATTTGTTAATGATCACTTAACTATTCAAAACAAAGTACTGCTCAACAAGACTAAAGCCCTAGCGAAAGAAAAAGGGTACGCATTTGTATGGGTTCGTGGATGCAAAATCTGCGTCCGAAAAAACGAGAGCTCGCCAATAATCCACATACGCATGGACGTAGATTTAATGAAGTTGTAGTTAATTACTTGTTAAGTTTGCTTTTGCCTACAGTTTTATTGCTAAACTACATCTCTACAAAAATCCGCTTCGAAAGTTTGACGAACGCTGTCTCCTTTACTGGTCTGTTCTATGCACTCGCTATGCGTAATCCCGCTCCACGCTTATCGCTACCCTCTTTTATGGTAAGTCGACTTGCTACTCGCTATTGTTTCTTTTGTCTTGTTAATTGCCTCAATGTCCTCTCGTTATTTAATGATATAATGTTATCGGTCTGTCGTAAAATTTTGATAATTGCTTGCCTAATTACTTTTAATAACTTGCGCTGTTTTTATAGTTATAAACCTATACAAAAAATAATAACATTTACTTTTAACAATGATTAGTGTGTATTACCAAAACGTACGCGGTTTACGTACTAAGACTGCTACTTTCTATAGAAATATTTGTTTAAATACGTACGACGTTATTTGCATTACTGAATCATGGCTTACTAATGGTGTCAAAGATAACGAATTATTTGATGATCGGTACATTATTTTTAGAAGAGACCGTAATTACGGTGCTACCCAGCAGGTTAAAGGGGGTGGGGTTTTGTTAGCGGTTCGTCGGGAACTCGCGGCCGAATACCGGAGCGAATGGTCGTCGTCCGCCGAGGATTTGTGGGTTACTTTAACCATTCGAACACGTAACCCGCGCTCAACGTATAAAATGCATATTTGCGTAATCTACGTATGCAATGAGAATCTAGGTAATTCAATGGAGGTACAATTATCTAATTTTGCTGATAAATTGTCTAGCATTGTCTTGGAAAACCCTCTTGATAAATTTGTTATATTTGGCGATTTCAACATGCCACTTATCACTTGGATGCTTAGTAATGATAATATCTCCCTGTCGCCTAGTAATTTGCAAGGGTCTCATCAATTTTATTTTATGGACGCTATAAATATATGCAGCCTATCACAATACAATTCATTTTTGAATAGTAGCCAGGGCCGCCTTCTTGACCTTATCTTCTCTAATGATGACGTATCTGTCCATGATTGCAGTTCCCCTTTAGTTCCTGAGGACCCCCACCACCCCGCAACAGTTACTTATGCTGATTTCGTACAGATACATGCAATAAAGCAACAGCCGTACGTTAAGTTTATTTACCAGGACGGTAACTACGATCAAATATGTGCCAAACTTAATGCAGTCGATTGGGTAACAGAGTTAAATACTGGTAGTGTAGATGACGCCGTACGTTTTATGTATACTACTATTTTCACTTTAAGAGATACCTATATTCCTTCGAAGGCTGTAGCGCCTTCCAGAAAATATCCACTGTGGTATAAACGGCCCTTAATAAAAATACTACGTGAAAAAGCTAAGTACCACAAAAAATTTAAAACTTATGGAAATTCCTACGACTGGGACTCTTTTGTTATTCTAAGAGACAGAGCGCGGGCAATGGAGAAGGATATGTATAATACATATATTAGTAATACTGAAAACCTTATAAGGAGTAGCCCCCGCGCGTTCTGGGCGTACGTTAAAAGTAAGAATAACTCGAATACCTATCCCTCTGTGATTCATTATGGCGCTCGGTCGTCTGACCAAGGTAAAGAAATTAGTAATATGTTTGCTGACTACTTCCACTCCACTTTTGTCCATAGCTCACCCAGCCAAATACAGGTGGATGACATCTCGGAACATCCTTCCTCTTCCTGTGCGGACATCGGTATGGTTGAAGTCAGTGAAGACGAGGTTCACCGCCTTCTCAAGTCTTTAGACCTGAATAAATCCGCGGGACCAGATCACATTCCTGCTATTTTTATAGTTAAATGTGCACAAAGCCTAGCTTGTCCCCTTACTATTTTGTATCGTCGCTCATTAACAGAAGGTGTTGTACCAGAAATATGGAAATCGGCCTATGTTACTCCAATACATAAAAAAGGGCCCAAAGACGTCGTAGAAAATTATAGACCTATTTCTAAGCTATGTCTGTTTGCCAAAGTTATCGAAAAGGTAGTATATAACCAAGTATACTCCGCAATACGACACGACCTCATGCCGCAACAACATGGTTTTTTGAGAGGTAGGTCTACTACGTCAAATCTCCTCACCTGCTCTGAATTCTTATCTAAGAACATGGCCGAGCCTTCGCAGGTGGACGTTATATACACGGACTATTCCAAGTGCTTTGATCGCATTGATCACGTAGTCCTACTGAGAAAGCTCCAACAAATAGGTATTAGAGGCAACCTCTTCAGATGGTTCACATCTTACGTCTTTAATAGATGCCAGACAGTAGTTTTAAGTGGTTATTCCTCACTACCCATGTTTATTCCTTCAGGAGTCCCGCAGGGGTCCTTATTAGGACCTCTACTTTTTGCTATCTCAATAAACGACATCTCGTCCTGCTTCCTACACTCTAAAATAATACTTTATGCTGACGACATGAAAATCCTTCATAAAATACAGTCTGTTACCGATGCACATCGTTTGCAAGACGACCTGACGAGATTTCAAGATTACTGTACTCGGAATAAACTTGGTATAAATGTCGCCAAGTGCTTTGTTTGCTCCTTTACTCGTAAACTAAAAACTATTAAATTTGACTACACTCTACACGATACGCCTCTTTCACGAGTAGACACCATCCGAGACTTAGGCGTCTCATTTGATAGCAAATTACTTTTTGATAATCATATTGAAGGCATAGTAAAGGGAGCATCCAGAGCGCTTGGTTTTGTTCTTCGTATGTCGGCTGAGTTTTTAGATATAAAGACTATTAAAATATTGTATTGTGCATTCGTGCGCAGTCTCTTGGAGTATGCCTGTCAAGTGTGGAACCCGAACTACAATGTCTATAGCTCACGTATTGAAGGCATTCAAAAGAGATTTTTACGGTATCTACAATATCGTGCCAAAATCTATCTTCCCGGCTACATAGCGCGATGTCGTAAGTTTCACTTTCTGCCCCTCTACGAAAGAAGGAATATATCTGACCTCGCATTCCTTTTCAACATAGCGAATGGCAAAGTGGACTGTCCTGAGTTACTAGAGCTAGTGGGATTACGCACGAGTAGAGTTTTGAGAAACCCGGATACGTTGTACGTACCGCGCGTTAATACAAACTACAGGCAGAACGCATTTATTATAAGAGCAAGTAATTATTTTAACTCGTTGACAAAAGCAAATGTCGATATTGATATCTTTAACACATCAGTGGACAAAGTAAAGCGAATTCTTAATAATAAATTCTTTTTGGACAGCGACTAAATCAAGATCGTTTATTCTTACTAGCTGATTGTTGTAACTATATATTTGTAACTTTTTATATTTCTTTTTCTCTAAATTTATCTTCATTTTTTGTGTGTAGGTACCTAACGAACATATTATCATGTACTGTCGTCGTCTTTTGATTTTTATTTATTATATTAAGTACTATAAGTGGAAACTTGTAATTAGCCCTCAGTAACATATCATGCATGTATCATGCATGTTATTTTAAGTAAAAACCTTAATGTCAAATCATAGCTGTAAGTTTTCCAAAAATTCGTAAAATAAAATAAAATAAAATAAATAAATGTTTTACAAATGACCTGAAATGAATGAATGAATTAGTTTATCATAAAAATATGACACATTAGGTGGCGGTGCTAGACTGCTAGTGCCGTTATATGGAAATGATGAGTTACATTGGAGAGATTGTTGGAAAGTGCTGGATGCGGCAAGCTAAAGACAGGGCGCTATGGCGCTCAATACGGGAGGCCTTGTCCATCAGTGGACTAATATTATGTGATGATTGGAGAGTTGGTAACTTATTTTTATTAAATATTTACGCAAAATATCTAATTTTTAATGCTGGACATAATAAGTAATCCACACTGCGAAATTTCGTCCCAAAAAACGGACTTGGGCTATTTATTTATCTTTTTTAGTTTTAGATAGTAACGTGTAATTTAAAAAAAATGGTCATCATGTTTTTTTTCGCACCAAAATGAATGAATGAGTTATTTGAGTTTGTAATACGAAAATAACTTTGAATAAATAAAATTGAAAAAATTGACTTTGAATTCCTCAGTATTCAACCGCTTTTACATTTTTCGGGACAAACACAGTGGGAATATTTTTATATGAGGCACCTCGGGGTGCATGCCATACAATAGCGAAGGATTTTTTCAAATCAGTTTTAATTAACGGAGAAATATATAGAAAATACTTACAGCCGAAAGTAAACTTTTTTGTTTTTCGTTGCTAAAAGTGATCGTTTACAAGCACCTTACTTACAATACGTCCACCAAACAAAAGAAGTCATAAATCATTCAATATTTGACGTGCCGTCAACATTCTGACCCCCCCCCTTTCCCCCACAAAATTAATCGTTATCTTTTACTTTCTTTTTCTTTCTTTTTCTTTTTTTTAATGTTCCGTTTAAAAGTTGGGGAATTTTATGAATAGAACTTTTCAGGCCCAGATTTGGAACCCTTTTGGGGGAGATTTCAGTTTGTGAAGTTTTCTTCGAGTTTTATTTGTTGTTTTAATAAAACGGAGAGTGTTGAAATTTTCAGTCTTTTTTGAGCTTGGTGGTTAATTCGAGAGCGACATTGTACCACTAGACAGAAAGAAAATTATTGCACATTAACTCGCAAAGAAACTGACATAAAATGGTGTTTCCTAAATAACGGGCCCAATTCTGCTAACCAATGATAATCGCTTTACGTACAACATGATCGATCCGTCGCCGTATGGCGGAGGCCTATGTCCAATTGCCCAGTGATGCAGGTGTATAGGCTGATATGATGATCATGATGATGAATCGATTTACCGTGACGATGGTATGTCCACGTCACAGAATCGTCACTTAGAATGAAAAATAAAAAAACTTTTGTAGCTTCTTTGGTATGAGCTAATACAAAAAACATTTGATTAATTGATGTCTTTGACGAAAAAGGTTTAAACCTAATGCTAGTAGACACAAACGAGATGGTGTAGCCTAATAATATATGATAAATACGTCATCATTTTCATATACATAATATATTTGTGCGAAAGCACCGAAGTTATTATGTTTATTTCCAAAAAGCTTATAAATACACCTTTATGAACAAAGAGTTACTTAATTTAATATACTTCAGTAATAACTTAGGTAGGTACTTAAAAATTAAAGATTAACAATGACCCCCGCACTAGGCTAGGCCTGTTTCGCGGGGTATCGAGTGCATAGTTTGTTTGCCATCATAAAACAGAAAAAGGTAGTGCACTAACACAATGATCTAGGAAATAAAAAAAATGTATGTAAACAAAAGTAACAAAGGAGGTATCAAAATCTTCTATTAAAATATAAATAGAAAAAAACAAAGATAATAATAAAAATAATTGTTGTAAATTAAGTTAAAGCAAAAATAAGATAACGTACATGTTTATAAAATATATTATGCTTGACAACTCACTCATAGATTCGTTTTTGCCTGCTAAATCAAGAGAATTGTTGAGTCAGTGTGTTTTACCTTCACGATTGACGAAGTTGGTACTCTCATAGATTGCAAATGCAAAACTTAGTTTCGGTTCAAAAACCGAGTGAAAAAAAATAAAAAAATTAACATCCGTGATGCATTGCAGAAACTAGGCAGTTCCAACATCATCCTAAAGATATTGTTATATGGCACGGGCAGGGTCTCCTGCGACCGTTTGGTGTAGCTGACCTATAGGTTACCTGTGCAGAAACTTGTAAAAAGCGTTATTTTTTCTTCTTCTAAAAATGTTTTTCCGTCTGTTCTTATTTTTCTAACACCAATTGAAGCATTTCTATGACCAAGCTTTGTTGGTAGTGCTCATCGATTTACATATACGAGTATGTACAGAACTCAGTAGTAGTGCTCTATTTACTTCCTTGACTTCTTGGTTTTTGGCAATATGTGTCTGGTTTGTTTTTTTTTGCCAGTGTCTAGTTAAAGGAAATTTAATAGTCATGGAATGGAGGCGAGTTTAAAATAATAATATGACCGGTAAAACATGAAATACACCAATGAGATTTTACCATTGAACAAAAATCTCTATTCTTAAAATAAAAAAACAGACTGTAATATGTAATAATAAGGCTTTACTGCGTTAATAAATGAAGCAGATATTTACAATTTTATCTTATTTACATCAATAATATTTACTTACTTGTTTAACATCAATGCCGCAAACCTGACTGCCGCTGTCATAATCACTCAAAATAATTCATATAAAAAACATAAACATAAAAACGTTTATTGCAGTACCTTTTTACAAACATACATTGGATTTGGGAGCCTCCATTTAAGCAAATAATTGCTTATGTTTGGGGACTCCGCTCTTGCCAGTGACTTACATAGAATCAGTTTTAAAACATACAAATAACAAGATAAATTACTCAAATAGGTACATAACATAATAAAAATAAAATTAAAGTTATATAAAATAAACAAATCACCATTACGTTGATTACTAATTTAATTCATCTAAATTCTCATCCTTTGTACTAAATTTTCTATTTCTTTATAATTTTTATTCATAAGCCATTCAATAATGATTCATATATTACTATCATTGAGTTTGGGGGTGTAAGAGGAACTCCAGCATCTCGTCTCCCAAGCCAACCTTACCTGCACGTATTGCAAGGTGCAGGGTGCACCGTTAGATAATGAACTAGGCTCTGGTGAAAATATTAAACAATCTTCATAATTTGATATGGCAGCATTGTGTCAGACTCATGTTGCCAGTAACAAAATCATCATCACCACCCTCGAGTTTAAAGAAAACGATTGGATCGTTGTTATTCTATAAAAAGCAGTTTCTCTTGATCCTTTGCAAGCTGCAAGGCCCTAATGTATGAAAGGAACCTAAAACTTAATAGTTTCCGAGTAAACTATGTACAACCTAAAACTAAGAAAAAATCTTAAGTATGGTTTACATCAAACACAACAAGTTTAGATATAAAAGGATAAATGGCGAATTTTCTTCTCCCTTCCATTCACATACCTTTTATAATGAAACCCTAACCAAACATTGTTCGGACCTCTCATCATGTGAGATATTTTATTCATGTTGTTGTTAATTAAAAACTTCATTACGTGAGCCTCGGGGGCCGTCGTGCGCTGATGGAAATGAGAAGGGAAAGTAGTTTGGTCAGAATAAACCTTCTACATGGTTTGTGGTCGGTCCGACAACCGAAAATAATGTAACTAGTTTTTTTGAATAAGGAAAGTATAAGCTTACTACTTTTCTTTTTTCTACCGTTTTTGTGAAGGTATTAAGGTTGATCGTTTCGTGTTATCAGTGTGTTGAGCTAGTGCCGTGACATAAATTTTTTCGTCTTGCTCGTTTTTGTACGATTTAAAACCAAATGCAAAACGGACGAAAAACAGTCATCGCGGTGCGTATCTTAAAGTGACGAATGTGCGGTTGAATCGCTCACGATACTAAGTGCAGTTAAATCTCCAAGCTATTATTACCTTATTTATGTGGATTTATGGTGACAATTAATTATATAGGTTATAAGCATCTCACGGCTTTGTTTACGTATAGAATGCAATAAATGATTCAGTATTACGACTTTCTTTAGACCCACAATATGTGCATTGCACAAAATTAACCAGAAGTTTTCAACCATGTAGCAATCCTAAATTAAATTACTTCTATGATTGAACAGCTTTCTTTAGAAATCATTGAACTCGTTATACTAATTATTTTGGTCTGAATATTTTAAGAAACTTTTAAATAACATTTTTGCCGCTAAATAATTAAAAGTTATGTTAGGTTCACTGCACAATGAAGGCCGGCTATAGAGGTTAAAACACTTAGGCTGCCCATGCCCGCCCCGCCGCGCCACCGTCACGCCATCGGTCGTCGTCATCGCGTCTTACATGGGCTGAGCAGTGAATGCGTTAACGACAAGAGTTACTTTCACGTAGGGTATTGCTTTGTTAGAAAATGTTGCATCTGGGCAAGAAGGTCGTCAACTACAATTTTACCAAATCAATTTTTAAATCATTGGTATTTCGTACATTAAAATTTAAGTATGGTGGAAGAACAATGTTTTAAATACATATTAGTTGACCACTGCTATCTGTTTTTTCTTGTAGTTTGATATAATAATTTTATGAGGGCTGACCCGATAAGTCACGGAAAAACCATCTCTGAAATTGACAGTTGCGTTCATCGTTTCAGCCAATCGGTACTTTGATTCTACAAAACTCAAAACTTCGGCAAGAAGTTTGAGTGACGGCTTTTGCGACTGCCACCTCTATTCCAATGACCAAATATACTATAATGAAACATTGATTAAGGTATACTGCCTAAATCAATGTTTTTTCCGGAATCAATGGCAACTTCTTTTCCGAGGCTACGGAGCAACGTTTTATTTTAGTTATTATTATTTTAGCATAAATATTTGGTTAATTTTTTTAACAAAAACTTTTGTAAATTTATGATTAATATAATATTTTATGCACCTACGAGTAGCATGCTAAATTATTAAAGTTACCTCATAACATAATACCTGGGAAGTTTCTTATTTATTTCAATAAAAACACGCGTGTCTATAGCGATAGGAATATTCGGAACATAGTTTATTTTTTACCGGCTTCCATAATTTCCGCAAGCGTGCTTTTAATAAATTGTTTACAAAGTTATTTATAATGGAAAAAAGTGCCGCAAAAATTATGAAAGCTTGAAAACAATTACTCAAAAGTTAATCCAAGGCTATTATTCAACTCGCATGACGCGAAATTTAATTATTTTTGAAACGGAAATCAGCTTTCACGCATGTCCGCGTAAATTGAGCTAACACACAGATACTAACTTATCTAGAAGGTTCTAGAAAGAACCCGAGAGCACTTTCTAGAAAATTCCTTTAGGTTTTCTAGGGAACAGCACAGTAGCTACCACAGGTAGCTACTCATTGAAATATCTCAAGACGATACAGTAAGGAATAAATCTGTCATGGTCAGTATCATAATCATTAAGGGTAGTTTGTAGCAGCCAGAATTGACTGCTGTCTCAATCGGTTTACGTGATCCACGTGTACCTGAAATAATTACGGCTTAAATTTAACACACATCTAGTCCTTCTAAATCTGTGTGGAAAGCGATCTCATAAACTTAACTAATTAAAAAAAGGTCCCGCATAAAGTATAAGTCAGCGACCAGCTACTTAATATATAAAATTCATCTATTTTCGGTATTCGGTATAGCGTAGCGTCTTTATTTCATCGTCCAAAGTCGTATTTTTACTTTCATCGGATAGTTTTCAACCCGAGGCTTCTATGGAACGCCGGTTCAAGAAAAAAATGAAGGCACAAGAAAACGCGACAAATCATCAAAGCACTGGACGGACCAAATCAAAGCTACACTGAACGATCCCCTACGAATGTACCAGGAATGCAGCAGTGCGAGAGGAATGGCGCCGGATGGCGAGGCGTAGCACCAGCCCTAATTATAACGACCACGACTTCTCTCTCAAGAGTGTAATGACTCAGAAGCTGGTTATGGTTACCTATTCCGGACATTTCAGGGGATACCCCTTTAGAACCGACTTCGAAAAAAGGAGGAGGTGCTATGTTTGACTGTATGTATATTATGTTACTCGAGTATACTGTCAATTGTGGACCGATTTTTAAAAATTCTTTTGTGTAGAAAATGGCCCGATGTGGTAGGTACTATACAATTTATTTTTCCGATTGTTTAGTAATTTTTCCAAGTTAATAATTGTATAATATTATGGGATTCGATGTCGGTTTTAGCTTTTTTTATAACAATTAATATATCACAAGCTCTGCTAACTTACTGGTTAGCTGATGCTGTGTAGATTTTTCTGCATTATTTACAATACAATATAAAACACTTTATTGTACACCAGAACACAAAAAAGACGAATTACATGAGACAAGTACAATGGGCGGCCTTATCGCTTAGAAGCGATCTCTTCCAGGCAACCTTTGGATGGAAAGAACTTTATGAATATAAGAAAGGTAGGAGGTGTACAAAAGATAAAATAAACATGATTATTACAGAATATTGAAAAACATTATTATATTAAATAAATAATTAATATTACAAATTACCGAACTCAATATATTTACACATAAACTAGATAAACACAAAAAAGAAAATTATATATATATAATATACTACTTAAATACATAAATAAATAAATAATTTGTACCAATATTCACTATTCCGACAGGAAAAACTCCTTGACACGAGATTTAAAGACAGGTAATGATATTGCTTTTCTAATGGGCTCTGGTAGTGCATTCCACAACCTTATGGCTTATATTTATTTATTTATAGATTAATTATCCTATTTCTGGGTAGTATTTCATCATAGCTAACCGGATGTTAACACTATGACCGTTTGTCGGTACTGAGCATATGATTGGGTTAATTTTATGGCTGTTATTTGGAGTCTAACTCGTTTGATTTGGATTGTGGTGGAAAGTTATTCAATTTGATGATGATGATGCTGTCTAACTACTGTGTATGACTCGTTTAGCGTAGTGTAGGACGCCCTCCGGTCAGGTGGATGATGATCTGCGAAAGACTGCAGGCCGATGCTGGAGGCATCAAACTGAAGACGAGAGAGGCCTATTTCCAGCAGTGGACATAGGCTGCTGATGATAATGATTCTGTTTCAGTCGATTCGCGATTTGCTACGGCAACTGTGTCAGGCGTTTTAACTATCTCAGGGCTTCTATAACATTTATTCTCTTATCCGAAAGCACGACCGACCGAGAGAAGCTCCGAGCATAGCTCTGTCCATAAGCTCGCTGGGCGACTTTAAACTGGTGAACCAGTGGCCTACCGTGAGTGTCCTGTCCATGTCTCAGCTCCGTAGGTCATGACGGGTAGGACGTGCTGAATGAAAACTTTGGTTTTGAAGCATTGCGGTATGGATACACATTCATAAGGCACACTAATAACCTATCTCAGAGTGAGTAAACCGTCGCTGAGAACTCATATCTTGAGATCTCGAATGTGTTTGATAAATAGCAATAATGAAAAGACGAGTGATAAATCTTCACAGGTGGCGTAGGGTAGGTAAATACAGCGTCTTGTATCAATTTCATCAGACGTTGTGTTGAGTATGGAATGAAGAAAATGATATAATATTTAATACAGTAGGCCTATTCTCATGGCCTGATAGTCTACTCATAAAACCAAAAACGAAGTTTCTGATTCGTTTTCGTGATAAACGCTATCTTATGCAAGTGAAATTAGAGTTGGTTTTGCTAAAAAACGAATGAGAAACTTCGGTTTTCGTTTTCCTAGTAGACTCCCTGTCTGCATTGATGTTTCTGGGCTATCTTTCTGGACCTAGAAAGATTCATATAAGATTTTGGCAGCACCGAAAAACATAAATTTCTGCTTGTACCTCTCTGTCAGATAGCTATCTGTGTTGAGACAAAAAAACGCAGAGGGAATCTCTTACTAATTAGTTTGACGACCTTTGTGGCGCGGTGGGCGAAGGTCCTCCTGCAACGCAAAAGGTTGCGGGTTCGATTCCCGCCTTAGGACAAATATTTGTACGATCTGCAGGTATTTGTTATATTCCTATTATAGGAATAAATAAATAAATAGTTTTCTAGTACCCATAACACAAGCTCTGCTTAGGTTGTGGCCAGATAACGCTGTGTGAATTGTCCAGCATTATTCATTTATTTACTATGCAAATTGAGCATTGACTACAGCATCGTCAACCCCAAACCATCTCTTCCCGTGGGTATCGTAAGAGGCGACATACAACGGGGGGCGGGTAGCAGCGCCTCTTGCAGAATAGATCTACCACCGAGCTCTGATCCCTAAACCGCATGCGTGGTTATGGGCATTACTCTTCATGAGATAAAAAAATCAGCGGGTGACCTGCGTCCAGCAGTGGACCATTATAAGCTGTTGAGGTTGAGGTTAGACCTGTAGATCTTCTGATGCCTGATGACTTAGATGTACTTCATAGCACGACCTCGTAAAAAAATCTTTTTTTAAATCAAAAATCAAAACGAACAGCGATTTTCGGCTGTACCTTATTTATTAGCATTTTGCAGTTCCTCTAGGAGAATCATAACTGGGCTACCCTCACAAACACCTGACGCGTCACATAATTCAGTACATTTTCCTTCACCACAACGTCCCTTTTCCTATCCTAGAATGTTCGTTTTCCTATTGCGCTTTATTTATCCTCACGAAAGCGGATGTTGCCGGTCTGATTAATGACATTTCACATTAGGCGGTAACATACACAGGCTTAGAATAGGTTAGATATACATGTACCTTTATAGCTTGGCTAGGTGATATATCACTTATTGTGCTTTGTAGGCAATGAGGTATTATAAGTAAGTAATGCCTAGAATATTATAGTTATTATTGCTTGTAGGTAGTAAGGTTTAGTTTAACTAATACTTTTGCAGCGTTGTTTAAGGTTATTTCTATCCCATGGGAACTGATTCATGGGATAAAAAGAAACGAATGTTTTATTCCCGTCCTAGAAATACCTGTATGCAAAATTTGTCCGAAAAGTTCAACAGTTTTGGCGTGAAGAGTTAACAAACATAAACATTCAAACTAGCATTTATAATATTAATAATAAAAATATATGGAAATACTTTATTAAGTAAGAAAATTACAATAAAATAAAAGCATAAAATTAAAACTAGTATTTACAATTGAAACAATTTAGCTAACTGCAGACTGTTGGAAACAATATACAGGTAGCTCAACTGATCCTATGAATCAAAATTCAATTCAAAATTCATAGTGCTTTATTTCCTTTAGACCTTACAGGACTCTTGGACACGTCACAAAACTCAGATTCCATAAGTAAAACTAGGAAATAAAGTGATCACATTGGTCTTTTGTCCGTCCGTTCCACCTAGTTACATTGTAGTTACACTTCAATCTTTTTAAGGTAAAGTAAAAATGTGAATAAGAAACCTTTACTTTGTTAGAATGTTAGTTATTTCGTTTTTGTCAGTTTTCATGGCACATTTTTTTGTGCATTACCATACTTATTTATAAAATCTTTATTAATAAAGAAAATTACAGTCAATTAAAATAAACAATTTAGAACTAGAATTTACTTACAATTGAGTTAACTGCAGACTGTTATAAACAATCTACAGCCAATCAGAAGCGTCCCCATGACGCTGGCTGCATACCCCGCTGTATGACAATGCTGACGCGGTGCGCAAGAATAATTCTTATAATGTAGGTGATAGAGCTTAACTTAACTTTGTACTTAAAGCACTGTGCATTTTCTTATTTAATAACTTTATCATTCATTATTCACCGCCTTTTTTATTTATAATGAAAAATAACAGAATTGATCTCGCAATTATACTAGCTTCGAAATGGCTACCCATAAACTCTCATTGAAAATTCAACCCAATAACATCTTTTCACGATTCATTTCACCCAATAAAAACACGTAACGCGTGAAAAGCCATCACCGTTACCGTAACGTGTTATATTGTTAAAAATACGTGTTTTTTTAACGTTAATTTAATGGAATAACAAAGTGCCCAGCGGCCCTTTAACCTCAAAGTTTTATTAGCTTTGTACATTGTTTTAAATGTTTGAATTTTGGAGTGGGCATCCCTATTTTGTACCGTGATCTTTGGTGTTAGACATTTTAGAGTTTTTAAAAGATATGTTTGAAGACTTATGAAGTTAGAAACAATCAAAAATTCATCACCTTTAATAACATATTATTAACATGCATTTTAAAGCTGGTTTAATTGCTACTAGTAAGCACCTAATTCGGGAGAAATATCCATCGCAAACAAACTCGAATAGAAAAATCAAAGGAACTATATTTATACCCCACTGCGCAGTAAAGAGGGCATTTAAACCAGCAAAAACATATAAGAAATATATGTTTTTGCTGGTTTAAATGCAATGTATATATACTATATAAAAGTTAATCGCTAACCGGCTTACACAAAAACTCGATGAAAAAACTTCAAAAAACCAATTATATCGATTAAATCCCTTTGAACATCAAACCCAGCAGCAATTTGCTGTTAGGGAATTGTTTGCCTCAATGTTTGATTAGACCAAAAAGGCTTTTAAGCGAATCGGATTGTTGCAAACAATCGTAATTTAAGACTCGGCAATGCTTTAATTTGAGGACGTGCTTTTGTTGGCAATTATTTAGTACCGTTTTCGTGAAAAGTGATTTTGAAACTTTAAATATTATAGAGCCAAGACTAAAGAACGTTAAGAAGGTATACCTAATAAACATAATTACATACAAATTAATAAAGAAAATAACAAAATCCGGAACAAATGTGCTGGTACCAAGGTACAGAAATCAAACCATCTAGTTTCTGTGGTTCAGGTTTACTCATCCAATACGTCAAAGAGGTTTAATTACCTGGCTTTACATGAAGTACCTAACACTTCAAGTGGGTGTCGTAGGCGACTAAGGGACATACACCGGGGGGCGGGCAGCACCTCTTGAATAGACCTACCATCGAACTGCGATCCCCAACCCGAATACCCAGCGTCGGTATTATGGGCATTACTCCCAAGGGATAGAATCCAATAAGGCAATTATGATGGGCAGGCCTGCGTTCTGCAGTGGACGATTATAGGTAGTTGAGGACATGAAGTTTGATAGCATCCTTTCGTTCTGTCATCTTCTTCTTCATGGGACGTCTCACCTACGTCGGTATTTTATGACATCATACTTATTTGTTATCTCTTCGTGTAAAGCCGTCGAAGTAAAGGTACCTAGTATGTAAGTCAGTATAATAATTATTGGGTATATCCAGTATAAATAAATTTTATTTTTGTTCGTGTTCTTAGAGCTAAAACTACTGAACGGATAAAGCTAAAAAAATAATAATAACACAGCATTAACTAGCCCCAAGTTAAGCAGCTTGTGTTATGGGTACTAGATAACTGATATACATAATACAATACAATACGCAGATAGATATTTTTTTTTATTTAATGAAAACGACCTTCTGGTCGTTTTCTTGAACAAATGTCTGCAGATCGTACACACATTTGTCCCGAGGCGGGAATCGAACCCGCAACCTCCTGCGTCGCAGGCAGATCTTCGCCCACCGCGCCGCAGAGGTCGGCTGGAATAGGGCATAGATGTAGTTTTAGACCTGGATACTTTTACCACGGAAAAAGCGTCTGAAGCCACGGTGAGAAGCTAGTAGGTTAATAGTTCTACAATAAATAATAAATTCAGGAGTTACTTAGCGGAAATTCTTTGCAAAATATATACCAACAAAACCTTCATCATTCATACCGCTGGGGTTTGAAACACGTTCCCTGCTGCTGTTTTTCTCGTCAATTACAACCTGGGTCTCTTCAAGACAAGAGTGAGTAGGTATCTTCTAGACCTTCGTGATACATCGTCGGCCACATCTTCACTTTCCATCAGGTGGGATTGTGGTCAAACCATAAGTGAAAAATTCTCTGTCTGGTCAAACAAAGGTCTAAATAGACTATTATAAAAATAGAACGACGCCTACATTTTAGTTAGATCTTATCGGAGAAGGTTTTGTGCGGATTTATTAGGTACTAAATATTTTCAACCTCATATTTTAAAAAGTTCTACCTTTATATACACCACCTACTGTTATTTCTGTAGTTTAGTATTTTTACTGTAGTTCTTTTTCTGTTAGTATTTTAGTGATATCACCAAAGATCCTAGGATCCTACGTTTCGGATATCACAGATATCAGATATAAATTGTTGGAACGTTCCAAAACGGGCTTGTTGCAATTCTTGCAGTAGACAGTTGACAGGCTTAGAATCTAGGTTCATAAATCCCGTATACATTATACCAACACATTTTCCGATATAAAAATCCTTTTTATTTCGATCATGTCGAAGTTGCCCTTGGTGGCCACCAAAATCTATTTTCGTATCTCTGCCTAAACTAAATAGAATAAAACTATTACAGAGGCATAAAAAAAAGCTTATGATAGGTATCACAAACTGGAAGATGGATTTTTGAAATTTCCTTTGTTGAACGGAATAATAACATAAAGTAGGTGGCGGCGCTAGTTTGGGAGGGGTATGCGCCTTAACTTCTTGTCTTGGCTCTGAGTATGGTTTGACGTAATTTTGCCAATGTCTTCAATTATCTAGTGTTGTTTTTTGTCTTTTGTTTCTTGTGGTATAAATTGTATTTCCTATATTGAAAGAGTTATGGTATCAGTCTGGACTGGCCACTAACGTGACCACTTCCTTTTATGTTTCTAAATTTTATGTTTGAAGACTCTACGACCTTGGTTCTAAAGTGACGTAAACCTATTACGTAGGTAGCGGGTACGGCGAATCCTATAAAGTGATAATGTTATAATTTTCAGGTATTTACTTGTAAAAAAATAATTTCGTTGTTAAAAACTCATCTTTGCTTTCAAGGTACTATATTTTCCCACCGTTCCTAGTCTAAAACTTCTTTATAAGAGCCCCAATCGAGACTGAGGTATTGCGATTTAGATTTTGACATGTTTATTTTGGCCTGAGTTTACGAACGAGGATAGAACCTTTTCGATCATACACGATTGTTCCGATCCAATGAAACCAACGATATTAAATATAATATTAAAAAATCTGACGTTTAAAATGTTCTCTTCTGCTAGTAGTTAGCAAAAGAGAACAATTTAAAAAAATCAATTTTAGTATATACTAGTGGTCTGCCCCGGCTTTGCACGGGTATATTCTATATAGCCTATGACACCCTACAATCTCACAAACTAACAATTCACGAACTTTACCTTTTTATAATATTAGTATAGAAGATATACCTACATATAGATAAAAAGCTCTTAACTCTAGGCATTAAAGCTTGCTCAGTCCAGTCATTGATCTATGCTTGAGTAACGCTTTCATAATACGGGCTGAAGTCAACCCGAAACTACAGCAGCTGTAAGGTTGCTATATAGAAATCCATAAATTAACCAAAGTCACTGACATAGCTCTCAGATTAAGTTAGCTGAAGTGGCAGTAGGCAGGTTTAACAGCTCGCAGAACTCGAGTTGATAGATGGAAGGCCTATGCCCAGCAGTGGACGTGTATGAGCTGATATGATAATGATGATGATGATGACCATTAAATTTACTTAATTTACTGACCGGGCTTATAGTATTCCTAATGGAAAGATACAAAATAAGTAAGTTTAAGTAGACGTATGTAAATACTGGAACTGCCAATTGGCGCATCTGAAACCTCTCACGTCACGTGTGCATAACATAGCGCTGACTAATTCTCCGAGTAGTTTAATTCTCCAACATTTCCTTGCCTAGTTCTGGGTAACCATGGAGTAACCCATTCACAGCAATCCCACTCCAAAACCCCTCATTCATTAACATTAATGCTTCACACGGTACGCGTGTGAATAGGTAAAAATGAAGTTTACACGAGAAATGGAGTGCGAGAAGCAATCTCCCTGCGAGAACTTGGTAATGGCTACTTTCAGCCACGCGGAGATAAGACGGTGGAGATATGGCAATTTGAGTGATGCGCCTTAATAATAGTGGCAAACTGAACCGACTTTAATGGGTCTAGTTGATTCAGAATCGAGTTGCGTGGAGGGGTCAAAAGAAAATCTTTACCCAGCTCTGGGAACGGTCACAAGCTACGAAGGAAAATACAGAATATAATACAAAGACATTTATTTATAACAACAATACAAAAAGAGATGAAAACAAGATACATTTCAACAATTCTACCTATATAATTTTGTTTTTGATAAGCCCGACCACATAGAGCTAGGATGTGACTTGACATGACAAATGTAAAATATGATACTGACCCGATATTTCCTGGCTCAGAACTACTGAGGAAAAAACATCCACGCTTCTAGGGGCCAAGTTTTGCCTCGCTATGTTAGCTGGACTTGTTTATTTACGTACTTAAAATCTGTTTATTCTCACTTGTTTTGCTCAAAACTACCACATCCAAAGCACCTACAAAGCACTTCCGAAATCCGCGCTGCGGTCTTCGCTCAGAGGATTTACAGTGGAAAATTACGCTGCCCTCACGCTGCTTGCTTTAATTTGAGACTAGTTTTAAAAATGCCATTTTTTATGCGAAACCTTTTAATTTTGCTTTTCACAACGGCTATTTATACTGGAGAATGAGATGGAAGTTTTTAAAGGCTTGTTCATACAACTCTGGTGGACTATATAGTTTTTGTTTACAGTTAGGGTTTAGTTACCTTTATGTACTGTAATTTAGGTACTGGATTTTAGTTCTGTTAAAAATACCCAGTTATAAAACCCTAGCATTTGATTTTGATTCTAACAGAGTTGTTAGATAATAATGTACTTAATATATAAAATAGATTCAGGCGTTACTTTGCGGAAATCCATTGTAAAATATAAAGATGAAAATATTTAGTATAGCCAAGTGATCACTTGACGCGCGAGGCTCGGAGTGGTAACATCTCTTGGGACCCTGCCGGTGTTTGCTTAGAGCTCTCAATGTCAAGGTCGAGTATTGTGGTGTCCTGATGATGTCTCGTGGAGAGACGAAACTAGTTGACGTCTTGCTTTGATAGATTTCTTTTCATTTTGTAGTTGGTGTGGTTTTTTCTTCTACAACACTGATTACATTTTGTTAGAGCTTATCAGAGAAGGTTTTGCGCGGAATTGTTACTAAATATTTTCATCTTTACTATGTACTTAATAGTTTTTTGATTTGTGTAACTATGCATTTTTTCTGGTGTCTGTGTTGTAATAAATAGTTTGTAACCGTCAAAAATAAAAGTGGAGGAGTTCTATATTTGGCTGTATGTATTTTTTTGTATTTTCGTCGATTTCTCCTTCAACTATGAACCTATTTGAAAATTCTTTCGCTATTGTGTTAATGATTCCGAAGTGGTTCCATAATTCTTTTTATTCCCAAGGTTAAGTATTTGTCCCGAACTAAAAATACAGGCTAAAAACCATGGCATTTGAAGACATTATGTTTGTAGTTTTTTTTTATCAAAACAATCATATTATCTGTTCTGTTCTTTTCTAATTACTGTGGTAGATCAGTTAGCAACATGCTTACTTGTGATGAGTGAGCAATAAAAACTGAAATAACGATCGCAGCCAGGCACAGTAGCATGTATCTTCCAAGCACCCTCTTTAAAACTACGCTGTCCAAAGTTAAAGCGGCATTGCCAGCATTCTTTACGCTAATAGGATGAAAAAGGAGCTCAATTTTAACATCCTACTTAACGCGTACCACGTTCCTTGTTCTCCTTCATTAGACACTTGAGAACAACGTTTTTTCCCGGGCGCTTGTCAGCTCTAAGAATATTCCAGATAATGCGGAACAAAAGAGTTAGAGCAGTATGCTTAGTATGAGTGTGCAAGATACGAATAAGGAAAAAAATATTGCAAGTTTCTCGAAAGAGTACAAGAATGTACAATAAATTATGGGGTTCAAATATCTAGGTACACTAATACTATAAAGAGGAAAGATTTATATTTTGTATGTAACGAATAAATTAAAAAAATCAAGGACCGATTTCAAAAAATCTTTCACCATTGAAAAGCTTACTTTGACATAGGCATACAGTGACATAGGCTATGTTTTATCCCACGGGAACCGCAACCGTAAAACCGCGAGGCGCTGCTAGTATTCAATATAAATAGCCTTTATCAGATCTGTCAAAACCATTCGAAAACTGGAATCAACTTTGTATAAAACTATTCAATCGTTGAGAAACTGCGAAAAGTTGTTCCTCTCTATCCGGTAGAGGCGCTGGAAGGCGCGAAGTGAAACGAAACGAAATCTTTAAACGTTTTCGTGAAACTGTTTACACCATACTAAAGGCTCGGTGGTGCTTGTTTACGTGACTTTTTCTGGGAAAGATGTTGGCACGGTGGATATCTTTATAAAGGTAGTAAATTTGTTGATCTTAAGCAAATGTTTACTTAGCCTGAAGGTATCGATAGGGAAACATATTATCGATGAAACTGATACACTTTTGTGAGTTTCATATAAAAAGATAAAGACATAAACATAAACAAAACATAAAAACGTTTATTTCAAAAAATATGTGTAATTTTGCAGTTTGAGCACTGTCTTCTGTGGTAGCCACACTGTAGCTGTGTTACAGGAGACCAGCTTCTTCCTTTAGGTATTGTACAGTATTTGATTTGACATATTTATTAATACAAACTTAACTATTATTATAATAAATTAAGTACATACGGTGCATTGAGCCACTACGTATATAAACTTAGTTGGTAATCTTAATACTATTACTCGTCTATTGTTGCTAGTCATTTGGTTTTTACCAGGTTTTATTTGAAAATATCAAACAGATAATAAAAATACATGTCTATTATAATATATTCTAGAAAACTAAAAGAATAATATATGGGGTATTTAGTTTTTTTTAGTCTTACGGAACTTCTAGTCTATAATGATCATACATCTTGTTACATGACTAAAAGAAAAAAGATACTTAATTAAGGTAATAAATATGTACATATGACGACCTCTGTGGCGCGATGGTCTGCCTGCGACGCAGAAGATTGCGGGTTTGATTCCCGCCTCGGGACAAATGTGTGTACGATCTGCAGACATTTGTTCAGGGTATTCTGGTCGTTTTCTATATATAATAAAAAATATCTACCTATGTATTGTATTATATTATAATGTATATCAGTTATCTAGTACCCATAACTCAAGTTCTGCTTAGCTTGGGGTAATAATGCTGTGTGAATTGTCCAGCATTATTTATTTTTATCTGTAAGGTGAGGTATCTTGTCTAGGGTGAGAGTAACTTATTAGTATTTTTTTTTCTTTTCTAACCTAGACAAACCTTTGTCTAGGCTGTCTTTGCTAAGACTAGCGTTTTTTTAATTCAAAGCAAAGAGTAACGTTAGTAATCTATACAATAACTTACAAGGTTTATATTTTGTCGTCTTCTTATACGTAAATTTTCAAAGTTATTCCCTACGTCTCACGTGAGACATTGCCAATTGTCAAAGTCTTACGAAAATTCAAAGAGTTTTTATTACAACGTCTATAAATCATGTTTTTCAAGAAATGCCATTAACAATATATAGTCTGCAGTTAGCACAAGTGTTAAAATTTTAAATATTTCTAGGTAGTTCTTATTAGTTTATCTATTTATAGTAGAACTTTTTGATTTGGCCTACCTTTATGTCTGTAAATATGTACCTATAAATTTATTGTCATACATGACAGTTACTGGGTCACCCCAGAGCCGAGAGGTTATCATTATATTTCAACGAAACACAAAGAGTGTGTGTGATAAAGTGATCTGAGGAGATCACAACTTATAAAACATTCCCGCTCCATTCCAAACATGAAATTTTAAAATATGTCAAGGAGCCCTTGGTATTCGTAATGGGCCCTTACGCGGCATAAGGGCCTCTTGCAAAGCCGATAACGCCTGGACATGAGGGCCTTTCAATATTCAGAGATGGCTGGAACCTTTGTGAAGGCTTTTGCGGTAGAAATAGCGTTTGATATAAATATTTTGCGCATTTTTGCGGTACACCAATCCATGGTACTTGAGAGTGAACCTAAGCTAATCTACTTATAAAATAATCATATTTGACATAATTATAAAAAATGCAAAGGTTTGTATTTCGGTTGTTCGTTTAGTACTCTGTCTTGCGCAAACAGCTGAACTGATTTAGATCAATTTTATATTAACTTTACAGTAGGTATGTTTATTCTTTTTTGTCTTTGTTTAGATTTTTATTAATGCAAATTTTTCGTACAATAAAGTGTTCATTCAGTTATTCGTTAAGTACTAGGTTTTAACTCAAAGGCTACTTTTAGCTTCAGAAAAGTATTCACGTGAGATGGCACTGCGTACAACACCGAGGACCACAGCTATTCGTAAAATTATAAAAAGCTTAAGATAATTATACCTTTAATATTAGCCCAGAGATAGTAATATCGTCGAGTCGGAGGTACATATCAAAACAACCAACAATATTAATTACTAGCGGTCCGCCCCGGCTTCGCACGGGTATTTTTTCGACAATTTCCAATGTTTTTAATAGGTACTTATTTATCCTTTCCGGACTAAGAGAAATCCTACAAATTAAAAACCACGAAAATCGGTCCCGTCGTTCTTGAGTTATAAATGGTGTAACTATCACGACTTTGTTTTATATATAGATAAATCGTGAATAAGCATAACAACGATTTTAATTTTCTTTATTATGCCGTGTCTATTCGTTGTAAAATCTATGTGTTCACTTACGTCCTCATGTAAGGACTTATATGTATTACAAAATTATTATACCTATAATGTGGTAAGCTCACATGAACTTTCAGAGTTCCCGCAAAATTCATAACTCAAAGTGCTTTATTTCCTTTAGACCTTACAGGACTCTTGGACACGTCACAATATTCAAATTGCTTTTAAAACTAGGAAATAAAGTGATTGATCACTTTGATTTTTTGACCATACTACCGAAGTAAAGAAGCGAAGGAACCTTTACCTTGTAAGAATGTTAGTTTTCTTATTAGAGCAAAAACTCATCCCAAGCTTTTTTATCCTCTAGCTAGATAATCTGATATTTTTAGTTAGCCGTTTTACAAAGGATATGTTTGACGCTTTGTTGATTGTTAATTTTTGCAACTCACTTGGAGTTTTTTTGTATTAAGAGCACACGCTCATAAATCTGGTTAAAATCTAAGAAATATTATGTGAAAAAAGGAAATTATTTTATATTGTTGTTTTGATTTTTTATTACATTCGGTGAGGAAAATGGCGAGACATCTTGAGATAAATCCAACAGTTACTTACTCAACATAAATAATACGACCGTTTAGACTGTTACGTCGAGTGTTACGAAGAAAAAGAAGTTGCCGTGAAAAGCTGCAGAAAGGCACAAACAAATGTAAGTTATCAATAAATTCTTCTACGAGTCAAATCAATAGACCAATAACCCCGTTGGCACTTAAAAAAGCAATCATTCAAGTTGGGGCCACTCAAATATTAACCTGTACGGTTTATGGGAAAATTTATTGTTCCTCCATCTTTGCCGCCATTTTCTAAGATGGCGGCTTTGTGATGGCGGTATAATTAAATATTGATACAATATTTTGTTTGATTTAGAAGCGGTTGGTGAGGGTAGTTTTAGTTAGAAGTTGGTTATATTGGGGTATTGGTTAATTAAGTGTGAGCTTAAAATAGTCTTGGTAAACTGGAATAGATTGCGCAAGAGGTTGCGGGTTTGATTCCCGCCTCGAGACAAATGCCTGTACGATCTGCAGACATTTGTTCAGGGTTATCTGGTTTTCTATGTGTAATAAAAAATCTATCTATGTATTGTATTATATTATGTAAGTATATCAGTTATCTAGTACCCATAACACAAGCTCTGCTTAGCTTGGGGCTAGATAATGCTGTGTGAATTGTCTAGCAAAGTTATATTTATTATTTTTATTAAATGTATTACATTTTTTTTAACAATTTACTATTTTCTTAGTTCGTACATTTATGTATTTTTATGAAAAGCAGAACCAGCTTATTCGTAATATATTGGCATTCGTTGAATCGCAGTCGTCATGAAGAATTAATCCTGAAACCAGAAAATTCTCTCCATATCTACTATCGACATTTTTTGCGACGAGATAATTCCACGCCATTATCTGGCAGCTCATGAAGTCACTGAAATAACCCCACAGAAACGTTTCTATCCGGATATTCAAGCAGCTTTAAAAATGTATGAAACGTGCAGCATTGAATAAAACGCAACATTGTTATATTTCATTGCCCCAGTGGATAGAACCCTTAAAAGCTAAGTGCGTATGGTTTACGGTCGACTAAAGTGTTGAAAGTAGTTTTAATGGTTCTATGTAAACATACGGAAGGGTTTTGTTCATTTAAACAATTCTTGACTCGTCACAGGAACATTAAGGGCCAGGAATTTATAAATGATTGATTCTATTTATATCGAGGACGATCTGCCCTGATCGTCAATTTTTTTGTCATAATTTCCATCTGCTTCGGCACTGGGAACGGGCCAGATGAAACTTAGTCAAACACTGCAAAACCGAAGGGTAACCTGTGCACTTATAAAATAATTGTGATAAAGCAAACAAGGTAAAGTGGGCTTTAGGTAATTACTAAAATTAGTGATTATAATTGGAAATCAGGGAATTAGGGGAGGCCTATGTCCAGCAGTGGACTAATATGGATGATGATGATGAACTGGAAATCACAGAAAACTGATATAAATAAAATCGCTACTAGGTTCCTGATTCGTGGATGGATAAGTTTCCATACATTAATTGAAAACTTTTATGTTTAAAGCAAACTAAATAACACTACTAGGGTTATTCCTAGTAGTTATTTAGTTTGCTTTGAACATAAAAGTTTTTAATTAATGTGTAAGCAAAATCCCAGAAACTGAAATGACCCCACTAGTAAATGTAGTTAACGCTGTATATTGACACTAAAAATGTAACTAAAATGCCCATAAACTCTCAATAAACTGGACTCAAAGGATTTGGAATATATTTGAGCGTTAAACAATTATTACCGTCCACAATTCATTTGAAGATAAGGGCCGTATGAATAAAATTATTGTTGGCCTAATTAAATTGGCGGTATTTGCATATTATTGTAAATTATTACGTTGTTAGCAAGAACCTACCATACATTGTTTCAGCTTTTAAATATTGTATGTACAAAGTTCTAGGAATATTGTAAAGGCGTGTTTTTGAGCACATAAGTGAATTTTGTTTGTTACCAACCATAAGTGAAGCGGATATATCTAGACTTGTTTATTTCAGCTACTTCCACAGTACCTATTATATCTTATGGTATACTGCTGTGAGGTAACGCTGCAGATATTATCACCGTATTTGTGCTTCAGAAGGGGGCTGTTTTTACAATCTATAACATGCGTCCCAGAGAATCCCTGCGTATTAAATTCAAACAAATTAATATAAATTGACAGTAACATGTCAATATATTTATGAAAACTTGTTGTACACTCATAATAATTAAAAGCTTGCCTAAAAATAGCGATGTACTTAATATAAATACTAGAAATAATCATAAACTTGCTGTGCCCACAACCAGGCTTCACGAAATAATGTATCGTTTAAAGGAAAAGTATACGCTTCTACAACAAAAATCCTAGTGAGTTGCAAAATCTATCAGTAAATAAATTCAAACAAAACGTTTCTGTGCAAAAGGCTTACTACAAAATATCAGATTATCTAGATAATCTGATATTTGGAGAAAAAACGGCTTAAGCTTTTTTATCTTCTAGATTCTAGAAGATAAAAAAGATTGGGCCGTTTTTTCTCCAACTCGAAAAATAACAACAAACAGGCTAAAGGTTTCTTTGTTGCTTCTTTATTTTAGTCTACATACCGAAGTGAAAGAAATAAAAAATATCGCTTTACGTGCGTATCAGTGTTTTATTTAAGAATTTGACCTTTTCTAAGGCCCGCTAGCATAACGATAATTAACTGGCTTAATTTTGATTAGTAACTCACTAATCAAAATTAAGCAAGTTAATTATCGTTGTGCAAGCGGTTCTTAGTGTACATTTTTGTATTTATGGAAATAAAGAATTTTAGATTTGGTTTGATACTTAGATCTTCAAAACGACTTAACAGATTGAGATAACATTTTGCGCTTGTGTAGTATTTTTTTGCAGGAGGAAATCCACCATGGATAATCTTTCGACCCCATGTGGAAGATTAATAAAAACCCTTTGAAACAAAAATGAACGGCTTGTTGTCTTGTTCATCAAATTGATTTTATATTATATTTATTTTCTCCGGTTACAAGGGATCAATTTTAAATACTAGTTCTAATTTACTTTTATAATTTATTTTGGTATTTTTGAGTGAAAAAAAATAATCCGTTTATACAAGTACTAACCATTTTTACAAGAGATTTGTAAAGCTTATGAAGGCCTTACCTAGGCCTTATCGGTGTCTAGGTCATCAAAACCTAAGCTTTGAGCCCTTTGCATATCATTACAGAGCAGGTGTGGAAGACAAGGGTTAACCTCCACCGGGTTATTAATAAGCAGGGTCTAATAAGAGTGGATTTTTTTGTCATCCGGTCAAATAAGAGTGGATTTTTTATGCTTGACTTGCGTATCTCTGTGTCAAAAGGACGATAGATTTGGTGTTGAAAGGTGATTGAATGGAAGCTGTGAAAGCTCAACCACTCACTCATTTAACAGCCTATAAAGCTCAACACAAACCGGGGTGGTAAAATGATGCCGCGTCATCGAAACTGATTTATCGATGCCACGGCATTATTTTAAACTATAGCAAACTAAAGTATGTCGTATTTCTACATAGATCCGTTTATATATCCATTGGTAAAATTTAAATCCCATGCCATTTTCTCCCGGTATGCGTTAGGCATAATGGCCCACTGCTGGACGATGTATAAGCTACATGTAAAGAAAATCAGTGAAACTGTCAAAATGTTATGACGTTTCATAGTAAAATTTGTAACTAATTTTACTAAAGGTAGGTCGATTCGTTGCATTAATTGTTAGCGTAGATGTTTATGATGTTAATTTGTATGAATACAGAACTATTTTAATACGAGAATATTTGCGTATAACTGAAGACAACAAGCCGTTTTATTTAAAAACAACAAATTTAATAATGTAAAACCAAAACTGAAGTAATTACGAGATTCGGAACCTGCCAGGGAACTAGCAAACGATGAAAACTTGTTTATACATTTGCTTGTTTTTAATAATCGCACCATACATTATCAAGAAATCGAAAATCCGATTCACACACTTTTATAAATAAACAGTGTACGTACGTCCTATTGATTATTCTGTGGTTTTGAGTAAAGGATTTGAGAAGTTTGCGCTTGGAAAATAGGCTTTATTTCTTGGGTTTCAAGTTACACAACTTCGTAACCAGTTGACTTATTTAATTTTATTCTAGATATCTCATGTAAGTGACAGGTGCTTGTAGCTCTAGTTTTTTTATTTTAGCTGTTAAAGTAGGGTCAAGATCATACTGAGTGAGTCTAGGTACAATAATAATAACAATGAAGCGTTCCCAAAAAAAACCTGTGAATATACCTTGAAACTCGAATATATACCTACACGAATCTTTCGCAGAGAGAAAGGATGGGACATCATGTCAAAATAAGCACGATCTACCTATACATGGTCTCTTAATAAAAAAGAAAACCCCAATATCATTGTGGTCTGTGCTCCTAAAACCTGTGTTGAACGACAAAAAAATATATTTATCTGTAAATGAAAGCGAAGCGTTACATTCCATCTGTAGTCTAGAACACCAATTATAATGACAACTAGTACCTACAATAATAATTGAGCTAACTACAAACAACCTAGAGGTAGCTCAATCGATAACATGTTTGCCTTCGTAATATGCATTCTATCCCCTGATAATCACGTCCATAGATGGATTTTCCATTATTTTATAATAATTATATTAATTGTCCAATATTTCCGACATATAAAATTTTATTCTATTCAGTAAAATAGATAATAATTGTGAAGCTTCTGTAAAAATACTTTTGCTTACCTGTTTTACAATGCAACATTTTACTTTTTAATATCATAAAAATTTCTTGAAAAATAATGTCCGTTTCAAAGAAAAACTATGGTAACACTGCCTCTAAGTAGCAATAAAAGCAATGGACGCAAACTTGAAGAGTTGTCTCATAACTAGTGGTGGGACGGTTGGGTTATGTCGGAGTCCGAAATATGCAAAAATTATACCATTTAACACTATTAAAAAATAATGGTGGACAATCAGTCATTGTCTTGCCCCAATTGTTAAAATATATTTTTGTTAAAAAAACCATTTGATCAAATTCCTGAGGTCCATTTGATGATATTTTCTCATGTTTTTATGGGATTTACGGACTTGCACACATGTCCTCACGCTAGAGGCGCGGTCCCTATCCCTAAAGAAAAATAAATCGTTACGATCACGTCTCGATTCTACCGCCAATATGAACCTAGGGCTCAGATAACGCAGCTATCTCTTCAGTTTACGAGCCAGCAAAATAACAAATCGTACTCTTACGACGACCTCTCTGGTGCGGTGGGCGAAGGTCCGCCTACGACGCAAGCGGTTGCGGGATTCCCGCCTCGGAACAAATGTGTGTACGATCTGCAGACATTTGTTCAGGGTGTTCTGGTAGATTTCTATGTATAATAAAAAATGTCTATCTATGTAATGTATTTTATTATGTATATCAGTTATCTAGTACCATAACACAAGCTCTGCTTAACTTGGGGCTAGATAATGCTGTGTGATTTGTCCAGCATTATTTATTTATTATTTATAGGGTGTGCAAAGAATCATGAGATCTCAGGGCTTCGCAGTGTGTATGATAGTATTTTTTTGGTTTAATTTAGTTTTTTAGGCTACTTCATCATGAAGTACTCTTATTTATAACAATATTGCTTGGGCATTTTTAACACCTTTATCTTAGCCCTAGACTAAACTTACAAATATTTTATTTAGTCAGATTGACTCTGAGGTTTTGTTACCAAGATAAAATATGGTAAGGTAAGTACCTACTACTTACATCGATTTCTTTTTATTTAAATTAACTTTTAACATTTAGGGACGATTTTATTATACTTTGTCCACTATTTGATTGGTTAAAATGTACCTAGGTCCTTGGTGCGTACTTTCAGCATGCGTAGCGATTTAGATGTAAATATAGTTTGCCAAAATCATACGCGCGGGATTCCTCTGCGTTGAGGGTCGCTAGTTCATCGAAACCTAAAAATGCGATGGTCTGACGTTGGACAGTAAACACCCGATAAGGACTTTGGGAAGGCTTACCTGTCTGGGCGTCTGCGATCAGCTCCAATCGTTCACTGCACTCCAAATCCAGTTCAAAGTTCATGCGTAGAAGCTTATGGGTCCAAATGTTTAATCCTTGCGAATGGATCACGAGGTCACGACCCGCGGGGTGATGTATAACACTCAATGAATCCTCTCGACAACAATATCTTAGTTGGAGATGCGTTAGACTAGCGAAAGTCAGCGTGACAATCACTTATTGAAAAATGTTCAACCGACCGGCGTGGTGGCGAAAAACACTCTCATGCGTTTTTTAGCGACATGAATGTAGCTCCGCAAATCGACCAACTGCACGTGGTTCATACTGGTCGCGAGCGCCTGGATGGATATGCAGAGCAAACCTCAAGGGCGACTGCGTGACTTCCCAAAAGCGTAAGCCTACCCTTTAAGTACCTAGATAGGTAATAACTATCCAATGTCAGACAGTTATAAGTTAATTAAAGAAAGCGCGCTATTAGCGCAACCATATTCCCCGGCTTGAAAGATCCTACTTTCAAAACACAGAGAAAGCGAAATTATATTATAATTGCATATCGTTGCGAAAACTCTACCTAAGCGGTGTACGTAACAAATTTAAGTATATTATAAAGGTAACCTAACCCTAACCTAAACTACAATAATCTGAATAAAGTTTACTGAGTTGGGAGCGGGCACAATTTAACAACAGGTCTGCTTTGAAGCATTCCACCTTGTATCTTCACGGACGCTACTCTACATATCCCATTCTTGTCCGGAAAGATTTCCGTGATTAAACCTAACGGCCAATGCAAGGGCATGACATTATCCTGAATAGAAACAACAACCATCCCAACACGTACTGGGTTAGAAGGAGTATTCCATTTTTGTCTTGATTGGAGGGTGTGCAGATACTCATTACGCCACCGCTTCCAAAAAGATTGGACGAGTTGATCAGTGAATTCGTATCGCGAAATAAGGTGTAAACGCGTTTCAGTTACTTCGCGAGCGGGTAAAAATACAAGCGGCTTTGTATGAAGAAAATGTGCCGGTGTTAGAGCGGTAGGTTCTGACGGATCTGAGCTAAGTGCATAGAGAGGTCGGGAGTTTAACAAAGCCTCGACTTGAGCTAACATAGTGTTGAGCTCATCAAAAGTGAGTATTTGTTGACCTATGACTTTTAGAAGATGCGTTTTGACACTCTTTACTTCGCTTTCCCAGCATCCACCGAAGTGTGGAGCTCTACAAGGGATGGTTTTAAGAGTGATTTTATGCTCCGCCAGTGCGCTTTCCCAATAGGGGCGGTATTCCTGTGACAGGAATTGGTAGAGATCGCGAAGATAAGATCTAGCACCAATAAAATTGGTACCGTTGTCCGTATACAAACATTCAATGGGACCACGGCGCGAGATAAAGCGTTTTAGTGCTGACAGGAAACTCGCAGTGCTGAGATCTGAGGCAACTTCCAGATGTAGAGCACGCGTTGTCAAGCACGTAAAAAGACAAATATAAGCCTTACGACTCTTTTGGCCTCTGCCACGCACAGATGTAATCATGAACGGTCCCGCGTAATCACACCCAGTGTGTGCGAATGCTTTAGGGGCGACTTCCACCCGTGACTGAGGCAGGTCAGCCATGATTGGAAAAATCGGTCGTGGCTTAGCGCGAAAGCAAATATTGCAGTTGAAAGTTATATGACGAACAATACGTCTTGCGGACAGAATCCAATATCGTTGCCTCAAGAGGGACAACAGTAAGTTTGGACCTGTATGAAAGTTTTTTACATGATAGTGAGAAACTAAAAGTTCCACTACGTAGTCCTGACGGGGAAGTAAGATTTGATGACGAGAGTCAAAATCTAACTCAGAGTTGGCTAAACGTCCGCCAACGCGAATAAGTCCATTGTACAGAAACGGACTAAGCTTCTGTAGTGGCTTAGAACATAATTGTTTGCGATTTAAGCGATCAAGATCTGATTCAAAATGGATTCGCTGTATAGAGCGCCACACTACTAATTCAGCGAACTCTAAATCCGATGCGGTAACGGGCCCTTTAGGGAGACGTTTAAGGAATTTATAAACGAAACAAATGGTTTTCAGATATTTAATCCAGGAAGAAAACCTATTCGCCCGACTATACAGGATATCTTCAGATAAACAATTGGGATCGGAATTCGCCGTGCCTGCCGTCGCTACTGCAGGTAGAGCCACCGGCTTCAGCTCGGGCAGTCCTTGCGTGTCGTTGACCTGACAGGCGATATAATCTTGATCGGGAAACCAGCGTAACCCAAGAATTTTCAGAGTCGGATCCTTATTTAGATCGACACTGCGCGAGAGTCGCAATGACTCGGGAATAGCTTGAAGAACGGGATCTGCATGACGGATATCGTTTAGCGAGATACCATTGTCTGACTTCGAGCTTGCGTCAAGAACCACTCGTAACTTGGTGGTTGTCTTGTCCATGCGAATGACAGCATGGTGCGGGATATAGAACGAGACTTCACCGGGAAGCACTCCTTCCACAAAGGATATGTAGTTATTTTTTAGATAATCTTTAATGACGTCATCATAAAGAAGTTTGACGTTAGGATGCGATTTAAATTTACGTTCGAGGCTAAGAAACCTACGACGTGCGATATCGAAAGAATTTCCTAGCGCAGAGGCGTCTGTCTTAAGTGGTAAAGCAGTGACATATTTGCCAGCGGGGGTGCGAGTAGTGGTAGAACAATAAAACTGCTCGCAGTGTTTATCATTCACACTTGTTATAGAAGAAGCCTGAACTTCCTCGATTTCCCAGAATTTACGCAAGTCGCAGCTTTCCAAAGAAGACGTCGCGCAAAAAGACATCGTTGCGGTAGGAGAGTCTAAAATAGGCGCTTCTCCCATAAATATGTAGCCTAACACAGTCTCCAAAACATCTGGATATCCAGCAGTAGAAATTACCTTGCTTGGTTTTAATAACTTAGCAAACAACTTTACTCCAAGCAGGATATCAATATTCCCAGGCATTCCCCAAGTATCATCAGCGAATAAGTGCGACCCGATGTGCGCGATATGAGCGACATCTATCGAACACAATGGAAGCTGTCCGGTTATCTCATCGAGCACTAGTGCATCAATTGAGTACTTGGGTTGCGAGCGAAGACGCGAGCTAAATGTGAATTCGACTGAACCGCGAACAGACTGCGAGGTACCACCGATACCTTTCACCGTGACTACAGAATCGTCACGAATAGGTAGCCCAAGCATACGGCAACATCGGGTGGTAATATAGTTCCTCTGAGAACCCGGGTCCAGTAGACAGCGAACGACAACATCCTTCCCTTTCCTTCCTACCACTAAAACTTTCGCAGTAGCTAAAACCTCCGTGGTGCGAGTACTAGTATGAGCAGAAGCCGAATGCGTACATAAAGAAAAAGGTTCTTGATCCGGTGTCTGGTCTACGGCACTGGCAGACGGCGGCGCGGCGCTGGCTGCAGGCGCGGTTTTCTGTTGTGGAGGAGGTGGTTGATCAAAATGTAACAGAGAATGGTGTTTACCGTTGCATTTCTTACATGTTGATGTGGATTGACATTTAGATACGGTATGTTGACTACTTAGGCAGTTACCGCAAATACGATTATCTTTTATGTGTTGAAATTTATCATTCGTATTTAATTTTAAAAAGGCACGACACTTGTATAAGTTTGTGTGTACCGATTGACAAAGCGTACATTTAGGTGATGTCGCTACATACACCTGCGAGACCCTACTGGAGGGCGCGGGGGGCGAACTAGCGCGGGTGCCAGCAGCCGAGCGATCAGGCCGTTGCGGCGCAGTGCGATAAAGAATTTTAACTTGTTCCCGAACGAACTTCACAAAATAATCGTAGTCAACACTTTGAGGATCTTTTACAGTGCGAAGTGACATTTCGTACTGCTTCGCGATGTCTGAGTCTACTAACTTAAGACCCACGTACATAAAGATAAAATCAGACATGTTGGCTATTTTTAATTGTTTGAGTCCGGCCACAGTAGCGGTGTATCTATCAAAGACTTTTTCTACATTAGCGGGCGACGAACCAGCTGACTTTAACGAAAACAGCTGATTTAAGTAGTTAACAGCCAATGCGTGAGTGTCCTGGTATTTAGCGATAAGCGCGTCCCAGATTACACGATAGTTTTCTGCGGCAGGCACAATGCCAGCTGCTACGCCTTTGGCTTTGCCTTTTAGGTGACCCAACAAATAATGGATGCGATCCGAATCCGATAGATCAGGATTTGTATGAATGACCCGTTTGAATGTCTCATAAAAAAACGGAAAGCTCTGAATATCCCCATCAAAAGTAGGTAGTTCGATTCGAGGTATTTTGATATGCGAAGATCCTGATTTATTCCCGCTAAAGGGTTCTTTACTTGCGGTGAGAGAACTCAAAACATTTTTTATTTCACACGAAAGATCGTCAAAAGCCGACAATGAGTTATAATTAACTTCATATTTGGGATCAATCTTCATGGAAATAATATTAATATTATCAATTGTAGTTACAATTTCATTACGCATTAAATCGATTGTTTTAGCCTGCGCAATAAATGTATTCCGCGACTTCTCATTCTCGAGATAGGCTATAGAATCAAATATTTTTTGCGCACGAGAAAAATATGCGGCGCGTTTGCCTTCATACAATTTTAATTTATTCTGCAAGTCTTCCATTTATAATAACTTAATAACGAAAGATCCACTAAACAAAAAATATCACTTCGAAACCACGTATTTATCAGATTACGGATCCCTAACAAGCTAGTTCGAAAACTGCGAATCAAAACAACCGAAACAGATGTTTGATCAAGTAAAACAATAAAAAGGTAGGTACGGAACCACTTTCCTTTACCTGCGGAACCCTAGTCCCAACTGGGAGCAAGGTGCGGTAGAAACAAAATAATAATAATTCAGTTCTAAACAATAATCAACGGAACCAATTCCGGCCGTGCGATGACCTATCACAATAACTTAGTGAAGGCTAAAACAAACAAACTACGATAACAAACTTGCACATAAAACCCTTTAGTTAAGTAGATAGGTATATGTACCTTATTAAACTGCCAGGTAAATATTACAATTAGAATCAAATGTAGAAAAATAACAAAGGCGATGCGAAAGTATATCTAAGTACCTGAATAAATATTCTGCGTACCTAGATGCGAAACTCAATACGGTAGGCTCATGAAATAACATAGACCGTATTAATCCTAAGTAACTTATAGATGCGATGCGAGATAACAAAAAAAACAAAAGTTCAAAGAACAACTTAGGTTTTTCTTGTTTAGGTATGGAAATAATATCCAACCATGCGGAAACCTACTTCCCGTAGATGTAATACAGAAATACCTTATCCGATTTTACAGCCGTGAAGTAGGTGCGGTGTAGAAAATCAATTTTATAATTTGTCTACAAAGCGAAAATAAATTCAAAAATAAATTTGAATGCGATTAATTTAACTATATTTAAATCATATAATCAAATGCGAAGTGGACTGTATTGCGATTAAATAGAATAACATTTACCCATAAGACTTCAGTTCTAAATCGAAATCAATATGACAAAGCTCAATGACCGTTAACAATAATTTTATTGTGATTCCTGGAATCAAGAATAATATGATGGTACGACGGTAGGTCATCCAACATACCCGATGTGAGAACCCCAACCACGCTGCTATTGACGAGCGCTGCAATGCACGCGCTACCCGCGAACGCAAAATATAATGGAGTTTTATGCGTAGTTCTTGGAAAACACTTTATTTTACGACACGAATCACTGTAATGATGTATGGTATGACATATTATTACCTTACGTTATGTATGATGTAGTAATATAAATGAGAAGTTACAAACGATAACTTTACTAGACTTCGATAATGAATGCAGATGATATTAGACCTTACATATACCGCATTAAGGGCGTTTCCTATAACGATATGCAATTTTACGTGAATAATTTTTAGATTTCTATAGATAAAGGACAATTAAATCCGGCTCGAAGGACAAATGGTGCGTACTTTCAGCATGCGTAGCGATTTAGATGTAAATATAGTTTGCCAAAATCATACGCGCGGGATTCCTCTGCGTTGAGGGTCGCTAGTTCATCGAAACCTAAAAATGCGATGGTCTGACGTTGGACAGTAAACACCCGATAAGGACTTTGGGAAGGCTTACCTGTCTGGGCGTCTGCGATCAGCTCCAATCGTTCACTGCACTCCAAATCCAGTTCAAAGTTCATGCGTAGAAGCTTATGGGTCCAAATGTTTAATCCTTGCGAATGGATCACGAGGTCACGACCCGCGGGGTGATGTATAACACTCAATGAATCCTCTCGACAACAATATCTTAGTTGGAGATGCGTTAGACTAGCGAAAGTCAGCGTGACAATCACTTATTGAAAAATGTTCAACCGACCGGCGTGGTGGCGAAAAACACTCTCATGCGTTTTTTAGCGACATGAATGTAGCTCCGCAAATCGACCAACTGCACGTGGTTCATACTGGTCGCGAGCGCCTGGATGGATATGCAGAGCAAACCTCAAGGGCGACTGCGTGACTTCCCAAAAGCGTAAGCCTACCCTTTAAGTACCTAGATAGGTAATAACTATCCAATGTCAGACAGTTATAAGTTAATTAAAGAAAGCGCGCTATTAGCGCAACCAGTCCTAAAAATATTGGTCTTTTCGGATTCCGATAAATTTTCCCAGCACTAACCATAACCGCGCGAAGCGGGCATAACTCGGTAGACATTTTAATATTTCGTTACTTTCTCTCCTGCCAAAGATATTAAAAATTCCATCCACTATTTCCTAAACGTAATCCCGCGGTATTTGTTGCATGAATTATGATAAAAGGATATATTTTGATCTAGAATCTAGATAGCCTATTTTCGAGTAAAGATTTATGCCCCATGCTAAACGTATTTCGTGTATTTGTTAAGATAACTTTCAAGGAATTTTTTGATTTGTTCGTTCACGAATAGTATAGGTAACCTAAAAATAATATATAGGATGGAATAAAATTAGACCCGCATTGTGGTCCCGACATGCTAACGTTTTTACCCAGATAAAAATAGGCGTAAGCATAATAATGATTCTTGATCTAGAACTTTACTACATAATATGTATATCTATACAATTTCATACCAATCTGTTCAGTAGTAAGGGCGTGTTTGTACATATACATAATTATATACACAAAGTTCCTGCTTTTCAAATATAAATAGGATTTGTTCAAAAGTTTCTAGAGGCTAGACATGAAAATAACTAAAGAAGTATTCTAGTTACTAAAGAAAATACCAGCCAAATTCTCTGCTAAGCAGTTAAAGGTAAACTTTCTTCAAGACAGTTTAGATGTCTCAGAATATTGAATAGAATAAAGTCGAAGTTTCAGCATTTTCAGGTATGCAGTAACGATTTGAAATTTCCCTCAATCGCCCCTTACCGGGACATTTACATAAATATTGCATGGACCAAGAGTTGAATGGGTATTTAAGTCTCATTCAGGTTGCAGCGCCATATTTACAAAACCTATCCCCCGAAAATATTCCTTGCAACCTTATCTACTCAGTCATAGGATTCCAATTCCTTCAACTGGACTGACTTTCAGCCGTTGACCTAACCTTGTCGGAAGCGAAAACCACGTCGTTTCTCCGTTCCTTCATTGGAGTATCAGCAGCAAAGGCTTGTAACTTCTAAGCAAGAGAGATCAGTATTGCTTGATAAATTTTTAGGGACGAGTAAATGTAATTTGGTGGACTTATTGTCCACTGAAGACAGACACAGCCCAAAACGTAGATGGTGTGGTAAACAAGATAGCTAGCTGTAGTCCAGCTTACTTTGAGCCGATTTGCATGATCCTAATGGAATCTTTAATGTATTTGCTACAGCAAGTCTGATATATAGGAAGACTTTAGCTTTTATTATTATCAAAAATCAATGAAACCGGATCAAAGAAGTCAAGAAGAATAGAGCTCGGATCTATTGAATTTGAAAGGGTGTTAAATAAAAACCTGGCTTTTGACACTCAATTTGATCTCAATCCAATTAAACTCATGTGAATATTTGAAGAGGGATAATGAGGTCACGAGGCATATGTATTAAATTTCTTTGAACCTACCGAATCGAAGAAATTAAGGTGAATTTAGAATGGAACTCTTCCGTTAACAAGCCCAAGGGCATAATTGCATCACAGTTACAGTGAGGTGAGGTGTTTACATGTCTCTAACTATGCTGAAACAGCTGAATTATTTGCGCATCTCTAGACAACCAAAACATGCTCTAGACTGGAATAATTAGTTTTGGCTGGATGCCGCTGTGGTGCAGTGGGCAAATAGCTTTAGTGCAGGAACCATTTACACTGATGTTATAGGCGAAAACTAGGATGTTGGTTCCTCGTTAACTCTAAAATTACTGAAATTTGAACCACAGCGCAAAATTAAGCAGAAGTCGTTATTTGAATGTAACATAATTTTAGCTACTAGATTGCTACCCTACTAATAATAAATTACTATTTGTAGTATGGATGGATGGATGTTTGTTACTCTTTCACTAATAGCTATATTTTATCCCGGAATTCCCACGGGAACGGGAATTACTCGGGTGAAACCGCGAGGCGCTGCTAGTATACAAATAAAAATTAATGAAAAGTTTCTTTATGATGCTTTATTCCGACTGGGGTACACAAATAAGTTCACAAAATTAAGAACAAAATCAAGACAAATGTTACTTACTTTTTATGTATTCTGTATTACAATTTGTTTTTTGCTTTGATCTCGTGACTATGGTTGTGTGCTAAAGGTTTTTCATATATTCGTATTCATAGGTACTATGCGGGGAAGCACTGAAGGTAATTATGTTTTCCAACTCACACAGACATAGAATCGTTTATATCTTCGAATTCAAGAGAATTGTTGTGTGGGCGTGTTTTACTTCTATGATAGAATTGGCTTGGTTAGGCTTGGTACGCACATAGATAAGTAGTACCTGTCGATCCGGTAGGGGCGCAATAAGACGCTCAATGTATAGGAAGGACTCGAATCGATGGAGGTATTCTTAAGAGTCAAGTACAAGTCGTACTAGGGCCTCAGTGTCTCACAACTCAGGTATAAATGCATATTAACGCTTTCACTGCCCAGTCTCTGTGTCTTTGCGATCTTATTGGGTATTATACAAGATAAAGATAAGATGGATCTATCGCGAAGACTTTACTCAGACCGGCAAATGAAGGCGAGCAAGAGGTAGGGATCTGGTTCTCTTGGGAAGCCACTCCGCATCCAGAAATGAGAACCAGGAATTTCCCCGGGAGCATTAGGTACTCGTTGTATCGCTATTCACCAACAGCTTGCCACGAGCTGACTTGCGGGCTTATTATTATTATTAAACTAACTTAAAAAAACTAAATGACTGATAAAGATAAAGATACTTTACAAAGATACAACAAGAGCAGCACAAACAGACATACACACGCAAGGTAGATTACGAAATTGATGATGTTACATACTTAAGTAGATAGATTTTACTAATTTATGCTACCTGCCTAGATTTTATACACTTGGTAAAACTATTACATAAACTAGATAATCAATTCTAACCTTGTTCAGAATATAGCTTAAAATATAGGTACCTACATAACATTGAATCGTACCTATATCTATCTACTACAAGGAAACACAATAAGAGATGGGTGCAACATTCCAGGTTACCCATCGTGCTACGTGCACTTATCCTATTCGTGATCATCCGTGCTGCCAAGCATGGGCCAAAAAGGGTCAAAATCAGCTATGTGTTGAACCGCACTGGTGCGAATCAACGCTGGTTTTCAGTTTGATCCTGTTCTGATGGCATCACGACACGAGTGAAGAGAAGAGAACAGCTTTTACAAAAAATTAACCTACAAATCACATGTAGGGTTACATTATTTCTTTTCAAGGAATATCTCAGAATGTCTCCCATTTTGACAGCGAGTAGGAAGTCAGAGGCAATGCCAACTTTTCCATGAAAATCTGCAAGAAATATAAATTTTACAGAAATGAAGTCGCCAAAATTCAAATAATCCTTACTCCAAGAGAAGTGTCCCCGAAGTGCATGATGCAACGGAATAAGTAGCTTTATGCAAAGGAATAAAGTTCAAGTTTCTGAATGCACATGTACCTACTCAAACAAACTATAAATCGCACTCGTGGTGCTTTCTATTTAGGCATTTGGATGCATGAATTGGTTAGTTCAAGTTAGTAACTTAGCGCGTCAATTACATAGTAGATTGTTTTTTACTAAGTTCTACATGGTGGTAGAAACAGATGGCTTACCTGAGTGATACAACAATCGCCTGTAACAGCGAATCTGTTAGTCTGTTGTGTCAGCGCTTGAGTGGAGACCACGACTCAGACATACTTCAGCCAGATGGGATGACGATCTGCTAAAGACTGCAGGCAGATGCAGGGTACGGCAAGCTGAAGATGTCTTTAGTAGTCAGATATAACGGCAAACCTATGTCCACTAGTAGACTACTATAGGCTGATGATGATGATGCCAAAGGCACGACTCGCATTCCGCGAGACACACACGCAAATATGCGCTCACCACTACGGACCGGACCTACCACTAAATCTATCCCTGGAAACCCTAGCACCATGAGAGCTGTCCTGGTATCGTTCCAACGCCAGATTTACTTTACTAAGAAAGTACTAAGGTAGCATAAATATGAAGGAAGTAGATACTTAGTTTTCATTTTAAATAAATAATAAATAATGCTAGACAATTCACACAGCATTATCTAGCCCTCTAAGCAGAGCTTGTGTTATGGGTACTAGATCACTGATAAACATAATATAATACAATACAAACATAGATATTTTTATTATATTTAGAAAACGACCAGAACACCCTGAGCAAATGTCTGCAGATCGTACACATATTTGTTCCGAGGCGGGAATCGAACCCTTCTGCGTCGCAGGCAGACCTTCGCCTACAACGCACCACATTGGTCGAATCAGTGAATCTCCAATCATCTCTGCGTATCTCCAAACTACTTCTGCTCTCTTGGTACTTTAAAATCTAAATACAAATACTTACAGTTCATAGTTTGATTGACGATGTACTACTAGCGAGGCAACCTAATTCGTAGGCGACAAGTTATAGTAATAGTAGTGAGCACAAAAAGCTATATCTTAGTCAAAAAAATTAAAGTGGATAACCAAGTCTCTAAAGCTATGAATAACTATTTAAATAATTATCTCTCTGTGGTCTGTTGTAAGCCACCATCAATAAAAATAAATATTAAATAACGCTGGAATTTACACAGCGTCATCTAATCCCAAACTAAGCTGAATGGGGCCTAATTATTTTTGATGCTCCTGTTTGAAATGATGTCATAAAATCTCAAATTCTTTCTACACGTATTTGGACACCTCCAGCCCCCCGGAATTGTTGTCTAGGGTAGAATAGAGAAAACATACGTCCCTTTCGTCATCGAATGCGTAAATAATTTGAAATGCATTTCTTCAACTTCAATCATGTACGCAAAGAATAGCGATGCAATGTCATTATTGTATGTATATTCACTATATAGACAACAATCCCCGTGCTAGAGGGGGGGGGGGGGGGGGCTGCTCCTTTTGTTTTCCTTATCTGATTGTGTTGAGCCAAAACTTGAGCGTTTTGGCTCAACACAAACAGATAAGGACCTACACAATACTCTTTAACCGTCCGCTATTGCCCATACCATAAACCACCAGAATCATTCAAAATCGTTCTCGAACCGATTCCGATTGTCTTTGAGTCAAAGGTAACACATGTCGCAGGGTTACAATATCTGTTCTGTTGTTCTTTGTTTGCTGATCACGGGACCTTATTGAATCGCTTGAAACAGCATTATTTTTAAATCCTGAGCCAGTCACTCAAGCTGGACTAGCTACAGAGCTACATCTAAACCAAGCTAATTTGTAGAATGTCAGACCCAATGGGGTCGCCTGGTATCACAGCTAAGAAAACTCTGTTTCAACGGTGATTGATCATCATTAAACGACTTTGACGGCCGATGTGACGCGGGGGTCGAGGGTCTGCCTGCGACGCAGAAGGTTTTGTGTTCGATTTCCGCCTCGGGACAAATGTGTGTACGATCTGCAGACATTTTTTCAGGTTGTTCTGCTCGTTTTCTATATATAATAAAAAATATCTATCTATGTATTGTGTTATATTATGTATATCAATTATCTAGTACCCATAACACAAGCTCTACTTAGCTTGGGGCTAGATAGTGCTGTGTGAATTGTCCAGCATTTTTTATTCATTTATATATTTAAAGAAAACTGCATCCTTTTCTAGTCCACTTCTGGACAAAGGTATCTCTGGCGTTATCTATTAATGTTTGAAATATATACCAGAATTGCATTGGTTAAGAGTGTTAGACTATAGTTCTAATCAATCAAACCCAATTCTTATGAAATTCTATGTATATGCATCTAAGGACAATAAACAAATGGAATTATGAATTTCACAAAATGCTCAAAACGTCAGTAGTTTTGAACTAAGCACCCCTTGGTCCATGACCTGACCACCCTCATGACCTGACCACTGACCACATTATTTTTTAGAGAGGTTATACTCCAAACCTTATTAATTCCTTGTTTATTTTCCTTTACCTGCTAACACCCTATCGTTAGCAGCATTTCGTTTGTAAGCACAAAATAGATCAATCGAATTTCTTCCAGCTTTTCAGCTGAGACTGCAAAATGCATTCTATCATGTATGGTTCACCCCTAACCCGAATTCGATGAGGTTCCAAGATGCATTGGTCTTTGTGGACGAAGCAGCTGACGTAGAAATATTTTAAAGGCAAACCTTGTTATTTGACCGACCGGAGAAAACTTTACCTAGTTTATTTGCAAAATGAAGTTCTTTGTGAAAGGTAAGTCTTATGCCAAAGATCCTAGGATCCTACGTTCTGTTATGCCTATTTCTGAAGTCTACGTCATGACAATCAAGTTGTTTTTTGAACAATTTTTCTTAGTGTTTTTGTTTTGTCTTGCTTCGATTTTCAATTGCTTTATGCATCCCTGAGACGGTTGTTTGTTTATTAGGTAAAAAGAAAGAATATTACAATTAAATAAAAGAATAAAATTAAGACTAGTATTTACAATTGAAACAATTGAGCTAACTGCAGACTTTTGCTAACAATCTACAGGTAGCTCACCTGATTCATATCAAGTCAGAACAAGTCGGAAGCGTGTCCAAGACACTGGCTGCATTGCCCCGCTGTATGGCAATGCTGATGCGCTGCGCCAGATACTCACCAGCTCTCGGGTTACAATGATTATCAAATCTCTGGTCAATTTTTATTTTATTTTGATGATGCTGTGTTAATTGGTCAGCATTATTTATTTATTTATCTTTTGTCGTTACGACGTTGACATGACAAGGCGTTTGATCATTGTTATATTTTATAGAGCTGATCATCAGATAAAACTTGATTTTTTGGTTTGGGTTGCTATGCCCTTACTCGATTTTATGAACGCGTAATCATATGTCTATCCTTTTCACAAAACATTGAGATTGTATAGGCCCTTAATAAACTACTCAATGTGTAAAATACTCTTGTAGCAGAAACTAAAGTTGTGAGTGTCGCTGGTTGAAGTCAGAAAACTCAGTCACTCCGCAACCACGATCCCTGTAACGCGCTCAAAAAGTAAAGAAATAAAAACAAAAAGGTACGTGATAAACGGCCAATATAACTTTAATCAAGAAACTAATTAGTTTAATTTTTACAGACGGAGCAAAAAACAAGACAGTTTCATCTGCCTAAGCTCAAAGCCCAAATTATGTTTCCAAGTAGTTGAAACTGCTTTGCAGAATGGCCTCATTACTTCATATTTACTTGGTACCGACGTAAACGAGCGAGTGAAATGCTAAACTTTAAAAGATTTAAAAATCTAAGAACAGGGTTCAAATGCCTTCTTTTTGGTATCTACTCCTGTAACTGATCCTCGCATAATTTACACGTATGGGGATTGGTGTGTAGGTCAATTTCGGAGACATATTCGTGCATTATGATAATCAAATCTCTATGTACTTTTCGACATTTAAATAAATATATAAAATCACATTTATTTCAGGCATGGTAGGTACAAAGTTAACATACACAGTCCTTAAATAGAGATAAACACAGAATACATTATAAGATAACTAAACACTAACAACAAAATATGAACTCTAGTACAGTGAAACTACATGAAATGGAAGGGAGGCTGTGTCCAACCTGCTTACAATGACCTGCAAGTATTGCTATACGCTGCCGCACCCTGCGCATCAGCGACGTCGTTCTCGGACGAGTGCCTCGGTGACCCAGTTTAGCTTCAGCTGATTGTCTTTGAATGTAACTGATGGGACTGTGACGTACATTTTTGAAAACTATCATCTCACTCTTGCCCGCGTTGCACTAGAGCCCATGGACTTCCGCTTAGCCCTCACAGATGCCTACCAGCCTTCTGAGGGCACTGATCGATGGGCTCAGCAGCACCATATCATCAGCATAGCTGATATTGTTGACGGTCACACCGTCGATTGAACACCCGACTTAGGAGCTGCTGAGATCACGGATCATGCGATCTATGTATACTTCACCGAGGTAAAAAAGCCTTGGTGAAGTATCGTCACCCTGCCTCACTCCGCACTCCAGCCTTTTCCGTCATCATCATCGTCACATCCGATGCGCCTAAAATGATTCCGCCCAGCTTACATTGTTGTCCTGATTACCGTACCAGTTCTGAAAGAGCGAAATTAGCTCCAGAGGAATTTGGGTCTCAGTTGCGAGCTTCCGCCACCTAACGCACGATACAAGATGAGCTTTTAAAAGATCTAAAAAGCAAGCGTAGACAAGGTGTGCTTTTGCTCGTGTAGTATCGAACGGCGTGTGTTGAGAATACTGTCGTGTCAATTGACAGTCCTCAGTCATTCCCCCGAATACTCAAACGCATCTTACATTTAAGCTCGTCTCAAGTAGCTGTTTTTTGACATACTTGAATGAAAATGTGTCGAAAACTCGTCACTTGAGACGTACTTAAACCTGAGATGCGTTTTGAGTATTCGGGGGTTAGTCTACAATAGATAGATATAAAGAGTAAGTTAGTTAACTAAGTTAGTTAACAAACCACTCTCTGGACCCAACGGTCCAGAGAGTGGTTTGTTAACGCTAAATCGTTGGATTACTCAACTTTAACTGGCAGATAGGTAAATAATTTTGTTAATTTTCGACATACCTACCACAATAAATAAATAAATAATGCTGGACAATTCACACAGCATTATCTAGCCACAAGCTAAGCAGAGCTTGTGTTATGGATACAAGATAACTGATAAACCTACATTATGTATCAGTTACACACTAAATAGATAGATATTTTTATTATTCATAGAAAACGACCAGAACACCCTGAAAAAAGTCTGCAGATCGTAGGCACATACATTTGTTCCGAGGCGCGAATCGAACCCGCAACCTCCTGCGTCGCAGGCAGACCTTCGCCCACCGCGCCACGGAGGTCGTCACAACACAAGTGGCTCGTTTGCACCATCAAAACCTTTAGCTCCGCGACGTTATAAAAGCCACTCCTCGACACAAAGTGAGGAATTCAGCAAAAACCTTACTAAGAATTTTGTTATTTTGCACAACTTTGTCACAACAATTCTTTACGTCACAAAATGTAAGTTTTTAGCTCAGAAAACCAACTTTTGCTTGGAAAGTTTTCGAATTGTTGTTTGTGAAAGCACATTTGAGGTGCACAAGCCTGCAATGGTTTAAAACGTATCGTTACAGTCAAACAAACCCATTCTATGCAATAATACCTTCCAGATTCAGTATTGGTACTTTTCTACATAGCATAATTTAATAGTGTTGAAAAAACTAGAAACATAACCCATAATATACTATTGTGAGGTTTTCAGAACTCGTATTTGTGCGTGTGCGATTATTTGGTTACAAAAATCGTTTGTATTTAGGTACATATCCGTACCTAAAAGTCTGGCTCAAGGAATCCTTTTAAATTCCTGCTGCGAAGAATCAACCGAGCTCTGGAAAAAGCCTCCGGCATGGATCACTCAAAATCAATCATAAAACCCTTAAATAAACGGTACACTAACCAAATTACAACACACAACCTTCGCGTCACAAGAGCCCTAACAAGCACATGTTGAAATTGCTTATTCAAGTATCCTTCAGTCACAATCAATAAATAAATAAATAATGCTGGACAAATCACACAGCATTATCTAGCCCCAAGCTAAGCAGAGCTTGTGTTATGGGTACTAGATAACTGATATACATAATACAATACATAGATAAGATACATTTTTTTTTATACACAGTAAACGACCAGAACACACTGAACAATTGTTAGTGTAAAGTTAGTTCAAAGGCGGGCATTAAACCCGCAACCTCCTGCGTCGCAGGCAGACCGCAGAGGACGTCTAAACATTACGTCACTTTGTGCATCTATCCCACAGACTTTATATCTATCCAGTCTATATAGACTGATTAAGCGAAATTAAGCCTTAGACACAACAGAATCAAAGCCTTTCAAAATAAAGTTCTGTAACCTCTTCATTGTGTATATCCAGCACATTCAGAACCGGTTCTTTATCCGGTTTCATCCGGAATAATCCAGTTCAGAGCGGAACGTTTGGTGGACGGCGATTTTGCGAATCCGCACCGATGTTTCTGACTGAGTGGGCGGATCGGAGTGGGTTTTCGTGATTTTTACTAACTCCATTTATCGAGGCGGATTGTTAAGCATCGATTTAGATCGATAACTTTGCCTTGTGTTCTAGTAATAATCTTTAAGACGCATCACGTTGCAGCACTGGACTAAAATAGAACGACGATGATAAAACCAAAGAGACATGTCAAAATATATTGCTTTCTTTGGATATATAAATTTATCAGACAAGGTTGAATGGATATGGATGAAATTTGGTACCAAATGGTATTATACTCTAGATATTTTTTGATCCAGAAAAACGCAATGTTTCCGTGGGATAATCAAATAATTGAAATACATCAACGTGGTTTAACACTGCGGGGTGCAGCTATGTTATTTATGCTTGCACACAACCTATTTAGTTAAAGTTTTTTATGGTCTCATGACGTATTGCAGCCAATAGGAAACTTATAAGTCATTATCAAAATAAAACACAAAAATTATAAACGTAAGGCGTAAAGTAACCTACCTAACTTAAGTATTCAAAATTCTTTGGAAAATTCATCGTCCCAAACAATTAATCAGGGTGTCAAGAACAAAGCGTTAAATTTACAATTTTAATGCCTTTTATGTCAGCAAGTTCTGCAATAACGGCAACTTGAGGCTTTCTGCTAAATTGATTCACAGCCTGAATTTAGGTCAAGTTTATTATGCTGTAAATGCTCGAGACTTTCTAGGGTTGACTGGATAGGGTCTGTACTGTACTATTACAGATTTCCCGTGAACGGAATTATAGCTCCTCCGAGAATATGCAAAATCGTAACTTTACATTTTCTGTATTTATTTTAAGTCTTTCAATCTCACGTGCGTCCTTTAAAAATGAAAAACCGGCCAAGTGCGAGTCGGATTCGATAACGAAGGGTTCCTTACCATTATATTCTATCTATATTTGTACAGCACAAATAAAATATTCTTATTCTTATTATCTATAAAAATTGCAATAAAATCACGTTTGTTGTATGGGAGTCGTCTTAAATATTTATTTTATACTGTATTTTATTTGTTGTTAAAGCAGCAACAAAAATACATAAGCTATGAAAATTTCAATTGTGTAACTATCTCGGTTCGTAAGATACAGCCTGGTTACGAAAGACGGACGGACATACAGACAGACGGACGGACAGCGGAGTCTTAGTAATTGGTCCTGTTTTAACCTTTGGGTACGGACCCCTAAAAATAATAAAATCGGCTTCCTCTCTCGCTCCAGCTGTAGCTATACCGAAAATTATTATATACATAGCAGATAATCATAATACCCAGCTACTAAGATTTTTGTTACTCGTTACACTCTCGACAGAGTGGTCGTGGTTGTCGTATCAGGGGTTGGCGTCTCACAATCCGGCGCCATTTCTCTCCCACCGCTGCATTCCTGGTACATTAATGTAAGGGACCGTTCAGTGCAGCTTTAATTTGGTCCAACCAGCTCATTGGAGATCTGCCACCTGCTCTTGTGGCGTTAACTTTACCTTGAACCACTAGGCGTTCCACTGATGCGTCCCCACAACGCGAGCCAAACATGTCCGAAGAAAGTGAGTATGACTTTGGATGATGGAAGAAAAACGCTGCTTGCTTTACACGGAGTTTGTCTAGTTTATAAACGTTGGTTCAGAATTGGGTCCATGTTAAGCCCAGTATTTTTCTTCAGCACCACATTTCTAGAGCGTCGATCTTCTTATTCTCAGTTTCTCTCAGAGTCCAAATTTTAGCATCGTATAGGAATATGGGAAACAATAAAGTCCTGACAAGTCATGTTTTTATGGATTTTTTAAGCTCCTGTTTCTCCATATTTTTCTAAGCCTATCCATACCCAACTGCGTGAAAGCTATGCGACGCATGCTTTCGTCTGCGCATCCACCTTTGTTAGAAACCAAAGATGAGACCTGTCAGATGCTAGTAGGGGCGATTTTGCGCAGGTATAGTCGCGCTTAAAAGCCTAATCTATATCTATATACTATATAAAACGGTCCGTTCCCTCCCCGCTTGCCTCGCATATCGCCAAAATGACCTGCGAATTATTTTCTGCGCATTTAACTACGTGATCCGTCAAGTCTCATCTTTGGCTGCGGGCATTAAATAAATAATAAATAAATAATGCTGGACAATTCACACAGCATTACCTAAGATAGTAGGTGGTATTTACTATATTTTTTATAAAGAAAAGTGTGCTGAGTTTTATATTCTTTAGTCTGCACACTTCGATCGGTACCTATCCGCTGCCGTGGGTAATCGGCGGATACCTTAATCGGTACAGCAACTCAAAAAAAATCGAACTGATCAAATTCTGAGCATAATTGTATCACTTGAACGCATCGGAAAGTTACCTACATTATATCTATGTAATGTATTGTATTATGTATATCAGTTATCAAGTACCCATATCACAAGCTCGGCTTAGCTTGGGGCTAGATTATGCTGTGTAAATTGTCTAGCAATATTTATTAATATTTATGTTATATCAAATGCAGCAAAAAAAACAAACAGAGAAAAAACTTCGGATGCGACGAAAATTACGCGAGCCCAATGCAACTTACCTAACTCCGAAGTTCTCCGCGCAGTGTTTTTAATTCGATACACATGAAAATGAAATGAGTTTCAGGAACAAAATTAGAACTTTGTTGTTGAAATATAACATCCCCTTATCAAAGAAAGTTTTTCGGTAAAATAATTAGCGTTAGAAGATCAAAACAAGTGTTTTTCACAAACAAAAGATTAATTCTTAACCCTTGCCTCTTCCATTCCCACTAGACCCCTGCTAGCCGCAGGTGCATTGGAACCCTCGTCACAGTTGGCCTCATAATCCCGTCGTTTTGGATCCCACTTAATATCCAGATGTCGGCAACGTCCACTCAGATTATTGCCAGCTGAATGTTAAATTAGGAAGCGCCTGTTTTGACGGTTTAAACTGTTCTGCCCAGCCTTAGCTGAGAAGCCGTTGGCAAAAAATACTGTTACTGATTGATTTTTTTTATTGTCTGTTTACAAATACAAATCATTTATTAGAATGTGAGAGAAAGAAATATAGAAAGAACATACATATAATTCTAATCGCGGCTACTCAGGACATTAAAAAAAAAATACAAAAAAGTTTATTGCTTATGAATTTCTTAACCTAAACTTAAATTATACACAAAAACAAAGATAATACTAATAGGCAAAGGGAGTAAATTCAGCTTTGTGCTTCATGCAAGGAACATGCGTTTTTTTTTTGGAAAATGTATGTCGAGGTTCGAAATTCAACTATGTATATGTGTATTTTGAATTGAGAACCCCCTCTCCGTATTCGAAATACTTTAAATATTAAAAACAAAATTTTTACCGGGGGTCGTGGGGTTACCTACCACAAAAACTTAAACGTAAAATAAATTTACTACGTGGCAAGGTTATTGCCGCAGAATTAACACATAACGTTAAAATGCAAATGGCGAGTATTAACATATTTTACAGATCAGCCGAACAAAGGTAAATTCAATCTTAAAGTAAATTTACGGTGTCTAGACTCCTGCATGTCTTACTTTGAAAATGCAGCTGAACACCGGGAACCAAGAAACAAGAAGGGTAGGTCTTACCAAGCGTGGAACATTATTATAGTTGTAAATAAAATTGTTTACACAAGGGTTTTTGCCACTTTAAGACACTTTTTCCAAACTCCTTGTAGAATGTTGAGAAACATTCCATACCAAACCTAAAAAAAAAAAAAAATTAAATGAATGAATAATGCTGGACAATTCACACAGCATTATCTAGCCCCAAGCTATGCAGAGCTTGTGTTAGGTATGGGTACTAAATAACTGATATACCTACCTAATACAATACATTACATAGATAGATATTTTTAATTATACATAGAAATCGACCAGAACATCCGGAACAAATACCAGCAGCTCGTACAAATATTTGTCTCAAGGCGGGAATCGAACCCGCAACCTCTTGCATCGCAGGCGGCCCAGAGGTCGTTGAATTCTCTCTGTTGCCGCGTCTTTTTATACACAATTTACATTACTTGTCAATTTGAGATCCATTCTGAAACTTGACACGAAGTGAGTTTCAGTTATTTGTGTCGTGATTTGTTGACAAATACCCTAAAATGAGTTTGGCTAAGGTATAGATTGATTGAGATTTCTCCAGTCTTTGAAAGCCATTGGTAGAATTAGTTGTTGTTATAAAAACTATTATTTAATTACTAGATTTTATACTTATTTACTAAGTTTCTCTACTTTGTAGTTATTCTTGTAAACAAATCTAATTATTTACGCAGCACAACGCGACCGCTGCGGTGCCGTAAACGTAAGCAAGAGCGCAGTGGAACGTTAATTAAGCAACTGCAGTGCTTAATAATAACGTAGATTACTCTTGAGTAGTCATCCTAAGAGACTATTATGAGTTGCTTGTTTAATAAAAAAATTGAAGGAGTTTCTTAATTCGTCTTGTTTTTTGTAATGTTCGTGTCTCTGAATTCAAAATCGCGCAAGATTGAATGGTATTTTTATTTACCACTTTATTTTCGTGTAAGTGTTTTATTTTAAGAATTTGACCTTTTCTTTTTATAGATTTTTATAGGTATGTAAATAAAGACTTTTTGAATTTTGAATTTCGAACTTCGAACAAAGGCAGTCGAATAATAATAAATTTGAATGTGAGCCCGATTCTTTGACAGCTTTCAATTAGACTTTCTCAAATCGGATTAGGCTTGACCTTTTTAATCAGGTGTTAAAATGAGTTACTTTGAAAAGGTTCCGGACCGCTCTGTGTTCGCGCGGACTTATTATCTGTCTGCAGTATCGTTGGCCTTCAGACGGATAAACCCATTTGTAGTAAGTTAATTTTGTATAAAAGGTGCTAAGTATGATGGAAAAATGGGAACTTTAGGGAATGTAAGCAAAGTGAAACATTCCTTATAAAGGTGATAATTCATCTCCGTTAGTTACTTCAAAGTAAAATAAATTTGTGCAATATTATTTTCTTAAATTAGCTTGTATTAAACGAGCTTTTCTTAAAATAACAAAATCAAACCTCAATTTCATCTTATTAAAGGTAAATTTTCATCTATTCTCGTACCCATTGACTCCCCCTAGCAAATCAAAAAGAGAGCCTTATCGCTGATGATTTACAGCGTACGAAACTTAATTCAGAGTTTACGGACAAAAGCTTAATTATATCCCTTTGAAAGTCTTTATAGAACATGCAAACTGAAAACTTAATGTGGTTATGTTAACGATTATCGGGTATTTACTGCGTACCTTTTGGGGAAAATTAAAACAAAAGGTACGATGGAAAAGGTATAACCAGATACCTATTTAATCTTTAATAATATGTTAACAAACCGCGAATGTTTAAAGTGGATAACAATAGCTTTTGTCGTTGATTTATAAAAACAAGATAATACGAACCATCATCTACAATAAAGAAGTAAGCTTCCTACGGATTAAATAAAAACAATATAATTTTATTGTATTCTCAAACTCAATAACTTTATTTCTTTAGGCTTACAAAATAAGCACTTAGTCTCCAAAGACATGTGGCCTAAGATCACTCGTTAGACTGAAGAAACGATGGCGCAACTAACTATATACACGATCGATAGAATGCGGGTCCAACTGGCTCAGAATCGTAATAAATGGAGGGATCAGAGGAGGCCTCGGGAGGGTCGCCCAACAGTGGGAAGTTGCAGGCTAATTGTTATTTTAAATTTATTAGAAAGTATCCCCGAGTGACTCCTTGAATAACAAATGCAGAGCGATGTTCAAGTATTTTATTCACTGCAATAAGATTACTTTTTGTGCAGCGAGTACCGTTTTTATACGAGGTGTTCCGAGTTCATCACACTCGCTTTGGCCTAAAGTGACACGAACACGGAAAAACAAATTTTATTCTGTTTCGTCTTATTGTTTAAAGGCAGGATTTAGTACTGTCGACCAGACCGTTCATGTAAAAAGCTTATTTGTTTCAGTCGTAAGTAAGATGATCTGTTTTACATAGATTACAAAGAAGTATCAATTCTCAAAAGGTCCCAAAAAACCAGGAGTTCAGAAGTTCCTTATGACCTCAATACTAAGTTTGCAATGATGTCAACAGAAGTTGACAAAATCCCAAAATGTCCCAAATAACCAGGAGTTCAGAAGAACTCCTGGTTATTTGGGACATTTTTGGAATTGAAATTTCTTAGTAATCTATGTATACCGGAACTCGAAATACCAGTGAACGGTATCCAAAAAGTACAAAAAACCGAATGACGAATTACAGCTTTACAGCAAGCGCCAGTCTGCATAACGGTTTTGTGCCTAGCTTCGCTTTCCAAGAAAGTGTATGTGAATGTAAGTGTAACGTCCACTGGAACCCACGAGCACGCTAAGCACGAATACGAGATTAATGGTGTCATTGCCACACGCGTGGCTTACTCGAATATAGCACCCACGCAGCTCAACGCTGTCAACGCTATGCACGCGAAACCGGTAACGTAGACCCGTTGTCAAACAAACGAATCTAAATGACCGTGCACAGCGAGCGTGGAGATTTAATAATTATAGGCTGAGCTGATGAAATACTTAAAAAGTTGCTGCAAAGTTGCCCGTTAGCCCTGCCCGCGGAGTTTCGCAGCTAATTCGAATCGTGTTCATTATACCACTTCCTTTAACCCTCCTTTGAAAGCCATTTCTTTGAATCTCAACTTTTTGTTGAAATAATATTTACACATTTTTAGTTCATTAAGATTTCAGTATTTTTCTTTCAGGTTGGAACTTTCCATCTAATATTGTTTGAAGGAATTTTTGATTGTGTTGTGAAGACTTAAGATCTAAGTATCTGAAGTATTCTGCGTGATATTTCTTAAGTGGTGCAACTGAAATTTTTACAGTATGACTTTAATTTACCCTTGTCTACTTTTTCTAAGTCTCTACACTTATTCCTAATAATAATAAATCAAGAGGTACATTTAAGCCTGTTAAGCAAGCTGGCTCAGTCGTAGATGAGATAATTATGACATGTTTCAGTTACGTTTATTTTATGTCATAGAAAAGCGTTAGTTAAACATAAATCGGTGATTTAGCAATCTTTCATACTAGCAGTTTAATATAGAAATAAATAAGATGAACGTATACACAAATAACATACGCCCAAGTATATAATATAAAGAAACAATATCAAAAATTAAGAAAATAAAACCAATATTAAAAAGTTAACCACCAGTCTGATGAATTTGATGGATTGAAACTGGGTTATGGATTCCATCATTAGCATAATAAGCACTCAAAATGATGTATTGGCGTATGACAAGTTTCAAATTATCGATATCGGATAATGCACCTGATGCCTTTGTTTACGTAACCAAAAACGGATACCCTTTGTAAATTTTCGTCCTGTCCTGTCTGTCAGTGTCAGGTATTTTTATTATTTGTATATTTTCTGAATTGTTCTGATACCCGTAGGTAAAGGCTTGTCCACTCTTTATGCCACACCCTATATGTATAGCTAATAATGGTGTATAGTTATATAGTTGATCATCATCAGCCTATACTAGTCCCCTGCTGGGCAAAGGCTTCCCTTAATGAGCGCCATAGCGCCCTGTCTTCAGCTTGCTGCATCCAGCATTTGCCAGCAGTCTTTCGCAAACATCCCACCTGGTCAGAGGGCGTCCTACACTACGTTTGCCGAGTCGCGGTCTCCACTCAAGAACACGTTTACCCCAGCGGTTGTCATTTCTTCTCAAGATATGGCCAGCCCACTGCCACTTCAGCTTGCTAATCCTTTGAGCTATGTCGATAACCTTGGTTCTCTGTCGGATGTATTCGTAGCGAATCTTATCCTTCAGAGAAACTCCGAGCATAGCTCTCTCCATAGCTCGCTGGGCGACTTTAAACTGGTGGACCAGCCCTACCGTGAGTGTCCACAGATCTCACATACTAATTATGTTTATTGGTATTTGTTTTTTATATGATATGTTTTAAAGTTGATTAAAAATTTTGTGCACGCTACTGCGTCCCGTAAGTGTGAAAACACATAGATGATAAGATTTTGTAGTGTACTAGTTAGCTTTAATGTGATTTTCACGTAGAAAAACCTTTATTAAATAAATAAATAAGCTCACTAACACAAAAAACCTGGATGGAAATTAACGTTCTAGCTAAAAAACGGCTTTTGGATGGTGAATAAATATGAACAGCAGATATTTAGCGTTATAGGACATCTCAAAAAATGAGCTGAAAAAATGAATCTTTCAGCTATAATTGAAGTGAGGGTATCACTCATTCCCTCACGAGGCAGGAAACGCTCGATTCCCTACCAGAATCGCATCCCCATAACTCAATTACCGTGCGCCCTTAATTGCGTGAGCTGCTTCGAGTGGACACAGCTATAAGTACTAATTACGCCAGATTAGAGGTAAAGGATATTTATCGTTTCGCTCTGCAATCTAATTTATAGCTTAGTTTAATGTCCGGCTCGAATTGACGGCTGTATTTGGATACGACATGGATATAAATCAGTTGGCAGGTGTGTAATGGTTTACTCACTTATTTGCCGTGGTTGGCCGAGTTGTGGCAAGTTTTTTTTATAATGGATAGGCCTTCGTTTGGCTACAATCTCTTGGATGGGAACCTATGGCGTAAATAATGGTTTCCATCTTCACGTTACGTATAATTTTATTCCATAAAATTATTTTTGCGAATTATTCCTGTTGCGTAGCGAACTGCGTAAGTACTGTTAACGTGAAATCAAAAGCATCAGGTCCACAAAATGTACATGCCAACACCATTATCTTTTCTGTTTATGTTTTAGTAACTTAAGTTAGTACCATAATTTTAATTTATTTTTTAAGTTATTAGATTTCCGTTATGTGAATCGTGTGCTATAAATAACGAATTGGGTTATATAATCTGTAATGTATTATTGTGTTTAATAAATAAATAAATAAACTTACCACCATATCCCGCCTAAAACCACATAATAAAGCTTAATTCATAAAAACATGACCCATTTTCACCCTAATGCCCCAGAATTTGGGTTCAAATTAATCTCATGCAAAAATATTTTGTCCGCAACAATCCCGGGTGCCCATCGGTGGGATTCTGTCATTACTACGTGTAATCAGAACAGGAATGTTACATGTACTGCCTTCATTTTATGGTCCGTTTAGTCTGGGATAGTTGAAAACCGCATAGGCGCTAATGGAGTCTAAACAATGAAGGTGGAATTCGTCGAAGATTTAAAAAATCTCGGCCCCGATCCAACCAGAATACAGGAGAAGCTCAGGGTTTGCCAAAAAATTGTGGACTGTGGAACCCAACTACATCGGCGTGAAGTTAAAAGACTATGTAAAAACAGAATGATCGGAGAAAAAACAAAGGAACGAGATGTGATACACAAAAACATGAGCACAGAATAAAAATTGGCAGCTCACCTGCCGAGAATGAAGTCCGATAGATGGTGTCAAGTAGTGACGAATATGTGTAATACACAGAGCCGTGAGTTTAAAATAAAAATGGGCAGGCCACCTGCAGAAAAGAAAGTCAGTAGATGATGTGAAGCAGTGACAAAGTGTCCCGTCTTGCGTTAAACTCATGTCAAATATTGAAGAGGATAAATGTACATTGGATTTACTAACGTTTACTGGGTAAGTGGCTGCACAGCCACACTAAGAAGTGCCAACTAAACAAAACCACAAGTATTACCTGATTCTTCTTAAAGACAGAAAAACGCCGATGAAATGAATGAATAGCTGCTTAAGTTGATAAATAAAGATGTTTTAAAATTTTAATTGAAAACTAGCCCGTCAGCTGCCCGCATTCAAACAACCCCTATGGTTCCCCATTAGTTTTACTGCCCGGGGCATAATTGAAAGGTGGCCCGTGACCCAGAAGCAGCGAATTCATAGTTTATGTCCTACATTGACTTGCTAAATGGTGTTGGGCGTAGGTTTGATGGCAACGCATTAGACAGAATTATGAGAGGGCTTTCCTAGTGTATTAAAACGGCCTCAAAATTACACTTTATTGTTTACGTTTCGTTGGATAGCGTTGTTTTAGTTGTGTTTGTTATTTGTACAAATAACGTTCATCGATAAGTCATATGATTCAACTCTCTTAATCACCATTCAGCCTATATTAGTCCACAGCTGGACATAGGGCAAACCTCTTAATGACTATACATTTTTTCTTCTTTTGTCCAGGATATACAGAAATCTCTGAAAAGCGTGAGCTAGTAGTGTGCAGGTCATATAGCTTATGCAGAACTGATAACCGCTGGTGAGTAACGGTGAGCTCGAGTAGCGGCCGCGATGCAACGCGAAACGGAGTGTTAGGAGACCATCAACTCGATGGACCGACGACATCGTAGGGCTGCTAGCGTCATAAGAGGCCTATCTCCAGAAGTGCACGTATAATATGGGTTGATTTATATATGATGATTGATTTTATAATGTTGCAATTTTCGTACACAAGGTTCCACAGGTACCTATTTACCTACTTGAAAGATTCAATTGTTTTATGAACTGATATGGAAAAAGTATATTTAATAAATTATCTAAGATTACATTTCAGAACCATAACCATAAACCTAAATTCAAAACTAGACAAAATTTCTTTACATTTGCATTACCACAGTGGACCTAACCTTTCAACCAAATCCGTTTGATCCCTTAGCCCAGATATAGACTCCGCAATCTATCTAAAATAAATTGTAACCAAATAAAATAAATCCGTTTTATTTCAGGATTATTTCTCGAGATAGCAATTAAAGGCAGACGGTGCGAAGTTACAGATACAGCTTTAAGGTGTGCGCCCACTACACGCTACGAACGCTAACAAGCTTGCCTTCCTAACAGCAACACATTAAAAAAAACTGTTTTTCATCATATACACCTGGAAGAAATAGACAGATAATACTTTATTCGTCATCTTAAAAATCAGATTGTATTTAATTAGACATGAAAATATCAGCAATTGATTTGGTGACCTTATCACTTAAAGCGATTTCTTACAAATATTTGCAGATCGTATAAATATTAGTCCCACGGCGGAAATCGAACCCTTAACCTCAAACGTCATAGGCATACCTAGATCCTCGTCCCATACGCCACTAAGTTCGTCTGAGAAAGAAAAGTAGTAGGTATTTCCTAGCGAAAAGTAAAGTTATTTCAGCGGTACAATTTTTATTCCAAGATTAGCTTACTCAGAGATGAAAGGAGCGATCCAGGCCGGAGTAAAAGTAAAAATAAATTTAATCCGTAATAAAGTTTTACTAGCCCAGCTTTGGGTAATTAACCATTTCATCTCGGCCTTGGCACCGTTGAGACAATGAGGTGTTTTTACAGCCCGTAAAGAATACACGGAGTGCCCAATTTGTTTTAACTCTGAGTAATTACGAATGCTTTTATTCTGTGGAAAGGGTGGAATATTACTCGTTCTTTTTAGGTCGCCGTGACATGACACCCCCCCCCCAGCTTAAGGGCTTGGCTCAGAAAGTGACATAGAAAATAACAGATACCGAATATTTTACAATCTATCTTCTTTATATGTATACGCGCCTACTACAAATATCATGTATCTAACTCCTTCAAGGACTCTTATATATGTTATCAAATCGCGAAAGTTTAAAAAGACTCTCAAATACTGCTGGACTCTACTTAAAGAAACGATAACCGCTGGGCAAAATGTGTTCTTGAGTGGAGATCACGACTCGGTAGGACACCCTCTGGCCGGGTGGGTTGATGACCTGAGAAATATTTCAGGCAGATGCTAGATGCAACAAGCTGAAGACAAAAAAGAAAAAAAAGAGAAAGAACATTGCTGGATAGAAGCCTCCTCTGATGACCGCCAAGGGCGCTTTGGCGCTCATTAGATGAGGCTTCTATCCAGCAATGTTCTTTTTATTTTTAATGTTCATAAATATATATTGATGAATTCTCTCAAGGACTCGAAGATGTCTGGAAGAAGGCGCTTTACGAACTGCCGCTTGCTACTACATAATATTTGAAAAGAGAAAGAAATATTAACAAGGCTGTTATGACAGTGTGCCCAGAATGCTGTGATGCCACGTTGAATAATAGTCATCTTTTTCATGTCAATCTAAATCAAAAGCTTAGGAAAAATGCGATGAAATGATAGGTAGGTATACAAACCATTCTGGCTAAATATGATCAGATAAAAGCAGCTTTTCGAAAAATACAGTTGGCAACATTGAATCATTTATTTATAAAACAAAATAGGGAAAAGGAAAATGGTTGACGTAATGAATTGCTGTGATTTTTTTGATGTGCGTGATCCCAAGCGGCCATGGTAATATTGCCGCTGTATCATTGTGTGCCGTGGGTTTTGTCGTGTTCCATGGTTTTTGTATATGGGCCATATAAATAGCGCGACCCATTTTAGTATGTAGGTGACTTTTTTATGGAACTATTAAAAATGTAACCCAAACTCACTAAATCACACAGAACAGATATCTGTAGATGGTAAAAATATTTGGGCCGAAGCGGGATTTGAACCCGCGACCTCCTACCTCGCAGATGGCCATTTGCCAGCTGTAACAGAGGTCAACAGTGAACATGTTGGTCGAATCATGGCGTGGTGCCGGCTTAGAATTTGCACCACGCCACCTCCTTCCGTGGGTGTCGTAAGAGGCGACTAAGGGACATACAGCGAGGGGCGGGCAGCAGCGCCTCTTACTGAATAGATCTACCACCGAACTGCGATCTCCAACCCGCATGCCCAGCGTGGGAATTATGATATTAAAAAATCAAGGGGAGGCCGGCGTCCAGCAGTTGACCATTATAGGCTGTTTGAGGCTGAGGCAGGTCCCAAGTAACAAAAGCTTCTATAACCAAGGCGTTTTATCACCAAACTGGTGTTTACGTAGGAAAACACACCATATACTCAGTTTTGCATTCTTTCTTCATTCTCATTAGGGGAGGCCTATTACCAGCAGTGAATAGGCTGATGATGATGAAACAGCATTATTTCTTCAGGGTTTGACAAATTGGATAACCTTCGCCAATCAGTTATTGGGTGTGTCTTTGTAAAAGAGATCGAAAGAAAATCTTATCCCAACTTTTTGAAAGCTGTAGACAGGGTATTAGTACTCATTAGAAAAGGTTTATGTCCAACAGTGGACTAATTGAACCTGGTGATAGAAATTCTCAGGTATGATTTAACATTTACAATTCAAATCTCGTGTAAAACAACCTCAATACCAAAAGAAACTTACATTTTCTTATTTTTTCTCGTTTTTCCAAAAGAACAAACACTGAGATTTATACACTACGTAATTCATTTAGAGAAATTTCCCGACGTCTTGTTAAGGCGCTTCCTACGAGATATTTATGTCGGGAATATTTTTACGGTGTTCTGCTGACCCTTAACTTGCGGCAGATAAATTGTCTACAGTTTTAGTATAGAGGGTTCCGTATAGACGATGAAAAAGGCGACCCTAATAAGAATAGGTACACTCTCGTTTAGTCTGCTTATAAATCTAGGCTGGCATAATTGAGTTTTTGCGACCATATTAGCTATACTACCTGCTACCTTCGGCTTCCCATGCGTTTTTGGGATAAAACAGGGTACGTTTATCGTTGGTGTAGATAGATCTACATCCAATTAAAATTTATTTTTGTTCCTTGCTGGTCCGAAAACTATAGTTCGATCCGTCCAGTTAACTGTATAACCGAAGATTGCTTACTCCGTGGTCCAGTTGCTGGACCACCTTTAAAAATATCTCCGCTGGTATTGTTAACTGGACCACTGATATCTTGTATTATAATAAGGGATTTCATTTTATCCCGATCCGTTTCTTGTTAGTTGCGGCGTGGCAACATAAGTCTTCACATACATCTAAACTTTCGCATTTATAATGTCAGTCTAATGCTTTTGGAGCAATAGTAGCAAAAAGTTTCGTTGTAGCAGAAAGGTCTAAGATATATATATAGATATTCTAACATGAACACTGATAATATTATGTAGTATTTTACCTACCATTTTACTCATAAATTGTAGGTATCTTTAAATGCTAACAGGTCTGTTGGCCCTTAAAGATGGCCTAGATTTAATTTTAAAAAGTCAAGTCTCGATTTTAAGTAGGTACATGTGAGTGAGAGTTTTGACCTTTGCGCGCAGACATTTTTATCAAAGTTCAAGCCAGCACTTTAAAAAATCCGATAAGTACTTATTGAATAGCTACATCAATGCGAAAAATTATTTACTTCGAACATAAAATAAATAATGTTGGATAATTCACACAGCATTATCTAGCCCCAAGCTAAGCAACGCTTGTTATAGATACTAGATAACTGATATACATAATACATTACATAGATAGATATTTTTTTACGTAGAAAACGACCAGAACACCCTTAACAAATACCTGCAGATCTAAGAAATGAAATAAGTTCCCAAAAATTTTCGATTTCGGCGGGACTCGAACCCGCGTCCCACCCTTAGTACGGGTGTGCTCTAACCAACTAAGCCACGAAGTCTCTGTCGGTTCTCGTCGAAAATCTTTGGGAACTTTGGGTAGATAATGCTGTGTGAATTTATAAAAAAAAAAAAAAAAAAAAAAAAAAAAAAAAAAAACTCTTACGGACTGTAGCGCCGGTGCAAATACCTGCAGATCGTACAAATATTTGTCCCAAGGCGGGAATCGAACACGCAAATTCTTACATATTAACATAATAATATTATGTTTGCATTACAGAGCCGCAGAGCTACATCCTTCCTATTTCCATACGACTAAATCATTCCCCAAGGGCTGCCATAAACTCTGTTAATATTTACAAAATATACAATATACAAAGTAGGTACCTACCGTAAATACCGGGTCCATATTAAACGGGGTTCAATACAAAATGTATGCCATTAAAAACGCATTAGCTGCTAACTGACGGTATAAAACGTAAGAGCAATTTTTGAATGGTTTATGGGTGAATTGGGGTGGGACGGTATGAACCGTAAGCAAAACTTAAATAAGATCAGAAAGTTATCGTTGTTTTGTCTTTATACCCTGGCCCGGGATGTAAGGAAGGAGGGAATGAGCTTCCAGCATCTTTTATCCCGCCAGAGTATAATCATGGAGTCTTCAAATCCATGGTGAATAAGTTTCTACTGGTAAAGCGTGCTCTATCTTAAGCCACGTCATCACTTATTAATGTGAGATGGTGGCCAAATGCTTGACCATCACCAATGTAAAAAAAAGGTAGCGAGGCCTATGTTAAACCAGGATTTAGCAGGCTATTAAGATATGAAGATGCAACAGGCTCATCATCACCTCTCTTTTCTTAAATAAGAACATCATTTGTGGAATAACGAAGTGTCGATGTGTCAACGAAGGACTTTTTAGGGTGAGTGCTTAGACAATTTAACCCGCGGTGAGTGCAGTTTTAGGGTGAATTTCTCAAACTATGAAAGTTTTAAGTAAAGATAGTGAGTATCTTTACTATTAAAACTTTCATAGTTTCATAGTTCACACTACCAATCCACAAGTAGTTTTCAGAATAGCTTTTATCAGTACCTATTGAGAGCCCTAAATTAGATTTATGTATTTTTATGCAATAAACAATTTTAAATTTAATTTTAATGATGTCAATATTCGTTTGCCAATGGTCGGCGATCCAGTTGCAGCGGTGAGTAAATAATCAATAGATATTAATGGTTGCCCCATGGGTTACTTGGTTACCGGCAACAAATTTGGTTGTGCAACTAAGCAGTTACCAGATGAGGTACCTTACTCTTACTGAGTACTACATACTGTAACTGTAAGTATACATTTTGTATACATTTTTGCACGACTGGTGGCGCCACCGTGCTGTCCTAATAAGAAAAGGTCCTAAATACCACCTATGTTCTAACTAAAGCATATAATATTACTCTAAGGATTTGAAGGTCATTATGATCTCTATTGTTAGTAAAAGGGTAAACTTATCTAGAGATATAAAATAAACGACGTGAAAAGTTTTCATGATAATTTGGCGTGTTTTAAAAACTATGAATCGATCTGGTCTGGAAGAAGTCAGATAGCGCAAAATCAAGAGGTGTCATACATTTTTAAAATTTTATTCTAGTCTGCTTTAGTTTGTTTACGCCCAAAACCATTCGTTACCTGTGATTGTGAAAATTATCACGTGATGATGTTTTAGATACGGTTTAAGGCGCAGCACGTATAAATTCCTCGAGAGAAAAACCCCCCAAGGACCTTTATTTATCTTTCTACTAACAAAAACGAAATAATAATCAAAATCTATTAATAATTGACGAAAATATCAACAATATTGTTATAGCTGATCGTGATTTTTCAAAAAAGTTAATAAATTGAAAAATTATAATGTTTTTTAAGCTTGACGGGAAAAATAATCCCTCGAGGATAAATTTACTACGCGGCACCATTTCGGGATCAATCTCTATACAAGAGAACAACAAAATTTAAACGGTCCTTAATTGACGGAGAAATTGGGGAACAGAATATATAAAAAAAAATACTGTCAAACTGGTGTACTAATAGAATCCCTCTGAAATCGATTCAAAACTAAATACACGAAACTTTTACTCAAACTTTTTTATTACAATAATTTTTCTTCCATCTTTAAAAACAAAAATGTAAACTCATTTCAAAATGTCTTCAATTTATTGCAACACTAACACAACTTTTTTTTTTTTTTAAATATAGCTTATCTTTATTCAGAAAGAAAATAACAATCAAATAACAAATTTAAATTAAAACAGTCTTTATTCAGAAAGAAAATAACAATCAAATAACAAATTTAAATTAAAACTAGTATTTACAATAGAAACAATTAAGCTATCTGCAAACTGTTGCAAACAATCTACAGGTAGCTCAACTGATCCATATCAATACCAGTTGGAAGCGTGCCTAAGACACTGGCTGCATTGCCCCGCTGTATAGCAATGCTGATGCGCTGTGCCAGATACTCGCCAGCTCTCGGGTCACGCGTCGCTTCGACCAGACGCTCAGATAATTTTTTGAAAACCCGGAGAGCCTCGGTACCCCACGAACCTAGGGTCTCGACTCCTAGGGGAGCAAATGTGTAGGCTCTGTCGAGACCTGCATATTTGCGCCTCTTGAGATCTTCGGCTAAATCTGCCGCCGCACCAGCCCTCACGGAAGTCCTAGGAAGATGGGAAGGCGCGAGTGTGTCGACACATGTAGCGTCCCACACAATAGGCCTCCCCAACTCCCATGGGACTAGAGTCATGCCGTCAGGCCTCTTACCATCGTCACGCAACAGACCATTCGGTTCGAGAATAGCTGGTACGTTAGCGGTGGTAAAGGCCCGCCGGATGATGTCGTTCAGGCTGGCATGACGAGATATCCGACCGGCAGCCCTAGTACACGATAATCCGTGATGACCGACCTGTTCGACAGCAGTACCGCACTGGCATTGATGAGGCGCGCAACACCTTGCACCCAACCGAAGACAAGTTGCGACACGGAAAGTTACGGGATCCAATAAAGTGCCAGTGTTATATGAAGGAAGTGCTTGCAACCAATGTCCTGACTCCCATTTAGAAACGGCTAGAAGACGGGCACGATCTGCAGAGCTGGAGCACGTTTGTAACAAACAATTCCGTGTCAACTCACACAGAGGCCCGTCCCATTGCCGTTGTGACAAAAGAGATTTTGGGGGAGCAGCATCGGGGCAAGCACTATGCCAAGCAGATCGAGCTTCGTCTAAAAATGAAATTTTGAATGAAATTCCAGGTACAACCAAATGAGAGGGCTTTAAAATTTTTTCAACTAAGGAACTAGTGCTGTAGACAGAAGACAAGAACGCTGGTAGGGCTACACTTGAAATTTTGCGTATACCTAAGCCTCCCAATTTTACAGGCAGGGAGGCCTGCGACCATGCCTTGTCATCCAAATATATATTCAAAACCGATGATAAAGTATTCTTTATTATGTTGTCTAAGCCTTCCAAGAGCTCGCTGTGTTTCCACAGTTGACAACATCTCAAAGAATATGTAAATTTAGGTACAAACAGGCAAAACCGAATAATTGTAAAAGCCATATGGCTATTAATTTTGAGAAGTCTGTCTGAAGTTCTGTTAAAATTTTGAATTTTTTCATCTACAAATGGCTGAAAAGACTCATCAAGAATTGGTGACCCAAGGAGTCGAAGTGAACATTTATCTACAATTGAAATGTTGGGGGCCAAACTATTAAATTTACCAATGATATTGTTTTTATCTACACAAGAGTCCGAAATAAATAGCTCGCATTTTGAAAAATTTAGTGCCAATCCAATTTTTTGAAATTCGTCAGTGATGGTTTTTAAATCATCAAAAACTGTGTTCACCTCTCCACCCAGAGTTCCGTCATCCAAATACCAAACATTTAGCTTGGATTGGAGACGTTGAATAATAGGTTGGATCGCAAGGCTAAAAATGGCCGGACCAAGAGGGTCGCCCTGCTGACAGCCAACAGCGGATGAAATGACATTGTGCCTATAAATTAATTTTGAGGGTGAACCATAACACTGCCAGAGAAAAGGGTAAATTTCTGGAATTTTGTCTTTAATAACACAACTTGAGTACATAAATAAAATATCTAGCCACTTACCATCAAAATAACATTCTCTCAATTTGCTCTTCACCTCGACCCGGGGGGTGAAAGGGGGTGAAAAGTGGAACCTGCGTTTTGCAGAAGTGCAATATTCAACCCTGTTGGGCGCCAGTCGCACCTGAGGGGTTAGTATGAGTTTGTGGCTCAAAATTATACGAAAACTATAATCGACTTCGCAAGATTGCACTGCTCTTCTCTCAGTGGGCAAGACACCGAGATTCAGAATGCGCTTGTATGGTAAGACACCGAAAATTGGGGTGCTTCAATTTTTAACTAATGGCAGTGAAGTAAATTTTATTAAGAAAAGGACAACCATGTATTATAAACAAATTACAAAATATGACCTATATCATATCAAAATATGATGAATATTATTAAAATTGGTCTCTAATTAGGTATAAATGTACAAATAATTCGCAAGGTTTTTACAAAAACTTTGGATAATTTGGGGTTTTATTAATATTGTATTGAATCTAATAATAACTATGAAAGTCTTTATATTTTACAGGAAAGTTATGATCTTGAGGTAGTCGTTTGAATGTATTATACATTTATTCATTTGGTATTTTCCGTTTCATGAGCGCGCATCATGTGTATTTTTTTAATATTAGGTATAAAATTATGCAAATATTGTAAAAAGAAATATTTTGTCGTGTATATCAGATATTGGTCATGAAGCGCACCAAAACGGGTGCGCTATGTGGAAGTACTTTGGTGCAATTCATCTGGGTGCGGTTCATCTGGGTGCGCTACGCGGAATACCTCATATTTTGTGATAAGTTTTATTACTTCTATTATATTAGTTTTTAAGAAATCTCGAAAACGGCCTCGGGTTTAACATGTTTTCGTTACAGAATTGGACAATTTAATACGGAGACCCCTTATGATACATAACTTCACGTCCGTAAAGTAATATGCTCTGAATATCCAGATTTAAAAAAACTTGAAAATAGAACCACACTAATCAAATTCTTCTCTTTGATTCACTACGTTTATAAAAGCAGGTTAGTATTTCTCAAGTTTGAATCCTATTATTTTTTCCATATCCCGTGACCGAGCTAGTGTTTGTACTTGTAGATATCAAAAGTTCATTCCTTTCTCGCGAGCGCTATAAGCTAACATTGTTCGATACCAAATCGGTATTAGATTGATTAATGGACTATTGAAGTAAGGGACACGAATTTTGTGGTGGTGGTATTCAAACTAGCATAGGCCCAAATAAAATGGCGGCGGCAAAGATTCATAATAAGATATACCAGATTTAAAGGACACATCTGACATTATTTTTATAAATCTTAAAAGGACATTATAATAAAGGAATGTTATTATACGCTTTATGAATTTTTTGACGATAATACTTTAATTAATGTGAAATAATGTAAACTACGTCGAGTTTTCTCGTCATCCATACCGCAATGCTTGATAACGAAAGTTTTCAATCAGTGCGTCCTACCCGTCATGACCTACGGAGCTGAGAAGTGGGCACTCACGGTACGGCTGGTCCACCAGTTTAAAGTCGCCCAGCGAGCTATGGAGAGAGCTATGCTCGGAGTTTCTCTAAAATACATCCGACAGAGAACTAAGGTTATCGACATAGCTCAAAGGATTAGCAAGCTGAAGTGGCAGTGGGCTGGCCATATCTCGAGAAGAACCGACAACCGCTGGGGTAAACTTGAGTGGAGACCGCGATTCGGCAAACGTAGTGTACGTAGGACGCCCTCCGACCAGGTGGGATGACGATTTGCGAAAGACTGCTGGTAGATGCTGGATGCGGCAAGCTGAAGACAGGGCGCTATGGCACTCACTAGGGGAGGCCTATGTTCAGCTGTGGACTGGTATAGGCTGATGATGAATGTAACCTAGCCATCTTTTGCCTTTGCTACACCCGGACCGGGAACATAATTATAAGGTACCAACTAAGTGTGTTAGAATAGTAAAATATTCATGTACCTACCACCTGTATAATGATGATTGCAATAAACGAAATATGAAACATGAAATACTTACTAGTGGGTTTTTATGGACGAGGGTTTTAATCCAGAAACAAACAGTCTGTGCAAAAACGCAACGCGTCATATGAAATCGTCGTTTGAACAACTGATGGAACAAAGCCTATTTCCATTCAGGCTGTATTTATTTAAAAAAGTGCAAGTCTATTTCGTAGTTCGTGTATCTTTCACTGTTTATTTAATTACTTTATTCCATCACGTTTGTTTCAGACATTCACAAATTGTTTTTTTTATGGTTGTTTTAAAAGTAATTTCAGTGGACTGTTGAGTTTTGTACAGCTCGCTTGAAGCTACTTGGACAGTGTGCGGTTAACACAATTCCAGACAGATGCGTGCGTTTTTTATAATTCAATTTTGTATTTTAAGTCCACTCTATCCTTAATTCAATTTTTTATGTACATTAACATTCACCGTAATCCGTAAATTAACTAAATCTTTGAATTATCATGTGTGTGCGTGCATAGGCTCTATCGATTCGAGCTGCTGGCCTTCCTAGAAGACATCAGGTGGTTAGATTAGCAGCCCCCCACCCGACACGCAAAAAGGGCCCACCCGTGGCCTAGTTGCGGAAACCAGTCCAGGGACAACAAGTAACAAAAGCTCCCTCGATATAGGCCTAGCCTAGGCTAGGCCCTAGGGCCTAGTATTAGTAGACCGATGGTGGATTAGTCCGATGATCGAACTGATGAGACCTTTAGTCTCATCAGTCCGATAATGCTGATCAACACAGATCATCGGACTACTGAGGCTTTTAGTCAGATATTTTATATATATAAATTATATAAATATAAACCTAGTTTATACAAAAAAATAGGTATTCCTTATTTTTCCACCCGTCAATTGCATCTGAATTTCTTCTAGTATTGATACGGATCAGATAAGCGACCTATAGATTGTTTGCAACAATCTGCAGTAAGTTCAATTGTTTCAATTGTAAATACTAGTCATAATTTTATTTGAATTTTTGATTGTTAATTGCTTTCCCAAAGTTAATAACTATGAAACCTGACACAGTACGAATTAGTCGCTTTATAGTGAGGGAATTATTAGAAAATAACCCAACGCTGTACGTACTACGTCTCGGCAACAACAAAAAGGGGAACTTGCACTAAATAGGCATCTCCAATTACTTTTTTATTAGAATATCTTCTCGGCATGTACTAATTCTTAAGTTACTGAGTTAGTATCTGGCCCCTCACTTAGGGTTTTGACCCTAAGTGAGGGGCCCGATATCGGGCAGCCGTGGTGGGTTCGTGGAAGAGAAAACATTCCCATGTTCCCACCACAAGCGGCAGAGACGGAAGAGGTTTTAGTGGGTTGGAGTCCCACATCGTACTGTCTCCCCGTGGCGGTACGATATGCGTGCGCATTTACCTTAGGATTATAAAAAAAGGCTCTTTAGTGAAGTAGATACAATTTCTTTTTTAAATATTATTAGTTCAGTCATAACATTGAAAAATCATTAAAAAAGGGGTAACCTGGTATTTTTTTATATCGAGTGAAGTTCATTAGATCTTGCTGAATGCGACATTGACTAGACTAGATCTTTAAGTAGTATATAGGTTAGTTTAATTGTTTTCTCTGTAGGTGGAGTCACCGGCGCTACAGTCCGTAAGAGGTCCCAAAGATTTTCGACGAGAACCGACAGAGACTTCGTGGCTTAGTTGGTTAGAGCACACCCGTACTAAGGGTGGGACGCGGGTTCGAGTCCCGTCGAAGTCGAAAATTTTTGGGAACTTATTTCATTTCTTAGGTTAGTAGTTTTTTTACATTTTAAATACTATATTCTCAGATGGTTTAACAGTCATAAAAGCACGGTTTCTACTGTAATACTTCGCCTTACACCCCATATTGGAGTGCACATATTTATACTGCACTGCATATGCAAGGTAAGCACCTTTGCAACATTACAGGTAAAAAAAAGTCTTATTTTCTTCTCTTATATAACATAATATAATACATTACGTATGTATACAGATATTTTTTATTATACATAGAAAACGACCAGAACACCATGAACAAATATTTGCAGATCGTACAAACATTTGTCCCAAGACGAGAATCGAACCCACAACCTCCATCGCAGACGGACGTTCGCCCACCGCGCCACAGGTGTCGTCAATTTTCAGATTTTAATTTTTTTGGTCGTCAGGTGTGCGAAAAGCTTTAATATTTACTTAAGTCTTTTTAATAATTCTAGAAGCAATTTTTACAGCTATTATTCTCGTAGCTATAATGTACTAATGTTATCTTTACAGTGTATCTTAATTTGGGTGGACGTTATTTAGTATGTCTGAGTCAGACCCGATTTATTGGTCTGTGTTTGGTCTGGCCCTTAGTTAAGGTAGCACGCTTCATTTGCTATGATAAAGTTGTTTAAATTAATGGTTTGAACAAAACCACATTTTGTTGGTGAATTATTTAAATTGGAATTATTATTATTTGTTCCTATTATTATTTACAAATTTCTGCCCGCGACTTCGCACGCATTTTTTAAGGTTATTTATAGTATATTTATAGACGCAGGAGGTTGCGGGTTCGATTCCAAAAAAACAAATGTTTGTACGATCTGCAGGCATTTGTTCCGGGTGTTCTGGTCGTTTTCTATGTATAATAAAAAATATCTATCTATGTATTGTGTTATTATGTATATCAGTTATCTAGTACCCATAACACAAGCTCTGCTTAGCTTGGGGCTAGATAATGCTGTGTGAATTATCCAACTTTTTTTTATCATCTGTGAAAGTTTCAACCGTCTAACTATCACAATTCATGAGATACAGCCTGGTGACAGACGTACAGACAGACAGACGGACGGACAGCGTAGTTTTAGTATTTAGGGTCTTGTTTTATCCGTATGGAACCCTAAAACGTTTGTGATAAATCATTTATAATGGTAATGTAGGCTAGCTAGTGTGTCAAGCAGCAATTAATTATAAATTTAAACGTCCCCAAAATTCTACAAAATTCACCACATAGCTTCTCATACATTTTCATCAAACTCTTAATTATATAAAGTTTAACTTAAAATGCCAGCTCTAGTGAGTAGGGTATAAATTATTTATGTTATCCTGTCCCCGCTATGTCGAATTAAGTTTAAATTATATATGTAGGGTAAGGGGTAGTTATGTATGGGGTAATTACAGAGGTCATTTACCAAGGGCGCTTATGTTATCGTAGGATTTTATATCCTGATGATGTTGAGTGCTGTTTATTTTAATCTGGGGTAAAATGGTTGATGACCTCTGCGGCTCAGCTTTTATAATCTGTATCAAAATAATTAGTCTGAGTTTTTTCTATTAGGTTAATTGTATCTTAAATATTTTTTCATTTCTTATGCTCAAATAGTGGGTCGTGATAGCGAAGCTTAGCGCTAATAAAATTCAAGTTTAAGCCCAAGGGCTGAAATGTATTTGATCTTATTAATTCTTAGAAATCGTGACATTTATTAAAGCTTGACTTTTTGGTGTTCCATAAACAAAGAACATCGTTTTTCTATTTTTTTTAAATTGTATCTTAAATCTTCTTAGTTATTGTTGGATTATAAATATAGGAAGGGTGATTTTTCCTGCATAGTAAAATGCGTACTATGCATTGCGTGTAACAAAAGCATACAATTTTTTTTTGTTTAGGTACAAAACATCTAATTGAAGGTGGACAGGGTCATTTTATATTAATTAAGACTGTTAACGAGCGAAATTAACATAACTATATTGAAATGAAACAAAAAGACAACGAAACAATGAATATATTATATCTGTTGCGATCGAAATCATGTAGAATAAAATTAAAAACTTGCGACATATTCGGTAGAGGAGTGAAAAACGTGTGCATTATAAAACGTGTACATTATAAATCGTGTACATTATAAAACGTGTACATTATAAAACTGAAATTTTTAACTCGGGTCAAAATCACCCATTAACAGCTCGGCCTTGTCATCTCAATTCGCTCTGAAAAACAGCTAATACAATGGAATGGTTTAGTCCCAAGTAAAACATTTTTAGAAAATAAAAACCGATTCCAAGTTCATCAATATTTACAACATTTTACGCTTAGTTAAAGAGGGAAAATAAAAATCCTTCGGAAAGAATTTTACATCACGTTGGATACATTTAAACAGGTACTTACAAATAAACATAAAATAAAATTTAAAAATAATTAACAACAAACAGTCCGCCGTAGAACATCCACAAATGTTTGCCGTGTATGAAGTCCGAATAGAAACCGATAGAATTCATTAGAAGTGACTCTCAAACGATCCTTAAGTAAAATATATTTTCATACCACTTTCTCTTGCGATTCATGTTCTGAAGAATTTGCTACAAACATGCCTAACTTCTCAATAACGAGTCTTAATACAAAATGTATATACCCAACGTTAGGCTTCGTAACTTAGGTAAAGCTGGAGACACACATACAAGCTATAAAATAACGATTTATTGAAGTGAACGTAATCCAAATCTACCTAGATTATGGAAATGAGCGGGTTAACTACGAATTTAATTTGGGTTGGAAGAACACCAACGTAAAACGATCGTCTACCTAGGTCCGATAGTTTTTAGTAAAAAAAAAACTTAATTTCATGGTATTACACTTACTTATTTACTTTTAGTGCTCTGGAAGTCTGATTTTTATTTGCTAATAGCAATTATTAGTAGGTTTTATTTTATTAAATAACTTATTCAATTACAACGGTCCTACAAAAAAACCACTTACAAGTAATTTGAATTTAATGTAACGATAAAAAATACACACAAGTTTCAGATAAAATTAAGCAATAATTGCAGATAATATAAAATAAACAGCAACTGTAAAATTCATATTAGATAATACAATTGATTAGTAGGAAGAGGTATTCTTTAAAACTGACGTTAAAAACGGCTCTGCCCTGTATTACTTTATACATAGTTGTATGTTATACAGTGGCTATGGAAGAGGAATATCAGTCTTTAGTAACTCGTTAAGTTCCAGACAAAGATGTTTTTTCATTTATTATCACAGGTGATTCATGTTTTTTTTTAAAGAATTAAAACCATTCGTCTTCACGAACGTTTTCGTGTTGATGGGCAAAACCCGTTCACGTAGTGTTACTAATTAACCAATAACCCTGTATAAGTGGCATTATAGCTTCTAAGCGATAAGGCCACTAAATCTATTTCAGGTCAGTTTAGAATATGTAATATATTCAAATTTTGATTTGATGAACATTAAATTTATTATTCGAACATTTTCAGGTTAATAAACCTATAAATGTGAATGAGTCCTAACATTAGAAGGGCGAACACTCAATTCAAGTGCTCGACTAAAATTTATTTTTATGTACAGAAATTTTGAAGGCAAAGCAACTTCAAAGAAAACGTCGACTGGCAAAAACGTAAGTGTATGACTGCGTCAAGTTGATATATTTGTGAACTGAAAATTCTATTTTAACTCGAGCTCTTGCTCTTAGTTATTTTTGTAGAGTTTATTTTTTTTTAGTTTTCATTAATAACTTAAATTGATTTTGTAAATATTAGGCGATGTGCTCGCTCAGCGACAAAGCCTTTTGTTGCGTGGAGTAAAATAATAAAAAAAACTCGAGTTCTTTTTTAAATCAATACCTATAAGTACCTTAGTTTGATCAAAATAGGTAAAACATAATTTGATTGTTTTGAAAAAACTTAAAATTGACTTAATCCGGTTCAAACCGTTTTCATAGTAAAATTTCACTTCGGGATCCTTCTCAATACATCTGCAAAATGATCATCAAAATCGGTCCACAAAATGACGGAGAAATCGACGAATATACATAAAAAATGTGATACACCGTCAGCCACATCTTGACTTTTCATCATCATCAGTCTATATTAGTCCACTGCTGGACATAGGCCTCCCCTAATGAACGCCATAGCGCCCTGTCTTCAGCTTGCCGCATCAAGCATCTGCCAGCAGTCTTTCGTAAATCGTCATCCCACCTGGTCCGAGGGCGTCCTACACTACGTTTGCCGAGTCGCGATCTCCACTCAAGAACACGTTTACCCCAGCGGTTGTCGGCTCTTCTCGAGATATGGCCAGCCCACTGCCACTTCAGCTTGCTAATCCTTTGAGCTATGTCGATAACCTTGGTTCTATTGACTTTCTATCAGGTCATAATACAATGGTCAAACGAAGTTCTACTGACTATACAAAAAAAAAAACGATTTTTTTTTGAGAGTTGAAGTGGGTTTTTATGTAATCGTTAAAAGCTGAAACACGATGAGTCTGATATTTTCAGTTGTTTTGATAAAATTAGATAGTTTGACCTTGTACCCAAGGATTCTTAAGATAAGATAATTCAATTATATGAAGCCATTTTGTGTAAGGTATAGGCATTGGATTTCACGTTTTTAGTAGCGAGGGAAATCAAGAATTTACTGATTATCTATTAATTATGACATTTATTCGCAATAATAAAAAATCTTTTGATTGTTAGCTTAGAAGAAAAACAACATGAACTAAGAAACTAGATGGAACTGCACAATTATTTCTGATAGTTAAAATTGCTTTTTTACGTTTTGAAACAAAGGGGATTTGTCTTGTACCTATCCCATAGATTTTTATGTATTCTTTTCGAACCTATTCCCATAAAGATAGTGAAGAAAAAGGTTTTAACGTAACCTAATTCACATGTACATCCACGCCTTATCTAAAAGTAGTGCATATAATAATTAATAACTAAGGCTAAAATTTGGTCATAAATAGTAGTAACTTAAATTTTGTTACTATTTTGGACCAATCGCGGTGTAGAATTAAAATAAAATTAAAAATAAATTTACTTGTCCCATACTTATGTAGGTATTTATACAGTTCTATTCGTTTTGAAATTCAAAAGAGATGCTTTAAATTAAAGTCATTAGTAACGCTCATTCTTAGTTTAGTTAGATGAATATCAAAAGTAAACTGTTTAAGGTTATAGGTATAGGGTATGTCAAAAAAAATTGTTTCACAAATAAACATTTTCTATTCTATTCTATTCAAGACCACTCCCGAAAACAAGAGGGGGTGATGCAGCATCCCAAAATAAATAAAAGAAAAAACAGGAGCCTGAAAAAAAAATTGCCATTGCCGTTACAAATGCAAAATTACGTAGGTTGTAGGCGGGCGGGTAGTATTTTACAATATATTGCTGTTTTCATTACGGATGCAAGCGGGTTAACTACGAACCTTATTTGTGTTGGAAGAACACCAACGTTTCTTCAGTGCTCGGAGGGATGCTGAAGACTCAATAAAATAATGTAATATTTCATACCCAAGTAATCTGTCAGCTCGATATATGTTTATCGAAATTCTCGCTAGTCCCAATATTTTTCGCATCATTATTTATAAGAAGAGACAGACAGACAGAGTCCATGAAATATGGCATTTTTTAATTCAGAAAAATAATAATATAATAATTTAAATTTTAAAAGAAATTAAATGCGTGGACTTAGCATAGGTACTTACTGAAACTTTTTAAAGTGAACATTACAATACAATACAATACAAAACACTTTATTGTACACCAGAAAAAGAACATTACAAAAAAGACGTATAACATGAGACAAGTACAATGGGCGGCCTTATCGCTTAGAAGCGATCTCTTCCAGGCAACCTTTGGATGGAAAGAACTATATGAATTTAAGAAAGGCAGGGGGTGTACAAAAGATAAAATAAACATGAATATTACAGAATACTTACTAAAAAACAAAATTACATTAAATAAATAAATAAATATTACTAATTACCTAACTCAATATATTTACACATAGACTAGATAAACACATAAAAGAAAAAGAAGAAAATATAAATAATATACTTAAATACATAAATAAATAAATAATTTGTACCAATATTCACTATTCCGACAGGAAAAACTCCTTGACGTGAGATTTAAAAACAGGTAAGGATATTGCTTTTCTAATGGGTTCTGGTAGTGCATTCCACAACCTTATGGCCTGGATGGAGAAGGATTTGTCGTAGAAACTGGTTTTGTGAGGTGGCATATTCAAAACCAGATTTTCTGACGAACGGAGGACACGGGAAGGATGAGGATGAGAATTATGGAGGAATTCAAAACGCTCCTTTAAATACAAGGGAGTGACAGGGTTAAAGAGAATGTTATGAAGAAGAGAAAGAATATGGGAATTTCGGCGAAGACGAACAGGCAGCCATTTGAGTTTTCTGCGGAATTCCGAAATGTGGTCATATTTACGTAGACCAAACACAAAACGTATACATACGTTTTGGAGCCGTTCAACCTTATTAAGCTGCTCCTCAGTTAGATCGAGGTAGCAGACATCAGCATAATCGAGAATAGGAAGCAAGAGAGATTGAGCGAGCACAATTTTAGTAGCAGTAGGGAGAAAGTTACGAAGTCTTCTCAATGAAGCAGCGGATGCAAATATCTTGCGACTCACCGCATCCATTTGAGGGACCCATGACATGTCAGTATCCATGATGACTCCAAGGTTTTTAACACTTCTGCTAAAATGAACTATAACGCTATTGAATTCAATTTTAGGGAGAGTGGACCAGTCAATTTTAGCAGAAGTGCGAGAGCTACCTATAATTATGGCTTGTGATTTGCTGGGGTTTACCTTTAGACCGTAGGCCATGCTCCAATCACGAACACACCTAAGGTCAGCATTAATGCAGTGAATCGCGGTGGACAGGTCTTGCAGTGGGGCTTGAGTGTAAATTTGTAGATCGTCTGCATAGAGATGGTAGGAAGAAGTTAATTTAACAGAGATAGAACATTAGTTATTTTCTACACATTATGACTTTTTGAAATCAAACTCTTTACTCTAATATATTATTCAGCCTTGTAAGTGCACGATCGTGCTCCGAAAACTTTTTCAAAGTTTAAATATTTCGTATCCTTTGAATTTTCATGGCCTTCTTGGAATTTTCAATAAGTTTTTTGTAAAAAAAAGTGGCGGTGAAAGTAACCTAGATGAAAAACAACCAAAAAACAAGAATTTTCAATCATCAGGTATGTGCTGATAAAATCATTCATCGTTTTTGTCATTTATTAATGCGGTTCTCCAAAAAACCGCATGATTTCCCTTTGGAATATCTTATTGCTTATATTACAAACCTGGTAATTGAAAAGATACAAATTAGATACTTTTCTTTTTTTAGCATTTTTGCTACTAAAATCTCCGTTGAGAATTGCAGCCTTGGTTGAAATTCAGCTAGGATGACATCGTCTCGGTAAAAAGTTAGGTAGATAGCTAACAACCCGATTCTCCCTTGCCCATAGCTCTTCCGTGCGTGCCACATAGCTGTGGAATGTCTTACTTCTACTAGTAGACACGCAACATGTCCTGTACTTATGAACATGGTCTATAAGCACTATTTTTGTTCAGTCATAAATTGCTGTTTAATAATAAATAATGCTGGACGATTCACATAGCATTACCTAGCCCCAAGTTAATCAGAGCTTGTGTTATGGGTACTAGGTAACTGATATACATAACATAACAATACATAGATAGATATTTTTTAATATACATAGAAAACGACCAGAACACCCTGAACAAATGTCTGTATACCGAACCCTCCTGTATCGCAGGAAGACTGTTTTATAAAGTTGGTATATATTATTAATATTTATTATATCATATATGTATTTTAGCATTATGTATGCATTGTACAATTAAATAATACGCCACCGTCTATACGTGTACAACTGCTTCGTGTCCATCCCAAGGTTGTCTGGAAGAGGACGACCTCCCATTGTGCAACTCTGTTTTCTATCTTTTACTGTATATTTTTTTTTGTTTTTTCCTAGTGGGAAATGAGGTGTATTGCATTGTATTGTAAATATATCGACCTACCTAAGACCAGTACCTGCTCCTCAATATAGGTCTATAAGTCCGCATGGCTGAAGATCAGAAGCTTTTGTTATAGAATTAATCTTGTCGGAGCACCGTTCACTAAACTTACACTATCGCTCGTGTAAAGTCACATAAAATTGTGGTTTAAGTTAGAAACTTTAGCTTAGGGTTAATAATGAATTTTTTTTTTAGAAAAAGCAACAGTATTATCAATCTGGAGTCAGGGTGTAGTAAAAATAAAAATAAGGAAACTGCTACCTTTTCTAATCCTTAATTTGTAATTTATGGCTGAGTTCTATTTTATAAGAAACGTTTATTTGAATGAGGGGATTATGGGCATTACCCCCCCATGAGATAAAAAAATCAGGGGAGGAATGCGTCCAGCAGTGGACTATTATAGGCTGTTGAGGTTGTGGTTATTTGAAATAATTTGATTGTTATAAAACAACTAAAAATGAATTCGACTCCCTTAGTTTTAAACGTTTTTTTTTAAGTTTTGCGGGAAAAATATTAATTCCTCGAGAAATTTTATTTCATTTTAAGGCACCACCACATCAATCTTCATTCTATAAAAGATTCCCTCGATTCTTTCGGCTAGGCTGTGTTTAAGCGTTTAAATGTGTTTTTATCCCAAAATCGCGTTAACTTGTACCATTTACCTAAACGAAGCGCTCACTTTACCAGCACGGAGTAGAAATTAATTAGAAGAGGCTGGTAAAGTTGGCCGTTCACCCGCTTATTGGGCTCCGGGCAAAAATATGGGACAGCGGGAACGGCGTGCCGTAGTGGGTTAGTACCTTTAGTGTCAAACTTGGAAGTAGGCAGTGAGTGGTTGGTGCGTTTTTCTTGCAAAAGTATTAGCTGTACGGAAATCGACGGTTAACGTTAAAATCATAATATGATTTTAACGTTAACCGTTAAATCAGTTGAGCTAGGTACCTGCGGATTGTTTACAACAGTCTGCAGTTAGCTCAATTGTTCCAATTGTAAATACTAGTTTAAATTTAATTTGTTATTTGATTGTAATTTTCTTGTTTGTTGTAAAGATTTTTTTTAGTCAGCTCACATCATCCCACAGCTGGACAAATTTCTCCCTTCCCTCCTACAACTCTTTACGAGTTTTAGTAAATTTCGTCGTTGTGGTGCGAGAAGTCACTAACTAACAATTTTGGCTAAAATGACTTAATGATGCCAAACTATTTTTACACCCATTATGTACCTTCTGAGAAGGTAAAAGAGCTGTTTTTCTTTTAATTTCGGGAAATACAAGAATGTCAAAACTACCTAACTGCTTGATGAGCCAAAAATCTGTCTACAAAAAAGAACTAAGGGTACTTAAGTAATTTATTTAAATCGTTTACTACCATATTTTTCAATTACTGGGGCTGCACTACTCATTAAAGTCACTTAGTGACATTTCGCGTACAATTTTATTTGACACGATCTACCATAATGGCTCTTAGTTATTATTTGCACATAAAAAACTAGAAATGAAATGAAACTCTGTTGTCCGGTAAGATTCATTAACAGATATTAAGTAATATTTAATGAAGGTGTTCGCGCATCTTTTGGTCTTTACATTCTGCGAAACCTAACTAAAGTACGTCAATTAAATCTGTATTGCTACTTATTTAGTAATTGATATTGTTTTGTGGCTACATTCACGCTATCCCCGCTCACCCGCGTCCGTGTTTGGATTCAATCACGTCATCATCATCATCATCATCAGCCTATAGTTAGTCCACTGCTGGACAACGGCCTCCCCTAATGAGCTCCATAGCACCCTGTCTTTAGCTTGCCGCATCCAGCATCTGCCAGCAGCCTTTCGTAAATCGTTCGGAGGGCGTCCTACACTACGTTTGCCGAGTCGCGGTCTCCACTCAAGAACACGTTTACCCCAGCAGTTGTCGACTCTTCTCGAAATATGGCCAGCCCACTGCCACTTCAGCTTGTTAATCCTTTGAGCTATGTCGATAACGTTCTCTGTCGGTTGTATTCGTTGCGAAACCGAGAGAAACTCCGAGCATCTCTCCAATAGCTCGCTGGGCAACCTTAACCTACCGTGAGTGTCCACGTCTCAGCTCCGTCATCCGTAGGTCATGACGGGTAGGACGCACTGATTGAAAATTTTCGTTTTCAAGCATTGCGGTATGGATGACGAGAAGACTTGACGTAGTTTGCCAAACGCGGCCAATCTAGCTGGATCCACCTCTTGACATTCTTCTCGAAATTGTTTTTACCCAACTGCAGAGTCGGCCCAAAGTAAATACGCCGAAAAAAATTTGAGAAGGTGACCATGTACGACGACCGGTCCCGGATCAATTTGGCCATTGATCATGATCTTGGTTTTATCCAAGTTAATGCCAAGACCGATGCGTCGCGAGGCTAAAGCTAGGCCGGCCAGTATCCGGTTCAGCTCCTCAAGCGACTCTGCCATGAAGACTAAGTCATCAGCGAATCGCAGGTATTGTATGAGATGTAATCGCCGTTTATGTTGATGCCCTTACCTTCCCAGTCCAGCGTCTTAAACACATCTTCCAACGCGCTTGTGAACAGTTTCGGAATATTACATCCCCCTGTCTTACTCCTCTGTGCAGTTGATTTTGATTTTGATAGGTTCAGACTGCTGCCCCTGTACTTGGACACTCATGGTGACGGTATAATAAAGACATCTCAGCACCTCGATATAACAATAGTCTACTTGGCATCGCTGTAAGGATTCCAGAACAGCCCAGGTTTTCACAGAGTCAAAGGCCTTTTCATAGTCCACAAAGGCCAGACAAAGGGGCTGATGAGACTCTTCGGACTTCTGTATAATCTTCCTCACTGTGTGTATTTGGTTTATGGTGCCACATCCTCCGCGACATCCGGCCTGTTCCGATAGCTGGAACTACGAGTCTTCTGGCGAGACGGTTCATGACCACTCGTGAGAACAACTTATAGACGATCAGGAGCGATATGGGCCTGTAATTTTTAAGGATGGTTTTGTCACCCTTCTTAAAAAAGAGCACCACCAAACTCCCGCTCCATGCCTTTGGAGTTCTTCCACTGTGAAGGACGGCATTGAAGACGTTTTGTAATTCTTGTAAAACAGGGGTTCCTCCGGCTTTCAAAAGCTCTGATGATGCTCCGTCTTCACCGGGGCTTTTCAATTTTTAAGCTGCCCCAGAGCCAACACGATCACGTCTTGACTGATGTCTGTCAGTTCGTCGGTATAGTGGCGTGTCAGGGTGGCTCTAGAATCGTGGTCATTTCGTTGGGCATGAGGAGCATGTGCAGCGTAGCGTATAAATGGCCATAGAAATCCTCGATCTCGGCTAAGATCTCCGGCTTCGACAAAACGGTCCTCCCATAGTGCGTTCACTCAGCGTGCTTCGCAGGTGGCTCCTGACAAGCTGCTGAGTGAATACTTTGGATCCTCGGTTTCGCTCTATCACCTCTTCAATGAGACGTGTGTTGGAGCTGCGAAGGTCACGCCGCACCATCTTTGCAATTTGCTTGTTCAGGTCTGACCTCTCTGCCGAAGTCGCCTGGGTGGTTTCCCGTTTTTTTTTGTCATCAGCCCTAGAGTCTCATCTGAGACTTTAGACTTTCTGCCAGTGCGCTGCATTTTGCAGAACCTGATGCCCTCGTCTCTCAACGTTTCGACCAGATTGTGTAGGGTCTCGTCAGCGTCATCAATGGGTTCCAAGGCAACAAACCTATTCCTGAGGAGCTGCTGAAACTTCTTAGTGCCCGCCATGATTTAGATAGATAGACAGATTATGATTAGGATCGGAGCGTGGACCTCATGTTCTTAAATAATTACCTACCTAACTCTTTTTCACATTTAAATTGTACCTATGTTATCTTTTCAACTCATCTTTAACATTAGCCTTAGTATTATGCTGTTTTCTAGTGATGTTTTTAATTATTATGATTTTGTATTATGTTCATGCTGTTTTTTAAATAACTATATTCTCGTTTTCACATTGAAATTGTATTTATTCTTTTGAACTCACCTTTAACATTAGTCACTAATTGCTATCTGAAACAAAGCTATACCAAGAATAATTACTTAAGTAACATGAAAAGTTAATTAACTAACAATAATGACATCTTATTGAGTTTGTTAGAATTAACTAACTTACATTTTACTAAGTATCTCAGTAACCATAAAAATATTTACATAATTTATTGAACTATAGGGTGTATGGTAAAATTATCTATATTTTGTTTATAGAAATAATTTTTGTAACTATAAGCCCTAACGAGTTACACCGATTTCAAGATCAAAAAAACTTTGATCGTGATTATCTCGCAACTAACTTTTTGCACTTAGTGACTTCTCGCACCACACCGACGATTTAGATATCATTTATTAGTGGTTTTTTTATTGAACTAGTACAGAAATATATTTTTTATGGTTATAGTGAAACATAATATACCTATAAAAATTTAAATTTGTTGAGATTTCTATTTCCATACCACAGAAAAAAAAAATAGGTAAGTAATTTTACTTAAGGTGAAGTAGGTCCCAAAACTCAGGTTTTGCCTAGACGGAAAATCAGTTTTTAAAATCTTTTTTGATGAGAATCGAAAGTTTAGGATTTTTGTTAGTAAGTTATGGGAGCCGAAACACGAGTGACTCAACTTGACTCGATAGAAAAAAATCGCAAAGTTTCCTCTAAATTTTGCATTTTTACTAAGGAAAACCAGTTTAATTTTCTAGTTACTTAACATATTTGCATGAAATATCGTCTAAAAAATACTTAACTAAACACTTTAGAGGATTATGGTTTTAGTTTTTGCGAAAGATTGTTATTTTAGAGCAATAACAAATTTATAAATAAAAAGCAGGGAAATTGCGCGCGGGCCGGCTCTTGCGTCCCTTTCTCGCTTTCACTGCGCGGTGTTCGCTCGTCCTTGTCTCGAAAATACGAACGTACATACTTCGCCTTAAACCATATTATACAAAATATGATTTAATTTTAGTATTTAGACAATTTTGTCATACCAATTTTGTTAAGATAGTAATTTTGAATAGGACTTACTACTTAATATGAAAAGTGCTGACTAAAAGGGTCGATCCTCTTGCAGAACAGATTTACCACCGAACTGCGATCCCCAACCCGCATGTCCGGCGTGGGGATTATAGACACTACCCCGTGAGCTGAAAGCCAATAAGAGGATTATCAGGGGAGGTTTGCGTCCAGCAGTGGACCATTATAGGCTGTTGAGTTGAGTCTCAGTTAGCTTATCAGAAAAGATTTATTAATACATTTATTTTTCTTTTGTAAATCGAAAATTAAATTACTAAGATGAAGAGGAATTTGGGAGTGGGGGGCCGTGACGTCACGGCGCGCAAAAAGTGTGAATTTTTTTTGTATGACAAAAGAAAAAATACGTCTAATAACTTCTTAATATCTCACTGACGGACTAATAATTTTTTTTAGGAAATTATCCTGTCATGCGTTGTTGAAGGTTTTTTCTTGTTTTGTAGTTACCGTGCTTTGAGTTATGAAATCGTTATATTAGTTTTTGTTAAGTTTCCATTCGTGTAGGTACTTACATTAATTTCATACATACAAAGGCTTTGTTTCCATACAATTTCTTCGGTTCTAGAATTCGAATATAGTTCAAGCATTATTCCGTATCCTCTCTTAAGCTGACTTCAAAAGCTCAATATCGATGCCTATCCTTCCTAATCTTCGTTCACAAGGCGCAAGCCAGCTCAATTGGCGACATAATGTAAGATTATAGGACTTACTGCCCCGTGATAAGGGTTAATGCGCTTATGAAATTAGTTCGAGATGATAAATTAAGCTAGGGTGTTAAATATCTAAGTAAAATTGTAAATTTGGACGATGGAAATATCTATTTTAATAGAACGAGGTTTTAGTGGACTTAATAGTTTTAATTCTCACTGACGTCCACTGTAAATATAGAATTCTCTAAATCCAGCTTAATTTTCATCGGTAGAGTATCAGTATCAGCTGACATTTCGTGCTGAAATCAGCATTGCTAACGAGCTGAATTCAGCACTAATTGAGCCGCCGACTGCAGGATCGATCTATTTGAAACTAGGGACAAACTCTCAGACGTGTATTTAACACATTTATTAAAGTTTGAATAGATTAATGAATGTATAGATGATAGATAAACATATATTTGCTTCTGTAACACACAGTTAGGTAGTTTAAGTAGGTAAAACATTTGACAAAAAAATTAGTTAAGGCGCATACAGCACCCAAACTAGCGCCGCCACCTACATTATGTTTTTTAATGCCTCTGCAATTGTTTTATTCTAATTAGTTTAGGCAGAGATACGAAGTTGCCCTTGGTGGCCACCAAAATGTATTTTCGTATCTCTGCCTAAACTAAATAGAATAAAACTGTTACAGAGGCATTAAAAAAAGCTTATGATAGGTATCACAAACTGGAAGATGGATTTTTGAAAATTCCTTTGTTAAACGGAATAATAACATAAACTAGGTGGCGGCGCCACTTTGGGTGGGGTATGCGCCTTAAAATAAGCTGACAAGAAAAAACAAGATCTGTCAAGTGCGAGTGTAACTTGCGCGCCGAGGGTTTCGTACATTTGCCAATTAGGTAGGTATACAAAGTAGTAGCTATTATAGGTATCGGATAGAGACTTTAATACCGAAAAAAATAAGTATTTCAGACATCACAATGAATTTGTAGGATGTTTTTTTTTCCTACAGAATATTTTCATATAAATTTTTTATTTATAATTTTTTTCTAAGTAAGTAAGGCTACGAGTGAGACCATAAGGGTTTCGAAACCGATCTCGAAACCCTAAAAACGATAATGTAACAACACAGCTTATGAAAATAGGTAGGAAATATAAAAAATGCCTCATGGATTTATTTTATGACCTTCCGCTTCGCTAGAAGATGTGGTAGAAAAAGACCTACGAGAACTTCAAGCGGAATTAACTGCTTAAGAAAAAAATCTTGGCGAGTTCTTGTGACCAACACACTCTTTGGGTCGCTGATCCATCCGGCGAAGTTAAGTAGCTTCTGTGATTTTATTTAACATTAAATAAATAATTTATTTTCACTTGCAACACACACTTCAAATAATTATTAAAATACATCAAAAATTAAAATAACAAAATAATATAATCAAAAAATAAAAAATGTCAGTCATGTCAAAAATGTCAACATACAAGGTGTTTGTTAAATAAGATCACAGAAGTTACGTTAGTTTAACGTTATGTTTACTCTGTCAATCATGAAAAGGAAACAAGGAGAATTGGATCAAACCCAGTGCTAAGATGCAAAAAGTGACCATTACTCTGAAACTTACAAAATACTGTTTGTTACCCAAAAAAACTAAACGAAAACTAAAAGCGTAAATTCAGCTTTCTTCTCTAACCAGATTTACTTTCGTATCTTGAAAAATCTAGCCTCGTATCCACTCCAGTAGAAAAACAAGCAATTCGCAAAAACCGTGATTGTCCGCAAAAAGTGACGTCAGCTAACGACACGCTAAGGTAAGAGAAAAGTAAATCAGGCCCGTTAAGGCGGATTGCGTACAAATAGTGTCGTCATAGTGAGGGGCTGTTTTGTCCGACGTATCTCAACTGTGCAGACCCCATTAACCTCGGGACAGGGTACGGTTAGAGTGCTAGCGATTATGCCGTGTAGTGTCATTATGCTCATCAAAGCTTAATTCTAGCTTTTATTGACTTGGTTACCTGTTGTCGAATCGAAGCGACTGCAATAAAAGATACAACTTTATTTCCATGGCATTTTAATATCAAGCTTTTTTTCTAAGTGTTGCTACAAGACTGCAAAAAAGAACATACAATACAATAATATTGCATGTTTTAAATAACTATAAAAAACCTATATAATGAAAATGGTTTGCAAGTAGTTTTAAGCCTGGAACATTCCGATATCGCGATCTAGTGGCGACAACATAGTAAAATAATACCATTATTTAAATCGGGTAGTAGATCTGACCCCACTAACTTTAGACCGATATCAGTATTGCCTACATTCAGCAAAGTTTTTGAAAAACTTATTTTACACCAATTACTTAAGCATTTCAATGGAAATGGCCTGCTACATTGTAAGCAATTCGGGTTTACTCGCGGCAGGTCAACTACTGATGCCGGTGTAGAGTTAGTAACGCATATTTTTGATGCTTGGGAGAAGTCGCAAGATGCCTTGGGTGTTTTTTGCGACTTGTCAAAAGCATTTGATTGCGTACACCACGGAACATTAATCAGGAAACTGCAACACTATGGATTAATGGACACCTCTTTGGATCTTCTTACATCTTACTTGAGCGGTAGGATACAAAGAGTTGACATTAATGGGAAACGGTCCTCGGGGTCTGTAGTTACCATGGGTGTACCGCAGGGTTCTATCCTCGGTCCCTTCCTATTTCTAGTTTACATTAACGATCTGCCTCATCTTGTTAAGAATAATCACGAGATTGTATTATTTGCTGATGACACTTCATTAATTTTTAAATTGAAACGACAAAACATAAACTTCGACGATGTAAATAATGCAATATCAAAAGTAGTCAATTGGTTTAGTGTCAATAATCTTTTGCTCAACGAAACCAAAACTAAATGTATTAGATTTGTTTTACCGAATGTAAAACAAATTAAGGCTAATGTATACGTAAAAGAAGAATCGGTAGAATTTGTGGACAGTACCGTATTCTTAGGAATTACCTTAGATAGTAAACTTCAATGGGGCCCGCACATAGATAAGCTATCGAAGAGACTAAGTTCTGCAGCATATGCAGTCAAAAAAATCCGTCATCTTACAGACGTTGATACTTCTAGACTAGTATATTTCAGCTACTTCCATAGTATTATGTCTTATGGTATACTGCTGTGGGGGAACGCTGCAGATATTAACACCGTATTTGTGCTGCAGAAGAGGGCTGTTCGTGCAATCTATGATATGGGTCCCAGAGAGTCCCTACGTGATAAATTTAAAGAAATAAACATAATGACAGTACCGTGTCAATATATTTATGAAAACTTGTTGTACACTCATAAGAATATCAATCGGTTCCCCAAAAATAGCGATATACATAATTTAAATACTAGAAATAAGAATAAACTCGCTGTGCCCACAACTAGGCTACACAAGATTAATGTATCTTTTAAAGGACAATGTATACGCTTCTACAACAAAACTCCAAGTGAGTTGCAAAAATTATCAATAAATAAATTCAAACAAATTGTCAAACATATCCTTTGTAAAAAGGCTTACTATAAAATATCAGATTATCTAGACGATAAAAAAGCTTGGGACGAGTTTTGCTCCAACTCGAAAACTAACATTCTAACAAGGTAAAGGTTTCTTGTTCGCTTCTTTACTTTACCTTAAAAAGATTGAAGTGGACAAAAAATCAAAGTGATCACTTTATTTCCTAGTTTTACTTATGTAATCTGAATTTTTGTGACGTGTCCAAGAGTCCTGTAAGGTCTAAAGGAAATAAAGCACTTTGAATTTTGAATTTTGAATTTTGAGAACCTCTTCGACTAGAAAACTTGTGACAAAACTGCTAGAAACACAACACGCTCAAATATCGAATCGCTACCCGCTCGCACTCCGCCCGCCCTCCGCGGATCGGGCGTACCCGCGAACGTAATGAACTAATGATGCTGACGCATCCACCGCTACGCCGCAGACTCCATTGTGCTTTACCACCTCCGTGAGGAACATTATAATGATGTGCAAGATACCTTCGAAATTCGACTTATTTTGTGGGTAGTTACTTTTTTTTATTTCCTTTTTTATGGAACCCTAAAAATAAAAAAACCTATTACTAAGACTCCGCTGTCCATCTGTCTGGCTGTCCATCTCTCACCAGGCTGTATCTCATAAACTGTGATAGTTAGACAGTTGACTAAAGAACTAAAAAACAGAATAAAATAAATATTTAAGGGGGCTCACATTAACAAACGTGATTTTTTTGCCGTTTTTATAGATAATGGTATGGAACCCTTCGTGCGCGAGTTAGACTCGCACTTGGCCGGTTTTTATCGCTGTGTGTACTTGGATGAAATTGGTGCGTCTGGAGGGGCACAAAAATGTGGAGGCCTATACCCAGCTGTGGGTCAAGTCGGGTTGCGAGTGATGATGATGAAGTAATTATTGATATTCACCGCAACTCTTTGCGATGTTTTCGAAAGATATTAGGGGTTTTGTGATTTTTCGCGCAAGTGCCCACTCTCGCAAATGGCCACTCGCGAAAATCCTTCTGACGCATAATGACCAACACGCTTTTTGACTAATTTTAAATACGCATCTTGACATTTACATACACGCAAAAAGTGCAATAATATCCATCGCGCAAGTATTTTTCACTCAAGTCCCCTTTTGAAAAGCTTACTGTTTAAATAATATTTATTAGTCTATTTCTCGATACATTGTATCAAACCTAGTTTGTACTGAATATTCACTCGAAACAAATGCAGACATTTGACTTGTGTTACTTCCCGAACAACTCGCAACACAGTCGAAAGTTCCACAATACGAATTCGAAAGTTCTACCGGGAAGTACTGCCACGTATGACCTTAATTGGAAAACCCTTGAGGTAACAATTAGGGAACGATATAATATGAATCGATTCTCGTGAAGGGCGGTTACCACCACATCAGCGTAGTAAGAGCTTAAGGTTACCTTAGTACATTGACTGCCTGGCCGCAGCATGGTGTCGAGAAGGAGCGTGTCTCCATGTGCATCATGATGTCTAATGAATCACTAGCAGGCTATTCACAAATCTAATCCGTCCATCCTAAAGTTGCCAGGATGAGATCGCTTAGAGCGGGTCGGCCCTTTGTACTTTTATTAGGCTATACCCAATAAAAGTACTATGCATTTCTCTGTATTCTCAACAGCCTATATAGATCCACAGCTGATAATCCCCCCTCTTATAATTGCCTTATTGGTTTTTATCTGTTTTTAAACTTACGCGATCTGAACACTACGGTTTTTATCTCATGGGGGGGGGGGGGGGTAGTGCCCATAATCCCTACGCTGGGCATGCGGGTTGGGGATCGCAGTTCGGTGGTAGATATATTCTGCAAGAGGCGCTGCTGCCCGCTCCCCGGTGTATGTCCCTTAGTCACCTCCCACGGGAAGAGACACAATAGTTGGGATAGTGCAAATTCTAAGCCAACACGGCTTTCTCTGTAAGATTTCTTTATTTTTGAATGGGCCAATAAAGTGTTATATAATTTATCATTTCAGTTGCTGTCACTAATTTTTGGTATTTTGTGTAAATGAAAGACTGTACATAAAAGTTTCCGAAGTTATACGATTACGCCAGTCATTGATTTCGAAACAGCCCAATTTGAAAATAATCTATATTTTCTATGAAAGCCTTACAAACTTTGAAAATAGAGGTAAACTTCTATAATTACAAAACTTGTAGAAATGATATCACCCTTGAGAAACAGCCGCAAGTTTTGCAATAAATTGGTATCGAATTCTGTTCTTCTGGGAAAACATACATCATTATTTGGCGTGTAATAGATAACTTATATAATTTTCACAGATACAGAAGGGTTTGCTAAAAAACTTATTGCTACACGATCGGCCAAGTGCGAGTAGGTATGATCAAATGATTATCGAAGTGAAAACAATTATCTATTTTGACTCATACTTTGCGCCTTGGTAAATAACCGTCACCTCTCAAATGGTGCCTTGAATACAACCTCAACCTCAACAGCCTATAATAGTCCACTGCTGGACGCAGGCCTCTCCCTTATTTTTTAACTCATGGGGGGTAATGCCCATAATCCCCACGCTGGGCATGCGGTTTGGGGATCGCAGTTCGGTGGTAGATCTATTCTGCAAGAGGCGCTGCTGCCCGCCCCCCGGTGTATATGTCCCTTAGTCGCCTCTTACGACACCCACGGGAAGGGTTGTTGTGGTGCAAATTCTAAGCCGGCACCACATGGCTGCTGGCACCACACGGCTTGAATACAAGCTCTAGAGTAACCAATAACTGGTGCGCGCGTTTGAGTTTTCTTTTTGTTTAGGAAGAGCGCATTATCTCTTAAGACGAATAGTAAGGCAAATGACCTTGGACCTTTCCGCGCTTTTATGCAGCCAAGAGTGCTCGATAGTTTTCGATTTCGCATGCCATGTAGTGCCCTAATCAACCAAATATTAAGATCCTCTGCGGTTGGGTGACGTGTAACTGGTAAGGTTTGTATCACAGATTTTGAAGGCGCAAATACGTTTTTACGTTTTATATCGTTATTTTAATTGCTTTTCGAAGCTAATGGGCCTTCAAGAGGCTGGTATGAACTATGTGAATCACTATACTAAATTTTATACTAATCGAATTTGAGACGCCGATAAAAAGTGGGTTCGTAGCAGCTACACACACACTATAACTATCACTATAAATCAAGCATTTGTGATCCAAGAGACCTTTCAGGATATGTGTTACAGGATACATAAATTTCAGAACTCCACAATCAATATTTTCGTCAGAAAACGGGTTCGAAAACACCTAATTTTCTTGTTTTTGCCTTAAAAGATTTCACTGCAAATAACATTAAATATTACAAAGACAAAATTAAATAAAGTTCTGAAAGGAATAAAATCCCTAACATTTCAAAAACAATTTCCGCCGCCATTGAAGGCAGGTAACTTTAATCTAAATCTATTATGCTACCGTCAAAGATCTCCGGTAGATGGCGCGTCATTCGCAGGGCATGCTGGCGTCATTATGATAATTTTATCGGGAAATTTTCGCCTGCAACGCTTAGTGGGCGCGACTCACCGGGCTTTAGTTTTACGAATAATATTTTTATCCTGGGTCTAGAATAATATCTAAATATCATCATCCTCCTTAAGAGGACTTTCACTGCTGAAAATAGAAACCCCTAAACGACGCAACGCCATAGCCACGATTAGCTGTCCAAGCCATTTCGATCCATCCACTTATCGAAATCTAAATATTTAGATGCCTATTCATAAGTGACTCTAGCTAACTGTTGACTATTTCTTGAGTGATATAAGTACCCTAAGTAATACCTATAAAAAAGTTCTTTGCATTGTGCTTTATAGTTGGCTGAACACGCATTTTTTTATCAACTGATATTATGTGGCTTAAATTAAGTGCTCAAATTCTATTCATTTCGTTTTGGTATATGTTATACATGTACACTAGAAAAGTCAATGCTATTAGCATTACAGATGATGCTACTTGAAGACAATACATTAATATTATAATAGATATACAAGAAAGGATCACACATATTTTCATATTTAATTCCATAATTTCTGATTCAGACTAATTTATGTCACAAGTCTTCAAGTGGCATTATCTGGATTGCTCAAAGCTTGAAAAAGTACCGTCACAAGAATACCATTATAAACGGCTGTCAATTGTGTTTTGCTCTACAAGACACCAAAACACAGCCGGCATTCCAAGACAGCGTAACTAAGTCGGCAATCAGCTGCATCCACTAACCAACCACCATCAGGATAAAGCAAGGATCCAAAGAGCATTTACCACGAGACGTTCAGGACATTCACACAAATAGTTTTTTTTTATTCAACATGTAGCCATCAATAATTTAGGGACAACACAAGCATTTTGGTCACTCTTTTTCCTGTTTTTTTATTCACATTTTAATTCATGATGATGTTTCGTTGCTCGTTCCTCCTCCTCCTCAACCTCAACTGCCTTAAATAGTCCACTGCTGGACGCAGACCTCCCCCACGATAATTATTGTACCTACCTAAGGATACCTTATTTGTTTTTATCTTATGGGGGGTAATGCCCATAATCTCCACGCTAGGCATGCGGGTTGGGGATCGCAGTTCGGTGGTAGATCTATTCTGCAAGAGGCGCTGCTGCCCTGGGCTGCCTGTCCCTTAGTCGCCTCTTACGACACCCACGGAAAGAGTTGGGGTGGTGAAAATTCTAAGCCGGCACCACACGGCACGGTTGATCGTTCTATAAATAAATAAAAGGTTATTTACTACATGCATATCGGAACTATGTCTCGTTTTCACCTCTGTTTCATTTTGTAAGACTAGATATATAATATAAAAAAATATATTGCTTCTTCCTCTTATTCTATTACACCCTCAGCACCAACATATTCAGCAATAATTGGCAACCTTACAAAGTCTTATTGAGAGTATGTATCAGTCCTGAACACCTGAAATTTTGCTAAGCAAAGTTTTCGATTGGTTTTGGAATAAGGACTACCTTAAATCTTGTCCAGTTCTTACTGGTCTTATTACCAAAATCTTATCTAAACTTGTACAACGTCCAGCGTGAACTTGGAAACAATGGTGGAATCCTTTTGCGTGATCCCTTTGCTCGACTCTGGGCGAATAATTAATATCACAGTGCTTAGTATAGGGTAACCATACGTATTTATGTAGGTACATACACATACTAAAACCAGCATCAGTTGTTTGACATATAAAAGACTAGTAGTCCGCCCCGGCTTCGCACGGGTATATTCTAGCCTATGTAGAATTCTAATAGTGGAAGAATTTTTCAATTAGGTCCAGTAGTTTCGGAACCTATTAAATTTAATCAAACAAACATATAAAATAAAATTTTCCTCGAAGATTTTTCTTATAGTATCACGAAGAAATGAAATAAGTCCCCAAATTTTTCCTCTTTCTACTGTTATTATAGAATACAGTTTATGCTATGTCAAATAGTCAATTACAGAGTAAACTTAATACTGCCAGGTACAATATCATTTAGACTTTTATACATCAGCAAAAAAGCGTTAATAACGCGAAAATATTGTTTCAAATGTTTTTTTTTCATATGAAGCTCGCAAAAAAAGAACAATATATATTTATGAGGATTGGAAATGTGATTGGATGAATGGAAATTTATATAATCTTTTAAAAATCGAGTTACATATTACATGCGCAACTGTTGCGCTACACGTTCAGCTTTATGTGCTTTCTGTTTTCTCACTTCATGAATATATCGTGCGAACGTGAGTTGCGTTGCGAGAGTTGCCGTCGCGAAATAGCTCAGACTTATTTTTGACTTTCCTCTCACAAATCACTAAAATTAAACCTCGGAACAGAAAAAAAATAGCGTCTATGTCCATCATTGAACAAACAAAATATCGAACTCTATCGGCGTTGTCTGTAAAAATGCTTCATGCCTCGTGCGTGCGCCGTAAATCCCTTGCATTTGGAACGCCAACCGAACACGCTAGGACGCGGCGCGGCGGCGGCGGGGTGAGGAAGCTCGCTCAGGTGGGAAGGTGGTCTATTCTACTATACCTTAGTATTATTGTAATATACATTCTCTGTCTGTTGTTTTACACGTCTGTCAAACTTTTCCATCCATTTTTAATGACAGCCTGCGAAAATATCCCCCCTCCGACATTTATACTCATAGGTGTTAACAACTTCAACAAATTTGAACCCACGATCGCACTATGCCTGCCTGCTACCATTAGATAGATACCTCGCAGAAGGGCTTATAAACTAAGAGAATTTACGACATACCGTCACAATATCCCGTAGTTTATAGCAAGGGGGTCACCCTTCTAGGAAGGGACGGTAAGGTTACATGACGGTAAAATATTTGCTAGCTAATGTTGGTAACACTTGGAGTGTTGGAGGTTTTAGTTTACATTTCCGTTGTTGGTAAGTTTTGAGAAGCAGATGAATGAGTTTGACTGATGGATGTTATTGAATTTTTTCATACGGAACATTCAAATAGTCAGCTTAAGACATTCACTGCCCCAGCTTCTGCAGCGCGGAACCCAATGATGTAAAGTGGTAGGTATAATAATGCGATAGCTCAATAAGCCCACACACATCCACAGCTGGACATAGGCCTCCCCTTGTCCATACGACGCCACAAATAGCGGTCTTGAGCCGCTTTCATCCATCGGCTCCTGCATGCATTGCAATTTAACACCTATCTACGAGGATGCATGCTCTTTAATAAACCACTGACTGCCCACTCTTTCAGTGACCATAATTTTATACTTGATAATGGGAATAGACTCGAATAGCCTTGGCCATCGGCTTCATTATCGTGCTACAGTATAATACAATACAAATTCATTTATTCCATTCAAATACAAAAGTACACTTGGAAAAGTCAGACAGAATTAAAATTAAAATGCAGATACAAAAAAAGGTACTTTAACTATGTGTGGAATTAAGTACACTAAATAAATATCAATAACGTTTATAAAATAAGCACTTGGACAAGTCAAACTTTATTTTGTCCACTAGTGGAAGAAGTTGAAAATAAACCACTAGTAGGTAAGTGTAAATATGAGTTACAAATTAATACAATGTTTGCATATCTAAGTCTAAATATAATCTGGTTTAGATACATGTCAATATTTATATAAAACTAACTAAGCGTTGTCGGTGCGGAACTGGGCTACGTCTGCCAAGCATTAGCAAACGCTTCGTCAAGATTATATGATTTTTCTAGTAATAACTTTTTAATTTTAATTTTAAAAGCAGTATTATCCATTTCACGCAGTTCTATGGGCAACTTGTTAAACAATTTTATACCTAAACATACAAAACTTTTTCCAATTTTGGCTAATCTGTGTGTTTGAAGACTCAGTGACTGTAGCACGTCTTATTCATGGTTTACTCACTTACTTACATTTCTTTCAAACTTCAAACCATCAACATCCACGATGGGCTCTGTGGCATGGCGGGCGAAAATAAACTTACGAAGCAGGAGGTAGCGGGTTCGATTCGAAAATATTTGTACGATATGACGACCTCCGTGGTGCGGTAGGCGAAAGTCCGCCTGCGACGCAGGAGGTTGCGGGTTCGATTCCCTCCTCAGGACAAATATGTATAATATGTAAGCTCTGTAGATATTTGTTTCGGGTGTTCTGGTCGTTTTCTTTGTATAATAAAAAATATCTATCTATGTATTGTAAGTATTATTTATTTAACAGCAAAAAATAATTACAACTAATATTTACACTTACATCTATTTACTAAAAATCTAAGCCGTCACCAGAAGGCAGAGTGCCCAGAATGCTGGCAGCATTGCCACGTTGAATGGCAATGCTAATTCGTTGACCGAAATAAAAACCAGCATTCCGATCACCTGTGGACTCTATTAGTAGTTTTGTAAGATCTTTATAGATAACGTGTGCCCCAGGACCCCAAGGACCTAGGGTTTCCACCCCAAACGGCTCAAATAGGTAACCTCTGTCAAGACTAGCGTATTTTCGCCGTTTGAGGAACTCCGCTGATGTTGCTGCGGAGCCTGCCCTTACTGATGTCCCTGCAAGATGAGAAGGTGCTAGGGTATCTACACACGTAGCATCCCAAACTAAAGGCTGACCCATCTTCCAAGGAATCAGAGTCATACCGTCAGGCCTTTTACCATCATCTCGCATTAGGCCACGTGGTTCGAGAGTAGCTGGCACACTGACGCTGGTAAAAGCCCGACGAATGATGTCATTAATTGAACCATGGCGGGACACACGTCCTGCACTAGAGACACATGCCAGTGCATGGTGACCGAACTTATCAACGGTTTCACCGCACTGGCAACGGTGTGGCACTAGGCAAGGAGAACCTAAACGCAAAGAGGTAGCCACCCGAAATGAGTTATTGTCTAAAAGGGTACCTAAATTTTTGGAAGGCAAAACATATAACCAAAGTCCTGATTCCCACTCGGAAACAGCGAGTAGACGAGCGCGTTCTGATGAGCTGGTAGACGTATTAATAAGATTTTTCCGTACCAACTCACATAGCGGCTCATCCCACAGTCTCTGAGAAGAGAGGACTTTGGGCAGATTAGTTTCAGGACAGGCTATTTTCCAAGACGCTAATGCTTGCTCGAAACCTGTTATTTGACAATTTTGTGAACATTTGGCCAAAATTTTATATATAAGATCCTTTGTACCGTGAATTGAAGACATAAAAGCAGGGAGTGAAACACTGGAAATTTCGCGGACACCTAGAAGTAAGTATTAGGTTATCAGTCCTTTGAGCTATCGACATATCTCAAAGGATTAGCAAACTGAAGTGGCAGTGGGCTGGCCATATCTCGAGAAGAACCGACAACCGCTGGGGTAAACGTGTTCTTAAGTGGAGTCTGCGACTCGGCAAATGTAGTGTAGAACGCCCTCCGACGGTGGGATGGTGATTGGCGAAAGACTGCTGGCAGAAGCTGGATGCCGCAAGCTGAAGACAGGGCGCTACGGCGCTCATTAGGGGAAGCCTATCAGGCTATATTAGTCCAGCAGTGGACTAATATTGGCTGATGATGATGATGTATATCAGTTTAGTACAACACATTTGGGGATAGATAATGCCGTGTAAATTGTCCTTCAATATTTACTTATCTTAGTATTGGAGGACAAGAGTAATCGCAACGCCCTGTCCGATAGTCCTCCTACACTACGTTTGCTGAATCCTACTACTTAGTGTATATTTCAAATCTGGGTACAAGCTATCCGTGTGTCACAGGGATGTTAATGTCCTGATCGGTCGACGTACTGAAGGGCTCATTAATAGACATCTTGTGAAACGCTGACCGCTCAGAAACTGTGGGCGTGTGGTCGCTCTATAAAACAGGCTATGAGGAAGTGAGGATATTCTGTAAGGAAACTTTAATGATGCAACGTCGGGATAAGGTAATACACCACACATCCACTTACATCGTGTAATTCTGAGAGCGGACATACACGAGCAGCTTGAAGCAGTCAGGATACTGCTGGAGTGATTTATTAGAATGTTTTCCATTCGCTCCACTAGTGGGACGATGCTGGTGGTACGAACGAGACATCATGAAAACTGCACATGCATTGATTTGTTTTTTTTTTCCCAAAACTAAAAGGTGGGTTTATCGTAAAATATTTCCCGTGTTCTTTGATCGTAGCTGAACATACAGATTGGTCCTTTATTTTTGTTACACTCTATAAAATGCAATACGTCTGTCTGTCCGTTAGCATCTCATCAGTCACGACACTAAGCTGTTAGCAATAAACGTTGCTTTTTGTATTGTTAAATTAGCCATAAAGATTACCAGATTCCTTGTGGTGCCGGCTTAGGTCTCGCACCACCCCGACTGAATAGTATGTCCCTTAGTCGCCTTTATTCAGCCGACAGATTCCTGTGGGTGTCGTAAGAGGCGACTAAGGGACATACACCGGGAGGCGGGCAGCAGCGCTTCTTGCAGAATAGATCTACCACCGAACTGCGATCCTCAACCATGGGGATTATGGGCATTACCCCATGAGATAAAAAAAACAGGGAGAGGTCTTCGTCCAGCAGTGGACCATTATAGGCTGTTTAGGTAGAGTACCAGATGATTTTCTTCTAGTAAGGATAAATACTTGACGATGATTCAACGGTGTTTTTTACAGAATGCCATTTCGTTTAGTGCCACTATGACCCGTTTATGGGTTATCTCAGCAAATGTTATGGCCGTTTGCTTTATACGGTCACTAAGGCGAGTTTGCTTATAAATACAATCATAAAGTGAAAGTACCATGGTGGACTAGCCACATAAATTATTATAATCGTGTCTTTTCTTTTATAGGGAATCGACTTTGTTGCGAAATCTAGTATCTACTTAAAATATACTAAATGGCAAACTGAACTGACCGGAAAACGGTTTAATTTACGTGTTGATTAAATTCTAAACTAAATTAACTAAATAGGAAGTACTAATAGAAAGAACGGAATAATAAGATAAAGTAGTTTGGGTGCGGTATGCGCCCTCAATGACGTTTATGACATAGACAAGCTAAATTTTTAAGGCGGTGATAATCGTCAAACTAGTGCCGCAATAAAACTATTACAGAGGCCTTAAAAAGCATATACCTAATAGGTATCACAAACTGTACGATGGATTTTTAAAAGTAGTAATAAAATAAAATAGGTGGCGGCGCTAGTTTCACGCATGCCACAGCCTTAAGTCCTGGTTATAAAACGGACGGCAGTCGAGTGAAATAACTAATAAAAGCTGTCAAACATTACGATTTGCCCGACGCGACGACGACGCTACCAGTATCGTTACTTATTTTCCAATAACATTTCTTTCCAATAATGTCTATAACTCTTGTTTATATAAAAAAAAAATATCTTTTATTATTTCTAGAACCGTGAATTGTATTTGAATCGTACCCACGTCCATAACTGGATATAGGCCAAGGCAGTATTTGAATTTGTGCTTTTGATTCGTTCTAGTATTGCTTGTCCCGATCGTAAATTGCGATCTGTCAATAATAAAGTTTACACAGTCATTTTTCGTGTCAAAATTAATGTAGGTAATATCAAAAATCATGACAGCAATTTTTCCTGAATAAGAGTTCGGTGGTATTTTCTGGGTTTTGAGAATTTTGCTTTGTTCAGATTTTTCCGTTTAACTCAATGCGAAGAGAAAAATTGCCGTTCCTCGTTGCTAATGATGGAGAAATAATTTCTACAGACTGAGACAAACAGAACTTTAATGTACCGCATACTGTTAGGTGTGAAATATTAAAAATATTATTAATTTTAATGTATTCTTTGAGCAAAGACGACCTTCCGGGGCTTACCCGAAAAGGCGCCCGCAATTTTCTCCTCGACTTTCCTCGGTCTCGGTTATTATTTTAACTTATCCATCAAGGACAGCAATGCTGACCGCGTAGTGATGGCCTACCTGCGCTTTCAGCCATCTTCATCGCGGCCAGCAACCAACCAGATTACTGACCTTGTCAGTAATGTTGCAATACATTACTGACAAGGTCTGTAGTACACTTGTCGAAATTGTTCCCATTAAGAATTTGCCTGCTAAATTAATTAATTCTTATATTTCACATTACAGCACAAGACTTGACGAAGAAGCGGCCACACAGACATCGCAAGATCATGACACTTGTTGGCGTAAATCAGTAAAGTTAATGTACGTACATTTTTTAAATCGAACTGGACACAATTCAAGCACTATAAACTAACTTTCAACATCTTTTTAATAGTGTTAATATTAGTGGTGACCTGTACTATAGGTTTTTCATAAACCTATAACAGGTGGTAACCTGTTAAATATAATAATAACCGAGACCGAGGAAAGTCGAGGAGAAAATTGCGGGCGCCTTTTCGGGTAAGCCCCGGAAGGTCGACTTTGCTCAAAGAATACATTTGTTAATACAACCTGAGTTGTAAGAGACTGGTAGGTCTCCAGTCCCAGTCCAGTCCATCCAGTCCAGTCCAGTCAATCCAGTCTAGTCTGGGACCAGTCTCTTACAACTCAGGTTGTATTAACAAACTAACGCTTTCACTGCCTAGTCTGCGTGGTGTCACATAAGCTATGTAGATTAACTAAGTACCTTTGTGAGAGAAAATAAAGATTATTATTAATTTAATAGTGGAAGATAAGATAGAACAGTGTATCCATCAATAGACATTTTCCCAATTCATCTTAACGCTCAGTATAATATAAGATTAAATCTATCTAAACACTGCAAAAATTACGGGTTCTTCACACGTAGGTCTATAAGAGCGGCACACGTCGCAACGAGGCAATTAAATAAGGTATTCACAGAGTTAATTATGAAGAAAATTATCTCCTCAAAGAGTTTCGAAGAGATTAAGCCTCAGGAACTAGAGATTATGGTTATATAGATAATATCTTGATTGAGGTGAGGAGGCTATGTTAATAAAGAACATTACAAACAAATAAGAACTAGTATTTACAATTAAAACTATTGAGCTAAGTGCAGACTGTTGCAAACCACAAGTAGCTCAACTGATCCATATCAACACCAGTCGGAAGTGTCACCAAGACGTTGGCTGCATTGCCCCGCTGTGTGGCAGTTCCATAATTTGTTCTTGAAAATCTCTATTTATACAGAAATATGAAAATACATGTTAAAATCGATAAGCCAAAAAATTAAAGTCAATGTAAATCAAGGTATGAAAATGAAAATGAAAATGAAAAATGGTTTATTCTGTACATAGGTGGGTTACAATAACATGGGTTGGGGTTCTCTTTTAAGCATAATTATGCTTGTGTTAGAAAACCCCGCTCTTCCATAACAATATAGGTTCAGTACAACATACAGAAATTAAAATTTTAAATACAAACAATAACTGAGTTTAATTCTGTGCTTGGACGTGATGTATGTTAGATGTAGTGTAGTAGTGTAGACTGTTTGGTAGTCCCGAGGACACCGGTCTCTTAAGAGTCCGGGCAACGGGACCTACCAGATCAAGTGTGTGTGTGTATGTGTGAGGTATTGTGAGTGTAGAGTGCGTGTATGAGTTGCGCTAGACACTCCTGAGGACACCGGACTCATAAGAGTCAGGGCAACAGGAGTGCCTACCTACATGACATTATAATAGAGAATACAAAAATACAACTGATAATAAATGAGTAATTGTTTAGGTTAGTTTATATTATTTTATCATTATTAATAAGAAAAAGCAGTTAATTTTATTAATTATTTTACTATTTTATTTATATAAGTAGGGCTTCGGTCTCACTGTAGTTTTTTGTAAGTAACCATTTCTGCAAGCTACTTTTAACTTCAAAATATCTGTTTGGATAGATATCTAGGTGTTTGTTAATAACATTATATAAATGACCTGATTGTTTTGCATACTGAATACTAGCAAATTTAGTTTTAGTGTTGGGGGTTTCAGCAATTTTATGTTTTCTTCTTTTTTGTAAAATAGTAGGGTTATAAATTAGAGTTTTATGTTTTCTTAAAACAGTGTGTAGTATATAAATTTGTCTTACGGTTAACATTCCGCTAGTTAAATATAAAGTTTCAGTTGAGAATGTGTATGGTTTGAAATACATAACTTTAAGTAAAGATCGCTGCGCACGTTCAATTTCCAGAAATTTTGTTTTGGCTGCTCCTCCCCATACAGGGGCACAGTACCTCATAATAGATTCAGCTAATGAGTTATAAATTCTATTGAGTAATTTTCTTTCAGCAACATGTCTAAGAGTTTTAAATATATATATAAGTTTCCTAACTCTTGCTGTAAGTGCTTCTATATGTGAGTACCAGGTTAATTTCTGGTCAATCATGACTCCGAGATACTTATATGTTGACACTTTATCTATAATAGAACACGTGCAGTTAATGTGGTTTTCTATATCTATTGTTTCATGTATTTTTATTCTAAAATTACGTTCTGGTTGAGTTGAATTGTTAATCGTATAGCACATATATTTTGTTTTTTGAACGTTTAGAGTTAATAGGTTATCCCTAAGCCATCGAGCTACTTGGGCCATGCCCTTTTCGGTGTCTTTATGTACTTTATCCCATGTGTCATTTGAAAAGACAACAGCAGTGTCGTCAGCATACGAGAATATTTTCCCATTGTCTAGTTTGAGATTGGTAAGGTTGTTGATGTATATAAGAAATAATGTGGGACCAAGTACACTCCCTTGCGGGACGCCAAAAGAGACCTTCGCGTCAACACTGATGTATTCACCTATTTTGACACTCTGAGTTCGATTACTCAAGTAATTTTTAAGGAGTTTATATGATGTACCCCTGATACCAATACTGTCTAGGTTTCTTAAAAGGATCGATACACAGACGGTATCAAACGCCTTTTTGAGGTCAAGATAAATAGCCAGGCATTTCTTACCCCGGTCAATGTTATCAACAATATAGGAGCTTAAGTCAATTACACCATCTTCCGTCGATTTACCATTTCGGAATCCATATTGTGAGTTTGATAATAATTTGTATTTATTTAGATATTTTGTCAGTCTTGAGTTTAATAATTTTTCTAATATTTTTGATATTGCTGGCAGCACTGAAATGGGTCTGTAATTATTAACATCTTCCTTGTCTCCACTCTTATAAACGGGGGTAATAATAGACTTTTTTAATACAGCAGGAAAGATTCCTTCTTTAAAACAAAGGTTGGCCAAGTGACATATGATAGGCACAATTATCTGTTTAGCAAGTTTTAGAAAACTGGTTGGAATGTTGTCCCAGCCAGGAGCGCTATCTGATTTAAGATTATTAAGAACATCCTGAACTTCTTCACTATCTATTTCAAGCAGGACAAAGGAATTAGAGAGAGAAGTTTCTAATGTTCGACGATTTTGCAGATCAGAGTGTGATAAAATGTTTTCAGCCAACCTTTGTCCAATGCTGGCAAAAAAAGAATTGACATAATTTACTGATTCCATAGGTGTAGTCTTAGTATTTAATAATTTTGTGTTGTCTGATTTATTTTGATTTAAATGTACAATTGATTTTATGTTTTTCCATAGTTTTTTTGAATTGGATGTACTTTTATTTAATTGTTCTCTTTCATAGTTAAGCTTCTTTTTTTTTATAAGATTATTGCAGAAATTTCTGTATCTGGCATATGTCAATTTTAGAATTTTGTTGTGAGGATCTAGTTTTACTTTATTTTGCATTTTATTTCTATTTCTGATACATTTTAATACACCTGCGGTTATCCATGGCTTGATGATTCTTTTACTGCTTGGAATGGGTACAACTTTAGTATTAGCATGTAGTGATTCGGTTATTTTATTTATAAGTACATTCACTATAGTGTTAGGGTCAGTGCAAACTAAGAGGTCAGATAAGTTCTTTTCAGCCAGGTCAAGTAGAGCTTTATCGAAATCTGTAACATTTTTACTTTTGTATTTAGCATGCTGACCTTGTTGAGATGATAAGCTCAAAAATATCATAGAGTGGTCGGTGATTGTAGTATTAAGAACAGCAATTCTAGCCGATACGTTTTCTTTAATAATCTTGATCATAAAGTGATCTAGACACGTACCAGAACATGTACGGGTAGGAAATGTATGTCCTGGCAACAAGCTATGCATAGCTAACATATTTAGGTAATTTAATCTATTATTTCGCTCATAATTTTGTTCGTTTTCTTTTTGTATAATATTTATATTTATGTCCCCCATAAGTATTAAGTTTTTATGAGATTTTAGTGATTCCAGGTAGAAATTGAGAGACTGTATAAATATATCTATGTTAACGTTAGAAGGTGACCTATAGATACCAAGTATAATGCAATTTTGAGTTTCTATTTGTAAACAGGATGAGTGCTCCAGAGTCACCTCCCGAACACTTTTAACAGTTATTCCATTTTTTATATATGTTACAACGCCATCATTCTGATTTAATTGCCGCAATGTTGCATGTGAAGTGTAGTTAGTGAGAATTGGAATCGGTTTGTAAGAATTAAGTCTGCATTCAGTTAATATTATTATATCAGGATCAAAACTCAACAAGGTAAGGTTTGTAATTAGGTCATTTATATTTGTATACACACTCCTTATATTTTGTGAAATGATGGTAAGATCTCCATCTTTAATTGGTATATTTTGTGAAAGTTCCTCAATATCACATTGCACAGCGAATGCCATATCAATTTTGTCTATTTCTTTTATGTTTAGAAGGGAATTATCCATAGCAATAGTCTAAGTTATTTGTCATACTTTTTATGATAATATAGTAAATAAATGTATATTTAATGTTCACTATTTGAAAAAGTATTGTATTAAGAAGGAGGTTGAGGTAGCATATGTGTTTTTGTTTAAGTATTTGAGGACAGTATGAGTGGTGTGTAATTATGTAAGTATGTTTGAGCAAACTTGACAGTATTATAATGACAATGATTATTTGCGCCCAATTAGCATAGAAAACTAATCCTATCAACACATTATGTAGTATTTTAAGATAACACATAAGAATAGCAATGCACTTTGATCGGTATAGTCATTCCTGCTGCATGAGTTGCTGCACCTGGGTTTCTGATCGTATAACTATGATAACTGAGTTTTCAGTTTTTCGAACATACACCTTTCCATAGGCGGTCCAACAGAACTTATATTGCTTTGACTTAGCCAGATCTCTAGCTAAAAAATATAAGCGGGAGCCTTTAGCTGTTAATTGCTCTGAAATGAAGATTGGTGTGTCCTCAGAGGTGCGGAAGCCCAAGTGTAGAGCGCGTAGTTTTGATTTATGCTTAAGGTTAAAACTCTTGCTTAGTTTAATCATATCAGTTTTTACTAGAGTAGAGGAGGTTTCTACAATTATGGGAGTGTTTGGTGAACCATCTTTTTTTCCTCTAATGCGATATATGTCTTTAATATCTTTCTTACTCATGTCACCGCCCATGTTCTTCGATAGGTTCAGAACCATCTCAATCAAGTCCTCTTTGGATTCAGAGTTCTTTTTGGGGACATTTTTTTATTTCTAGATTCGCTTTGCGGCTTGATATTTGCATGTCTTCAATCTTGTCTTCCAATATAGTTATATATTTATTATCCTCTTTTATTTTGTTCTCCAGCTGATCTATCTTTTTCTTGTACTCTTCATTTTGTGTTGTAAGAACAGAGACGGATGTCTGGATGGTATTACTGCTTTGCTGGATTTCTTTCAGAATTTTTCTTAGATCTTGGTCTTGAGTAAATAGCATTGTCTTAATTTCTTCCTTAAAAGCAATTAATTCTGATGCATACTCAATTGCTCTTTTCCTTTTGTACTTTAAAAAGGCATTTGTCGGCGTCTTGTCTTGTTTAGGTTGATTCCTGTCAGAGTCCGAGAAGGATTCATTATCAGTCATTGTACCGCAGCGTAAGCAGGTGCAGTCACCACTACAAAAAACAGAGCGCCGCCGTCAGTGGAACAGTTGAAAGTCGCCGCGATGCTTAGCGTCCCGCGGAGCTAGTTAGTCCTTTACCTTTAGTAAGCGAAGCGTACGATAGATATCGTCGAGTCGAGTCTATGCGCAATCGCTACGATGATGCTAGCAGTAGCGGGGGAACGTGGGGACGACGTTTCTCAGCTTTATTTCTTGCGAGTTTGCTATTCCTATCTCTTTGTTTCAATTATATTCTATAAGTAAGTATAGTAATTCCATAGAGATTTGTCTGCTCAAGGGCTATTTCGACTCAACGAGAAACTTGACTTGCGGCGAATTGTTCGCGAATCGTGTTTATTTGACGGCAAAAAAGCCTCTATCAATAACGCGCCGTCAGGTCGATGCATCAAATCCGGGGAAATAGCTTTTTCACAGTTTTGATGATGTTTTTTCGCGATTAGCACGAAAAATCTCAACTCACGTTATGTATTTCTTATCTTCCCGACTTCCTTGTAGTAAGTTTTATGCAGTACTTATTCGGAAAGGAGCCTTCTTACGGTTTAGACTACCTTTTTCCGATTTTTTATCGCGAGCAAATTTATACACGTCACTTCTATTTGTCCGTTGAGAAGGAAGAGGTATGGTAAATTTAATCAAGTAAACTGGTTCCTTCGTTACCCTTCGTATCTTTTCTGTTCTTAGCTTTGAACTAGCTTCAGCCTGCGTTATAAAAAAATATGCGTTATAAAGAAGAGCCTGCAGCATGCAATAATGTATCTCCAAATTTTAATAAGGCAACAAACCTGGTCAGCTTTTAAGTGGTGAAAACATAACAGACAAAATAGAAACATACATAATTATTTACTTACACATAACGAACTGACCCACCCTAAAAATTGATATATTTATCATCATCATCATCATCATCGGCTTATACTGGTCCACTGCTGGACATAGGCCTCCCCTAATGAGCGCCATAGCGCCCTGTCTTCAGCTTGCCGCATCCAGCATCTGCCAGCAGTCTTTCGCAAATCGTCATCCCACCTGGTCGGAGGGCGTCTACGTTTGCCGAGTCGCGGTCTCCACTCAAGAACACGTTTACCCCAGCGGTTGTCGGTTCTTCTCGAGATATGGCCAGCCCACTGCCACTTCAGCTTGCTAATCCTTTGAGCTAGGTCGATAACCTTGGTTCTCTGTCGGATGTATTTGTTTGCGAATCCTATCCTTCAGAGAAACTCCGAGCATAGCTCTCTCCATAGCTCGCTGGGCGACTATGATATATTTATATTACTAGCAAAATCCACCCTGTAAACATCATACAGGCTGAATTTTCGGGACGAGCTCTCACCCCAACTCCCCACCAAACCCCAACAAAACCCGCATGGCCAGCGTGGGGGTTATGGGCATTACCTCCCATGAGATAAAAGCTAATAAGGCCATTATCAGAGGAAGGCCTGCGTCCAGCAGTAGGCCATTATTGGCTGTTTGTTGAGGATGAGGTTAAATCAGGATAAGCGATTGATTGATTGACACCGGTGTAGCGTCCAGAAAAAAGTCTGGATTATCTATAATTTTGTGATTTATACGATAAAAACACAATAAGTAAAATCACATGACTGTAAATAGCGCAGAAGTGGCAAGTCCTTTAGAGTTTGAATGAAACTCCTGAGCCAAAGGAAATTCAAATCCCTTAACCACATGATGATCATTTTGACATTAAACTGTCAAAGGCTCAAACTCGTAAGGTAAATCCCCCATAACTTGGACCGAATCGTAAAACAAACGGCCTCATGGATCTGAAATATGAGTGGAATTCCAGCTGCGAGCATTTACCCTGAATCATGGTAATGAGCTGGATATTACTCGGATTAATTGCCGAGTAATAGCATTCGCTTAAAAAACTAAAGGCCTTATAAAAAGAGCGTTGAGGGAAAAACTAGAGCATCGCGTACAATGTTAATTTGATGTTTTTACAAAAATTTAATACTAACTTAGAACCCTTTTATATTTTAACTCCGGAATAAAATTTATAATACCGATGGCCCGACTACCCGAGGATTGTTTTTTAACAAATTATTAGGGAAATAGTTAGTAATATAAAATAACAATTTCTATGCAAAATCAAATCGGCCTGCAATTGACGGAAAAATCGAAAACCATTATGTACATAAATGACATACAACAAGCTGAAGGAATAGAATAGATAGAACCTCCTTAAATCACAGCCGGATTAAATAAACAGCCCCAAGCTAAACAGGAAAATGGTAGTATGAGGTTATTTCAACTGAACACAATCAAAGCCATTAGCAGAATCAAAATGAGAAAATTTATCAAAATTCAAAAGGAGCTGTTCATTCAGCAACTGAAACCCGTTACCGGGTACTCATTCTTTACGACATTGAAGGACATTGCAGGGATACGGACATTATCCAAATTATTCCGATTATATCCGGTTTTGTAGATATATACATAACTAGGTACAATATAAATACAAGATCTGACTTTCTGTTTGTTACAAAAAGACAAACTATTTTTTTTGCGAACTCACTAAGCTTGCTGGGTCACTGTCTCCACTAAAATCACGATTACCCAATATACCTACAACACAATTCTGGATCTGGTACACTTACCTACAATTCTTTGTGTCAATAGGGTATTACATCCATTTTTAAAAGTGTCTAAGTAAGCTCCTATAGTGTTAATAAACAAAAAAAAAATATAGATACTTACTAATATTCATTTTATCGACAAGTGCCCTAAAAATGCATATAAAATTTACATTTTCAAGTTGCGCGCGTAACTTGACGAAAACGCTGAACGCAGTGGACTCCATATTGCTCTGTGGTCACAACCTCAGTTGGTTGTAAGACCTAAACAAAAGCGCTAATGTTGCTGATGACAGTTGATACTTTTGAGTTTGCCTACACAGCCGTATGATATAACAACATTAAATACGAACATTTTCTAACTCCTTTTTGCCTAAGCTATCTCAATTATATATATTTTTTTTTTCATAAAGAATAAAATACCCTATTGAGGTTAGGAGCAAAGCCTAGTATTCGGTTGCATGTGTCTATAATCGCCGCTCTGAATCGTAGCGAGATTCCTCGACGGTCGTTACGGCCCTTCTGAAACGATATGGTCGTATAAAAAGTGAGGAAACGGTCGTTAGTTTGAGGTTTAAGAACACTGACATAAGGGCTGTAAGAGAGCCCATAAAAAGTATTTTAAATGTTAACATTTGGCAAGGTCAATCAAAACGGTGTTATTAAGATGGAAAGTAACCTTTTTATGATTGTACAAGCAAGAGTTTGTAAAACTTATATCCGTTAACCCCATTATCAGATAACCTTATTATCAGTAAACCACATTGCCAGATACCTTGATGGAAAATTTAGTATGATGGTATGAAAATCGTTACTAACCCTGACAATGGGATTAATTTAAATCCATGGACATTTTTACCTGACGAGGCGGTTTCTGTATCCTAACGGCCAAAGTTTCGATAAATTGGGTTAAAATATAGTTGTCTGGGCTCTAGCTGCAAGTCACTAGTTACCAAAGTTAATAACTTTAAAACTATTTATTCAGTTATCTACCAGTACCCATAAAACAAGCTCTGCTTAGCTTGGGGCTAGATAATGCTGTGTGAATTGTCCAGCATTATTTTATTATTATTTAAAAATTAGACTCTGTCTAATGTTTTGAAACTTTAATCGTAAACGGAGACAAAGGTATATAAAATGGGATTGAGAGTGGTATTTTGGGACTTCTTTAAAAAATAATCAATTACAATTACATTATCAAATCGAGTCAGCCTTTTGAATGCTTTGAGGTAATGAAGAGTATCAGCCAACCACATAAAATACTCGAAAAACATCACTCAATAAAAAATACATTTATACAATGATTCGAATTGTTTCATGTCCAAATTTTATTGTCCCATATGCTTCTAATAAAAAACTGCTGATCTAACCATACTCAATCCATAGAACAATACAAAAAGATATTACGTATTATCCAAAAAATAAAAGATTCATCGCAGTATTGTCTCTACTCGCCAAGAAAAATACATAGTCCTATTCATCTGAGAGCAAATAAAGCTTGTTCCACAGTAACGGGCACAAAGCGTGTGACCTACAGCCCTCAGGGACGTCTACAAAGGATCCACGTACGCCCGCCCGCCCTCCAGTGCACAGATTATGAAAAGGCTGGTATTGTGGAACAAATTGGGTAGTTAGACAGCAAGGTTTTTTATTTTGTACTATACCTTTTTCGTTCATTGTGATTTTCTTGAAATATCGTTTAATAAATAATGCTGGACCGGACCCAACACAGGTTGTCCAATCCAAACCGAGCAGAGCTTGTGTTATGGGTAGGTACGGTGCTTTATCAATAGTAATTTGATATAGACGTACACCTCATCTATTTATGACAATGATGTGATTTTTTAGCTAGTATGACGTGCTGGTTAAAATACATCCAAGGTCACTTCTGGTTAATACATAATTTAATCAGAAAGAAAATAACAATCAAATAACAAATTTAAATTAAAACTAGTATTTACAATAGAAACAATTAAGCTATCTGCAAACTGTTGCAAACAATCTACAAGCACTATGCCAAGCAGATCGAGCTTCGTCTAAAAATGAAATTTTGAATGAAATTCCAGGTATAATCAAATGAGAGATTTAAAATTTTTTCAACTAAGGAACTAGTGCTGTAGACAGAAGACAAGAACGCTGGTAGGGCTACACTTGAAATTTTGCGTATACCTAAGCCTCCCAATTTTACAGACAGGGAGGCCTGCGACCATGCCTTGTCATCCAAATATATATTTCACTGAGAGACACTTTCTCTAACAGCATTGCTTACATAGTTACATGATTCAAAATTCAAAGTGCTTTATTTCCTTTAGACCTTACAGGGCTCTGTGACGTGTCCAAACGTCACAAAAACTCAGATTACATAAGTAAAACTAGGAAATAAAGTGATCACTTTGATTTTTTTGTCCACTTCAATCTTTTTAAGGTAAAGTAAAGAAACGAACAAGAAACCTTTACCTTGTTAGAATGTTAGTTTTCGAGTTGGTGCATGAATGCTCCGTATTAGGTATTTAACTTTTTCTGGGACATATTCTCGCATCTATATTTGCCGAATGCTAACACGACAATGATATATAAGACTCACGTAAGTATTATACAAATGTCGCATCTTGTCGAAATTTTTGACTAACTTTTTAAGATCAGTTTTTTTCCGATGGATAAACGACAGACCTTTTTTTTTCTTCTTTTAATGGAGTTTTGTCACAATGTGACTAGGTATATCTGTTTACTATCTATTTACTACTAGTCAATCTTTTTCGTAGGTATGCTCTTTCCACTCTGCTATATTCTAGGCCTTGGTTTCCCATTTATTTTCTTTTAGAGGAGAGAGTGGTGTTACCTACTTTTAAGAATTTTCTTCGATGGCTTCTGGTTTTGATCCAACTGTTAAAGTTTTATGGGAATTCAGATCATTGGTGGAAACTAGGTAAAATAGAGAGACAGAGGTTCGATAACACTTTTATGTGACGCAAAATACAATCAGCGGAAAAAGATTACAGCTGAATATTTTACTAAGCTGCGCCAATGGCGTGTCCGGACATATCCTGCATTGTCAGAAATGTTCGGATTCCGGATTTGAGGACGATTGAAGCAATGTTATATTGATAAGACTTGATTGAATGTGATTTTGCGTATTTTTTGGCAGGTTCAGTCTTTGTTCTCTGTAATGCAATAAAGGGAGCTGTGTCAGCTTTAGAGGAACAAAATCATCGATGTTATGACGTAGATTGATTCCCTTGTCAGTTCCTGATGTTATTCGGAATATGTCAGGTTCGATATATAACAGATTCGGTTGAGGACAATATAATTTTCTAATAACTCTAGTAATCAAATAATTATAATTATAAAAGTTTCATTTCAGGAAACAAGCGTAAATTATAGTCTAAGCGGAAGTATTCAAATAAAAAAATAACTACTGTATCTTGCTATTGGCTTTCTTATCCCTTGCAGAGATTTCATCGTTGCGCAAGGCACCTTATGTCTAGGGATACTGAAGAGCTAGCTAGTTGTAGCTAGCTGTGTGTAGTAGTTAAGCTAAGTCATCGCCAGTGAGTCGGGCAGCATTGTGGTGCTTAACTATCCCCCGAACTAGTTGGTATATATTTCAGGTGACTATTAACTCCCTTCTACGTTGGCCTCCTTGACTGGTAGCCAGACTCAATGTCATGTGATTAATTCGGCTGTTAAAGAAAATAGTACATAACACAAGAATTGTCAAAGTAGGTGTATATGAGAATCACTTTGGAACTTATGGCACATAAACAGAAACAAAACAAAACAAAAACCTAATAATAAATAAAAAACATGTATACATATACAGTAGATATCGGTTTACTTATTATATCACTACATTTTACGTAAGTATGCATAACAAGGTCTAATTAATTGTCAGTACAGAAATTGATTGTAATTTCATAGCAGAGATTTATCAAATTACCATTTTTACTGTAAAAATTATGTAACATCAAAAAGCCTCAACGCAACTCAAAGAGATTCATTACCGCTTAATTAATAAATTAATTACATCATTAAAATAATTAAAGGCGAAACTCATATTCTAAATATAAAATCACATTCTGAAATATAAAATCATTTATTACTTATATTATTAAACATAATTTCATACTGTATGTTTTGGCATTCGACTACAACCTCGAATAAGGGTATATTCCCATTTGTCACCCAGATCTGTCTCCATTAGGGGGGCAAATGGGAAAAATCGTCTATCTGTCCCACCGTTGCAAATAGGGGGACAAATAGAACTTTTTTTCTGAAATGTTCTATCTATCCCCTCGTGACTAACAGGGGGGCAGATAGAACTTTTTTTTAATTAAAAAGTTCTATCTGTTCCCTTTTGGGAACGGTGGGACAGATAAAACTGTTTCATCATAATCTTCTAGACGTTCGTAAATAAATAAATAATGCTGGACAATTCACACAGCATTATCTAACCCCAAGCTAAGCAGAGCTTGTGTTATGAGTACTAGATAACTGATATACATAATACACATTACATACATATATATTTTTATTATATATAGAAAACTACCAGAATACCCGGAACAAATAGGTACCTGCAGATCGTACAAATATTTGTCCCAAGGCGGGAATCGAACCCGCAACCTCCTGCGTCGCAGGTGGATCTTCGCCCACCGCGCCACAGAGGTCGTCGTTCGTCATACAAATATTTATTTCTTTTCGATTATTGTTGTATGTCTTTTAAGTTGTACCCATAGCATAACATAAAGGTGTTTGTTAATAAACTCTTAGAAATTCTCGAAACTCGAAAGATTTTTGACCTCAGTTTGTTAGAGCAGTCCCGTTGAAGGTCACGGGTTCAAATCCCACCGAAATCGATTTTTTCGGGATACTATTTATTTACTTATCTTATGTAATGGACAGCAGCTCTATTCATTGTACATTTTAACGCCTCCACTGCGGTCACGATGATTACCATCTGAAAAAATGTATGGAAAAATTGAGCTTTTAAAATTTTTAATTTAAATTTCGCTCTAAAACGCTACAATACCTACTATTATAGTGGCTATAACTATGACGTCACCGATGCACGATCATCCCAATATACAGAATAACGAAAATGACAAATGAAAAAACAAATTAGAACTAATATTTTACAATTATTGTCAAGAAACATAGAAAGCTATAATTGAAGAAAGTCAGACCTTTACATTAGATATTGCATTTGTGCCTTTACCATAGTTATTCTTGTGGTTATTTCTGTGCAACATTACATATTATTGTGACATCATGACGTCACAAATTTGTATTTTCTTGTTGTTCAACATGTTATGGCGGATTGCTGTATTTTGTAATCTAGTTTTGTCAAAATAATAATTAATCTCGATCCAATAAAAAAAACATATAATACCTGTTTTAATGTATGGCTCAGGTATAATTCGGTAAATACATAATTTTGATGATTTTTAGTTGCTGTCATCATGCCTATTATGACAAATCCCACTTGTTTGGGGGATCACGGCGTTGGAGGAGGAATAGGTATCCTAGTTTATTAAGTATCCTAGTAAAAGTGTTTGTTGTGTGGCAAGCCATAATAGTTTCAAATGTATTGTTTAATTCTGTATCTGAGCTACAACGCAATATTTACTAGATGGCGCCACCATCTATCTATCCGAACGCGAAGTCGCAGTATAAATAATAGTGAGGGAAGGGAACAAATCGCTGTTCGGATACATTGCCGCGTTGCGCTGTCACGTCATCGATCACAGTTATGGGATAGTGCTCGTTTTACGCCTAGCTCCATCTAGTGGGGGGCTATGGCACTGAGAAAATAGGCGTTGGCTCTTCGTTTATTCCGAATTCCTTTAATTTTAATGAAACGGTTGATCTTGGATTCTAGGTAGGATCTTACTAGCATCCGGTTCCTAGCCAAGTACTTCCTACTAACTACCATAAAGAAATACGCTTGGCTGGCGGATTGGTGATTGCAGTGGATATGTGAAAAATACACAGAAAGGGTCTACGACCCTTCCTCTAGTTCGCTTAAGCAGCTCTTACGACATCTACCGGTTGAGATGGAGGGAATATTTGTTACACTGCGTGCAACTTTGTGGCATTCTGATTCTTGCCACATAACTACTAGAAATAGTTTTTTGTTCAACAAGTGGGCAAAACGATTTTTTGTTGAACGTGCCGATAATAAATCCCGTGGTAGTGAAGCAGTCAAGAGTCACGAGCGTAGTGAGTGGCTTTAGAGTATCAATAAGATAAGATGTTTATTGCAAAAAGAATCATTACAAATAATTACACAACAGTTTGTCTGACATTATGAAAATACACAAAAAGAAATATTCTTGTTCAAATAATTATGCATTATCCGCAGATTCCTAAACTAAGTAGTAACTTATAATAACTTATTTAATACACCATCGAAATTTAGTGCAACATTCTAAATTCAAATTACTTTTTTAAGTTGAATCTATAGTCCACATGTGAGCAAAACCCGATTCATATTATTATTATGCAATACTGCCTCCACTAACAAACGGTGACTTTGCTGCTCAAAAATAGTAAAAAATGTATTGACCGGGGTTTGCTCATATAAATGGATAAGAGAATATTGAACTTGTTGAAAAAAATAATTTGAATTAAGAATAATAATGATAATAAATAATAATTTATATTGTTATTATATAATATTAAATAATAAATAATTTTTATTGAATACGTTATTGATACTCTAAAGCTCGCTTCGCTCGTGACTCTACTCTAGACTGCTTCGCTAGCTTGGGATTTCATCATCAATATCGGCATTTTCAACAAAAACCGTTTTTCCCACTTGTAGAACAAAAAACTATTATAACGGGATATACCCTGATTCATCATGATTGAAATCATGGTAAATATAAAAAAAAGGAAAATAAAAAAGATCATTTATTTTATAACGGATATAAAATAAATGATCTTTGAGTCTTGAAAATCATTATAGTTTCAAAAGTTTACTTCGTAGGATACTGCAGTGAAACTTTCCAAAGTTGCTTTAACATTTTCTATTCTAGCGCCACCTACCGGTACGCTAATCCGATCGCGTGATAGATTACCTTGTGTTGATTTGTTTTTGAGAAAATACGAAATAGCGACTGTATTTGCCAGCTCCTGATTTATTATTCCATTGCGCACAGAATACGCAATTGAATAGATATTTTTCACACTTCAACAGTTTGAAAGTTATTAGGTGTACTTTCAGTACTTACTTTCATTTTTTTACAAAATGGTGTCTTTACCTACTTACACATACCTACCGAGATTGAAAGTTGTGGAAATGTGGCACATGTTTGAAAATCTGGCAGCATTTTTGTGAGTTCTATTCATATAAGATCTCGGATGTTTTTAAAGAGAGAGCGAGCGCTCTTTTTTGTTGATGATGATGATGACTCTTATCATCATTATCATCATCACCAATAAAAATAGTCTACTGTTGGAAAAAGCGTTCCGTAAAGAGTGCGCCTAATGCAAAAATCAAGCAAAATGTGTACAATATTTAATCACTTAGATTTATGGTAACGGACGTATTAAATGTTCAGATTTAAAAATACGATAGGTAGGATTATTTATTTATTTATTTTTATGACGACCTCAGTGGCGCAGCGGGCGAGAGTCTGCCTGCGACGCAAGAGGTTGCGGGTTCGATCCCCGCCTCGGAACAATTTTGTGTACGATCTGCAGAAGTTTGTTCCGTTGGTCTGGGTGTTTTCTATTTATAATAAAAAATATCTATCTATGTAATGTATAATATTACGTATATCAGTTATCTAGTACCCATAACACAAGCTCTGCTTACCTTGGGGCTAGATAATGCTGTGTGAATTGTCCAGCATAATTTATTTAATTTATTTATTTAATTTATTTATTTTTAGTAGAAATGTTCTAAATTGTCAACGACAATACTACATTATTTTTTACGAATTACATAGCCAGTACAATGTTTTATTTGAGTAATCGGTTAGTTTTTCTACATAATGCTTATATTTTGAATAATTATTAGATAATGTAAGCAAAAACTTGAACGCTGCTCTGTCCCGCTTCGATGAAAGTGAAATCCTATGCCTAACCTTTTCACAAAATGGCATCATAGATCGCACCCATAATGAGCGCCATAGAGCCTTGTCTTCAGCTTGCCGCATCCAGCATCTGCCTGCAGTATTTCGCACACGTAGTCCCACTTAGCCTAAAGGTGTCCTATACTGCGTTCGTTTTTCGAGTCGAGGTCTCCACTCAAGAACATATTTACCCCAGCGGTTGTCCGTCCTTCGCAAAATATGACCGGCCACTTCAGTTTGCTAATTCATTGAGACGATAACTTTGATTACCTATCTGTTGGATATTTATTACGAATCCTTCAGAGAAACTCCCTAGAAAAGCTCTCATTGAAACCACTTAAATCAGTTTTAAGTTCTTAACCAAAAATAATCCCAGTAAGTAAATAAATAAAGCTCCATTGCACACTTTATTTATTTACTACACATAACTACACATTTCGTTGTGTGTAGGATAAACACGACGAAGTGGGATGTTCGGGGTTCAACAGGGTAGTTTAAAATTACAAAACATGGTAATTAAATAGGTACACCATGTATTTCCAAATTAATTGAATTGGTATAGTGTCCATAAAATCTAAACTATATAGACCTGCGCGCCGCGATGCCTATTAGCACCGCGCGTGTCTGGCGGGGAGGTCAACCAAGAGTGGCAATGCAACCGAACGGCACGGGCGGTGGGCTAAGGCAAAACACTGTAATATCACGTACCTACCGTGTTTTGCCATAAATGTAGTAAACCACTATATAGTAAAACAGTTCGCGTCGATATTATATTACGTTTATTTTATAATAATACAAAACACTAATTAATTAGTAAAGGAGTGAAAGAACAATGAAAAAATAACAAATAAACTTTATTTGCACGTTTACTCAAAACGCATTTTTTCATCTCTGGTGGGACACTGCCGGTGTTGCTTGGCGCTCTCAGTGCCGTGATAATGGTCAAGTATTTTGTGGTGGTCTGATGATGTCTCGTGGAGAGACGAAACTAGTTGACGTCTTGCTTTGATAGATTTCTTTTTTCATTTTATAGTTGGTGTGGTTTTTCTTCTACAACGCTAACTACATTTTGTGAAAGCTATCGGAGAAAGTTTTGCGTGGAATTGTCACAAAATATTTTCATCTTTATATTTTGCATTTTTTCAATTTATTGCGAATTTTATTTATAGGCATTATTATTAGTGTTAGCATAACAATCCATACAACACTGACGACCGTGTTTTTCCACTGCGAGTAAACCATAGATTTTCACGGCAAAAATGTTTGCTAGCAAATGTTCTAATACTTAATAGTTCTTTCCAATCTTATCTAATTGAAACCTCCATTGAAAGAACTCAGATAGATTAAATAAATAAATAAATCCTATCTAGTAGTAGCTATCCGCAAATGCTCAGGGACAGACAATAATATTTTATTGACTGGATCTGACAATCAGCTAAATGCAATCTCCAATAAGTGCTAGAACGCTACAACCCATAAAGTTTTTTTCACTGGCTTTTATTGATATCTGAGTGCCTACATTTATTATCCGACCGGTCACTGACCTATCCTAAGTCGAACTTCCCGGAAATTCCTGAATGCAGTGCGTTACCGCTGTAGGACCCTTATATACTATGTTTTCTGTCTGCTTCGAGTGTTAAGTTTAACCTCCTATGGTGTAAGAAATGTATGTTCAGCTAAGTGACCCACTAGTAAATACCTTGTTCAATTTAATTAAATTTCAAAATGGCATAACACTTGGTATTTTCTACTTTCAATGCAAAGAATAGAGTCGAGACCTGAGCCCGTGGGGTACCGAGGCTTGAGCTACCTGTAGATTGTTTCCAAATGTCAAACCCAGTTTCTGAGGTTTAGTATGTAGTTAGTAAGTGGATAATTGATGAAGTTTAACAAGCGTGGATTTTTGTTATTTCGAGTTCGATAATAAGATTTCAGTTATCTAGATTTTGGAGGCATGTTTTTGGTTAACTTTTAAATTAAAAGTTATTTACCTATGTGATGTTGTGAATAGATATCGAATTATTTATTTTGTTAAAAAGATGAGCCAGGAAAGAGTTAGAAAGTCGATAGTGTCTACGGGAAAATGCAGTTTATACGGCTGTATTACGGTAATATCCGTGGTCTGTTTAATAAACAAAACAACTGCCTTACTGTTGGAACCTGATATTCACTATACAGTTGCGTAGTTGGGTACCTGTACGGACGTGAGTTTGCAACTTTTAGGACTGCACGTTGTGCTCTTGGAGATGTTTGTGATCATGACTCCTACCCATGATTTTAAGGTTACTAAAGATTGACAAAGTTCGTAATAAGTGATTTTTAACAGCGCTTCAGTTGCTGCATGTTTGATGTTCTTAAATTTTGCTGATTCTAAATGACACTTTTCGCAATTTTTTTTTTATTCGTGGAGAAGTTTGTTACAAAAGTTTGGTAAATAGAACTTAGAATGTCCACAACCCTTATGCTGGGCATGCGGGGAATCGCAGTTCAGTGGTAGATCTATTCTACAAGAGGCGCTGCGCTACCCGCCCTTCGGTGTATATCCCTTAGTCGCCTCTTACAACACCCACGGGAAGAGATGGGGTGGTGCAAATTCTAAGCCGGCACTACAGGGCTATTATGTTGGTCTTTGGTAGAAAATTTAAAAAAACAGTGAGTTTTGCGTTCAGTTGTAACACAACACAAGCCATCCTCCGAATTTTACTTAGATCGATGCCAAATAGCGATAAATTTACAATCTGAAGCGGTGTGAGAAGATCCCCAGTCCCTGACACTATGAAGATTCCTACACTGTAGGAAGTTATTTGAGTCAGATAAGCCGAACTCGGACAATGACTGACGCTCGCCCAGATACGTCACGTGATGGCTGTGGATGTCTACGGCAGACCGTTACACACGTGACTATAGTTCAATTATCAAAAGTTTTGGTATCTATAACCGGTCAATATAATTCATTTAAGTTCGATAGAAAACGGGACGCTAAAATGTATGTAAATATCCTCGAAAGATTTTACAAAAAAGCACCCATACGAAACGCTAAAACTAATTCATTGGATTTGGTTCAATTCGTGTCCACTTTAGAAAAGAGAGCAAATTATCTATACCTACTAATATTATAAAAAAGTAAAGTTTGTGAATTGTGACTTTGTGGTAATCTTTGGATCTACAGAACCGATTTTAAAAATTCTTTTACCAATAGGAAGCCGCGTTATTTGTGAGTGTCATAGGTTATATATAATAATATACATTAATCTAACCGTGCGAAGTCGGGGCGGACCGCTAGTAATAAATAAATCAATGGAAAAACATAATACTCCTATTGCAGTTGAGTATATTATAAATTTAATCTTGGTGACACAATAAATGCCGATAGATGGTACTAATTATTAAATCTATGTCTACTACGGATACCCGATACAACCGTGTCAAATCTCAAATACCTAGGTAGGTACTTACTGAATTACCGAAGTAGGTCTTCAGTTTATTAGGAGTAGCTGCCATTTTGGCAGGTCCTGTCTGTTTCCTAAGAAGATTAAATTGAGTCGTTCTCGAAATGAATTTGCCAACACGTAGGTAGTTAAGGTACATCGGGGTATGATCGGACGCGGAGAAGATCGTACGACACTAATCAAAACAACATAAAAAAACAATATTTATTCATATTATGTTTCATAAAGGATTACTGATACTATTGAAACGATGAGACTACCGTCACTACCGAAGCTCTGGTGGTAGTGTCAACTGCCCAACTCCTGGATTCCTGAATAATTGACAAGCTAATTATTAAACGCTACCTACCTATTATATTACTGCTGTGGGGGAACGCTGCAGATATTAACACCGTATTTGTGCTGCAGAAGAGGGCTGTTCGTGCAATCTATGATATGGGTCCCAGAGAGTCCCTACATGATAAATTTAAAGTAATAAATATAATGACAGTACCGTGTCAATATATTTATGAAAACTTGTTGTACACTCATAAGAATATCAATCGATTCCCCAAAAATAGCGATATACATAATTTAAATACTAGAAATAAGAATAAACTCGCTGTGCCCACAACTAGGCTACACAAGATTAATGTATCTTTTAAAGGACAATGCATACGCTTCTACAACAAAACTCCAAGTGAGTTGCAAAAATTATCAATAAATAAATTCAAACAAATTGTCAAACATATCCTTTGTAAAAAGGCTTACTATAAAATATCAGATTATCTAGACGATAAAAAAGCTTGGGACAAGTTTTGCTCCAACTCGAAAACTAACATTCGAACAAGGTAAAGGTTTCTTGTTCGCTTCTTTACTTTACCTTAAAAAGATTGAAGTGGACAAAAAATCAAAGTGATCACTTTATTTCCTAGTTTTACTTATGTAATCTGAGTTTTTGTGACGTGTCCAAGAGTCCTGTAAGGTCTAAAGGAAATAAAGCACTTTGAATTTTGAATTTTGAATTTTTGACTGGCTAATACAAATACTACATTAAAGTTTCTGTTTCGTGTGTTGACGTATGTGTGTGTGTGTGTAAGGGTGAGGATGTGGATATGTAGTGGGTGAGGGTGTGTGTATGTTAGTGGATGTGTGTGATAGGGTGTCTGTGCGTGTGTATGTGAGGGTGTGTGTGTTTGTTTGGGGTCCTTCGAGGCACCAGTCTCTTAAGAGTCTGGTGGGGCCTGGGCAACATAAGACCCAATGTGAGGGTACTATAAATAAATGAATCATTTTGCTGGTGATTTTCTATCTCCGTATGTCACCGCCGACCCCTGCAACTGACTGAGATGGATGCCACAGTCTGCCGGACAATGACTATGCGATGTCAGCTGTGATTTGCGACGATGCCCGCTGACGGACGCTTTATTTGATTTTGTAATGTTGCTTGAATTATAATGCTGTTCACGAGTTATACAGAACGAATTAATTTTTACCGACTACTGAAGAACATTCTACGTTCATCTATCTATTGGTTTTTTATGATTATATGTAGGTACGTCGATTTCGCCGACAACTTTGAACCGATTAAAAAAATGCTTTAAAAAATGCTTAAAAAGATCCTGTATTGCTCGGATTGCTCCCATCTAAAATGTTTTCCCGAGGGATTATTATTTACTCCGTCACGCTTAAAAAACAACATTATACTTTAAAAAAAACACGTCTAGCTACAACAATTTTGGTAATATTTTCTTCGCCAATTATTAGTATCAAAAAAATCAATTCCATTTAACCATAGTATTAAATGACTGTACTTTTTGTAACTTTTTCTAACCTTAGTCCTTCAATAATTCTCTCTCGCAACTTGCGAGATAAAGACAGCTGCTTGAAACATTATCTGACCTCTACTTTATAATTTACAATTGCAATATTAAAATATTCGAAACCACAGCCATACGTTAGTTTAACAGCTGCTTTAAATGGAGTTTAGAACTTTATTAATATAAGCTATTCAATAATATACCCTAACGCAATCAAATCGTTACCTTTTATAACACTGTTTAGTTATCTTTCAGAAGGGCAATTAATGTCGAGCAACATAAAAGTCGGTCTTGGTTTGAACTTGGATAAAACCAAGGTCATAATCAATGGTCACATTGATGCGGGACCGGTCGTCGTACATGGCCACCTTCCCGAAATTATTTCCGAAGTGGACACTCACGGTAGGCTATGGAGAGAGCTATGCTCGGAGTTTCTCTGAAGGATAGTATTCGCAACGAATACATCTGACAGACAACCAATTATCGACATAGCTGAAAGGATTGACTAGTTGAAGTTGCAGTGGGCTGCCCATATCTCAAGAAGAACCGACAACCACTGGGGTAAACGTGTTCTTTAGTAGAGACAGCGACTCGGCAAATGTAGTGTAGGACGCCCTCCGACCAGGTGATGACGATTTGCGAATGACAAGAAAAAATCAGATTTAGCCGACTTTCATGTTAACAATTTCCTGTCGCATACTGTCGTGATGCATCATCATCATGCAAGACTGAAATAAAACTGTTGATCGTGTGTTGCGTTGCGTGCCTAAAATTGCTCGTGTGCGTCACTCGCGGGTTGATTAAGTAACCTACAGCAATGGAGATTAAATATTCATAAACAATTAGACTTGAATGTGGTCGGATCTTTTTGGCGGTAAAATGAACGCTTTGTTACAGAAACAAGCAGTTTGTTTTCTTACAATTATTTATTTAGTATCGAAAAATAGAGGAAAAATTACGTGTTGTCGAAAATTGTTGTGACTTTGTACCTACAGCAACATTATCTGTCACAATCGGCAAAATAGGAGTATATATGTATATTGGTCCTAACGTGGTTTATACCTTTACTGGATATATGGATAGATTAAGGTTTGCACCATCAGTAAATTTACAGAAAATATAATACTAAGTATATCTAGTGGCACAATCGGCGGCCTATCGCCAACAGCGATTTTTTTCCAGGCAACCTTTGGATAGACAGGATCGGTACGCATTAAAGCTGACGGTGGCGTAAGAGATGTATAGACAATACTATATATAACAATATAACAAACTAATATAACAAATATTTTACCGTATGAAGTTTATAATATAAAAAGAGAGCAACAAACACAAAAACAGCGATAATAAATAGCAGAAAAAATATAATAAAAATTAGGAAGACTTGTCTAGAGTGGTCAGATAGTGTTGATGAACCATACATACAAAACAGGAAGGGCGTTCCAAACCCTGGCAGCCTGTAACGTGAAGGAATCACCATAGAACTGGGAAGTGTGCTGTTGGATTTTTATAAGAAGGGTATCAGAGGAGCGAAGGGATCGTGAGTGGGACTTATGGAAAAACTCAAAACGGTCTTTTAGTTAAAACGGTTTTGATGGATGGAATAGATCAGAGTATAGGAGATTAAGAACATGAGCATTATTTACTACGACAAGCACAGCAAGATGGCGTCCCAAAACGAACTCCCAAACCGAAACCTCGTACTTTTTTTTTACCTTCCCATGGCCTATGTCGCTGTGTTAATATTTAAAGGCTCTATAAATCTTACTTACCCTACCCTCGTCCAGTGATTACATTCCTAGTTAGTGGATGTGCAAACGAGCGACATTCACTTGCAACTAAACTTAGAAAAGGTAAATTAAATTTTAGGTAAATTATTTAAAAGGCAGTCAAAGTCTAGCAATGGGGTTAGGTTAGATACGAAATATAGGTACGAGGCTTTATGGAACCTCTTCTAATACCTACTGGAACCTTTTTGTCTATTCAAATGAATTGCAACTAAAAATAATGAGCTTTTGTGGGAAGACTCAAACTTGACCTGTTTTTATTAGGTAAATGTTTTTAGTGTTACGTACCCAAAGGGTAAAGCGGGACCCTATTACTAAGACTCCGCTGTCCGTCCGTCTGTCACCAGGCTGTATCTCATGAATCGATGACATGTATTTCTTTGTTGCCGCTATTACAATAAATACTACATAATAGAATAAAATAAATATTTAAAGGGGCTCCCATACAACAAACGTGATTTTTTGCCGTTTTTATAGATAATGGTACGGAACCTTTCGTGCGCGAGTCCGACTGGCACTTGGCCAGTTTTTTATCTATTTATGATCACAAAGTTATAATTATAGCAATGAAATCATAGTTTTCGGTATGGTTTGCCCAATCGTAGTCTATGCTCGTTCTCACTAGGATATTTAACTAGCAAACATTATGATTAGTGACTTTTCGAACCATACAAAAACGTCAAATTTAAATAAGGTTAGACATTAGCAGAGCAACGCTTTTACAGTTAAATTTTAACTGTAAAAGCGTTGCTCCGTGTAAATGTATATTCTAATTGGTGTTGGCCACTTTCACAAGTTTCCCGTCTGCGCTGACCCTTCCGTCTATTTGACGTAGGTCTTCAGTTTTTGTATGAAAGCTTTAAATATGTATGGATCACTAGTTTCAGGATAATTTCCACCAGAGTCCATATTAAATTCCATTTCATGCTCGCGTTAACACAGGATTATTTAGCTAGGCCGTTTTCGTGCTTCCTTTGATATTTTAGGTTAATGTTATGTATTTCACATTCATGTCAAATCTCGGCTTAGCTTGTCACTTCTTTGCGCATTATGATGTCCTGGTACCTGGTACAAAAACGAACTATGAACTATGAACTACCTTGGTATATTTCCATATTGTTAATATATTGTAGCCGGATATTTTGTCATCATAATAAAGTTGGCACCTCATTTTAAGAGGGCGATATGTGACGCCATTTTGTGAATAGGATAGGCATAGGATTTTGCGTTTAAGCGAGCGGGTCAGAGCAGAGAGAGATTAATAATTTAGGAGAAAAATTGAAAAAACTAAGTAAACAGATTGGTAAATTTAATAGTTTGGCCCCCAACATTTCAATTGTAGATAAATGTTCACTTCGACTCCTTGGGTCACCAATTCTTGATGAGTCTTTTCAGCCATTTGTAGATGAAAAAATTCAAAATTTTAACAGAACTTCAGACAGACTTCTCAAAATTAATAGCCATATGGCTTTTACAATTATTCGGTTTTGCCTGTTTGTACCTAAATTTACATATTCTTTGAGATGTTGTCAACTGTGGAAACACAGCGAGCTCTTGGAAGGCTTAGACAACATAATAAAGAATACTTTATCATCGGTTTTGAATATATATTTGGATGACAAGGCATGGTCGCAGGCCTCCCTGCCTGTAAAATTGGGAGGCTTAGGTATACGCAAAATTTCAAGTGTAGCCCTACCAGCGTTCTTGTCTTCTGTCTACAGCACTAGTTCCTTAGTTGAAAAAATTTTAAAGCCCTCTCATTTGGTTGTACCTGGAATTTCATTCAAAATTTCATTTTTAGACGAAGCTCGATCTGCTTGGCATAGTGCTTGCCCCGATGCTGCTCCCCCAAAATCTCTTTTGTCCCAACGGCAATGGGACGGGCCTCTGTGTGAGTTGACACGGAATTGTTTGTTACAAACGTGCTCCAGCTCTGCAGATCGTGCCCGTCTTCTAGCCGTTTCTAAATGGGAGTCAGGACATTGGTTGCAAGCACTTCCTTCATATAACACTGGCACTTTATTGGATCCCGTAACTTTCCGTGTCGCAACTTGTCTTCGGTTGGGTGCAAGGTGTTGCGCGCCTCATCAATGCCAGTGCGGTACTGCTGTCGAACAGCTCGGTCATCACGGATTATCGTGTACTAGGGCTGCCGGTCGGATATCTCGTCATGCCAGCCTGAACGACATCATCCGGCGGGCCTTTACCACCGCTAACGTACCAGCTATTCTCGAACCGAATGGTCTGTTGCGTGACGATGGTAAGAGGCCTGACGGCATGACTCTAGTCCCATGGGAGTTGGGGAGGCCTATTGTGTGGGATGCTACATGTGTCGACACACTCGCGCCTTCCCATCTTCCTAGGACTTCCGTGAGGGCTGGTGCGGCGGCAGATTTAGCCGAAGATCTCAAGAGGCGCAAATATGCAGGTCTCGACAGAGCCTACACATTTGCTCCCCTAGGAGTCGAGACCCTAGGTTCGTGGGGTACCGAGGCTCTCCGGGTTTTCAAAAAATTATCTGAGCGTCTGGTCGAAGCGACGCGTGACCCGAGAGCTGGTGAGTATCTGGCACAGCGCATCAGCATTGCTATACAGCGGGGCAATGCAGCCAGTGTCTTAGGCACGCTTCCAACTGGTATTGATATGGATCAGTTGAGCTACCTGTAGATTGTTTGCAACAGTTTGCAGATAGCTTAATTGTTTCTATTGTAAATACTAGTTTTAATTTAAATTTGTTATTTGATTGTTATTTTCTTTCTGAATAAAGATATACTTACTAATAAGCAGTAAACAGATGGTACTTTGCACAATTATTTCTGGTATTAAAAATAGTTTTTTTTTCAATTTCGAAAAGTAGGGTATTTGTCTTGTATCCCATAGATTATTAGGTATATTTTCAAAGTTTATCGATAAAGATGAGAAAAAATTGTTTTAAAGTAAACCAAATTTGCCAACTTTACGCTAAATGCACCTGTGTTGCGCGCACACTCGTGCACTGCCCTAAGCACAAAATTGTATCCGTAGGTTTTGCTATTATATTGCGTAACTCACACTTAATAATTTCCTAAAAATACACACACGTACTAAGGGTAAGGCGCGGGTTCGAGTCCCGCAAAAAAAACGAAAATTATTGGAACATTCATAAATTTTCGTAGATAATTGTCTCCGTAGGACTGAATGCCGAAGCAAAAAATCCGCTAGGAGGACATAAATAATAATTATTCATCATCATCATCAGCCTATATTTGTCCACCGCTGGACATAGGCCTCCTAATAATAATTATTGAATCTACAAAATCCACACATCATGATCTTCTAGCCTCAAGCTGAGCAAAGCTTGTGTAACGGGTAGGTAGGTACTTAGATGTACTTATTACGAAACATCACTCCGTGAAGGAGTCGCTCACAGTGACGTTCAAACGCTGTGTTGAACTGTGACCTTGCTCAAAATTCACTTGAAAATATCCCAGTCTAATATAATAAAAGCTCGCTGCACTTGTTGCGGACTTCAGAGTCCTGGTAGGAAATTGAAATCTGATCCAATTATGCCCCAGACAGGTAAAAAAAGACTGCGAAATTGTGTTAGGAAGCTCATCTTAGATTTTCTCGTCGCTTTAAAGTGCTATGATAACAGAATGGAGCTTAGCTTACTCAACTTACTTTCTACAGCCTGTGGGTTTTTTCATCAGCAGAAGTAATATTTTCCGTGCAAAATGTGACTGCGAAATACGATAAATCGAAAATAGTTTCATCGATAACTTTCATAGATACGATACTTCAAAACATCGTTTCTGCCCTTGAAAAATTACATCGCGCAATCAAAGTTTCTTCCAACTATTTTCACGTACCTAATTCGTTCAGGTTTTACACTTCTAAACAAACCAAATAAACACTTTTTATCACAACTACCTGTAAACAAAGAATGACAACCATGTTTCTTTATCAAATTTATATAAAATCGCAAAGTGCCTTATACAAACGAAATCTCCCTGAACGAAGCGAAGTGCGGACCCGCCATCTCAGTTTTCATCTCTGATGACGTAGGTATTTCGTTTAGATATTGATATCTTTAACGACTCACAAATTAGGTAGAATACCCTTGACGCAGGCAAAAAGTGAATGCACTTTTAACCAAATCAATATTAGTAGTACCTAGGTACTAGGTACCTATGTAAACACTAAATTGTCCATTATTTTGTTTGATAATGGTTCCATGGCTAGAACCACTAAAATCAAAATCCAAAAAATTCAATCTGATCCGTTATGTAGTTTTGGGGTTTTGTTATAATCACGACATTTTGTAGGCAGATCGATGACCGCAGTACAGTGTTAAAAATATACATTAAGAAACTGCTGCCCTTTTTCTGGTAGATCTCCTTAGTCGGATCTTGAGAAATCCACGAGCTGAAATAGAGGAGTCGATTCTTTCGCTAAAAAAAAGATTAAAACGCGATTTGCTAATAGCCAAATCGAAGATAATTATTTCAGCTTTCATGTGAAATTACGTGAATCATGTCACCTCACCTCACCTCAATAGCCTATAATAGTCCACTGCTGGACGCAGGCCTCCCCTTGATTTATTTATCTCATGGGGGGTAGTGCCCATAATACCCACGCTGGGTATGCGGGTTGGGGATCGCAGTTCGGTGATAGATCTATTCTGCAAGAGACTGCCCGCCCCCCGGTGTATGTCCCTTAGTCGTCTCTTACGACACCCACGGGAAGAGTTGAGGTGGTGCAAATTCTAAGGCTAATCAGTAAATCATGTCACAACACAAAAAGACAGAAAAAACATAAAATCTTACGTAAAACAGTACAGTCTCCAGTCTAAGTAAAAATTGTACGTCACAACATGCAAGAAGATTAAAGATATCTAGCTGAGTGCCCTAAGCTTCGTAATTAAGAATTTCTCCTCATTTCGTAGGTCGTTGATTTACTGAGAGAATTAAGCCTAAAAAGAGCCCTTTTTAAAGAAAATACGACCGAATTATTTCTCGTAATTTAAAAGCAACGAGCTCTTATCACTTAACTCTTTTGAGGTTGTTTCTAACTTGACTTTTAGTCTTCTGAAAGTAGTATAAATGAGTAACTGGTAAAATCTGGATCGCATTTGAGTGTTTACTGGACTCTAGGGTTAAAATAATTTACCTATATGAATACTGACATAAAATAAAATGTTTTTGATAGGGAAATAAATGAATTATGTTAGTATTTAATTTTGATTTCATGAATTGTCAAGCATTAGGTAAATGCTGAACAATAGTCTACACTACTAGTGTAGTTTCATAAAAAAAAATATTTAGTCCGACAGTTACATTAACAGAAAATATTGGATACTTGTTTTTTTGTCCACTAAACAGTAAATGATGAAGATATACCCAGTTAAAGTTCACTTAACTCACTAAAGTTCACTCCCAAACTTTGACGGGCTTTATCTTTGTCATTGTTTGATTGACAAAAGAAAAATTAAGTGCCTAATATCTTTTGAAAATCTAGCTGATGGACTAAACAGAATAATATTTTTTTTTACCAAGATATTTCTCTATTCACACAACATAATCTCGCCCCAAGCTAAGCAGACCTTCTCTTAATTATGTACTTACTGGATACCTGATCATTTTTTTTTAATTTATCAGCAGATTGCACAAATTTTCTCCCAAGGCAAGAATCGAACGCGCAACCTCTTGTATCGCAAGTGAACCAGATTCAATGATTAAGGAGGTGACGTAGGAACAGGTTCTTTAATGTCGGATGCTACTGGCCACTTTTAATCCAACTTCCACGTGAGCATAAAGCGAATGTTAATTATAATGAGTCCATATTCTCTCTCTAAGTCCATACTAAAGCATAATTTTTCTACACCAGTGCTACAATTTTTCGTATGACAGCTAACCACCTAAACAGGCGGCTATGCGGCCTAGGTAATTACAAAAGCTTGACCTATTTCCGACGATTTCCAGCAAGGCTGGGTTCACGTGAGTGTAGCATCTAAACTTTATATGAAAGTTTGCATGTAATTTAACCGACTTCAAAACATGAAGCAGGTGCTATGTTCTGTAACAATTAAAAATACAAATATGTAATATTCTTCGCTTTTTTCGTCAATTTCAAACCGATATAAAAAATTCTTTCGATTTTGTATAGAAAATGATAATGATATGGCCATAACAGTTAAATTCTCGAGCGATTAGTATTTGTCCGGAAAATCTTAAAAAACAGTGTGAATATGAAGAAATTTACAATACAATACAATACAATTCTTTATTAATAACGCCAAGTTACTACTACAATTTCGAATCGGTTTCATGTCTTATCAAAACAATCAAATTATATGAGCGTATTTTAAAACAGAACAACATAAATAACAACAGTGGCATCGTATATATAGTGGTCGGTATCTGTTAACTACATCATCATGCAATTAGAGCCCCGACTGCTGAACGCAGGCTTCCTAAACGCCTCATTGGCTAATTCATTACGGATGTAAGCGGGTTAACTACGAACCTTATTTGTGTTTGAAGAACACCAACGTTTCATCCCTTAACGAGGGAGTTCTTCAGGGTGAGTGCGATTCTAGACGCGTTCCGCATCCCTCCGAGCACTGCGCACCTCCGCTCGCTTATTATCGTTTTATTAGCTTTTATTTTGTAAGGGGTAATGACCATAATCCACAATTTACCACCGATCTAAAACCCCCAACCTGCATGGTTGCGCTGCTGCCCGTGCCTGGTGGATATCCTTAGTCGCCTCTTATACGATACCCGCGAGAACAGGTTCGGGTGGTGAAAGTTCTAACCACCACACGACCTCCTGACCATACCCTAACTCAAGTCAGTAAAACTTTGAAACATTATTTTCAATTGCTTCTTCGTTGACCACAATTATTGTACTTCATTCGCTCGAAATCGGTATCGAAAGATCCGTAGAACCAAAGTAAACGATATAACTCCCCGACTCAACGGGGATAATTAGCTTGAAGTGGCGATGGATCAGCTCGCAGAATCGATAACCACTTGAGAACTTTTACTTCCGAACGGAAGTAAAAGTTCTCAAGTGACGACCGCAATGCAACTTGAAACGAAGTATGGGAAGACCTTCCGATGAACCGACATTGAAGCGGTCGCAGGGAGTCGATGGATGGAGGCGGCTCAGGAGCGCTATTTGTGTAAATGCGAGACCTACACTTGATAGTATGGGGCGACGGAAATGCCCATATGGACACAGAGGACGACATTCACGGATTCAACTGCGTCTGTCCCGTCTGTCTCCCAATCGGGGGGAGGGAAGGTGATGGATGAATGGGGTCGGCGAGTGTGTGGAACGGTGGGCTCGCCGGCCAAGTATGGGAGGAAGAGTGGAGTTTTAATGTTCCCGCGGTTTGGCGAAAAAATGGCGAGAGAGGGTCACCGGAGAGGTTTTAGTGGGTATTACATCGTTCGCAGGGCGTCGAGTCCTTCATAATTCTGGTCCCCCCCAGACCAGTCTACTCGTAAACGAATTTCCTCACCGCATAAAAAAAAGGAGCCCTATTCGTGGCCTTGTTTGAGGGAGGCCTATGTTCAGGGATGATAATGATGTTTCGCTTGGAATAACTCGTCTAAGCTCCGCCTAACAGTTAGCCAGCCAGTCGGGCGAACCAAATGTAATTACCCAATGCAAATGTTTATGTAGCGGCTGTGGCGGACATCCACTTCCAACTACTGGAAATACTTAGGCTTTATTAGAAGAAGCTGCTGCTCGCGGTTTTGGTCGTTTTGTACCTGGATAAAACGTAGCTCAGAACCTGTAGTTTAGCTAACAGTCGGTGAAGAGTCTTTTTAAATCGGACCAGTGATTTAATTGATAGTTCAGTCATTAAAATTTCCTCAACAGCCTGTAATAGTAAAAACCCGGAGAGCCTCGGTACCCCATGTCTCGACTCTAAGAGGAGCAAATACGTAGGCTTTGTCGAGACCTGCATACCTATTGGCGCCTCTTGAGATCATCGGCCAAATCTTCCACAGCGTTTTTTCTATTAGTTTTTTTAATGTTTCTTGTATTGTACATAGCGTAGGCATGTTCGTGACGTCACCTGTACAGGTTCTAACGGAAGACCAGCGCTGGCTAGGTCTCTTACGGGAGCTTAGCCAGCATTATGCTGAGTTAGGACCTTTTTATAACAACTTTATACATGTCGCTCATTGAATGCAAAACGGCCATAAATAAAAAAAAATTGAAAATCGTTTTATTTCAAAATTAGGGACTAAAGCTACAATATTTTACGTTTTGCTGAAGACACCCGTCATTTTCGCTCATTTTGATGCTAAACTGATCAACCGCCTTTTTTGTATTGGGCTGACTTACGCGCAAACTTCAGAACAAAACAGCCATTTTGTCAGTTGCGACCCAGAACTCGGAGCTAACGCACGTCAGTTCAATACAAAACGGCCACAATTCGGAATAAACACCCAACATTTAGTTCAGAGTTCTGTGCAAAGGGGCCACTTTTTGAAATGCGTCTGCTTTGCATTCCAATTTCAAGTAAGTACATTCAGATTTTTTCATGCAACAGTGCCATATTTTGGAAAACGTACATTTTGCACTCCAAAATGAAATAAAGCGATGCCATATTTAAAAATGTGTACTTTTTGTATTCAATTATTACAGAGGTAATACTAATTTATGTACAGCTAAACAGCATGTTTTCAAAATGTGTTTATTTTAGAGGAATAATTGAAGTATCATAAAATGTTTATTTACTTTAAAATAACATTTACTTGTTAGAGTTAACATTCATACGGTTATCGGTTACCGTTTACCACTGCAAAATCGTTAGGTTGGTTCATAGCTTTTATATTTCCAAAATATTTTATCTTCATTACGGATAAATAAATTGCTAGTTTTGAAGATAACTTCGCATACCACCACCTTAATTTTTCACCGAAAGTAACAATTTATAATGCGCATTGTTGCGCTAGTAATAATAGTCTATATAATTATTTACAGAATGAATAGCATAGCAAAAATAATTTTGAGCATGGCAAATGGCCATTATAATAAAGAATCAGAAAGCATACAAAACCAGCCCGTTATCAATTCTGAACCAATTCAAGAATGTGATATTCCAGCAAGAGTTCATCATGACATTACAATGGGTAAGGTTTATTTTGATGCGGAGTCCCATCCAATCAGTCAACCTAACCCAAACGATTTGACCTAAATTAATGTTAAACTGAGGACATACTACCATCTGGAACTGTAGAGAAACAAACCTTGTTCCTCGACAACACTCAGGAAACTCAAATAGCAGCACAGGTTGGACAACAAAGAGAAACGGCAAATTATAGTTTTGATACGAAATCCTACCCTGAAAGCCAGCCTGATTAAGGTATATCATTTTAAGTGGTCATGAAGAGAGCTTAAGAACTTGGAAAAAAACGATTAAAATCGTTCCACCTAGTGACTCATCAGAGTCATCAGATAGCGACTCTGACGACAGTGACACGAACTGTTCTACGTCATCTAGTTTGACTGATTTTTCCTTGGGCGATATTGATAATTATCCTGATTTTCTACCTGAGGAAACGGATTATGTATAAATTTTTCTCTCCCCAACCGGGATCTTCCAGGGCAGATAATGAACCCAACAACATGGTAATGCAGCTTTCTGATACTGAGCCACCTATCTTAGAGACAGAACAACCACAATCACCTAGTATTAACATCCAGCCCATAGTATTGACAGCCAAACTCCTAGCATTGACACCCAGCCACCTAGCATTGACACCCCCAGCCCACTAGCATTGACATCCAGCCCCCTAGCATTGACACCCAGCCTCCTAGTATTGATTGTCAACCACCCAGCGTGAAACCTTAGCTGCTATCCCGAAAAAGAAAATGTAACCATGCATCTTGGAAGATAAATAAATCAAAGGCTCAACAGCGGAAAGGCATATGAAACCATGTCCAAATCAAACAAACAAATAGAAGCCAAGAAAATTGGACCTGAATGTTCCGATAAATGCAAATTAAAAAGTACTAACCAATTTTTATCGAAAGAAAGAGACGCATTCAAGTATGCAAAGTATATTTTTATGAAAACACTTGCGAGTTAATTGTTTTTTACAGTTATTTCCATAGTAAAACATTTAATAAAGCATGTTTAATTTAATATTTGTTTATTTTTTTGGGATAATTACCCCTACTTTTGTGTTAAAATTTTGAATGCAAAAAGGGCTTTTGTTGTTTTTATCAGGTTGGATGAGTGCTACCACAGTGGTCATTATTTAAAAAGATAGAGCAAAAAATAAGGAAAACAACGATATATTAACATCATAACATTTATAAATAAAAACATATTTTTTTTCAAAAAATCATTTTTTAAATTTTGTTTCGGCTCTCGTGTAAAAAATGATGTTTCTGGTATGTGGCTGTTTTGCATTCAATGAGCGATGTATGTATCTTATAAGTGTGTCATAATTTTATTGTATTGTATAATTGTTGTAAATAAATGCATTTCTTCTTCTTCTTATTATTATTATTTCTATATTTTTCCCCTGTATCAACAATAAGATACTTTATTTCAATAATATTCAGCAAAAAGCCGTCCATATCCCTGTTTTTTGCAAGTTCTTAGAGTAAGATCAGCCTCTGGACCTCATGAAATAAATAAAATCTCTAGCTTACGTCCCGAAAACTTATGTAGATCTGTGGGACTTCCGTCAGCCACGTGGCACTGGACGAGGGCAGGGATGGACTAAGGTAGATAGAAAAAGGGGGAACGCTTAAGCGTTCCCCAATTATTAATTTATATTGTAAAATCATGACAGACTGCAAGGGAATAACAAATGATACGTTAACCGACCTGTTTCTAGTATGATGTTGATGCTGATATTATACTGATTGATTTTGTAAGATATGCATTATTAATAATTTTGATATTCAATCTTAGTTCTTGAAAGTAGTAAATCAATTGCTTCAATTGCATCATACGACTTGTGTTGTATGTATTTTCGTACTAGCTCAATAAATAAATAGTACCTAAATGATTTAAAGAAATAAATATTGGGACTAAGATAACCTGCTGCCGTGAGAGAAGAGAAGGGTGTGGAAGCAGTCTGTGTGGATCTCCAACGCATTTGACGACCTCAACAACGATTGATCGTATCAAAAAGAAAATGGTAGAAACAGATAGACCTGACATGGTAACAAACTGTTCTAAAATGCACTCAAGGTACTGGTCAGTTTATTATTTATATGGTTTTAGAAAGGTAGGTATATAAAAGTGAGTCGTTAAAGTTGGTTGAATAATTGCTTATTTGACGCTGGGACTAGTTCGTGTTCTACACGAAATAAATATTTTTTCAATATGTCTGAAACAGGACTCCAACCTCATTAATATAACAACCTCCTTTCCTTTAGTAAATGTTGTGCATGTCTGTTAACAGCACAGATTCTTAAAAAAGTCTATTATTGTATTCATTGCTAATGTTTCATTATGTGTATTGTCGGCATTGCCTTAAAAATAAATAAACAAATAAACCCCCTATCTCACATCTGAATACGTCCCACTCGCGGCCGATCTTGCTCACACGTGCTCGCACGAAATTTACATAAACACCACCTACATGCGACTTATTTGAGTTACGTCAGCTTACGTACGTGTTTTATGTACTTACGTACGTGTTTTATATATTCACATACGTGTTTGGTTCTGAATAATATTGGGAGATGATGAATAAGGTATGGCCGACCTGGGAAGTCGTTGTTTTGGGACAACTTTGAACGATAATCTGGATTTTTGTTGACAAGGTTTTTGAGGAATTTTAGGTTTTTTGTGGTGAAGTTTTGTAAACAGGGCGTATACTGAATAAAGGTAGCAGTGGACTGGAAAATACTGTTGAACAAAAAGAAGCTGAAATTCATTTCTCTGCTGACTTCCCATCATAAAAGACAGAGACATAAAAGAATCAATACCACAAAGAAACTTTCATCATTATAAAATTGAGAGGGAGAAGTCAAATGAGTAAATCGGTAAGCTTTAATCTTCCCCCTTAATTAACCGCTTATCAAACGAGCTAACTGTTCAGTATCAACAAATTGAATTGAGTTCAAATCGCAGCGACCAACTGAATTGGATAATGAATAAATTAAGTCCACTCAAGCGAAAAAACGACGTAAATGCATGATAAAATGTTATTAAAACTGTGATGAGTTCAAAAAGTGCTGAGTGATCATTGTTATTTTAAAAGTTTAGGTGACGAGGGTCCTAATATAAAGCTTTTAAAGTCAGTTCAAGGACACATTCTAGATCGGATCTGTCGCTATCTAAGCCCTATCTAAAGCGATTAAATACATTATAGGGCATTTTAATCCATTGTCATTCAAAATGACCACAAAACTATCCACTTGAGTCTTTAAACAAAAGAGAAAACTAAAAAGTCAAAAAACAAAGACGTTCTTATTGCGGCGTTTTAAAAAAACCCTGTTTACCTTATGACTAATAATGAGTAAATAAACATTTATTTCCACTAAACCGTAAACCATACCTGAAATTTTCGGGTAATTTTAAGCAAACTCAAATAGGTAAGTCCCGGGGTAATACCACTAATAATTCAACATTTTGGTGTGTTCCTAACCGCACTCCAATAATGTCAACAAGATCGGGCGAGCGATACGCGCCATGGCTTTATTAGTAAATGTGGCAGGGTTTAGAATTAGCTCATGAATATTTAAAGGCTTTAAAATGTGGGCTGTTTTTTGAAACGGATTTTTCTTGGTTGGTAAGGAATGGTATTGAGTTTAGTGCAGGGATGTTTATTAATCGCGGAAGTAGTCAACTTTTTCACAATTATCTTCTAACAATAAAAATATTGCAAGTGCAGCTCTAGAAACTAATATTAAAATAATTTGTTTATTACGGGATATAACAAAACACGAAAAGGAGGGCATATAACGGGGTCAGGTTAGGAACAAATCTCAGCACAAACATTTATCAAAATTAAATTATCATTCAGCCATGCGCTCATGCGGCTTCTTGTTATTATTTAGTTATAGGATATTATTTTATTTACATATTCCTATCTAAAATGTGTAGGTTCTTGGTACCTACGTATCTACCTTGATTGACTCACTATATATTTTAATAAAGTAAAAATAACCTCCTGCCCCTTTATCTGACTGAAAATAATCTTTCTGAGGGTCAAAGAATTTTTGAAATCGGTTCAGTACTGCTAGTGTCAGATAAAGGGGCAGGGGCTATTTTTACTTTACTGTACTGAACCGATTTCAAAAGTTCTTGTAGGGGATATCCCCTACAGCGTCACAAACAATTCACAAACTTTACTTCTTTATAATTATTATTATTTTATTATTAAAGTATAGATGATTTTTCTAGAAAATAATATACAATATAGTTTCTCTTCGAGGTAAACTGTATAAAAGTAATCGTAGAATAATAAATGATAAATGTTTATTTCGATAACTTATAATTTATACATAGGTACATGTTTTGAAGTCCCCCTTTAAACAAAATTTGCTTGTATTGGAGGCTGGAGGACACCGCTGTTACCAGAAATATTAACAGTTTATAAGTTGGTGCATTAACAGATATAAGCTAAATAAAAAAGTAGTAAATCAAAACTATACGAAATTATGCTATACCATACAAAACAATAAAATAAAATGCATAAAAGCTATGTAATTGTTTCAGTCAATGACTTATTTTAAGATACAAAACGTTTCAGTAATCACGATCGGCTATTGAGGTAAATTCCCAACGACACCATATTCTTAAAGTATGAACGTTTATTACAAGTTTTTCTTTATACTGATGCTATAAACTAAGCGAAATTTCCAATATTACCCGTACGTGATAGGCGAGGTGGGCGGTAAGAGTGTTTACACTTCAGGACGTGATATCGGGCATATATGAAACTCTATTTAATGGGAGTTATTTACTGATAGCTTTTTCTTTTACGTCACAGAATGTCGACTCCGTAAAACTATATCAATGATCTCAGTGTCGCAGCTGGCGAAGGTCCGCCTGCGACGCAGGAGCTTGCGGGTTCGACTCCCGGCCTGGGGACAAATGTTTTTACGATCTGCAGATATTTCTTTTGGGTTTTCTGGTCGTTTTCTATGCGTATAAGAACTATGTATCTGTGTAATTTATTGTATTATCAGTTATCTAGTACCCATAACAAAATCTCTGCTTAGCTTGGGGCTAGATAATGCTATGCGAATTGTCCAGCATTATTTTATTATGAAATAACATTTATTAAGACAGAAAATTACAATCAAAATAAATAATAGAATTAGATTAAAACCAATTCTATACACAGTAGAAACAATTGAGCTAACTGCAGACTGTTGCAAACAATCTACAGGTAGCTCAACTGATCGACATTAATTTTATTTAAATATTTTATTATTATTTTTTTGTATTCCGGGCCTAGAACTACTTTTTGCAATAATTTCTGCTAGATCCGTTCAGTAGGTTTGGCGTGAAGATAATCAAATATCCAAACGTTATTATATTATTAGTGTGATGTGATTTATCGCAACATGGCTTTGGAGTATTTACTTACTTTGGAGTATTTACTTACTTTGGAGTATTTACTTACTTTGGAGTATTTACTTACTTTGGAGTATTTACTTACTTTGGAGTATTTACTTACTTTGGAGTATTTACTTACTTTGGAGTATTTACTTACAAGCCCACTTATTTGAAATTAGACTAGACATTTTTGTGTCTTCTATTTATTTGTCCTCAAGTGTAAGATCCCGATTTTCTGAGCTCAGTATCAAACGATTTTCATAAAAGGTTACTTGTGGTAGTCTTCCTTTGAAATTAGTACCCTTTCGGCACCTGTACACCTTGTACAGGGTGTAACAAACATTTATTAATCTTAGAAACGGACTGTTACAAACAAAAGAAGTAATTTTATGAAAAGTAAAATTTAATAATAGACGTTTAAAAACGTTTAAAATTATCGCAACTGGTGAGCTAACTGCAGACTGTTGTTAAAAATCGTGAAGTAGCTTAATACTGATATATCAATAGGTCTTCAACCTCAATCGCCTATAATAAGGATAGGCCTACTGTACGCAGGCCTCCCCTGATATTTTTAACTCATGGGGGGTAATCCCCATAATCTCAACGCGGGGCATGTGGGTTGGGAGATATAAAGTATATAGATATTCTGCAAGAGGCGCTGCTGCCCGCCCCCCGGTGTATGTCCCTTAGTCGCCTCTTACGACACCCACGGGAAGAGTTGGGGTGGTGCAAATTCTATGCAGGCACCATATGGCTATAAGTCTTAGTGTTCTCAATACGCAGGCTATATTGCTCCGCTGTATGGCAATGCTGATACAATGCACCATACTCACCAAGTCCCCTAATTCAAGTCAAAGTAAAAGGATTTTATAACTAAATAAATAAATAAATAAATAATGCTGGACAATTCACACAGCATTATCTAGCCCCAAGCTAAGCAGAGCTTGTGTTATGGGTACTAGATAACTGATATACATAATATAATACATAGATATTTTTTTATTATATATAGAAAACGACCAGAACACCCTGAACATGTCAAATGTCTGCAGATCGTACACACATTTGACCCGAGGCGGGAATCGAACCCGCAACCTTCTGCGTCACAGGCAGACCTTCGCCCACCGCGCCACATCGGTCGTCAGATTTTAAAACTTTATCTTGAATGTAAAGTATATTAAAGATTAATGAATATAACCCTCATTTTATTAGTTGTTTAGTTTTAATACGTCGATCACAAGCCAGCTTTTGCCAATAATAATGTTTAAAGCTAATGAGTATCTGACACAGCGCATCAGCATTGCCATACAGCGTGGCAATGCTGCCAGCGTCTTGGACACGCGCGCGACTGGTATTGATATGGATCAGTTGAGCTACCTGTAGATTGTTGCAACAGTCTGAAGTTAGTTCAATTGTAAATACTAGTATTAATGTGTGACGACCTCAGTGGCGCAGCGGGCGAGAGTCTGCCTGCGACGCAAGAGGTTGCGGGTTCGATCCCCGCCTCGGAACAAATTTGTGTACGATCTGCAGAAATTTGTTCCGTTGGTCTGGGTGTTTTCTATGTATAATAAAAAATATCTATCTATGTAATGTATAATATTACGTATATCAGTTATCTAGTACCCATAACACAAGCTCTGCTTACCTTGGGGCTAGATAATGCTGTGTGAATTGTCCAGCATTATTTATTTATTATTTATTTATTATTTTTATTAAAGTGTTTCTATTAATTGATTATAATTTCTTTGTGTAATAAATATTTTTTAGGGGCAATGCCCATAATGGGCATTACCCCCATATACGATAAAAAATCTGGGGGAGGTCTGCGTCCAGCAGTGGACTATTAGAGGCTGTTGAGGTGAGGTGAGGGGAATAAATATTTAACTCTTAGTGAATATATACATATTCTTGGACACCCTGTACTCTATCGCATACCTACGTAAGTATAACATATCCCTATCAGGGTAAGCTTCAGAGCATATTTTCACTTTGTATTCTTTAGTTAAGCTTTACAAAACTTGAGCTTTTGTTGTGAGAGTACCACTTTTATATTGAACTACAAAAGGGTTTATAAAACTTGATTTTTAAGAGTACTGACTTAACTAAATCCAATTCAATAACATTTATTTCTTTAAGTTTACAAAATAAGCACTTAGACAAGTCAAATTTAATACTATAAACACGTTTATAATAGTCATTATTATCGAAATTTCACGTTTTTTGGTAAAATTTTAAATTATAGCTTGCAAATTTTTTTCTGTACTTGTTATGTTTGCATATTTGGGTAAAATCTATCTCGTAACAACAATGTACATACCTACTGTCTTTATAACTATTAAACTATTAAATAAATAAATAAAATAAATGAATACAAAATAAAGTATTATTGATTTGGTCCACTTCTTTTGTGGAAAATTTTAGTGGAAAATAAACCACAAGACTAGTGGAACGGTGTGTAATGGAACGTGTTAAGCTCAGCGCACATTAATTTAATACCTCTACAACCCAGGACAAAAATGTGCATTAAGTTTACAAAATAAGCACTTAGACTTAGTCAAATTTAATACTATAAACAGGTTTATAAAATAGGTAGTAATTCTTTTCAAATAAAAAATAAGGTGTTATTGATTTTATCCACTTTAATTTTTTATCCACTAGTGGAAGAAGTGAAAAATAAACCACTGTCGCCTAACACGTTCCATTACGCACTGTTCCACAGACTACACAGTGGAACAGTGTGTAATAGAACGTGTTAAGCTCAGCGCACATCTACCACCCAAGACAAAAATGTGCATTCAAGTATGGATGTAGCGGTGCTTTTCGGTGTGCGAGAAGCTTTACAAAGCGTGTATTCGAGTGAGTACAGTGATCAAATAAATAAATAATACTGGAAAATTCACACAGCATTATCTAGCCCCAAGCTAAGCAGAGCTTGTGTTATGGGTACTAGATAACTGACAATACATAATACAATACATTACAAACAAAGAAAATAACAATCAAATAATAGAAATAAATACTTAATTAAAACTTATATTTATAATTAAAACGACTGGGCTAAATGCAGATTGTTGTAAACCATCTCATCATCATCATCATCAGCCTATACCAGTCCACTGCTGGACATAGGCCTCCCCTAATGAACGCCATAGCGCCCTGTCTTCAGCTTGCCGCATCCAGATCTGCCAGCAGTCTTTCGCAAATCATCATCCCACCTGGTCGGAGCGCGTCCTACACTACGTTTTCCGAGTCGCGGTCTCCACTCAAGAACACGTTTACCCCAGCGGTTGTCGGTTCTTCTTGAAATATGGCCAGCCCGCTGCCACTTCAGCTTGCTAATCCTTTGAGCTATGTCTCTTGGTCTTTTACTAAGATATCATTAGTATAAAACAAAGTCGCTTACCGTTGTCTGTCTGTCCCTATGTATGCTTAGATCTTTAAAACTACGTAAAGAATTTTGATGCGGTTTTCAATAGATAGTGATTCAAGAGGTTTTATGTAGAGTTTTAGGTAAGGTTTATATGTATACAAATACAAATACAATACAATACAAAAACACTTTATTGTACAACAGAAAAAGAACATTACAAAAAGACATTACATGAGAAAAGTACAATGGGCAGCCTTATCGCTTAGAATCGATCTCTTCCAGGCAATATAGTACCCGTGCGAAGCCTTAGCCGTTCGCTAGTTATATATAGAGGTTATTGAATAATAAACGTTTTCGTGAGCGGCTCCGAATAATACCATATTAAAAGTAAAACAAAACTTTTGATAATAACATAATAACCACAACAATTTTCAGTATATAAAATGTGGTTTAGAATTACCGCATTAATACCCTTTAATAAACCACCGAACACTATAGAACTTACAAGCTAGAGCCTACATATTACGGCACACCTTATACTTGCGGGAACCTAGAAACTCGCTCTCTTTGCCTTTCGTATAAATAATTCAGAAGACCAAGTATGATGGATTTTCATAGGGTCTGGTTTGTAGGTTGGATTGATGTGGGTACCGTGCTGGCTGAACTAGGGACAGCGCGCGGCTTTGCAGCTAAGAAGGGTGGCAGAAGGGTTTCTTCAACAGACAGGCAGATGATCAAAAGGTCAGATTCTTAAAAATATAGTGATACAGGTAATACTCATTACTTTTTTAGATTCTGATTTTCTTAAGTGTAATTTTAAAAGTGCCTTTAAATTGACTAACGTGTCAAGAAAGAATTAAAAATTGCCATGGCTAGGTAATTGAAATTTGTTAATAGTATAAAAATCTCGTTTGATCAATTCTATGAACTAATAATATTATTATAGAAATGGATATATAAAGGGAAACATCTAATTTGATTGTTTTTAAGAAACTACGTTGTTTTTAAGGTTTGCTTGGAGAAATAGTGATTCCTCAGGAATGCAGTATATAGGATTATTAGCAGAGCTGGTCTTCTTCTCAGTCGTTATACTCCTGACAGAGTGGTCGTGGTTGTCATATATCAGGGCTGGTGGCACGCCTCACCATCCGGCGCCACTCATTTCACACCGCTGCATTCCTGGTACATTCGTGTAGGTGATCGTTCAGTGCAGCTTTAATTTGGTCTGTTTAGGCAGTGAATCGATGATGGCAATGAATCTATTGGCTACCAAAATATGTTTTCTATCTAATCTATTTTCGAATCACTGCCTAAAACTAAATAGAATAAAACTATTACAGAAAAACCGCATTAAAATTCGCCGCGTAGTTTTAAACAAGCATAAATTTAGTTTAAAGCTAAGTTACACACATGCGGCTTTCAATGGACGGTTCCATTACTGGTTAAGTCCATACTGAAAACATCTTAAAACCTATGGTAGAGAGTAAAATTCACGAGTATTAGAAAGATGATGATTTTCCCCTAAATCAAGGAAAAAAAAACGAGTAAACCAGTTAATGTTAAAGCCTAAAATCAGTTTATGTTAGCCATTATTTACACACAAAGTGCATTAACAGCAAACAGAAGAAATAAACAAGTAAACAACCCTATTTATAAGGTTTAATTGGAAGGAAAAATGTTAGCGGTCAAGTACGAGTCTTGTTGACACAAAGGGTTCTAACGTGAAATAACTTCAATGACATGTTTGTTGATAACACTTTTAGTCAAAAAGAGATCAGTGAGCAAGTCTGTAAAGACACGTGATGTGTGATGTTTCATATTTGTAGGGGTTTTACGTCAAACCAAATTAAAAATTATTTATTTTCTTAAAATATGCAGTAACTTTATACATTTAGGAAAGGACAAAATTACCATCAGTGATATTATAGTTATTGTCACTTCGGTATGTAGACTTAGTGGTAAAAGAAGATTACTTAGAAGTAAAGAAGCGACGAAGAAACCTTCAGCCTTTTAGTTGTTATTTTTCCAGTCGGAGCAAACCCGGCCCAGCTTTTTTATCCTCTAGATAATCTGATATTTTAAAGTAAGCCTTTTTGCACAAAAAGATTTTGACAATTTGTTTGAAAACTAAAACGAAAAGTTAACTAAAAGCTAAATTAAAAGTTTAGTCTACCTAAGAGTCAATGTTAAATACTTATAATCTGTTTGACTGTCTTGTCTCAAAGTAGTAAAACTTAAGCACTTTAAATATGAGATAGTTCATTCAGTGTATGCCAAATGAAACATTTATTTTTCCTCTTGAGCGATAAAACTAAATAAAATAAAAAGTCGTAAAAAGACGTTTGAAATCATAGTTAAAAAAATTACTTTGGGAACTCAAAACAAACAGACGGACTAATAACAATAATCACAAATCGCAACCAAGTTTCCCTTACAGCATGTAACAGATGGCTAGACACGCATCCTGCGTTCCGTTCTCACCAATCCACCTCGGAACCCTAATAAAGGTCACAGCGACGCTTCGGCCATGTTTGCTTCAGAATTATGGCGGGAATAAGAATAAATTAACATTACTTTACCGGAATGCCTGAACGTCTTGGAATTAATTTGGGAAGGTGAGAGGAAATGATGACTTTCGGTAGTGCCTGGTTTACAACTTTGCCGAGTGTTTAGAAAAGGCAGCAGAAATCGTTTCTTTCAGTTACCGATAGTTTTAACCGACTTCGATAAAAGATGGTGCTATGTTGGGTTATATGCTTTTTTTTACGTATTTTTACCGAATTTTTCGATAGTAGGGTATTTTATTAATGTAAAAAAAACTCAAACTATATTTTTGAAATAGATTGTCCAAAAAGCAGTAGGAAAATGTTAGTTTTAGTTCATAAAATAACAAAATAAATTTAAAATTCAATTCAAAGTTATTAGTTTTTTCAATCTGTATTTATACACCATGAATTTAGTAGGCGGTATTTTCTTATGTCATACGGCTATTTATGAAAACTAAAAGGGGGTTACTATAATGCACGAAAATTTAGTACCGCCAAATAATGTACACCTTGATAATCCACGTCACAACCTATTAAAATTGGAAGCCATGACACGGATTATCAAGGTGTAGTTACATTATTCGGCCGTACAATAAACTGTCGTGCATTATAGTGACCCACTAAAAGTATCATCATCGTCATCAGCGCATTTGTTCAGGTCACAGCCAGCTGACGTCATGATGACAGAGCAAAATGGCGTCCACTGCGTACAGCGTTTCGAACAAGTTGCCCGCGCAACTTGAAATGTAAATTTTATATGCATTTTTAGGGTTTTATCGATTCAATTAAAATTTAGTCTTTTTTTGTGGTTCATTAGCACCAAAGAACCTAGTTAAGACATTTTTCAAAAATAGGTGTAATTTATTTTTACTATTGTAGACCGATATTCATGATTCTTTTGGTATTGCATAAAAAAATATCTGGATTAATTATTTTCTTACACTCGAATACAAAGCTGTGTTATCGAAACATAATAAATAATAACTCAATGCATGTTTGTAAATGTCTTTATTCAGAAAGAAAATAACAATCAAATAGGTAACAAATTTAAATTAAAACTAGTATTTACAATAGAAACAATTAAGCTATCTGCAAACTGTTGCAAACAATCTACAGGTAGCTCAACTGATCCATATCAATACCAGTTGGAAGCGTGCCTAAGACACTGGCTGCATTGCCCCGCTGTATAGCAATGCTGATGCGCTGTGCCAGATACTCACCAGCTCTCGGGTCACGCGTCGCTTCGACCAGACGCTCAGATAATTTTTTGAAAACCCGGAGAGCCTCGGTACCCCACGAACCTAGGGTCTCGACTCCAAGGGGAGCAAATGTGTAGGCTCTGTCGAGACCTGCATATTTGCGCCTCTTGAGATCTTCGGCTAAATCTGCCGCCGCACCAGCCCTCACGGAAGTCCTAGGAAGATGGGAAGGCGCGAGTGTGTCGACACATGTAGCGTCCCACACAATAGGCCTCCCCAACTCCCATGGGACTAGAGTCATGCCGTCAGGCCTCTTACCATCGTCACGCAACAGACCATTCGGTTCGAGAATAGCTGGTACGTTAGCGGTGGTAAAGGCCCGCCGGATGATGTCGTTCAGGCTGGCATGACGAGATATCCGACCGGCAGCCCTAATAAATTGATTTATTAGAATTCTTCGCCATATTTTGAAGAGTTTTTATTCAAATTGACCTTCAACTTTATCTATCCACCTATGTTGTATTGTAAGCCCACACGGCAGATAAAGGTTACTATAAAATAATTTGTTTTGAATGAAACAAACATTATATTCGTTTAATGTTTCAACCTTGTTTGACAAAAATAATTTCTTTATCTTTACCAAAAGCAGAGCCAGCGAAACAATCCAAATTATGATGAAAAATAAATTTCTCTCGTAAATAATAAAAGAGAAACTTTGTCTCTGCACAGCAAAAATACGTTAAATCTTAATTTTAATTCTGTAACTTTCAACGAATCTTGACAGACTCGAGCTTTTCTGTGTAAATTACTTTTCAGTTCGAGAAATGAACGTGAATGGGTTCTAAATAAAAATCTTTATTAGGATACCGTAGTCGAATTTTGTCAACGAAACCCTTAACCAATTTTTTGTTTGTCAGTTAAAACTTTACTTTGTAATTGTGTAGCGAGTAATTTTTTCATAGAATATATGTCAATGTTGCAATTACGACTAAAACCAAGAAGAAACCAAGAAAAATATCAAATAGGCTTTCTTTAATGAGCACTGTAGCGTACTGTCTTCAGCTTGCCGCATCCAGCATCTGCCTGCAATATTTAGTTAGTTAGCGACAAAAGTTCAAAGAATTAGCAAGCTGAAGTGGCAATGGGCCATCTCGCGAAGAACCGACAACCATTGGGGTTAACGTGTTCTTGAGTAGAGACCGAGACTGAGACTCCGCAAACGTAATATTGGACGCCCTCCAACCAGGCGGCATGACCTTGGAATCGGTAAATTTTAAGCACCTTTATTATTATTGTGGGGTACGGAACCCTCAGCGAGCGATTCTGACTCGTTCTTGAACAGTTTATTACTATTCACAGCCTGGTTTTGTGCCAAAACCATCGTAGGGTTGGACTTTTTACAAATAAAACAGGCCCAATAAAATTGTAACTTTGATTTTAGTGGTCATTATCTATCAATTTGTATTTTATTAACTTCTCGTAAGTAATCATTTTAAGGAGTAGTCAAGTCTAGAGAATTTATCAATCGAAAATATCGTCAATTACAACTTGGGTCTCTTCAAGACAAGATTGAATAGGTATCTTTTAGACCTGTGATACATCGTCGGCCACATATTCACTTTACATCAGGTAAGATTCATCATCATCATCAGCCTATACCAGTCCACTGCTGGACATAGGCCTCCCCTAATGAGCGCCATAGCGCCCTGTCTTCAGCTTGCCGCATCCAGTATTTGCCAGCAGTCTTTCGCAAATCGTCATCCCACCTGGTCGGAGGGCGTCCTACACTACGTTTTCCGAGTCGCGGTCTCCACTCAAGAACACGTTTACTCCAGCGGTTGTCGGTTCTTCTTGAAATATGGCCCGCCCACTGCCACTTCAGCTTGCTAATCCTTTGAGCTATGTCGATAACCTTGGTTCTCTGTCGAATGTATTCGTTGCGAATCCTATCCTTCAGAGAAACTCCGAGCATAGCTCTCTCCATAGCTCGCTGGGCGACTTTAAACTGGTGGACCAGCCCTACCGTGAGTGTCCACGTCTCAGCTCCGTAGGTCATGACGGGTAGGACGGACTGATTGAAAACTTTCGTTTTCAAGCATTGCGGTATGGATGACGAGAAGACTTAACGTAGTTTGCCAAACGCGGCCCAACCTAGCTGGATTCTCCTCAGGTAAGATTATGGTCAAACAAAGGCCTATGAACTATAAAAATAAAGACAAAAATGTTCAAGCTTCGTCTGAAAACGAAATTGTTGAACAAAATTCCCCTTTCTTCTTCTTAGCTGTACAATCTTGACAGAGTGTTAATTGTTATGATGAAGAGATGATCGGCTGCTCGTGCAATGCGACGCCATTGCTCCCTGTTGGTCGCGTTGTAGGAGCAGTCGGTCATGGTGGGTTGTGTAAGGAGTGTGATTGCTGGTGATGAGTTCCGACCAATGGCTATCTAGTTGGAGACCGACCGTTTGACCTTTTTCCCTCTATTCTTCTGCCTTTATCACGAGACGACGCATCGTAACCATCGAATCTTTTTAGTCAATACATTATCTAAAATATTCTGTTTCAACGTAACGAATAGCCTACGGCGGCGGCGACGGCGGCGTAGACACTACATTCCTCACGTAGGCAAAATGCACAGCAATAAATTCACTTTTGTTTTGTGTTTCAAATTAAATTTATTTTTATTACATTCTGTACTTTGAGTTGGAATTTCTCGTGTATTTTATTTTGCACTTTATTCGCGGAGAATACAAATGAAAATTGTATAAACTCATTTCACGGTAGTGCGCTCAGTCTTTGTCTATGTTGGTTTTTAATGGATCAACTGGGTCAAGCAATCTTTTAATTTTAAAGGATTTCGACCGCTGAGAAAATATGTTTTAAAAGAAATACAGGGTGTGAGGGAGGGACAAATTCAAGTTCGATCATAGAACAAGGGAAAGGATTTTTCATATATTTTGCCAGTATTCGAATATGAACCACCCCGAAAGTTTGATCATTGTTTAGTTTTGGGGTTACAATTCAGTTATGTGCCTTAGCATAGGCTATACCTACAGAGTGTAACAAAAATGAAAGACCAAACTTTCCAAATGGGTTCAAAGGTTTTTTAAATCCTTATATTTTTCGTAAAAATAAATAATAACAGTAAAATATGATCACTAGACTAGGCAATAGCTTATTTGTGAGAACCGAGGAAAAATTTGACGAATTACCACCCGTAAATGTGGTATATATACCGTCCACTTTCACTAAGCGGTTTTCTTCCTTTATCATCTGTACTGATTTAGAACACGCTCCCCTGCTGATGTTTTTCCGGTCAATTACAACCTGTGTCTCTTCAAGACAAGAGGGAATAAGTATCATCTAGACCTTCGTGATACATCGTTGACGACATCTTTACTTTCCATTAGGTGAGATTGTGGTCAAATAAAGGTCTATTATTGTCTAAAAAAATGTATTTCGATGATGTCGCGGGTCGCTGACCGCTACGGTCAATGACCCGCAACGACGGTGTTATCTAAGTGACAATTACATAGGCCTTTTTTTTAAATACATTATGTACATGCGTCAGTCTGGTGGTATTGACATTTTTATTTATTTTTTCGGATACCTTATAGTCGTTTTTTTATATCTGTCCCGTGTTCTGTCATTGAAGTTGAACCCACCTTGATAGTTCGTTTTTTACTCCCTGTATTAATACATAATTTGATTGCAGATAGGTTGGTGTAGCTAATTTAAATTTATCTTTCTTGCTAATTTTAAAACTTGAAATATCATCGGAACAGAAAAGACAAAAAGATAGGAAAAAATATAAAATCAAATAAGACAAGGGATACTGAACGCATTCTCTACCAAGCAACCTTTGGACACGAATAAAACAAAGTATTCCCACTCTGAACATATTTTCATTACTCAGAAAATTTGAAGGTAACTAAGTTGCCAGTTTTAATTAAATATAGGGCAACCCTCATTTAAATAATGCGAGATAAAACCAATTTACATCGCAATGGCAACACCTGAGCTAACAGATTGAACATGTATGCTAATTTGGTTATTTACTGTTACATTATTTGTTACTTCCCGTATTTTATTGAATTTTGAACAGCGTGTGTGATGATATTCCAGACATGACACAAAAAAAATTGACTTCTTCCGTGATCATGGCGCATGAAACTGTGCCGAAATATTGGAAAACTCAAAAATCGAATCATGGTAAATATCCCGTTATAAATTAAAAAAATTGCCTTCTAATTTTAATTTGTAGTACAAAATAACCACTATTATTTACTTGATTGAAGGCATTTGAAGGTACCTATTTAAAACTACTAGTTGATGTCCGCGGCTTCGCACGTGATATTGTCAAACGTAGCCTATAATCTAAGTTAGATTATGTTCTGTCTGTATGAGCCGTGACTGTCACGTCGCAAGAATCGACCTCCAACTGAACTAGTTGCTATCGCAAGAGTCAATTAAAAAACAGAGCGACAAAAGCTTCCGTCTGTTTTTTAACACCTTAACTGCGTTTACAAATCTGTCTGACAAAGGTGGTGGTTAAAGAAAAATATTCAGATTATCGATAAAATATTCAGGGTCAGGCAAGTCCAGCAGTGGACTATATTCGCGAAGGATGTTCTAGTTACATCATCATCAGCCTATATTAGTCCACTACTGGACATAGGCCTCTTCAATGAGCGCCTACACGTCCTACACTACGTTTGCCGAGTCGCGGTCTCCACTCAAAAACATGTTTACCCCAACGGTTATCGGTTCTTCGTGAGATATGGCCAGCCCACTGCCACTTCAGCTACCTAATTCTTAGAGCTGTGTCGATGACTTTGGTTCTCTGTCGGATGTATTCGTAAACCTATCATTGTTTTGTTAAAATATCGAATTCTATAAGTTTCATAATACATGCATAGAAAATAATAAATAATGCTGGATTTTTCACACAGCTTGGGGCTAGATATAATATGCAGTGCTTGTATTATGGATACATAATAGAAAACTGATTTACATAATACAATACAAGAGATAGATATTTTTACTATACATAGAAAACAACCAGAACACCCGTAACAAATATCTGCAGATCGTACAAAGATTTGTCCTGATGCGGGAATCGAACCCCTAACCTCCTGCGTCTCAAGCGTACCTTCGCCCACCGCGTCACAGATGTCGACAAGCAAAAAGTAATAACTATTTTTTCTCGAAATTAAAAACTATAAGGTGTAAATTATGGTGTAAACGTACACGGTTGGAAATGGCTCTTCCGAGCCGGTTAATTACACGTGCATTATTCACACTAACAGAACTAGCACTCTCGGATACAAAATGAATCTGAGAGACCGTGTACGTTCCATTTCCCTGCAAAATCAGGACTCCGCGATAAAAGATGATTTCAATATAGTTATTAAGATATGTTCACTTTGATAATCAACATTATGTTTTGAAGGCTTTTTAGGGTTTCGAAACTCTTAAGGTCTCGCTCCTGTCCGTCCTCCTTTCTTTCTGATGATGCAGATGCTGGATGCGGCAAGCTGAAGACAGGGCGCTATGGCGCTCATTAGGGGAGGCCTATGTCCAGCAGTGGACTGGTATAGGCTGATGATGATGATGATGATACTGCAGCTATTAACTTGAAATTTGAAATAATAATACATTTCGTGTGCCATTACTGATATAGAGAAAAAATTAATGAAAAATTAAATGAATTGAGTCCAAATTGTGAAATTGAAATTTCGGGGATTTTTTTGTAAGGGGGAGTTACCTATCCGATTGGGGTATCAATTCATTTGATACCCTAGGTATCGGTTTGCACATTTCAAAAAAGTTTTCAAAATTTCTGTAGGTTTCATACTTTTGTATTGAATGAATTTCCTCAGTTTGCAGAGCGATCCATATGAAATACCTATTATTATTCGATATTAAATTATTTAGCGAGGTCTCTATCCAGTAGGTACCTATAATAGTATATCGTTCTTATTTGTAGAATTGGCAAGTGTTCGAATACCACGGCGCGCGAGTTATACTCGCTCTTGACGGATCTTGTTTTTATTTAAAACTGTATGAATGGGACGCACGAAGGCTAGCGCGAAGGAATGCAAACGACAATTATAGGATGTGTTGTTTTCGCGCTGACGTAAGGCTCATCAGCATCAAACTGCCATGTCTCCAGTTGCATACAGGATCTACCTGCAGTCTCTCGCAGATCCTTATCTCACCTGGCCAGAGGGCGTCCTACACTACATTTGCGAAGTCCCGATAGTTCCACGGAGTCCTATTATTCTCTTACCTGTGGAGCGAAATAATTCCGTGAAAATGGCATTAATTCGCCCGCATGCGAGTTAAATTATTCAGCTGTTCTTTGTAGACGCGTTTGATGAAATAAATCTGCATTTGTTGGAATGCGGTCAGATTCTGATTAAATGAGGTGATAGTGGAATAGTGGGGATTACAGGCACCATTATCATCAACATTTTGTATCATACAATATACTCATTTTGTACATTGATTATCCGTGGCTGTTGATGTACAGTCCACATCAACAGCCACGGATAATCAATGTACAAATGAGTATATTGTATCTTCTTTTCTACAGGGTTTTTTTCCATTAACCCATATATGCCCAGAAAGATTTAGGTCTCCGATTTTCGTAATTTTTGCATATGTTGTTCGTAATGGAATATAAATAGACCCATATTTTTTTATTTTGTATTTCAGTAGCTGAAAATTACTTTTTTTTAATGGGTCGCTATCGACCCCGCGGGCAAATAACAGTTTGAAAACAGTGAAAAGTGTATGGGTAAATTAAACACGGTATGTTATTTGTAAACGACAAAATTGTATATTTCTACTAATATATTAGTAAGTTAAATAATTAGAAACATTTTGGAACAAAACAAATCAATATAACATAACATATAGCTTAGGTACCAGACCATCATCTCATAAAAAAACTACGTAACATCAGGTTAGGCATGGAAATTAGCTAAGCTTTTGTCATGAAGATGTACTGCACATTTTTACCGTCATTCTTATAAACAGCACACTGTTTTCTATCCGGGGTAACCATAATCATATAATGATTATAATACATAATGATTAGTCGCGTGTCTCCTCCCGGCTAAACGTACGTTCGTCATAACTTGAACAGGGTGCCCAGGTCCAGTTTTGTCAGTCCCATACTTCAATAGCAAAGTTCTTGTCATTGACCTTCGAAACTCCAAGGTATCGACGTTGGCTCCCATTGATCTCGCCAGCAGAGCATGCCATGTCAGGATGGACGTGTGCTACTTCTTGCCTCGAATGGCAATGCAATAGTGCCAATCTTGGCGTCGAGCTGATCAACGCCACCCCATCCATAAAGCTGTATTATTCAGCGACCACATTTGGTTGATCAATTTCAATCCTTCTTTTGAGGGCTGCCGATTATCTGCTAGCTTGGGTGCATTGTAAGATCAACTCGGCGGGGGCAAGTAGCTGATGTCGGTTCAACCTTTCAATATCGCCGCTGTTTTCATCTCCAGACTCACCATCTGATATCGCTCCATCACAAGGCGGGTCTAAATAGACGTCAACGTTTTGAAGGCCTTCGTCATCACCCAAACTCTTCAGGACATCTACTATTTCATACTATTCAGTACACGACGTGAACTAAGAAAAAGGGGAACATTCTGTATCATATCTGCCCAGCGGGTCGGTAGTGACCCATCAAAATATTCGTTCTAATTACAGGGAGAAAAACATATTTGATACAAAACTTATTACTTGTATACCTATAAAATATATTTACTTTACTAAAAATTCAAAAATACAAAGTAGAATGTTTGTAAATAAACAATAACTTACATTTTTGTCGGAGCCGGTGCATAAATTTCGTTATAAAAATCAAGTCACAACTTTCACTGCAATTAACTAATCAAAATTGAGTTGTGTTGACATGTGAACTGTATCGGGTGATTAGCTATATTACCAAAGAGTGCATAGATGGCATTAAACACAATATATTATAATAAATTTTTATTTTCGAGGCATTTAAACGGGAGAGCAAAGTTTGGGTCGTTTTCGTGCTTCTGGGCACATATGGGTTAAGACACTTTTATTTTCACCTTTATTTATTACTTCTTGATGTTTCCGTAATCGCGTCAAAATATGAACTGAATTTAATATTGTAAGCGTGCCTATTTATATTAAAATCGACCCTGTTTATTTTCAAAACTAGAACGAGTTAAAGGCAACCGACTATCAGTCGTTCGATTGTTCGAAGTGATTTAAATTTTGAAGTTGCTTGCGGCCAGCTTCTCTAATGAAGTATTTCAACCTCCTTAATATTTTAAAACCTAAACTTTTCTAAAAACAATAAAATTAATTTTATTTAACGGTGAATGGTTTATACATAATTATCTAGGTTTAAAATGAATGTGTGTGTGTGTTGATTTCCGGATTAATCCAAAAATAGCAACATACATAATAATTTAAATATAATTATTTCGGTAGCTTCGTTTCAGCTTTGCTGTGTGTGATGTGGAGTTTGCAGAGCGATCCACCTGAAAAACATACTTTTTGCGGTATTCATGAAATAACAAAGTCGTTATCTGTCCTAATTATTTGTATAATTTGTAAAGTAGCCAGGTAAAATTTAAACCTCCCCGGATCCTTCCTAATCCAAAAATTTCGTATAATTTAAGCAGTTTTTAATCACAATAAATATGAAAATGCCTGTCCGGTTGTCAAATATGGTTTGATCTATATTACTGAGAATAAAATAATTAGGTATACCGTTAACGGGGCTACTCCATTTCTGATGATTGACCTATTTTCTATTAGAATCAAGCTATTTACCTAATATAATTAATATAAAGTTATTAATTTAACGTAATTATATTCATCTCCATAACACGATCACTGCTGCGATCTAGCCATGAAAGTGCTAGTCTAGTATAACAAGCTTTATTAACAAAGAAAATTACAATTGAATAATAGATACAAATTAGAACTAGTATTTACAATTGAAACAATTGAGCTAACCACAGACTGTTGCAAAACAATCTACAGGTAGGTCAACTGACCCATTTTAATACCGGTCGGAAGCGTGCCCAAGACGCTGGCTGCATTGCCCCGCTGTATGGCAATGCCGATGCACTATGCCAGATACTCACCAGCACTCGGGTCGGCGGCGCCCTCATTGACATAATAGTCTCGACTCAAAGTGGAGCAAATGCGAAATAATTTAATTCCTCCCTATTAAATACAATAACGGTAAAATCCGTGGTTAAAATTACTTTTGAAATTGAATCTTGAACCATTTAATTTTGCTGATATAATTAATTGCTGAAATTAAATGCAATTTTGGTCTGATATTAATATAGTGGGTACTATTATATTATCACTACATAGTATAAAACAAAGTCGCTTCCCGCTGTCCTGTGACAAAAATAAAACCTTTTTACTTTTACTTTACTTTACTGTCTGTCTGCCCCTATGTATGCTAAGTCTACGTGAATGAAACCGTAGGCGGGTCAGCTAGTTACGAGTAGGTAGGTACTAATATGAAACAAAGTCGTGTTAATTACACCATTTACAACTCAAGATTCGACGGAACCGATCTTCAAGGTTTTTGATTTGTTGGATTTCTCTTAGCCCGGAATAGGAATAAGAAGTATTAAAAACATTGGAAAATTGACGATAAATAACTAACCGTGCGAAGCCGGGGCGGACCGCTAGTTAAGAATAAAGCAGGTTTAAACTAACTAGTCTCATGTTCTTGTTGCAAAACGAAAATATCACATTTTAGCGAAGCAGGGAGTCGATGGATGGAGGCGACCGGATCGCTATTTCTGCCCTTGTTTGGGGGAGGCCTATGTCCAACAGTGGACGTGTACGGGTTGACGAGGGTGATGATAATACTATTTTATTATTCAAACACCGCTCTACCACTGCAAGGACATGATTCTTGTTTTCTTTCATACCCAATTCGACCCACACGATCAGTCAGTCAACTATTTCGGGCGATTTACTGATTGTGTGTCTGGAACTTAGACAATTTAACCCGCTGTCAAGTCTGGAATTATCATGATGAGCTGAAGACAAGGATTAGTGTCTACGAGGCGTTAATCACCCGTCTCCTGTTATACGGCTCAGAGACATGGTGCTTTTTCAAGTCATACAAAAGAAAATACAAATAGGGAAGATGTGTATCGGAAAGAGGGTAACATTGAAATTGTAGTTATTACGGTATGGAATCAATTTTTGCAAAATTACCATATGCATAGAATAGTTTTAGAAATTTTTACCTTTAAATAAAATAACCTGTTTTATTTTTACAACGACGCAACCAAAGCAACATGCAAAACCTAATATAAAACATAAAACCCCCTAGAGGCAGAACAATAAAAAGCTAAGTAATTAATTACCCGAGCAGTAGCAGTTATTCCGAAAGTCTCTATGGACATCGAAAATCCGAAATTCCAATTACCCGAAAAATGGGGAAAAGATAAAAAATACTGTGTTCCCATCACTTCCCGGGGGGATTACCGGCGTCCAGTAATTGAGTGCAGGGATTAACGGCGAATCACAATATCCTTGTTATAGCTGACCCAGCTCAGATTAATAATAGTCTGAACAGAGTTACGATGGATAGAGTTCTTCATATTTTCACAGAACGTTTTCCAGCCCTCAGCCTTACCTCGGGGATAAATAACAGCGTTTGCCAACAAAAACGTGAAGGCGTTTTTTCTATCGAGTACATTTTATGATTATGATATCGTATTTTCGTAATAAGATCGATAGAGTAAGTTCTGAACTTTGCCATAAATAAATTTTAAAGCTAAACATTTAGTAGCTTCGAAGATAATTCGATCTGATTGAGTTGAGATATAGGCCCCGTATGACTATGTCAGTCCCGTATTTTAACAAACTAATTACATTTAAAACTAGCCTAAATAATTTTACTGCCGCATTACTCAGTGGTGCCGCTAAATCAGCAGACCTGTCATTTGTCCCGAAGCGGGAATCGAACACGCAACCGGAAGTTTCGTCAGTGATATCTAGCTAAACACATCTAAGCTACAAGTTTATAATACTGGCAATCCAGAAATGTTTTATTTAGGTTTCGGCTCGTTTCGATGATGAAATTAGTTGGTTAGTTTGCTGAGGGAAATTGGATTGAGGTGGTATTGGCGAAGTTTGGAGATGGGGTTGTCGATGTATTTATAGTAAAATAGTTGATGAATTGCTTATAGAGAAAAGTTTTTCATTGGTCTTGAACCGAACTCGTACTTATCTACTCATATAACTAACCAAACTAGCAGAGAGGGGAACGTCTTTTTATCTTCAAATTGCATTGAGTTCTAAAGAGACAGAATATAAACTAAAATTTAAAATCTAAAATTTAATCTCGATTTAATTTATTATTTATCGTTAATGACAATGTATTAGGATTATATTTTTTTGTGTTTGATTTTTATAATAGACAATTTATGTGTACTTAATATGTTTGAAATAAATGTGATTTAATTAATTTAATTTAATAAACAACAAAAACTTTAAATTTACTTATTATTTGGTAAAGTTTTTGGTTCCTGCTTCCTATATGGGGTATTGGAAATAAGGAATCAACCCATAACAAAACCTTCATACCAATTTGATGCTTTAATTATTATAACTTGATGAAGCTAATAAGCGAGCTTATTCTATATGATCTTACCTAATACACTACTCCAGTTACTAGCACAAGTAGGTACATACAAAGTAAACGAAACCGCACGAATCACTATTCTTGACACCCATGCGAATGATGCCTAATGGAAATTCAGCAATAAAGGCCCGTTTTATGATAGTATTACGTGTAAGGCTCGCTATAAACTGAGCGTTATTTGACGCGCGAAAAATAATTAATACTTTTATTAAAAGTAGTTTTGTTACCTAAATTATTATTATTAATCAAGTTTTGAGTAGACAGGTTATAGCTTAACAAAGTTTATTATAAGTATAAATAATAAATAATGCTGGACAATTCACACAGCATCATCTAGCCCCAAGCGAAGTTGAGTTATAGGTGCAGGGATTACTGATATACTTGATGATTAACACTACATTGATTATATTTTTTTTCCTATAAAGAAAACTCCTAGAACGCACTTAATAAATATCTGTATATCATACAAACATTTGCAACGAGGCAGGAATCGAACCCGCTACCTCAAAAGCCTATGTCTACGGATGAAAATATTCGTATCTCGGCCACCAATCGTTCTTATCAGCATATACGTCCACTGTCCACTGTTGAACAACCTACCACTCAGTCTAGATAGAAGAGGGTAGACTTGGTAGTAAAAAAACCATTAGCATGCTGAAGTGGCCATGGGCCGGCCATATTTCGCCAAGAACCGAGCACCGCTGGGGTAAACGTGTGCTTAAGTGGAGTCTGCAACAAACGAAGTGTAGGACGCCTTCTGGCTAGGTAGATGATGACTAGCAAAAGACTGCGTATAGATGCCACATACAGCAAGCTAAAGACAGCCTAGGGCGCTATGGCGCTCATTAGCGGATGCCTATGATCATACCTACATAGGCTGATGATAATGATACCAGTGGAGTTTATTTAGGTAATTCCTAAACAAACTCCACACTCGAACCTCGATCTACAAATATATTATATAATGCTGGACAATTCACACGGCATCAGTATGATGCCGAACCCCGTGAACGAAATGGCTTTCTGCGCAAACATTTTGCCGACTTTGTAAGCCAACACGGTTCAGCACCGTAAGTCAATGGATGTGGAAGGGCAGGAAACAGAAACTACCTTATGCATATAACTAGCAGCTATTGAAATCGCTATCCTCAACCTCACCAGCCTTTAATGTTCCACTGCTGGACGCAGGCCTCCCCCTGATAATCGCCTTATTGGCTTTTATCTCATGTGGGGTAGTGCCCATAGTCCCCAACCAAGGCATGCGGATTGGGGATCGCAGTTTGGTAGCAGATCTATATTCTGCTTTATTTTTATTGTTGTATCAGATTTTTTTATTGTCATCACCGTATTAAATTGTAGAATACCAAGGGAACCTTCGTCTTATTTTTTCAAAACAAAATTACATTAATAATAAGCATAAACTCTTTTTGCATTTACACCGCTCTGCTCTGTCCCGCTCCTATGAATGCAAAATCCTATGCTTATCCTTTCACAAGATGGCGTCATAGGTCGTCCTCTTAAAAATATGCGTGTCAAACGTCCATGGTTTGCACAAAATTGATTCTGTGCACGTCATCTTAGTAATCCAAGTGAGCCGCTATTCCTCAGCATCGTCACATACAAAATTTGCCTGCTTTGCAGCTGTATCCATCATTATTTAATAATCTTTACATCGCACCGTCTACGCGGACCCTTATACCTATGTAACGCAATACGTCACCCATTTACCGTGAAGTGGCACCCAAAAGTCGCCTTCAGCAATTAAGTTAATTGTCTTTATTAAGCGCCTCCATCTCGGTAAAGATTCGAATTATGAGATCGTAACGGAATAAGGGCATGAAATCAGGACGTTTGTCATCTGCTTGGGTTATTTGAAAGGTCATTGATATTCTTTTCTCTCTTTCGTATAAACCAACGAAGACTACTTGAATCTTTGTTAGAAGAAACTCTCATACATTGTGTTATTCGCCGTAAGAGCATTAAGGGATACTTGCATACGTCAAGCACACTAGTATTATAAATGCAAAAGTTTCTATGGATGGATGGATTTTTGTTTCTTCTTCACACCTAAAGTATTGAATGGATCGGTTCGATTAGAAAGAAAGGACAATGAGCAAAAATGTATGGAACTTAGTCCAAGACCCTCCACTGATGGGACTTGTGGGAAATTAAAGGGCATAGTTGTAGTATGATTCTGTCAAAAGCCTATTAAATTCTGTCTCGGGTTTTTTGTTATGGTCATGACCAATTTCGCCCATTGTCTTTTATTTACACACAGGAACGTAGGCTTGGAATAAAACGTAGACTACTTTTTATCAGATTAATCAGTTCTGATGGGATAGAAATATACACGTTCGAAGCTGCGGACAGAAACAGGTAAATCATAATTTGAAAACACAAAACATAGAAGAAGAAGAAAAACGTTATAGGAACTAAGGAATATGTAAAAATAGCCTCACAGATATATCTTGGATATACCAGGCCTCGTTGGTCAAGCGATCGCGCGATCAACCACTGTTCAAAACTCGGGTGTAACCAGAAACTTGTTTTCTATGAGAGTGCTCTGCGAGTTTTCTGTCATCTGATGCCGTCAATAAGAAATGCACCTAAACTTTACGAGATAAAGCCCATATTTGAACGTATTTTTTTGTGCCGTTTTATGTCAGCGAGAACCCTTAATCATCACAAATATTGTGGTGAGTTCCACACAATAAACGTCGTACCCAGTCGTTCCCATCATCACCACACATACTACACTGCCATACAAACTACACTGCCATACATACTACACTGCCACATATACTACACTGCCACACATACTACACTGCCACACATACTACACTGCCACACATGCTAAACTGCCACTTATACTACACTGCCACACAAACAACATTGCAACAGATACTACATTGCCACTCATACTACACTTCCATAAATACTACACTGCCACACATAAGTACTAAATTGCCACATATACTACACTGCCAAACATACTACACTACCACACATGCTAAAGTGTTACTTACACATACTACACTGCTGCGTATTCCTCACTACCATACATGCTACTGCCACACATACTACACTACCACACTACCATACATACTACACTGCCACACATACTAAACTGCCACTTATACTACACTGCCACACAAACAACATTGCAACAGATACTACATTGCCACTCATACTACACTTCCATAAATACTACACTGCCACACATAGGTACTAATTGCCACATATACTACACTGCCAAACATACTACACTGCCAAACATACTACACTACCACACATGCTAAAGTGTTACTTACACATACTACACTGCTGCGTATTCCACACTACCATACATGCTACTGCCACACATACTGCACAGCGACATATACAGCGATTTTCCGCGACTACCACTTCCACTAGGTCATAGGAGAAAGGTATGCGCGATAAAAATACTATCTTCTATCTATCATCAGCAATGAAAAATAATATGTACCTGGTCTCCATGGGGAGGAAATTTACGAAAAAGAAATACTTACATGCATAGGCATGTAGGACAGTATTTATATTTCGTAAGGCTGCGAAAGCGGCCAGTTTATTCTTTAACTTTTACGAGAACGCGACAAATTTCAATAGGTATCCAATTTGTCGGTTGATTGGTTAAAATAACGAAGTAGGGAAAATATTTTCGTGTTTTATCAGTAACTAGATTCTGCCTGCGACTTCGTACGCTTTTTTAAGGGTAAAAGTAACGGAGATATTATTTCCAGCTTTATTATTAATCCAGCTCTTAAACTATATCTATTCATAATAAAAACTTTTAAAACTATCATGGTTATTAACATTAAAGTCATTTAATTTTATAACGGGATATTTACCATGAGTTCTTCCGTGATCATGGCGCATGAAACTGTGCCGAAATATTGGAAAACTCAAAAATCGAATCATGGTAAATATCCCGTTCTAAATGACTTTAATATATCTATTCATACTTTCAGTCCGGATCATTCAGTGAAGAGATACCAAAGATGCAAAGCTGAAAAAGAGTCCATAGAGTCATTCGAACTTTCGTATTTATATTAATAACTAGCGGCCCGCCCCGGCTTCGCACGGGTAGTTATTTTTTCGTCAATTTTCCAATGTTTTTAACACTTCTTATCCTATTCCGGACTAAGAGAAATCCTACAAATCAAAAACAATGAAAATCGGTTTCGTCATTCTTGAGTTATTAAATGGTGTAACTAACATTACACGACTTTGTTTTATATGTATAGATATTGTGTGATGAAAAAAGCCAAAATGTGTAGCCTTAACATCCAATTGTTTTTGTGTTTTATAATTCTTATTACATACGAATGTACAGCACAAAAATTAAAAATTTTAGAAGACACTGAAATTTCTCACGAACCGGAAATGAAAGAACAACGTCGTGGTGGTGAAGATGAAAATAAATATAATTCAGATGATGAAACTGAAGTACATGTACCAAGCTTAACTATGATGGTAAAGAAATTTTTCAATCTCACTTGGAGTAAATTTTTTGGAGGTTTTTTTCCATGATTGTAAATACTTATTTAGTTTAGTTGATGAATGTGACTGAAGAACCCTGACTTGACCCAGGATTTTGGTCGAAATCTGTGCTGCGAATATATAATCTTAAAGGCTGGAGTGTTTTTTGTTAATATTAAAACTATCATAGTTTGACGAATTCATTTTGAATGTAAACTACGAAGCTTGTTCGTGTTTGATGAACTACGATAGTTTTTTGTATAGTACATAAAAATAAACACAAAAACTGTAATATAATATTATATGTATAGGACCAACTTTGCTATAGTTGGTCCTCTTGTAGGAAATTAGGAATAAATCCCATTTATACCAAATGATAACGCGGTAACATAAAAAACTTTTATAGGTTTGAACCTAAGCCATAGGTATGAACCTGATGTTATATTATTTTACCGAATACACCAAGTTGTACACGGTTACTAGTCGGTGTTGGTGACTTTTGTTCTTTTACGGATTTCCGTATTCCGGATTCTATCACGTAGAGAAACCCCGAACATAGCTCTCTTCATATTCCGCTGAGCGACTCTAAGCTTATGAACGAGGCCTATAGTTAGCGACCACGTCTCGGATCCGTAGGTCATCACTGGTAACACACACTGATTAAAGACTTTCGTCTTGAGGCTCTGCGGTATCTGTGATGAGAAGATATTGCGCAGCTTACCGACCGCTGCCCATCCGAGTTGGATTCGACTGGTGACCTCTTTATCAAAGTTGGATTTACCTAATTGTACCATTTGGCCTAGGTAGACTTAGTGATCAACAACTTCGATAACATCGTTTCCAATTCTGTATTATACATAGAAAACTCCGAGATCACCCGGAACATATACCTGTAGATCGTGCAGATATTTGATCCAAGGCAGGAATTGAACCCGCCACCTCCTGCGTCGCAGGCAGACCTTCGCTGTGCCACGTTCAAATCATGAATATTGAGTATGATTCCTTGTTGAGATAGCGAGGTCAGCACAGGACTAAAAGCCCACTGGTGATCCGTATCTCGGCTACCAATCGTTCTAATCAGCATAGGTACTTACGTCCACTGTCCACTGCTGGACTGGTAGTTGGCGTTTGAAACAGGTACAGCCGGCCTTATTGCTTAGAAGTGATAACTTCTAGGCAACCTTTGGATGTAAATAATTATGTGAATTAAAAAAGCATATACCTACCAAAGATGAGAAGTCTCAAAATATTGCAATAACATAAAAAAATAACATAACCTAAAAACAACAACTAAATAGGTACAATAAATATCTATCATAATACCTTCTCACTGAAAAAATCTATTTCGATTTATTTATAAATACATAAAAATAAAAACTGCTGGACAATTACACGGCATCAACAAAATGCCATCTTCGCTGGTTTAGTGCCGGCTCTGCAAGCCACCAGGTTCGGAGCCGTAAGTAATGGATGAGAAAGCGCAAAAAAAATGGATCTTAGTGGATGATAGAAACATCCGGTATGGTGAAGATGCTAAACTTCACCAACAAATAAATAAATAATGCTGGACAATTCACACAGCATTATCTAGCCACAAGCTAAGCAGAGCTTGTGTTATGGGTACTAGATAACTGATATACATAATACAATACACATAGATAGTTATTTTTTATTATACATAGTAACACAGAACACCCGGAACAAATACTTGCAGATCGTATAAATATTTGTCCCAAGGCGGGAATCGAACCCGCAACCTCCTGCGTCGCAGGCGGACCTTCGCCTACCGCGCCACAGAGGTCGATAATAAAGACAAGAAGTAAACGTCTCTCTCCGGCACCGCATAAAAACTGCCTAGAAGAGGAACCTTTATCAGTCGTACCGCTGGGGTTCGGAACACGCTCCCTGCTGCTGTTTTCCGTTTCAATTACAACCTGGGTCTCTTCAAGAGTGAATTATGTATTTTTTAGACCTTCGTGATACATCGTTGGCCACATCTTCACTTTCCATCGAGTGAGATTGGTGTCAGATGAAGTTCTATTGACAATATAAATAAAAAGACAAGGATCTGCACTACACCAATTTTGTGCACAGCCACCTTAGCTAGTTAGTGGTTTCTCTGTTTACTTTGGCTGTAAGACCTCCTCCTCTGCTGACATACGTCCACGGCTGAAAATGCTACCCTTTGCAAACACGAGGGGATTTACCATAACATTATGAAGAAATAAATAATGCTGGACACCTGACACAGCGTTATCTAGCCCCAAGTTAGGCAGAGCTTGTGTTATGGGTACTAGATAATTGAAATACATTACAATACACAGATATATATTATTTATATTTAAAATAGAAGCGACCAGAACACCCGGAACAAATATAACCGCAGATATGTATGTACATATATTTGTCCTTAGGCGGGAATCAAACCCGCAATCCTCTGCGTCGAAGGCGGACCTTCGCCCACTGCACCACAGAGGTCGTCATCATAATCACCATGTTGGAAAGAGGATTGGTGATCGTAACATTCTAACGAGGTAAAGGTTTCTTGTTCGCTTTTTTACTTTCCCTACTGTTAGGCTCAACTCTACTTCTCGAGTACTCGGATCGGTTGTTATGGACATCCCTAAGAAATAATGGCGGGATGTAAGGAGCTATCTGTCATTAGCATTACGTTACGACGCATGCGAAAGAATTTTTTATATGTTGTTAATTACTTTGTTAACTAGTGAAATAAAGCAAGTTATAACCAAATGAGTATTTATATACAACACCTACCTTAAAAAGATTGAAATGGACAAAAAATCTAAGTAATCACTTATTTTCCTAGTTTTACTTATTTGGTACTCTGGCAGTTTCTCTGAGGGATAGGATTTGCAACGAATACGTACATCCGACAGAAAACTAAGGTTATCGACATTATTAGGAAAGCTAACTCAGCCATAGATTTTATACTCGAGTGACGTTTATGCCGTAGAAAACCATTACTCAAGCAAAGATCGGATCACTGATACTAAGCTTCTTTTTCATTTCGACTGACTCTAAGCTTCTTTTTCATATTTTATAATATTAGTAAGATCGCTGAAACGCGGTTGAAACGTACGCAATATAAATATAAAGCAAAAGGTACGCAATAAATACCCGATAAATAATCTTAAATAATATAATATTAGTATTAGTAATACATAAATAATATTAGTGTGATGATGATCACACTAATATTACATCACGCTAAAACTACGGAAGAATAGGGCTGAATTTATTTGCATACATGTAGTTTTAGACCGGGAATAAAACATTACATAGCACTGTTACTTTTTATCCCATAAATTAGTTCATTATGGAATAAAAATATCCTTTAACGCGTGCAAGTCGCGGACAGAAACTAGTACGGCATGGTCGAAAGGCATTAGTTTTTCTAGCCTTATCTTTCTGGAACTGGAAAAAATACATTTTAGATTCTAGTCGCAATGCAATAGTACATTATGGTACAAGTGTGTAATGTCGGTGAAAACCCGGTACGGTAATCATTAATACACACGTGTATCACACGACGTTTTTCAACACACTTGTGAATAAAATAATCATTTTAATTAGTACTTACATAAAAAGTTTATTTGTACTATTAAACACGATTTTTTTGTATCGAAACTTTTTAAAGAACAAAGCAACTCGACCAATAAAATAAAAAAAACCTAAAACTCACTTGTGAATAACAGTAATGAAAAAGTCACAGTTTGATTACAGATGTCATTATGTGCCTAATTGCGGTGAAATAAGAGCCATTTTATGAGCAAGTGTGTTGAAAAGTATATATAAGCTTGGACATATCCGTCAGAGCCCTACGTAGCTAAGAGCTTCTTCTTATTTGAATTAGACAGAAAATCTGTTAAATAGTGGTCATCTATTTCTACACAATGCAAACTAGGCGAGACTTCACCCAGAAAGATAGCTAACGCGTTTGCAGTACCTAAGTCATCATCATCAGCCTATAATATTTGTCCATTGCTGGACATATGCCTCCCCTAATGAGCGCCATTGCGCCCTGTCTTCAGCTTGCCGCATCCAGCATCTGCCAGCAGTCTTTCGCAAATCGTCATCCCACCTGGTCGGAGGGCGTCCTACACTACGTTTGCCGAGTCGCGGTCTCCACTCAAGAACACGTTTACCCCAGCGGTTGTCGGTTCTTCTCGAGATATGGCCAGCCCACTGCCACTTCAGCTTGCTAATCCTTTGAGCTATGTCGATAACCTTGGTTCTCTGTCGGATGTATTCGTTGCGAATCCTATCCTTCAGAGAAACTCCGAGCATAGCTCTCTCCATAGCTCGCTGAGCGACTTTAAACTGGTGGACCAGCCCTACCGTGAGTGACCACGTCTCAGCTCCGTAGGTCATGACGGGTAGGACGCACTGATTGAAAACTTTCGTTTTCAAGCATTGCGGTATGGATGACGAGAAGACTCGACGTAGTTTGCCAAACGCGGTCCAACCTAGCTGGATCCTCCTCTTGGCCTCCTTCTCGAAATTGTTTTTACCCAACTGCAGAATCTGCCCAGGGTAAGTATACTCTGAAACAATTACGAGAAGGTGACCATGTACGACCACCGGTCCCGGATCAATGTGACCATTGATCATGACCTTGGTTTTATCCAAGTTCATGCCAAGACCTATGCGTCGCGAGGCTGAAGCTAGGTCGGCCAGCATCCGGTTTAGCTGCTCAAGCGACTCCGCCATTATGTACCTAAGTGTCCATCACAAAATGGCAATGGCTCCCGCACAAAAATCGCACCGTCTACGCGGACCCTTATACCTATGTAACGCAATACGTCACCCATTTACCGTGAAGTGGCACCCAAAAGTCGCCCCCAGCAATTAAGTTAATTGTCTTTATTAAGCGCCTCCATCTCGGTAAAGATTCGAATTATGAGATCGTAACGGAATAAGGGCATGAAATCAGGGCGTTTGTCATCTGCTTGGGTTATTTGAAAGGGCATTGATATTCTTTTCTCTCTTTCTTATAAACTTCTCTTACACGTATTATTTAATTGCTTGCATGCATGCCGCGAGAGGTGACTCATCATATTAGCCGATCGATGTCCACCGCTGGACATAGGCCGCCCTATAGATATCCAGAATGAGCGATTTTGCGTTGTCCGGAGAAAGGAAAGTATAAAAAAGCAACAAAAAAATTGATCATGTAAGAAGGTATTTACTGCGAAAACGGCCAGTTTTTTCTTTAATTTCCTCGCCCTATAACCCATCGTATACTTTTTACGAGGACGCGACTTATTTCAGAATCCAATTTGCCTTATGTTGAATTGTCGTGGTTGATTGGTTATGATAACGATGTAGGTAAAAGATTTTCATGCTTTATCAGTTAGTAGATTCTCTCAGCGGCTTCGTAGGTTTTTTCCGGATAGTTAAGTTACTTAGTTTATTATTTCCGGCTTAATTTATTGATTTAGATCTTGAACTATATGTATGCAAACAGGCGGTGCGAATAATTCACTTGTTTTCAATTGGCGTGAAGAATTACCAAAAATCCAAATACAAACTTTTGAATTTATGATATAACTGTGAATTAATTTTAATATTGTGTGATGGAATAAGTCAAAATGTGTAGCCTTAAAATACATAATATATTGTTTTTGAGTTTTATAATGCTTTTATCATATGAATGTACAGCAAAAATAACAGATGTTTCAGAAGAAACTGACAGTTCTAACGAAGCGGAAAGAATAGTACATCATCGTGGTGAAGATGATATTCCATATGGTTCAAGCGGAGAAGATATGGTGATGATACCAAGCTTAGCTGTGGTGGTGAGAAAAGTTTACGATGTTTTTTGGAATCGATTATTCGGAGGTTTTTTTGAAAGATAGTGAATACCTATAGTTAAGCTGATGAGTGTGAGTGAAAAACCCCGTAAAAAGACCTAATGCAGTGTTTATTTGACTGAGGAATTGGTTTTTGAGAAATCTGTGCTCCAAATTATATAATTATATTAGAAAGAGGCTGGGTTGTTTTTTTTTACTATAAAAACCTATCGTAGTTTGACGAATTCATTACGGAGGTAAACTACGTACCTTATTTTCAAAATTGTATTCAAAATATTGTTTAATATAATAGTTTGACATTATTCTTATTATTATTTTCCGTTTCTGCATGTCTAATAATTGTTAATTTTATATAATTTTGCACACCAAAGCTGTATAGCTGGTAAGTCATCGCAAGGGACATTTTAAAATAAGCATACCAACTTGTAACCCGTTGTCTGCAAATAAATGATTTGATTTGATTTGATTTGATTTGAAAACTCAAAATTCAAAGTGCTTTATTTCCTTTAGACCTTACAGGACTCTTGGACACGTCACAAAACTCAGATTACAAAGCAAAACTAGGAAATGATCACTTTGATTTTTTTGTCCACTTCAATCTTCTTAAGGTAAAGTAAAGAAGGGAACAAGAAACCTTTACGTTGTTAGAATGTTAGTTTTTGAGTAGGAGCAAAACTAGTCCCAAGCCTGTTAATCCTCTAGATTACCTGATATATTTTATAGTAAGCCTTTTTACAAAGGTTAAGATTGAAAATTTGTTTGAATTTATTTATTGATATTTTTTGCAACTCCCTTGGAGTTTTGTTGTAGCATTGTTTTTTTAGAAACGCGTCGAGTTATCGAGTTGATATTCACATCATATACGCAGGCTCGTAACCTCTTGAAGCCTCGATATAAATCAAACTTCTAAGTCAACGCAATCAAAAGTTACAGCTGTTTATGTCTTTTTTTTAAATTTTCCAAGGGAATCACATGCACACAAAACCTATAGGGTACTTCCCGTTGACCTATGTAGATATGCAAGATATCTATGTAGATGTACAATATGCAAGAAGCAAGGTCTTATAGCACAAGTAACGAGAAAAATCCGAAAACCGTAAATTTGTAGTTTATTCACAGAAAAAATATTTTTTTAATCTTGCCATGGACCAAAAACCTATAGGGTACTTCCCGTTGACCTAGAACCTTGAAATTTGGTGAGAAGCAAGTTCCTAGAGCACAAGTAAAGGGAAAATCCGAAAACCGTAAATTTGTAGTTTATTCACAGAAAAAATATTTTTTTAATCTTGCCATGGACCAAAAACCTATAGGGTACTTCCCGTTGACCTAGAACCTTGAAATTTGGTGAGAAGCTATGTCTTATAGCACAAGTAAAGGAAAAAATCTGAAAACCGTAATTTTTTGGTTTATTCATAGAAAATAGTACATTGTTACCCTAGGGTTGGAAGTAACTTATTTGACGCCAATAGTACGAGAGACTAAATTAGTTACGTCATAATCGTTATAGAATCAAAATTATTGTGACTTATTCGTCTGGGTTAATTTCTTTGCTGAAGAGTAAGACGTAGGAGTTTGTACGGAACCCTTGATGCGCGAGTCTTACTCGCACTTGACGTTTTATTATAATAAATAATGCTGGACAAATCACACAGCATCATCTAGTCTCAAGCTAAAACGATACATTAATCTTGTGTAACCTAGGTGTGGCACAGTGAGTTTATGTTTATTACTAGGTAGGTAGTATATCGCTATTTTTATATAAGCTTTTGATATTTTTATGAGTCGACAGCAAGTTTTTATAAATATATTGACAAGGGACTGTCATTATGTTTATTTCTTTGAATTTTTCTCGTAGGGATTCTCTGGGACCCATGTTATAGATAGCACGAACAGCCCTCTTTTGCAGCACAAATATGGTGTTAATATCTGCAGCGTACCCCCAAAGCAGTAGCTGAAATAAATAAGTCTAGAAGTATCCAAGTCTGTAAGATGACGGATTTATTTGACTGCATACGCTGCCGACGGTGCTATTTTCATAGTACAGCGATTGGGTACCAGAGTTTGACCCATGATCGTCTCCACTCATTTTGGCGCGCAAAGCAGTTGTGTCGAGACATTTTCCCGAAAGCTCAGCAGTGTAAAACTATTCTCAAATTATCGGCAAAATTAAACGGACCACAAAAGTGCATAAGTGTCACCACCACGCAATCTCATATCATCATCAGCCTATATATTAGCCCACTGCTGGACAAAGGTCTTCGGCTTGCCGCATCCAGCATCTGCCAGCAGTCTTTCGCAAATCGTCATCCCACCTGGTCGGAGGGCGTCCTACACTACGTTTGCCGAGTCACGGTCTCCACTCAAGAACACGTTTACCCCAGCGGTTGTCGGTTCTTGTCGAGATATGGCCAGCCTACTGCCACTTCAGCTTGCTAATCCTTTGAGCTATGTCGATAACCTTGGTTCTCTGTCGGGCAATTATACCTACCTAACTTTGACCATTTTTATCAAATTCCGAAATACAAAAAAAAAATATATTACTTTCAATCAACTTATTTATTTTAGAACTCATACTTTATCCTATGAAATCCTGACGCTGCATTAAAACTGACATTTTTGACGTGATTCATCCCAAATTTCAAGAAAATTCCAAGATATTCGCAAAATTCAGCTTTGTTTCCGCTGCCAAATTAAATTTATCCTGAAGTCTTGAAGAATAATTTAAAACCATTGATTTAATTTATTTGTAACGCAGGTGGCCAACGGCTTTAATCTAGCTACAAAGTTTTAAAGGTGACTTTTAGATTATTGCATTTGAAGAACTGAACCCCTTTTTGACTAATACAGGGATGAGGGAGGAATTGAGGAGTAATTTACCTTGCCTGTAATTCTACTGGTTGGTTGGTTGGTGGTTGTAAGTACGTGTGGCTACGGAAAACCGAATTGAAATATCAAAAAGAATCAAATTTCAATAACTTTATTTCTTTAGGCTTACAAGACAAATATAAAATAAATATAAATAAATAAAGAATAAAAAATAAAATAAAAACAGCCTTTTCTTTCGTTGCCAATCCTAATCATTCTTTATGTTTAATTTAAGATTATTATTGTCATAGTATTTAAATATTAGTTATTAGGTAGAGAGTAAGCATCCACCCGCAGGGGTCGATCTCCAACTCCCCGATCCACCGCAAGAGAGTGATGGCGCTATGGGCACGACCAGCCAGGACGTGCTTAAAGCGGTCATGTCTTTTCAGAGTGGCTCTGCCGGCGGCCTCGATGCTGTGTCTCCACAGCATCTAAAAGATCTACTTTCTGGCGGGTCTGGCCATGCAGGTGAAGTCCTTCTGGAGGCCTTGACCTCTCTAATCAACCTGATGTTGTCAGGCCGAGTCCACAGCGAGATCACAGAACTCCTGTACGGTGCAAATCTTTGCGCACTAAAAAAGAAGGATGGCGGCATAAGACCCATAGCCGTGGGCACCACTTACCGCCGCCTTGCGGCTAAAGTCTGCTGTCGAAAAGAAGCCGACCACCTAGGCGACTATTTCCGACCAATTCAGTTAGGCTTTGGTTCGCGAGGCGGATGTGAGGCCGCAGTACATTCCCTTCGTACATTTTTGAACCAAAATTATGGGGAGGTAGTTCTGAAGGTAGACGTCAAAAATGCCTTCAATTCCGTAGACAGGGGCGCCTTGCTAAAAGAAATTAAAGACAAAATTCCAGAAATTTACCCTTTTCTCTGGCAGTGTTATGGTTCACCCTCAAAATTAATTTATAGGCACAATGTCATTTCATCCGCTGTTGGCTGTCAGCAGGGCGACCCTCTTGGTCCGGCCATTTTTAGCCTTGCGATCCAACCTATTATTCAACGTCTCCAATCCAAGCTAAATGTTTGGTATTTGGATGACGGAACTCTGGGTGGAGAGGTGAACACAGTTTTTGATGATTTAAAAACCATCACTGACGAATTTCAAAAAATTGGATTGGCACTAAATTTTTCAAAATGCTAGCTGTTTATTTCGGACTCTTGTGTAGATAAAAACAATATCATTGGTAAATTTAATAGTTTGGCCCCCAACATTTCAATTGTAGATAAATGTTCACTTCGACTCCTTGGGTCACCAATTCTTGATGAGTCTTTTCAGCCATTTGTAGATGAAAAAATTCAAAATTTTAACAGAACGTCAGACAGACTTCTCAAAATTAATAGCCATATGGCTTTTACAATTATTCGGTTTTGCCTGTTTGTACCTAAATTTACATATTCTTTGAGATGTTGTCAACTGTGGAAACACAGCGAGCTCTTGGAAGGCTTAGACAACATAATAAAGAATACTTTATCATCGGTTTTGAATATATATTTGGATGACAAGGCATGGTCGCAGGCCTCCCTGCCTGTAAAATTGGGAGGCTTAGGTATACGCAAAATTTCAAGTGTAGCCCTACCAGCGTTCTTGTCTTCTGTCTACAGCACTAGTTCCTTAGTTGAAAAAATTTTAAAGCCCTCTCATTTGGTTATACCTGGAATTTCATTCAAAATTTCATTTTTAGACGAAGCTCGATCTGCTTGGCATAGTGCTTGCCCCGATGCTGCTCCCCCAAAATCTCTTTTGTCCCAACGGCAATGGGACGGGCCTCTGTGTGAGTTGACACGGAATTGTTTGTTACAAACGTGCTCCAGCTCTGCAGATCGTGCCCGTCTTCTAGCCGTTTCTAAATGGGAGTCAGGACATTGGTTGCAAGCACTTCCTTCATATAACACTGGCACTTTATTGGATCCCGTAACTTTCCGTGTCGCAACTTGTCTTCGGTTGGGTGCAAGGTGTTGCGCGCCTCATCAATGCCAGTGCGGTACTGCTGTCGAACAGCTCGGTCATCACGGATTATCGTGTACTAGGGCTGCCGGTCGGATATCTCGTCATGCCAGCCTGAACGACATCATCCGGCGGGCCTTTACCACCGCTAACGTACCAGCTATTCTCGAACCGAATGGTCTGTTGCGTGACGATGGTAAGAGGCCTGACGGCATGACTCTAGTCCCATGGGAGTTGGGGAGGCCTATTGTGTGGGACGCTACATGTGTCGACACACTCGCGCCTTCCCATCTTCCTAGGACTTCCGTGAGGGCTGGTGCGGCGGCAGATTTAGCCGAAGATCTCAAGAGGCGCAAATATGCAGGTCTCGACAGAGCCTACACATTTGCTCCCCTTGGAGTCGAGACCCTAGGTTCGTGGGGTACCGAGGCTCTCCGGGTTTTCAAAAAATTATCTGAGCGTCTGGTCGAAGCGACGCGTGACCCGAGAGCTGGTGAGTATCTGGCACAGCGCATCAGCATTGCTATACAGCGGGGCAATGCAGCCAGTGTCTTAGGCACGCTTCCAACTGGTATTGATATGGATCAGTTGAGCTACCTGTAGATTGTTTGCAACAGTTTGCAGATAGCTTAATTGTTTCTATTGTAATTACTAGTTTTAATTTAAATTTGTTATTTGATTGTTATTTTCTTTCTGAATAAAAATTATTAGGTCTACATATTTTTAAAATTTATTAGAATAATAACCTACACCAAAACCTTATGAATAGTAAGTTAATAAGAAAAAAGGGTTTATTGATTTTATAAACTTAATTTTTTGTCCACTAGTGAAAAAAGTGGAAAGTAAACCACTAGTAAGTTTAGATTTCACTAAAACCCAACAAGAACAAGAGCACTTCTCCCAAAAATATTAGAAAGAGAAATATTATATAACGGCGAGGCAGGGGGTGCTAGGAATATGGCACTGATTAGGGGAGGCCTATGACCAGCAGTGGACTAATATAGCCTGATGATGATGAGTAGAAATTAAAATAATGCATTATTTATTTTCAAGAGGCGCAAATATGCTGTTCTCGACAGTGCGGGGAATAAAGCGGGGAAATGCAGCCAGCGTCTTCGGGACGTTTTTGACTGGTATTGATATGGATCAGATAAGCTTCCTGTAGAATGTTTGCGACAGTCTTCAGTTAGCTCATTTGTTTCAATTGTAAATACTAGCTCTAATTTATTTTTATTATTTGATTATAATTTTCAAGTATTTTTCAAGTCCTAAGCTGTAATGTGAAGATAGAATGAATAATTTTACTAAAAATGACACAGCACTTCCTTCCATTTTAAACAGCTTCAAAAAATGGTTTCCGCGCTTGCCACCTGGTTTCTTCCAACACACATGGGAACCACCAATAACATTACGATCTCATGACGTTATGGTTAAATGACGTAATTATAACACCTCGCTATTGGTTGGTTAGGTTATCAACTTAGATCTAAGGATTAGCAAGCTGAAGTGGCAGTGGGCTGGACATATCTCGAGAAGAACCGACAACCGCTGGGGTAAACGTGTTCTTGAGTGGAGACCGCGACTCGGCAAACGTAGCGTAGGACGCCCTCCGACCAGGTGGGATGACGATTTGTGAAAGACTGCTGGCAGATGCTGGATGCGGCAAGCTGAAGACAGGGCGCTATGGCGCTCATTAGGGGAGGCCTATGTCCAGCAGTGGACTAATAAAGGCTGATGATATTGATGATTGGTTAGGTACCCTGCTTAGGTTAGGTGGTTTGGTAGGTGCTTACCGGTTTCCGCATCACATTGGGGGAAACTAGGAAATCAATTGACTCTGATTATCATCACGAATATTCATCGGTCTTATTCCTGACTCAAGATGCAATGAAGGGAAGCACTAAAAGTTTTGGTATTCAATGGTTTTATAGGATATTCGACCCACGTACCAAGTTTTTACATTTGAAATTCAGATGAAAGAGATCTCTGTTTATTTTAGCATTTGATTAGGATTCTGAGACCCTATCAGGGAAAAAGAGATGCTAATAGTTAAGGGGTGACCTATGCCTCCATTGTGTAAAAAAGGATAGGCATAGGATTTTGCGTTCATGGGAACGGGAGCGAGCAGAGCGGCGTAAGCGCAAAAATCAAGTTTAGTCTTACGAAAGGATTTTTGTTATAGTGCTTACCTGCACTCTGGGCATCTCTAAGAAATGAAAATAAAAACTTTAGTCTTTTAACATTGGAAACTTTAATGTTTTCTCTGTAGGTGGAGTCACCGGCGCTACAGTCCGTAAGAGGTCCCAAAGATTTTCGTTGAAAACTGACAGAGACTTCGTGGCTTAGTTGGTTAGAGCACACCCGTACTTCGGCGGGACTCGAACTCGCGAAGGGTAGTCCCGCCGAAGTCGAAAATTTTTGGGAACTTATTTCATTTTTTTAGTCTCACCATCTATTAATTAGGAAATTTATTTGCACAAATAAGCAGAAGGTTCCCTTGGTATTTTTATAGGTTAATATGGCGACGACAGTAAAACATTTTTTTAATTGATAGTTGATAAGCAGATGGTACTTTGCTCATATTATATTTTTATTAAATCAAATGTTTTTTAAAGACTTATGTCTACTACTGCATTTTTGGAAGCTTTTTCGATAAAAATTACGGAGAAAAAAAGGTTTTGATGTACCTAACTCAAATTCGCCTAATTTACATAATATATCGCCGCCTTAAGGGCAGTCACTTCTTTAAACATAAAACATAAAAAAAACATAAAATGTCGTATGCTAAAGCTAGTTATGTAATAATCAAGCCATGTTGTCACAACATCTACAAAACCTCATGATAATCCCTCGACACTCTTTTCTTTTCAAGACTTTGAACTGAACAAATACGAGACAAAAACTCGTGCAAACTTCTAAAACCCCAACCCTTAAATTGTCGTTTTTTGCCATTTTCTTTCAGTGAATTGAGTTTTTCCGCCCTAGTCATGAGGTTATCTCTACAGGGTTACGGGTAATTTACCTCGTTTAGTTATTTAGCCATGGATATGGAGCTTTACCCTACTTTGGATTATGTCGGTGATTGTTTTACTAGATAGACTTTGCGAATTGGTGTTTATCCCGGCAAGTGGAAGTATTTTTAGGGTTCCGTACCTCAAAAGGAAAAAAGGAACCCTTATAGGATCACTTTGTCTATTCGTCTGTCAACCGTCTGATTTCTCAGGTGCTTACACAACGCGTGGCTTACACTCTTCCCGTGGGTGTCGTAAGAGACGACTAAGAGACATACACCGGGGGTGCGCAGCAGCCCTCCAGCTTGCAGAATAGATCTATCACCGAACTGCGATCCCCAACCCACATGCCCAGCGTGAGAATTATAGGCATTACCCCTCATAGTCATAAGATAAAAAGTCAGGGGGAGGCCTGCGTCCAGCAGTGGACCATTTCAGGCTGTGGAGACATGACGTGACGCGAAGTGAGTTGGTGAGAGTTTTCGTATCACATCAATAACATTTCTGTAATACTTTATTGTACACAAAAAAATAATACATAAAAAAGTTACGTACAATTTCTTTTAAATTAAAACATTTATTTCAATAACATTTATTTAATGGATGCATAAAGGATGCATTTCTTAGAATGCAAGGAACTACATGACCTGATTCCACCATCCCCTTCCACTCCAGGACAAATATCTGCACAGCGGTTAACCACCCCTACTTGGTAGATATACCGTCCCCTCGCACTAAGTGGTTTTCCTCCACCTGTATTATTCGTACCGCTGGAGTTTGGAACACGCTTCCTGCTGCGGTTTTTGATCAATTATAACCTGAGTCTCTTCAAGACAAGAGTCCTGTAGACCTGCGTGTAACATTGTCGGGACTGTTAGAGATTGTGGTCAAACGGACATTTTTCGACCATTATTGACTTAAAAATAAACTTAACTTTGTTGATTATCTAAAAAAAAATATACCTAATCGCAAGTGACCAAAACTTATATTGTAGGTACTTACTTACTTCCCGTTGACCTAGAATTACGGTATTTGGTAGAAACAAGGTCTGATAAATAAACGGAACCCTGGGTGCCCAACCCTGGTGGCATGTCAAGCAAATACGAGTCGTAGGTATTTGCCTGACGTTTAACTGATTTTTTTTACAATATTCGTTAAGAAAATGGAAGCTGTATTAAAGCGGCTATTAATTAAATTTCTTTTGTTTTTTTGGTAGTTCCCAACTTAATAAATCAAAGGTTGGGAAGTCGTTACCTACATATTATCAAATTTTATTAAAAACTATTTTTCGACAATTTTCCAATGTTTTTAATACTTTTTATCCTGTTTCTGACTAAAAGAAATCCAACAACTTAAAAACCATGAAAATCGGTCCCGTCGTTCTTGAGTTATAAATGGTGTAACTAACACGACTTTGTTTTAATATAAATAGATAATAATCGATGGTCCCTATTAACAATGTCGGATATACATTTTTACCAATTTTTACTTTTTTACATAATTAGAATTAGAATAAAAAGTTACATGGTATGCACTATTTTATTTGATTGAAAATCATGGTATTTAGTCAGTTTCTAAGTTAATATTGTCAGTAGTAATAAGTTTGTCCACGCAACAGTGTTGGTAGTGACGGAACCGCCATTGTTTGCGGGGCGGGGGGAGCGCGGATGCGCGCGGATCTGCCACTTCGCTCTTTGTTGCTGGGAAAGCGCACGCGCGGCCGAAATTAAAAGAAATGTTTTGTTTTTGTGCGTGTTAACAACTGAAGATCCCATCATGTCGAAACGTCCCAAGCGGATTTTAGATCTAGTAAATTCTCATAATCAAGATCCTATTTATCAGCCGAAAGAGGTAATAAGTGACTGTCAAGATAATCATATACCTAAAGAACCAGGTAAGAATTCTTTATATTACTGTAATTAGTCGATAGAGTGATTGTAGTTTTTACTGCAATTTCATTTATTTAAAAACTACCTACCACTTATTATGAAACATTCGTATTTTGCTTACTATAGGTATATTCCGGTCAATAATGTAGGTTACGGTAGATACAACTATTTTCGTTGGACTTCAAGTAGACAATATAGTCGGATATACCACTTCCTACATTATTACATGAACGTATAGTAGATCATTTTGTCGGATGTACCACTTCCCACATTATTACATGTAACCTAAAAGTAGATATTTTGTCGGATGTGTCACTTTCGACATTATTACATGTAACCCAAAGTAAGTCAGCGGTAGGATGTGTCATTTCCTTACCTAAGAGCCGTGTTGGCTGAGTGGGATAGTGCTCAAATTTCGATCCGAAGGTCGGGAGTTTGAATCCCGGCCGTGTGGACTATAGTAAGTTTTTTTTGGATCATCAGGACTATAGTAAGTTTTTTTGATCATCACGAATGCTACCCTTCCTGACTTGTCGGTAAGTTGGTGCCTACCTATCACTGTCACCTAACATTTTCATTCTAGAAATTATTTATATTTGCAGATCGAGAGTCTTCACCAGTACGTGCGCATTCTGATGAGGAATTGACACAGTGTCTTCAAGATTTGATGCATGATGTATTCAGTGATAGCGACGAGCCTGTAAATACTTCTTTAGCCGAAGAGAGAATTCCTGAAGAGGCAATACCTGAGAGAGAAGGGTATCCTGGATTCCGTAACAGAAGAAACGAAAGAAGAAGAAGACTGAAGGCGCATCAATTCCCACTAACAATTCAACGCCAATACCGTCACCAGCTGCAGTTCACAAAGACGGATGTAGAAATGAATTCTGTGCCATATGCTTGGAAGCGTATGCCGTTAGGCCCGAAGAAGTATTTCAATCTTCCAACACCTACAACTATAACAGACACTTCCACTAATGTAACACCCACTACACAAAAAACTTCCAGGATGAAACCTTATAAAACAGATTTAGGAAAGAAGAGACTTGTACATAATAAGAATTGGAGTGAAGTTCAAAGGAAGAAATTGAAAAACGAAGGAAAAGCTTATACAAATAAAAAATTAAAACAAATTGGAGTCTATAATCTATTCTTAATCTATCTATAAAAAAGTATTAGGTCAGCCGTGTGGAAATAAATGTCGCTACAAATGTACTGAAAACTACGATTTAAAACAAAGAGAGGACATAAATATTTTCAAAGTTTTGGAAACTGAGCAATCGTAATAAGCAATGGGAGTTTGTTATAAATTACACTAAAAAAAAGGACCAAAAACCACCGAAATAACTAAACACAATCGTGAGTATACCTATTAGTATGTTTACCATCTCCCAATTGCCGAAAGAAAAATAAAAACAGTTTGTAAGCAGATGTTTTTTATTACAATATCTTCTGGGGAGCGGATAATAACAACGGCTTGGAAGAAGTTTGATGGCATAGCGAAAAGAAGAAAGAAAGAAAAAGAAAGAGAGAGTAGAAGAGGACAAGAGAGGAAAATATGAGCATAAATTTAGAGTTATTGATGAAGTAATGGTACAAAGTGTAAAAGACCATGTTAATTATGGTAAGGTTTTTGATCGAATCGAATTTAAAAATATGATTTTGCTGGCGAGCCGAAGACTTTAGTGGTTCAAAAGAAGTACCTACCCAACGCAACAATGATTTTTAAATATCCCAAGACTATGATGGGATCTTATTCCATATGGAAAGAACAAAGATCTCAATGATTTATGCAGATCTGGTGTCATCCCGGAAAAATATCATAGTTTTTATAGAGAACTGCCACACGTTCCTAGTAATACAGTAGCACCAGAAAGTGACCCTGACTGAATGAGAGAATGAGGCTGTGATGATGTTTTTTTCTGAAAAACATTTTTGATACAATTACTTATATAAGTACAGTTATTTTTAAGTATGATAAGTACGTTACCTTAGAATAAAAGATTAGGTGTAGACTGACTTTTAAAGTATAAACTAGGACTATACATTGGTTGTAATAATTACGTAAGTTTTGTTCATAAAAAGTTCAAAGGCGCCAAGATATAACGTTTTTAAGCTTAAATACATTTTATAAAACTTTGTGATACTTACCTGCCATTCTAAAGGTGTTTTAACTGATATGTTGTGTGATTTCCTTATTTTAATTTGTTTTGATAAACTGTTCAAATGTTTAATGTTAAATAAATGCATGAAAAAGTTTTTTATTGAGTATAATTATTATATTCGCATGGGCACCAAACACATACGACAAATTTATTTTTAAATCTCCAGTTGAAAATGATGAATATACCACTACCTACATAAATTACTTTTAAATATCCAAACAAAACTGTCGTAAGTGTCACAACCGACAATTCACCCTGAAAAAAGTCCATGTGAAAGTGTCGGTAATACCCTATTTCCTATAATATCAATAAATTCTATGATTTTTCTAAATCATTACTTAGTAAACAATACAAAAAACAATCAGAACAAATTTCAACATCACCGGTTTCTTATCTTTTTTTTTATCGTAAAAACTAACTTTGACCCGCTCTACTCAAAAGTAGTCATTTTGCAGAACCGACATTGTTAATAGGGACCATCGATATTTGAGTTGCAATAATAATGCTTGCAAAAATAAGGAGCAATAACTGCCAGCGTTATTCACCACAAAACCTTTATTATGTTGTTATTATTAACTGTGTTACTTTAATATCAAAAGCCATTTTTTAATAAACTTTTTTGTATCTTACCAACGAATAGATACAATGTCTTTGTTGTCTACAAAAAAGCAAATCCTATTTCGTCACGCGAATAAAGAACACCGAGTTTATCGAACAATAGTCGGATCTGGCAATAAGCACGGGCGAAGCCGCGCGACAGCGCAAATCCTGTATGACGAACTAGAGATGGGACTTCGACTTATCGATGTAAATTTCTTTATCATCGATAAGAATTTGACCATTTTATTAAAATTACCTTAGAACATTTTCTAGGAAATGATAAGAATAACTATAATAATTTTAATTCTTAAACTTTTAAGGACAGGTAATTATTCTTATAGAAATAAATTTAGTTCTGATATTCCAGTTTTCCCTTTAGGCTGAGTCTCAAATCTATATCTATCACACTAAATTATGTCTCCATAAAAACAACTTCTGATTTCGGTACTTGTAGTAACTGTTCCGTGATGTTTCTAGGTCTAATCAAGTCTAATGTTAACTCATAAGTAGCTACATAGATCAAACATAGCAAACGACAATAATGTACCCAACATTGTAAAAATGACAGAAGCTGACCAGTACTTCCAATTACTAACAAAATAACAAATCAATTTACCAAGCCTTATTAAATAAACCTAAATACTTGTGTAAACTCGACCCAGCAATTGCTATAGCAACGAGGAAAATTTCAATAGGAACGATAGACTGAAAATTTATGGATTTAATCGATAAATCGACTCACGCCTTACCCCATCCCTACGTGTACATGGTTATTGGGTGGGTAAAGCCTGCATGCCGTGTCACCGAGACATGTCTCATGGAAACGACTTCTGATTTGCGTGTAGCCAAGTGAGAGATATGTATCATGTTGCTTCTATGTTACACCTTGGTGATTTTATATTTGGTTCATATTATCCAGATTTTTCCAGCAAAAAAAATCACAGATCACAGGCATTGAATGTAGCGTATATGCTATTTCAGGTTTAGAGTTACATGTATACAATATTTTATCTTGATCCGTTCAGTATTTTAGAGTGAAGAAGTAACTAGCACTGATCCTAACTTTCGCATTTATTAATAAAATATTTGTGAATGCAAAATATATACATAAATCTGATAAACTAAAATTTTCATGGAACATTGCGTCGATATTCCAAATATCCAAGTATTCCAAGTATACCTAGTCTCATAATACAGGAATATTGTATGTAACGCATCACCAATAGCATTTTGGTCGAAGGGCGGCCTACACAACGTTTGCCGAGTTGCGATCTCCACTCATGAACAATTGAACATATTTATCCCAGCTGTTGTCTGTTCTTCTCGAGATGGCCACCCCTTTGTCACTTCAGCTTGCTAATCGTTTGAGTTATGTCGATAACCTTGGTTCTCTGTCGGATGTATTCGTTGCGAATCCTATCCTTCAGAAAATCTCCGAGCATAGCTCTCTCCATAGCTCGCTGGGCGACTTTAAACTGGTGGACCAGCCCTACCGTGAGTGTCCACGTCTCAGCTCCGTAAGTCATGACCTCCAATTACTTTTTTAACTTTACTTTGCGGCGGCAGCCCATTTGGCCGAAGGTCACAAAAGGAGCATAAATGCAGGTCTCGGCAGAGTCTAAGCATTTGCTACCCTCGTTTTTAAAAAAATATCAAAGGGTCTGGTGGAAGCGACGCGTGACCCGAAAGCTGGTGATTATCTGGTGCAGCGCATCAGCATTGCCATACAGCGCGGGACAATACAGCCAGCCAGCGTCTTGGGCACGCTTCTGACTGCGACTGGTATTGACGTGGATCAGTTGAGCTAACTGATTGTTTGTAACAGTCTGCAGTTAGCTCAATTGTTTCATTTGTTAATACTAGTTTTAATTTGATTCTATTATTTGATTGTAATTTTCTTTGTTCATAAATCTTTGCTACACACACTAAAAGTACATTCCCTCCACCATCCCATGGTCCTTCCAACCTTGCGGTTATACGGACCGAAACTGTGAAAAAAGAGCTACTCGGGTAGCTCTAGCCTCTACAAATCCTATGCTCCATGTCCCGAACACTCAAAGTACAAGTAATTCCAGAATTTGCGCATTTTAGAATAGCTTCTATCTCGGTGAATCATGGCTGGAATTGAATTTCAAACCAGCAGAGTTCGGCCGACTTTTCGCACAACGATCTATTTTGATACCTTAATCCTTACAAATATCGGTTTTAATACCGGTTAATTAACGTTCTGCTAACGATACCCGTTTAAATTGGCTTTAAAATAAGGACCATCGGATTATAGAGTCGGAATCCTATGATTATCTCATGTTTTTAAATTTATTGATCAAAATTGGTGTAATAACAATAAACGTGCTCTCCGGGTTTTTAAAATGTACGTATTACTCAGCGCCTGGGTGATTTTGACATTCAGTGACCTGACCCACAAGCTGGTTGGTGAGTATCTAGCGCAGCGCATCAGCATTGCCATACAGCGCGCAATGCAGCCAGCGTCTTGGGCACGCTTCCGACTGGTATTTGTGAGCTACGTGTAAATGGCTTGCAACAGTCTGCAGTTACCTCAATAGTTTTTTTTTTATTTAGATGGAAACCGATTCCCCAACACCGAAATCCGTAGACGTAGACGTAAGTGAGCGGATATTGGGCCTCAAATGGAGTTGGGCAGGACACTTGGCCAGACAGAGTGATGGCAGGTGGACCAAAACACTGACCGAGTGGTGGGCGAGACGGTTGTAGGAGCAGGGGACGTCCGCCGGCGCGATGGGATGGGACAACGACATTCGAAAGACCGTGGGCTGCACCTGGCCCAGACTAGCGCAGGACCGAGGCGAATGGCATACACATAGAGAGGCCTATGCCCAGCAGTGGGTCGATAAGGGCTGATGATGATGATGAGATGGAAACCAAGCCAGTTGAAAAACTTAAGTGAAATAGAAACAATGGTGGTAAAACTAAAGCTTAACAGTTTTCACCTAGAGAACTTAAATATGCTTAAACTAAAATTTTATTGAAATAAGGTAGTACAAGTTACACTTAGGTACATCTTTTTTCTAAAAATCTAAGCCGTCACCAGAAGGCAGAGTGCCCAGAATGCTGGCAGCATTGCCACGTTGAATGGCAATGCTAATTCGTTGACCGAAATAAAAACCAGCATTCCGATCACCGGTGAACTTATTAGTTGTATTTATTATTTGTTATCATTACTATTTATAAACCTGTTTATAGTTTAATATTTGACTTCTCTTGTACAAGTTTAGTTTAATTACCTAATGAGTAAACTTAGTTCAACGTGATTTGCCTCTTCGTTATCAACTAGTTAAAGTAGTATGTAAGAGTCATATTTAAATATCTATACTAAATATATTAAATATCTATAGTTTCCTAAAATATGAATGTAGCAATGTTATAAATTACTTCTAATTGATTTCTTTTCGTTGATTTTAGATAATATAATTTTAGTTGATAATTGCAAACTTGTTTATAGTATTAAATTTGAGTTGTCTAAGTGCTAATTTAAGTAAGCTTGAAGAAATAAACATTATTGAATTTTGAATTGAATTATGAATTGCAATCATCTTTGTTAATAAAGTTCTTTATAAACTATATTATACTCGTACATAAATAAGTGTTTATTAGAAATATACTATTGAGATAGCTTAGGTAAAAAGCAGGCATATATACGTTAATTAAGTAACAAAATAAATTATAAAATTAAATTCAGTTTAATTTTTTTTTATCTGGACACCACGAAATAGTAGACGCAATGAAATTACGTCATAATGGTTGTGTACTTAAAGTAAAAAGTATAAACTGTTATCAGCGAGTTAGTTTAGGTACCTACACAGCCAACTGACGTCATGACCACAGAGCAATATGGCGTCCACAAGTGCGTACATAAATGCCATTTATGGCACATGGAAACATTTTTTTTGTTTATTATCACCTTAATAATCAAATTGAGACAGCTTGAAAATGGGTTGATAACAATTTTCATAACAATTGGTAAGAACCTTTAACAAAACCTTCGTCATGCGATGTTAACAAGTTTTTGGGATGTATGAAAACAAAATTATTTACATTGGCCCGAGGCTTCAGCCATTAGAAACCCCTGTGGTTGGAAATCGGTTAGTTATATTATTTCTGGGAAAGGAAAATATTGGAAAAAGTGAATGTTGTGAAGTTAAAGAAAAGTTGATGTAATTGCAAAAAAATATGTAGAATCTGGCCAAATAGATTCTTTGTTTTCATTGTATGGACATGTTATTGACATATTTTCATTTTAAAAAAATCATGTGAACATTAAAAAACTTCACGTGGAAATGGTTTTTTGTGAATAGAGATAGATAGAGATAGAGAATACTTTATTCATCACCATTACAGAAAAAAATCCGAAACAGCCTACACTCCACACCTACACTCCGTTTGGCGAGTTAAGGTCTCACCGTCCGGCCGGGCGGGACGATCTGCGACTGCATGCAGATGCTGGATGCGGCAAGTTGAAGACAGGGTGCTATGGTGCTCATTACAAGAGACCTAGGTCCATCAGTGGACTAATATAGGCTGATGATGAAGAATATGTATTATTTGAAGAATTGAACTCTATACATACACTGAACAAAAACCTAAATCCCTATCCTCAAGAGCATACACACGTCCAATTCCGAACGTACCTAACGCAGTAAAGGTGTTAATAAACACACAGATGAAAGTTGCTGCCCTTCTGGAAGGTTCTCTAGCTAGGACACTATGTTGGCGCCACCGGTCACGCAGCCGCTGTGTCTTGATCTGCCAAGGGAGACACACCAAAACAGAGTGACAGATATCACCACCACTGGTTATGGAGTGAGTGAGACGCCAAATAGCTCTTTGCTTGCATATAATTGGTTTCGTCTCCAGGGGGAGATTTGGTTGCGCAAGCTGATACCAGGTGGGTACCCTCCATACAGCTGTACACATTTTGTTGGTGGCGCGACCGGAGTGGCGCCAACATGGTGTAGGTAGATGTACTAACGATATAGGGCCCTTAGTCGGCTCTTCACGACATCCAGAATAGACACCCGTGACGGGTGTCTATTCTGGATCCGTTGAAACAAATAAATTGTTTTTATGAAAGCCAGTAATGTACTGCTGCAGAATTTCCAGACTTAATCATTACTCGCAAACGTTTTTAATAGTTACTGCAGTCGGTGGAAGTTGTTAAAACTGAATAGGTTTTTAAACGAACTCAAAATGGCAATTTATGGCTGATATAAAATGAGCTTTATATTAATTTTGCACACCTAACATACGAACTACTTAGATGGCGCACACCAAAGGTTATATTAACCAAGACGTACCTTATTGTGATTCATTTCCTTTTGCAAACAAATGTAACCTCAACCTCAAAAACCTATAATGGTCCACTGCTGGACGCAGGCCTCCCCCTCATTTTTTTATCTCATGGGGTAACGCCTTTAATTTCCACGCTGGGTATGCGATCTATTCTGCAAGAGGCACTGCTGCCCGCCCCCGGTGTATGTCCCTTAGTCGCCTGTTACGTCACCCACGGAACGAATTGGGGTGGTACCAATTCTAAGCCAGCACCACACGACTTCCAAAACACTAACAAATGAAACTCCATGTCTCTCGAAATGTATTTCCAACATCTCACGTGAGACCTGGTATCCAGCTTGGATGTGAAAGGTCAATAGAAAGTCGTTTCGAGAACAACAATGCCAATAGTATCAAGAAGTTTCCATGGAAAATTCCTATTAGTATTATTTTCGTAGCTTTTTCGCCAACAACATGCCTTCAATAAACTGTGTGTGTACTGACGTATCGGTTACGTACGTCAAACCGTTCACAGAAAAAATACTAACATCTCTCTTATATCTTCATTATCATCATCAGCCTACATAGTCCACAGCTGGACATAGGCCTCCCCTAACGAGCGCCATAGCGCCCTGTCTTCAACTTGCCGCATCCAGCATCTGCCAGCAGTCTTTCGCAAATCCGAAGGCGACCTACACTACGTTTGCCGAGTCGCGATCTCCACTCAAGAACACGTTTACCCCAGTGGTTGTCGGTTCTTCTCGAGATATTGCCAGCCCACTGCCACTTCAGCTCAGCATCCTTATCATTTATGTTGCATTTTTCCAAAAACCAATACCAGGAATGATTATTTATAAAAAGTTTTTGTCTATGACCTATTTAAAAAAACTTAAGAATAAATATATTGTGTTGGTCACGAAATGCGATTATGTTCCCTACTTAGCGTTAAATGAAGCAACGCACGTATTTATAGGACTTGTGTTTACGAAAGCCTGTGATTTAGTATGGCGGTAGTGCGAGCGGATAGCGTTTTTTTATATTTTTTACGACATTGAATTTGTATTTTATAATGCTTTTAAGGTTTATCCCCTGTTTATTTCTGCTTTATGCGACGTGTCAATAATAAGCATGGAACTTTATGTTCCAAGGAAGGAAGGAAATACCGCATCGCTAGCTCGCTTTCGCCCAGCAAAATAGATAGGTACAAATGGTTTTGCTCTGTGTACCTATACTTAGTTACTTCACCTCCCCGGTAGAAAATTGAGGTATTTCTTGGCAATTTATGTGTATTTCATTTATGTTCGAAGGAAATAAGCAGTAGATAAATAGCATATATTTATATAGCAATAACTGTAGGTACCCGCGGTTTCACGCGCTTTAAATTTGAATTTCACATTTCTGGGGGGATATAAATATACGAATATTCCCGTAAATATCTCATGGGAATTTGATGTTTTACAAGGACAAAAGTAGCCTAGTTACTCTCCATCCTTCCATCTAACTCTATGCCAAAAAATCAAGTCGATTGGTTGGTTAGCTAAGGCCTGAAGAAAGGACAAACAAACACACTTTCTCAAAATATGAAAATGATCGCTGATAATCTGCGCTGTGGGCACTTAGTTAGTGCTTCAAGATTTCTGTACATTCCGCTTTCCGCTAGAACTCCGCCGCAACAGACCCGCCCGAACAAATGTTCCCTGACATTGGGGTGCCGAGATGATGTCTTGCTACATTGCGGCCCGCCCCGATCGACTGTTCTTGGTAACGAGGGGCGATTAGGTAACGCACTATGGCTTGATGGCGTGGCTTGATGGGGAACTTGATGGCTTGACGCCCTGTGTGGTTTATGGCGTATGACGAGTTTGAGAGTAATGGAAATGGTTTGTTTAATGATGGTAGTTTAATTGAGCTTTTTGTTCATGTGAATGTGATTTACCCTGGACTGGGCTTAAGAGAAAAGCTTTGTGGAACTATATAAAGCAATTTTAAAATTTTACGATGTGCACGGAAAGTGTCCCTTTATTCAGACAGAAATCCTTTTTTTATAAAGACTGATGATGTGGCGCGGTGGGCGAAGGTCTGCCTGCGACGCAAGAGGTCGTGGTTTCGATTCCCGCCTCGATCTGCAAACATTTCCTACCCATAACATAAGCTCTGCTTAATTTGGAGCTAGATATAAAAAAAAATTACTTACGCCGAAAATTTAAAGTAAGTATATTTTTTGTAGCTTAAATCTATCCCCGGGATACCATTTACCTCCCTGCCGGTAACAGACAGACAGATAGACTTACTTTCTTATTTATATTATTAGTATGAAAGTATGGATGAACCTTTGTTTGACCTTAATCTCATCTGATAGAAAGAACAACATGCCGTATCACTAAGATCTAGAAGACACCACTGTTGTTCAGAAGAGATCCAGGTTGTAACTGCGTTGATACTAGTAAAAATATAAAAATACCTTCTCCATACACCTATGTACCTGACTCACATGTATTTGATGCAATAAAAATATTACTTACTTACTTACTCCACATTAATGTACCTACTAATTAAATCTACTCTGTCTATCTCATTACATCACAATCGATAATAACAGGATTCCCGAAAAAATCTCCAACACAATTCCCCTCAACAATCTACTTATAATAATAATTTAGCTTGAAGCTTTTCACTTAAAGAATTCCCTAAAATCCTCGCCTTGGTGTCGAATAGAAAATCACGGGAATATTAAATGGGGAGAAATAATAGCGTATTTGACGATTTGAGGGTAGACTCGATTCTGACACAGATAACATAATATTTGACTGGAGAGAGAAATTTGATGATTTTGGGTATTCTTGCCTGTTTTTTGGCGAAGGTTTAATTGATTGATCTTAGGAATTTCATGGAATTATGATCTAAGGAATCTGGGTTCAAGACGTATAGGGTAGACTACAAAAGAGTCCAATCACCAACGACTAACTTAAAAACTAACTTGGTAATCAAAGGCCCTAGTAAGACTTGTTCGCATTAACTTTCGAATACTTCAATCTAATTCGAGGGCCTTCCTATACATTTAGCGTCTTGTAGCACCCCTACCGGATTGAGAGGTAGGAAGGAAGATACCTACTTATTGTAGTATGACACCGATTTCTTACAAACTTGATGACTCGAATTCGATGGAAGTATTAGAAAGATGCGTACAAGTCATTACCACAGGCCCTACCTATGGTAATGATGGGTTAAATACTTGACTTACAGGCTAGGTATTTCAGTTGACTGAAAAATTAAAAGTAATTTAAAAATCCTTTATTTTCCCTATTATCATCATCAGCAGCCTATATTTGTCCGCTGCTGGACGTAGGCCTCCCCTAATGAGCGCCATAGCGCCCTGTCTTCAGCTTGCCGCATCCAGCATCTGCCAGCAGTCTTCCGCAAATCGTCATCCCACCTGGTCGGAGGGCGTCCTACACTACGTTTGCCGAGTCGCGGTCTCCACTCAAGAACACATTTACCCCAGCGGTTGTCGGTCCAATCCGACAAGCGGTTGTCCGCAATTTTCCCTACGCAGAACATATATTGAGACCTAAAATCTGTAGATAAATATGTATGTTTAAGAATGCACGTCTTTTATCTGATTAATGCTGTGTTTTGTCTTGTTGACCTCCGTACTACCATTTGAAAGCCCGAGTGAATAAAAACTGTTAGACTGCAAACACACTGCGCGTCACCGGAACTGCGCGGCCGCGACACTGCGCGTCAAATTGGAACAAATCACAAAAAAGCCGCACAGTTCCGCTGACGCGTAGTGCGATCAGTCTTATAGGATTTCGTACAAAGAATAACTGACCGCGCCGTGTCGCTCAGTTCCATTATAGTGCAGTTCCGCTCATTGTGAGGGCATCTTGAGGATAATATTAGACTACATTACGTTTTGAAAACACCGTATTTTTAGGAGTATAAGCCTCAACGAATCTTTGCTTGATGAAACCTAATCAGCGAAGAGAAAATTTGAGTTATTAAAAGACACTTAGCGCTAGATCGATGACTCATTAAGGAAGTGGGCTGAGTGTAGCATAAAAGCGATTATTTGACAGCTAGAATGTACCTTCTAAACAATAAATAAATAATTAAAAAATGCTGGACAATCCACACAGCATCATCCAGCACCAATCTAAGCAGAGCATTTGTTACGGGTAAGAGACAACTGATGTACCATACTATGTATGTGATGTGATGTACATAATAGAATACATTGAGTACCTATTACAAATACTTAGATTGAGAATTAAGACCTGGCGTCTTCACAAACGTGTTTGTGATGATGAGCAGAAACTGCAATTTACGTAGTGTTACTAATTTACCAATAACCCTGTATAGATATTTTTTATGACTGTTATAAAACAGAAAATTTAATAACACTAGTCGTACAACGGTTGTTATCGTCGAACAACGGTAGTTGTGGTAACCGCTTTCCGCTCATGACCCAGGATCCCCCCAAGGTCTCAACTATGGAAACCAGAGGCACAAACACATGGCCATGGCGTTTCTTGATAAATCGCTAAACTTCGCCGTGTGGCAGCGTGTGTGAAATTTCATATTAATTACTTACTAACTCAATAGCCGGTGGGGATTCTAGAGTGATGACCGCAGAATCGAAATAGGTAAGTAAGTCTATGTTATAACTAGCTTCTGCGTTCCGTTTCGCACAGGTTTATTGGGACATAATGTAGGCATATTTATAAATAAATAAATAATAAATAACGCTGGACAATTCACACAGCATTACCTAGCCCCAAGCTAAGCTTGTGTTATGGGTACAAGATAACTGATATACATAATACAATACAATACAGATATTTTTTTTATTATTATACATAGAAAACGACCAGGACCCCTTGAACAAATGTCTGCAGATCGCACACACATTTGTCCCGAGGCAGGAATCGAACCCGCAACCTCCTGCGTCGCAGGCGGACCTAAGCCCACCGCGCCACAGAGGTCGTCAAATATATATTAGTTTATATTAGTATAGGTGTACGTTTATTTAATGGCAAATCAAATCAAGCAAAAAAATCAGACAAATCGAAACAAAACAAGAAATTCGTGAATTGGAATAGTGAAGACAGTGTGCAATAGTAGGTAAGTTTTGATTGTTTTGTTTCTCACAATCGAAGTGAGAAGTATCGTTTTTAAGGCTGCATTCAAATCAAATCAAAGACACGGAAATAAAAAGTTATTTTTGATTTCGGTTGCTTCGGTATGTAGACTAAAGTATTAAGAAGCGATGAAGAAACCTTTATGCTCGACCGACGGTCAGCGCGTACCGTACAGGACGCGCTGACCTTATATATTATTGGCGTAGCAATTCATCAGCTCTGTGCTGTAAACGTTCATACGTTTTCATTGATACAGCTACGTTCGACCGACGTCAGCGCTCACCATCGGTCAAGTTAGTGCTTGACCGTTGGTGATCGCTGACGTCGGTCATGCAGCATGCACAATTTAGAAATTTTTCTAGTTTTGTAAACGTAAAAAGTGCATGATTTATTTACACAAACTTTCGCATTTATAATATTATAGTAGGAAATAGGATTGGATGATAACGGTATCGTCACAGAAGCGTTACTTTAGAAACCTAATAAGAAAGAAACTCTAGAACTCTTACATTCCTCTCGTAACCCCCCCCCCCCCCCCTTTGGAAACCATTCCCGGGTGTTTGACAAACCACGCCGTTGGCAGGCGCATTGATGATTCCTCTAGCAATACCGCATCTCATACATCCTCATTTTCCCTATAGTCAACATATCAATCTTTACTGCGTTTCGTGTCTTCAATCCGTAGATTAGTTATATTGATACGTGCTAGCGTGTGATAGGTACCAACATCTTTATATATATTAGGTACGTTCCGTTATACGCACCGATTTGTTGATGTTGTGGAAATGGCAAAGATGAGTTACAAAGAAAATTCAAGAAAGAATGGTAAGTCAAAATTATAATACCTACAACAAAGCTGGACTTTAATGTAATGTTGTAGTTGATATGTACTGAGAATGTCATACTTTTAATTTAGAAAACTCAGCACCAAAACAAATCTTCTGTCTCATCTATGTCTATCTATGAGAGAGTAATTAGATAAAACTCGTCACAAATAAATGAGAAAAAACTAAAATGTTTTGTTTTAATTCTGAGTGTGGTCAAGAATGAATACCTAATGAATAATTAGGTATTACTACTAAGATGAATTGCGGTTATTTTGTTGTTGGGACTAGAATACATACCAAATTTGTATAATTTGGTATAAGTAGAATAAGTTGAAAAAGAACCAAAACCATCTGGTTATTAAATTGTCTGTCTATCTTGACACCTATTTAACATAGGTAGGTATTATTATATTATATATTAATTATAGACTAAGCGAATGTTTGGATGGATGAGTTTTTTTTATCACCAATATAACACGAAGTGTTTTGTGGTTCATCTGTGTAGCATAGAATAGTTATTCTCTGACGAACTCCCATCGCGCCGCGAAACCATTTTCCGACACGCGAATGAAGTGAAGAAAATGTAGTCATTTTGCTATCGTCGGGGTTCTACTCCGTAAAACCATAGACGATTATCGGTTCAAGGTATTTTAATACGTTTTGATTTCGATTATCTAAAATTCTTGTCTTAATAGATGGATAAAAGTAATTTAATTAAATATATCATACATGTGTTTACTTTAAATTTAATTTATTTATACATTGAATTTAATAAGAACCTTATTAGGTCTAATATTTCTACCTTAACTCTAAATAAAAACACAATAACTTAAAAACAATTAATACTATGTATAAATTTTTATAAATAATAATAAAAATAAATAATGCTGGACAATTCACACATCATTATCTAGCCCCAAGCTAAGCAGAGCTTGTGTTATAGGTACTAGATAACTGATATACATAATAAAATACATTACATAAATAGATATTTTTACTATAAATAGAAAACGACCAGAACACCCTGAACAAATACCTGCAGATCGTACAAATATTTCCCAAGGTGGGAATTGAACCCGCAACTTCCTGCGTCGCAGGCGGACCTTCGCCCACCGCTCCACAGAGGCCGTCATATAAAATTTATTTTAAAAAAACAAACTATTTCACAAGCTACAACAAAAGCGGAACAAATAAAGAGCTTTGTCACATGCGTTTTAATTTTGATATTATTTTGTTGAGCCAATTACTGATTGTTAAAAATTTATTAATCTTGACTATCATCTTATCATAATATCCATACTATTATAAATTCGAAAGTAACTCTGTCTGTCTGCCCATTTCACACTGAAACGGCTGCACGTATCAAAATGAAATTTGGCAGGGAGATGAACATCCAGGGGACATACACTACACAGGCTTCTTGAAATCAAAAGTCGCGGGCAGTAGGTACATAGAACATTAGCTATTTTCTGGTAACAACGCTCAGCCCAAACAGTTGAAGTTATAAATCTGAAATTTGGAGGTTATGTTCCTTTTACTACACAACCTCCCGTCAAGAAGGGATTTTAGAACATTTAACCAAAAAGGGGGTGAAAAGTGTTGAAGGTATTTTTTTGGAACTCTTGAACCGGAGGCCCGATTTGCTTGGCGACTTACCTCTCCTTGCTCGTGATCCCGATCAGCTGGTCAACTAGACTAGATAAACGTGATCATGGGCAAGGATCGTAACTTAAAGAATCCTTAAAAAACAAAATGATTAAACACTTGTTTCAGGATTTATAAAATATTCCTGAAACTGGGTAAATCGGGTTCTGTGAGTTTGAGTTTGGGGAAATGTTAATAACTTTTTAATATGTGATGCTATCAACTTGAAGTTTCCAGTATGTATTGGAAAGTAATAAAATAAAAAAAACATGTTACAGATTTTTTTTATCAAAATGTCTAAATGTGTTTAAAAAGAGTTTTGGAATGAACGCATTTGTATCAAATTATAAACGCATAATACGCCTGCTTATATTATAAGAGCAAAACATTGTTCAACATTTGCATGTCGAGTAATGTAGGTGACACATTCCTTTTTGTCACGTATTATAAACACTTACCTATAAAAATGTACCATATAGGTACAATAATTGAATATTATAGACCCAGGCCTATTATTCTACAAAGAGGTCGATGTTTTTTTCTGACATTTTAACTAACAGTGACCCAATTTGCTTGTGATTTTACTAAGGATACCTAAAATAGGTAGGTAAGTACACAATAATACTTACAACACGTGTATCAGGATTTCGAAAGATATTCCTGGTAATTGATTAAATCGATTTTAACGTTTGTTCGTAGCTTAGTACCGTAATGAAATGGTTGTTTGTAATGTAATGACACAATTTAATTGAAACTCAATGTGAAAAATATAAATAAAATTTCCGACGGGTATCAGCATTTCTCAAAACAATCCATATAACATAAAAACGACGTTTTTATTGAGATCAGCAGGAACTTCCGACTCTTACAGCAGGGTTTCTGCTGATTTCGAGTTTTTTATTATCACATTTTTTGTCAACGCGAATGAAATCAGGAGCTGAAAGCTAGTTTGAAAAAAAAAGTTATTCATTTGGATTTCAAAGTTAAGCCCGTCAAACATTATTATAACACCCCTTTTTTGCGTTGAATTGCTAAATCAGTATACGAAACATCGAATTTGTTTGTTTTTTGAGTAGCTCTCCAGATATCGGAAACAAATGGGTCTGGATAGGCGTTCGCTCAAAAAACATTGGCTTTTTACATCTAATCTATATGATTTACATTGCTTCTGCAACTTCTATGTTAGGGGGCGCAGTGGCAAAGGCCCTGACCCAAAATGTTCCTGGTTCGATATCAGCCGCAGGACAACATTTTGTACGATCTTTGATCTTTGATCTTGGTTCTTTAACATATTATACTAATGAATGTCACAGTTTTGATATTAATGAACTCGCATGGCTGAAATTTTACAAAGACAAACTCAACTTTTAGCACTTTTTTTAGCACCGCTGACTATAACTGCCCCTCGACGTCCAGGAGATGAAGGCTCATGTAAAGGCTGTCAAATAGTATAACATAGCTGGTAATATTGTCGGTAATCGAGGTCTATTCATTAAGTTAACAAGGGGATGAATAAAGACTGTCCAGGAAGAGGTCTGTTCAGGATAAAAAAAGTAATAGTGAATCTAATCGAGCTTATGTTGTGTAACATAAGCTCGACTTACTTTAGGATTAGACTTTAGATAGATCTCTAGGCTAGCTAGACCACTGTTTGTTTTAGGAGTGTGTCGTTAACAGATTTTCCATTCACCTTACGAAACTATCTAATAACACAAGCTCTGCTTAGCTTGGGGCTAGATAATGCCATGTGAATTGTCCATCATTATTTATTAATTTTATTTATAATGGGTAACGATAGGTAACCTTTAAATAAGTTTCTATCAGTAAAAATCCGATGTTGACAATTTCACGACAGATTTAACTAAACGCGTGATTGTCGACGTTAAGCTAACGATAAAAACCGCCAAGCAACGAGTATATACTGAGTGTATGTATGTATACCTTAAACGTAAAATAACTCCACACTCCTAGTATATTTTATCTTGAATTATTTCAACAAATCCGCATAAAACCAGTGACAGAACAAACTGTTAGCCTTTTGGTTACAAAACAGTTCCAAAGACACCGTTATACCATCAGGCCCGAAGCCCCGGGGCGCAAAGGGCCCGGTACAATTAATACCCGATCCTGTCCCACTTTACTAAAGTTACAAATCAGGGATTCTCGGACGCCTAATGTCGTTTAAGGATTTCTTGGAAAGTTTTGCCCGTTTAGGCGCGACGTTGGTAACACTGGGAGGGATTTACGTTTCATTGTTGCTACTTTCACAAACCTTTATTTATTTGAAGTTCGGATTATAGCTGACTTTAGGATGAAGAGAACTTGACTTGTTTGTGGCAGATAATATGCGGCTTATGCCTCACGAACTTGATAGAAATTGCTACGCAGTTTTTCAATCTTTCAAAACTTAATATTATGGGGATAAGTTAACTGAATTGTAAAAAAAACTGCATTTGAATAATTTTTGGGCTGATAGGTTTGGTTCAACATAATGTATGCAAAACATCATTCACAAAAACAAATATTTTGAAGTACATTTTCGATCGTGATTAATAGACCCACCTTTAAAACGCTTTTCGCATTTGCAGTAAACTAAACTACAAAAAATGCTTCGAGACCCTTTCTACGTCTCTGTAATTTCTTGCATAATGACCTTTACCACCTAAGTATTAATGATTAATATTACTTAACATAGTGTTATTATGGTTGTGAGTCCTGTAAAACTAGTGTTTTTTTCAGACCTTGATAAAAAAATAACAGGTATAGGTACGGACCTTTCTCCAATTTACTTGCCGACTTAACCAGGGGTTAAACCTCCATACTAAATTTAACATATTTTCAGCTTTTTACAAAAAAAACTAGCAGCATAAAATTGTTTTGCGACCATCGAAAGTACATAACATAATGTTCTACTACCCCATGCTACAATAGCAAAATTCGATTCAATTATCCGTTTGGAGTGCCTCCTTTATTTTTACTGTTGGAGATTGTTTACATTATTTGCTCATATATTTATCAACATAATGGTGCTAAACTACACCGTCCATATCATAGACATTATAATTTTTTCAATACATTCTAAGCCCTATCAAAGCGAAGCGGTCTGTGTGCTAGCTGCTGCCTTTGTCGAGCATAGCAACTGGTCCATGATCTGTGGTACGTAGTTCCAACATGCTCACCACTAGATGTCGCTGCTAAAAGTGGACGAAGGCTAGATCGCGCTGACGAGAACGCACGGCTTTTGGTGACTCGATTGCAAGAACCATCCATTGCTACGTTACTCTGATTTCCTTTCTTCATGTATAAATCTTTCGCCTTTTACTAAAGATTTCCGTGGAGGGGAACACTCAAATGAGTCTATCTAATGACTGTTTTTGAATGCATTGATACAAATATCGCAATGGCGCTTGACTACGGTCCAGGAGCATAGCTTCCATGAAGCTATGGTCCTGGAAAATAACGAGGCCACAATCATTCTTCTATGATTTAGAAGAGACTGTACAATTGTACATGTCGTTTTGATATTTTAGTCCTATTTGCTACTAGGTCATGATAAAGATCATTTATTGTCAAATAGGCACACAAATAATAAATATACAAATGATACATACTTAATTAGATGTATAATATAAACTATGACTTGTCAACAAAAATACCACTTTTGCTGTAAAGTTGCAATAGCCGATAGATAAATTAAAAATAATATATTATGGTCCTTATATAATATGATGATGATGATATAATATTAGAATCTAGGTCAGGTGACTTTACGATAGTGTCAGGTAACTTCATGGGGAAATTAATGTCCAGGTGACTGTTGTCGTTTTCTAAAAACTCTTTGATGCTGTATAGCGTTTTGTCAACTAAAAGATTTCTTAATTCTAAATTAAATCTATTTTCATTTTTAATTAGTTTCATACCAATGCAATGCAGCCAGTGTCTTAGGCACGCTTCCAACTGGTATTGATATGGATCAGTTGAGTTACCTGTAGATTGTTTGCAACAGTTTGCAGATAGCTTAATTGTTTCTATTGTAAATACTAGTTTTAATTTAAATTTGTTATTTGATTGTTATTTTCTTTCTGAATAAAAATGTTTATAGTTTCATACCTAAAGGGAGATTATTGTAGAGTTTCTGACCCATTATTTTAGGGAGTCTTTTATATATATTTAGTCGGTACATGATCGGCTCTAGCATCATTTTGTTCCGCACGGTGCGTTTACTTCTATCCCTCCTGACAATAAAATGAAATGAAATGAACTCTTTCATAGTCTGTTGAGCTACCGAATAATATTATGCCATATGACATAATTGAATGTATATATGCATAATAAATGTCTTTATGTGAGTTTTATGACGTAATAGATCTCAATTGTTTTAGTGCATAAACTCCTCGAGCCATTTTTTTACATGTTGTATCAATATGCTGTTTCCAAGACAGTAAAGGGTCTAATAATCTAATTCAAAGCCTAACATTTTTACCACACTAGAACTAACTAAGGTATTCCCGTTTGTAAGATTTATTGGTACTCTATCCACTGTTTTTGCCGTCGTAGTGAAAAATATTATGCCCGTTTTATCTTCATTTAGTTTTAAACCATTCATTTCAAACCAACTACCAAGCTTATCTATCGTGTCTCTTATTTGGCTTATAAGATCATCTCTTCATCATGTTGCTAATAGACCGTAATGCTAATATGCCGTTTAGCTTTTAGGACGTTCTGTTTAAATGTCCTTTCGATACGAAACGGAATGATTTTGGCCTCGTTATCCTATATAAATAAGTATACAGATTACGTCTTCAAGGTTTTTTCTTAAATGAAAAGTAATAATTGACTAGAAAAGCAAAAATTACTTTACTTTTTGTGTATATGCTTGTCCTGAAACGTAATATGGACTTGAAGGGTAAAAAATTACTTAACTTATTTATTGTGTTTTTTGTTGACCTCCTACTTTTCTCAAAACCATAAATTTGCAATAAATAAAATAAACATATTTTATTTCAGACAACAAAATCCATATACCTATTGTTAGTAAAATTAGAAATGAAATAAGATTAGTAACAACAACTCATACACACTAATTATAAAAACATTAATCCTATTTATATAACCCTACGCACAAAACACATCCACATAGGGGAGGAGATCCGATCTGCAGTAGTTTTCAGGATGCTGTTCGGACTCTGCGCATCAGGGAGGCGGTCTTTTTGGGAAGAATAGCTGCAAAGCCATCTACTTGGTACTCCGCAAACATCCCTGACGCACTACAGTAACGAGGCAGTCCCAACATCATCCTAAAAATATTGTTATATTGTATGCGCAGGGTCTCCAGCGGTTTTTTGGCATAACGAACCCATAGGTTTCCCGTGTAGAAGCACTGGCAGTATGCCTTAAAAAGGGTTATCTTTACCTCTTCGCTACAAAATATAATAAAGCCTACTCAAGCGTTTTTATTCTCTTTGTACTCAAATACTAATCGAATTCTAAACCCATCCGTTATTCTCTGAGTTGATTATCTTTTGGTTTGAATTCCTTCGAATTTTAAGAGTCCCGTTGAATTCTGGACAAAAAAATTCTCAGGCCCAGGACAACAAACCCCGTGCTTGCCCTACAGGTTTGTGTTGTTTATTCCAAGCTGGCACAGTGTTGTTGTTTTTTATAATCGTCCATTTATCTGGAATTAACAAATTTGAAGAAGATTTTTAACCTTTTCATTATGTCTGATGTGAATGATGCGATGCAATAAAGGTAAATCAACATGGCGTCTACTAACAAAATACAACTACAAGCTCGATCCGAGAAAGTTTACTTACACGAGTGACTTTCAGTAGTGAATTGAAGTGGCGAGATTTATTCATACTGTCCAATTGAAACTATTTAAGTTGTAGCAACTTGATAGGATGTAGCTTAGCTTCGCGGTTTGTAAATTGGTAGTAAAGTAAATCGGGACATTGGTTACATAAAGGTATCTTTATTATCAAAGACAATAAAAAAATACTTTCACCATAACAATTCTACATAATACCTGACACAGAAATAGATAGACAACTTTTTAGAGTAACACAAGACAGAAAATAATAGGTACTTACAGATAGTACCTAATGCTCAGAAACCAGAAACGTGGAATTAAAAAGAGCACTCTTGTCGCTACGCGCGATCTCTCTCAGGTAGTTTGTGTCTATGTGTTCATTTTATAATTTTGTAACCCAAATTTACTATTTTTTAACTTTACGCAAAGTTACAATAGGTAGCAAATTAGTCGCGATTCTTTAAATTGCTTGTCTACATCGTTCTAAAGTTCTTGCTCAGTTCTAAATATATCTTCATTAGACTTCTCTATTATCGGTTCTGGTAGATATAAAAAGATCAAAGTAGCGAGACGTGTCTGCTTAATATTAGCCCCTATTTCTGCTTTTCACGTACGTCCGACTAGGTTAGCGACTTTGAGTCCTATGTGTGTGGGTATTGAGGTTAACTGACAGCACCAGACATGGATTTAACCCATGCAGTGAAAATTGCGTACAGTTTATTAGAATTTACCAAGGTTTCCAGCTTCCAGCTGAAGCAACTGAGCTCCCTATTTGTAACTTTAAACAGTAAATTATTTTTACTCCATAGTATCAATGATTTAGGACTTTTATTTGCAAAAATAAGGCAAAGGTTCTCTTGCTATTCTGGTTTTTTATACGGTGTTGACAGTAAAAAAATCTCGTGATTGATAGTTTAGGAGAAAAATTGTATTCAATAAGAAAACAGAAGGTACTTTGCACAATTACTGATATTGGAAATAGTTTTTTAACAAAGGTGATTATTTTGTACTTATTTCAAAGCTTTTTCGATAAAGGTATTGAAAAAAAAGGATAACGAAACCAATAAATATCCACGTCTTGAACTAAAATCAGGAAGATTTACTTGGTGAAATTGCTATAATATTAAAAACCATTAAACGCTTTGTTCATTATTTATCTAAAAAGCTGTAACACCAGGACTCGATAATAATAGCTTCACATAGGAAAATAAATACATCTATTTTTTTAGCACAAATGTGAAAAATTTCTAGGTGTTCTTAGTTCTTATCTTACACAACTCATTATAACAACGAATTCATTTCTAGGAAGCAACTCAACCGCATTTTGGCTAAATAAACGAATAGGTACTGTATTTCCATCAGGTGAACCTTTCCGTGAATCCTGTAGTAGAATTTTATAATATCTATAGGTCGTTCGTTGAGATTATTTTAAACAAAACTCTTCAAGTTGGTTCTAACTTTAAGAATATAAAAGATTGTAGAAACTCTGTGAAATCTAAAATCGTAAAGTTCACTGGGCAATGCGGATTTTGTTATGTTTTTACATTGGGTTGAAGAAGGTAAATTGAAGTGAATAGAAAATCACGAACACTATTTTTTTTCACACTATAATATTAAAAATGCGAATGTTTAGATGGGTGGATGGATAGATGGATATTTTTTGCTCAATCACTCCAGAACCGCTGAACTGATCTGGATGAAATTTGGCACAGAGATAGATTTGGTCTGGAATTGCACATAGGGCATATTTTATCCCGGTATTCCCACGAGAACGGAAACTACGCGGGTGAAACCACGAGGCACTACTAGTAACATAATAAAAGCGAAACTAACTCAGTCTGTCTGTCAGTTTATTTGTCTGTCCTGCTACCTTTTAATGCCTAAAAGTCTAAAAGGATGTTAGTTAAATTTGAATGAATGAATGAAAATGAAATAAATGAAAATAATTTTATTTATTCTAAATCTGCTACACAAAATAATATCTTAGGACACAATATTAAACCTAGGCTTTGCTGCTTATTTTGTGCGCAGCAAGGTTTAGGACAAATTCAATCGTACACTCAGCATTGTGCCGGATAGACACTGATATTGTGTTAACCCAGCGCTGGTTTTCAGTGCATATCAGAGAAGGCAGGCCACATTCTGTGGTAATGCGCTATAATTACAAATCTAGAAAATTACGTTTTAAGCACAGGTGTACATCATGTAAAATTAATTTATTCATATGAACCAGCAAACAAAATAAAATTGTAATTTGGTACGGTGATAAACAATATCCCGGAAATAGACAAAGGCTCCGTGAAAATAGACAAAGGCTCCTTGCAAAGCACGTGCAAAGCCACGGACAGAAGCTAGTCACTCTAAGTAAAGCTGTTTACATCATAAAATTTGACGTTTATTTTGTAAGCCTAAAGAAATATAGTACTTATTTGATTCTGATTGATTTGATTTTCTTTGTTTGTTATAAGAGTTTGGAAGGTAACTACTAAAGAATCTTTCACTCGTATTCTGTACACGAGTTCTGTACTGGTCTTCTTTACCTAGTGGTTTTTGGTGGTATAGGTACTTTAATAATAAAGTACTTATAGCAAGGTAGGTGCAGTTAGTAGGTAATAATATCATCATCCGGATACAACTAGAAACTGAAATGATGAAAGTATTTAATAACAATTCCGCGCAAAACCTTCTCCGATAAGCTCTAACCGCGTTGTAGAATAAAAACCACAACAACTACAACCTGAAAAAAAATCTAGAAGCAAGGTGTCCTTTGATAATTTCTTTACATTTTCTCATGAGTTTATCGGAGAAGGTTTTGCGCGAAATTGTTACTAAATATTTGAATTTTTATATTTTCCAATGGATTTCCGCAACGTAACGCCTGAATCTATTATTTACAACAAATAGGTCCTCATCCAGCCCACGTACGTCCATTGTTGAACAATATCTCCTAGAAAATTTGGTGGTTATGGAAAAGCCATAACCACCTAATTTTTAGGAGATATTTTACGATACGCTAAGAAGGTGGGTTGGTAATAGCAGTGGTGTTCAAAAAATACGGAAGGAACCTGCTGCCCATTATCTGAAAGGTTCCCTTACATTATTTTTAGCGTCTTCGCACGCGATTTTCAAGTAAAGCCTATGTCAGTCCCCGGGATATCATTTCATCTCCCTGCCAAATTTCATTCTGATCCGTTCGGCCGTTTTTTTATAGTCTGTAGACCTTTTTTTGGCCACAATCTCACCTGATGGAAAGTGAAGATGTAGCGGACGATGTATCACGAAGGTCTAGCTAGAAGATACCTATTCACTCTTGTCTTGAAGAGATCCAGGTTGTAATTGACGGGAAAAACCGCAGCAGGGAGCGTGTTCCAAACCCCAGCGGTACGATTGATGAAGATGGAGGAAGTCCGCTTAGTGCGAGTGGACGGTATATCCACCAAGTAAGGGTGGTAATGCGCTGTGCGTCTGCTTTTCCTGGACTGGAATAGGGATGGTAGAATCAGGTCATGTAGTTCCTATGATCATTCTCCGAAATGTATCCTATAAAAGATTGAGAGACAAGCGACCTTGCTTCGAGACTTTGGACCTTAGTCTTTGTAAGGTACTGCTCCTATTAAGAAATAGTACCTTACAGAGAAAGAAGAAAATAGACTTATTGAAGTCTGAAGGCTCTTTTTCCGCCTTTTCTTCTTTTCATGGTTAGGCGTGAAAAGGTAAAAGACAGATAGAGTTACTTTCGAATTTAAAGTATTAGTATGGATTTTATTATTAGTACTACTACATCCACGGCTGAATTGCAAGTGTCCATTCTTACAGTGAATGTCCAACCGCGAAGACAAGAAGCCCCTCGTAAAGAAATGAAACAATGGTTCTCCCAACACATATAAGATTCGTAGTTAACCCGCTAAGATCCGTAATTAATTATATAAGAGTTGCTGAAAAAAAAAACACAAGGTACATTGTTGTAAATCTTTCTACAATCCTGGGATTTTGGTTTCGTTCAATTGCGCTACGATATCCCAATTTTATCCCAATTTTAAAAGTTCGTTTACTAGTTTATCACCAATTTTCTAATGCGCACTTTTCGTCTAGACGCGTGGTGCTTGAAAGAGACTTGCATCAGCAGATAAATTCTTTGGGTTATTGAACTGTCACTATATAAGAGGTTGAACCACATAGCAATAGCTCAGCATTTTTGCCGATGTTTTTATCAAAGACGAGCTTCTGGCTTCGCTCGCGCTTTTCAAGTAATCTTTGTTCGTCTTTGGCATACCGTATAGATAGTGTATACCAGAGAGGTACGGTAACTTTTATTAGGATCCGTTAAGTTCGTCCGTCAAAGCGTGAAAATGTAACAGACAGATAGTTACACAGATCTATCTGTCTGTTACATAATAATATAATAATAATAATGCTGGACAATTCACACAGCATTATCTAGCCCCAGGCTAAGCAGAGCTTGTGTTATGGGTACTAGTTAGCTGATATACATAATATAATACAATACTTACATAGATATTTTTTATAATACATATATAGAAAACAACCAGAACACCCTGAACAAATGTCTGCAGATCGTACTCACATTTGTCCCGAGGCGGGAATCGAAAACCGCAACCTTCTGCGTCGCAGGCAGACCTTCGCCCACCGCGCCACATCGGTCGTCCCATCGATACGACAGAGGTACTCGAGTTTACAATATATTAGTTTGGACTACATGAACACTTTCATGTAGTCCAAACTAATCACCACGCCGCTTGCCCATCAACAGCCTGCAACTCAGTCTAGCGCCGCCGGCCGGTGCGCTTCTGGGAGTCGCATCACCGCCTATTCGTGGGCAGTGAATGCATTATAATAGTCCTTTGATTAAGAGGTCAGTTTTTACAACAGATTTTCCAGGCTGAATAGAAGTAAATGTCCTTAGATAGAACACAGCAATGAGATTGCCTTTCGTTAACGCCTATACTACCCAGCCCTAGAGATGCGTTTTCTAAATCCTGGAGAAAGAAAGTAGGTACGGATAAAGATGGATCTTCGACAAATGTAGTTTTGTTTGAATAATGAAAGTACGAATAAGACACATTTATTATTAATATACATGCCTAAATGTCATAAATTAATTTTGTGTAAATTGGTAGCGTTTTGTGATCGACGTGGACCTACTGTTTGTAGTAAATATAAATAAAAGACAAAGAAAAGAAAATGAAATAACCAGAGTGCGAGTAAGCACTGTAACAAAAATCCAAAGAAAAGAAACATGTATTTGATGTTTCTCTTGGTAATCCAACCTCAACCGAACTCAATATAGACGTCGTTTCACAGATTAGAGAGGTCTCCCAGTCGTTCAAGTGATCAGCTAAAAAGCTTAAGGTGGAAAGAGTATTATCTCACTTGAAGGTAAATTGACATAAAAGTTTTTGTTATTGAGACAGATTGGCTTTGACTTGGTATTTAAAGTACATAATTTGTTTAATAGGGGTATAATATTTTTGAATTTTGTAATTTTTAACTTTGTTAGTGGTTCATTAGCTCTATAAAATCTTATTGAAAGACTTCAAAAATGGGTGTAATACCATAATAACAAATCAAAACTAGGTATAAAGGGAACTTCGGATCCGAAGGAACTCAAGGTCAGGATATTTTTTATTTATTCCTATGATTATCACCACCCTCTTTTCATAAGCTCTGAAACTAGACGGAATTTTTTTTATGTACTGGGAGAAAATTACAATCAAATAATAGAATTAGATTAAAACTATTATTTACAATTGGAACAATTGAGCTAACTGCAGACTGTTGCAAACAATTTACAAGTAGTGTGTTGAGCTACTTGTAAATTGTTTGCAACATTATGCATTATGCATTTACTTCCATTGGATTCGAGACCCTAGGTCCGTGGGGTGTCGAGGTTCTCCTAGTTTTCAAAAAATTCTCGGAGCGTCTGGTCGAAGCGACGTGTGACCCGAGAGCTGGTGAGTATCTGATGCAGCGCATCAGCATTGTCATATAGCGGGGGAATGAAGAGAGCATCTTGGGCGCTTCCTACTGCTATTGATATGGATCAGTTGAGCTACTAACTAGCAGTTGAGCTAGGAGTATAATAATCTTACAAAGAAAAAAAACCTAGTACTGCCTGACGATGGTGTGTGACAGAAATGATCATATTTTTTTTTATTCAATCAATTTATGTCACGAGAACGTAAAGTTTTTTTCTATTCATCATCATCAGCCGTTTAGTTCCCATTGCTCTGCATAGCCTCTCTCCTCTTTTCTATTATTCGTTTTTTTTCGTATTCTATTATAATCTTATTTGTACGAGTTCCTAAAAAAGAACCAGCGTGATGAAATAATTCGCAAAGACCTTGGATTTGATGGAACATTGATTATTTCAGATGGATTAATTCGCCGTCGAAGTTAATCCTATGAAAGAGAGCCTAGCACAAGTTACTGACATTTTAGAATATTTAAACGTTTAGTTATTAACAGCTAGAAGACATACCTAGACTGAAGTGCGACCGAGACAACAATAGGTATGTAGCATACCTATCGCCATGCATGGCGATTCGCTACAAGACGTGGTATCTCTTTTTATGCACGAATGTATCGTACATTTCTACCCCTGTCTACAAATGGCAAAATAAAGCAGTAGAATTTTAAGAAAGTTAGAAGTTTTGTTGTACGAGTGAAAAGTGATTTCTTAGGCCTTATTTTCTGATCTGGAGTGATTTGTCACCTAGAAAACAATCACGTAGGCTTTGCTGTAGTCTCAGTCAATAAATCATACAAAAGTACGTCGTAGCAAGCACACAAAATACAAACGCGGCGCAGCGCCGCGCCGGTCCAACTATGACGAGGTGGATGGACCTAATTGGACCTAATTTGATTCTTCCAGTTAAGTTAAGATAAGATGTTTATTGCAAAAAGAATCATTACAAATAATTATATACCTAACATTATGAAAATACACAAAAAATATTAGGTATTCTTTATCAAAACAATATGCATTAGCCTCAAATGCCTAAACTAGACTGAAAAGTCTGTAATATAGGCAGTTGTGCTCCCCTACGATGTTACAGTTATTTATAAAAGAATTGTGACGTTTTCATTAATACTTACAAACATAAAATTGTACAAAGATTTGGTTACAGATTGCCATGATTCTAATCTTGTTATAAATATTTAACATAGAGTTTGAATAGGTTAGTAACTTATCTCCTATTCTTTCCTTTTATCTAAGGCAGAGCATATTGCTTTCTTACGACGACGACGTTACAAACTCGTGCTTAAGTTACTAATGAAGCCATAGAAGGCATCGAATAAAAATTGGGAACGTTGGTACTTACAGTAGGTAGGTATTCAGTACAGAAAAATGGCGGTTGTGGAGTGAGTATCAGAATACATCCGACAGAGAACCAAGGTTATCGACATAGCTCAAAGAATTAGAAAGCTAAAGTGGCAGTGGGCTGGCCATATCTCGAGAAGAACGTGTTCTTAAATGGAGACCGCGACTCGGCAAATGTACATTACATTTGCCGGACGCCCTCTGAGATCGCCTGAAGATCTGCGAAAGACTGCATATGCTGAATGCGGTAAGCTGAAGACTATGCTACGCTATGACACTCATTAGAGGAGGTCTATGTCTAGCCGTGGACTAAAAGTATGATGATGATGATTTCAAATGTGAAGGGACCGGAAGGTGTTAGCTACCACTTCACTACGCTTAACAAAAAGTCCCTTATCTTGCCGCGTTTGTCTGTTCATCTGAACGCGAAAGTTATATTTAATAAGGATTTCAAGAATGAACGCTCTGATTCACGAGGAAGGTAACTGTATGATTTACTAGTTTCTGTCCACGGATTCCCACGCGTTATTCACATGGAAACGTTTTAAAGAACTTCTATTCTACGTGAACTGATTATAGTAAATAAGTACGCAAAATTTCAGTCCGATCCGTTCAGTAGTTATGGTTTGAAGAAGTAACAAACTTCCATCCAAGCTTTCGCATTTTTAGTATTGATTGCATTGATATTACGAATCACACTATAACAGTGTACAAAGAGCGGCATTGACCAGCAGTTTCTTGTTAGTTTAAAACTTTAGGGCGCAGCCGCAAATACAAAGTATGTGGATTGAAACTTAATTTTCACTCAATTTATTCACGTATTTAATCTATAACGATGATTTTAATTAATATAATTGGGGATTTACTCGAATGGATTCCAAGTTTCGGGACAATTTAGTTTACATTTGACTAAATGTCTGTGAAACTTTGTTCTAACTGTTGTTAATTCTTGGAACAATTGTCTTGGTTCACTAATAATCAATTACTAAAGTTTTGTTCTAGGTGTTTACTGGAAACTGTTCTCATATCAATTTCAATATTAGAGAAAGTACCTACACATCACGTTTAGTATCAGTACCGAGGCAATTAAGGAAACGTTAGTTAAAAGTATAAAATATCCCTATGTATGCTTAAATCTTTAAAACTACGCAACGGATTATGATGCGGTTTTTTTAAATAGATGAAGTGATTCAAGAGGAAGGTTTATATTGTATAATACATGTTTAGAGGTTTCCGTGCGAAGCCGGGGCGGGTCGCTAGTTAAGTATAATTCCGACGCTGAATCTTGATAACTGTCGTTCAAAATTAACAATGATTTTAAGGAATACAAAAACATCGGTGAAAAAAATAAGTACATTGTGATCTAAGAGTGCAAACGCACTACGCGTCAGCGGAACTGCGCGGCCGCGGTACTGCGCGTCAAATTAGAACAAATCACCAAAAAAGTCGCGCAGTTCCGCTGAAGCGTAGTGTGATCAGTCTCAATATGATTTCGTACAAAGAATAACTGACCGCGCCGTGTCGCGCAGTTCCGTTGTAGTGCAGTTCCGCTCAGCGTCCGGCACCCTATAACAAAATATATTGAATGAAGAAATATTGGACGTTTATTTAACAGCAATAATATTTACACTTACATCTATTTTCTAAAAATCTAAGCCGTCACCAGAAGGCAGAAGTGCCCAAGAAAAAGAAAAAAAAAGAAAAGTAATTTTTTTGATTGGTAGGAATTTAATAATTTTACGTGATCGATGGATTCACTTAGATTCATGACTAAAAACTTTGTAATAATAATAATGTTTATTTCTCTCACAAAGGTACAAACATATATACATAGTTTATGTGACACTAAGACTAGACAGTGAAGGCGTTAATTTACTTAATAATGCCAACTTATTAACAACCTGAGTTATGAGAGACTGGTGCCTGTAATAATATGTTTATGAAAAATCTGTAGCAGAGGTCACAAGTATACTCACTCCGTTGGAGGTAGACATGTAAAACTGTTCAACGTACAGTATATTACACTTTAGTAAGGTGAGTTAAACAGAAGTTTAACTTCATCATGTCAGCCCATATACGTCCACTGCTGGACATAGGCCTCCCCCATACGACGCCACAAAAAGCGGTCCTGAGCCGCCTCCATCCATCGACTCCCTGCGACCGCTACGATGTCGTCGGTCCATCGAGTTGATGGTCTCCCAACACTCCGTTTCGCGTTGTATCGTGGCCGCCACTCGAGAACCTTTACTCCCCAGCGGTTATCAGTTCTGCGTGCTATATGACCTGCCCACTGCCACTTCAGCTTGCTAATTCTGAGAGCTATATCGGTAACTTTAGTTCTACTGAAGTTTAACTTATTTCTAGTCAAATGTAGGTAAAATGTAGATACTCCTTTCAATTATTCTATCGAAAACATAACAAAATCACATCGTTGACGACCAGGATAACGTCCCGTTAACTTCACTTTAAGACCATTTTCAAATAACTGCCTCGTCCCAGTGTCATCTGAATTTAGTCTGAGCCCCGATTCTGATTAAAATCTTGAGTTGTAGAAAACGTTAATCTTTAAAAACGCTGTGGCACACTTTTGACATAGCTGATATTGAATAAGCTGGTTCATCTCTACGATATACCATCTATGTTTTTTTTTTTTAAGGAGGAGTTTCTATGTTCAGCTGCATGTAGGTACGTTTTATATGTGTGACTCTCGATTTCTCAGTCAATTATATAGACCAGTAGTTTTTGTCAATGTATAGAGGATAATTTCGATTCCCATACAAATATAATTTTAAAGGGATTAGTTTATTTATTAGTAATTATCCCGAAAAACTTCAATACAGTTTAAATCTAGGGGATTTAGTGTCGGTTTTTGGTTTTTTACAAAACAATCAAACTTAATTTTAGGTCAATGTTTTTATTTTATTTTTTTGCAGTGGCAAACTGGCATGTGGTCCGTCTGCTGCAAAGCGGTTACAGTCAATGAACGCCTGCAACACGAGGTCCTTAAATACACCAAATTAATCACTTCTACACGCTAGTTTCTATTAAAAATTACACATTTTGAGATTTTACCTCTGATAAAAGAAACTACAGATGAAAGGATGCGCGTTAAAAGTGTCAAGGTTAAAATGAATGCATCTATTTATCTATGCAAATAGCACTGCGCGCCCTATCCAGAGTTCATTCATCTATGACCGATACTGCAATGATACTACATGACTTATGACAGTAACTGTCATAGTAAAGTGATTCATAAGTAAGCTGAAGATAGGGCGCTATGGCGCTCATTCGGGGAGGCCTATATCCAGCTGTGGACAAATATAGGCTGATGATGAAGTTATCTATAAAATAGAACTCAATAATATAGATACGTTTCGATTTGACGTCGGGTCTCTCAGAAATTCGAGTATTTTTTTACCCAGCTATTCATACATGAGCTATGCCAAAGATTAGAATTCTCTTCACGTCTACCTAAAGCCCTTTACGCGAAAATATTTTTAATTAATCTGAATACTTGACTAATATTTCAAAAGTGATTTTCAGCGTTATTCGTAAATTGTTTTCATAATTTCGTGGAATTTTAATGCTGTCTCAGTTTTATTGGGCACTAAATATTAAATTTTATGTTATGATATAAGTTATATTTCAAAATTGACGCACATTATCTGTCATCGCCTGTGACAGCATTAAATCGCGAGGAGTGGAAGGAGAAACGAGAGTTCTTTGTCCAGCCGTGGGACAATGGCTGAAAATAATAAATGAACTACTAAATAAATAATAATAATACTTCAAAGTAGAGTTCTCTAAATCGACATAAAGACTATATTTTGTAAAGTTTAAGCATAAATGGATCTTTAATCTAGGATTTCTAACGTCATACCGTTACATTAATAAAGACTCGGAACGACTATGGTAAAGGTCTGACTTTCTTTTCTTGACAATAATAAGATCATTGTAGTTTCTTCTATCGCGAGTAAAAAAATTTAAATTGAAAGAAATTTATCTATTGGTAACATTTATTCATAAAGCAGGGTTTCTAAAGCGAAAGGGCGGTAGTAATGCGTAGGTTAGAGCGGAAAATGATTCGATGGAACGGACTCCCGGAGTCCGTTTAAACGAAATAGGTTTACATTTTCTACCAATAAAGAATCGGTTGATTTCGAGTGCAACAAAACTAAGCGAGTTCTTTTCAACACTTACTGCTCGCTCAGTTCTCTGTGCTCGACTACTTATTATTATTATTCCACATGCAGCTCTTAAGGCGCATACCCCACCCAAACTACGCCGCCGCCACCTAATTTATCTTATTATTCCGTTTAACAAAGGAATTTTTAAAAATCCGTCGTCCAGATTGTGATACCTATCATAAGCTTTTTTAATGCTTGTGTAATAGTTTTATTCTATTTAGTTTAGGCAGAGATACGAAGTTGCCCTTGGTGGCCACCAAAATCTATTTTCGTATGCGCTTTAAGCTGATGAGTGACTATCATCATAGTCCTTGTCAGTGGAATTCAAATGTTTTATTTGTTGATGAAAATACTAGTATGCTGCTTCTCACATGAGTCCCGCTCCTTTCGCGGTAAAAACCGGGCTTGTGAAGAAAACTCTATTGTAGGTATTTCGGTTTCAAGAAGATTGTGTTTGCTATAAATAATGAAAGCGCACACCTAATCAAATTGTAATAAACAATTCAAGACGTGGTGGCATGTGATTCCCGCGGCGAAAACTAAGGTGTGGATTATTTATTTGTGCACTTTGTGTTTTGTTTCACTTTACTGAATTACTAATTCTGGTTCTGTCTGAAACTTTGTGCTGTAACCGATAAAATAATAGTAATCCAAGTACACAGACATGCATATATAGCGTCTGGTCGAAGCGACACGTGACCCGAGAGCTTGGCACAACGCATCAGCATTGCCTTGCCATACAGCGGGGCAATGCAGCCAGCGTCTTGGGCATGCATCCAACTGGTATTTAATTGATCAGTTGAGCTACCTGTAGATTGTTTGCAACAGTCTGCAGTTAGCTCAGTTGTTTCAATTGTAAATACTAGTTTTAATTTTATTCTATTATTTGATTGTAACTTTCTTAATAAAGATCACAGACATAACTTCGATAAAGGTACACACTCACATACCGGCATCGGACGGTCCATACGGGCCCCATAAGAAGAAGTTTGAAGCGTGAAGGCTCGTTTGCTGTTATGCGGATTTCCGCCCGCGTGAGGATCTGCTTCCGGGCCACCCGAAACTTATAATTGCTTCAGCCAATCCACGCTCCGGGTGCATGTGATAGGAAAAACTTTGAAATTATAGATCCGTTGGCCTGAAGCGGAAACCCACCTGACAGGAAAGGAGTAATAATGCAGAATGGTGCGTCCATCCATCGCAGCAACTGGATTATCGACGCTAACGAATTTTAAACATTGGCATCTGGATTTTCAGGACGAAACGGCAGAACGGCGGTTGGAGCGGGCACTGAACTGCAAGCCAAATAACGTCATCCGCACTAAACGGGAATCCTCCCTGGCTATGCCGATAGTCCGATGCGTACTTGTATGTAAAAATACGAAAATCCAAAAATCAGTTTCATGCGGTCAGTGCGGATGGTGCGATGCCGATCAGTGGACGCGTACCTTACACTGCGTCTCAAGTCGCGACTTCTTGACAGTTTTCAAAGAAGATCTGTTCATAAAACACCATTCTATACCTGCTTAAATATGAGTTTCGATTGAGAATTTAGACGTAAGATAATTTTGCAAGCCTCAAACTCAACCCGTGGATGTCGTTAGAGTCGACAAAGAACCAGGGGCAGCAAGTTTCTTCTAATTATCTTTACACTTTCCATACAAAAAAAAAAAAAATCCAATTCTAATCTAATCTACAGAACCAAGAACTTTTGAAATACTAACGACCTATGTAGGACGGTGGCCAAGGGTCGATAATCTTTCTGCTACGCTAACTTTAAACTATTAGGTCCTAAACACTGTGTAGCACGTTACTCAAGCCGGCGGCAATTGCGTAGCAGTCGTAGCACTCAGCTGACAGCGCACATTTCGCTACGCCAATGAACGAAACATAGGAAAGTAGGTACCTAATTTCCTATGTTAGTACTTATGAGACATAGAGATAACGATTAACTAAAAAAAAGGCGAGACGTTTTGACAAAATGATAATAATAATAGGTATATTATAATAATGCTGGACAATTCACACAGCATTATCTAGCCCCAAGCTAAGCAGAGCGTGTTTTATGGGTACTAGATAACTAATAATACTTAACATAATACAATACATAGATAGATATTTTTTATTATACAAAGAAAACGACCAGAACACCCTGAACAAATGTCTGCAGATCGTACACACATTTGTCCCGAGGCGGGAATCGAACCCGCAACCTCCTGCGTCGCAGGCAGACCTTCGCCCACCGCGCCACAGAAGTCGTCAAAAAGTCAAAGAACAAAAGTTGTTAGTCTTGATTTACCCAAGTCGCACTTAAGAGGTTAACCTGTAACCCTGTACAATTAACTAGAATCTATGCGTAAATACACAAAAACGTTGATATGCTTTGAACAATAACGAAGAAAATCGTCGTTATTATCGTTATGTTGCGACGTTATATCGCATTTCATGTGCGCACAAATCATTACATTACAGCAAAGAGAACAAGAAAATAAGGCAGTAGTGGAATAGCGCCGCTGAAAACGTAAACTGTAATATCCTGTTTACAAGAGAAATGGTAAAACGTATTTTGTTAAATAAATTATGAAGGCCCTGTGAATGAATGGTATGAATGAATTGTGAATAAGCTTTGTAACCTTTTTGTTAGCGCTACCTGAGTATAATAGATTTACGGGCTGAAATATATTTAGGAAGTTTTGGATACGATGCGACGTGACGCGACACGATGCGATTAATGACAATGTGATGTCAAAATTCAATGCTTTTAAGTTAGCATGATTGTATGTTATTTTATCAATGATATCGGTCTTTTTTTACAACGCATGTCCACCATTCCAGACAAGGCGCTACGGCGCGAAGACCTATATCCGATGTATGTTCTCTGATATACGTGACTGATATATGTATGTCGATGATGATGATAACAATGTTAAGTATTGTAGAATATAATGTTGTAAAAAAATAACAATGGCCACATTGAATGAGGCGAAATGGTAGGATGAGGTCGATATATTGATTTATGCAGAAGATAGAGAAAATGTTAAAGTATGAAGACGTTGCAACGTAGCCGGATATTTCAGGAAATGTGAATATACCTAAAGAAGAACCTTATAAAGAAAACAGACACCAACTTGGTACCAGTTATATGAGCTTAAACCACCAAAGTTCCTAAATAAATTTACTTTAAATCTGTTAATGTAACATACGAAGCGTGTAAATGTTTACATTAACATTAAATCCAAACAAAACTTCCCCGAAGCCTTACAATAATTGTTTTCCCGGATATCTCGCCTGTAAATTACTCGCTTTCGGTTTCCATGACTTTTGCCTTCGGCTTTTCCATTAAGAAGGTCGCGTTTAATAAACGTCGGGAGACATTACGTGCATGTCCGTTTGAAATTTATGCATTGCGCAATACGGGCGAGAAATAAATATTTTTATGGTGGTGACTGAGACCGTGCTATCAGGGTGGGGGGAGCTTTACGCAATCGCGCTGCCAAAAGCTCACCAGCCGTCAAGCGGGGCGCACGTGTTCCGACCGCGCGCGATACGCGATCGCAAGCGAAATTATTTTTAAATTCCTGTGACGTGTTGTGGTGTGATTAAATGGGATTGCTCTGGTGTTGTGCTAAGGAATCTTTACTTCCGTATTTGGTAAGTAAATTTAATAAATTTTCTTCCGTTTTTCTATTTAAATCTACAAAGCAAATTTTTCCGCCTCCACAGTTTTCACGTTAAATTTTAAATGTATTGAACTATTCTTCATCTTTCCGTTCGTTACATACCTACCTATAATATTTGTGTATTTTATAGTTTGATTATAGTTTTGAATAAAAATTATAAAAAAAACCGTCGTGAAAGCAGTTTTCCCTCGTCACTTTCCCAGGGTCATAAATCATCAAAATGTCACTAAGGGTCACCTATTCATGAGTTATCCCTGTACACCATGGCTGAATGTTGACCCTAAAGAACAATACCCCTAACCCTTCACCCACCTCTCTTTATCGGGTAAAATATAGGGAATTTTATGGTAAGATATTGAGGTTTGGTTGGTGGTAATATATAAAGGTTTTGTGGTAAAATTTCTGTTTGGCGAAAAATTTATAATGCTTGATCGTTTTTCCTTCAATAAATTTAGACGTGAAGATATTTCAACCTAAGACCCTTTATTCTGGTTCGATGAAGACAAGGCTTCGCGTTACAAAAGATAAAGTATTCTTGGTGATCTTCAAACGGTTTTTCGCGTATTTTTAAACAAGCTTTCTCTTGCGGAAAAACGCCTTTTATCAAACAAATACCTCAGTAGGATCTCTGAATTTTGTTTTTTGAGACTTATTTGGTTTGGTGTCACCAATATTTTATTCATTCAATTAATTAGATGAAACTTAATTTCTTGAAATGTCTAGGCAAATTGTGTGGCCACATTTGCCACCAGATAAGATTGTGGTCAAAAGAAGATCTTTTTATTAAAAAAGTATATATAAAAAGTCCTTAAATGTGCTTTTCAAACACGCACTTGACCAAATTCTCAAACCACTTTTTTTCTAAAGATTCTCAAACGTATGAAGCAGGTAATTTATCATAAATGCTCTTGCCATTCATGTTGGTTTTTTAAGAAGAAACTTTAACGTAACTCCATATCTCGAGAGACGTGACTTTGATAACTAAAGCCTTGTTCAAAAGTAGCTCAAAGGTTCGATACATAACAGTATTATAGACTTCACCAATCCCTGGTGATTTGTTTGTCTCTATACACATAATATACAGAATATAGGTAAACGTTTTTTCTTTTTCTACGAGATGAGTTTATCCTGATGGATCGTCAAAGTAGACAGTGTTCAAGTAAATAATATCACCAAAATTCACAAAGAAATGTTTATCTAAACCAGTAAGTTCTTTGTGAATTTTGGTTTGAAAGAGTTAACAAGACAACTTTTTATTTTATTTTAATCTACAAACAACGCAGTGCAGTATTTTTTGTTTTTGGAGGCAATGATTTACTTTTCAAGGAACAGAAGTCACTCTGAGTCTAGTCTGAACTGATATTCCATTTTTATAGTCGTTTTCCTTCCGTTGGGGTCCTAACTACTTCTTTTGCTGTCATTTAACAAAAGCAAAACTATAGCTGTCGGTTATATTTTTACCATACATACTCCATCTCAAATATTAGAAATACGAAAGTTACTCTGTCTCTCTGTCTTTTAACGCCGAAACGGCAGAACGATTTTAATTAAATTTGACAACGAAGTAGATGGTACTCCAGGGACGGACATAGGCTATTTTTTTCCAGGAAAAGCGCGTGCGAAGCCGCGGCCTGTAACTAGTAGTTATATAGGTGTCTTTACGATGTATCTTTGTGAGATTATAATCAAACAATTGTCTCTCCGTTAATAAAATAAGTGTACATACCAAGTTTGTATAATGTGTCACAGTTGGATGCATTTTGAAAACGGTTATTTAATTCTTTGTTAGAGAGCTGAGGTCTGACCATTCTGTTGAAGAATGAGACCATGAGATTTTAATAAATTTTTGCCATTAGTCATCATCACCATAAAGGTGTCATATTCACCTTCGTGATACACCGTCGGTCGTCAAATCTAACCTACTATCATGTATGAATGTGGTCAAACGAAGGTCTATTCTTCTTAAGGTCTATTTTTTTAAGTTCATAAGCTCTGTAGATATAGATAGTTATATAGTTTTACATACTTACTCGTACTTACGGGGGAATATTTTGTACACTTCTAAATTGAAACCCGAGAAATGTAACTTTCGGCACAAACAAATTAAGTCCTATGTATATTTTGTTTATGAATAAAGAAAAACCAATTCGAATATTAAAAAACGTTATGCCAGAACTATATCGATCTGTAAGTCTACCCTAGATTAGTAGCCGAGGAGAACGAGGAGATTACAGACTAAGTCTAACATCTCTACCAGTTCAGTTACGTACGCAAGGATAAACTTAACCACGCCAAAGTAAATCTAGGACAGACCTAACTACTTTAAGTTGAAATTTCGTGGTAATTTACAAAATTGTGTAACGAAGAAATACATATTATATGCTATTTTGAGAAAGCCTATAATGAAATTCCATCTGCAACACACATACGCCACATCGCTGATTGCCCATTCCCTAAATAAACATTGCCATAACCACCTGGGATCAAATTACAATCCAATAATAGAAATAAAATGGAACTAGTAATTACAATTAATTGACACAATTGAGCTAACTGCACCTGCAGACTGTTTCAAACAATCTATCAATATCAGTCGGAAGCGTCCCCAAGACGCTGGCTGCATTGCTCTGCTGTATGGCAATGCTGATGCGCTGCGCCAATTCCTAACCACCTGAACTCGGGTCATGCGTCGCTTCGAACAGGCAAACAGATTAAAATAAAACACGGAGAGCCTCGTTACCCCATGGACTACGGTCTTGATTCCAAGGGGAGCAAATGCATAGGCGCAAATATGCAGGTCTTGACAGAGCATAGGCTCTGTCAAGACCTGCATATTTGCGCCTCTTGAGATCTTCGGCCAAATCTGCCGCCGCACCAGTGCTCACGGAAGGCCTCGGAAGATGAGACGCATGTAGCGCTCCACACAAAAGGCCTTCCCAACTGCCATAGCACTAGAGTTATGCCGTCGGGCCTTTTACCATCGACACGCGGTTTGATGATAACAGAAAATGATTATAATATTATATGGGAACATGAAGTGGGTACAAAAAGTGTGAAATTGGAGCGAATTATAAAATAAGATTAATGATGAAAATCTCACTAAAGATTCAAGCAAATGCTTCTTACATGAAAAATGTGCGGTCAACAGTACTTTTGCCAACCTTTGAAACGAATAGGGGTGGAACGAAAGTGGGACGAATCAGGAACGCTTTCTTCGAATTCTGAAAAGGAGAAATGACGTACAGTCTTTTCATAATAAAGTAAAGTTTATTCATAACTAAAAGATACTAATAACACGGTGAGTAGCGATTACAGTTATTAGTATATCTAGGTTTATGTGTCTACGTATTGTCTGTGGTATTGTTACCCGTTATATAAATGACTTACTTAAAAATAATCTATGGCGTGCTTTTACCATACCAACGTACCTACCTATGTATTTTATTAATTTGGGTTTTTTTTCCAAATGTAGTCTCATCTTCCTAAAATTTCTCAGAAGCTATTCCCCAAGCAATATTACCCTTTCAAAGAAAACAGCCATGTTGCAATAAAAACAAACAAGTAGTTTTCGGGACACGCCTTCCGAGAAAAGCTCTACACAAATATTTACACTTCCATGCCTTTCTTCGTCCTAATTTGTGTGACCTTCGTCATTTGTCTTCTTAATATTATAAAGCGGATAGATTGTGAAGAGGATAGATTGTGAAGATGACATGTGAACTTACAAAATATCAAATATTTTATTTATTTTCTTGAATATTTAATTTTTTATTTGAATTTTAAGGCGTGTCATTCTGTTTTTATAGTTGAATAGATAGATAGATACACTAAGTACCTAGTAAATGCTGTATTGTTCCACATAAAGACAGAAAGCTTAGCTTTTCTGCACGAATATCGTGTGGGAGAGTATTCCTAGTAGGATTTTAATGGTGAAAGAATTTTTAAGTCAGTCCAATAGTTTTGAAGCCTATACTCGTAGTAGATCTCCAAGATGACCTACGTCAAGCAGGCTTCTCCCACCAAACACACCGGGTCAATATCGCAAGCGGTTAGGTCTGGTGTCGTTAGAAAACATCATTGTAGCGCATATGCTGTGTCACCGATTACCCTCTGTCATTCAATACGTCATACACGTAGCACATAGTCCAAAGTATGTATCAACAGGGATTTAGCGCGTATGAAGCCATTGGCAAAATCTCGTATTTCTTAAGGCATTGTTTAGATGTTGACATCTTGAACTTTTATTGAATGGGAAAAGTTTTTGAATATTTACTGACCTTTCTGATAAGTATAAGAGATCCCTTGAACAATATTGAATTCTGTTACTGACAGACATGGTTGGGTCTTGCCAAACGATTGCGATTCGTGGTCACGTTTAGAAAGAGTTTAGCTCAGCTGTGTATTGGTAATTATTTAATACAAAATAACAATGTCTAAAAATAAAATCTATTAATAATAGTTCGTTAATTTGTAGGAACTGCAAGTTTCGTTGCGACAACAGAGACGATTGGGTTAGGGTAAATTCGTCATCGGTCCATTTTTTGTGCTACTTTTAAGTTCCATACTTGGAGGGTAAATTTGTCACCGTCGAATAAAATATTAATTTTTATGGGTAAATTCGTCATCGGTTCCTCCATCGTGGATTTATGTACAGTCAGCATGAGAATTAAGTGAAATAAACCAACACTCTTTGAATGAACAATTGTATATTAGGAAGTACAAATAATCAACATTTTGGATCATCTATTACAAAATAATATAACATGAGTAGATTTTCTCAACTGAATTTTTTAAATATATTATATTAAAATGGCTAAACACACAGAAATACTTAGTTATTTACGGAACCAAAAACTACACAAATCAACAATAGTATAGAATAAACAATTTCGATCTTATAAAATCTTAGGACTATTTAACAATTAAAAACATACAAAGTAATCACAGTCATGTGTGTGCAATTAATTGAGTGTCAGTTTTAATAGACGATGGTTCTTGATTGCTTTTTAATTTTCGAAAACAAATACAAAACATCGTTTCAAAGTTCTAATAAACTTTCATATCACATTCAGAATAACAAAATTAAACAAAACTAATAAAATTCTAGTATTAAAAAAAAAATATCTAAAATTATAGGTGACGGCTTCAATTTTTAGGCAAAATTTTACAAGGTTTAAAAGCAGGAGAAACAGTAGTCTGGAAACAGTAGATTGGTAAGATTTGAGGGTCTGAAGCAGGTTAGAGTCAAAGAAACCGATCATTTGAGGAATCTGGTATAAGTACTAGATTTACTCTTGAACAGCTTTATTATCTATAAAATCAGGATATTTACAAACAAACATGAACAACCACTATGTAAAACCATGAAACACAACAAATTAATAAAATAGATGGATTTTATGCAAGTTGTCCAATACTTTTCCAAAGTAATACTGAGTACTGAGTGACGGATTTCTTGTCTCCACTTTTATTTTTCCAGAGTAGCTGACAGGTTGTCTATGCTCTGTGATTAAGTGTATAAACGAAAAAATTCTATGTCTATGGTAGGTATAAACTATTCAGATATAATTTCACACCAAACCATTTTCAATCTATAAATAACGAAGGTGCAAGAACCCATTCTCTTAGTCCATTCCATCCTGGTTCACATTCAGAAATAAATCCTCAGATCTATCGAAAATGCATCCGAACATAAATTCCATTCTCTCTTTCATTGGCTGTAAAAATAATGTTCTCCGGGCATGCTGTAATGCACAATCAAGGACTTCCTTTTGAAATAAAAAGCTTTTCGCTCCGTGTTTACCGTTTGATGTAAGCAAGAATTAGCTGCATTGGAAATTCAGTTTATTTAAATAAAATAAATAAATAAATATTAAATAAAATAAATTTATATTTTCATTGAACCATCCAAAATGGCGAGACGGCAAGCTAGAGACAGGACGCTATAGCGCTTATTGAAGCGCTACAGCTTCCTCGGACGGGCAAAGCGTCCCCCTATGGGGAGGCCTATGCCCATCAGTGGACCAATAATTGATGATGGTGATAATCTAAAACTCTTCCTGTGGGTGTCGTAAGAGGCGACTAAGGGACATACACCGGGGGACGGGCAGCAGCGCCTCTTGCAGAATAGATCTACCACCGAACTGGGATCCCCAACCAGCATGTCTAGCATGGGGATTATGGGCATTACCTCATAAGATAAAAAATCAGGGGAGGCCTGCGTCCAGCTGTGGTCCATTATAGGCTGTTGAGGTGAGGGGAGGATAACCTAAAATGGGTTCTCGCTTTTTGAAAAGGAATTTTTAAGCTGTTTTTTCCTGTAGGTATGTCCTTTTTTTAAACTAACACTTTCATTGCCCACGCTGGACATCTTGATGTCTTCAATGTGTCGTGCCCCTTCCGAACTCACCGTAGGCAGTAAATGCGCCAAGCTCAGTCTATAGGAATCTACTTTGAATCTACTGTAGCAATATACCTTAGATAATTAGATTATTGTCTATAGAGGTTACTCAGTTGGAGAAGTCTTTGTCTGTCTATGACCTTGTAGATTCAAAAGATAGCCTACATAGATAACGGTCATTTTAGATGTATTCTCTAGAATTAGCAGACATTTCCCGAGGCGGTTTTGTGTTGAGAAAAAATCTGCTTATTGTAAACAAAAGTCATACAAAAACCTCTTAACGTGAACAAAACACGGAACAGCCTCATTAAACTCAAGGAACCGGGAACAGAAGTGTTGCCATTCGTAATTTCATGAACTTGCGCAATTAATCAACGCGTACTACCAAGATGTAGATTTTATTATGTTGCCAGCATCTGTCTGTGCTTTTAGCACTCGCGTGGTTTAGATATGAACAAGGTTTATTTAAATTTAGGTAAGAAATTTTATCTATTTTAGATTAAAGAGCCAAGCTCTTGTCACATTATAGTACAGTTTTGATTTTAAACCAGATTTTAAAAAGTTAATAAAAAATTAAGTCATGTAAAACTGCTGTCATGTCGTACAAAGAAGTAAAAGAGACCGCATTGGAAAGATAAAAGTATAGGAATCGTTATTTCTTAAACAGAAAGCCGAGTAAAAATAAAATAAAATATTAATTTTAAGTGTAAATAAATATAATTTAAACAATTATTGTGAAATTATATAAACCATACGTAACTTCCGAGACGTAAAAACCATCATACTGTGTTGCCACATACCATTCACAATTTTCATAAACTTTCGCAATTAATCAGGGCATGCTCACCAAAATGTGTATTTTATTATTGTACATTATTCAGACGCAAACGTGGGCGTAATTATGAGAAGTACTGTCGAGGATATAACACTAATGAAATAATGCGTCAGGGCGTAAACTCCACATTAATTTAATATCGCGAAAATAAGCGAGAGTTTCGTTCGACACTCAAGTAACGTTTAGAAGAATGAAGTAATCCTACAGATGTTACAAAACAACATTCAGCGTTTAATTTATTAAAATAACAACGCTACCCTGGCAATTTCAGCTCAATATTTTTGTTATTTTCCATCTAAATATTTTTTTAATAAATCAAGGTTATTGTTATTGATATCCGATACACTAAAGATAAGCTATGTAATGGATACTACGAAATGGATACTATCAATTTGTATAAAACACGCACGGTTCTCGGGAAAAGCCGTTTCCGTTCATGATTGTTAATGGAGCTACTTAACAAATTAAAAATAAAATGTATGTATGTCAAATGAAATAAAGGTGATTATAATCTTCCGTACCTACTTAAGTAATCGGGGGTTCCCGTCTATAGACGTCTGTCAATCTGTCTGTCCGTTCGTGATCGGTCTCTATCTCTCTAAGTGTAGCATTATATAGCGAATCTGTCGAAGTGTGGCGCGGAGGTCCAAGGTCCGCTTACGACGCAAGTTGCGGGTTCGATTCCGCTTCGGTATACATTGTTTTACGATATGCAGATATTTTGTTGTTATAACACAAGCTCTATGTCGCATTGGGACTAGATAATTATGTGTGAATTGTCCAGCGTTACTTATTTATATCTTTTTCACGGATGTTGTGTTACTATGGCCACTATCACAACAAATAAAAAAGTTTTATGGTTCTATGTTGTATGGAACCCTTGTGATGTTTATCCTTCTGCCCCTGACTGTACAGTTTTGCAGCGGTTAATAGTAAAATGACACGCGAGATATAAAGTTACGGTTTGTGGGGAAGTTAAAAAGTGGATAGTTTAATATTTATATTTTGGACACTTTTGTGGTAAATTGTTGCACGAAACTTGAGCGTATTATGGGTGAATTCAAAATTACGTTGGTAATTTAATATTTATAGCTTTTACGAGTTTCTAACTAAACGGTAGGGATGGTCCACCAGTTTAAAGTCGCCCAGCAAGCTATGGAGAGAGCTATGCTCGGAGTTCCTCTGAAGGATAGGATTCGCGAAGAATACATCCTACAGAGAATCAAGGTTATCGACATAGCTCAAAGGATTAGCAAGCTGAAGTGGCAGTGGGCTGGCCGTATCTTGAGAAAAACCAACAACCGCTGAGGTTAACGTGGAGACCGTGACTCGGCAAACGTAGTGTAGGACGCCTTCCGACCAGGTGGGATGACGATTTGCGAGACTGCAGATGCTGGATGCGGCAAGCTGAAGACAGGGCGCTATGGCGCTCATTATGGGAGGCCTATGTCCAGCAGTGGACTAATGTAGGCTGATGATGATGATGAACTAAACGGTATTTGCCATCTCAGTTTAGTGATAGTTAGCTATAACTCGTGACTTTGTTCGCGTTCATTATTTACTGTCTTTGTAATGAACAGTAGTACAACGTAGATTTCTCTCGGATTTTCGCTAAGTTTATTATCATTAGCGTTGCGTGTCGTATAATTTATTTTAGTAGTGAGAAACAGTCCACACAAATTCGTCATCCCACCTGGTCAGAGGGCATCCAACATTACGTTTGCCAAGTCGCGGTCTTCGCTCAAGAACACGTTTACCCCAGCGGTTGTCGGTTCTTTTCGAGATGTGGCCAGCCCACTGCCACTTCAGCATGCTAATCCTTTGAGCTATATCGATAACCTTGATTCTCTGTAGGTTGTATTTGTCGCGGATCCTATCGTTCAGAGAAACTCTGAGCATATAGCTCTCTCCATAGCTCACTGGGCGACTTTAAACTGGTGGACCAGCCCTACCGTGAGTGTCCACGTCTCAGCTCCGTAGGTCATGACGGGTAGGACGCAATGCTTGAAAACTTTCGTTTTTAAGCATTGCGGTATGGATGACGAAAGTAATAGCTTATGATTTCAAATTACACAGAGGGCACCTGCTGCTCTTCTTCTGTTAGGTTCCCTACAACTCTTGCGACATCCACGGGTAGGCGAGTGAGTAGGCGGAGTCGATTCTTTCGCCGCGATCACCACGGCCATGCATCACCTTCCGTATTATGAGTCGGAGCATCAAAATACCCTGAAACAAAAACCTTTGGTATACCAATATCTAACGCTGATCGTGCCATAAATAAAGAGTTAGTTTGCGATCAGAGTGAACGCGCAACTCGAGCGTTGAGCGAGGCGGGGCGTGCGGCGTTCGGGTAAAACACGTGCTAAAGTTTAGCGGCGTCCTAAGAATCGGCCGGCGCGTGGACAGAAGAAGCAGACTTGTTTGTGTTGGGGGCGTCTTCCTTCGCTACCAATTCCAATATTGGTAGTACATTGTACACCTAGGCGAGAACGAGCTCTATTCCTATCGAGTGTGTAATTCGCGAGCGTGCACTAATGCCCGGTTCCTATAAAAAACGGGTCGTTTTACCTACGAACAGTATAATATGATACCAGGCGTGAGTGTAAACCGTTTCTATTAATAATGCTGAACAATTCACACAGCATTATCTAGCCCCATGCTAAGCAGAGCTGATATACATAATACAATACATTATATAAGATATTTTTTATTATACATAGAAAACGACGATGAAGAACACCCTGAACAAATGTCTGCAGATCGTACACACATTTGTTCCGAGGCGGGAGTCGAACCCGCAACCTCCTGCGTCGCAGGCAGACCTTCGCCCACCGCGCCACTGAGGTCGTCTCTAATTAACGTCTCGTAGTATAAAATACCAACAGTTTGTTACTAACTGATGGGAGGGTTACCGTCAACGCAGCGTATCTGCTTTGTATGGAAACGGCACTCTGTGGTGTTTCTATAACCATTTTCAAACGTCAGTTTATCTGTCAAACTTACCATCCGTAACTATTCCTTATTGGTTAGGTGAAACTAGTCGTAGCTTTTATACTATGACTGTCCGTTTAATATAGAACCGGGCATAAAGGTACAAGTTAGTAGCGGACGACATGAGGCAGAGGCGGACGACGTGTTGTCGCTTCATGTCGCCACGACACGTCGTTACGACCTGTCGCTGCAATCATGATTTCGAACCCGACTGCAGACGCCAACAGCAGATGGAATCGTGAGATGCATCGTACAGTGCGGGATGTTGGGCCACCTGGTTTATGAGTTTATCTTCTTGAGAATCGGAAGAATCCATTTTGAAAAGAAACTCGCTGGACGTGTCGTTGCTCCGGCGTCGGTGGCACTACTGATCCGCGGTCCGCCGGATCCGGCGACCGACACTGGCGTCTACCGCTCGACGACGCGTCGCTAGCTTCGTGTCGCTAACTACAGAGGTAATTTGATGGAAATACATAGAAACCAGTAGTGTCGCTGCGACACTTTGTCCGCTGCTGCCTCATGTCGTCCGCTACCAACTTGTACTTTAAGGCTACTCAATGAACGCTCTCTCGAACGCTGCACGCCCGCTCCGCTCGACGCTCGTGTAGCGCGGGCACTCTAGCCGTACTTTTATTATTAGATGACTGGTTTACGCTAATGCTTGCGAGTAAACAACGTGTCTACAATAAATCTATTTTTATATCCTAGTATATTACGGATGCCTCTGATTTTACACGTGTTTTTTGATGAGTAGAAAAAGCTAAACTAACGTTTACGTTTTGGCGTTTTTCTTTTCTTTTAATACTTTTATAGGGCACGACATAGTGTACCAGTGCGTGGCTGGGCATAAGGACAGTGCACAGAGACGTTCTTAATTTCAGAGATGGCCGTGAAGCTTAAAATGTAAGATTAGGAAAGATCTTATTCAGCTCTGCTTAAAATCTGGGTTGCAGCTAAGATCTGGTTCAGACTGAAATATCGTACGTACTTTTCATATTTTCACATTTATGTGTGCAAATATGAAATCGTACGTAAAAAGCGCCATTTCAGTTTGGGAACTTCATATTTGTTTTTAAAGAAAATGGTTCTATCTATGAGACCTGAAAACTCGAAAGCAGAATATAACTTTAGAACGACATAGCATTGATTTATTTTTAATTCACACTGAAAGTATCGTGATACAGTGTAGTGCTAAAGTATCTACGTCAACCCATAACAATAATAGTCAGACGGACAATAAAATAACAGTTTTATATATAACGAGATATATTTTTATCTCGTATCATTAGAGCGGTACGATTGTTGTGTCAGAGGGATTATTTTTAGATGCCTCGCATTTGTTAATGATAGCAATATTTTTAAATTGTTGTTTTATTTTTTTGTTTTTGACTGTTGATTTTATTAAACGAATCTACGTATCATTTTATGGAATACAATAAACTAAAACTCAAGTGAAATAAAGATGAAAATATTTTAGACCTTACATGACTGGGTGGCCTGGTAGAGATCGCTTATAGCGATAAGGCGGCCTTTGTACTTCGTCTACTCGTAACATTTATTTCTGTACTGTATTCGATGTTTGTAGTACACTTGGATTCGTCATAAATTTTAAATTACATAATTACACTTAAGTATGTAAAACTAAGAAAATAAATATCACTTTCATTTTGTTTTTACAAAGAATATAACAACACAGATATAGTTTTATGTTCAGCGTTCTTTTATAGCTAGAAAAAAAAACAAAGAACGAATAACAACGCTTAGTAAATATTTCATTGGGGTCATATTTAAAACCTATTAAAAAATACCTGAAATTCAACTATATTTTTTGTTCGAAATAGGAATCGGTGCTGCAACCTCCGCTCAGTTCCTGGAAAACCTCATAAACGGTATGTATATAGGGGTGGATTATTCCCCGGATTTTCATTGTCTCCCATATTAGTAGAAACTTACATCCGCACCCAGGGGCAATCATTAGCGGGTCCCAATTACAGGAGAATCGACTTAACCTCGAGCAGGTAGCGTGACTTTTACAAATTTATCTACTTCTATTGGGTAAGATCCAATTAAGTTACTTAAACATGACGTAACTCATATTGAAAAGGCAGGAAAAAATACTGTTTTATAATTTGAAAAGTAACTCTGTCTTACACACAGACCTTTTCACAAATTATATATTATTTATCTTATTTCTTTATTTATCACTTATTAATTTATTATATTTTTAACGTGAAAACGCATGCAAAGCCGTATAAATGCTAGCTTAAATTAAAGCCTTTTAACTAATCTAATAAAAGTTGAAAAACCTAGAAAAAAACCCACTTCATTATCTCCATCCGAAATTCAAATTAATACGTAGGCGATAATGAGTTTTCAAGAATCTCTAACTTCATAGTCAGCCGTTAAGCTTAAAAATGTAAATTAGATTAGGAAACATCTAGATTATTCAGCTCTGCTGAAAATCTGGGTCGCAGTAAAATGTTATGTTGACTGATATGTCACATTGAGATTCTTATTTCGCTTCAAAGAAGCTACTTGGTTAGCTAAAGAACTGTTAACCGGATCCTGGTCGGAGGGCGTCCTACACTACGTTTGCCGAGTCGCGGTCTCCACTCAAGAACACCCCAGCGGTTGTCGGTTCTTCTCGAGATATGGCCAGCCCACTACCACTTCAGCTTGCTAATACTTTGAGTTATGTCGATAACCTTAGTTAATCGAATGGATCATAATATTTAATCCCGAAAAATCCTATTATGGAAATCAATGAGCTGTTTGGGAGAGTTCACCGTCAAAAACTCGCAAACAGCATACAAAAAAACAGAATGTTGCAATATAGAACACAGCCTTATGCTTAGTACTTCGCTATTAGAACCAATAGGTATGTGAAAGTTCACATAACGTTTTTCATACCAACCTATGTAAGAACTTATAAAAAGATTAAACAATCCAACTAGTAAGACAAGCCGTCGCCGTCGTAAGAGCAACTCCATCTGAAAATACAGAAGTACAACATTACAAAGTTAAAATGCCCAACGGGTGGTGCTTGCCACTTGGCTCCCTTCCACACGGCCTAAGCCAGGGCGTAGAATACAACAGAGTTGGCAGGCGCAAGTTTCATTAGACATCGTTGGACAGGTTCGATAATTGAATTATCGAATAAGATTAATAGATATACTTTATCTCGAAATAGGATTGGGAATAGGGGCCTTGAGTGACATGCGTTTATCAAAACTTAGCATCCATTGAAATATTCTGTGTTTCTAGAGTAGAATTAGAGTACCTAGAATAGACGAATATTTTATTGGTGTAGAATAAATGAATAATAAATAATGCTGGAGAACCTCATCACAATATTTTTATTTAAATATTTGACTTTAAATGTAGGCGATCTCACTCAATTGGTGAATTGAAGTAGGACCAAAATGAATGAGATGAAAGATGACGATAAAGAGATCTATGCATTAGGCATACTTACTTCATCATCATCATCATGATCATCATCATCAGCCTATATTAGTCCACTGCTGGACATACTTACAGGAAATAATTTACAGTTTCGGTTTCGTTTTACGGTACCTATAACTTGAATAGCTTTCATACATGAAAGAAAAAACGACTCTTGTTTCAAAGTTATAGAGCTTTCTTTACTTCGACACTCTAGACTTTACCCTTTCCAGGTAAATGATGAAAACAGACTCTACACCGTTGCAACAAAGCCTAATTTCCTCCAGCACCCGTCTTACAGTAACACGGCCTATGCTGGCATCGACAGAGTGCCCCTAAGGGTGGGTTTTGTACTTAATTAGAACAACGCTTTAGTATTTACTTTATCTTCGCTTTTGCGGAATTTTAACAGCAATTTTCTGCAATTAGCACGTGGAATATCGCCAAGATGGCGGAATTAGTCTTACAGATGTATGTAGCTGTGGTAAAAGTTAAGGACTAAGATCAATCTTAACAGATACTTTCAGTGGAGAGTGCGAGCGAAACAGAAGTTTTTGACAGAAAGTTTTCAATAAAAAATATGCACGCCGAGTGCGAATTTTCCATAGAAGACCGATAAAAAGCCGACATGGATGGTCCAATTGACTAAGCAGCTTAAAATAAATAGGATTTTTCTATGTGCATTTGTTTTTGTATACGGGTTTTTGAAAATAACATCAAATTACATTGATATGTTTGGATGAAGGTTTTTTTATCACTTCGCGATAAACTACTAAATTGAAAACTAAAAGAATGAAATTTTGCATACAGGTGATACTAGGTCTGGAATAAAAGATGGTAATAAAACATAGGTATACTTTTTTCATAAATCAATTCCCACGGGATGGACAGAAACTGCACTGCGTGTCATCATCATCATCAGCCTATATTTGTCCACTGCTGGACAAAGGCCTCCCCTAATGAGCGCCTTAGCGCCCTGTCTTCAGCTTGCCGCATCCAGCATCTGCCAACAGCCTTGCGCAAATCGTCATCCCACCTGGTCGGAGGGCGTCCTACACTACGTTTGCCGAGTTGCGGTCTCCACTCAAGAACACATTTACCCCAGCGGTTGTCGGTTCTTCTCGATATATGGCCAGCCCACTGCCACTTCAGCTTGCCAATCCTTTGAGCTATGTCGTTAACCTTAGTGCACTGCGCTACTGTTAGAGCACTGCGTGTACTATAGTAAGTATATAAATAAATAAATAATGCTGGACAATTCACATAGCATTATCTAGCCCCAAGCTAAGCAGAGCTTGTGATATGGGTACTAGATAACTGATATACATAATACAATATAATATATTACATAGATAGGTTTTTTTATTATACATAGTAAACGACCGGAACACCCGGAACAAATACCTGCAGATCGTATAAATATTTGTCCCAAGGCGGGAATCGAACCCGCAACCTCCTGCGTCGCAGGCGGACCTTCGCCCGCCGCTCCACTGAGGTCGTCAACTAACTACAATATATACTGCGTGTACTATATATAACTAACTACAGTAAGTATATAATATGACTACAATATTTAATTTGATTTAATTGTAATTTACTTCAAAATACTAACACTAATTTTTAACACTTTCATGGCTGAAAACACAAAGTGGGATCTGCAAGTACGTGAACCGACGGCGCGCCAGGTCGCACCAGGTCACCGCTGTCAAAACTACTTACAAATTATGGATCATGTAGTCCGAAATAAAAGAATTTTATCTATTTATTTTTTAATATGATATGAAGCAATTTTTGTTGTTGACAGCTACGAAAGTATTGATTGTTAGTCTGTGGTTTTGTACTGACCGATTATGCTGTTTTCGGGGAAGTCAAGGACAGATAATAAACTTACTCGATGGCTTTTTGTTTGCGGTGGTCGCTAAGTCTCGGTTTCGCCAAACACCGTAGAAGCAATCGACTATTTAAGCTGACGTCTAAGTTCTTCAGTTCAGGGGCCGAATTAGTTATCCAATCTCATCGCATTACTCTGACAGTGGTATCTTTGCAGAATCAATCATAGATAAGAAAATCTAGATAAAGCTTGCGGTAATTTTTGAACGTGTGGGCGAATAGTTAATACTTCTGACAAGCGTCACACCATCTGTAGTTGATGAGAGCTATTCCTGACTCGTCCCCCTGACTTCGGCCCAAAGTGGGACAAGTCAAGAAACCAAAATTTAATGTTGAAAACTTTCCTGATTCGTCCCACTTTTAAATTCTTTGTTAATGGCAATATTTGTCTGGATAGACACAGTTCTACCCGTGTCAAGTAATGGAAAATAATTGACAACATTTGAATTATCAAATTGTAAGTTTATCATCTGCATTTTCGTCCATCAAAGTTAACATTCCAAAATCTATTCTGTCATTCTGAGACGTGACGGTAAAGCGAGTAATTCATTGCAAATCGGCCCCAGTTCCTTTAGTACTATACTTATAAATCTGTGCCCAGTTCTGTTTTTGTACTTTAGCTGCGTGGGTTCGTTGCGTGGGTCTGCCATTCCACTGCAAGGCAGACTATACATGAAAATTAACCAAAGACTATGCACAATTGTAGCTTTGCACAGTTTCCACACGCGTGTACCTCGTGCATAGCTTTCACGGCGCTGAGCTAAGTGGTTTCAATATTCGAGCTAGCCACACGCGGACTTTTTCGAATCGAGCTTGTAGTCGTGCGTAGCGTGTTCGTGGGTTGTAGTGGACGATATCACATACTTTTCTTGCAATGCGAAGCTAGGCACCTCCTAGCCTCTCAGACAGCGGCTTAATAACCTTAAAACAATGTATTTCAGATAAAACCTACTTGATCACTACTCCGACGAGAGCTGTCTGTCGAAATCGAGTTATCCCTCTCGTCCAGACAAATTTTGTCGATACAGCGGTCCACGCAAATTGATTGGGTAATTGGTTCACGTACAGGGTGTGCTTGAGTGTTTGTGGCTGCTTGTTGAACACTTCGATGGATGAGTGGATAGATAATTTAATTGATTTAAAAGCAACTAAAATAACCGATTTTAAATTCCTAAAATATTTATAAGTACCTTTTTTTAGTTTTGCTTTACAATTATTAATCTTTCAGGAAATAACTTTTTATGTGAGTATCTTGGGAGCAACCCTTAGGCCATGAAAAAATGAGAAATATGAACCTTTTTTGCTGCGCATGTGAAATACGCAATGTTGCAAGGTTTTTAATAATTGACCTTGCAGTTATCCAGTTGTTTTATCATTTCTTCTTAAGTTTACATTCACAAATATAGGAATATTTTAATAATTAATGTATTTATAATTAATGTATTTTTGAAGATATGTGAGTAGTTGTTCCTTAATTTAATTTAAAGTCCTTTCTATATTAGCTTTACTAATAAAAAATACATTTTGTTGTCCGATTTTTTTATAGGGTTGGTATAAGTAGCCCACTCAGCAAGCAGACGACCGCTTATATGAAGGTCTAACGGTTCTGCCTCAGCTTTCTGCTCTCAAACGAAAACCTAGAAAAAAGTAAAAACTAATTAAGAATAAAGCTGTCAGTTGATTAGTCCTTCTGTCCAAGGTGACACAGGGCACTTCTCGTATTACGTTGTAGGTAAGGTTTCAAACTTTGCACGAGTTTACTTTATCAAGTTAACTATAACACCGCGTTTCCTTGTCTTTATTGTGATTGTAAGCAGGTTAAGGCGTTCATCATCATCACCATCAGCCTATATATTATTCCACTGCTGACATGGGTTAAGGCGTTACCCCGACCCAAACTAGCGCAACCACCTTATTTATCTTATTATTACGTTTGTGTGTTGAACAAAAGAAATATTATTGGGCAGTTTGTGAAACCATGTGTTAATAAGTACTAAGTACTCCTTTATTTAAAAGCTTTATTTATTACCTCTGTAGTAAATTTATTTTATATGATCAAGGCAGAGATACGAAGTGGCCCTTGGTGGCCACCAATCTCTTTTCGCCTCTCTGCAAAAACTATTCAAAATAAAACTATTATAGAGGCATTTTTTTGGGACAATATTTATGTTTCGTAGATAATTGCCCCCGTGCGAGTTACGCACCTATAAAGCAAAAGCTTTAATCAAAATATTTATTAATATTGGCATTGGAGAAATCGACATACATAAAAAATACTTACAGCTGAAAATAGAATCTCTTTCAGTCAGTAAAAAGTAGATTTCGATATCATTATTTCGATATCATTATACATCAAACACTTCAATCGAAGAATAATTTCTCGATTTATCTTTAACCTAAGTTGTATAAGCACACAACTTTGATCTTTTTTGTACCCTCGTGTACCTATGTAAAGGGCACTTAAAGTAAGTGTGCTGATCCTTTGTCGACCTTTGACGTATTCGGTCTATTGGAAGAGTGGTCATCAGAGGTCCACAATATTATGACTTTTGCTAAATTGTAGCTCAAGAAAATGACAAAAAGTGCTTGGATTCAAAGGTGAATTATGGTAGACTGAACATTTTACCGTTTGATGCAAAAACGAAGATTAATAAAACTAAGTTCAGGTTGTGGTTTAGTATGTTCGAATTCTGCCTTTTACATGATGTTTTGGCGTAGAAAACTTTTAAATTTGACTATGGTTGAACAGCACAGGAATTGCTGACCAATTATTATTATTTTATTAAGGATGGCACAATAAACCATCCTTATCTGGTTGATATACCTCACACATGTGCCCTCACTCTCGTCGTGTATATATATATGTATAGATTTTTATATTTCTTTGTCGCTGCTTTGGTGCTGCACTGTAATGGCAGTGTAAATATGTGTACTGTAAAATAATCCGATAGGACGGCAGACCAACACGACCGGGGAGAGGCTTGTCGCAGGACCAACAGGTTGACGTGCATTCCGAGGCACGGGTGTAACACCGCCAACATCTTGATTCCGTGTTAATATACTGTACATTTATTCAAAAATCCCTATAACAACTATGCCCTGACCTAGGATTTGAACCTGAGACCTTAATAACAGAGGTTGAACATGTAACCGCTAGCCCAACGAGGCAGTCAACCTAATTAATACATTAAACAGTGATAGGTAGCAAAACATTATCAATTGTTAATCTTATTATAGCTTGGGGCTAAATAATGCTGTGTGAATTGTCTACTTATTTATTTGTTTAACTGTAGGTTGTTAATTTCAAAACAATTTCTAGACACAGACAGCGCACAACGCATCCAACAAAAAGACTTTGGGCAAAGTCCATTCGAATAGACATTTCTAGCTCCACGAGAAATAACCAGTCCTCTGAATCGAACAGTGATAGATGTTTTAGTGTGAATGCATTCATGGTTCCAGTGTTTTCGCTATGTTAGAGTATAACGGAGAGACAGATATTGTTCAAGATATATTATATTGTTTGCTTTGTTAGGTCGTGCGACCTCGATCCAGGGAAATGTTTGTCCAATTTGAGATAAAATGATTTGTTTTATTTGAGTGGTTCTTGGTATGTTTTTCTGTTGGTAAGGTAGGTGTATTTTCTGAAAAGTAAATACCAAAATTTTGTTAAAAATAACTTCCTTAAATTTGCTTTGTACTCATAATTGGCTCTCCCAATACTTTCCTTTATTTACCCTTATTAACAGCGTTTCGATATTTCCTTTCAAAAAATGTTTTAAAGCTCAGTTTAGTTTTGTTCTATTTAGTTTAGGCAGTGAATCGAAGTTGTCCTTGGTGGCCACCAAAATCTATTTACGATTCACCGCCTTAACTAAATAGAATAAAACTATTACAGAGGCATTAAAAAATGCTTGTAATAGGTATCACAAACTGAGCGATGCATTTTTTTAAATTTCCTTTGATAAACGGGGTAGTAAGCTAAAGTAGGTGGCGGCGCTAGTTTGGGTGGGGTAGGTATGCGTGGCAAACAGTTTGGCCCAGACATATTCTTTTAGAATATAAAGACACCTCCATTACTTCCTAAAAAGCATCTTCTCCCCCTTGATTCTGCTAAAAGACCTAAAATAATATACAGTAGTAAGTAACTTAATGTTGTTCTTCAACTTTATACAAAGAAAACGTTTGTTATAAATAATTCAACGAACGTAAAACTATTTTCTTGAATATAAATAAGATTGGAATGTGTGGGGAATGAATATGGTATGGAAAGTAGATTATTCTGTAAGAACGTAACGTGAAAAATTATTTTACCTTTTATTCATAAACGGGTTTATTCCTCCGATTTTGCTTTTGTGAATCCTGGAAACATCTTGGTCATAATGTTAAGCTTGATTTAGTTCATCGTTTTATGTCGTTGATTCTATAGGTGTATAATTATGCTAAGCAGTTTCCGACATCCTTAATGGCCACCTCTCCATGAAGATTTTCGAATAGGTAGGTACTATTTCCGAACCGAGTTAAATATATAAGTATAAATATATTATAAGTAACGCCCTAGCGAGGTTCATGTCATGATCTCAATAAGTCATAAGAACTTACAACATACCTACACATGAAACAACAGAATAAATAAATAAACATTCTAAAAAATAAACTTACAAACTAATAATGTGATGTTAAACCGAATTAGTGTTCCTCTATATTTTCACGGATTTTTTTACCTTTGCTGGATAGGAGGGTCTACCCTCGGAAATATACTTTTATGGGACCATCTTAAAATCATTTTTTAAAACCAAAATGATGATAAATTTGCCTACTATTGACGGAAAATATCGATGAAAATACATAAAATATACCTTTAACCTAACATAAAACATCGTCTTTTTTCCAAAGTCGGTTAAAAAACGTTCTTAGTTCGGCCAGTAATATTTCGAACTTGTTGTTTATTCAAATTTTGTAGTAGAAAAAACGTGATGTCATCAGCTTCTTCCCACTAGTGGGACGAACGGGATTTTAATAGGTTGAACTAAAATTATGTACCGTTCGTGACACCAACCGTTATCGATGCATGTTGGTGGTATCCCATTCGTCCCACGACTACGTTTTCCCCTTACCATTACGTTAAGGCACTTCGGCATCATAAGGTACGTCTAAGTGACAGCAAATGTCAAAAATGACAGAAGATAAAACATACCATAAAATCACTAAAATCCGTGAAAATAAAGCAAAAATTGTTATTTTTGCTGGACTTTCGCATAAAATGACCCAAACACTACTTCGTACCTACTAAAGATACGAACCTACTTTGGAACGTATTTATTACGAAAACTCACATAAAACGGAATAACGTATCAATCTTCATGAGTCAACCTTAGCGCGACAACATATAGCAGGAAACGACCTAGTTCGGTCACGTTTCTAAAACATCCTCTCAGTGGGCGGGTGTCTCGACGGCGACAGTCGCGCCCATTATCACCGTGCTGGGTTTTACCCAATGCTGGGAATAGACCTGATTTGACCGTTTTTAAGGTAAAGTAGGTCCCAAAACCCAGGTTTTGTCTGAATAGAAAATCAATGTTAAGGCAAGAAAACACAATTTTTTAAAATCATTTTTGATGAGCATCGAAAGTTTAGGATATTAGTTAATAAGTTATGGGAGTTGAAACTAGACTCGAAACTTACTCGACTTGAAATGTATAATACACACAGTGGTAGCATCGTGGCGATAACTTTTATTAGCTTTTTAATCGACCTCCAGAAATGGAGGAGGTTCTCAATTCAGCTGTAGGAATGGTTTTGTGGTACTCTTCTGTCGTTATATTTTAAGTGTACCTACTATTCGTTTATTTAAGTTCATTTACCAGTTTTTTCTGTGCGAGTCAATTCTGAACTGTTTATCAGTGTATTTTAATCTATGCGAGAAAAAAAATACTATTGAGATATCTTAGGCAAAAAATTGTCGGAAAATGTTATGGTGTTTGTATAGCTCATTAATAAACAGAATTAATTTTAAATTCAATACAAAGTTGACAGTTTTTTTAATTTGTATTTAAGCACCATAATATAGTAGACGCAATAATAATAAGTAAAGTAAAAAAAACAGTAAACAAAGTTACAATTTAATTTGTAACAAACACAAATTAAAAAGAAAAGACAAACAAAGAAAAATAAGTGACAAAAAAGGGGGCATCGCTCAGCATATGCCCAGAAGCGATACATATCGCTAATGAGCGTTTTATGCGGCGAAGTAGTACGTGAACTAAAAGTATCAACTGTCATCAGCAAGATTAGCGCATTCGCTTGTACGTACTTAACGTACAAAGACAACTGACGTCATAACTATGACAAGAGAGAGAAATTTATTAGGAAAGAAAATTACCGTTTAATTTAATTCAATTATTTGAATAGAATTAAATTAAAACTATTCTAATATTTATCAATATTACTATTTTAATATTAATTATTATCTATTAATTAAATTATAACTATTAAAGAATTTACAATTGAAACAATTGAGCTAACTGCAGATGGTTGCAAACAATCTACAGGTAGCACAACTGACCCATATCAATACCAGTCGGAAGCGTGCTCAAGATACTGGCTGCATTGCTTCGCTGCTGTATGACAATGCTGATGCGCTGTGCCACCAGCTCACCAGCTCTCGGGTCACGCGTCGCTTCGACCAGACACTCAGATATTTTTTTTGAAAAACCGGAGTGCTTCGGTACCCCACGGATCTAGGGTCTCGACTCTAAGGGGAGCAAATGTGTAGGCTCTGTTTAGACATACAAATTTGCGCCTCTCGAGATCTTCGGCCAAATCTGCCGCATTAAGTACATTTTCATTAAATACCGTCTCCAAATTAATACAAAATAATATTCGATCAAAAACAAGCTTTGTTTTGAAAGCAAATGTTAGCTTAAACTTTCGCATGTATGTATGATAATATTATTTTAATGCGAGAATGTACCTTTTGTTAGTAAGTTACAATCTACTATAGTTTTAAGTACAAACCCTTCCGATTTGTGATCCCTAGAGCACATAGGGGCAGTAGGGTAAATAGGGTTGGCGGTAGAATAGAGAATCTATTGAACTTTTAGTCATGGCTAGACGGAGTGACGTCAAGTGGACCAAAACTGTGTAGTAGTTCGTGAAGTAAATAAAACAGTGAATTGTGACCGAAAATAGTGATGTTGTAGGAAAAGAGGAAGTATTCCCATTTAGAGCACTAACTTTAAGAGCACCACATTGAGAGCACCTATTCTATTCTCATTTAGAGCACCTACAAAGAAGTAGAGCTCATCCGCAAAATTACACCTAGCCCTAAGTAGCCCAGGCCTTAGTACAGGATCGAGGCAATTAGCATAAACATAGAAAGGTATTTATAAATTTAATAGCAAAATACGATCGGTTTTAGTTAAGTACTATAAAGTCACTTATCATCAATTCTCAGAAAAAAATTCTCGTTACAATCCGAATTATCCAAATTTTAATCTTACAAAATAAGTACAAATTAAAATAGTATTTGTCTATGTAATCATGGGAGCCAAACATCCTCAATATAATAGGTACCAAATTTGACAAAAGGAATAACAGAACAAAAGAGTTTCCTAAAGTTTTACTTTGCTAAAACTTTTCATACAAACGAAAAGTTTTTTCTAAATTTGGCTTCCTCTGACAACCCTAACGCCCGATAGGTCCATATCTATAGTCAGGGTAGCCGAGGGACTTATACGGTAAACTGACGAGGGTTTTCAAACTATAACTACCCGCGGATCCGATGAACAATTTGTGAGTTCCGAATGATATTAGGTTAAATAAGTTACTAAATTAATACCTTAGTTGTACTGAGTTAGTTATATTTAAATAAGGGTTAAAAGGAAGGCTTGGGGGAAATGTTTTAGGGGTTTTGAACAAAAATTATGAAGTGAGAGGTTATTGCCGCCTTTGAATCGCGCTCTAGCCTCGATACTACTGATAATGGAAATCGGTCAGTTATTTTATAATAATTTTATGGGGAGTTTGTTTTCCAGGGAGTTTTGGTCTGATTTCCTGAAAGTTAACAAAACTAGGTTTTATCTAACCACAGGAGGTGGAAACTGAGCAGGTTTTTAAATATTTTATAATCCACTAGTAGTCCGCCCCGGCTTCGCACGGGTATATTCTATAGCCTATGTTCATCAGGGATAATGTAGGATTCTAATGGTGAAAGAATTATAGGTACTAATCGGTCCAGTAGTTTCGGAGCCTATTCAATACATAAAATTTCAATGACAATAACAAACTAGCAAATCTTTCCTCTATATGTACAATATTAGTATTGATATAGACAAACACACTATGAGGAACAATCACACTAAAATTAGAAATTCTAAAGTAAGGATGGATGACTGTTATTTACACCAAATGTAACTGAACAGCTCGGACTGAAATTTTTAATACAGTGTAAGTCTAAACAAGAAATAAAACAGGCTTTTGATTGAACCTGTAAATCAATTCCCATGGGAAAAAATTAAACTTATAAAAAAATTAATACTTCGGCAAAAAGCAGTCGGAAAAAGTTAGTTTTACTTTATAAAATCACAAATAACGAATCTATACAAATATTATAAATGCAAAAGTGTGTTTGTTTATTTTTTTGACCTTTCTTCACGCCGGAACTATGCAACCAATCGACTTGATGCTGCATAGAGTTATTTGAAAGGATGTGAGTAACTAGGCTACTTTAAAAAAAAAACAAAATTCAAGTAACTAGGCTACTTTTTATCCTTTAAATGGGTTCCCATGGGATAGAAATAACCTTAAAGAAAATATATTTTAAAATTCTATTCAAAGTTTTTATATCTACAACACTAGGAGGCATAGGGAGGCGCAATGTCTTATGTCATACGGCTGTGTAGGCAAGCTAAAAAGTATCAACTGCCATCAGCAACATCAGCGCATTTATTAAGGTCTCACATCCATCCAACTGACGTCATAACCATGGAGCAATATGGCGTCCACTGCATTTTCTTCAAGTTACGAGCGCAACTTGAAAATGTAAATTTTAAACGCATTATTAGGACATTTTTTTGTGTTTTTAGTGGTTCATTAGCACTATGAAACCTTATTGGGACTTTTTTAACTGGTTGTAATCCCCTATATATTTCCTTAGAATTCTACTCCTTATAAACTTATTTTACTTAAATACATTTAATTTTATAATTTTACTTAATTAATTATTAACTTTATAATTCCTTAGAGTAAAGGTTTCGACTAGTTTCGAGTCATCCGAACGCGGTCTTGATTCACACACGGATCGGAATTCCGCGTGACATAAATAGAGCCATAAGTAAACATTTGTTGCCAGTATGAGTAGGTACAAAAGGGAGAAACGAATTCCGCCTACCATAATAAAAGAACCAAGTCTCATAATAAAGCAAAAAACCGCGAACTTTTTACTTAGCTTCGCGTCGGGTGAACTCTATTGTGAGGAAAAAACGATAAATGTAAAAATTTGCGTAAAAGCCTCTTTGGATTGTAGACCAGCCTTTGTGGTTCGAAGGTGGGCTTAAACTGTGGGCGTGATGGTCATGTAGTAATTCCTTTATTCTTGTAACGGAAGAACATTATGAGATAAACGATGAGACTTTATTTTTACCTACACCTACTAAAAACATTTTGAACCTGTGAAAATAAGGACGTTGTGAAATACTGTCGAAGAATGTTAATGGATGACATTGAATTCTGCGTAGAGGTAGCTCTTGACATGGATTTTTCTTTCGTATCGAGAATAATAGATAATAATAGTTTGCAGTGTGGTGCTGGCTTAGAATTTGCACCACCCCAACTCTTCCCGTGGGAGTTGTAGGAGGCGACTAAGAAACATACACAGCGGGGCGGTCAGCAGCGCCTCTTGCAGAATAGATCTACCACCAAACTGCGATCCCCAACCCGCATGCTCAGCTCAGAGAATTATGGACATTACCCCATGAGATAAAAAACCAGAGGAGGCCTGCATCCAGCAGTGGATCATTATAGGCTGTTGAGATGAGGTTGAGGAGGTGAGACCATTGTTTGACCACAATTTCCCCTGATGGCAAGAGGCAATGTATCAGGAAGTTCTAAAGACACTTATACTCTTATCTTAAAGAGCCCTCACAGGACATGTTGCTGATCATCATCATCATCGTCAGCCTGTATTAGTCCACTGCTGGACATTAGCCTCCTCTAATGAGCGCCATAGCGGACGTATTCGTTGCGAATCCCTCAAAGAAACTCCGAGCATAGCTTTCTCCATAGCTCGCTGGGCGACTTTAAACTGGTGGACCAGCCCTACTGTGAGTGTCCACATCTCAGCTTCGTAGGTCATGACGGGTAGGACGCACTGATTGAAAACTTTCGTTTTCAAGTATTGCGCTATGGTTGTTACTCTTCAGCCATCGTTCGCGTGGATTTAAGAGCCATTGATGATAATGAAGATGATTCATCCGAAGCCAAGTATATAAGCTAGTTCAAAAATTCAACCGGCGGCTTACACCAAGAACTCTATTATTATGTAGAAGGCGAAGATCCCGCAAGTCTAGCAAATTGACACTTGGCAGTAGGAAATTGATTCACGCCAGCCCTCGTCCAGAATACTTGATAGTGAGTTTGATGTCGGTTCCGGTTATTGGACCAGAATTGACAAGCCTTTTTTAACCCAAAACGAACGGAGGTTGTTATTATAACGTTTATCTGTGTGTCTGTTTGTCCTATCGTTAGCTCCCAAGCACCAAGTAATTTAGTATTTACCTAAATTGATGTTCTCAGATATGTACATATCTTTGTTTATTTTTTTATCTGGAGAAAACAAATAAATTAGTTAATTAAACATAAATAGTAGAATAAACCTACTAAGTTCGAGTCGACACGCACACGAAGGGTTCCGTATCATAATTTATATACTTTCGCAAATGAAACAACAATAACCCTAAAAACAGGTTTTTTGAAGGATCGAAAAACACCCAAATAGCTTACATTATGCGTCTTGATCTAGGTACAAGTTGGTAATGAAGAAGGCCTTGGGCCCCCTAATATTTAAATTTATGCTATTTTTATCATTTTTATAATAGTGGCAATAGACATCCTGTTATAGTCTCAACTTTCTTCTCTTTATTAAACTATCTACTTATTATGGTTCAAGAGATTCAGCGTTGATAAAACGTCGAGCAACATAGCTAAAAAAAATATGATTTTTCCATGGGAGTCCCCTTATTTTTAATAATCATTTTATTTTTATTATTTGTGCATTCTGTGTAAAAAATCTACTGACTACTACAATTCATGATAATATACAGCCCACCTAACAGACCGACCGACGGACAGGCAGCGATGGCTTAGTAATAGGATCCCATTTTCACCGTTTCGGTACGGACCCCTAAAAATTAAGCTAGGCAGTTTCAGCAAGTAGCAATCAGAATATTCGTCTCTGCATATTTCAACACTAACTTGCGTCATTTTCAACGTAAAATCGTCTGTTTTTTTTTTATAAACAATAATTTATATAATATTCGGAAAGTCAGTAAAATTTCTTAACGTTAATCTCCTTTCCGATATACGTACGTAGTTTTTTACTTTCAAGAACACATTTTACCGTGAGCATAATCAAATATTTACAAATATACTTAACAGGTAGTGGTAGCCTTCAATATATCCAATTATATAATAAGGTTAAACGAGTATCGTGGTAAGAAAGAAATAAAAATAGAATGCCAAGACATAAGTAAACAATTAACTACTAATACATGAAGAATACTAAATTATACCACGAAACACATTCTCGCAAGAAAGTAGCAAAAAACAAAAGAAACCAAGTGAATTCCATGTTATTCCAGTAAAAAATTCTACTCACTTGGGGACTCCCAAAGCCCGGTTAGTAATCAAATAAAGAAGTAATCGCGTCGGTCCCGCACGCGCCATAACTTAGAAATATGGCGGAAATGTGGTAGAATATGGTAGAAATAACCTCCCAAATGTATCCAACTTCCAAATAACACAGGTTATGTCAAGGGCGTGATGAAATAGGTCAAGTTTGAGTTAGGGTTGGCTTTTAGTAAGTAACAGGAGCGTATTTACAGTTTTCAAGGCGTGATACTTTCTTTGAAAGCTGCTATAATCCTTTAAAAGATAAGTTCTTTGAAAGCTCCCACTGTCCTCTGAAAATGCACACTTCGGTGTGAAGTTAGCCATTTACAGTGTCAAATTACTCTGCTGTCTTAATTTCAGGCTGAAAATAAACACATTTTTTCAACTTTTATACCTAATGTAAGATTAGTTTGAAACACTACAAGCGTTAAAAGTAAAGGTACAAAGTTCACAAGTATCCAGCACACTATCTACTTTTAAAAAAACAAAATAGGTAAGTATTCTAAATATGATTTTATGATTCAGCGCCTCTTTTGTCTCTAACGCTTCACAAAAAAAGAGGTTTTCATCGAGAACGTACAATCATCATCATCATCAGCCTATATTAGTCCACAAGACATAGGCCTTCCGTAATGAGCGCCATAGCGCCCTGTCTTCAGCTTGCAGCCAGCATCGAAGTACGTACAATAAGTTACCTATGTATAAATTAAAGGCCAGCTTTGGCAGGCTGGTACCGGACGCTAAGCACTAACCGCATTACACAGATTGTAGTACTCTTCGTTTGGTTTGACGTAGAAGCACGTCCACTGAGCCACACTACACGGAGCGGGCGCATCGTACTGTCAGCAATGCTGGCGAGGATTCTCGATCAGTTTATTGCGGACGTTAGTCGGATTGCTGATTAGAGGACGCACTCGCAGAGATCCCTTCCGTCCGCCCTTCCCATCCTCCGTTTCGCCATTTTCATAATCAGCTTATATTAGTCCACTGCTGAACGGACACAGGCTTCCCCTAATGAGCGTAATAGCGCCCTATCTACACTACGTATGCCAAGTTACGGTCTCCACTCAAGAACACGTTTACCCCAGCAGTTGTCATCATTCTCATTCGTACAAAATTCGTCCGAATACTATGAAAATCTACTATGAAAATTCGTTTGCAAATGGCGGTCGGGTCGGCAACCGCACCTCCTGGTATTGCACTCCAAAAGTTCCTCTGATGCGGTCAGTGCCGAGTGGCAATAATATAATCAGTGCAGTTCTATAATATAAGGCGCATACCATACCCAAACTAGCGCCGCCACCTACTTTATCTTATTATATCGTTTAACAAAGGAAATTTCAAAAAACCCATCGCACAGTTTGTGATACATTGATAAGCTAGACAGTGAATCGAAGTTGCGAATAGTGGCCACCAAAATCTATTTTCGTATCTCTGCCTAAACTAAATAGAATAAAATTATTACAGAGGCAATAAAAAATATCTTATAATAGGTATCACAAAATGTGCGATGGATTTTTGAAATTACCTTTGTTAAACGAAATAATAAGATAAAGTGCACGGTTTGGGCACAAGTTTGTGTGGGGTATGCACCTTAAGGTGATATAGGACCACGCGGTTGACCAGTGTGGTCAACCGTTTGTTTTTTTCAGTCAATCTATGGCGTGACGGCGCGCGTACAGCCAAACCGTATCCAAGTCGATAATGTACGCGATATCCTCGTAACTATTACTCATTTACTTTGAAAACAAATGATATTACCTCCCTAAATCATGTCTCCAACAAAACCAATAAAGCTCCATTCACACAAACTAATTTCCTAGCGCTAATAGTTTCCGACTTTCCGTACAAGCCCCGAATTCTATTGTATCTTTGTAGTGGTACAGCGCTTTGTGTGTTCGTTGGGATAGTGCTACTTCCATGCCTGTTTTGGCCAAGCTTTGCTGTTTAGGTTTGAAGGGTATTGTTGCCAGCAAAATAATAATGAATTGGTTAGTACAGACAACGTTATCAAAATAATATGATTATTAAGTACTTTAGAATAACAGGGAGGTCATTTTATCTCCTACAAGAGTACCTCAAGAGAATAACTGACGGACAGGCGCCAGAAAGATAGATTGGGCACGTTAACCGCGATTCTTTGCGTTGCGTCTGAGAGGAGCGTACCAATTTGCAAATTCCGTATCAAAATGTTGGCGCTGCATTTCCCTTGATACAATCGCTCTGAAGTTCGCGCGTAAACTGGACACATTATGGCGTCTCTCTATCTTGACTCGCGCGCAATATGCGCATATCATGCGCAAGTCGAGAGTCTGGAGAAGAACACGTCGCCTACGTGCGTAGGTAGTTCGTGATTCGCGCGCGCTGCTTGTGTAAGCGATGTAATATTGGCGAGCGGTACCTCGCTAAAGCCAGTAACGATTCGCGGCAAATTCGCCCCTTCTAGACAAGGTCTTAGATTGATAAAGGTGGTACTTATATATGCCGTAAGTAACATTTGAGCTAAATCAAATATTGATGAGTACCTAGCTAGTGGTACTTAGGCTAGTAATAAAGGTCACACGACCGACCTCAGGATGGTAGATAGGCAGCTAGATGACAGGCTGCTTTGATGTAGCTTATGAGGTTGCTTTGATAGCTAGGCGGGTGGCATAAGGTGGTTACTTACCGGGCGTTTTTTATGGTGCGTAATGTAACGTGTAACACAACGAGCGTTCGTAAAGTCACTATGGGAAAAGAAAGCGGTCGGAGCGAGCAACCATATCCTGCTCGCAGCGAATGATCATTACGCCCCGTTAGACCAGTCTGTACACGGCTTAAGGTGAAGTAGGTCCCAAAACTCAGGTTTTGCCTAGACGGAAAATCAATTTTAAGGCAAGAAAACACAATTTTTTTAAATCTTTTTTGATGAGCATCGAAAGCTTAGGACTTTTGTTAGTAAGTTATGGGAGCCGAAACACGATTTACTCAACTTGACTCAATAGAAAAAAATCGCAAAGTTTCCTCTAAATTTTGCATTTTTACTACGGAAAACCAGTTTCATTTGCTAGTTACTTAACATATTTGCATGAAATATCGTCTAAAAATACTTAACTAAACACTTTAGAGGATTATGGTTTTAGTTTTTTGCGAAAGAGTATTATTTTAGAGCAATATCAAATTTATAAATAAAAAGCAGTAAAATTGCGCGCGGGCTGGCTCTTGCGTCCCTTTCTCGCTTACACTGCGCGGTGTTCGCTCGTTCTACGTTCGTAATTTCTAGACAAGGAGTCTAGAAATTACGAACGTACTTCACCTTAAGAGTCAACAGTACAAATAAATAATAAGTTCGGACAGACTTTAGACAGCTTGCAGTGCGGCCTGTATCGTACATTTTAAAATATTTGCTATCACAATATTTACTACTAATACTACCATTTGCAATGCGGCCATGGCCTAAGGCTTTTGCTGTGGATATTTGGCGCCGGAAGTTTAGAAACACTCTATTTTCGTGCGCGTTTTGTTCACGCACAGAAATCACGAAATTCTGGGTTGCTTGCGTTTCGTTCAAAGGCAGAAATGTCCAAACTTTCCGGAATGAAACGTCTTTTCAGAAGTAACATTAAATCTGTGTTTACACAAAAACGAATTGTTCTGACTGACTGATTGGAATAAGGTCGATGCCCGGAATAGCCGAGAGATGGCGCTGTGCCAACTCTGGAGTTATGTTATAAGGGGTAGAATCCGTGTTTTATATAAATTGGGTCAAATTGTATTGTTTGAAAGTTCTAATAAATTGTTTTATTTCCGGCCTATTGCGTAAGTTACAGATTTTATGGCATCTATTCACCTTACTAATAGCTGCTTGGGGCTAGATAATGCTGTGTGAATTGTCCAGCATTATTTATTATTTATTGATTTATTTACTCAAGTAAAAGTATAAGTAGTTGTTGTTGCATGAGAGATAGGTACCTACTACCTACCTACCTCGTCTGGTCTGCAAGCGTGAGGATGATATGTGAAAAATAAGTTTTGTCAGTATTTTTTTCGATCTGATGACATCTGTGGCGCGCCAGGGTTCGTTTCTTTTATATACGAAATAGACACCAATGTTGCCTGGAAGAAATCGCTGTTAGCGATAAGGCCGCCGAGTGTACCTCTAGATATAGTTAGTATTAAGTTTATGTTTAATTTATTTATTTATTTATTAAATATTTTCTGTAAATTGTATGATGGTGCAATAAAGATATTATCTATATATCTATCTAACCATCAAACACGTCAAGCCTTTGTTATTTTAGTACACAACTAAAGGCATTTTGCAGATAAAAACAATTAAAATAAAAGCTCCTAGGAAAATCGCCAAGTCTCCTTCTACGCTTTACAGTTAACCACAAATAACACAATTCATAGAGTTTCGCAAACGTACGCGAAAATCGCACATGTATAACGTTTAGGTACAGTAAGCATCAGAAATAACTGCAAGATTGTTATTTTTATTTAAATAAATAAATAATGCTGGACAATTCACACAACATTATCTAGCCCCAAGCTAAGCAGAGCTTGTGTTATGGGTACTAGATAAATGATGTAAGTAGGTACATTATACACAGTACAGTACATTACGATACATTATGTGTATTACATACATATAATTTTTTTTTATAAATAGAAAACGCCCCGATCACCTGGAACAAATACTTGCAGATCGTGCTAATATTTGTCCTAAGGCGGGAATCGAACCAACAACCTTCTGCGTCGCAGACGGACCTTCTCCCACCGCGCCACAGAGGTCGTCAATTTTCAAATTCACGTAGTCCAGTTAATATCATTGATAATCCGAGAAGATCTACCTTTATTAGAATAAAGCTTTATGTAGCCGTTATGATCAACAGTTATATCAACAGTTATATGAGAAATAATATTTTTATGTTTATAAATTGAAAGGAATTGATATCCTTTGGGAATTAATTAATATTAATTAATTAATTTTATTAATTATTAATTAACCGACAACCGCTGGGGTAAACGTGTTCTTGAGTGGAGACCGCGACTCGGAAAACGTAGTGTAGGACGCCCTCCGACCAGGTGGGATGATGATTTGCGAAAGACTGCTGGCAGATGCTGGATGCGGCAAGCTGAGGACAGGGAGCTATGGCGCTCATTAGGGGAGGCCTATGTCCAGCAGTGGACTGGTATAGGCTGATGATGATGATGGGAATTAATAATTTATTGTTCAAACATTGATAGGAATTAATAAAGAACATCCATGAATTTAGAATAGTGTCACTATATGAGATTTTATTTCAAAATGCTAACGTGCTTGTAAATAGGTTTATTTTATGTATGTTAGATTAAGGTATATATTTTATATGGGCCGCAGTTTTTAAGTATTTTATTTCTTGTACTAAACTAATGTTGCCTGAAATAAATGATTTTATTTTTATTTTTTTATTTATAAAATAAAACAATATCAATATTTTTATTTCTTAAGGCTTATAAAATAAGAACTTGGACGAGTCAAAATTATTTCTATTCTCCGTACTTTTTATGCCTGCATTTGCATACACTGGGCGTAAATATAACAGAAAAAAGCTCTGCTACCGGGAAGGTTGCAGTGTTTTTTTTCTGTTTTATACGCACAAAAGAAGACTACCACTGAATTGAATTAAAATCCTTCGCCTTATGATTTTTCGACACATTTTTATTGAGCTACGTTTACCTCATTTCTATAATTTAATATTTCTGCCATTGTGTAATTTATTCCTCACGTCATTGTGTTATTCTGTTGGGGTTAGGTACGTAAGTGTATTCTAGTGTTCTGTACCCAAAGGGTAAAACGGGACTATTACTAAGACTCCGCTTTCCGTTCATCTGTCTGTCTGTCCGTATGTCGCCAGGGTGTATCTCATGAACCGTCATAGTCAGACCGTTGAAATTTGACAGATCATGTATTTCTGTTGCCACATAACAACAAATGAAAAACAGAATAAAAGGGCTTCCATACAACAAACGTGATTTTTTTGCCGTTTTATAGATGAAACCCTTCGTACGCGAGTACAACTCGTACTTGGCCGGTTTTTTTATATTAATCTTTAGTAGTTAGACGTGACGCATGTATGTAATTAGACGAATTATGCACGCTATTAAGGGGCAAATTATATATTGCAACATTTTTTATTGTACCATTTTTTAAACATGTTATTAAGCAATAAAATATACTTATACTTTAGTAGAAATCGGGTGTAACCACTATGCATTGAAAACTCTGCAACACTGACTAACTCACTAAAAAGTTTGAAAGCAAAACGTTCTGTCAGTTTTATTTGACAGCTAATTGTTAGAGCGATACTCGCGTTTCTAATAAAGTGGCGTCACGAGCTAAAGAGGAAATCATGTTCCAAACGTAGTGAAAAAATTCTATGTCTATGTTCCAAACTTTTATAGATTGTTCAATCATTCTTTGATATTTAAACAATACTTTTTTAGTTCCACTTTTCAAATTCATAACATTAATTTATTTTACAAGTGGACTCACAGTTATAATACAAAAGCGTTTAATGTAGTACATTTGTTAAAAAAATAGGTGTGTTCGCTTCCGATTGGTATTAAATAAATAATAAAAATAAATAAATAATTTTATTCTAAAATATCTTAGACAAGGATTTTTAGATGCTTACCTATACCGTCGTCGTGTGAGAAGTCACCATCTAATAATCAAAATACACCCTACCCTGACTTGTTGGTCTTGGTCCTTTGTCCCTTTATGACTCGACCCCAATCAGCTTCGCCATTCAAGGAGTTTCGGTTGATAGTGCCATTGTTCCACCCTTAAGGGTGTATGATGATATGGAGTGTCATTATTTCGAAGAAAGTGCGAGATTATGTCACTAAAAATATCTTGTATCACAAAACACACGTGCTATTAAAATCGATGATCTCTGAAAGATGGCCAAGCTCTTCTGTTGTCTTGAGTAGAATAAGATTATATCGCATCGTGATGCATTTTGTAAAATATTAAAATTGAAGGAATTAAAATATTTAGTCGTAAATTCCATTTCTTATTGAACGTAGGAATATACATAGGCCATAGGCCTCCCCTAATGAACGCCGTAGCGCCCTGTCTTCAGCTTGCCGCATCCAGCATCTGCCAGCAGTCTTTCGCAAATCGTCATCCCACTTGGTCCAAGGGCGGCCTACACAACGTTTGCCGAGTCACGGTTTCCACTAAAGAACAAGTTTACCCCAGCGGTTGTCGGTTCTTCTCGAAATATGGCCAACCCACTGCCACTTCAGCTTGCCAATCCTTTGAGCTATGTCGATAACCTTAGTTATCTGTCGGATGTATTCGTTGCGAATCCTATCCTTCAGTGAAACTCCGAGCATAGCTCTCTCCATAGCTCGCTGGGCGACTTTAAACTGGTGGACCAGCCCTACCGTGAGTGTCCACGTCTCAGCTCCGTAGGTAATGACGGGTAACGTTTAAAAACTTATACCTTTTAGGCAGTATCAATTAAAATGTAACCGTTTGATAACCTTAAAAGAAAACTTAAGTCATTCCAGAATATACTTATTCCGCCCACCACATTAAATAGTAACCTACAATATTTTCCTCGAAAACGGTTCTAACATTTATTCATTTATTCCGTTTATTCATATGGAAAATATAACAGTTAGTAAAACTGGCAAGAGTGTATTCGACTACGCATGATAGAAAGGTTCCGTTGTTATTTGATTAAGGATTTTTTGTACATTTTAAATAATGCAACACTTTTATTTTCCTTGACGACTACATTTTACGGAAGATTACTTGTTGACTATGATGATTTTCTTTACTTCGGTATATATATCATGCAGTTAGTATTGTGTAGTTTGTTTTATGTAATAGGAGCGAAAAAAATGTATAAAACATACTGTGAAACAAAGGTAATTAAAAGATGTAAAATAAGATCATTTTGGCCACCAGGCGGTACCCTAAAACCTATCGCGTGTCGTAACCCCATACAAAAACTAATTCGTTTTATTTTCTTTGTGTTTATAATAAAGATGTCAATTTTAATACAAAATAGGTCGCTTGATATTTTTATCAGTCGTCCAATCGTTGCGTGTACTTTACCTTAATAGTTTTTTATGCTAGGGTTGGATATTTGTTGAGGTACTCGTAGTTTGTAAGTATTTTATTTTTACCGAATAATCAGGTTAAACATAATGCGTAGGTGAAGGTCATCGACGGTCAGATTGACAGGTCATCGTAAACCATTCCATAATTTCTATGTTTTCTTATTACGTTGATAGATACGGAAGTGACATCACTCCGCTGAAAACCACAATCCAATCAGGAATTCGACACGCATGATCATTATAGATAACTGAATGATAGAGTTACATCGTATTTTTCATTTGACACAGTTAATAATATTGATATATTCAATCTATTCTAATATATTAAATGCGTAAGTTTGTATGTTTCTCCTTCCTTCAAGCCCTAACTAAGCAACTATTCGACTTGATTTTTGACATATAATGATAGATAGATATAATTTTATTGCACCATCAGTTAATATACAAAAATAATTAAACATAAACTTAATACTAAAACTATGTGGCAAACTAATGGCACAATCGGCGGCCTTATCGCTTACAGTGATTTCTTCCAGGCAACCTTTGGATGGACAGTGCTAATAATAATAATGCTAATAAAAATAATGCTCATCAGTTCCCATGGGATATAAATAACCTTAAACAACGAGGGGATAGTAAAATTAGGTACTAGTTTTACTCTTATGTTGTTTGTTAGAGAAGGCAATGGGTAATGAGATCAATAATAACCTGTGAGTTTAAAGCGGCTTCATAACAAATTTTTGTAACTGCAGATATTCTTTCATGTCTTATCTTATTTTACAAGAGTCTTTGCAAAGCGATGCAAATTAAAAACACACAAAAAGAATCTGCTGTCGTATCTTTAGCGGATTCCTTTAGTCGGCTGTTAAGACATCCACGGGCTGAGTTGAAGGGGTCGATTCTTGCGTCAGTTTAAAATAATGTTGATACCTACATAATATACGCGTAAAAGTAGTATCCATCCTAATAATAAATAAATAATGCTGGACAATTCACACATCATTACCTAGCCCCAAGCCAAGCAGAGCTTGTGTTATGGGTACTAGATAACTGATATACATAATATAATACAATAAATAGATGGATATTTTTATTATACATAGAAAACGATCAGAACACTCTGAACAGTTGTCCGCAGATCGTACACACATTTGTCTCGAGGCGGGAATCGAACCCGCAACCTCCTGCGTCGCAGGCGGACCTTCGCCCACCGCACCACACAGGCTCATTTTATATTGGGGTATAAGTAAGGACGGGCAGGGGGACCGCTGCCCTAGAAGATGCAGCTGATTAGATTTTAAATACGTACTTAAGTAGATAGCCTAGCCTAATAATAAACAAATTCTAATATAACCTATTTAAGCATTTACGAGAGTGAGGGAATAGAGAGCACCTGTGTTTCCGCACACACTTGGACACTATAACATTTCCTGCGCACCTTGGCCAAAGATTCGGCTAAGAGGAGTATCATTTAATTCCATCACACAAGTGTGTGATGGCGGCCTGCAACGTAAAGGAATCACAATAGAACTGGGAAGTCCAGTTGCAGGCCGCCAGACTCTGGAATCCCCTTCTTTCTATCCGCTAAATCTATCAAGCTAAAACCCCTTCATGTCTTCAAAAGTATGGTTCATCAATACTATGTTGCCTAGAAGATTTCGCTTTTATCAATGTGGCCGCCCATGGTGCCACACTAGATATTGTGTAGTTAGTATTAAGTTCTTGTCATTTGTTTTTGACTGATGGTCCCACCGAACAGTGGGACCACGAGCCCATTAAATCGACACACTGTCCCACCAGTGGGTCAAATTAGTGGGACCACGAGTCGCGATCCGTTTTTTGTATTGATGGACCTCCGACCAGGTGGGATGACGATTTGCGAAAGACTGCTGGCAAATGCTGGATACGGCAAGCTGAAGACAAGGCGCAATGTCGCTCATTAGGGGAGGCCTGTCTAGCAGTGGATTAATATAGGCTGATGATGATGATTGATGATGCAATAAAGTAATGTACTATAATTTTCTATTTAGTTCATTTACATACAAGTATTAGAAAGCTATATAAAAGTTACCATGTTGTACAAATTGTAAATTTTTCGACAACACCAGGTTGTCCTTGAAAGGTGAACCCAAAATTAACCTTGAACTTTGAACCGTAAAAGTGACTTCTGTTTTTAGGATCAAGCGAACAATCTCGCGATAAATATACTTCCATGTTCCTCGACAGAACTTTATGCCCGCAGCCATAACATTTTTCATAGTTGAGGCGCACCCATTTTATCTACCTTGGGAACGCTGTTGGTTATCCTGAGGGTTTGTGTAGGTACTTTCATTTTCTAATGTACCTACTTCTTGCTGATGAGAAAAATAATGCCATTTATTTTTCTACGAGAGCCGTAATTCAAAATAGGAGGAGACCTCTACGGCGTTGGGAGTAAATTTAATTTGCCAGTTTTTGTAACGCCTGAATATGAAACCATAACATGGTTCCTCTACACGCATGGTTTTTCTAAATACTTAAATCTTTAAATTTTTTGGATGAAAAACATTAAAAATATAAAAACTTAATATCATAGTCTAATAAATAAACCTAACAACCTAATATTTTTTTTGTTAAATCTTTTAAAAAACAATGGAAATCAAGGTGACTTAAAAAACAAAGTAAATTACTTAGTATGTTTTTAATCATTAGGAAAAATCTCGAATCTTTTATAATACCGCACCATTGAAAAAACAATAAATGATCGAACTTGAAAAATCCAATTTTTGGTTGAGCGTTTTTAAATTCAACGAGGAACACAGTCTATACATATAAGGGCATATTTTTATGAAAATAATACCATATAGTTTAAATTAATGCTTTGAATACGAGTGTTATCCTTCTGCGTAAAGTACGATTGGGATTTTTTTTAACAAATATTTGGTTCCTCCACACACATCGGCCATTTTGGTAGGCGAACCAAATCTTGGTTCCTCCAAACAAAAGAAGATAAGAATTGTTTACCCAAAAGATCAGTAATTGCTCTGAAACTTAAAAACAATATAAATATTAAGGAATTTGCATTCGGTATTAAATTTTTCAAAACGAAAATCTTACAAGACATCCTACGAGCATGTCTTCAAACAACATGCTCGTAGCATGTCTTGTGGTGTTCGTTCAATTAGGATCATGTGTTGCCAAATGGCAACGAATTGCATCGAACTGCATTATTTGGTATATTTTTAAGCTTTCAGCTCGACATTGACTTGCTGTTATCCGTTTTTCCACACACAAATACGTTCCCAACACATGTAGCAAACTAAGTATGAGCAGTTTACTCCTAAAGTATAAAACACAATGGAAAATATTTCGGCCTAAGTTACTTAAATCAGCTGAAAAATTCACGAGGCGAAATTACGTGGTCGCAAACTTTTGTGCTTACAAAGTGCTAAGTCTACAGGTATATTAGGAATAGCTACTCTATGGTTATGTGAATAAGGGTGTTTTGTTTTTCACTGGACTAAAAAATGGTGGCTCCACAGATTAGGTTGTGTTCGTAAAACTGCAAATTAGGATGTTTTGCAATTTTCTGGTTTTTACTCTATGACATTTTAGGTATTAACTTTGTAGTATGTTTGGAAAAACAACACAAAGTGGTATTTTGTACAAGATTAAAGGCATCTTGCCTATCTCAGGACATGTAAGTCCACTGTTGAACATATCTCCTACGCGAAGGGCATTGAAGGCGTGAAAATATTTATGTATATACTAAAATCATAATTATTAATGCTATGTATGTAGTACTATATCGATTTTTTGAAATAATTCATTTATTCGATAAATAGTATTAATAATTTTGTGTTTAGACCGCACTCGGTCTGAAAAAACTTGTAATTTAATTTTAAAACTATATCTATTAGTATATATTATACTTACTAAAAACGTAGGGAGACAGACCCATTCGTAGACCCTCTACGAAAATCGTAGGTCTTCGTAGCACTATTTGTAGCTGGTGCTACGGAAACAAATTAATTACCACGTGTGAAAATTTCATAGATTTTCTACTAGAAATACCTACGATACAGGAAGTTCTTTTTTTTTTCGTCTTATGTAAATACGAATAAAATACAATTACCAAAGACAAGCCTATATCCATCGGGGTATTGAGACGAATCAATAGATACCTACCTCATATAAGTTAGAGCCAACAAAGAAATTGTCTACATTCAAACATATGAACATTTAAATATACATAATGTATATGTAGTGCCAACCTCATAACCCTCCTCCATTAGTAGTCGGGAAAAAACAACCAAGTTTAAAAAATGTTAGTATACCGATTTATTATAATATATGTTATCTCTGCTCCAACTTTGCGCTTTACTATGAATACACCCCTAGAGCCACCAGGCGCCGCCTCGACACCTAAGTAAATATAATTCATGCTCCCCACCCGGCCATGTTGTGTTTAAGGTAAGGTAAGTCTACAGAGGAGATGGGGTCTAGGTGGACTCCAGTGGGAAATATTCAATTCAATTTTCTTTATCAGATTATCAAAACAATAGACAAACATTTGTGAGATGAAATGTAATTCTATTAAAACGAACTAATGATACAAACAAACTAAAGCATTATTTACGTATTATTTTGTTTTCTCTACAAGCATATATCGATTATCTATGACTTGGAAACAACCACGCCGAAATCAATTTACTGCACCATTTTTTATTTTGACGTAGTTCATATATTTGTGTATATTTATATGTGATCTGATTGCTAAAAGGTTGACCAAGCTTTTATTTCGTCAAGCATTCAAGTTTTAAAACGTGATTTCGTGTGAAAATTATATTGATACACGGGTTTCTGGAGAACACTACACATCTATGACAATTGAACACAAGCGGTTTTTCACGCATAATAACTTAGGTGATTAGGTGTGAAAACCCGTTGACAAAAGCTTGTGTTTTATTAAATGTAGAACTAATTTCATGCAAATTTTAAGCCCTGTTTATTTATTGATTAAGGCGTTAATTTTATACAAATATACAAAGGCTTGCTTTTTCTTAGAATAATGAAAGTTTAACCATTAATATACAGAAACTTTCGAGGAAATTAAAACAGAAGATCAAATTGTAGGAACTTAACCCAAGTAATTGATGAATACCTCGAATTTATAAATGAAAATTTATTTGATAACGGTTCTGAGAACTTTACCAACTCTCCTCTTACTAAATTGAAATGTATGTACTTTTCCAAAGTTGAAGTGACTTTCTGAAAAATATTTAGGGACCTTCTGTATATTACAATTACACGTATTCTTTGAGAGGAAGGGAGATAACTGCCCAAACGATTTTAGCAGTGAACTTCCTTGAAAAAAACAGGATTTTCTTATCGCGTCTTTGAAATATGTGTAAATATAATACTGCACTACCTTCTAGCCTTTGGTTTTGCGTGTCGCAGAGCACTTGCTCAGTCAGATTTTCACTCAGCTCTGCTTACTTTGGGGCTAGACGATGCTTTGTGGATTTTTTAGAATTAATTTAATATACTTCAGTGGTAATAACTTAGGTAGGTACTTAAAAATTAAAGATTAATAATGACCCCCGCACTAGGCTAGGCCTGTTTCGCGGGGTATCGAGTGCATAGTTTGTTTGCCATCATAAAACAAGAAAAAGTAGTGCACTAACAAATGATCTAGGAAATAAAAAATGTAAACAAAAGTAACAAAGGAGGTATCAAAATCTTCTATTAAAATATAAAAAGAAAAAAACAAAGATAATAATAAAAATAATTAAGAATAAATAACGTAAAATAAGATAACGTTACATGTTTATAAAATATAAGTATTGTGTAGAAGACATAAGTACTAATTTAATTTGTTCACTCTGATACTGATACTGGCTGTTTCTTATTCATCGTTTCTGTAGGATGTTCTGGTGGTTCTGGAGGTTATTTTTATTATTATAATAATAAAAATAACCTCCAGAAACATATTATGTTTCTCACTTCCATAATCTTGGGCCATATAGAGAGCCCTCGTCCTTTTGTGGGGTCAAAACCAATAGCACAGAGACTTTTTTAAAATTCTTATTAGTAGGTACATAACACGTTCGATGCCACGAGTAGAAAATTAATATACTTCTAAATGGGATTCAAACTCGAAACCTTCTGCTTCTCAGGTAAACCTCCACCCACTGCTCCGCAGATGTCGTAAAACCAGCTATATTTTCATTTCATTTCATTCCAAAAATAAAGGAACAAAGAAACAAGCCCCGAAAACGAGCCGGCTGAGATTCACACAACGTTTCAAATCTCGAAATAATTTCAACCATAAATAACTAACTTACCCGATTCCGAGACCACGCGCGAATAACCATGTAAGCACAGTAGATTTATTGTAGTAGGGAAGGTAGTAACTTTGGGCTGTTGACGTAAATGCGTTTATTGCAATTGAAACTCTGTGGGTTGTGTGATAAGGGTGGATCGGATCAAATGGAATTTAGCATTATTGGAATGCTACGTTTTCTATGTTGCCAATGCTACGTTTTCTATGTTGCCTTAGACGACTTAACGGGTATTTTTATTTAAGAGCAACACGATAGAAAGCTAGAATCTAATTAGCTGAAGCTGAAAGTCTTTTCATGAGCCAAGTCCAAATTTATATCAGTTTATGTTTGGTGTCACTTTCGCACGCCTGACCATTTTTGTAGTAGACAAGTTTTTGGTGACACTAATGGGCTTGCCTGCTAGGCACTTGGCTTTTTAAAACAAAAATGTTCAAAGATACACCTGATCTTTTTCTCGCACGATAGCGCACATTTGGTAATGTTTCTTCGATGTCGCTTGCATCCCGTAGGAGAGTGATTTCATCTCGCCAGAAGATTTTAATGTATCTTACTGCTTTACATTTACTGTGTCATCTTTAGTAGGTCAAAGAAATTCGGGTCGCGAGCCAAAATGTAGACAAAACGGCATATTTTAATAAGTGTCAGCCTCTCGAGGCACTAATGAACGTGCTTCATTGTGAGGAACAAAGCTCGAAGTAGAGGGCAGAATTAAGTCGGTCTTTGTGGTTGTACCTAGTTGTGTTTTTTTTTCGTGAAAAATTGGGGAAAACAAACAGACGCGATATTCGCTAACTAAGGCGTTTGCGAAATCCAAGTGGGTATCCGCATTTTAGTGGATACTGTCACTAAAACACTACGATGGAATACCGTGGGTCATGCGAAATAGAGCGCGAAATCCAAATGAAACTTACCGCCACAGCTCTTGGGAGCATTCTGAGCGGCCAGATGTGGTTGGTGTATCAATGAAAAGTCGCCTTTGATTGAAATCATAATCATAATCATAATCTTTATTCATACACAATTATAAATCGTATTGAAAGTTTTTACATGATTAGGTACATTGAAAACTTAGTTTATAAAATAACACATGTCACACACAAAAAAATTCACAATACACAAAAAATAATAATAATAATAAAATCATAAAACATAATAAAGTATTAAGTAAGAATAATATAAAATTAATTACCAAATGTCAATATTCTCATTCTGAACAAATATAACAAAATCACAAAATTTCATAAAACTATGTCATCATTAATAAATTCATCTATTGAGTAGTAACACCCCTTCAACAGAATGTTTTTCAATTTTAATTTAAATATTAATGGATTGTCAATGGATTTCATGACAGTAGGTAATGCATTGAATAATTTAACAGCTAAATATCTACAACAATGTTTGGAGATGTTTAGTGTCGGTTGATAGGCAGTACGCATATCTTTTCTCCTTGTTGTGAGACGTTGTAGTTTTTCCTCCTCTGTTTCATATCTAAATGGATGTTTTATAACGTCAACTAATGTCACCAAGATATATAAGCAAGGCACGGTCAAAATATTTAGTTTTTCAAAGTGCTCTCTACATGATTCCCTTTGTGGTATTTTAACTATCGTACGAATAGCGCGTTTTTGTATGATGAAAGCCCGGCTTATGTTGTAGTTGTAACTTCCTCCCCAGAATTTGATGCTGTACCTAAGCTTTGACTCTACGAGAGCATAATACACCATAACGAGTTGTTTTACCGTTACTTCATCCCGAAGACTCCTAATTGCATAGCATGCAGAACTAAGAGATTTAGAAATCGCGTCTAGCTCATTTTTCCAGTTTAGGAATTCATCGATTTGTACGCCTAAGAATTTCACACTTTTAGAGAATTCTACCTTTACGTCCTCGCATATAATATCAATTGTATCCTGCTGACGAGTGGTGGTTTTAAATAGTAGGGCATTAGTCTTGTTAAGATTGACTTTAAGTTTATTCGCTTGGAACCAATTATTAAACGTCAAAATTGTATATTCCATTACGTGCTTAAGTTCTTGAAGACTGTTCGCTGGAATTACAGCATTTGTATCATCTGCATATATCACTAACCCCACATCAGGTATGGTGCAAGATATGTAATTTATAATATCGTTAAGGAACATAACAAATAATATAGGTCCAAGTATTGAACCCTGGGGTACTCCTCTTCTAATTGTTACTGCTTTAGATTTACTAAAAATTTCATGTTTATTTTCGATGGATCTTATTTCAACGAACTGCTTACGATTGTTAAGGTATGATTTCATAAGACATAAAGTATCCCCTCTTACGCCATAGTGCTCGAGTTTAGTGAGTAGTAACTCATGATCTATCATGTCGAAAGCTGATGAAAGAAAATAGTAAAACCTTTTCAAATTGAAAAATAGTAAAACCTTTTCAAATTCTCAGGGAATTTGAAGCCGCTTTTAAATAAAAATACACGAAAAACCTACAAAACCGTGTTATTACGTATTTACAATGTTTTTTAAAAATTTTGGGAAAAATAGGTACTTACAAATGTGGAAATATTTTTTATGGGATCACCTCGGAATAATTGTTCTCCATGCAAAGGAGAATTTTTTTTCCAATATGGTCCTAAATTGATAAGGATAAATTGTAGTTTTAAGTTAGCATGCAATTCTGCCGAATTTTTTTTTATAAGTTTCAAATAAACGTTTTTATTATTATTATTTTTTTACATACAGCCAAACGCGTTCTTTTGTTTTCGTCGGTTAAAAAATAAGTAAGCAAAAAGTTTTATTAGTAAATTAGGCGATTATTATTTATTTCATATTAATTACTTTAGATAAACCTGTTTATCTAGTATTAGAATTTGACTTGTCTAAGTGCATATTTTGTAATTAAAAATTACAAAGTTGAGAGAAATAAACGTTATTGAATTATGAATTATGGAAAGGCAATGTCATGTCCGCTGGGGTAACCGTGTTCTTGAGTGGAGACCGCGACTCTGCAAACGTAGTGTAGGATGCCCTCCGACCTATATAGCTATTCTATGCAAAAACATCACTTTATTTCCGTATCAGTGTTTATTTTAAGAATTTGAGTAGGTACCTATTTATAAGTTTACATTTTTGAATTGATAGAAATAAATAATTTTTGATTTGATTTGACATTAGATAAATTTTCTAGAAAGTTATGTTTTCCAATAGGCACCCGATATTCATCGGATTGTCTTTATTGTAGATTATAGCCAAGGTATTGCCTCAAAGATCCTACTAGTGCCGCCCCGGCTTCGCACGCGTATAATCTATAGCCTATCTTCATCACGGATAATATAGAATTCTAATGGTGAAAGACTTTTTCAAATCGGTCCCAATGTTTCGAAGCCTAATCAATTCAAACAAATCTTTCCTCTTTATAATTTAGTATCGATATAGATTTTCGACTTTATGGTTGTAACATTCTTCACAAACTTCACTATATATTCCTCTTCTGTGACCAATGCTCGGTATGCAGCATCAGCGTGTATTTACTCTCATACGGAACACTGAAGTGCCAGAGACGTGTTGACATTGTTGGAGCGTCTCAGCTGAATCTCCTGTTTCCAAGAAGAGTCAATACGCCGAGCTTTGCCTCCTTATCATGCTGGGACTTCAAAGTAAAACATAAGTTCTCTGATGCAGGTGTTAAGTTTTACGAACTACTTGTAAATATTGAATGGAGTAAATACAGTGCTTAAAGAAAGGGTATAGAATAGGCTTAAATAATAAAATAATTAGGCTGATATTTAGATTAAAGATAATATAAGTATTTGTAATGAGCACAATAGTTGGGTCCCGATCGCATTTTTATCGGAATATTTTCGTCTAATCGATAACATAAAAATGTTGGCACTTTTTTCTACATTGTTATAAATGAGTAAACAAATAAAAACATTTAAAAGATGATTAGAAAGAGAATACTTCGAAAAATGATCCCCTAAAGGATTTCGGACTCGAATTTCGCCTTTTAGTTCAAAAATCGAAGATTCTTCTCTCAAAAAAGGTTTTTTTTTCCTTTTAGTAGGTTAGTCACCGATATTACGGGTCATAATGTAGCATTTTATATACCTTTATATATTACTTATAGGTATGCCTTATCCAGTCGCAAAACTAGGATATATTCGGTCAAATTGATTTTTTATCCATTGGTAATGTAAAAAAAGCCAAGGTTAAAAAGTATCCTGTTTACGCCCCTTAGATGCCTACAATGACCCAAAATGATAATCAATCAAGAATTAATCCTCAAAATGAATTGACCGATCTGACAGAAGTAAAGAAAATATAATGTCAAATCAGAAGAATTTCATTATTCGTCACTTCCTATTTATGGCATCGCGGCGAAAAGCAAGCGCTGCCATAAAAAAGAAGTTGATGTTGAAAAATAAGTTAGTTACGTTGTGGCTTTTGAGGTTTTTTATAGCTTTCTACGTTAAAACTATTACATACGGAAACTGAAAAAATTAGCAAGCTGTTAAGAATTATAGCTTATTTATATCTCAATTGAGATATTTTATAACATGACAGGTAAACCTTAATCTAAAACGTTTTACTCACTTTTAAATCACAATAAAATAACACAGGAGAATATTATGAAAATAGCCACAAAAAAAGGATACTTAATTATAGTTAAATGTTTACTGTGATAATACTAAAGTACCTAAGCATAAGTAAGCAACAATTTAAGTAGTATTTTTTTAAATCGCTTAATAAACCTGTAAATTTTACGTAATATTTTATATGCAGGAGTGTTCATGTCATGGTTATTGAAGTCGCCCACCACCCCACTTTTAGATCCGCTAAGATTTACACACCCTGTGTGTGCACGAGTTAAATCCAACGGAAGTTTACTTAGTTACAGAATCCCTGTAACGTAATTTCGTTACAAAATCAAACTAATCCGTGCCTAAAATAACAAAATGGCGACATTATTAAAAGCCTTTGCTAATCCTCACGCATGTTAGATTTAAACCAAATTTACATAATCCGTGTTTATTAATAAAGTGGGTAACAAATTTAATGTAATACAGAAAACAGTAGGTACGTAAATACAGGTCCATTTTAAAAGCTGGCGCGAACTCTTTTTGTTTTTCGTATACCTACTGGTGAACCGAATTAGTGACGTCATTGTGGATAATTGTATAAAAAACGCTATCTATCTCGCCGAATTTATCTATCGATACCATACAAAAAGATAGCAAAAATATAACTCGGTAAGTATTTAGCTTGGGGCTAGATATTGTGTGGATTTTCCGTCATTATTTTAATTATTTATTTTTTTTATGTTGACGATGGTGTTGTCCAACCAGCTCTGTTTTGTACCCCCAGTGCAAAACAGCATAAGGCTGAGACTGATCCGTTTTGGCTCACCTCGGCAGCACTGACATTACTTATATTAGCATTCTAATAGCAGCCTGTTACTTACCGAGATCTATCTATCTGTGTAAGGTATCTACACTAACTTGGTGAAGGCCTGGTGAAGGCCTGCCTGCGACGCAGGAGGTTGCGGGTTCGATTCCCGCCTCGGGACAAATGTGTGTACGATCTGCAGACATTTGTTCAGGGTGTTCTGGTCGTTTTCTATATATAATAAAAAAAATCTATCTATGTATTGTATTATATTATGTATATCAGTTATCTAGTACCCATAACACAAGCTCTGCTTAGCTTGGGGCTAGATAATGCTGTGTGAATTGTCCAGCATTATTTATTTATTTAGTAATATTAGTTTTTTTTATTTCTTCTTGTTTTTTGTTATTAGCTATCTTTCTTTTTAATTTTTATCGTTTGTTTGTGTAAGTACCTAAGTTTAAATGCTATTGTATCTCTACTTACCTAATTCTAACTAAAGTTTGTTTGATTTATTTATTGTGTGCTGTCTGTGTTTTTAAACCAAATAAATTTCTATCTATCTATCTTCTATCTGTCTATCTGTCTTGTCATAATAATAATATGACAATTATAAATTAATTACATAAACAGCGATCCGATTATTTGTTTTAGAATGTTAGATCCCTTTGAAAAATTATAAAAAAAATATCCGAAAAAAAACGACTACGGTGGGTTTTGAACCCGCCACTTTTCAGCTATGTAAGGCAATGTGTTGCCAATTATACTATTAAATTTCACGCTTATGCCTTGAAAGTACCGATATACCAAAGATAAGACTGAGATCAGGCGGTTGACTCAGTGGTGAAGTTGGCAACACAATCCCATACAGAGTGAAATGATAGTGGGTTCAAGTCCCGTCTGAGTAGTGATTCTTTGGGATAGATAAATTCTGAGAGTGTGTTACCTAGGTATTTTAAAATCTTACCTATGTGACAAAATGTTACTAGGTACTATTTAGTTTCTTCCCTTCTCTAACTACATATTTACCTATGTATAGAACACATTGTAAATGTTCACGACCCAAGGCCCAAGGCCTTTTCTAAGACCCTTTTGTTTTTACAAAGGAACTCACCTAACGAGCTTTTCCACAACTTTCGCCCAATTTCGGCCTAATTAATGGCCCATAGTGACCAAGCAATTAACAACCATAACATAGTGCGATAAAGTCTCTAATCGGATAGAGCATCGGTGGAAGGACTGAATAGTTAGCCCGGTTGTGTAAAGCTGGAGCGATTGTCTTTTTTTTTCGAGTTACCACGCTGACATAACAAATCTAACGACACTGGAAGCCAAAGTCAACGCATTTAAGTTTTTATTTTTGCATTCATCTTATTAAAACCTAAAAAAGAACATAAAAGCCTAGGATTCGAATCCTGAGGAAATAGATTTTTTTTTGGGACATTATTAAATTTTCGTGGAACATTATAAGCCATTTGACCGCGATTTCGGCGTCAAAAAGCATGTAAAATTTACTTTTAACAATTGAAAGGAAACAATTCAAACTTCGTACGGAAGTTTCAATTTTCGATAAATTAAAAGAAAAAAATGACCTACCGATCGACCGATTCAAAACACGATATTTCTTATTTCGTGTGTGAAAGTCGGCTTACTGTATACGAAAAATAAGAGTCGTGCCAACTCTGGTTGTGCTACCTACAGCATATCGATTCTGAGCTTTATTACCGTGAGATAAGGATATGGGAGGTCAGCTTCTTTTGGTATTAAATTGTAATTAGTGATTCTGGAGGTAGCTTTTATAAGAATAGGCAGAAGTAATGCAATCAAATATGTTTTCTGAGTAAAAACTGTTTTTTGAGAAAAACAAGATAGGTACATTATACAATAATACCGGAAATGACGTTCGCCATATCTTACTTGTATAATGATTTTTACTGAAAAAGTTGGTAAAACAAGCTTTTTAAATATTTTCATGGAGCAGCGCAACGCCAACCATTTGTCATCTGGCAATAAGGCCGACTGTTAGTTAAATTACTTATACTTATACTAGCGGTCCGCCCCAACTTCGCATGGGTATATCCTACGTTACTCAGTGATAATGTAGCTTTCTAACGGTAAAAGAATTTTTTAAATCGGTCCAGTAGTTTTTAAGCTTATTTGTTACATACAAATATATTGGTCATTCCTCTTTATAATATTAGTTTAGATGTAGATTATAAAGAGGAAAGATTTGTTTGTTTGTTTGAATTGAATAGGATCTGAAACTACTGAACTGGACTGGTTCGAAAAATTCTTTCACCAATAGAATCCTACATTATCCGTAAGGAACATAGGCTATGGAATATACCCGTGCGAAGCCAGATCGGACCGCTAGCTTATATTATCGTTTACCGTAGGTGAGAATATAAGCTAAGTAGCACGATATAAGCAAGTTTACCCTAATTGTCTCACCAATTCTATAAAAATCATAAAAGCAAACTCTTAAACGAACTTTGCTCACTACGCAACACAGGCCGATTTTTATTTGCCTCACAACACAACGTTCGGTATAAAGACAACTTGGCTTGGAAACTAAGGTAGCAAATTCAATTGGAAATCTCCCAAAGAATTACCAGGAACCTGCAAATGTAGCTGCCGCCGAAAATGCACTGCTTTCCGGGATTTAGAGGAAAAGTTTTGGAAATTGTAGAGAACAGTTCGTGCTTGTTGTTCTTGTTACTTTTGGTCGAATTTCCCTCGTCATTTTGAGATAGTTAGTAGAAAAAATGGATTATACCAGTGTTTCCCCCTAAAATCTGTCTAGGAGGGACAACTGAAATAAATGAATTTCAGTTTTCCCCCTTAAAAAGTCCATAAAGCCCCTAAGGCGCATACCCCACCCAAAGTGGCACCGCCACGTAATTTATCTTATTATTCCGTTTAACAAAGGATTTTTTTTAATCCATCTTCCAGTTTGTGATACCTATCATAAAGCTTTTTTTAATGCCTCTGTAATAGTTTTATTCTATTAAGTTTAGGCAGAGATACGAAAATAGATTTTGATGACCAAGGGCAACTTCGACTGAATTGACAGAATTGAATTTGAAATATATTTTATGAACGAAAACGAATATTTTCGACTGTTTTTTTATTTGCCTGAGCTATCTGAATAAATCTATTTTTTTGTAATATAGAGTAAATAAAATACCCTATTTGCATCTCGAATTTCTTGAGTTTATTACTTCGTCTGAGTCTCAAAGCAAAGTATGTACGACACGCACGGCATGCAGTATTTTGGCAGACGACCACCAAAAAATTACTTTAGCTGATTCTTACCCGCATTTGTCGTAGACGAACTTTTGAAGACCTTAAGGGAGATTTACGGGACTATTCGTATTTTTAACGCGGATGAAATCGTATTAAATAATCCAAAACTGGCACTGACCAGTGCTACGTTGCGTAAAGCAGTATTAGTAGCGAGCACAAAACATCAAATATCCTTTTGGTTGCTCGTGGCTAGCGCTATCATTCCCTGTACTGACAGCACGAACACTCGTCCTGTAACACGTAACATTAATTATAAATACTATTTAACGGGTATTTATCGCGTTTATTTACCTAGTTTCGACAGGTTTACACACTGCCGTGGTCACGGGATGACTAAATAGTATATACAATTATGTGTTCAGATCGCGTAAGTTTAAAAACGTAACATTAAGTCTTGTAACACCGGTCAGTACCCACCAGAAGATATCGGTCACCTGGAATGTAAATCACAAAAAGATAGAAGAAAGTGACTGTGAGAAGAATGGTAAAATACTTTCTTAAGTTATGAAAACTCTCAAAAACAATTTCGAGAAGGAGGCCAAGAGGAGGATCCAGCAGGGCTGGGCAGCGTTCGGGAAACTACGTCGAGTCTTCTCGTCATCCATACCGCAATGCTTGAAAACGAAAGTTTTCAATCAGTGCGTTCTACAAGTCATGACCTACGGAGCTGAGACGTGGACACTCACGGTAGGGCTGGTCCACCAGTTTATGTCGCCCAGTGAGATATGGAGAGAGCTATTCTCAGAGTTTCTCTGAAGGATATTATTCGCAACGAATACATCCGACAGAGAACCAAGGTTATCGACATAGCTCAAAAGATTAGCAAGCTGAAGTGGCACCCACTGCCACTATCCATATCTCGAGAAGAACCGACAATAGCTGGGGAAAACGTGTTATTGAGTGGCGACCGCGACTCGGCAAACGTAGTGTAGGACGCCCTCCGACCAGGTAGGATGACGAAATGCGAAAGAATGCTGGCAGATGCTGGTTGCAAGCTGAAGACAGGGCGCTATGGCGCTTATTAGGGGAGGCCTATGTTCAGCAGTGGACTAATATAGGCTGATGATGATGAAAACATTCAACGAGTTCTGGGGAACTCGAAATGATGATGGTGATGACTCAGATATTACTCATCACCTCAATAAAATATTATTAATCACCTCTGACGTAAGAGAAGTTACCACAATGTCCACTTAGCAAAACGACTGTATTATAAACGTTCAGATCGTAAAGTTCAGTTCAGTCTCGTAATAACCATAAAAGGGTAATAACTTAGTAGCAAAACGACTATTTTGCTGTACCAGTACCAAGACTATAGTCACATCAAGGACCTATATCCACACCGTGTTGAAAGGGATGAAAAAATGTAGGTTAAATGTAAAAAAAATGCTAATTTTTTGGAGATATAAAAATATTCCTTCAAAGACGCTTTACTTCACGTTCCTTTTCTTATAATAATCTTATCATTATTGACAATCTCTTATTTTTTTTAATATTAAATCACTTTAGTTATCTTTTATCAGCCGACAAAGAAATGGAGGAGGTTCTCAAGTCAACTCGTATTTTTTTTTGTTAGACCACAACTTTTAACAAAGTACATAGTCAGATTTTGATTATTCTTTCACTATTGCATAGAGAATAATCTCGAGGAGGTCCTATATAAATATCCCGAGAGATTAGTATTTATCCCGTAAAACATAAAAAACCACTCTAGCCACCACCTAATGTGACTGTTCGAGATTTAAATGAATACTATTTACCGAAATTTTAAATCGGTTTATAGTTGTTTTAAAACATGCCTAATTATTTAGGTAAATAAAATATGTAGTGCAATTTGTCCCCAATAAATTTTCTTAAACTGCAAAAACACAAATCTCATATCGCATAAAACTAAACAAAAGCACTTATGAAACTTTTCAAAAGCTAAAAAAAAGCGCATAGAACCGCTCTAAAACTCAACTTTTACAATAGCGCGTTAATAAATCTGAGCAGAAGTGAAATACGGCACGATACCCCTTCCGTTCAATCGATACTTGGAACGGGCTCCTGCACTAACTTATAAGCTAGTGACACACTTGGCTACTTCAAAACGACGAAGTAATTCGGTGAAAACAACTCGTTTTCACTCATTTTGTTAACCTACTTTGAGTTGACAGTTGGTCTACGCTAGCGGAAGGTAGTAAATAGGAAAGGCAAGTTTAAACATTGTTAATTGGGATATATATCTTTCAGAGATAAGTCAAGCTAAGTATTAGCTTACTTCATTCGTAGTTATTTGTTTTTTTATAAGTATCTATAGTGTTATTTATGAAAACTTATTGTACACTCATAAAAATATCAATCGGTTAAACAAAATTAGATACATAATTTAGATACAAATAAATATCTAGGCCCAGATAAACATTCATTAAAAATAAACAAGAAATATTGTTTCATGTTATAAAATAAACGAATCCAAAGTCATACAAAAAAAATTCTAATTCCTCACTGCTCACTACAGATTGAAATCTCAATAAAAAAAACCAATATCTTGATGATATCTAAATTTTTTTTTTTTTTTTTATTAATTATCTACTTAAATATATGTTACAAAAAAAATCTTATAATAATAACACATATTTAAACCACAGAGGTTTGTAAGAGAGTGTTATTAACGAGTCAGCCGAGTAACTATCACATAGGTTTTACACTATTTATAAATGTTACCTATAAGAATAGGCATTGTGCATTTAGGTACCTACTACAGATTTTATTATTATTACAATACTTTACAATAAAAAAATACAATTTTCCTAAAATTTGTTCACAAATTGGAATTAGGTGAGTAACTGAGTCAGTAATGGAATCAGACTCCTTGATACTGATGTAGGTTCGATAAGAAGTACGATCTAAGTTTATATTTTATGTTTTTATGTGTTAAAGTGTCGATTAGTTTCATAGGAATTTCATTTATTAGCCGAGGTACCAGATAACTGGCCGTCCGTTCGCCGTACGCATTGTTTGCGCGCGAAGTAACTAACCGGTTTCGAGTAACAGCCCGAGTGTGTATAGGGTGACTAACGACATGTCTAATAGTTTCATCAAAGAAATAATTTCGAAGCATCATATATTTAAATTGAGTCTGGACGGGCAATACTTTACAATGCTCAAAGAGGCCCAATTCATCATCATTAAATTGCTGTTTGACGTTATTTGAGACAATTTTTTTTAGTATTCTCAATTGAAGATTATATATTTGTTTAAGGTAAGAAGTGTAAGTACGACCATAGCTAGTTAGTCCATATTGAATGTAGGATTCTGCTAGTGAGTTATAAAGCATAAGCTTGACCTTGAATGGGATCCGATCCTTAAGTATTGCCATATTCGCAAGGAAATGCCGTAGTTTATTGCAGACACGCTCGATATGATTGGACCAGGTGAATTTGCTATCTATAAGTATGCCGAGGTACATTTCACTACTGACGATGGCTATAGTGGGACATTTACAATTATCGGTGTTCGAGCCATGCAGGCAGTTGTGATCGTGGGCAACTATATTTTTGAGCGGGTGTTTTTTTATGTATGGAGACTTCACTACTAACATTTTAGTTTTATTTGCGTTCAATACCAAGCCAGCATCGTGACACCATTTAGTTATATAATAAATAAAAAAATATCAGTGTGTCCCTAGCTTATAACAAGTGCCGTATCTTCTGCCAAGTTTATGTCATTATTATGCCTAACATGAACTTCCTTCAAATGAGTAAAATCGTAAATGACATCATACGGAACCTTAAGTACGTACTTAAGGTTCTATATTTTTTTGTACCTACAATAATAACGAATACATCCGACACAGAACCAAGGTTATCAACATAGCTTAAAGAATTAGCAAGCTGAAGTGGCAGTAGGCTGGCCATGTCTCGAGAACCGACAAACGCAGGGGTAAACGTGTTCTTGAGTGGCGACCGGACTCGGTAAACGTAGTGTAGGACGCCCTCCGACCAGGTGGGATGACGTTTTGCGAAAGACTGCTGGCAGGTGCTGGATACGGCAAGCTGAAGACTGGCGTTCATTAGAGGAGGCCTATGTGCAGCAGTGGACTAAATATAGGCTGATGATGATAATGATATAGAAAAATATACGGTAGCATCGCATTTAAATAATAATTATGTGTGTTAGGAAATAGGTCCCAACCAGCTTGACACAAAATAATCCATCCATTTTAATAATCATCCGAGTTTTGAGAGATCATCCACTCGATTGGCGGACGACATTGTAGTAGCCGGTCGCAGGCAGCTCTAGACAGCTATTTGTAGCTATCTTATGGCATCTTATGGCTCTTATGGCTATCTTATGGCGAGGCCTATGTCCAGCCGTGGACGTCTGTAAACCAATATGATGATGATATGAAATTAGGCAATGTAGAAAAAAACTCGGAAAAGGCATAGGCTATATTTTAGAGAAACACGTGCAAAGGCGTGGGCAAAAAAAAGTGTTTCTATTTTAATAACTTTGAGAAGAGAAGAGGAGAAGAAATTATTAGAAACAACACACAAACAAACTTTGGTATTCGCAGACAGACAAAAAAACACAGTCGAGCAATTAGTTAAGTATTATTTTTATTTATTTGGAAAACAAACAGCATAAATAACTGTGAGTGGTTGGTAATCATAGGTAACTTAAGCCTAGTAGTTTCCACTTATAGGTAAAAAATAATGATGTGTCCTTTACAAAAATAATAATAATAATAATACACCCATTTATTTACACAGCATAGGTTGAGGTTTCAAAATATAAATAAAATTTCCAGTTTTCACTCCCACTTCGCATACCCTTCTCCCAAATAAAGGAAAGCATAGACTCAGCTTGCACGCAGTTCCCTAAAAAACCAGTCATCACTATTATGTCTTGTTCGACATAAGTTTCAAAACCAAACACAGTTCATATCGATGTGCATTTCCAGGCACGTAAACCCGGAAGTACAATGAATAAAACAATATCCAAACGGTACATTGCCTGCAAGCAAATGACGCAAAACTTCTCGAGCTAGTGGGTGCGGCCATAGCATCGGGTTGTAACGTTAGCGAATTATGCTGTGAGTCTCAAATTATCTCTAGTCTACTTGACCTTTGTAGTGCGCTTGAAGTGAGAAAAGAAGCTTTGTTTGTTGTTTCCAAGTAATCGACATAATAAAGTTGTCTGTTGTCTGCATCAAACTTCGTGTTGTTTTCAACGCTGCGCTGTTAAGATTCTGTTTGAAAATCGCTAAAAATTGCTCCACAGGAAATTGCCCTATTTGGTGCTCATAGTTTTAAAGACTTCTCAAAAACTTATCAAAATAAAACAAATGAAACTGATCACTAATTATGACCAGTATCGGATCGACACGGTAAAATATTTTATTTTATAAATTATGTGTAGTTTTATAATAAATCACTGTAGAAAATACACAAAACGAGCGCGGGATTTTAACCAACCTCACAGGAAACAGAAAACTCCAAATGAATAAAAAATATTAAAACTACCATTTCAATATTTTAATATATTTTTCCTCTAAAGTGTAAAGATTATCATTATTTTTATAAGGTTCAATAAAATAATTATAAAATAAGAAACTTATGCTTTTGTTAAAAACCTTGCGAATTAATTGGAATAAACTTATATATAACAAAATAATTTCAACCTTTTTGGTCATATTTTGATGTCATATTGTTCATAATTTGTAGTTTGTTTCATTAATTTTACAAGCTTCGGGAGGCCTATACCCAGCTAAAATTCGGCTTCGGATGATGATGATGGAATCGATATTCAATAGTAAAATCAGTGTCTAGTACAATCTATTATAACCAGCCTATGTTGTATGTTATGTGTATGTCTGGGTTGCCTGGAAGAAATCGCTCTCAGCGATAAGGCCGCCTATTGTACTGTTAGTTTTTAAATTTAGATATAAGGTTTATTTTTGTTATTTATTTAAGTGCAATAAAGTGTTATTATTATTATTATTATGTTACATTTTGTTTATAGAAATGAAGTGCAGAGATCTCATGCTTTGGGCACTACAGTGTCTCTCCTTTCAAGGATATCGCCAATGCAAAGTGTTTCGGTACGAACAATAAAATGAAAATAAAAGGAAACGGATCTGGATTGCAGAATCGAATTTATTTCTGAAATGCAGGGGAGCACGGTGTTATTTATTCAGTTTGTGTGGAAATGCCACATTATAAGAAACATAAATTCATAATAAGTATATTAGTATACCACGTTTCATCATCAGCCGATACTAGTCCTCTGCTGGACATAGGCCTCCTCTAACCACGTTTAGGTAGGAACATTTTATGGTACTTACTACCTAACTAAACGTGGTATATTTTTGCTCAGCAAGATTATTTCGGATATTTCGCTAAGCGCGATGGTGCGCCAATTTCGGGATGTCCCGTTCATCGAGATTTTAGTAGGCTAAATAATAATTATGTCACGCCTATAGTCATCGATGAGTTTAGTGGGACGAAAAGGATATCAAATAATTTAAAATATTACCCATACGTTTAGGCACTTTGGCACTATTAGATACGTTCCTGAGCCGCCTTAATATTGACTGCACGTATCAATGTCGTCGGACATCAATGAACTTTACTATCGAATAAAACCATTTTCGAACATAACTTCCTATCGAATAGAGCGAATATTTTAACTACCTAAATCCAGAAACACAATCCTTAATCGAAAACAGATAGGGAACGATTCCGCATCGCCGATTTACAATACTTTATCACAGTCGTTTTTTAGCAACGTGCAAGTTGAGATTCAAGAAGTTTTTGCTGCTGCGAAAATTCCAAATTGTGGTTTGCAATATTTTTCGTATTTACGATCTTTATGGTCAACAGTTTTAGTTTATTAGGTAGTTAACGTCGATTGCAACGCTTGCAATTCTAGTGGGTTTGTAAATCTGAAGTTATCGAAGCAAAAACCTATACTTGGAACAAGACTATATTTTCAGCAGCCCTTATTACATTAGATTAGATTGAGTTTGTTATAAGTATGGGAATAACAGACTGCCAGTCTGATTATCACCATACCTATTTTATTTTAAGTTAAATTGCCTAAATTAAAGATATAACTGATTTTAAGTAAAACTGATCTCAAATTGTTAATTAATAGTAAATACTTAAATATATTGAATGTCGTGTCCACCTCTTAGAAGTAATTATTATTAGAACCTGTCTCTTATTTACATTTATTAAAATAAGCATTATTATGTAATACTGGGGGTGTTCCTGTATTAAATAAAATATAAAGACTATGATCGAAAAATATAAGGACCTGATAATTCTCAATGCATGTCTATTTAACTTTGTTTATGACTAATGTTTTAGGTTCAAAACAGGACTGAGTAATGGTTCATTTAAGAAATAAAAAAACTAGCTTCTAACCTAACCTCCGGTTACATGTTAGTAGGGTGGTCAACGTCAAACTGTTTGTACTCCTAAATCCACTTCAAAAACGCTCAAGCAGTATAATCATCAACGCACATCTCGTCATTAATGAATAAAATTAATAAATGCTACCTGTAGATTGTTTGCAACAGTCTGCAGTTAGCTCAATTGTTTCAATTGTAAATACTAGTTTTAATTTAATTCTACTATTTAATAGTAATTTTCTTTTTTCGGGTTTTCAAAAAATTATCTGAGCGTCTGGTCGAAGCGACGCGTGACCCGAGAGCTGGTGAGTGTCTGGCACAGCGCATCAGCATTGCTATACAGCGGGGCAATGCAGCCAGTGTCTTAGGCACGCTTCCAACTGGTATTGATATGGATCAGTTGAGCTACCTGTAGATTGTTTGCAACAGTTTGCAGATAGCTTAATTGTTTCTATTGTAAATACTAGTTTTAATTTAAATTTGTTATTTGATTGTTATTTTCTTTCTGAATAAAGATTTGTATGTTAAAAAAAAATAAGTATTTGTATTTCTTCGGTTTTTATTTTCCTTTTTATACAGAGTTTCGTTTGACCACAATATCACCTGATGGAAAGTGAAGATCAGAATTCCGCCCTAAATTAACTGAAATCGACTCCATTTACTGCGTGCGACATTTCAGCTCGCAAATACCCGCCCTATGCTCTAATGAAGGAGGCACAGATAATAAACTATCGACTCATAGCTAAATAAGAAACAGCTTGAACGTGGCTTGAACCTTTAAGGTTTTATAGGTACCTACCTACCTACGACTTGAACTCATCTTATTAGCCCATACACAATACAATACAATACAATTACTCTTTATTGCACACCAAATAAGACAAAAATAAGACAGATACACAGGACAGGAAAGAACTTTTACAGATTACGTTGTACAATGGGCGGCCTTATCGCTTTGAGCGATCTCTGCCAGGCAGCCTTTGGATGGATTGGAAGTGATAGAAGAAGTACTTTTTTATGAAATAAATAAATAAACAAGTGTAAACGGTGACGTGTTACACGTCCACAGCTGTCTACGCCCATATGATGCATAAGCAGTCCTGAGCCGCCTCCATCCATCGACTCCCTGCGACCGCTACGATGTCGTCGGTCCATCAAGTTGATGGTCTCCCACCACTCCGTTTCACGTTGGACCGCAGTCGCCACTCGAGAACCTTTTACTTGCCAGCGGTTATCAGTTATGTTAATATTTTACTATAGAAAATATTTAAAAATATTGTAAAACTATCCTACAGCTTAAATATATTTCATAAGTCTGCCCGTGGCTTCGGACGTGTTGTTTCTATGGATACGTTTAAAGGTTTTTTTTATCCCATGGGCTGTTATGCGGTATAAAAATTAACCTATATTTGATTCCAGGCTTCGAGTATCATATATTATATACAAAATTTCATCCCGATCCGATCATTACTTTTGCGTGAAAAAGCAAGAAACATCCGTCAATCCAAGCATTTTCAGCGTGATTATTGCTTAGTGACAACCATCAATCAGATAAAAATCAGGGAAGGCCTGCGTCCAGCTGTGGACCATTGTAGGCTGTAGTTGAGAACCATCAATGGCGGCAGTAGCCCATCTTGCAGAATAGACCACTATACCACTGAACTGCGATCCCCAACCACCATTTCCAGCTTGGGAATTGTGGGTATTAGCCCCGATGAGATAAAAGACAAAAAGGCCATTATCGAATGAAGGCCTGCATCCAGCAGTGGACAGTTATGAGTTGTTTGTTTTGATAACATTGCTTAACAAACATCATGCAAAAAATTTAGCCAGAAGACTGGTCCGCCATTTTCTATTAACATTTCTGCGCTGCCATAAACTGACTTTTTCTCTACCTAAAAAAGCATTTGGGTTTTATTCTGTCCAGCCCGCTACCCCAGCATTCGTCAGAGCACATCAGTGCTACGTGTCCTGCCATACGTGTAGAACAATTTATCATCATATATCATACTCCGTGCCACGAATTTATGCCTAAATCGTTATACCTACCTACATACATTTTACGTCGTTTTATGACGTACAAGAGAAGCCTGTTTCCATTGAAATGACACAGACGCATTCGTCTTACAGGATTCGTTTTCTGTGAATGTATCCAAGGGACAAAACAAGGCTTGATTCGATTATAAATTTTACATTTATAGAATATTAATTGTAGATCTTACTTGCAAATTGTCATTGTCATTAAACGCTTTGGTTTTTGTTCTTGTACCGATAATATTGGAATTCGTCGAAAGTAGTAAAGTCGGTAGTAGTAAAAAACAAGGAAAAAAATTGTTATTAAAATTAAAATTTGTTTATTTATTTATTTAATCTATGTTCAAATTTGAACTTTTCATAAGTTGCTCTTTATATATTACTGCTTATTTTACTTTCGGTAGGTATTTTTTGACTCATTTTACATGGGATTCTGTGAAACTTTGCATGCTTTACAGTAGGCGTAACTTATTCGATTGTAATCCAATCACTGAACTGAAATAATGGATTCGAAATCCATTCCATGAATGGGTCCTTTTTGGGAAATTTCCGCGAAATCTTTATTAAAACAGTTAAAAATTCACCAATATACGTTTAACACTTTGACAGCGAATCACGTACTACGCACGTGACCGATATGTGGGTACATCTTATCGAAGTAATTTCCGGTAAAATGCAAGTTCAACTTCGCAGAATAAACGTAGATTCAAAAAATGACCATATTTTTTAATTTACATCACTCTTCCATATCATGATAACCAACGCTATCGAGACGTTGACGACACAAAAATTCAACGGAAAGAATTGACTGAAAGTAAAAAGGAATTTATTTTTTAAACTACTAAGTGTATAAGTGCTTAATTTGTATGCCTAAAGAAATAAACGTTATTGAATTGAATTGAAAAAAAACGCAGTGAAAAATTGAATGAAATTTCTAGTTCGCGCGCACATTATGTCAGAATTGTGTAATCAACTTACAAACACAATCCTGACACGTGGACTAGAAATTTTGAGAATTTTGAATCTGTTAATAGGTACTTATTACTGTTAAAATTATAGTCAGTTAATATTATTATAACGACCTCTGTGGCGCGGTGGGCAAAGGACTGCCGGTGACTCAGGAGGTCGCGGGTTGGATTCCCGCCTTCGGACAAATATTTGTCCGGGTGTTCTGGTCGTTTTCTATGTATAATAAAACATATCTATCTATTTAATGTATTGTATTATGTATATCAGCTATCTAGTACCCATAACACAAGCTTTTACCACGAACCATTGAACTATATTTATTTTTTATTTATAAAATTTTCTCTAGTGATTTGAATTTACTCAGGCATTAGACTAGAAAAAGAAGTGGTCTGTAACCTATATTACACGAGAGAGAAAGAGAGAGAAAATAGAGAGAGATAAGTAGGTATTTAAATTAGTATCACCCTCACTACGTCCCTACCTGCTTCTTCCTTTACGTTACCTTTCAAACTTAATGATATCAAAGAACTTCACCAGGGACTTTTACTTTGACCTGATATGAATTCCCGGGAGTTTCTCTGCTATCCCAGCTTCCCTGATACGATTTCCCAAGAGCTTTAGCTACTTGTTTCTTTGACCACGAGGCCTACTTTGAAACACGAAGTAGATACGAAGTTTGGAAACGAAAACCTTACAACCAAGTTGCTTCGGATACGTCACTTACTACGTTACGTACAGATCCGAAACGAAAGGTGTCCTTTCGCTTTTGCGAAACAAATTTCAGAATCATATTCTTAATGCCATCGAAAGAACGGACGGATCTCCGTCGTTTTGTCCGATCCGTCATACGTCATTTTCGTAGTTTGTTTTTGGAAGTAGACCTCCGGTATGCCTTCAGGGAGTGTCCCAGCTACCCTCGTTTCCTGTGACCTGGCAGCTGCCCCGAGTAAGACAAACATCCCTACTCGACTATTAATCCTTCTAATCTTGACAGACCACCAATGGACCACGGAAAACCTATACCCTATCTATACCTTGTTAAGGGGAATTGAGCTTTGTGTCAATGATTTTAGGTTTGTTTATTGCAAGGAAGGAAATGGTGAGGTAAAAGAGGGAAGAATAGTGCATGTTGATGTTATGTGTGTGAATTTTATGGGTTTTATCAATAATGTAGGTACCTACCTACCTTAGCCTAAGTACTTCGTTATGCCAGTATGTATAGTGAACATCAGCTATTTTTTTTTACCTCAAAACGATTACTACATCAGACAGCTATGTAAATAGTTAAGGTGCATACCCCACCAAAAGTGGCGCCGCCATCTACATTGTGTTATCATTCCGTTTAACAAAGGAATTTTCAAAAATCCATCTTCCAGTTTGTGATACCTATCATAAATAAACGAAAATAGATTTTGGTGGCCACCAAGGGCAACTTCGTATCTCTGCCTAAACTAAATAGAATAAAACTATTACAGAGGCATTAAAAAAAAGCTTATTATAGGTATCACAAACTGGAAGATGGATTTTTGAAAATTCCTTTGTTTAACGAAATAATAACATAAAGTAGGTGGCGGCGCTAGTTTGGGTGGGATATGCGCCTTAACCGTACACACTAACTAGAGTAATTGTGGGCTAACATAAAACGCAGCCTTTTTTATTACCAACCATTTACTCAGTTCATAAAATTAAAAACGCAACGTATTTCTCAATGAATTACCTACTTCATTTATACAGGGTGTTTGTTGAAACAATGTGGGGATTACAGGAACTGAACAAGGGTGCCAAAAAACAGGATGTCGTGTGCGTGTCTCGAAAAATCTCGTACTAAAAGTAAATACAAACTTTTGATGGTAACTAAAATATCATGACACTCTTTGCTATAGCAAATGTGGTTTAAAATAGTCACATTGGTACCCTTGACCAGCTATTACAACGCCTACATTGTTCCACCAACCACCCTGTTTAATAAAATCCCTGAGTATGTCCATCGGTCTGTATGAACCCAATCAACTCAAAAACTGCTAAAAGGATTTGCAAACGGTTTTACGAATGGACGAAGTGATCTAACTAAGGTATATTTTTGTGTACTCAAATTGGCTGAATTATGTCAGTAAAGACTTATTGCTGCAACTGTACTAAAGTAATATTTATTTGCCTATACAAAACCCTTCGGCCGAATGTGGAGCGGAAAAGTAAAAAATAATAAATAAAACAAGATTTTCTGAAATAAAAAATATTATGGGCCGAATACGGCATACAATGTGTGATGAAAACAGATTTTCTCATGTGGGCCGTACTTCCTAGGGACGAATATGGCATCAATCGTCAAATCGAATCAAAAGTGCTTATTTTTTTTTATTTAGAAATTAAAAAGGTCTAATTCCTAAAATTTATGAAACTCTGACACACATAAATATGAAGTACCTGAGTACCCATACCTGATGAGCGCCACGCTTCCCGTGCGAAGCCGGGGCGGTTTGCTAGTGATAATAATATAAGAAAAGTTGGTGGTTGTTGAGATATAAATTCAGTCAAGTTGAAACATAGAGTTATGAATTTCATTGGTAACCCTTTGTGTCTGTGAGAGATTTGATCTAACTTTGAAGTTCTCGGAGGTTGTGTTTAATTTATGGTACCAGTGTATAAGGGTTAAAGTAATTGGTACTCGGTTTAAGTGCTAAACAATGTTTTTCAATGTTAATTTTTTAAATTAATATTTCAGAATCTAGATGTTTATAAACAGTCATTGAGTTTTTTGACAAATAAACTTAATAAGATATATCATAGGAAAGTAATGGGTAAACATGGCATAAACGAAATTACTAAAAAAAAATTTTAGCTTTGCAGTCATTGCACTTATTATGTGTGAGATAAAATCCCCCAATAAGATAGAAGCCAATAAGGCGATTGTCAGACGTAGGCCTGCGTCCAGCAGTGGACTAATATAGGCTGTTAAGGTTGAGGTTTTTAATCATGCTATGTTAAGACCAAAATATTATCGTTAAACAAGCAAGAAGTCTTGGCATAGAATTCTTACCAAAACAAAAAATATTTACGATTCTTTCCGAAATATATGCGGAAGTCCTACGCACGACCTGTAATTTTTATTTGCTTTCCATCTTATTTTTCCAGATAACCCAATGTTACCAAAAAATCTTACTTTAGCTAATTTCCCGAAAGTAGGCAGTTATTTTATTAATTTAATTTTGAAGAAATCTTGCAATTTCCTAACGCCACTCAAGCAGGCGCTGCCTAAACCCAACGTTTACACTTCCCTCATATAAACGGACTACAGGCAAGAGGAAAAGTTTATAACTTTTTGATTTAGGACGTTGGGTCTGACTTGTTACATATTTTGGAATGTCCTTTTCATACAACTTACTCATGTGTAGGCGTATGGATGGAGTTTTTGTAAAGATAAACTCTTCAAGATGATGAGAACAAACAAAGGCTCAGGGGACTTCTGATTATAATTTTATTGAGAAAAATGTTAGATTCCTACTAATATTACTAGTAAATCGTCAATTTAAATGATAACTTAATCTTAAGTATCTTTCCGTAAGCTTTTTTCGTAGAAATATCTTTGCAAAAAAGAAAATTTAGAACAAAGTTTACGATTTTAATAACGAGTCAAGTTTAGTCAATCGTGTTTCGACCGCCTAACTTTAGCAACCTTAACTTTTCATGCTCATCAAAAATAATAAAAAACTAATATGTTTTGTCTTAAAATTGATTTTCAATACAGTCAAAACATCTGATGGCAGTGTATATGTGAGCCCCAAACTCATTATTATTCACTGTCAAGCCTCAGCAACGATGCGACCCGAAGGAAGGTAAGACCTGCCTCTGGTAGGTAAAAACTCTTCTAGTTCAGCGTGTGCGCCTTGGGCACTGAAAGAGCTTTTAAATATTATTTATTATTATTGATTCTATAATATTCATCATCATCATCCAGCCTATACCAGTCCACAGCAGCTAGACATAGGCCTTCCCTAATGAACGCCATAGCGCCCTGTCTTCAGCTTGCCGCATCCAGCATCTGCCAGCAGTCTTTCGCAAATCGTCATCCCACCTGGTCGGAGGGCGTCCTACACTACGTTTTCCGAGTCGTGGTTTTCACTCAAGAACACGTTTACCCCAGCGGTTGTCGGTTCTTCTCGATATATGGCCAGCCCACTGCCATTTCAGCTTGCTAATCCTTTGAGCTATGTCGGTAACCTTGGTTCTCTGTCGGATGTATTCGTTGCGAATCCTATCCTTCAGAGAAACTCCGAGCATAGCTCGCTGAGCGACTTTAAACTGGTGGACCAGCCCTACCGTGAGTGACCACGTCTCAGCTCCGTAGGTCATGACGGGTAGGACGCACTGATTGAAAACTTTCGTTTTCAAGCATTGCGGTATGGATGACGAGAAGACTCGACGTAGGTTCCCAAACTACTATAATAATTATTATGTGAAAAAAATACTAAACGCCTATGAATAGTTATAGGGGTTAAAATCTTGTCCTTGAATAAGCGTTGTGCCGTCAACTGTACATAACGCTGGGTAATTTCATTATGCGGGCCGAAATTTGTGTGCGTTGGGCAAGTTCCTTTGTCTTTGGCGAAGGAATAGCGAACTTAGATATACTCCTGTATCACTCTACATACGAACTAGTCTCTGTCATTTAATTATCACCACATTTTTAGTGCAAAAGATATGTATAAGAGCGATTTGTGGATTTAGGGAGCCTGATGAGTCATTGACGACCTCTGTGGCGCGATGGGCGAAGGCCTGCCTGTGACGCAGGAGGTTGTGGGGTTTGATTTCCGCCTCGGAACAAATGTGTGTACGATATGCAGACATTTGTTCAGGGTGTTCTGGTCACTTTCTACGCGTGTGGCGTTTTATTATATGTATATAATAAAAACGCCACAGAGGTCGTCAAAATAAGATCTCGTTGAACCATTTTGTCTTGAGTTTATAATTTTATTCATAACAGCTTTGAGTGAATAATCTGTGAGAAGTATTTGTTTATTCTGTGGTTCTGGGTAGAATCCACTGAATAGGAGTTTAACATTGCAGATACAATTATAGAAATAATTACGTACAATGAGGCACACAAAGGTAACATTTACCTTTGTATCTGGAGGTCTATTTTGGAAAAAGAAATATGTGGGCGGATTACGTCGGATCGCACAAAAAGAAGAAGAAGAAGAAATACATTTATTTACAACAACTATACAATACAATACAACAATTAAATTAAGACACACTTATAAAATATATACATGTATAAAGTTGTTATAAAAAGGTCCTAAGTCAGCATAATGCTGGCTAAGCTCCCGTAAGAGACCTAGCCAGCGCTGGTCTTCCGTTAGAACCTGTACAGGTGACGTCACGAACATGCCTACGCTATGTACAATACAAAAAACATATAAAAAAACAAATAGAAAAATATTAAAAATTAAAAACTATTTAAAACCAAAGCTTATAATAAAAGGTTACTTAATTTTTGCCAACATAAAGTGTAAAAAAAAAAAAAAATAAGTAGAAAGAATTAAATATAATTATTTTTATGTTACGAAAAATAGTACTTAATTGTGTTTGTATAGGTATTATGTGTGTTTTGTAGGGCACCCCAAATGAAGGACAGCGAATCCGTTACTTCGATGAACTTACTGCAAAAAGGCTTTTTTGGCCTATTTCGTCCCACGACAAAAGTGAATAGGTATCTTCTAGACCTTCGTGATACGTCGTTGGCCACATCTTCACTTTCCATCAGGTGAGATTGTGGTCAAACAAAGGTCTTAATACCATTAACTTCTGGGGAAAGCCCAGCACACTTCCAAACCACCCCATCATTTGCAGACTCCCACCACTCCGGGTCAAAAGCCATGAGATCTCCCGACACCTTTTACGTGGCTGACCTCATGGTCGCGCCCCATCCTATGCTATAATAGCATGGTTGAACCGTGTGGATCCTAGGATCTTTGCGTGTGGGTGAAAATTATTTTGACAATTATTTTATAGAAATCCGAAACTAAAGATTCTTGAAGTTGGATCACCACTTTCGTTCCCGATCTCTTTTCGCTTCTGACGCATCAGCATCCGAAGCAAATTGGTGGTAAGGTGGTTCGTTTCGTGCGATCGATTATCCAACCTCCTGACATCTTTTTCATCTTACTCTTTAGTAGTAGACGCGGCAAAAGCTTTAAAATCTAAAAAAAAAATCATATCAGTCAAATCCAAAATTGGTGAATATATATTATTATATTTGGACTGATCGTGATCATACTTATTATTAGTAGGTCAAACTGAGATGAAATGGTCTTTTTTATTTTAAGTTTTTATGTAGGTACCTACTACCTACCTAAAAAGAATACGAAAAATCGTAAATCGAAACTTTTCGCGCTACGGATACGGGGGGCCTGATATAATAAAGTTATCCAACCAGTTTTAAAAGAAAACACAAAACGAGAATTATAATAAACCTCCTTGTCCGCGTTCAGCACCCTATTATTTCTTATTATGTTTTTTCTATGCCGCGTTCGTTCTAAAAATAAATAATTTAAAATAATGTTAAATAAAATAAAATCTGTGAGTTGTTAAATAAAATTACCCGGCGACGATGGCGGAACTTCGGCAAAAACACTGTCTAGAGCTCTTTCAGAAACCTCATCAAATCCTCTTGGTGAGGGTAGTTGAAGATTTTCCACTTCATCATCGGCCACACCTGCATCAGACTCTTCGTCGCAGTCCGGAAGCTCTTCTAATAACAGGGCTTCAATTAGAGTAGTATTGTTTGAAATATCCATCTCAATGGCTAAAACAACAAGAAAATAGGCCAGAACAATAATAAAAATAAAGAAACATACGTTTATGATAAAACAACATGCCCACTTCATCGAGTATGTATATTATAAAAACCCATTATTTTTGAGACTAAAAATCACCTGATGGTACTTTTAAGTCCACATCAGTTTTTATCAAATATTCAAATAAAATAAAGTGATAATACATTATTACAGCTTTTAGAATTGAAGTCAATGATATAAACAACGTAAATAGTAAAAAAAATAGCACTTACCGATGATATTATATTTATAAAATATTACCAATTACACTTCACAGCGAACTGACAAAATGTTCGACAAGGTTCGACTTTTTTTTAAATTTTTGCGGCAAAATCACGCGGCTATTCAAATAACGCGCTGTGATTGGCTTACGGAAACGGTACTCTAAAGGATCGTCAGTTGTGGTTAACATAAAGTGTTTTCGTACTAAAGTTATTAGACGAAAATAGTGGAGGTACTTTTAAGTACCGTAAGGAGGGAAAGGGTTAATTAGGTTTAAAATTTAAGTGCCCGTAACCCAACCCTATAGGCCTAGGGTACCGGTATAGGTATGTATGTACGTAATTTATCATCAAGTCAAACAACAAGCTAAAAGTTATCCAAATTAAAAAATAACATAAAATCTGTCATCTTCACAAACTCCCGTTTTAACTTCTAATTAGGTCAAAAATCTCCTTATTAAACCACACCCTTTTCAAACTTCGCATACGAAGTCATAACATACTTAATACACTTTGAAAATGATTCCTTATTTGAACCTTACTTTGGCAATTGAAAAGTTAGAATTTGACGCCATAGATTTAAATATAGTATATCTAGATTGAAGTTGTTGTGCATAGGATAAAGTCCGAAAAGTCATCAATATCAATATCCCACATTGATAATTAGTGCCCACTGTCTAAAATACCATCATAATCGTATGGATTATATTAGGTACTCCACTGATTGACATAATGGCTCCCCTAAATAAGCGCCATACTATCGACACCGGGACCGGGGAGAGATTAGGCGCATGATCAACCGGTCCAACGTACTTTCCTTTCAATAAAAACGACATCAATGTATGATCTAACTAAGCAACGCGACATGTCATAAAACAGAAGGCAAGAATATCAAACTCTAAGAATGATTCACCCTAAGAGTGGTCGCGTGAATTACATAAAATAATCTACACTTCCAAAACATTTTTTGATTTGTTATTTAGGAAGATTTCATGATACCTGTTAAAATTAAGAGATCGTATACAATACAAATACGAGTGCAAACAGCTTCTTAACTTTAAAACAGCCCTGAACCAAGAACTTAAAATTTTATGTCAGCAAACATCCATCCAATTTCCTCTAGAATGGCACGCTCTATATTGTCTCGAAGCAATTTGGACTCGGGTAACGTTATCTATTTCTGTGACTTTGATCCCAATTGGGTATGCTTTGCCCGGGCTATGGCGATATGAGATGGGAAAGGGATTGATTGAGTGCGTCTTATTGGATAAACAAATTTTGATAATTATGAAGATAAATTATAACATTGCTTTTTTCAGTGAATCGTTTAGGACATCATGCAAACCTATATAGTGTAATAATTAGTATAAAGAATACTATATAATATAGTAATAATCTCTGGAGAGAACAGACTAGGAAAGAAAAAAGCATAGGTTTACACAATGTTCGTTCACTCGTAGGTTTTAAAAGTCGTGTATGTAAATGGGATTTTTTATCCCCTTTGTGAGTGATGAAACAAAAAGCACCTTGACCTAATTTATAAAAAAATGTTTGCGCTAACCACCTGTTATGATTTAAAGCCCCATCGAAAACAGATCCGATAGCCGACCCCATAATTCAACCTTTGTTTAGGCGACCTCTTTTGCCTAACGTGTTTATTGTTTCGGCTCAGCTTTACTTCACCTCTTTCAATAAATTTGACGGTTATGTACTCCTGGCTTGTTATGATTCCCTGGTACCTAGCCGGAATTAGGGCATGCTTGTTTTTCCCATTTTACGACTATGTCCTCGAGGCAAATATTTGATTTATTTATAGGCTACGATTATGGGTATTCTTGACCAGACCAACTTACTTGAAATAATTATTCGAAAGCTTTTTACATAATTTTAACCAAGTCAAGTATTTAGTTATTTATAACTAGAACTAAATAAAGTACACTTGAATCTGTATTTCCTGTATACTTGTTGAAATATCCGCTATTGATGTTAATTCATTTATTTCCCTTTAACTTTGACCTACGATCATGTTATAGATAAAATATGAATGTGCTATTCTCCATTGTTGCAGGCAGTGCCAATGTGAGCACAAAGGCGAGATGAGATGAGTATGCGCGTGGCGTGGGCCAGATGGTACTGGATAGTGATTCTGACCACTTGTGCCGCTCGTACCGCCAGCGATTGGCTAGACTGCGCTCACATCGCCACCTGCCGTTGCAAGTGGTCCTCCGGCAAGAAGACAGCCAACTGCGCTTCCAGCGACCTCCGCCGCCCGCCCTCGCTCTCATCAGACATCCAGGTTCTAGATCTCCACGACAACCCCCTGCGCAACCTCCCCAAAGAAGTTTTCTCCAACATTGGCCTTCTAAACTTACAACGACTAAACTTGCGAGCGACGAATCTAAGATCAATAAGCCCTGATGCGTTCTTAGAACTAAGGATTCTGATAGAAGTAGATCTAGGTGATAACGACCTTTCGCATTTACCAAGAGACATATTTAGAGGCAACGAGAGACTGCGGCTTGTGGTTCTCACGAACAATCCACTGACCAGTCTAATTGCGGACCAGTTCCCGCCGCTTCCGCATTTACGGATGCTTTTATTAGACGGCTGCAGACTAAGGTCAATACACACGAACGCTTTGCGGAATTTAAAGTCATTAGAGACAATAGATTTGCGCAGAAACCAGCTTACATTCCTAAGATTAGTCACTTTCTCTTTACCTGCTTTGAAAACTGTATCCCTGTCTGGGAATCCGTGGAGATGTGACTGTAGATTGAGGGAGTTCAAGGATTGGTTTCTTGAAAGCAAACTTGGGACGGAAGAGCTCGTCTGTGTAGAACCGTCACCACATTCTGGGACCAAGTGGCGAAGTATCTCCAGTGAGAGTATGGTCTGTCCGCCTGAAGTCAGGTCCAGCACTCTTGTTGTTAGAGCAGAAGTGGGAGTGGCTACTTCCTTCGGCTGCTGGGTTCATGGAGTACCGAAACCAAATGTTACGTGGTTATTTGACGGTGTGGAAGTTCATAATAGTACTATTGATTGTGATATGGAAGAGAATGAGACTACTATCGATGATGATTCAGAAGATAGAGTACCCGGTAGCGTCAGATGGGTTAACATCACACTACTGAATGTAACATCAACTGCCGCTGGAGAATGGTCATGCGTTGCCAAGAGCGTGGCTGGCGAAGCAAGGGCAATCATTAGCCTGGTGCTGCCAAGATCGCAAACAGCTACTGCCAGAACTGCTCCAGGGATCCCTCAGTTGCTGGGAGTAGTTTTTGGAGCTCTTGGTATACTGGCCAGTCTGGGATTCATAGCAGCAGTAGCTTGCTGGCATTTGAGAAGGAGATCTGTTCCACCAAGTCGGAGTTTCACAGACCAAGAGAAGAGACTCATTGATGCGTCTGTAGTCGTCAGTTGCGATAGGTCGATTGGCAACATGGCATCTCCGTGTGACTTTGAGCTGACGGAGCGGTCGAGTGACGACCAGGCCAGAGGCTGTGGTTTCGATCCAGTGCATATAACTATAGAGGGTACGCCTGGGGCGTTCCCTCCTCCACCAGCGGAGTTTGCTGTCCCTGTCCCGTATGGGAATATATTTATATCTGTCCAAGTAGCCGGGAGGGGAGAACCGGGGAAGTATCCAGATCTGCTGAGTGGAGGAGCGACGCTGCCTCGACGGAATAGAACCTGCTGTGCCGCTCCGGCTTACGACAATATGGGTCCTAGAGTGACTGCCACAGGGAGCTCCACCTGGTCACTTCCGGGAGCCAGCTCAGAGCACATTGACCAATCAGAAACCCCTGTTCTAACGCTGCCGCCCCCACCGCCTGAGTTCGTCTCCCTTTAGCCCAGGCCGCTGGTACTAGACGCCTCTACTCTGAGGTGACCTGGTACCCAACTTCAGTCAATTAGACTACCCAATTTTAACGATAATTTAAAGTGATTATTAATTTAAATGTAAATAGTATGAGCTAAGCGTGGACGATGTGTGACATCTTGGTTAATTAAAATAAGGTTGTTATCAAATTAATTTTAGTTTTAAGGTGAACTTGTTGCGATTTTGGGACAGAGTGTGAGCGTGATTCAAGGGTTTCTTTTAAAGCGCCAGCCGTCATGAAACTGGCGTGATGAGCCGACCTGTCATCCTCAGGTTATGACGGCCGCTATCCTGAAACCTTGTTTTAGTAACCCATTTCTTTTTAAATTTTCTAGATTGTTCTTTTCAATTTTTCTATGTCTTCCTAACTTTTGTAAATATTGTTTATTGTACAACTTCCCAAACATAAGACTGACCCTTTTTGTCTTGTTTTGTCTTGTAACTTAAAATTTAAGCTGTCCTACTTAGTGTCAACTTAGGCAATAGCTTCATTAATAATGCTGCGAGAGTAGAGCATTCAGTTTGTGACTCTATTATGTATGCCACTAAGATTCAGTTTGTATAATTTTACATGATCAACCGTGACCTTTCTGTACCTTGCCAAAAATATATTAGACATGACAAAAGTCGATTGGAAAGTATAACTTGTAGATAGGTGTATGTATAAGTTTATCGTTAAATTGTTTCAAATAATTCCTAAACATACAAAGACCTACATTTAACACTTTTACTTCGAATGCTTTAAAAAATACATTTTCCGCATCGATCTGATTCTCATTACTTTGAATGCTCCATTCTCTGCTAAGAAATTTATTTCAAAGCAAAAATATCTAATGTAAAAATAATAAAACTGATCACGTAATTCTATTCGTTTTATTGGTAATGTTTTATTGTTAATTGCCTAGTTTCCTTTAACTTTTGAGTTTAAACCGTAGGTCGATTAACGTAGTGTAAGATTTTCGGTTGCCAGGTGGGATGAAAATCTGCGATAGCCTGCTGACAGCTTTAGTAACTGTAAAGCTGAATGCGCACCTGACAGCACGGCAGACGCGGCATTTCCTGCAGTTTTTTTTTTTTAATAGTATGCAGCATAGCGCACTTATCGGCAGCGAACCCGCGGCATTTCAGTAAAATGCCACGTGGAAATGCGATGATAGCACGCAATGCCTGCCTGCAGCGCCGATAGGTGCGCGCTCAGCTTGCTGCGGCAAGCTGAAGACGTTAGCAATTGCACGCTCATTCAGGGAGACCTACGTTCGGACCAGGCATATTTTTGAAACTATTAACATGATTCTTATCAGTCTACGCATAACTTCATATGTAGGTATGGCCAGTGCCATGGCGCTAATTAAGGGATGCATATGTCCAGCCGTGGACTAATTATAGGCTGATGATGATGATGGCCCGCGCGGGCTCGCCATTATAATTGGTGAGACACTGAAGTTAACATATAAGTTATGGTGCAATTGTTTACATACAACAATTGCTTCATAACTCGTTATGGACAATACCTCGTTTGTAGTTTATAGAAAATTGCTAAGTTATAAATATAAGGGTGTAACAAAAATGAAGGACCAAACTTTTCAAACATCATAGCGATTTATTTCCTTTAGACCTTACAGGACTCTTTCGGGCCAAGGTTACGTAAAAAAAGCAAAATGATCATGTCATTTATTTTCATATGTGGAGGAAAAAATGCATTTGTGGTACCATTTCCCGCATGGGCGCTAAGGCGCCTCGGATACAACGATGATGTCGTGGGTCATTGACTGCGGTGGTCAACGACCCGCGACGAAGGTGTTTAAATTGTGTTGGCCAGGGGATGTTAACAGGTACCTGGGCATTTTTATATTATTTTTCAATGACAATAACCACATGCTAATGAATGTCATTAGTCTAGAATCAATTTTAAGGAGAAACCTCCCTTAAAGTCCGAACTTTAATGGAGGTTCTGTCCTAAAGTTTGGTCCGTCATTTTTGTTACGCCCTGTATTACTTAATAAATTGTTTGGTAGCTCTTTGCTTAATAGAATAAGAAACTTAGCCCAAACACCTATCCGTAGTCTACCAATCACTTTAGGACTTTTACGCTGTCGTATATTTTGTACGAGCCTAGGTCTACATCGAAGTTTTATTCATGAAGGTAAAAGAAAACATAGACTATTTCTATTTGACATGTTATTTGACGGAGGTTATTGAGAGTCTGTTTCCCATTTCCAATGTACCTGTACGTGTTCTTGAGTGGAGACCGCGACTCGGAAAACGTAGTGTAGGACGCCCTCCGACCAGGTGGGATGACGATTTGCGAAAGACTGCTGGCAGATGCTGGATGCGGCAAGCTGAAGACAGGGCGCTATGGCGCTCATTAGGGGAGGCCTTTGTCCAGCTGTGGACTGGTATAGGCTGATGATGAAGATGATGAATAATGAGTGACAGATTTATTGTCTCCGCTTTTGCTTTTCTAGAGTAACTGGCAGGCTGTCTAACTGTCTATGCTCTGTGACCAAGGAGTTATAGATCTATATTCTAAATTTGATTGTCTTTAATTGTTATTTTCTTTGTTATTAAACAATTCTGTTCACTGGGACAAAAACAGTTCTAGATGTTTATTTTTTTATAACTGTTAACTGAATGAATTACGTGGTTTGTTCAATATTTAAGTTAGTTCACTTTATAAAATGGCAAAAGCTTTCTCTCTGCTCTTAGTCTAATGGAAGATTAATACAAAATTATTCATGTAGGTGATTATCTTAGAGCTGGTAAGTACTGCTATAATTTAATCAAGTACTAAGTTTGTTTATTAATATACGGGACGGACATACCTATGACTCAGAATCCTGAAAATACCTAATTTAAATTTATTTATATTGGCACTGCTTTTTACGTTATCATTATCAAGAAAAAAAAACTTAACTCTTATGATAAGAACGAATAAGGTAAGTGCGATTCTCTAAGGCCCCATACAAACAAATGCTTTTCGATTAATTTGGAAACTAGGTACGTCTCCGATTTTAATGAAATCGTTAACATAATTTTATAAGATATTAAATGATCATTAAATGAGAGCAAAAGTAGTGAAATCGCTTGAAAATAAATTGAAATGAACTTTCGCTCTCATTTTATGATGATAAAATATAATGTATTCTGAAAAACAAAAACGGTAAACACATAGCTGAGAAATAAGCTATTATATGTTATTCTCAGAACAATAAGTTAGCTAATTTCTTTTTTCTTGTTTGTGTCAAAATTATAAGTTAAGTTTGCTATTTTTGTCTTTCAGATTCTCAGGTGGTTCAAAGTCAAAGTTAACCATTTTTTTCTATAATCCTTTCACCACCAAATAAGAAAAGATATTTTTTTTATAGTGCACTGATATAGTACATTATCATATGGTACAAGTGTGTAATGCTGGTGAGTACCGCTGAGGCGCTATTGAGACCCGAGCCGTCAGGCGAGGGTCTTAAGAGAGCCTCAGCGGTAATCATCAATACACACGTGTATCATGAGACGATTTTCAACACACTTGTGAATAAAATAAATAACTATAATTTCAACATTGAAAACGAGTTGTGAAAGTTTTTTCGCTATGACGGGAAACATTTATTAGTTTTCCTATGCGCGCGCATCTAATAATGGCGATCGGCCATAGACTAAAAGAATGAAGTTTCTTTTTTCGCTTTTCGCGGATAGCGTTTTAGCCACGTACAAAATGGGGAATTATTAGTTTTCTTTATTTCAGAGAAAACAAAAGACATATTTGAGTGAAAGTTTTATTTATTTAAAACGTACCAGTTGAAATTATCTATATAATGGATATAATGTATGGATTTTTATAATCTGAAATAAATGAATAATAATAATAACAAACACAAAGTTGTATGAAATGAGCAAGCAATAGGTACCTACAATAATTTATTTCTACTGTTGAACACGATCTTTTTTGTATCGAAACTTTTCAAAGAACAAAGCAACTCAACCAATAAAAAAAACCTATAAGTCACTTGTGAATAACAGCAATGAAAAAGTCACAGTTTGATTACAGATATCATTATGTGCCTAATTGCGGTGAAATAAAAGCCATTTTATGAGCAAGTCTGTTGAAAAAATTATTACACTCGCTCAATTGTATTTTAATAATTTAAGTGTCAACTAAGTATTGTACGTTTCACACCGAGACAAAGTACCTGCTTGTGTCTGTAAGAATCACCTGTTTGGATCTCACGATACAGGCACCGCCTAGTGTGAGATCTATAAGTAAAAAACATTGTCTCCAAACCCTCAGCAATAACTTCTATCAGTTTAACAGGCCATTGTATCAGAATATAATGAAAGTCTATCTACCTACCCATTAAGTTAAATACCCTCATGTGTTTTTGCTGAAAATAGATTTTTATTTTTTAATGTTTTTTTATAGCTGTTAATTTCATTGCAATAAATGATGTAGTTTTCAAATGAGTCGGCAAAGTCCTCATGTACATCAGTGAACTAGCATTTAGGCTGTAGATGTTGATGTTATCAAAAAACTACATAATAATTATAACCATTACTAATATTTTTCCTAATGGTATATCGTTTTTTGAGAATAGGTACATAATTATTAGTGTTCTTGAATATGCTGCCAGATTTTTTTCTCCGGTTTAATATAATCCGATCTTGTAGTATCTACGAGGGTTGGCAATTTTTGGTAAAACAAACCTAACTAGCAAATGAAAAATAACAAAAATTATCGTGCAGCGCTATTTCACAATGCGGGCTTAGCCTTAGTTTTAATTTGTAGACATAGATATAGACATTTATTTATTTGCTGCTGCAGTACAAAACATACATAAGAAAATAATTTGAAAAAAAAAGGGATAAGAAGACTGACTTTGATCTGATTTGGATCTTGTATCTCAATTAAGAAATTCTTTTATTATTATTATAAATGTAGCTGCGTTTAAGCACGATCTCACCTAATGAAAAGTGAAAGTTATTTGCAACCCGACCGCACAATAAAACACTTCGTGTAAAATGACTCATTCTTTATTGTTTAATTTGCCTTTAAAAATGAGCCATTGCCTCTCCGTGCGTCCCAAATTGCGTGAAAAATGCCCAGAATTCATCCCATTTCAATTTGAAATCGTCAAAAAAGCCCACATTACGGTTCGACTGTTTTTTTCTTAGTAGTTCCTCTCGCGTCATCGTACTCTCCTTTTTGTGGCTTGTGTGAGTTTTATGTGAATCTTTTTTGTCCGTGTCGAGCATTTCTTCGGAGTCTTTAGACTTCTTTGCTGTACATTGGAGTACACAAAGATTTATGAAAACCAGTATAAAAATGAACATTAAAATGTTACGACCAAACATTTCGAACGACTGATTTGTGCATGAGGGACGGTGAGAGCTATTCGTAGTAGGTAGTTAATTTATTCAATCAAGCATCAAAATTGATTATAAGCCAATTTTAGCGAACTGATTTTGAGATTGAATATCATCATCATTTAAGTCTGTTTTAGGTTGGTTGTAGGATGGACCAACTAACTAGTTTATTAGGTTTTAGTTAGTATGTTGACATTTATGACTTGCCCCTGTTATTTTTATAACTGTCCTATCGGATTGTGAGAGTGTGAAAACAGAGAATGCACCTGTGTTTGCACATACACTTGCGCACTAACTAGTCTCTGTTGAGACGAGCCGATGTGGCTGAAATTTTTCTAACAGGACATAATCACTCATTTTATTTAATGTAATTAAATGTTCTCAATGGGAATAGCAATTATAAGGAAAATTAAAATCTAACTAACTCCTTTGGCTCAGCGACCCGAAGTGTATAAATAAAGAAATTACAATAAAAAAAAAAAAATTATAGATAATATTAAAACCGAAATTTATTTTCTAAATGGGAATCAACCGTCACCAGAAGGCAGAGTGCCCAGAATGCTGGCAGCATTGCCAAGTTGAATGGCAATGCTAATAAAATTATTGGCCGAAAAATAAAAGACGATGCTAGGAGTTTTGAGATAAGAGAGATTGCGCGTGCCCCAGGACCCCAAGGACCTTAGCCTTGCTCGCTTAACAGAAAAGAGCCTCGTATCATCGTTACACAGCCTAACAACGCATCCTCGCATCGCTCAGCTACCTCGCACATCTCTGGTAGAAACACTCACGTCGTTACACAGCCTAACAACGCATCCTCGCATCGCTCAGCTACCTCATTACATCTCTGATAGAAACACTCACGTCGTTACACAGCCTAACAACGCATTCTCGCTCCGATCAGCTACCTCGCACATCTTTGTTGGTAACGCAGCTATTTGGTGTATCGAAATGCCAAAATATAGATAAAAGATAGATTCAGGCGTTACTTTGCAGTAATCCATTGTAAAATATAAAGATGAAAATATTTAGTAACAATTCCGCGCAAAACCTTCTCTGATAAGCTCTAACAAAATGTAATCAGTGTTGTAGAAGAAAAAACCACACCAACTACAAAATGAAAAGAAATCTATCAAAGCAAGACGTCAACCAGTTTCGTCTCTCCACGAGACATCATCAGGACACCACAATACTCGACCTTGACATTGAAATAAATATTTTCATCTTTATATTTGCCAAAATATAGGTCAAAATTTACCATAGTAGATCATCACCCTAAACATGGCGAAATTATTTGTACACCGACTTAAATTATCTCGGTAATTCAGTTTATTTACGGTTTCCCTGTTTATTTTCCAATCTTTGAATAAAATGGAGTTGTTTATGTTTTGGATAATTTCTGCTTTGTTGAGATGAGCTGTTTTCGTTTCTGATGAGAAAATGGATTAGGAAATCAGATTACGTTTATTTCTTGTTTGATGTTAATAATGACTCATCATCCATAACCATAACCATGATCATCCAGTCAGCTTGTGATTTTTTGAGGTTCTTTTACAGATGGATCATCGAGGTCTATTGGTTTTTAACAGCAAAGGTTTTTCGATTGATTGTATCTGGTGTGAGGGTTCAAAATAATGCTTTAGATTCATATTTTGGTTGTTGGTTATAATTTAACCTGACCTGGTGGCGTCATTACAAAGTATTCCTGTAGAGAGTGGGAAGGTATTGAGTTCAATAAATTTTTTGGGAAACAAAATTCTAAGACACTATTTTTTAAAATAATCAAGGTCCATAACTTTATAAGACCTCGTACACGGTTGTCTGGTAGAGATTAATCTTGAGCTATAAAATACCCAATATTATCTTAATTTACAATTTACGACGCGGCGGGCGAAGGTACGTTGAAGGTTGTGACTTCCAATTCCGCCTAGGAACAAAATGTTTGGACTGTCTAACGAATATCTTTGTTATGCATTGTATTACATAAACAATCATCCCCATAACACAAGCTCGGCTTAGTAGTGGGGCTAGATGATGCTGTGTGGATTGTCCAGCAATTTTTATTTGTTTATTTATAATTTCGTTAAATGTGCCATAAAGAATTTTCTACTTATTTATCAAAAGCCATAACGCATGACGACGAAAAATAAAAATATTACGAATCACACGAAATTTCGTGAAATCTGGTCGCCTCGTGTAAAAATTATCGCGAGAAATATATGCAAAATCGCCAGCGACTGCAAAAACATTGTACCCAGTCCGTGCGTATCTAATAACCAGCGCAAATAGGCCAAACAAAAACGTACAACAATAGGAGGTGTGTTTCATAAAGCCATTTTTCATTTATTATTACTCCGCGAAAACACGCATTGCGGGATTTAGGAGCGGGCTGGATTTCAGCTCGGTTACTTTACATACACCAATGATATATTTAGGAGCGGGCTGGGTTTCAGCTCGGTTACTTTACATACACCAATCAAATATTTAGGAACGGGCTGGATTTCAGCTCGGTTACTTTACATACACCAATGTAATATTTAGGAGCGGGCTGGGTTTCAGCTCGGTTACTTTACATACACCAATTAAATATTTAGGAACGGGCTGGATTTCAGCTCGGTTACTTTACATACACCAATTAAATATTTAGAAACGGGCTGGGTTTCAGCTCGTTTACTTTACATACACCAATGAAATATTTAGGAGCGGGCTGGGTTTCAGCTCGGTTACTTTACATACACCAATGTAATATTTAGGAGCGGGCTGGGTTTCAGCTCGGTTACTTTACATACACCAATCAAATATTTAGGAACGGGCTGGATTTCAGCTCGGTTACTTTACATACACCAATGAAATATTTAGGAGCGGGCTGGGTTTCAGCTCGGTTACTTTACATACACCAATGTAATATTTAGGAGCGGGCTGGGTTTCAGCTCGGTTACTTTACATACACCAATTAAATATTTAGAAACGGGCTGGGTTTCAGCTCGTTTACTTTACATACACCAATGAAATATTTAGAAACGGGCTGGGTTTCAGCTCGGTTACTTTACATACCCCAATGAAATATTATACTTATAAAGTAACTCAAGCACTATATCCGAATCAAAAACATGGATACTTTTTTATACAAAGGAGTTGCAAAATCCAAGGAATATTGCTGAAAAAAGTTTAGGGCGGCAAAGATGTGAAATGGACAAATTTGGGTTACATTTCAACAATTTTTCTCCGTCATCTTTATCGATAAAGATTTGAAAAAAATATTTAATAATCTATCGGATACAAGGCAGATCACCTTCTTTTCCAAAATAATAAAAAACTATTTTAAATACCAGAAGTAATGTGATAATTTCCGTCTGTTTTCTAGGTTTGATTTTTTCTCCTAAACTATCAATCACAAGATTTTTTATTCTCATCACCATATGAAATAGAAGAATACCCAGGGCACCTTTGGCTTATTATTGCAAACAAATGTCTTATTTAGTACTAAATAATCAGCAAAAACTTGGTTTTTGACCTTACGCTGCTCTGATCTGCTCAGATACTGCCCTTGGTGGCCACCAAAATCTATTTTTGTATCTCTGCCTAAACTAAATAGAATAAATCTATTACGGATGCATTAAAAAAAGCTTATGATAGGTATCAAACTAGAATATGGATTTTTTAAAAATTCCTTTGTTAAACGGAAAAATAACATAAAGTAGGTGGCGGCGCTAGTTTGGGTGGGGTATGCGCCTTAAGATCCCTTTAGCTAGGACATACGCCTTCATCGTCTCTTGGTCACGGATTGAGCAGGGGTGTCACTGCATCCGGCGCAGGAAATTATCCGGATAAATGTGGCCGGATTACGGATAAAAAGGGTTAACACTTGAATTCTTAAGCTGGTGTGATTTTGCGCGGTAATTGTGGAAAGGAATATTGTATGGTAAAGTTTGCATTTTAGGTTTTTTTTGCGTTGTGAGTTGGTAATATGCGGTACTACTGACTAAAAAACATGATAAGAGGAGTAAGGAAATACTTAAATTCCGTGCAAGTATTCAGTGAATTTTTTTCTCGTGTGTTCTTATTTTTTTAAGCACCAATTAAAGCCATTTCTGTGAGCGAGCTATGTTTTAGGTAAAGAAATAAAGGGAAATAAATAAATAATGCTGGACAATTCATACAGCATCATCTAGCCCCAAGTTAAGCAGAGCTTGTGTTATGGGTACTAGATAACTGATATAAGTAGGTACATTATACAATACATTACATAGATAGATATTTTTTTATTATACCTACATAGTAAACGATCAGAGCAATCCAAAACCCCGCACAAATACCTGCAGATCGTACAAATATTTGTCCAAAGGCGGAAATCGAACCCGCAACCTCCTGCGTCGAGATGTCCTGTACATGGCTAGTCTCCTTTGAGAATGGCAGCCGTGGACGAAGATTCGGCTAGGAGGAATTTATCATAATTTAATGTTAACTGTCCAATTTATTTTCGTATTTTACAGTTTTTTTGTTTCTATTTATTAAACAGCAAAAAATAATTACAATTAATATTTACACATACATCTATTTACTAAAAATGTAAGCCGGAAATGCTGGTTTTTATTTCAGTCAACGAATTAGCATTGCCATTCAACGTGGCAATGCTGCCAGCATTCTGGGCACTCTGCTTTCTGGTGACGGCTTAGATGTTAACTTAAATCTTGTTATTTCATAAACAAAAATCCGTTGCATAACCAGAAAACGCAGGTCTTATAAAGCAAAGCTTAGCATAAAGTCTCATTCAGCTGCAGCGTAATATTTGCCGACTTGCTTGTATACTTAAGCCTTATTTAAGCGAGACTGCTGTTAAGCTAAGATTGTAGGTTACTGAAAACGTTATTCGGGTTCAGTTACCCAGTCTTAGAATGCACGGCTTCGCGGTTTGTCGCAGTAAATCTCTTTAAAGTACAAAATAAATAAGTATATGAATGAACAGAATGACAGATATAGTTGCTTTTCTATACAAATAAACAATTTAATTTCCTTTGAAGATCCGGTCTTTAGTTTGTGATGCCTCGTGTGTAGCCTAGCACCTTCTCATCTTTCAGGGACTATCAGTAAGGGCCGGCTCCGCAGCAACATCAGCGGAGTCCCTCAAAAAGCGAAAATGCGCTAATCTTGACCGAGGTTACCTATTCGAGCCGTTTGAGGTGGAAACCTTGGGGTCCTGGGGCACACGTTACAAATATCTTAATAGAGATACTCATAACAGAGTCCACAAGTGATCGGAATGCTGATTTTTATTTCAGTCAACGAATTAGCATTGCCAATCAACGTGGCAATGCTGCCAGTATTCTGGGCAAACTGCCTTCTGGTGACGGCTTACATTTTAATAAAATAGATTTTTGTGTATGTTTTTTTTATAAAAACCTCCATAAGTGTCTTTAAGAACGGGCCCTAATAAAACAAAAAAAAGAATTTGATAAGGATAGGTATAGGATTTTGCGTTAGTAGGAGCGGGACAGAGTAAAGCAACGTTAGTGCAAAAATCAAGTTTTTGCTTATTTTATTTTTATTTTATTTATTTATTTTTATTTTATTTATTTATTATTTATTTTCTGTTAATTATTCAAAATTATAAGCATTATATAGAAAAACTACACGATTACTCAAATAAAACATTAGTCTGGCTATGTAATTCGTAAAAAAGAATGTCGTGTTGTCGCAGATAATTTAGAAAATTTAAATTAAAACGGTTTTTTTTGGGAATTTTGTATTAAAAATAAAAGTCACGTTCACTTTTACAATTCCTTAGTCGGCTTCTACAGGTTCTTTCAATTATTATATTATAGTTACCATAAGTAAGTGTTTAAAAAAAACACATTTTGCTTATTTTTTTTCATAAGGCGCACCCGTTCGTCCCACTACCAATAACTCACCCTTATTCTTCACAACTTTCAAAATCTGTTTGTTTGAGCTAATCCATAAGCAGGCTAACCCATTCTTAAACTGAGTATCCTACTTTTATTCAAGAAAAAGAATAGGCGCAAAAGTCCAAGAAAAATCCTCTCAAATTTTAATTCTACGCGAACAAAGCCACGCACCGTTAGCCTATCAAACTTATATTGTAAATACGAAAGTGTGGATTTAAAAACGGATGTTTGTTAGCTCTTCACGCCAAAATTACTAAATGGATCGTGCTGAAATTTTACATACAGGTAGTCTTAGCTGGAATAAAACATAGGCTAATTTTATCTCTTAACACTTTCATGGCCCAGGGCGCAGAAGCCGATCTCCGGCTCCGTGTAGCGGCGGCGTCGGGTTGCACCGCCGAGGCTGGCCATTGAATGCGTTAAACCAGTTCCCATGGGATTGAAATAATCTCAAAACGTTTCCATAGAAACAACACATGAATCCTCTGACAGAAACTTGACTATAATATGAATGTACTTACTAACATTTGGGTATCGACGCGATCATATAGGTAGAATGCGTACGTGGTCCACGTGTTGATGTACTTCTTAGCCAACCTACTAAAACGAATTCGGAACAATCCACATGTTTTGCTCCTAAAACCGACCCACTCCGACACCGACAAGACAAGGGGCTAAAGTAGGTACTTCCTAACCCTTAGATCCCGAACGCACTGCTATAAAAACCGCCGCGGTCTCCAAATAACGCTTACTCAATCAGCATGCATAAAGGTTTTCACAAATCAGAGGCGCATATCTACCACCCAGCACAAAAACGAGCATACAAAAAAGGGTTTCAACTCGTTATCCTTAGATACATTTTGCAATGACAAAATGACTTTTTCCAAGCTTTAAACGAGTGGCCTGCGAGACTGTCTATCATATAGATAGCACAATAGAATTTATTAGCTTACCCAAAAATTTTTTTCTCAAATCCTAGGTACTTACTTTTTTACAATTGAAATATCAAGTTTCAATGTTATTCGAATTGTGTCCATAGGATTCTTGTAGGTCAACTTATTCTCAAAAAAACCATCGCATGATTTTTAAAAACAGCTCACTAACTGATGCCATTAATATAAAATATATCTGAATGTTACGAGTTAAAGCCCATTGATATTCGAATGTACAAGCTTAAGTTTTTATAATTATCATCACGCTTTGCAGGAAATTTGGTGACCGCATTTGAGGAAGCTGATCCGCTTCCTACGGTAGGTTCTTTAATCGGATTTATGACATCCACGGGTTGAGTTGGAGAGGTCGACCTTCATGCCCCGACCAACCGCGCCACGGCTAATGAACGCTTATCTCATGTATACTTCAATTGCTTATGCATACTTTTAACCTTTAATTTACCCTTATAAGCTCATAAACCGCTGTCTAACATAATGAAAGAGTTGGATTTGCAACTTGTATAAAAAAAAATGCTATAGGTATCGTATAAAACAAATTTCGAGAGTAACTCTAGGCATTATTTCAATCAATCCCGATTTAGGTTCACCATAAGCATGAGAAGATATTTAAATAAAAAAATATGTGGTGTTTAAAATGTAGCATTTATCTTTAAAAAACAAATTTCTAGCGTGATTGAGTGTTTATGAATATATTTACTGGGAAAAGACACCCTCCAAGTCCTTTCCAACGATAACTATTATTATATATATATATAATTATAATGAACAAGCAAAAAAAAATCTGTAACAGACGACATAACGTGACAGTTGCCTGTTCCCAGAAAACCACACGATTTTACTACAAGTGCGTACGCATGTTTTAGATCCCTCCGGAAGTGTGCCCTTCATCAGGAAGACTCCCATATCTAATGCATTTGACGTCTCTCAATGGGTTTTGGGTTCCCTCGATCAAGGGTGCCCTTAGTTTGCCTTTCCTTGCCTTCGATTCTTTGGCCAACATTTTCATACAAAGTCAAAATATAATAACAACAAAATAACATATATTATATAACTTCAATTTACTGCTATTTTAGCTAAATATCAACTTTACATTCCAAAATGCTCTCAAAATAGAATTGAATCGAAGTTGGTTTTATCATGGACTTACAGAAAATGGTTAACGATATGCGTCAAATTACTTTTGGATTAGTCTTAATTCTTGTGTAAGGTTTAAAAAAACACAAAAAAATTGCATGTATCGCCAACACGAAACGATCAACCTGAATCAGCAATTTTTAACACGTGCTGTGCGGAAGGTTGCCACAAGTTTCACAACCTCAAACGTGAACGAACTAAGGAAATGTTCAAAATAGCAGCAAAAATCATATTATTTGAACGTCTAGTCTAGACCATACTGATAAAGAATACAGAATTACAAAAGCATTTTGTAAGATTGTGCCAACTGCCAAGCTACCAATAAAATATGAGAATATGAGATAGAAGTGACACTCGTGAAAAAATCCACAAGTATGTGTCAGCTACCGTGTGAGTGTAGTTTGTGGTGAATTCTGTCGATATAGCACTAAATAATTTGTAAAAGCAAAATTACCTACACCCAACAAGGTTTATACCGATAAATTTGTAACAGCATAATTGATTTTCTTTTAATATCATTAGTTAGTGATGTATGCGCGACTGCGCGTGTACAATTTACAACCGAAGTAACCCTATCTTTTGCAGTTTTGAAAGTCTATCTACACTAAATCAAAAAATTTAATTACACATATTTATCTACACAAATTCGTATAGAGTAAAGAAATCCTATAAGCTATTTCGTTCAGAAGAACCTTCTTCAAGCTTACTAATGTCACGGCTGCGGACAGCACCAAAGAGTTTCGCATCTGCAAAAAAAATATTAGATTATATTTTTTTGCTTTGTTCTCTTTAACTTGGTATTCCAGCTCCGTGACAAAACAGATAAGCTCTAGAACCTAATTTAGTTTTTCCTTATTTGGGCTCAACTGACTGGAAATGAACACTTGCGGTGTATGTAACGTTGGACAAAAAAGAAAAGGTACAACAATTTTTCCCCAAGTACCAATATCTAAAATGTTTTTGCTACTCTGATAATCTTCAAGAAACTCCAAATCTGTGGCTAGCTGGTCTGTATTTTTATTGGAATTTCGATGTTATAGTTTTATGGGCACTGCAATTCAAACTAATTTCGAGTAAAAGACTTACTGACGTTTCAAACACACGATTTTCATCCAAATTTTGCCTGGAAGAGATCGCTTCTGAGCGATAAGGCCGCCCATTGTACTTGTCTCATGTAATATGTCTTTTTGTAATGTTCTTTTTCTGGTGTACAATAAAGTGTTTTGTATTGTATTGTATTGATTTTTGGAAAATTTGTCCGAAATGTCATTATTTTAATTTTAACAATTACATACCTACTTCACTGACATTTCATCACCATCAAAATATTGAATCAGCTGTACAATCAGCTAGAAAAGGCTTTATATATTACATTAAATACAAAGAAAAAGAGCGTTAACAAAGCCGAGTATTTTAAAATAAGTCGTAGCGCTATTTTACAGATCATGACTGTGTTATGTGGACGTGTATTGTTTTTTTTCGCCTTTCTTTTGTCTGCTTACTGCTGTAGCTTCCACTGCCCAACTGCGGCGGTGCAACTTGAAGGAACACGCCGCAGCTCCAGCAGGGCAATTTCATTGCAATTTTATATAAATTTGGAAAATGATATGTTAGAATCTCGGTCTATTATCCTACTACCTATCTATCCAATCCTATACATAGACAAAGCTATACTTTTTTCATAATAAATTTGAACTTCGTTTCACCACAATCTCACCGGAAGATAATAGACGATGTATCACGAAGTTCAAGAAGATACCGAGATAAAGAGACCCAGGTTGTTATGTAGGTACTAGCCGGAAAAACAATTGGATAATTATAACAGAACGTGAAAAAAGAAAACGAAAAAAAGATGCATTCTATAATTTCCATCTTATATTCATAAATAACCTTATTTTATGAAGTCAGTTAAAAGAAAATGTTAAGCCGGCACCGGCTGCATTGTGGTTCGTATTTCAAAACTGGCTTTCGTTTTGCCTTATAAGCCGTGGTAAGTTTCCAACATAAAATTGTATTTTACATTCGAAAAATCAAGTTTCCGCGAGATGTTATATGCAGCGGTGAAAGCAAATATAAACTTTATCGAGAACATGAATTTGTTAACCCAAAGCCAAGTTATTGAAAATACCTTTTGTTAGTGTAAGGAAATGTTAAGATTCGGAGTTTCTCTGAAGGATAGGATTCGTAACGAATACATCCGACAGAGAACCAAGGTTATCGACATAGGTCAAAGGATTAGCAAGCTGAAGTGGCAGTGGGCTGGCCATATCTCAAGAAGAACCGACAACCGCTAGGGTAAACGTGTTCTTGAGTGGAGACCGTGCTCGGCAAACGTAGTGTAGGATGCCCTAGTGGGATGACGATTTGCGAAAGACTGCTGGCAGATGCTGGATGCGGCAAGCTGAAGACAGGGCGCTATGGCGCTCATTAGGGAAGGCCTATGTCCAGCAGTGGACAAATATAGGCTGATGATGTAGTGTAAGGTAGAGTATGATCAGGCATGTCTTCTGTGTAGAGTATTTACTCTAACTCTTGGTAGAGAAAGCAGAAAACAGGACTCAATGGACTGTGATAGAAATAGCCCGTGAAGCCGCGAACAGCAGTTTGTAATAGAATTTGGCGAGTTTTAAAAACAACCGACTTCATATTCCCGAAAAATGAATATGGTATAAGTCTGGAAGTAGTTTCATACCCGGAAATTATCACTACAACTACAGTATACATATGGACAGTATGGAAACTAAGCCTAGTTGATGAAATAAATACCTACGCTCCAGTAAAGCAATTGGGTTGTAACTTTTCTTTGATGTATATTTTTTTGTTAAGACGGTTTTTTTTCTGTTGTGATCAATCAATGGAATTGAAATAAATAGCTTACAAAATGTGGTCTGGTATAATATATATTATGTATTTATCTTCGTCTGGTCGAAGCGACGCGTGACCCGAGAGCTGGTGAGTATCTTGCGCAGCGCAATCAGCATTGCCGTACAGCGTGGCAACCCGTAAAAACTCTGCTTAGCTTGAGGCTAGATGATGCTTGATGTATTGTCCAGCAACCGCAACGAGCAATGGGACAGAGTTTAGCATTAGCACCCGACGACCGACGTAACGTTTCTTACGCGCTGCAAATGTTTATTATTATATGTGTTTATTATTATATGTGTTTATTATTATATGTATTATATATTCATGTATATTTTTCATTACTTTAGCACACTAGGCGGGGTGGCGTAACGTTTCATGCGAATCTTTTTTTCTGCATAATCTTTATTAAAAATACTTTCAAAAAAATCATAATAATCTATGAGATACAACGCAGGTCCTCTTTGTTTCAAAAATGAAAAATAACTACTTTAATATCAGAAGTGCAAAGTGCCATCGTTTTTCTTAGTTACCCTCTACTTTTCTATCAAACTACAAATCTCAATATTTTATTACCTTAAATTTAGAATTCATACCAAGGGAACCTTCTGCTAATTTTTGCAAATAAATGCTTAATTCTCATTATTATTAGATGTTTTATTTATAGATTTTTGCACATAAGCCGCGAATTCCTATGTCTATGCTTTTTACAAAATGGCGTCATTGTCGCTATCTAAATAAGCCTACGGATCAAAATATTACCAACGAGGCAAAATCTAACCTATACGTAACCGATAACCCCACATCATAACGACCCCTATTTTATTGATAACGCAGCAAAAACAATAAAACACTTTCAGCGGTTCTATAAAAAGCCTCCTCAGGTTAGAATATGACAGGGAGTATTTTTCCCCATAAATCTCTTCAATTCTCTCAGATAACCCGGCGATATATTACGATAAACCTACGCGGCAGGTAAACTTACCGCTAGGTGACACACTGAGATTTCTCCGTAAGGCAAATGTAATGGTGCAGCTACTGGCGGAGTCATGGTGAACCTTGAGTCGCATTGGAGTGCGATTATGATGAAAATATTGTATTAGTTTATAAATCTTCAATACACTTACTTGGTTTATTTTCCACTTCTTCCACTAGTAAACAAAAAATTGAACGAAATCAATAACACATTTTTTCTTATTTGATAATAACTACTATTTATAAACGTGTTTATAGCTTTGAATAAATAATAAGTTTATAGTATAAAATTTGACTTGTCTAAGTGCTTATTTTGTAAGCTTAAAGAAATAAACGTAATTGATGTTTGATTTAATGCAAAACTCAAGCAAATTGATTTCCCGGTTTTTCTTAGAAAACTGCCACACTATTAAATCTCAGTCACACTTTAGCTGCCCAGCGTTAACTTTTTGACGCAGACTGGTTACCAATACTTTATGCTGGAAGTCCCCTTTAATACTTCCTTTGAGCTGTCTACTGAAGCAAATTCCCAGTGTGTCTTCATCCTAACAAGGAACTGAGCATCAACTCTTCACTATAGAGATATCCGTAACGGCCACGGGCATACTTGGAGCGATGCCACCGCTATTGATTGCCAATTTGTTTATTTTACAATACAATACCTTTTCATATTCAAGGGATGAAAGAGTGCAGCGACAAATTGGCTTGGATTTACAACACTTTTGGCATTGTGCAAGTATTCAATTCAACAAAAAAGGATTAGCAAGCTGAAGTGGCAGAGGGCTGACCATACATCGAGAGGAACCGACAACTGTGTTCTTGAACAAAAGTGTTCTTGAGTGAAGATCGCTCGGCAAACGTAGTGTAGGGCGCCCTCCGCCCCACGGTGTATGTCCCCTAGTCGCATCTTACGACACCCACGTGAAGAGTTGGTGAAAATTCTAAGCCAGCACACGGGTGATGGGTGACTGGTAATTTACCCCAGGTGAGTTAAGTCTACCATGTCAAAAAATCTGAGCAACGGAAGTTACTTAATATAGCTAAACGTTACTTAGCCATCTCGTCGAATGAAATAAAAAATTTATATACATTTTCCCATCAATTCAGCGTTCGTTTTGTAATCCGCCTAGCGATAATATAATCAGGCTTATTCTACGATCCAGCGGCGACGGATGCAACACAAACACACAATAAAAATTAACATCCATTTTCGGATATCTATAAGATAGCTTGTATAATCAACAACGAAAACCGCTGTGATCAACTCCGAATGTGTGTGGGGTGGGGTACATAAAAAGGCTTGAAACTTCTTCGAATCTAATCTATGTATGGGTAAGAGGGTACCCTAATTATTTTAATATATTTTTCTTTTAGTAGTCTTGCGCTAACCTGGTCACATGAGTAAACTCAGAATCAACATTAAAAAAAAACAATTTGATTTTTTATAAAAAAAAAAACCGGCTTAAAATTCTTTTGTATTTATACTATTATTTTTCGTTTTTCGGAACAACTACGTATGCATCGGCGATAAAAACCACATTCGATCGTTCTCCATACATTAGCGTAAGAATTTTCCAACTCGGTCCTTAAAATTGACGTAAAAATAAACGAAATTACAAAAAAAATAGTACCACACTTCAAACTAATACTCAAATAAAGGTTTGGATGATTAAATGCGTGAAACTTATTCACGCCAAACCTTATTAACTTATCTGACTTAAATATAGGTACGTACATCTAGCTTTCGATCTAGATTAAAATAAGAGGCTTCTATTTATACCGGAATAACACTTGTAAGGCCGCGGGAAAAAGCGAGTATCCTACCTATCGTCACTTCTTTTCATGTGTATCTATAGGTAGGTACACGAAGTAACATTACCTCATCTGTGTCTATATAGGCATTTTTGTCCTCTTATATTCCCCCCTTGATCATATTGTAATAATGCCCTAAAGTCATTATTTTTTTCTGTTATTTACGGTGCGCTTCATTTTGAAACGGCAACCATTTCAAAACATTTTTTCAACAAACGAACTTGTGCGTATTCACCTGTCCACCGTCTTCAGTTGTTATTGCAAAGAGTTTAAAAATATTTTTTTTACTAAATTTTAACCTTTCCGAATTATTGTTGCTGACATTACCACGAGTCCAATACATATTTGATATCTGTTAGCCGCAAATGCGTTGCCAAACATTTCAGATTCACCAGGAAATGAGAAAGCGCTCTGATGGAACTGGGCTTCCACGCGACGCACTGTACCGGCAAAGGAAAACCACCGCGGCCATTTTAAAGAAACTACTTTTTATATAATAACAAATCAGATAATATAAGTTTAATAACAATCGATTATTTATTTATTTATGTTTTGTAGAAATGCATCTTTATTTATTAATTAAGCGAGACTTTAAAATGATAAAAAGTACATTTTTTAACAAGGGACTAAACCATTTCATTGTAGACGAGGTTCTTTATACTCCAGAGCGTAGCGTTGGAGATGGCAAGACCGAGTTATAATGGGTGGTTTTGGCTCTCGTAAAAACGACACTTTTCAAACAAAAATATATAAATAAATAATAATAATAATAAATAATGCTGGACAATTCACACAAAATTATCTAGCCCCAAGCTAAGCAGAGCTTGTGTTATGGGTACTAGATAACTGATATACATAAATAATACAATACGGTTTTTCAAAAAATTATCTGAGCGTCTGGTCGAAGCGACGCGTGACCCGAGAGCTGGTGAGTATCTGGCACAGCGCATCAGCATTGCTATACAGCGGGGCAATGCAGCCAGTGTCTTAGGCACGCTTCCAACTGGTATTGATATGGATCAGTTGAGTTACCTGTAGATTGTTTGCAACAGTTTGCAGATAGCTTAATTGTTTCTATTGTAAATACTAGTTTTAATTTAAATTGTTATTTGATTGTTATACAATACGTAGATAGATATTTTTAATTATATAATAGAAAACGACCAGAACACCCTGAACAAATGTCTGCAGATCGTACACACATTTGTCCCGAGGCGGGAATCGAACCCGCAACCTTCTGCGTCGCAGGCAGACCTTCGCCCACCGCGCCACAGAGGTCGTCAATATAACGTGGCGGTACATAATAATGTCAACTGCGGGCTACACGAATCGCGAGACCAAATCCACATGGTTGCTATGACCTTTCGCTACGGTAACTCCACACTAGGATTCCATTTATCTGAATTCCCAATTTTCTTCTGTCCTGTCATCCTGTAGATTTCCGCTAACGTCAAACAGCAGACGTTGGCGAGGCTCATTGCAAAATCAATAAGAAAGTTCACATTCACTGAGATTGGCAATGGGAGTTTGAACCATCAATTCAACTCCGATATATCCGTACTTTGAAGGGAGCACAAGCAGAAAAGTTATAAAATGAAAGTAACCGAACACCCTTCCATTCCATTCAACTAAAAGGTGCATGCTGCACTATATTCACCTTATGTATATGTATATGACCTTAACATAACCTTAGCCTTGCCTTCCGGCCACTTGGAATGACTATCTACGAAAGACTGCAGGGGACTTAGGGAGGGAAGGGAGGCCTATGTCCAGAAGTGGACTAATATAAGGATTTTTGTTATAGTGCTTACCCGTACTAAGGGTGGGGCGCGGGTTCGAGTCCCGCCGAAGTCGAAATTTTTTGGGAACATATTTCATTTCTTGGACTAATATAGGCTGATGATCGGTACTTATGTGAAAGATTTTGGCTTCGTGCATTTAATAATCTCATCCTACTTAATATTCATGTTCATATGAGTTAAGACGACCATCTTTGCACGACATACTCACCTTATTGACCTTACGTAAATAATTATGGCGAAAGGGTCTTGTATAGGGTTACCTTTCTTGGTTGACATTCATCCCTTTTACCTGCATGTGGTTTCATCAAATACTACCGGCGTACCCCAGCTTTGCACGTCTAGATTTTATTATTTGCCTACCTTCGTCAGGGATAGTGTCAGTGTGATCAGCGTAGAATTCTAATGGTGAAAGATTTTTTCAAATCAGTCCAGTAGTTTTGGAGCCTATTCAATTCGATCCAACATATCTACTACATTAATGTAATTTTAATTAAATTGTAATTTTAGTTTAATTGTATTTTTAATTTTATTTAATTTTTTAATTTTATTTTTCCGTGTCGCAACTTGTCTTCGGTTGGGTGCAAGGTGTTGCGCGCCTCATCAATGCCAGTGCGGTACTGCTGTCGAACAGCTCGGTCATCACGGATTATCGTGTACTAGGGCTGCCGGTCGGATATCTCGTCATGCCAGCCTGAACGACATCATCCGGCGGGCCTTTACCACCGCTAACGTACCAGCTATTCTCAAACCGAATGGTCTGTTGCGTGACGATGGTAAGAGACCTGACGGCATGACTCTAGTCCCATGGGAGTTGGGGAGGCCTATTGTGTGGGACGCTACATGTGTCGACACACTCGCGCCTTCCCATCTTCCTAGGACTTCCGTGAGGGCTGGTGCGGCGGCAGATTTAGCCGAAGATCTCAAGAGGCGCAAATATGCAGGTCTCGACAGAGCCTACACATTTGCTCCCCTTGGAGTCGAGACCCTAGGTTCGTGGGGTACCGAGGCTCTCCGGGTTTTCAAAAAATTATCTGAGCGTCTGGTCGAAGCGACGCGTGACCCGAGAGCTGGTGAGTATCTGGCACAGCGCATCAGCATTGCTATACAGCGGGGCAATGCAGCCAGTGTCTTAGGCACGCTTCCAACTGGTATTGATATGGATCAGTTGAGCTACCTGTAGATTGTTTGCAACAGTTTGCAGATAGCTTAATTGTTTCTATTGTAATTACTAGTTTTAATTTAAATTTGTTATTTGATTGTTATTTTCATTTAATTGTAATTTTAATTTAATTGTAATTTACTTTAAAATACTAACACTAATTAAAAGGTCACTTTAGTATACAAAACTACTAACAAACTATGGATCATGTAGTCCGAAATAAAAAACAAATTTTTAATTTATTTTATTAATAATAAAATGAGGAAAGATTCTCATTATAATATTAATGTAGATAGATAGGTATTGCATTACTAGCTATTGCTAGTTGATTCGTCCGCTTAAAATTCACAGCTTTAAGGTTCATTTGAACGTAACCCTAATTCAATAAGCAGTTTTGTGATTCAAAATCGTTATTTATCTCAGAATCTGTGAAAGCTACCACCTTCATATTTAGGGAAATGTTACTTCGAACTTTTATCTTGGATTACGTGTTTTAAAAACTTGGATCAATTGGAGTACTCGATAATGCTATGTCTGGTTTTAAACAAGCGGATTGATTGAATTAAAAAAATTACTATAGGTGTGTTACCTGTTATTACCATGGAGTGGAGGTATACTTAATTACCTACTTTCATTATGCATAAATATAGAAAAAAACAGTTATTTTGGGAATTCAACAGACACTACATTAAGAAATGAAATAGTTCCCAAAAAAATTCGATTTTTTTTGTTGGATACTTATTTCATTTCTTAGAAATACCCAGAAGATAAGCACTATACTCTAAAACCAAAATCCTTAGATACTACATTTTTATTTAGTTATAAATAAATAATGCTGGAAAATTCACACAGCCTCGTCTAGCCCCAAGATAAGCAGAGCTTGTGTCAGGGGTACTACTACCCCCCGAGGGGTTCCCGCCTTGCCGGGGCGGGGGGGGCTTAGTAATCGCGGACTGGTCACCCGCGGTGATGCTAAGAGGAACCCATGGGGCCGTGCCAACGCAGAGAGCGACATGGCCGGCCACTGCGGGACTCGAAACAGCAATCTAATGAGGTCGTCATTTGTAGATTGGACCCAATGAACAACCAATTAAAAGATAAAGACTATTTAAGTATCACACTTAAGTTTGAACTATTTACATAACCAGTCTTTGAGCAGAGAATTTTTCTAAAAGTTTGACCTACCAACATTCACTAATTAAAATTACTCAGTGAAATAATATTAGAATCTTATTTTTTTTTTGTATTTATGTATAATTAGCAAACCGGTCTGGCTTTAAAATCAGTATTGATAGACCTTCGTAATTATTTCAAAGTTAACAAAATTTTAATGAAGTATTTCAAGTATTTGATGAAAAAGTTTATTAAAGATTTGAGCCAATCGAGCCAATTATTAGCGCAGGACTCTTGAAATATATTATAAATACTAGTCTCACCAGTGTTGCCAATAGCAGAGCAGGAAATTGATTTCACTGCGCGGTCCAATGGCTACACTGCGTTTCGTAATTCGAACAGTTCCGTTTTGTATGTTGGTCATGCATGTAGTTTTCATTATTACAAAGTTTTATTTTCGAAAAAAGAATTGCAAGTCAGAAAATTGAAGATAATGTATTCTTTTGTCCCTGGTTTGGGACTGGTTGGAAAGTTCGTGTTGGAAGAACAACAAAGTTTCATCCTCTAGAAAAAAGATTCAAGAGTATCTATGAGTCTTGTAATATCTTGAGATAAAGCACATTACATGACATTTCAGCTTCGCAAACTCTCCTCGACTCTAAAGCTAAAAGTTACTACAATTTTGCAATTATTCTGCAACTTTTTATTCAGATTAGCAAGTCAAGCCAATATGGATAAAAAAACAATGTTTCAATAAGATATTGCTGTCGATATTCTCCACCTGGCGGTATCAAATACCCCCGTCTCCCCTATTAGTGGTGTCTTGCTGGCCACTTTATTTCTCTCTATGATTTATAGCAGGTATTGAATATATTCCTGATAAATGGGCTCTTTGTGAAAAATTGTAGCTCTTTGTGAGCCAGAGGTAGGTACTTTAGCTACGTTTGAAAGTACCTGTGACCAATCACTATGTAAGTAAAGTAAAAGTAAAGTATTTGAACATCATCGGTGGCTGTTTCGAGCTGGAAAGAGAGAAAATAAACGTGGAAAATGGTTCTTAGTATCTCAAAAATATCATCATCGTCAAAATATTTTCATCTTTATATTTTGCAATGGTATTCCGCAAAGTAACGCCAGAATCTATTTTTTATCATCATCATCAGCAAATAGTAACACTCATACTCGTATTTTGAGGTTTCCTGTAATTTTTGACAGGTAGATACATAGATAAAATTAGTATTATTAGTATTATTATTTAATATATTCTGCTTTTTAGACAAATCTTTAATTTTTAACATAATCAGTCATTTTAAATTGTCTGACACGTTATTTGACATTTACTATCATTTTGACATTCGCTGAATTACACTGGCTAAAATTTTTGTAACATGTTAATCATCAAAGAAAATTACAATCAAATACTTAATAGAAATGACTAATGAGATACATCGGCATAGCATCTGCCAGCAGTGGAGCATTATGTTTGCCGCCCTCCGAACAGGGAAAGACTTACACAGTGAGTCAAATCAAATACTGAATAAAAACTTCTCTTTTGAAACAGAATAAAAAGTCACAAAAACGCCAGGAACTGAAGTACCTATGTATAGTAGTTACATATTGGTAAAGAACTTTTCAAAGTCAAATAAGCTACTGTAGTAGATGCGAGGTGACACCCTTGTTTGTATTTAGCTGACGTGTGAACGGGCAACTTTTTGTCAAGCAACTAATATTATAATAGTTGCACCGTGACATGACGCAGCCAAATGAACGTATGCGACGCATTTAGCTTCTTGCACACCTGAAAAGCAAAGCTGCAGTGCACCATAAATACGTGCATTCGAATATGGGTTATGAGGAATATGGCTCGAAACATATTGATTGACGACATCAGATGACAGACCACTTGTTCACCAATTGTTTGTGCCATTTTATCAACTGTGAAATGTATCTTAATGATGAACGAGTTTAGGCGAATAAGGGTGTGTATAAAGCTGTGACAACTCTGATTTGATCTGCGATAACCTTTTTGAGACCTGACGTTTGAATTAAGTACGTTAGTTAATTTAATGTAGGTAGGTACTGTGTTTTTTGTTCTTGATTTTTATTGTAGTTTATTTTCAAACGATCGTAATTTTTATGTATTTTGTGATTATTGTCTATTTAATTTTGACTTACGTCTAACTTCTGAAATTTGTAAATTTATTTTATTATTTGATTAGCACTTAAAAAATTTGTTATACTTATGACTAGGTATTATACACTTTGTATTAAGTTTTCAATATTCGAAATTCATTTTTACAATCATTATGGTCGGTTTACTGCTCTATTATGTTGTGCATGCATGTTTAAGAATTTTTATTTATGAAACTGAGCTATAATTTTTATTAAATTGTTACTATTTGATGTTTACCTCTACTAAAAAATAAATTATTTTTTGTGACAAAATCTTTATTTTAAGAAAGGTGCATTGAATTTTCTTTCTTTGTAGGGAGTAATTTTACGAGACTTTTTTGCTTTAGTTTATTGAGACATGAAATGTTACAAATGACAACAGAAAATCGCTCGTTCGTTCCCTCCAGCCTCAATCTTCTCGGCGTCCCAGCTTTTTGTCTTAGAGACAATACGAAGACTTGACATCCATGCTTCGAGTGAGTTGTACTATCTGTTTGTACGGTGTAGGTACTGTTGCTTTGTGTGGTACCAATGTGGATTGTGAAGTGCTAGGAGTGGATTACATTATGCAAAATGAAGTCAAACATGTGGAGTTTTCTCAGTGCAGTCACATGTTGGAAGAGTAAAAACTTTTGTGATGACACTGAGCTTAGACGAGTGAAAGACCGCCATGACCGCGCTAAAGTTAACAAACTGAGCACTAGTTATTCTAGGAAGGATTAAAAAACTACTAAAAAATCGTAGTCGAATATCTTTGAAGTGGTTCCTCGCATTCTTTTGACATGTCATCAATAAAACTTTTAAAATTATCATGGTTATTAACATTAAAGTCATTTATAACGCGATATTTAAGATGATTCGATTTTTGAGTTTTCCTATATTTCGGCATAGTTTCATGCGCCATGATCACGGAAGAACTCAAATCGAATTATGGTAAATATCCCGATATAAATGACTTTAATATTTGTTATCACTAGAATGAAACTAGAAAAATTTGTTATACTAGACTAACCTGCCCCGGCTTTACACGGGTACTATAATGTACCTATGGCATGTATTAATTATACTTAAAAACCTTTCTCTTGTAGTTTTCAAAATACAAGCATACATAGGGACAGTCAGACAGCGGGAAGAGACTTTGTTTTATACTATGTATATAGTGATTCTGCACGCGGCTTCGCCCGCTTTTGTGGCAATAAAAAGTAGGCTATATCCGCCCTGGTGATATCACTTATCTCCCTGATAAATTTCATTGAGATCCGTTCAGCCATTTAGGCGTGAAAATGACTTCGATGTGCTCCTTCTACTTAAGTAATTCAATTTTGCCACGTGGTATTTTTTTCGACTCATTTCAAAAAGTATGAAACTTAGAAACATTTCAACAACTATTTTGAAATGGAATCAAAAATATATCAATAACTTTCAAGGTAACCTCTAATTTTCGAACCAAATTACTGGACTAGAGATCGTTTGTACCTATAACATAACTATTATAAGCTTTAAAAATGTGATCAGGTAACTGTTATCCTAGTTATGTATGGGCCCAGTCGCCTGTATCCTCTTACTTCCGTGCATCGACTGATGCTGCATGGAGCGAAACCTACAAAGTATCAAAATGTTACCGGAATCTCGTTAGCCGGACATAGTTTTAATCAAACTCCGTTTTTGATGAATTCCCACGCTGTGAAAACTAATGATTTCTGTGTTCGCTGTATATATATTAAAATTTCCCGACGAAGTCAATTAAAACGAACTACATACCCTACTTTATTATATGCAACTACACTGACCAAAGTTCTGACCAGCAATGTTCAAGCTATCGCATCTTTCTTCATACAACGATGTTAATCCGACCCCCAAAGGGCGAACTTTAAGCATTATACTAACAAATCGCCTTGACCAAGTCTCGATACGGCAGTAGTTTAATATTCAGCAATAGTTGGAAGCAGCAACTTACAGCAACGTACAGCAATGTAGAGCAACGTAGAGCAACTTCTGGACTAAACGGTGCGACATTATGCACGCTGCTGAGTAAGGAGGTTTTAGGTCACAAGACGTTCGGGGTTAGAAATAAAAAAGTTTTGGGGATTAAGATGCTACTCGTGGATAGTAGGTACCAAAGCGGAAAGGTGTATAAAATCAAAAGAATGACTTGATGGTTATTGTGACGGTATTGAAACACAATGATAGTGATTATTCTCCTTTCTGCTTCGCTCGAGGTCACTGACAGTTTCAATCAACTACTCTTTATTGAGGCGCATACCCCGTCCAAACTAGCGCCGCCACCTACTTAATGTTATTATTCCTTTTAACAAAGGAATTTTCAAAAATCCATCTTCCATTTTGTGATGCCTATCATAAACTTTATTTTAAAGCCTCTGTAATAGTTTTATTCTATTTAGTTTAGGCAGAGATACGAAGTTGCCCTTGGTGGCCACCAAAATCTATTTTCGTATCTCTGCCTAAGAATTACAAACTGGAAGATGGATTTTTGAAAATTCCTTTGTTAAATGGAATAATAAGATAAATTAGGTGGCGGCGCCAATTTGGGTGGTGTATGCGCCTTGAAAAAATCTTATTTACGTAATGTTAGAATCACACACTCGCAACCACGAGACAAGCCGAGCAGGAGTGTGTGAATGGTGCGCTCGGGCTTTGGTTTGGTAGAAAATACTAGCGAAGTGGTTTCATTGTCTCTGGAGAGACTAAGGTCTAAAGTCTCGAACACCGCCGCATGGTCGCTTGTGTCTAGGATACTTTTTGGAGAATGCTCACAGGACCTATATGACCTGATTCCACCATCCCCTTCCCCACTCCAGGACAAGCAGACGCACAGCGCATTACCACCCCTACTTGGTTGATATACCGTCCACTCGCACTAATCCGTTTTCCCCCACCTTCATCTTTCGTACCGCTAGGGTTTGGAACACGCTCCCTGCTGTTGTTTTTCTAGTCAAATGCAACCTGTGTCACTTCAAGTCAAGTGTGAATAGGTATCTTCTAGACCTTCGTGATACATCGTCGGCCACATCTTCACTTTCCAATGGGTGAGATTATGGTCACTTCGTGTGACCGCAATCTCACCGTCTGTAGACACAATTATGCGGCATGTACGCGGTTTATAATAGTCCTGGGTTATCCTGATTTACTAATAATGTTGTAGTGTATCTTTGGTTTTACATTTTTCAATCTTGAATAATGCAACCATATGCATTTTCTCCTTATTAGTAAACAGTCATAGATAGCGTTTAAAGCAAAACTGGATATTGGAAACCTATAAACATTCTAAGGCTAGGTTTTCGAAGCTGATAATAAGAAATAAATAAATAATTCTGGGCAATTCATACAGCCAATTCATCTAGCCCCAAGCTAAGCCTGTTTTTTGGGTACTAGTTATGTAACTGCGGTTTCACTCACGTAATTCCTGTTACCGTGAGAATTGAAGGATAAAATATGTAAGCCTATGTGCTATTCCAGGCTATAATCTATATCTGTGCCAAATTACATCCAGATCCGTTCAGTAGTTTTTACGTGAAAGAGTAACAAATATCCATTTATCCGTACTTACAAACTTATAATATTATAAGTAGGATTATATTGATGATAATGAAGATAGCCATCAAAAAATAATTATCCTTGTTAAGATAGCATCTACCTACAGACTTACTCGTAGGATTGGGCTGTAAATTACATAATTAGCTTTCCTACCTTAATTTCGTAATGTTTACATAATCTGTAATTACATTCCTAACCCTAATTCTGATAATTCGAAATGTTTCTGGCATTTTCCTACAGACCTTATACCTACAGTTAATTCCCCGACTTAAGCTTGAATTTTAGATTGTAGTATAGTGAGAGAAGGTTCAAATTTCGTTAAGAGTTCAATGAAAGACCAACAACCATGCTGATTATAATTTAAATTGTGAACGCTACACAATTGTTCCAATATTCCTCTAATTGAAGCACGCTTCACGAGCCTATGTAACAACCAAGTAGGTAGCCAACAAAATAGAACCCATTACAAGGTGGCGGGCATGAGCTAAAAGAGATCTAATTTCACTGGTAGGGTAATCTCGTGCTGGCATCATGGTGGTGAAGATTCAAGGACGGTTTGTTTTGAAAAGTCTCATGAGTTTGAGACAAAGTTACTTCTAATTCCAATTAAATACCTACTTTGAATGCAGTACTCTGCAAAAGCACTGCATTTCAAGCCTGTTCGTTCAACCCTCTTGCCCAACCATTGGCGGATACAGGGGGGGGGCCACGGGGGCCATGGCCCCCCCCAAAAGACCCAAACGTTCCATACTTTCGACTTAATTTTTCGATTTAATTAAGGTCCAGGTTTATCATACTCTTCTTAACTTGTTTGTGACCACCCTAAACAAAAATTTCGGCGGCTCGCTACGCTCGCCGTTGCTATCAATTCATTGGTTTGTTGTTTATCGCCGAAAAAAGTCGCGAGAATGTAGCGGCTCCGTTCGCCGTCTTCTTAGAATACCTGCATGTATTTTTGCGAACCTCACCAAACTCCAAAATTACCTACTGCAGCTCGCTCCGTTGGCCAATATTTATATTCATATTTGTTAATTTCTTTACTTAGTTTTCAACAAAAATCCGAAAAGTCCGAAAAAGTTAAAAAAAATCGCGGCTCGCTCCGCTCGCCGTTTCTTACATTTCCTTTTAGTAGTTGATGGTTGTGATTGTCAACCATTTTCTCCATAATATTGTTCTGTATTTATGTTTCCGTTTTTTGGGGTGGGGTGCTTGGTATTAAATCGCCCGCATACCAGCCCACGCTACGCCGCTACTGGTAGGTATAATAGGGATAAATTTACAAAAGTACTGAAGCACTTCTCTATTATTTACTAACCGAAAAGCTAAATACTTAAAATACCTAGGTACTAGGTATCAAATTTTATGGGTTTAACTTGAAATTGAATCAAAAGGTTAAGCCGAAAATTGCCGAATTCAACTAAATAAATCATTATTTTATACCCTTAGATTAGAGAATGAATTTCTATTCGGCGACGCGACGTATACGTACCTACCTACCGCGCCACTTGACTCGATAATACGACATGTTCATTCCGTTTGAGTCGAGTCTGTTATGCACTTATGCGCAACGTATGCATACATACAATTTAATCAAAAAAAGTTAAATAAGTCTTTATTTTTTGTTTACATCTGATTTTTAACCCTATATCTGAACTTTGTCAAAATGGCCCCCCCCAAAATGAAATCCTGGATCCGCCCCTGTGCCCAACAATTTCATTCTGTATGCCTGACTGTCTGATTTGCTTAATAAAATATCTGAGGAGCGCTTGTGTAATGGGGCGTTGTCTATCACTTTTATACGTACATATCATTTTCCATTTTACTGGCCTTGCGACGGAAGGGAAGGGGGAATACTGGAATTCATATTTTTTATCCTTTTTTCTATGGAGTTAGAGCGGGTTTCAGGGGTAACTGTGGAATACCCCATCCAACCCACAAAAAATATTGGTGGACCAGATCTCGCCTGAGCTCATTCCTAGACACAGAAGCCAGTCCATCCTCCATTTTCCTGGCCTCTCGACATCCGAGCCGCCATCATTAATTGTATAATTTACAACGTCCGCCCGTCGCAGTGGCATATCGGAGCAGCGGATGGAACTGGTGATTTGTGACCGAATATGACCCAATTTTATTGCAATACCCATATGAATATGGAAATTTGATAATATTCATAGGAATTAAGCATTTAGTGTCAAAGCTACTGTGGTCTAATGTGAAATAATAGGCGGTTTAAATGAGTTATATTGTTGCAAAATCAGTGCGTGCTACCCGTCATGACCTTCGGAGCTGAGACGTGGACACTCACGGTAGGGCTGGTTCACCAGTTTAAAGTTGCCTAGCGAGCTATGGAGAGAGCTATGCTCGGAGATTCACTGAAGGATCGGATTCGCTACGAATACATCCGACGGAGAACTAAGGTTATCGACATAGCTCAAAGGATTAGCAAGCTGAAGTGGCAGTGGGCTGGCCATATCTCGAGAAGAACCGACAATCGCTGGGGTAAACGTGTTCTTGAGTGGAGACCGCGGTTCGGCAAACGTAGTGCAGGACGCCCTCCGATCAGGTGGGATGACGATTTGCGAAAAACTGCTGGCAGATGCTGGATGCGACAAGCTGAAGACAGGGCGCTATGGCGCTTATTAGGGGAGCCTATGTCCAGCTGTGGACTAGTATAGGCTGATTATGATGATGATGATAACGTTTTCACTAACATTTTTATTTCGCTTTAATTTTGAATACTGGTTATTGAACCTACCTATAACTAATTCTGGTTTAGACATGTTATGATATATGAAGGTCATTTTTATAACAGAAATGTATATCGTAAATTATATTTACCAAAATAGAGATAAAATTGGTTTGCGCTGTAATGTCTGTGTTAATTAGAAAATATATGTATTGTGTATTAAATCTACGTAACATAGTGGCAAAACCAAAACCACTGCTATAATTTTCCCGATAAAATATGAAACGTCTCGCTCAACTGACGCGCGACGCTGTCAACATGACACAGCGTCATGACGGAGCGTCATGTCAGCTGTCAGATTTGATTGCCACGTATTTTTATTACTTGGTAATCGTGCCTGGATTCGCGTAGTGAATAATGCTTGGCTTTTGGGAGAATGTAATCCATTTAGAATAGGGCTAAGGAAAAATGGTTTTATTTATTTTTGTTACAAGAGTAGGTAGATATATTCGTTTACAAATAATGCATTTAACTCTAATAAATGGGTTGGTAATATATAAAAATATCTTCTATGATTGATAGAAGATGATGTTGAGCCTACTACTGATAAAAATAAGGTAGGTACCTACCTAATTTATGCATTTCGAAAGCTGGGTGCGAACCTTCTCCCATACAAACGTTATTTCCGATTCATTTGGAAACTACTCCCTTTAATGCAATGTTATTTTGCTTAGATACATAATCAGATAAGAAATAGCTATGTTTGTTCCGTTTTAGTTTTTCAAATAACATAATCATTATTAACGACATCTGTGGCGCGGTGGGCGAAGGTCTGCCTGCGACGCAGAAGGTTGCGGGTTCGATTCCCGCCTCGTGACAAATGTGTGTACGATCTGCAGACATTTGTTCAGGGTGTTCTGATCGTTTTCTATATAGGTATAATAAAAAAATATCTATCTATGTATTTTATTATTATGTATATCAGTTATTCTAGTACCCATTACACAAGCTCTGCTTAGCTTGGGGCTAGATAATGCTGTATGAATTGTCGTGCATTATTTATTAATATTATTTATTAAATGAGAGCAAAAATTCATTTTAATTCAAAGTTATTTTATTACTTATTTTTCATTTAATGATGATTTGATTATTTGAAACAAAGGACGATCAATCCGTTTTTCCTTTGACCTTTTTAAAAAAATGATAAGACTTTCATTTCTTAGAGATTCGAAACAAAAAGTGTCAATTAGTTACGCTTCCGAAGAAACGCACGTTCATGATCTGCCGTAAGGTTGTTGGAATCATGCGATCCGTCATCCCATTCTACGTCAAATTTTGTGTTTCGAAGTAGGCCTCTTTACTTGTCTTTTTATCCATCACTCGTCACATGAAATCTTCCGTTGTTATGGATCAGTTGATTTCAGAGTTACCTGTAAATTGTTAACAACAGTCTGCATTAGCTGAACGTTATACAAAATAGTACAGACTATAAAGAGAGGAAAAGCAATACTAGTTAATGTACCGTGTTTGTGGGAGTAAAATGGGAACTTGTGGTGGCTCTTTGTTAATAATGATGGATAGATAATGCTTTATGCGTTTATAACCCAAAATATTCCGTACATTATTAAACTTATCTTAATAAAATCAGTGCCTCAGAATCTGAGGCCCTTGTACGACTTGTACGCAATATGTACGCGCATTATGGACAAATCTGATTGGGCCATAATGCGCGAAATAAGGGGGTGATTTACCTTTCGACTGATATTGATATGGATTCAGTTGAGCTACCTGTAGAGTGTTTGCAACAGTCTGCAGTTAGCTCTTTTGTTTCAAATGTAAATACTAATTCTAATTTGTTGCATTTATTTGATTGAAATTCTCTTTGTTAATAAAGTTATTTAATATCTAAGGATAAGCAACGTAGTATTATATTTATGCCTTCAAATGTAGTTCAGGTGCATATTTGAATATGCAGGTCGTGACTTCATTTCCCAGCTGACACTCTGCTACGTTGTGGTGGTTGATCTAGAACAAATAACATAGGATAAGTAGAACCCAACCTAACTTCACAAGAACCATGGGCGAACTTATTAATCTATCTTAGTAGCTACTCTAGGTAGAACTAAGGTAGTGTGAGCTTGCTTGTTAGAAAATAGATTTTGGTGGCCACCAGGGGCAACTTCGTATCTCTGCCTAAACTAAATAGAATAACACTATTAAAGAGGTATTAAAAAAAGCTTATGTATTATATAACAAACTGGAAGATGGATTTCTGAAAATTCCTTTGTTAAACAAAATAATATAAATAGATATATAATAAAATAAAGTAGGTGGCGGCGCTAGTTTGGGTTGGGTATGCGCCTACGCGAAACACGAACGCCGTCGGCGCCGCGCCGGTCCGACTAAGACTAACTATTTACAGGTTGGACCTAATTGCACCTAATTTGAACATTTCACTTTCGATAGGCTATTTAAATCCCTTTTTTTACTTTCATCTAAGGACATGAACAGATTTGCAGTAAACCATTCAATTTCTTGCTTATTATTGTCGGTACGGAACTGAGCGACAACTGGCCAAGCATTAAAGTTATTTAAAAAATCTTCACGGGAGTAAAAAGCCTTCTATGATTTTGATTTTGTCCTGTTTTTTAAGAGTAAGATAGGTAGACGGTAGGTTACCTCATTGTCACAGTTTTCTGACACTGTCTTCATATGTTCCATCTTCTTCTTGTGTGTGAAGACGAGCGGAGTGATTGCCATCATGAACCCTGTCTTGGAATATTTCTTGTTCTTCACTATTCCTACCTGAAAATGTCATTTGAAAACTTGAGATGGGCGAGAGTGTGTATCTATGTGGGACATTTTTAAAAACGCGAAAACGCGCGTTTGACTGCGGGCCCGCGTTATGAACTAAGTCGTCGCGCCATAAATTATATTAATCAGTCTATCTCACTCGCATTCTTTGGGCTTATAGAGCGTCCTTATGATGCGCGTAACTTATCGATATGATAAGATGATAATTGATTTTTTAAGGCTTGACATTGTGAAATTTTAAAACTGCTGGACATAGGCTGCCCCTAATGACCGACATAGCGCCCTGTCTTCAGTTTGCCGCATCCAGCATCTGCCAGCAGTCTTTCGCAAATCGTCATCCCACTTGGTCGGAGGGCATCCTACAAGAACACGTTTACCCCAGCGGTTGTCGGTTCTTCTCGAGATATGGCCAGCCCCTGCCACCTTGGTTCTCTGTCGGATGTATTCGTTGCGAATCCTGTCCTTCAGAGAAACTCCGAGCATAGCTCTCTCCATAGCTCGCTTTAAACTGGTGGACCAGCCCTACCGTGAGTGTCCATGTCTCAGCTCCGTAGGTCATGACGGGTAGGACGCACTAATTGAAAACTTTCGTTTTCAAACATTGCGTTATGGATGACGAGAAGACTTGACGTAGTTTCCTGAGCCTAGCTGGATCCTCCTATGGGCTATACTAATACCTACTCTAAGTAAATAAGTAAAGTTAGTGAGGTTTCACGGGGTAATTTTCAAACTTATATATTCTATGACAACTTTAGTTTTTAGACACCTATACTGTTTAGTTGTATCTATAGGACTTGAGTCAAATAAACATGTTTCATTAAAAAAAAACTGGATCTACTGAACCGATTTTGAAAATTCTTTTACTTATAGAAAGCCACGTTATTTGCGAGTGTTTTTGGGTACAAATTAGTATATTATATTATTAATCTACCAGTGCGAAGCCGGGGCGGGCCGCTAGTTAGTTTATAAACGTCCAAAACAGTTCTTCATCAGTACACATAACTTCCAGTTTTGAAAATAGGTACCTCCCCTAAAGAATGGGGATCTTGCTATCATCACCACGCTTGACCGGCACTTGATGATTGATTGCAGGTACTTTAGTAATTAAGCTACTGCCTTTCCTCTCGTAGGTTTCCTTAGCCGACTCTTAAATGCCTATACAACCGCAAGTTTTTGTGAATAGGATAGACATAGGATTTTGCGTTCATAGAAGCGGGACAGGGCATGCCAAAACAACGCAACGAAAGCCCAAAAGTTTTAGCTAATTATCTTTTAATTAGGACTTTATTTGAAAATTATATGAAATGTTTTTTATACTTAGTTCTATTACCATGCTTCTTCTCAAAATCCTATCTTCTGTATTTATTGAGAAAATTAAAGTTTTAGTAAGAATTTCGAGGTAATTTTGCGATTTTTTCTACCGAGAAAATTTTAGGGAATCGTGTTTTCGAAACTTATGATCGATAGAGTAAAGCCTGAACTTTATTTACCATTTATAAATTTAATAGTTAAATATAAAATAGTTTGGAAGATTATGGTGGTCAGACGGAGTTTATTTGAGGTAGTGTAACAGGCCCATGAAGCTGGCTGAGTTGAAGCGGTCGATTCTGAAGCCACGACCGCAACGACCAGGAAGAAATAGAAATAGAAATTATTTATTTGTAACCTTACCAACTAAAACAAACATGACTTAAAATTAAAGGACAAAGCTTCTGTCGATAAGAGTCACAAAACGGTCTCTGTCTCAGCATGAGCTAGTTGTAAACACGTTACAACCAACGCTGGTCTTCCGACAGAGCCGTTTTTGGAAGGTGTAATTACCTTCCAAAAACGGCTCTGTCGGAAGACCAGCGTTGGTTGTAACGTGTTTACAACTAGCTCATGCTGAGACAGAGACCGTTTTGTGACTCTTGCTGTAATGTTATGCAGAAGGTTCACTAAATAGCCATTACACGAATGCAGTTCCACAATTAAGCCATTTAGGCAACATAATAGGCACATACCCTAAGTTATCATCTACAATAATTAATTAACTGTAAGCCATTAAAACTGTAACTGTGTGCAATTCAATTATTTTAGGCTGAAACTGCAGATATTAGCTTGAATTCTTGATAATGGCTAGAATCAAGATCAAAACAGACAGTAATGGCAATCCTAAAAGATTAATTATTGAGAAAAATCACAAAATAGATCATTTTCGTGTTAGGTAATACCCACCTAATAATTTCATAAGAGGTATAGAACACTACGTTGACTTCACAAAAAAAAACAATCCGTCCCGTTTGCAAATACGGGACAGATAGATCTTTTTTTCCTATAGGTCCAGCAGTGAAATAAAAATCTTTATTCATAGCATAAACATTATAAAATTAAGTAACACAAATTACACAATAAAAATACATAAAAACAACTGAGGTGCAAAATAAGAAAACTTAATGCTACGAAATGGCGTCCGACTCAGCATTATGTTGCAATAGCCATTACGCATAGCTATCACAACGCTGAATTTCCGTCGGAACCAACGCGTCACGTCACCTAAAATTTAGTCACGTTGATTGATGATTATCGATACGAAAATGTTCTATCTGGCCCAACGTTGCAAATAGGGGGACATATAGAACATTTTTCCTGTAATATGTCCCAATAAGGGGACAGATTAGTTTGAGAAAAGGGAATAAACCACAAATTCACTCAAATCTGTCGGCACGGTATATGAAAAACAAATGACGGTCTAAGAATTAGTATCATAGTCTTAGATAAGGTATAGATAAAAACCTTTTCCAACAGACACTCGATGATGCAAGCCGCCTTCTCCGGGAAGGGCGGATCCTGCCTCAGGTGCTCGAGGTCTGCCTCAGTCGCGTTCACGTGGCTCATGCAGCCCCGCGCCGTGCTTATGAGGGTATGCCGGACTACTGAGGTGAACGGATTCTCTAGAATATTCGATTGGAAAGATTAAATAAATAATGCTCTAGTCTAGACCCAAGCTAAGCAGAGCTTGTGTTATAAATAAATAAATAAATAATGCTGGACAATAAATTCACACAGCATTATCTAGCCCCAAGCTAAGCAGAGCTTGTGTTATGGGTACTAGATAACTGATATAAATAATACAATACATAGATAGATATTTTTTTATTATATATAGAAAACGACCAGAACACCCTGAACAAAATGCCTGCAGATCGTACACACATTTGTCCCGAGGCGGGAATCGAACCCGCAACCTTCTGCGCACAGAGGTCGTAAATATATTTGCACCATTTAATAACACTGTGGACTTGTATTTATTCCTACCATCCTATCAACTTCTCGGGTCAGGGTCGATTCTGCGACAGTTCCATTGTCATGATATATTGAAATCCTTACTAATATTATTTAGCATAGGCTCCGCCATCCTATAGTAATCTCCGTGTACATAGGTTGTCTGGAAGAAATCGCTTTAAGCGATAAGGCCGCCAATTCTATGCCTTTGTTTGGGATAAGTTTTTTTAATGTAATTTATGTTTTTTTTATGGGCTATGAAATAAAGCGTTATCGATCTAACTATCTATATTATAAATTCAAAAGTAACTTAGAAGGTAAATAGCATATCGGGGAAGGACATAATATGTTTTTATGTATCATATACATAAAGCGGGGGCGAAGCTGCAAACAGTAGCTAGTAACATATTAACGTTTCCATTATTTATTTATTTGTTGAAACAACGCGAGATTTCATAATTTATGTTTATAAAAAATGTATCTTTCTTATGTAGAAATCAATACTTACCTCTTTCTTCAGCGACTGTCAAATCAGCCAAACAAAGTAATACACAAAAAATAAACATTTTAACGTGATCTCCAACTAACTCCGTCCAGGGTAATGTTGAGGTTAATTCACCATGGCTTTGATAGTAATCTTTCCATCAGCATCCATCAACTGATGTTATCTTGTGCGGTTGATAGAGAATAAACACTAATATTATAAATGGGAAAGTTTGGATATTTAGATTATGTAAAATAAATAATACTGGACAATAATAACATCATCTAGCCCCATAGATATATAGCTAAAGACAGGGCGCTATGGCTGTCATTAGGAGAAGCCTATACTATATCTAACTGGCCGTGTGGCTTAGAATTTGCACCACCCCAACTCTTCCCGTGGGTGTCGTAGGAGGCGATTAAGGGACATACACCGGGGGGCGGGCAGCTGCACCTCTCACAGAATAGAACCACTGAACTGCGATCCCCAAACCGCATGTACAGTGAGGGGATTATGGGCATTACCCTCCACGGTATAAAAAAACAGAGGGCTGTGTCCAGCTGTGGACCATTATAGGCTGTTGGTGAGGTTATTTGATTGTAATCTAAAGGTTTGAAATCGCCCTCTTTATAATATTAGTATAGATTAGTGTGATTCAGATTAGTAAGAGTATAGTAACAAACGTAAAAATTACAGCGGGTAACATTTTGTTTATTTCTCCATTCTCGAATATTCCAGAACCATTGACTCGAATGATTTTGATTATGATTTTATCTTGCTGTACGTGGAAATATTACAATACTGTTATTGTGTCATTATGCGACGGATATAATGATATTTTGGGAGTTTTTGTTATTGTAAAACTAAGTACAAATCTACTGTTTTTTAGACTCGCATGTATAAGCGACTCTTTCCAGACACCATGTAAGAATTTACATGGTGTCTGGAAAGAGTCGCTTTTAAGCTAGCTTTAGCCCACCACTTTGCTCATGTTGATTAAAACTACGATTTTTTTATTACCATCTTTTACTTAACTGATATAATAAATTTTCAGACACGTTAAGGCTCATACCCACCACCCAAACTATCGCCACTGCCACCTACTTTATCTTATTATACCTTTTAACAAAGGAAGTTGCAAAAATCCATCGAATTTATTTAGTTTAGGCAGTGAATCGAAGTTGCCCTTGGTGCACCAAAACCTATTTACGATTCACAAGAATAAAACTATTTTATAGGCATTAAAAAATATTTGATTCTAGACTTGATTGCAGCTACATTAACCTATGTTTTATCTAGTTTATTGATACTGATTTTGAACCTTATTAAATTCACGCCACTAAACCGCTGCAAAATCCATGATGGACGACGGGCGTCAATGTCAATTTCATCTCTTTTGTAAAAAACCCGTAAAACCTTTTCATCTCGCGACCCTGCATTATTAATCATGTAACTGTACCGCCATTTTGTATTTTGTACATAAAATCCTTAAGTGTCGCTCTACAATTTTTATTTTGCCATTAGGACGCCAGTATTTTTACGTGACCATTAAAATGAATTTTGTGATGCTGTAAGACTTAAGTCGAGGCCGCAGTGGTGGGGGTGACAACATGCTTGTATTTGGTGGCCTATTGAGAGTTTGGAAGTTATAGCACTCCTTGTTTTATAGTATTTTTGTTTAATTTCTAGTATACTAGCAGCGCCTGACGGTTTCACCCGCGTAGTTACCGTTCCTCGTGCCAATGCTGCCAGGGCACTCTGCCTTCTGGTGACGGCTAAGATTATTAGATAAAATATTTAAGGTGCATACACCACCTAAACTAGCGCCACTGCCTACTATATGTTATTATTCCGTGTAACAAAGGAATTTTCAGAAATCCATCTTCCAGTTTGTGATACCTATCATAAGCTTTTTTTTAATGCCAGAGAAGTAGCCCTTGGTGGCCACCAAAATCTATTTTCGTATCTCTTCCTAAGCTAAATTATAACTAACTATTACAGAGGCATTAAAAAAAAGCTTATGATAGGTATCACAAACTGGAAGATGGATTTCTGAAAATTCCTTTGTTAAACGGAATAATAAGATAAATTAGGTAGCGGCGCCACTTTGGGTGGGGTATGGGCCTTAAGTGTTTATTATTTTATTCTGCTATTATCATTTTCCTAATAAATCTTATAACTCATTAAGAAGGCATGTTAAATTGATGGAATAAGCAGGATGACCCGATGCTGTAACCTTTTCAAGGTCTAACGACGTGTCTCTAGCACACGTCGCTAGGTAGAAAAAAGAAAAAAACCAACAACAAGCTACTACACTTACTAAGTCATCATCATCATCAGCCTATATTTGTCCACTGCTGGACATAGGCCTCCCCTAATGAGCGCCATAGCGTCCTGTCTTCAGCTTGCCGCATCCAGCATCTGCCAGCAGTCTTTCGCAAATCGTCATCCCACCTGGTTGGACTTACTAAGTAATCAAACCAAAGGGATAAGAAATCTAAATATATCTACATAAAGTAGAATTAACCTTATCAGGCACCCGTAAATGAGTTGTATGTACAAAAGCGAAAACAAGTTGAGAGGTGTCAAGGGACACCCGGATGGAACGAAGTTCCTTTCTATAAGAGAGAGAAAGAGAGACAGACAGAGAAACATGCGCACGCCGCACGGCTTACAATAGCTTACTATAGCAAAAAGTGTCGTTACAACTTTCGTGAGAATTTTATCCGTCCAGCCCCCTTTCACAACGCGCGATAAGGAACTTAGTTCCAAAAATCATAGTTCTTCCATCTATACTAAAAGGCAAAAGTTCCTTCGTTGATGGATTTCCTAGGTTTTGGGATTACGTTGTAAAAACTACGTAAAATACTTTTGTAGTCGGAACAAAGACTTGGCGGAGAATAATAGACGGTTGAGGAAAACGGCTATGTAGAGAGATATTCGGTATTCTATGATAAGGATTTTCTTTCTGTAGGCATCGAGAGCGGGAAAGGGAACTGAAGGGAACTGGGAAATTTCTGGAACACAATATTATGGACAGTTTGTATCAAAATCCATTGTTATTGCAGATTATATGAATCTGTCAATAACGAGCCCCTACTTATATCTAAAACTGGTGGTACGCCCCGGCTTCGCACGGGTATATTCTAGCCTATGTTCATCAGGGAAAATGTAGGATTCTAATGGTGACAGAATTTTTCAAATCGATCCATTAGTTTCGGAGCCTATTCAATTCAAACAAATAAATCTTTCCTCATTATAAAGTAAGTATAGATAGTAGCTAGTATAGGCAAGCTGAAGACAGGGCGCTATGGCGCTCATTAGGGGAGGCCTATGTCCAGCAATTGACAAATATAGGCTGATGATGATGATGATGATACTACAAGATCGATACCAACTGCTGCAAGTGATCATGATGGGGAAGGTACAGGGTAAAAGAGCGGTTGGTCGTAGGAAGACTTCCTGGCTGCGCAATATAAGGCAATGGACTGGCATTAAGAAAGCAGAAGACCTATTTAGGCTAGAACTGGATAAGGAAAAATTCAAAAGGATGACCGCCGACCTTTAGTAATGGAGAGCACTATTAGAAGAAGAAGAAGATAGATAGTATAGATAATTCAAATGCACAATTTTTTTCCGACGACGTTATAGCACGCTAATAATACAGCTCATAGAATGACTGGCTCACACGGTAGCATGTAGACTTGTTGAAACGTCGGGGAAAAAGGTAGACAAAAGATACTACTAACTGCGCCCCGCGGCTTCGTCCGCGTGGCAATTTATGTGTCAAATAGAAAACAATATGGATATCAAAGATGGCGGATAAGACGTTTTTTGTCAATGTTTCACAATCTATGCAATGGCTCAACACCGAGGTTAATATTTTACTTCCTTGAACTTTAAATCAAATTATTTGTAGTCAAGAATTGTATACCTACTTGATCGATATTTAAGGTAAAAGTCCTGTTAGGTCTAAGGGAAATAAAGATTGATGTTTGATCAAAGTTATAGAAACGCAGTCCAGGGTGAGTCAAACTCGCATCAGATCGCAGTCAGAGTTCTATTCGCACTCTTTGTTTGAGATTATTTCTATTTTTATGGGATAAAAGTAGTCTGTGTTCCAGACCTAACACTGTACAAAAATTTCAGCCCGATCGGTTCAGTAGTTTTGGCGTTGAAGAGGTTATAATATAAACATCCAAATTTGCGCATTTATAATATCCAGTAAATTCAATTTATTCACCATAACAATAATACAACATTTTGGCATGTCAAATAATGAATACTACAGTAGGTACAAATATTAGTCTTAGGTAAAACCATATTTATAGACATTTAAGATAAATAATGGTGGACAATTCACACAGCATTACGTAGCCCCAAGCTGAGCAGAGCTTGTGTTGTGGGTACTAGATAACTGATATACATAATATTATAATATGTAATAGATAGATATTTTTTATTATACATAGAAAACGACTAGAACACCCTGAACAAAATTTTAATGTCTGCAGATCGTACACACATTTGTCCCGAGGCGGGAACCGAACACAGGCAGACATTTGCCCACGGCGCTGCAAAGGTTGTCGATATTATTTATTTATGATTATTAGTCTGATGTGATAAGCTCCTGCCATTGAACAGTAAAATCACAGTGTTTTCTCTTCGCATTCGCGCAAACTTCAGTGCTACGTATTTTCTTGACGCTTTCTTACAAATGCTGCTACACAACAAATTCTACTCCAATATTTCCGAGTAAACAATAAAATCCTACCGTAGTGTTTCCTAGCCCCTTGACCCTCGTGATCCATCATCATGAATTGTCATTTATCTTCAATAATCCGCTACAGAGAGGCTATTGTCTGAATCTCTTGACACAACCTCTGGATCCAACTAAAAGAAAAAGGTTTAAAAGAATTTGTGGCAATTCCGAAATTGTTTTTTAGTGATTTTTATTTCTTGTTTCAATGTGTTACTTGAACTTACTGGATACCTTTTTCAATTCCAGATTGGTATTTGTTATAATTTGTCTCATCATCAAATAAATATGACAACCGCTTTAATGATCAATCAAATTATTTAAAAGAGTTCAAATTATTTTAATTTACATTATTTTAATTTGAACTCGCATTTATATTTGAAGCAATTGAGCTAACTGCAGACTGTTACAAACAATATACAGGTAGCTCGACTGATCCATCAATACCAGTCGGAAGCGTGCCCAAGACTCTGGGTGCATTGCCCCGCTGTATGGCAATGCTGATGCGCTGTGCCAGATACTCACCAGCTATCGGGTCACGTGTCGCTTCGACCAGACGCTCAGATATTTTTTTAATAAGTTGGTATGCCTCGGTACCCCACGGACCTAGGGTCTCGAGTCAAAGCGAGCAAATACGAACCGCTTTGGATAAAAATGTGGACGACTTAAAACTATTGTAATCAGCTTGGAAAAAAGGAGGAGGTTCTTTGTATACAGAATGTTTATTTTTTTGTATTTTTGTCGATAAAGGACCGTTTTGAATATTTCATGTTGAGTTGAAGTTTAAGCGTAGTTAAGGCATGTCAGGTACGAGTACCTACTATGTAAGTAGTGTATGTTATATTAATATTGTTTTCTTTTGCAACAAAACAAACAAATTCCAACGGCACCGTCGTCGATATTGTTCTCTGATGTCCAGTTTATCCCAAAGTTATCTGGAAGATATTGTTCAAAGCGATAAGGCCTACCTTGATTCTCAGAAACTCTTACCGTATTGTATTTTGTGTTTGTATGGTAATAAACAGTTATCTGTCTATTAATTTTCAGTTGTTTTTAGGATAATTTCAGCCCGATATATTCAGAAGTTTTAGCGTGAAGAGGTAACAAACAGACATCCAAACATCCAAATTTAATATAATATTAGTGTGATGTGATTTAGAAAAAATATTTTTCCAGCCGTCTGCTCAATGTTCGTAACGTCCGATATTCAACCGTAAAATAACGTAGTTACGCTACGTTTTCAACACGAGTCTTTGTATTTTGTTCTATTTTTCTTAGTTCTTTTGTTAAACCAACAAAAGAACTAAAAAAATAAAACAATGAGAGGCAAGCAAGGGAAAAATCATCCCAATTTCTCGAGCCGAATCAGAGCGAAAAAAATCATTTACTAAATCTCAGAGTTATACGATTTTAGTAACTAACCTACAATTTAGACTTTACCCTACAGAGGTTGCTTAAGAGGGCGAGATGAACAAAAAACAGGCCAAGTGCGAGTCAGACTCGCGCTACAGGGTTCCGTACCATTATCTATAAAAATGGTTACCATTTTTAAAGACAATGGTTACCATACCATTATCTTTAAATTAATTATTTCAGAATTAGTTTTTTGTATGGGAGCCCCATTAAATATTTATCTTATACTGTTTTTTATTATTTTTGTTATAGCGGCAACAGAGATATATCATATTATGTGGAATTTTAACTGTCTTACTACCACGGTTCATGAGATACAGCCTGGTGACAGACGGACAGACGACAGCGTAGTCTTAGTAATAGGTTCCCAAAGGGTAAAACGGAACCCTATTACCCTACATATACTACATACACCCTGTTTTGTTATTAACTTGTATTTAAATCAGATTATATTAGACAATTAGATAAATATGCAAATATTGTATTAGTTTGTAAGTCAAATATAGGTACACTTACTAGTGGTTTATTTTCCACTACTTCCACTAGTGGACCAAAAATTGAAGTGGACAAAATCAATAACACCTTGTTTCTTAATTGATAATAATTATATATGCGTTATTCAGTTTTTAAAGATCTTTATTTATAACCATAACAAGTAATACAAAACCAGTGTTCATTTTATCCTAGATAATATTAAACTTAATTTTAAACACGTTTATAAGCGTAATGCTTTCAAACTTATTAACTAAAGGGAATAGCGAAAATCATACGTTGGTCAATAAACATTATTGATATTTGATATTTTACCCTTTGGGTACGGAACCCTAAAAACACCTTTTCTGCCCGTGAAAGTTGATAAGTTAGAGCAGCTGTCTCTTAGATCCGTGTTCCGCGACAACTTGTACAGTCTACTTTTTTATTCACATCACACAGCACTCCCCGATCGCTCGGCAAATATTGGTATAGCTAATATTGTGAGTGGCAAGCTCCCATTTACATAAGACATTTCCCAAAAACCGTGTAGGAGTACACGGTGTCGCGGTCGGGCCTGCCGCCGGCCGAAAACGTCGTGGTCGGGCGTGTGTATAAACTTTATACCCGACCACGTGTATACCAGCTATGACTAAGAATTTCGTGCCCACAACATTTCCATTAAACTTACAAACGGTTTTATGGTCAAGCCTACAGGCGTTTATGTTCCACAACTTCGTGGTCGGCCACGTGCTAGACTTCGTGCCACGTGTATTACGTTCTCTGATGTTTTGAAATGTGATATTGGTGGCACGGTCTCTTTTATAAGTGTATCTGAAACTTATTTGGGTAACATTGATGTATCTTTTGAAAATATCTTGAGCTACCTGTAGATTGTTTGCAACAGTTTGCAGATAGCTTAATTGTTTCTATTGTAAATACCAGTTTTATTATATGATAGTTTTATGTTTCCAAGCAAATAAATTTAGAAGCTTCATTCAACTGAAGGAAGTTGTAACTAAAAGGTTGCAAAGCAACTTGCATTGAATCCATTTCAGAACTACGTCATGCAATTCGATTTAGATGTTATTGTCAATTAATATTACTAATATATTCGACTGAGAACCATGGGTATAAATAAACATAGCTAAAAAAATTGCAAGTTAAAGTGGCAGTGATAGCCATATTGGCCAGTTGGAGTAGACGTGTTCTTGAGTGAAGACCGCGACTATGCAAACGTAGTGTAGGTCGCCCTCCGACCAGGTAAAGAATGCTGGATGAGACAAGCAGAAGACAAGGTGCTATAGCGCTTATTAGGGGAGGTCTATGTCCAGCAGTGGACTAATATAATAAGGCTGATGATGATAATTATTACTCATTTATTACTAGACCCAAATCCATTATCTGACGAAGAAAGTTGGAAGAAATTTCTATCCGTGTACCCAAGATGACATTTCGTAAGGACCGCTCTCATAGTAAAATCAATATGTTTTGGCGCAACGCCAATCGGCACAGGAGCTGTTTACAGTGGGTTTGGGTCCGTTCATTGTTTTTGTACTAAATTAAACGGAGCATAAGGGCTAGTGGCTCAAAATAGGATGGTTGCGTAGATGGGCAATAACACGAGACCCATGGGCCTTATTGTCCGACCACAACACTAAAAGAATCAGTATACTGTGGTGTAAAAATCTAAGGTACAACAAGAAATTGGGCTAGATATTAGGTAGATAATAATGTACTTATAATGAACTTATCTGAAGCCAACTACTGCTAAAAAATTACTTAACCATCAGTCCGACAGTCGTATCGGCTCAGAATCATCCATAGACGAAAGAAACACTAGAGTCGTAATGGATAAGCTATACTGACTTATTTTGCTTAACATTATACCTAAGCGTTTATTTGTAGTGTTTGACCAACATTTTTCATCGATATCAATGTCATTTTGTAAGCGTGACTACATCACAAGCAAATTTACGTCAACACGGTTGGTTACGCCTACGCAATGTCAATCTACTAAATTCTGCTTAACATCACGACGTATCCATAGAGACTAGATTTTTTTCACCATGTCCATAGATGAAAAACAAGTAGATAGTGCATAATTTACACGGAAATATTGATTAGAACGGTTTCAACTTTGAAACTTTTTGATACGGGCGCGTGTCGTATTCATTGCATTTTCTGTATAGGTACCTAGGTTCTTTCATCAAAGAAAAAACGCCAAAATGTGGCATTCTAAGACGTTACAATTGTTATTATGAAGCGGTTTATTTAGTGGAATAAGGGCCCACACATATTCCCACAAAAGGTACTTATATAGATAAGTACCTTTTGTGGAAATACTAATAGTTTACTTGATCCACTCGTGGAACTACGGATGGGTGAACTGTTTTATGAGTATTTTGTAAATATTGACTTGTATCTATGGGTTGTAATTTGCTTTGTAAATAAAACTAACTCTAGCTTTGTAAATAAAACTAACTGTTTTAACTGGTTTATTTCATAACGGAACGGGTATTTTTATGTCATGTTTTATTTTTCCTTTTTTAAACTTTTAGAGTTTTTAGTGGAGAGATTTTTTACCTAGGTAAAATGAAATAATATCTAACCGGAGTTCAAATGGGTTCGAAAATGTTAAGTAAAACTTCTATTGCCATTTTAGATTAACAATTGGGGTTTCTCTTGTTTGGGTTCCGTGGGTAGGTATCAGTTGAATTTTGTTTTGGGTGTTATTTGCGTTTTCGTTAGTTTGTACCCTACCGGCTTAATGGAGGATATTGTTTCTCTTCTGGGTACCATGAAAAGCTTCTCGAATGGATTTCCGGAAACCAAAGTATTCTGAAAAATATTAGTACGATTAAGACAATTTCGTTATCATTATTTAGAAAACCTGAATAAGTTTTTACGAAAAAATACTCAATTTAAAAATAAATCGCATAAATCTAATTTTCTTTGTCTTATATTATAATTGCTTGATTTGTGTTTTGTGTACCTTATAAACATAAATAAATAAATAAATAAAAATAGAGAGTGACCGATATCCTTTCTTTGGGATTTTTGAAAAACCTTAGTCGTAAGGTCATAAGCTCTTTCGCCTCCGGATCGTAGAATCAGCCCGATTGTAACACGTTTGATATACCTAATTATTAGGTACCTATGCCGATTGTTAAACGATCAACGTTCAACCCGCGTTCAACCCTTCGTCTAAACGTCACTTAGCCGTCTCGTCGAATGAAATTAATTAGGTTACCCAACTTTTCAGCGTTCGTTTTGTAAGCGGCTAGCCATTCTAAAAACAGGCTCTACGAGACCTGCTAGTGACATCTTATTTTTCCATTAGATTCGGCACAGCGCCTCTAGTGTGTGGACAGAGAACTACGCAAATCCCATATTATTACTAATATTGAGAACCGATATGGAGCGTCGGCGAAGACCCGTCTGCGACGCAGGAGGTTGCGGGTTCGATTCCCGCTTCGGGACAAATTGTACGATCTGCAGATATTTGTTCTGGGTGTTCTGGTCTTCATCATCGTCATCATCATCAGCCTATATCAGACATAGGCCTCCCCTAATGAGCGCCATGGCGCCCTGTCTTCAGCTTGTCGCATCCAGCATCTGCCAGCAGTCTATCGCAAATCGGTTGGTCTTATTCATGCCTAAGTTCATCAGGGATAATGTAGGATTCTAATGGTGAAAGAATATTTCAAATCGGTCCAGTAGTTTCAGAGCCTTTTCCATTCAAACAAACATTTTTTCCTCTTTATCATACTAATGTTATAAAGAGGAAAGTTTTGTATTTTTGTATGTAACGAATCAACATTAAAAACTACAGGACCGATTTTAAAACTTCTTTGGCCGTTAGAAAGCTACATTATCATTTATCACTGAGTAACATAGGCTAGCACCGAATGGTACCCTAGAGAAGGAAAAAGAGCATGGGGAAGACCATTTTTACGATGGGAGGATGATCTCAAATCTACAGCGGGCATACATTGGAGGAGGAAAACTCATGACCGACTGTTCTGAAAGAATCTGGAGAGGCCTATACCGAAAGGCACAACAATCTAGACACTGACACCGAATAATTAAATTTTCTACACCGATGTCTTGTACGTAAAAATTTATACTGTACCAAATTTAGTATGTAATTATTTTTAAGGTTGTTAATAAAGGCTTTTTGAAATTGAAATTTGGAAATCGAACATAGGCTATAGAATATACCCATGCAAAGCTGTATTATATTAGTATAGAAACATGAGACATGACGATCACGTTTCGATGCTATAGTCATTAACCGGTCTCAGGCTCTGATGAAGTAGAAAACAAATACCAAAAACCCCTCACAGTTCAATCCGATCACCCCCAACCCTCCCAGACCCCCCTCCTGTAACAGATTGCAGTTTTAATACCTGCTAGATGAAACAGGCTATTAAGAGCTCGATTAATTCCGATACAGGTAATTATTATTACAGATTGGCGAATGGCGGCTGCCGGCGGTTGCGGGGTTTCTGTCATATTTTACGTGGCTTTTTACTGCTTTTTGCTTGGAATTGAAAGACTCAAACACGACGGCGGGATGCGAAATATTGGACGTCACCTTATTAGGTAGTGACGTTCAATATATCGACCCGCTGTTTAGTCTATTGACAAGACAGATGTCTAGATTGTTGAGAGAGTTACTAAGTACCATGTATAATTAATTAGTTGTATTTATTAGTTTTAAAAATTATTTAGTGTATTAATAGTTTGAATTTTATGCATGTTGTAAAAAAGCACCGCCATCCTTTATATTCTCATAATTGTTCTGGTTGCCTGGAAGAAATCGCTATAAGCGATAAGGACGCCAAATCCATTGCTGATCTCTTTAATATGTTTATGTTTAATTTAAAACAATCTGTTTTTTTATCTCTCTGTCTATCTATCTAATATTATAAATGTGAAAGTTTCTAAGGATGGGTGTATGTATGTTTGTCTTTACGCCGCCTGTGTTTCTAAAGTTAAAATTAATTAAGATATAGCCTAGGTTAGAAATAAGGTACTTTATTGTATTGGATGTGCCCTTGTTTAAATCAAATAATATAATAAAAATATGATTTACAATTGAAACAATAGAGCTTACCGCAGACTGTTTCAAACAATCTACAGATAGCTCAACTGATCTACTGGCTGCATTGCCCCGCTGTATGGCAAAAAATAAATAAATAATAAATAAAACTACTGAACGGATATTGGGCTGGAAGCAGCTGGACTGATTTTCAACGAAACTAACACTGGCAAAAAAAATGATTAGGGTAAAAATACACAAACTAAAAATATGAATACTACGTGGGCGAAGCCGCGGTATTTTGTGTTTTCTGTGGCTATATTGTATACAGTGAACATTCAGGCCGCAGAAAGACTTAATTGTCTATAAAAATAATTTGAATAGTTACCTATGTAACTATTACACAGATATAGATTATAGTCTGGAATATTTGATCCCCAAATTCCCACGGGAACAACGCGGAAACTGCGAGACACTGCTAGTTCTTTTATAATTTATAGAGATAACCCCATCTATACTAAGGACTAGCTTCTACCCATGGCTTCCCACGTATTTTTTTAATAAAATAAGTAGCCTATTATCTAAGTAAGACAACTTATGTTCTAAATGTAATCCAAATTTCATCATGATCTGCTTTGTAGTTTTGGAGATATAGGTAACAAAACGAAATTCAGATTTCAGAAACTTTCCGCTTCATAATATTACTAGGATAAAACTTTACAGGAAATCTTCGACTCCTAAAACAGATTTATGTTTGAAGTGTAGAAAACTATAGAAATACCTACACAAGAACAACAGAAAGATTCTGCAAAACTTCAAAGTCATAAACAACACGTTTATTGAAAACCGTTGGTACCTGAAACTAATTGTTAATAGGGGTTCCGGTAACGCGCGTAATTAATTTATTACGCACGTTACGGAATACGGCAACAAATCAGAACCTTTCACTAAGCCTCGACTATGGTAGACCACGAAGTAGGTATTGTGGATTACGATGCGGGTAGTTCCTCTTTTTAAGATGATACCCCGAGCCAAACTAGCACCTATTTTATCTTATTATTTCATTGAACAAAGAATTTCAAAATTTTCAATGGGCAATTTGTGATACCCATTATAAGCTTTTTTAAATGCCTCTATATTAGTTTTATTTTGTATATTTTAGGAGGAGATAAGATGGTGCACTTTGTGGCCACCTAACTTAATTATTGCATCTCCTCCTAAACTATGTATACAAAATAAAACCATGATACAGGCATTTAAAAAAAGCTTATAATAGGTATCACAAATTGCCCATTGAAAATTTTGAAATTACCTTTGTTCAAAAACAGTAAAAGTTAATAGTAAGTAGTTATTAGTTTCTTAATAACTTCACGTCAAATGTTTTTAGTGTAGTAAGTAAAATGTAAATTATTTTCAACGATGTTAAGCAGCTGGGTTTTAGAATAGATAAATAATAAATAATGATGGACAATTCACACAGCATTATTTAGCCCCAAGCTAAGCAGAGCTTGTGTTATGGGTAGGTACTAGATATCTGATATAATTATATAATAGAACACAATACATAGATAGATATTTTTACTATACCTACATAGAAAACGACCAGAACACCCTGAACAAATTAATGTCTGCAGATTGTACACACATTTGTTCACACTTCGCCCACCACGCCATAGAGGTATTCTAGGTAAATTAGCATAGAGATGCCCTCTACGATTTTTTGTCTCAACTCTGAAAGAAAGCCAATTATTATTAGCCGTCTGACAGAGAAGCTGAAATAAACTTTTTTGGATTGCAGCTAGCCCAGAAAATTAATCATGGACTTGACTTAATTATGACTATCGTGGCCACCTTCTAGAAATTGTTTTTGAGTACACTTCTGCAGTTGAGTAAAAACAATTTCAGGAAGGATGCCAAGATCAGGATCTGGCTAGGTTGGGCAGTGTTTGGCAAACTACGTCTAGTCTTCTCGTCATCTATACCCCAAAGCGTGAAAACAAAAGTTTTCATCAGTGCGTCCTACCCTTCATGACCTACAGAGCTAAGACGTGGACACTCACGGTAGGGCTGGTCCACCAGTTTAAAGTCGCCCAGCGAACTATGGAGTGAGCATTCTCGGAGTTTCTCTGAACGATAGAATTTGGAACGATTACATCCGACAGATAACCAAGGTTATAGAAATAGCTTAAAGGCCTGACGATTTGCGAAAGACTGCTGGCAGATTCTGGATACGGGGAGACATTAGGAGACCTACATCCAGCTGTGGACTAATATAGGCTGATCTTGATGATTATTATCGTTAATTAATGACTGCAATATAATTAAGCGTGAAACCGAATCAATGCTATTATTTGTATCAAAACAGTAATTCTATTAATTCCTCATTAGCGATTCCCGCAATTAGTTTAGATTAGTTTCCAAATGACCAGCTATTTGAATTGCCATTTTGCTTTCATATTAGTTGTCGACCCATGTCCTAATAGCGGGTTGACAAGAGAATATTGTTACGTCGAATTTAGGCGTTTTGAATAATTACAAGTTTCAATAATGTTATAAATATTTAAGGTAAGGGCATTCTGTAAAAGAAAGCATGAAGAATAATTTAATGACCTTTGGGATCCAATAAAATACTTACAGCATGCGTTTTGTTTTCTCATTTTGTCTCAAAATGCTTGATTTAAAAACATAAAAAGTCATGTTGGCTTAAAGCATTTTCTTCAAACACCGGTACATAATTATGTTTCTAGCAAACATGTAATGTTATTTACGGTTTGTATAACATGTTATTTGAAATCCCTGCCTAAACAATGATCCTGAAGGTTGAACCATACGTCATAAAAATTCCTTTCAAGGGTTTTTGTGTAGTTTGAGACTTTTACGTATTTTGAGTCAGAATCTGATTTTCTTCGAAAAAGGAGGCTTAGAAAGTTAGTAGACACAATAGAGTAATGGCATATCATCATCATCATCCTTAGTTATTACACTGCTGGACATAGGCCTCCCCTATTGAGCGCCGTAGAGTCCTGTCTACAGCTTGACGCATCCAGCATCTGCCTGCAGTCTTTCGCAGGTCGTCATTCCAGCTGATCGGAGGGCGTCTTGCAACTACGTTTACCGAGTCGTAGTCTCCACTCGAGAGCACGTGTACCTCAAGGGGTTGTCAGTTCTGCGCGAGATATGGCCGACCCAGTTCAGCTGAAGTATTCCCGTTTGAGCACCTATTTTTTTGGACACCTATGCATTGAGCATCAAAGGTATTCCCATTTGAGCACCAATCAATATATAAACGTGGTGCTCAAATGGGAACAAGAAATAAAATTTGATTCTATTCCCCATTGAGCACCTACGGTGCGGTAGCTTCTAGTGAAGGGATTTACCCAAGTAGGTAGATTGAGTAGGTACTTACGTGTGTACATAATACCTCACCTTCTTAATTATTAAATAAGAAGATAATACCGGCCGGTACTAAACGTAGAGTACGCGTTTGGGTAAAATTTCTATAACTTTGATATTGTCAGTTCGACATTTGCATTCGGCATAATATTATTGTGTATGAGAGTAATAAGTTTTTTCATGTCGATAAGTAGTATATTTATATTCTCTTTGGTCGATAATTTTACTGAGTGTGTCATGTGAGTTCATATTATATTCTCTTGGATGTAAGTGACAAATTAATGTAAACAATGGAGCCCAAACCTGGTCCAAGTAATAAAAATAGAGCCATAAGCTAAAGTAAAAGAGCCCCATCTTCACTTTCCATCAGGTGAGATTGTGGTCAAAGTAAGCTATAGAATATAAAAAAATCAAAAAATCCTCCTGAGAAACTCCGTGCTTAACTCTTTCCATAGCTCGCTAAGTGACCTTGAACTGGTGGACCAGCCCAACCGTGGTATCCACCGCTAATTTTCAGTGCTGATCAGAAACTATTTTATAATCTCTGTCCAAAAATTACCTGATTCTTTTAATCACAAATAAAACATCAAAAAACCTGAATTTTATTTTTGATACCAGTAGAGCTCAACCTTTATTAACACGGCTGTATAAATATTGTATCGCAGACAGAAATTTATCCGTTATAATACTAAAATTTTTGTTTATTTCATTCAATGTTTACCAATAAAATCTGATATTATTTAGGGTAAAAAATACTTTATATTTAAATCATGTTGATATGGTATAAATGTTGAAAAAAATCCATATATTATTCAACTTTTTCGGAAAGGTTATTTTTGTAACAATTACAAACACTGCCCTATAGTTTTTACTTTCTCCTCCCTAACCGCAAAGGTGACAGCTGATAATAATAGTAGGTAATTCTTGGATACAGTGGATAGTAACTCTGGTTGTCTGGTTACTTTCTATGATTATTTAAAAATATCTATAGGTACATTGTTGTCATCAAGTACAAATAACACAAGCTCTGCTTAGCTTGTGTTACGGGTACTTTGATGCTGTGTGGATCGTCAAGCATTAAGCCCACAATAGCTATAATATTATTATTATTATAAATCATAGCAAGGTATGTTACGAAATATTTTCTATAGTAATTGGCGAGTGACCACAAACGCATCTTTAACGTATAGGTATTTTTATTACGTCACGTTACGTATTTTGGTATGGTAAGACATGACGGTCGCATTATATTATAGCTCCGTCTGCAGTTGTGGGTTAATTTTTTTTTTATTCAGTACATTCTTTACCTATTCTACCTTATACGATTCAATTATAGCCTAGAATTATTGTGATAAGCTTACTTAGGATAATAATAGACCAATTAGTTATTGTTACAAGCAATATACTATATTGTGCTGGTAATCCGAACTGTTCGAGTTAACCTAGCCAGTAAAAATTACCACCAAAATATTCCCCACCATAACACGGGTTCATGACGTCATAACGGGTCCATGACGTCATTAAAGCTTGAAAACACCACCGGCTATTTACCTTTGTTCTGGCAACACTGGGAAAGATTACAAATTACGTGGATTGTTCGGTACACAAATAGCCCCGTGAATTTAGTGGGAAAATTTCGGATTTCATGGGAAATTTCTGCGGGTGTAAAATTACGGAGATACCCAACCTACCTAGTGGAAGGGATTATGTGACACGTGGGTTTGTTGACATTTTGTTCACAAGTGGTAAACTAAGAGTGAAAATAAAAGGATGCGTTTCATAAATGAAACAACTTAGGTTGATATAATAGTCGATTAAATTTGTTGGTAGATAAATGACAAAAAAATAAATAATGCAGGACAATTCACACAGCATTATCTAGCCCCAAGCTAAGCAGAGCTTGTGTTATGAGTAGGTACTAGATAACTGATATATACGTAATATAATAAATACATATTATGTATGTAGATAGATATTTTTATTATACGTAGAAAACGATCAGAACACCCTGATCAGTCTGCAGATCGTACACACATTTATCCCGGGGCGGGAATCGAACCCGCAAACTCCTGCATCGCAAGCAGACCTTCCAGCCCATCGCGCCTCAGAGGTCGTCAAGTATTGTGTTATGGATATGACAAACGAGGAGACCACGATTAAAGATTTATTCGGATAAATAAGATTAAAAACATTTATTGTCAATAGGCACACAAAAAAGAAATACACAATTGATACTTAATTAGATGTATAGCTATGACTTAATGATAGAAAGAAGAAAGAAAATAAATTTATTTTAACCCAAAATCACATATGTAGATTCATTACAAACATTATCAGATAGGTACTACAAAAAACAAATATAAGAAGAGTTTTTTTTATGATAACATGACTAATACAGAGTGAGTTTTTTTTTCAGGGCCACTGCCCACGATCACTTAATAGAATACATTACTTACAAACATTTTTCTAAAGGCGGGAATCGAACCTGCAATCTCGTCGTAATGTTATTTTATTATATAGGCGTCCAAAAAGGACTTGTCTCAGCATTATGCACCTTCAAGCGGAAGTTAGGTTTTTTTTTTTTTTGTGTGGTGGCACGGAGTGGCAAAAGTGACAAAGGTTTTATTACAATATAGTCTTCTTATTACATTTTATAACAAGACAAATCGACAAACAAGGATACACTGGTGCGCAGCACTGGTGTAAATAAATAAAATAACTGTAGGTAAAAAAGAAACTAGGTATATTATGCATTTCAAACTGTTTAAGTTTTGCGATTCTTTTAACTGGCGTCTTATTTAATTACCTATTATTTTAAAGCAGTTTGTATATTTTATGTGGAAAATAAATATTGATGTCAAAAATAACTGCAGACCACATTAACCCGGGATCTAAAACCTAATTCTTTTTTACAGTAACAATTTCTCAGTGCCTTTCTTTTTAATTTGAATGAAGCTTGCTAAAAGTTATGTTGTTAAAATATTGCGAGACTTAATTTAAGCTAGAGACATTAAAATAGCCTCTCAGCACCCTGAGTCCCGTTAACACTCGACGGATGCTATAATTCAAGATGACAGGGATGTATTCAGGATTATGTTATAAGGGTCATTGCATACATATAGCCCGGCTGATTAGTTATGTTAAATTTTTTTTTGTAAATGATTGTTAGAATAACCAAAAAGTTCAATTTAACGTATAGGGCGGTTAGTCATCACATCTCTGTTTGCGAAACTATTTAGAACGAAAGAGTAAAAGTTTACTTACTATCATAATTTATCACTTTATCTCAACAGCCTATAATGGTCCACGGCTGGACGCAGGCCTCATTTTGATCTCATGGGGGTAAGGCCCATAATCCCCACGCTCCTTGCTGGTTGTATGTAAGACCCATCCTACGATTTTGCACGTTTTTATATTTGAGCACAGGATACAAATTGCACTTAAATAGGAGGAAAAAACGCACAGTGGGTTCTAGATGATTGATTTAACTGTGTACATGTAACGGCCTTTCCTCATCATCACACTTTCACATACGCCCATTTCTGCCATTTTTTGCGGTTTGGTGATGGCAATCGCAGTGAAAATGATAAAAAAATACCGAAGAAAGCTGCTGTTTTTCTTCAGGTAAGCTCTTAAAACCCATCAGCTTTTGTTACATATGCCTCATATGCCAACGCACCCTGTCTTTATCTTGCTGCATCCAGTGTCTGATGTGCCTGCGGTCTTTCTCGACTGCCACGGCAGAATCGCCCAGGCAAATTCTTCCTGAGTACACTCCTGTAAGCACTCGCGGTGAAACGGTGGAAACTTATTAATTTCACTAAATGAACTCACTAGTTTCAATTTAGTTGTTCGTAACTTCATTTGGTCTAGTGTAGATTAATTAATATATAGATAAACTCTATGAACAATAACTATTTATTACAGACAGAATAAATAAATAAATAATAATACCTATCATTATCACTAACGCAATGTATTAGTTATAATTTTACGGACTTCAGGAGCATGTTCTATGTTTGGTCAATGTCTCCGTCAATTATGTGCAAATATTTTAAAAATGATTTCGCTTTTCTGTAGATAATGATCCCGAATTGGTCTCAATAATATTTTCGAGGGAATAATATTTATCCCGTCATGTTTATAAAACAACAATACTTTTCGTGTTCTTGAGTGGAGACCGCGACTCCGCAAACGTAGTGTAGGATGCCCTCCGACAAGGTGGGATGACGATTTGCGAAAGACAGACAGATGCTGGATGCGGCAAGCTGAAGAAAGGGCGTATGGCGCTCATTAGGGGAGGCCTATGTCCAGCAGTGGACTGATATAGGCTGATGATGATGATGATAATAATTTTGAAAAATCACGATCGAATAACGAATCTTATCATCATAATACTGTTGCAACCTAAGACTATGGTTGCAACAAAGCTAATTTAATTTAAACCAATATAAAATTAATAATAAAAAAAAAACAGTGAACTAAAATATACTTTTATGTTTTAAGGCCGTTAGTTGAGTGTCTTTAGGTACTCATCAAGGGTTTTCAATAAAACAAGCGAATTGCAAAAACAAATGTAGTGTCTTGAAAGATTTTTAGCTTAGTCTATCATTTTTAGCTTAGTCTATCATTTTTAGCTTAGTCTATCATTTTTAGCTTAGTCAATCATTTTTCCATTTCAGCGCGTACCAAGTTTCTAAACCACTTGGAACTCTGTATCCTTCAAATCGATAGACGACCTTAGTGGCGCGGCGGGAAAAAGAAAGCCTGTGACAGTGGAGGTTTTGGATGCGATTCCCATCTCGAGACAAATGATTGGACGATCTCCAAAAATAAGTATCGGATATCATAGGTGTTTTCTATGCATAACAAAAATATGTTTTAAGTCTACCTCTTACGATCCACTATGTCTCTATAGATAGATATGCCAGGGTTAGGATGTAAGATGTTGAATAAATATAGGTACAATGTAAATGCATTTAGAACTACGTAGGTACATTATTATGTAGGTGAGTGTTCGATGATTTATATAAATAAATAAATAATGCTTGACAATTCACACATCATCATCCCCAAGATAAGCAGAGCTTGTGTTATGGGTACTAAGATAATTAACTGAAATACATAAGAAAGGTTGCCTGGAAGAAATCGCTTCTAAGCGATAAGGCCGCCCATTGTACTTTTATGTTTAAGGTCTATGTCTGTTTGTTGTTTTTTTGTGGTGTACAATAAAGAGTTTTGTATTGTATTGTATTGTATAAGAAAAGAAAAAGAAAAAGAAAAATAAATTTAACACTACAAATTACAACACAGATTACAATTAAACATAAGATAAACAAAAAAAACAATTACATAATAGATAGTTTTTTTTTCATGGAAAACGACCAGCACACCCTAAACAAATGTCTGCAGACCGTCCAAACATTTGTCCCGAGGCGGGAATCGAACACGCAACCTCCTTCGTCGCTGACGGACCTTCGCCGCGCCACAAAGGTCGTCGGTTTTATATTTTATCTATCACAAGTTTTAGATACTTTTTCATTTTTGTACTACATATTGAAAACGATATGTAGTACAAAAATATACAGGTCGTCGAATTCCGTTAAAAAAACGACTTATGACCTTAAAGCTTCTCCAAGATATTGGTGCTTGGAAATATTACTTCTGTCTAAGCAATTTACTCGATCAAATATTGAGTCTCCAAGCACATTGCTTCGCTCAATCACTATCAATGAGATTTTGTTTTCACAGCTAAACAAGATGACATATACTGACTTATATGGGTCACTATAATGCACGACAATTTATTGTACGGCCGAATAATGTACCTTGATAATCCGTGTCATGGCTTCCATTTTTAATAGGTTCTGACACGGATTATGTATGGAGAGGACCTCAAGGAAATAGAAAGAGAGGAAGACCCTCTACCCGATGGGAGGATGAAATAAAAAAAGTCGCTGGCCCAAAGTGGTGGCAAATAGCACAGGACAGAGAGAAATGGGCATCATTGGAGGAGGCCTTTACCCAACCTGGGGACCTTGCGTAATAAACCAAGTACCTACCTAATTTATAGTAAAAGTTAAATGTATATAAATATATGAACAAGTAAGCATTAAAATAGTCACTAAGATGAAATAATGTAACATGGTCAAATAAAGGCTTTTTTATTTTTTATTTTTATTTTATTTTATTTTCCATTATTCGCCCGTATAATAAATTGTCGTGCATTATAGTGACCACTTATATTATTGCTGACGACCTCTGTGACGCGGCGGTCGAAGGTCCGCCTTGGGACAAATGTTAGTATGATCTGCAAATATTTGTTCCAGGATGAAAAAGATACTAAAAAGAGGGCTTATGCGTTCTCAAGTGTTTATGGTAAATGAAACTTAAGAAAATCCCAATACATTTATGAAAAAGATGAATGGAACTACACATTGCCGTGTATTTCGACTCGCGGCAATGTGTGTGTGAGTTTGTTATTTATACATTGACGTTATTCTGAAAGGGTTACAGTTTTAGAATAGTAACACTATCGCATAAGGAATACGAATTTTGCAAAAAAAGAGTAGGATATTTTTTTTCTACAGGAACAATATCGCGTAAGAAACAAAACTATTGCAAAAAGAAGCTACTGGGAAACTTTTGCTATGGAAAAAATATCGTTTAAGAATTACAAATATTGTGATAAATGTCGTTTGGCCATTTTTGAGAATAAGGAAGCAAGCAAATGAGAAAAAAAAGTGGCGGGTAAAAGTTCTAGTGGGGAAAAATGCGAATGGAAAGTTTGCTATGCGGAATTAACGATTTCGGGGACGAGATCTAATCACTCGTAAACTGCAGGTTCTGCCTACATCGCAAACACGTTTGTGAAAACGCCAGGTCTTAATTCTTAAACTTGGTATTGGTACCTAATAGGTTCAATTCCAGCTGGGTTGGGCCGCGTTTGGCAAACTACGTAGAGTCTTGTCATCCATACCCCAATGCTTGAAAAGGAAAGTTTTCAATCAGAGCGTCCTACCCGTCATGACCTACGGAGCTGAGACGTGGACACTCACGGTAGGGCTGGTCCACCAGTTTAAAGTCGCCCAGCGAGCTATGGAGAGAGCTATGCTCGGAGTTTCTCTGAAGGATAGGATTCGTAACGAATACCTACAGAGAAATAAGGTTATCGACATAGCTCAAAGGATTAGCAAGCTGAAGTGGCAGTGGGCTGGCCATATCTCGAGAAGAACCGACAACCGCTGGGGTAAACATGTTCTTGAGTGGAGACCGCGACTCGGCAAACGTAGTGTTGGACGCCCTCCGACCAGGTGGGATTACGATTTGCGAAAGATTGCTGGCAGATGCTGGATGCGGCAAGCTGAAGACAGGGTGCTATGGCGCTCATTAGGGGAGGCCTCTGTCCAGCAGTGGACAAATAGGTATAGGCTGATGATGAGGTTCAACTCGATTCAATTATCGTTCTTTAGCGAGGTTTTAATTGAAACTTAGCTGAATAACAGCTCTGCCCTGAATTAACAGTGAGTATGGGAGCGGAATATTGGTCTTTAGTAACTCGTAGGGTTCCTGACAAAGGTATTTTTTCATTTTGTATCACAGGTGATTAATATATTTGTTTAAGAGTTAAGATATGGCTTCTTTAAGAAAATTTGCGTGATGATGGGCAGAACATAAAGTTCCCGTAATGTTACTAATTTACCAATAACCCTTACATAAAGTAGATAGATTATGCAGAAATAATAAGTAAATAAATATTGGAGAGCTTCGATTCCCGTCTTTTTGTTTTTTCTTCGATTCGCGTTGTATTGATCTGGTTGTTTCAGCAAGGTTTCAAACAACAAATTTCCTTCCAAGTGGCAAAAGTCAATCGTCTATTTTATAGAACTCTTTGGTTTTGTCTATTTTCGAAAAACTTATTAAAAACTCCAGGTCAATATTATCAGTTTTAATTAAAAACGCAAGTAGACGGTATTCAGTTAACAGAAAACGGGCAATGCCTCCGGTAGTGCCGACCACAAAGTACTAGGTTTCACGTCGACACGCGCCAACACCCTGGCATCATGGGTGACGGTTCTTTCTTACGCTGGAGTGGTGTCCGTCTCGCCGAGGGGAGGCAGCGGTGCATCCGGCGTAAATTGGTCGCCAGATCGGTGTCCGGTGCATGTAACAGACGTTCATTATAAACCCTACACCACGGTGAATCCGGTAAAAACATCCCGTCGTCCGATGTAAGAAACGGATGACTACATGCGCTCGGAATCGATAATCCACCTGTGTTTGCGCACACAAATGAAAAAATATTTCCGTTTATAGAAAATTCGATTAAAACAATTCGTCTAAAAACAATTTGACTAATAACAGTTGAACTAGTAAAAACATTGAGGATAGTCAAATCGTTTTAGACGAGTTGCTACTACTAGTAGAATTGTTTTTTAGAAGATTTTTTAATCGAATTATCCGCAAAGCCCTATTTCAATATGGTAAGTACCTATGCAATGATGAATTTTTTTTCGACTTCCGCAGTCTGTCACCGTTTCTTATTTATCTGTTAGGTAACTTGCAATGATGAGATCATATACGAGTATCATCATGATGAGATGTACATTTTTCTCTATTGCTATTGACCACAGGGAAGACCACATAATAATATGCGTTGGTACATGACGTTAAAATTTTATCTGGATGGGAATTGCACAAGACCGTAGGAAATGGCAAATTATGAAGACCCGGAGGGTAGAAAATCGGTAAGAAGAAACATTATGCAGGCGGAGCGATGGGTAAAAACTAGTCTTTTAGATTGTTGTGTTTTTATGATAGAATTTAGTATTCGACCTGAAATTCATTTTTTAATAAATTCTATAAAATTATTAAACTTGCGTACCATTGAGACTAATAAAAGTTGAAAAAATATTACGAGTTATACAAGCATTATCACTCGTGGAGAGCAAAATTTCAAAAATTTCATTTGGTTAGGAAGAAGGCTTTTTTCTCTTTTACAGATACATTGTTCTATTATTTTGATCTTGTTTCGCATGTTTAGGCGTTTACCGATATTTGGGGGTCATCCCTATACATATAAAGGAAAACCTTGTTCTATCGACACAAAAGGAACCTTAACAATGTGAAATTGAATTTCTTCAGCCCTTCATTGAATCATAAAAACAAATCCGAGATTTTGTTTTATAACATCTTCCAGACGATTCGTCACGATTCAAAGTCATAAAAAAAGTAGTGAATTGGGGGAGATGTGAAATACACGGTAGGTATATTATAAGTTAAATAATTAATTATCTAGCTAAGTAGATAAGTTATTTTACACTTTGTTCCTTATAATTTTCCACTGTTGTTGAATTCACTTTTACTTTTGTGTACCTAACTTAAATTAATTTGATTCAATAATTAGTTTACCTTTAATTATAATTGCTACTTACTTAAAAAATACTGTTATGCCTGGAACAGAAAAAACAAGCAACTTGTTTTTTCTTTTCCGTGGTGTTATGTCTTAAACAAATTGTGAAGTGTTAATCTTAAAAGTATCGATATAAATAATTATTGATTGATTATGAAGAGGGGGATATCAAATCAATGTGTGAGGTGTCGTTCAACGATTTCTGAAATTCAATTTCTTCGACGGCCCAAAAACCAGAAGAAAAAATTAAAAAATATAAATTATTACTCATTTAATAGCACTGCAAAACATTTAGTGTTCATATTTTGCTCCAGTGTCTGTGAGCCTTCACTGTATCTGACTCTTGTAATAAAATATATTGTTGTAATATTCGTTTTTCTGGTGTACAATAAAGAATTTTTGTATATTTTGTAGTATTTGTTTTTTGCAAGAGCCAGAATATCAAGGGCTAGTTTTAGCTAAGAAATAATTACTTTTAGCTGTGTTCGTTCTTCGTCTATTCGAAGCATTTATTTCTGAATAGTTTCCTGAGTTTGTGTATTATCTATCTATCTATTTTTCCTAAGTTTTCATTCATTCGTTCACCTATAAAAAAGAGAAAACCCAGAAATGCCACTTCTATACAAACTTCAATACCTACTGCACGTCGATTGTAATGCGGCCATGTTTACCCTATCTCCCTATGCCTTTACAATTCCAGTCTTACCCCTATACGTTTAGAGTCAAACTTGCTGTAACCAAGAAAATAATACAGGGTGGCACGTAAACAATACAGTGTATGAAGTTATAGGCAGCAGGTTAGGTTAGGAACGCATGGTATGAACCGCAGAATCTCATATTGCATAGTGGATTTTATGTCTGTTTGTTTACATTTAATTTGTGGGAATGTGGAATTCCTACTTACCAGATGTTGATGACGCCGCCCTGGGGGCAGTCCCTGGCAACACACCTCTTGTGGTTTCATTGATAGTGACTTGAAATGCTCTCTGCCCTAAAGTGTAGAATGAAACGTAAAAAGCCGTTTTTTTAATTAAACTCCATATGTGCGACCATTTCAAATAGGTATTCGATTTAAAATCAGATTTTTCCAAAAAATATTATCTATCAGATAACTTACTAAATCTTTCCGTAACACCTTTACTAACATGTAATAAAATATTAAAGCTTTCTTTTTATGTACCAACCTAAATAAGAAGAATCCAGATCATTATAAAACTTACCTGGTCTAACAATTTCCTTACAGTTCCATCCAAGCAATTTATTTCTTTAGACCAAGACTACTTTTATTTCAGTCCTTTTGTTCTTACCAAAGGCGCGAGTATTGTGTAGTTTTTATTCAAATCACTTGCAATTTAGTTTCAGTTCTGTGCAGGGTTATTAGTAGGAAAATTAAAAAGAAATGGAGAAGCGTAAATTGTGACAAAACTAGATTTTTTCTGGTCATTTTCTGTTATGGTGTGGTTGAATCCGTTCATACGACATTATACTAGATTATACTAGACTAGACTAGATTATACTAGACTAGACTAGTCTGGCTCATCATCATCATCAGCCTATACCAGTCCACTGCTGGACATAGGCCTCCCCTAATGAGCGCCATAGCGCCCTGTCTTCAGCTTGCCGCATCCAGCATCTGCCAGCAGTCTTTCGCAAATCGTCGTCCCACCTGGCAGGAGGGCGTCCTACACTACGTTTTCCGAGTCGCGGTCTCCACTCAAGAACACGTTTACCCCAGCGGTTGTCGGTTCTTCTCGAAATATGGCCAGCCCACTGCCATTTCAGCTTGCTAATCCTTTGAGCTATGTCGATAACCTTGGTTCTCTGTCGTGTGCAGAAATAACAACTTGCTCGAGTCACAAAAAGGCCCTTGTCTCAGCATAATGTTAAGAAATAAGAAGAAGAGGCGCAAAGGAGGTCCCTCAAACGCGTTAAGGTCAAGCATCTACCAGCTCCTTGGTTAACAGAAAGCATCAAAAAAGTTATGGCGAAGCGCGACAGGGCGAAACGTTTGTATAAAAAATTTTGCACTGATTCTACCTTATTGTCGTACAAAAGGCTCCGCAATCGTTGCAGCAGAATGTGTAGGGATGCTAAGAGACTTCATATTAGTAATTGTCTCAAAGATGCAAATCCTCCCCAGATGTGGAAATTCCTTAAATCATTGGGATTGGGCGGAAAGCCCAGTAATCCACTTGGTTCGCTTGACCTAAATGCTATCAATTGTCACTTTTCCAAATCTCCGTTGAGTCTTGATAGTAATGTCAGGCAAGCGACTCTGAGTCTACTGGCTCGAAAACCTAAGCCTATGTGCAGTCCCTTTACGTTAGCGGCAGTTACTGAGCAGGACATCAAGAAAATCCTTTCTACAATCACCACAAAAGCTGTAGGCACTGATGAAATAAATATTCAGATGCTACTTCTTATCTCTGATGAACTCTTACCCGCTATCACTTTCATAATCAATAACTCACTTAAAACTAGTGTCTTTCCTACTGCTTGGAAATCGGCCTTCGTCATTCCACTTCCTAAGACTTCTAATCCTACGTCAGTTTCCGAATTTCGGCCTATCTCGATCTTACCTGTCCTTTCCAATATATTAGAGAAAGTAGTCCAAAAACAGCTGTCTGATTACCTCTATATGAATCGTCTTCTCAGTCCGCTCCAATCAGGTTTTCGTTCTGGCCACAGTACTGCGGGAGCGTTGATAAAGATCTCAGATGACATCCGATGGGCCATGGATAACAGACTTTTTACATGCTTAATACTGTTAGACTTCAGCAGCGCCTTTAATTCAGTTGACCATGACATACTTCTTTCCATTCTCTCCTCCCATAATATCTCCTCCTCAGCAATTGAATGGTTCAAATCTTATTTGTCTGGACGCTCGCAGTGTGTTCGCACAGATGAGCTCAGCTCTGATTGGTGTAACATCACTGCGGGCGTTCCACAAGGTGGTGTCCTGTCACCCTTACTTTTCTCTGTATTTATAGACGCCATTACCTATAACATCACGTCCCATTACCATCTGTATGCAGATGACCTGCAAATATATACTCACTTCGGTTCAGGCGAAATTTCAGAAGGCATTAACCAAATTAATAAAGACCTCACCAAAATTAATGAATGGGCAAACACTTTCGGACTCTTAGTTAATCCCTCCAAATCTCAAGCAATCGTGTTTGGTTCTCACTATATGCTAAACAACTTTTCCCTGACCTCCTTTCCCCCTGTGATGTTTGTTAATGAACCTATCCCGTACTCGGAAAAAGTTAAAAATTTGGGTGTTATCTTTGACAACCGATTATCTTGGTCCACTCACATCAACGACATCAGCAGAAAAGTTAACTTCTCCTTTCAGTCCCTTAAACGTCTACAAAATTTTCTACCTCTTCAGACCAAAATCACACTTGCCCAATCTCTGCTTCTTCCCATCCTAGACTACGCAGATGTGTCTTATTTAGACGTATCGGAGGAGCTTTTGAATAAACTAGAGCGCCTTCAAAACCTGTGCATCCGGTTTATTTACGGGCTGCGCAAGTTCGACCATGTATCACAGTTCCGATCCCAGCTAAAATGGCTACCCATACGTCGTCGCCGGGATCTCCATATCTTGTCTTTCCTTTATTTTGTCCTTTTTAATCCTCTCTCCCCTTCTTATCTTCGTGATCGCTTCGAGTTTCTTGTCCCCCGTGGCAAGCCCTGTAGAAGTTTAATATCCCTTCGTCTGAGAACCACAAAGCATAGAACCAGCCGCTATCATGATTCGTTCACCGTGATGGCGCCCAGACTCTGGAATGCCCTTCCCTACTCAATCCAAGCCAGTCCTTCACTTAGCGTATTTTAATCTAAGGTAAAAGAGCATTATCTTTCTCTTTAGTCATAGCAGATATATATATATATATTTATGTATATTTATATATTTATGTATGTATAGGTATAATATTCATATATTACACATTGATGTAGACTTTATTTATTTATGTATTTTACTTTGTATATTCTTTGCTTTACTTATTTAAATATTTTTTTTTCTATTCGACCTTTTTTTCTAACTTGTATGTACACTTTACTATTCACGCGCATTGCACAAACTCTCTTAATACCCCTAGGTTTGCTGTAAGAAAACTCTGTTAGGGTTAAGCTCGCCTTTGTATATAAATTTTCGTTGTTATATTTTTATGTTTGTATTTTTGTGTACAATAAAGAATTTAAATTTAAGAGGTAAGAAAAACTACCTATAGGTACTCTTGTCTTTAACGTGTATCGAAGATATAACTTTAACTTGATCGTCGAGAGTTTGCCACAAGTTGTTTATGACCAGTAGCAAGCTGCCAAGTTCTCGAAATAAGACAAAAGCTTATTTACTAACCACTACAAGCACATACACACTTGCACACTTGTTAGTAAACACCACAAACACGACAATTCTCGTGTATCTATTCCAAACGCCTGTTTAATTCCAAATGTACTGTCTAATGAATTTAAGAGGTTTTCTGGTATACCTACATAGACTACATACATGTCTATAGCGGTGCCAAGTGGTACCGACATTCATTTTTAGACAAAATTGCCAAATGCCAACAAAATACCAACACTGTAGGCGAACGTCCTGCGACGCAGGAGGTTGGGTTCGATTCTCGCCTCTGGACAAATGTTTGTACGATCTGCAGACATTTGTTCAGGGTGTTCTGGTCGTTTTCTATGTATGTATAATAAAAAAATATCAGAAAACGACCAGAACACTCGGAACAAACACCTGCAGATCGTATAAATGTTTGTTCCAAGGTGGGAATCGAACCCGCAACCATGCAGGCGGACCTTCGCCCTCCGCGTCACAGAGGTCTTCGATAAAAATATCTAAATATAGACACAATAAGCAGGCTTACCGACTATAAAAAACCTTAGCAATTTACCCCAGATAACTTTTGTGACCCTGATAAAATAATGATAGAGAAAAATGTTTAGGTAAATAGTACTTGTCTATTCGATACATGGAAGCTAGCCTAGACAAACTATCTGTTAGCCGTCTATATTGTCTACAAAGTTCCTGATCTCTCAATAGTTGGATAGTTCTTGTTGCCGCCAGTTTAAGCACTTATTTTATCGGACTTTACTTTTGCTTATTCTTTTATCTTCTGCTTAGAGAGCAAGTTTTCTGAGTGGTCACTTTGTTATCTGTTTTATCAATATGTTAGTTGCTAAAGAAATATTTTTACGAAATATGAGTAGAGAAGAGCAAATATGGCCACAAGGTTTAATAAAATGAGATGAAAAATTAAAATAACAATCAAATAAAAGAATTAAGGTGACGACCTCTGTGGCGCGGTGGGCGAAGGTCTGCCTGCGACGCAGGAGGTTGCGGGTTCGATTCCCGCCTCGGGACAAATGTGTGTACGATCTGCAGACATTTGTTCAGGGTGTTCTGGTCGTTTTCTATATATAATGAAAAATATCTATCTATGTAATGACATGTATTGTATTATGTATATCAGTTATCTAGTACCCATAACACAAGCTCTGCTTAGCTTGGGGCTAGATAATGCTGTGTGACTTGTCCAGCATTATTATTATGAATCGCATTTGCATCGGAAACGGCTCAGGACCGCTCTTGGCGTCGTATGGGGGAGGCCTATGTCCAGCAGTGGACGTATATGGACTAACATGATGATGATGATGATGTAAGTATTTATAATTGATACAATTGAGCTGTGTTGTTGCAAATAGTCTACAGGTAGCTCAACTGATCCATATCAATCACAACCAGTTGGAGGCGTGTCCAAGACGCTGGCTGCATTGCCCGCTGTATGGCAATGCTGATGCGCTGTGCCAGATACTCACCAGCTCTCAGGTCACGCGTCGCTTCGAACAGACTAGGCTCTAACGTGACCTGCATATTTACACCTCTTGATGAAATGAATTTTTTATCTTACCAATAAAAGTGAGTTATTTAAATAAAATGTGAGTTATTTAAATCTGTTTTCAAAGAATTTGAGCTATCGCCCAGCCATAAATCCATCGACTTAGTGTAATCGACCCGCTGATTTATTCATTGGATACAACGTTAACTGTTGGCTCGGCTACATACCTAACAATTTTCTTTACTTAGTTATGCTCGACGATTTCGATAACATAATGTAAAGTAAAACAATATGCCGATAGCGGAGGACACTTGGATTCATGAACGCATCACGCAAAAAAAAAAAAACAAGAAATCATGATTCTAACAGGTATTTATTTTGTACTTTCATGTAAGGTGTAATATCTCATAATATTGACATCTCTTGGTCACAGTGAGTTTGTGATTTTCAGTAAAAAGCCAGTAACTAAGAAACCATTAATGATTTACCCATAATTTTTTGGTTTTTTGGTGTCGCCATGAACCCATCTGGCCTTCGGTTTCGGTTTGAAGTTAATTTTCGGGACCTATAATATAAGCAATAATATAATAGCTCATCAAACTCAATCTAGATCAATTCCTTTTTTCTAAGTCATTACATTAAACAATATTGTTTTACGAAAAACAGCATGGAATGAAATCATCGATGGTTCAATTTGTTTAACTTTACATTTTAATATTTTATAAATCTTACACAATACAGAACTTTTTTTCAGAAGCTTTCTTGCTTTCTCTAGGTCTTGTATATGGCTTTGTCTATGGTGACCATACGGCTTTTGCTTCTCTGGACCTTCGTCCACTGGACCACTCAGGTCGTTATTTAGCCACAAACACGGCCACAAAGCTAAAGCTAATACAATTACTTAGTAATAGAACATGAGTAATTGAATCAGTGATGCCATACCCTAATAAAGGGCCATCCGCATGATGTATCTCCAAGTAGCCCCAAGTTTGAGCACTTGAGTATTTCCAAAGGCCGAATATACACAGAGTGCGTTAATGTACAGTGATAAACGGTCGCATGCGTAATAATCTAGAGGGGTCAATTTTCAACCCGTAAATTTTGTAAGAGAATTATATGACTAAGGTAATTATTATAATATCAATACTAGAGAAAGGGCAGCAGATTATCTCTGTGCATATAACAGAAAAACAAAATTTCAAAAAAAGAAGAAAAAAAAACACCTTTACTGCGAAAACCAATTCGTCTGCCAAGAGTACCTACTTATAATGACGTTTCCGCAGTGGACGTATAAGTGCTGATAAATTGGTAGGAAAACGGTCGCAGAAAGCCGATATTTTAGGACATCATAGGACTGGTCGTTGTTACAACTTTTAGGGCATGCCTAAATGTCTCTTTAACCTGAAATAAAAAGATTATAAGAATATGAGAAAGCTATAATAACTAAAAACAGCACCACGATTTACCTAATTGTCCTGAGCTTTGACAATTTTCATCAATTAATACTTTTTCTGAATACTAACCTTCGAAGTCGGGCTTTAATATACACGACATGGTTGTTTAACATATTATCGTTGTATTAATAAAAAGGTATGTCTAAGTTCTCATGCCCATTTCGATTAACAATAATGCTCCATTGATCATTATGTGATTTGTAAAACTGTATTTTCTGTAATATGTCCTTAAATTAGAAATCGTAGCATCGAATTCCGGTCTTCTGTGTAAACGAGGTCTAAGGGTCAACTTAGAATGACAATTCCGATAAATGAATTAAGGTCATCCATGTCTAGACTCAGATTAGAGTAACAGAATTAAAAGCATCGTTTTAATTAATTGAAAAAGGTCTGACAATTAGTTAAACTGAAGAACGAGCTGAACAAAGTATTCATTTTACGAAACTTTGTCATTTGGGCTCAGGATTTCGTTATTTTAAACTAACTGGCAATTATTATATCACTTCCCAAATACAATTTACGTATTTGCGCATCAGCATTGCTATACAGCGGGGCAATGCAGCCAGTGTCTTAGGCACACTTCCAACTGGTATTGATATGGATCAGTTGAGCTACCTGTAGATTGTTTGCAACAGTTTGCAGATAGCTTAATTGTTTCTATTGTAAATACTAGTTTTAATTTAAATTTGTTATTTGATTGTTATTTTCTTTCTGAATAAAGTATGGATTTTATCATTTACGTATCCATATCCTTATTAAAAATAATAATAAATGAATGCTGGATAATCATATGTAATTTAGCCCCAAGTTAAGCAGAGCTTTTGTTATGAGCACTTGATAACTTAGTATAGGTACCTACTTAATACATTGCTCATTAGGAGAGGCCTATGTCCAGCTGTGAACTAAAATAGGCTGATCATACTAAATATGATAAGGGGCATTAAAAAAAGCTTATACAGGTATCACAAACTGCCCATTGAATGTTTTGAAATTACCTTTGTTCAACGAAATAATAAGAAAAATTGGTGGCGGCGCTAGTTTTGCTCGGGGTACCGTTCAGTATATTGTCGTCTGTTTTCAGGTTTTAATTTATATAATACATGTTTTATGATAGGTAATAATAATCAGTAGGCAAGTTACAAAAGGCACTATAAAACAAGTTCAACAACATTTATCTGGACTCATATAAATGAGCCCATTTAAATGGGCGATCATTTTTCGATTCGATTTAAACGGAATAGTAAATCACTTGGAATGTGATGTTAAATATTGGCGGAATCGTTTTTGGTGGATAAATAAAAGGGTTTTCTGTTAAAGTTCAATGTTTGAAAGATGATAATATTATACGAGAGGATGAGGAGAATAAAAGGATTTCACTCTGAGCACCAAATATTCAGAAAGAATTGTGATCTATTTACTCAATACTAAAACAAAAGTATAAGAGTAGTATAAGACTAGTATAAGAATAAATTTTGCATGCCTTGACGAGACAGAATGTATAGGGTAAGCTGTACTCTTAAGACCCCATGTACCTACATTCCTGCAAAATAAACAATTATGAATTATTATGAATTATGAAAGATTTGGGTTGGATCAATTTAAGTTATGAAAATACCATTTTTATGTACGTACCAATTGTAATCACCAATTGTTGCTGATGAACTTTTTTTACGTTTGAGATCCGTGGTCTGGCTTTAGTACTAAAATATAAATAAAAAAAATATCTAGCTAAATTTATCTTTAGTACACTAGAAAACTGCTAGACTAACTTGGCTATTTTTTTTATTAATACACATTGACTAACAATGAATTGAAAAGTTTAACAAATTGCCGGGAAAACCGTAAAAACTACCCAATCAAATTAACAATTTCAATGTACAATTTTTTTTATCATGAATTTTTCCTTTTATGCCCAAAAATACAGATTAATTTACTGAGATTAAAATCGTACAAAGAAGTTTTTGAAGTCAGATACAGACATATTAATTTCTTACTTAAGGTAATTAATTATCTAAATTCCTCGTAACCAATTAATAAAATGCCAACCGCAATCGAAAGGTCGTGTTCAATTAAAAAATAAAATCGTTAATTTTGACGACCCCCGTTTAATTCTACAAGAGACCTCCTAAATTGGGTAATTATTTTGGCAATTTCAGTTTATTGGAGAGATCTTTATTTTAAAAACAAGCTTAAGGTTTGCTTTTCTTGTATAATAAGAGTTATAATTCTAGCTATAGAATATACAGATCGTAGGTACCTATACTCCATAATAATAAAAATAATAATGTACTCCATAATATAAACAGTAAAAGATTTGAGTTTTTGTATGTCACGAATAAACTTAAAAACTACTGGAGCGATTAAAAAAAATGTTTTGCCGTTAGAAAACTTCGCTGCTTTAAAAGTTTTGCACTGGTATATTCAATAGCATAACACTCAGTGATAATGTATCACTGAGTGTTATGCTATTGAATATACCCGTGTAAAACTAGGGCGGACCGCTAGTACTCAATACAATACAAAAATACGATACTGTACACCAGAAATATAAAATTACAAAAAACAACATGAGACAAGTACAATGGGTGGTTTTATCGTTTAGAAGCGATCTCTTTATAAACACTTTCAACATCTGGCTAGCTAGCGTCAAGACATTCATGAGAAATATAACAACTTGCATCCCGCTCGCACTCACGACGTTCATTGACATTATTCTGATTACAAACAAAAAAAACTGAAGAAGTGAGAGTAGCCAACTTAGAATGGGTGATATATTCACCATTAAAAAAGCGATGTCAAATCAAAATGTTAAAAACAAAATGTTAATTATGCAAACCTATTATAAAATAAATAATGATTGAGAATCCAGCACAGCATCATCTACCTAGCTCCAAGCTAAGCAAAGCTTGTGCTGTGCGTAGTTGATGACTGATTGATAAACATAATACAATAGATAGATAGATAGCAAATACTTTTATTGCACACTTAAAATGAATCCCTAATAAATAAATACATAATAATAATAATAACTTTATTGATAAAAAGGTGCTAAAAGCTAAAACATTCATTTTACGCTAACTTAACCTATTATATTATGATCAAATTAAAGTTAAGACAATGCTGAAAAGGTTATCTTGCATAATCAAGTTCTTTAAGCAGGTTTGTACCTACCTACTACAGTTAGTGTTTTCTGTAGCATTTAATTACTTACTTAAGTGCTTAAGAAATGTGCTCATATATAGATAATAAGTATGAGGTACTTAACAATTTGCTATCAAGTGATGCATAGCTTGCTCGTGACTTCTACCCCCCGTACTAGTTTAAAAACTGTGTTACGGCAGAGTAGTATCGCCGCTCGCAGTGACCAGCATAAGTTGCAACGTGAATTGTTATCAGCGCCCAGCGCTGTCGAGTTCACGCAATAGTAGTGTAGTCGAACTGGTTATTGACTTAAGCATAGTACAATCAAGTAAAGCAGACAAAACTATTCTAGCTAATGCTAACTTAATAAAACTGAAACTATTTTCTGCGTCAGCTTATTATTACTTACATAAGTACTAACAATATAATATCCTACTATAGCAATATTTTAAATAAATTACAATTACAACAAGTACCTAAGTACTTAGCATCTTGTTGAAGAGATTTGTTACTTAGTGCAGCAATTTTATAGTTGTGTTCAGGGACGAGATAAATGACATTATTAGTAGGCTAGCTCATAAGTTCTTCAGTAGTAGTATAATCCAGTTTTTGGAGATAAGTATTTGATTATCAGATTTCTACATTAGTAGTAGCTTAATTTTTTTAGTGAATTTACATTTTTACTTATTTTATTATATAAGTGAGGACCTAAGTATGACTGTGAATTTTTTCCAAACTTTGTTTTGAATGTAGGTTTTGGATAAATATTAGGGATTCTTCTTTTTGTATTTGTCTCGGTGTCGGGGGGTATGATACGATGTTGCCTTAAGATTGTGGATTTTATAAAAAATTACGTACTGCCAACACTTCAAGTTCCTTGGATAGTGGTGTGGTAGGATGGCGGAAATCCTTAAATGTTGCAATCTTCATACATAAAACAATTTTAACATAATGTAATGGATAGGATCATCGGATATACATGAGTAAAATGTGCAATACAAAGATTTTGATTTTGTCAGAAGACAGCGAGTTGAACAATCAAATGTTTCATTTTCAATTATAATTGAAAATGAAAAATTTGCTAGATAGTTCATTGCATTCAAATTTCACCAATCTAAAATGAAAGACAATCCCAAAAAACCAGCTTTTCCCTTCAATAACAAGCCTCTACAAACCAGTGCAGCAACCAGCATCGTCAGCAAAACGTGAGGCCGGAACGGAACGTGCCTGACGCTCCGTTCGACGCACTTAGTTCGGAGTACGGACCTAATTTTGTAGACAAAGGCAAGGGCAGGGTAGTCTTTGTAGATCGAAGATAGATTTATAAATCAACTGGCAAAGGTACTTACTGCTTATGGATTTCCTATTTCCGAGACGGGAAAGCTTAGTGAAAGGCGAAGTGGAAGGTAACTATGCACGGTTCAAGGATCCAAGATATTTTTGTAACCAAAGGGTTACAGAGCCAGGGTAGTAATGGTTTACGAAGCAAGGCGCAGAAGTTTGAAACACATTTTAGTTCAAAAACCAAAATTTGTTTCAAACTTCTGATATTATTGTTATGAACATAACAGAAAACAAGGTTACGGCAATATAGGTAATCACTAAAGACACAAACCTTATTAACACAGAATTTGAACAAGCGCAGCGAAAAGGGCTAATTATATTGGAATTCGAAAACGGACGAGAGAAGAACTGAAATGATGAATGAAAGCTTTTTTGAAAGCTTCTATTCATATTTTCAGTTCGTCTCTCGTCCGTTTTCGAATCCCAATATAATAAGCCTTTTTCTCTGCGATTGTAAATCTATTGTAAGCATTTACTTCAAGCACAGTGTACCTACCTTTAATAACCATATTAGATATTAGGGGCGCCCTTCTGACACAAATAAAAGATAAATTACCTGATGTTTATCCCTTTCTTTGGCAATGTTATGGTAGTCCTTCAAAATTAGTATATAAAGATAACTTATTGTCCTCTGAGGTTGGTTGTCAGCAGGGCGATCCTTTAGGACCGGCTATTTTCAGTCTCGCAATACATCCCATTAAAAAACGTTTAGAGTCAAAATTTAATGTTTGGTATCTGGATGACGGCACTATAGGAGGCGAGGTGGAAACGATTTTGGAAGATTTGCGTGTTTTAAAACAAGAATTTAAGCTTATAGGCTTGGAGCTAAACTTTGCAAAATGTGAACTTTATGTTCCAGAAACGGCAAGGGCTTTAAAAAAATTTTTAAATATAAAAAGTAGCTTTGAAAGTTTAGCCCCAAACCTGAAGTTGATAGATAAGTCTTCACTTTGCCTATTGGGATCTCCGATAATGGATGAGTGTTTGCCTAATTTCATAAATGAAAAAATTCAAAATTTTCTTTCGTTTTCAGACAAATTGCAAAACATCAATGATCACGTGGCTTTTGTTATTTTACGTTTCTGTCTTTTTGTTCCCAAATTCACTTACTATTTACGATGCTCCCAACTCTGGAAATATCCTCAACTTACACAGCCAGCAGTTAGACAGCATCATGCGCAACACATTAATCAAAATTTTTAATATACCTTTAGATGATAGAGCGTGGCACCAGGCCACTCTTTCTATTAGATTGGGGGGTCTAGGTGTCCGCGAAATTTCTAGTGTTTCACTCCCAGCTTTTATGTCTTCAATTCACGGTACAAAGGATCTTATATATAAAATTTTAACAGGTTTCGAGCAAGCATTAGCGTCTTGGAAAATAGCCTGTCCTGACACTAATCTGCCCAAAGTCCTCTCTTCTCAGAGACTGTGGGATGAGCCGCTATGTGAGTTGGTACGGAAAAATCTTATTAATACGTCTACCAGCTCATCAGAACGCGCTCGTCTACTCGCTGTTTCCGAGTGGGAATCAGGACTTTGGTTATATGTTTTGCCTTCTAAAAATTTAGGTGCCCTTTTAGACAATAACTCATTTCGGGTGGCTACCTCTTTGCGTTTAGGTTCTCCTTGCCTAGTGCTACACCGTTGCCAGTGCGGTGAAACCGTTGATAAGTTCGGTCACCATGCACTGGCATGTGTCTCTAGTGCAGGACGTGTGTCCCGCCATGGTTCAATTAATGACATCATTCGTCGGGCTTTTACCAGCGTCAGTGTGCCAGCTACTCTCGAACCACGTGGCCTAATGCGAGATGATGGTAAAAGGCCTGACGGTATGACTCTGATTCCTTGGAAGATGGGTCAGCCTTTAGTTTGGGATGCTACGTGTGTAGATACCCTAGCACCTTCTCATCTTGCAGGGACATCAGTAAGGGCAGGCTCCGCAGCAACATCAGCGGAGTTCCTCAAACGGCGAAAATACGCTAGTCTTGACAGAGGTTACCTATTTGAGCCGTTTGGGGTGGAAACCCTAGGTCCTTGGGGTCCTGGGGCACACGTTATCTATAAAGATCTTACAAAACTACTAATAGAGTCCACAGGTGATCGGAATGCTGGTTTTTATTTCGGTCAACGAATTAGCATTGCCATTCAACGTGGCAATGCTACCAGCATTATGGGCACTCTGCCTTCTGGTGACGGCTTAGATTTTTAGAAAATAGATGTAGGTGTAAATATTAGTTGTAATTATTTTTTGCTGTTATATAAATTATTAATGACATGATAAATTAAAATAAAACCATATTAGAACAATAGTTTCGAAACAAGAGGGTGAAATGCGTGGGCCCATACGTGAACCCAGTGTGAACTAAATTTGGATAGTCAATGGTGTCTACTTTCAGCCTAATATTTTTGATTATGTCAGGGACCCGAGTCCTGTCATATTAGGTATATGTATGTATGAGCAGTATTTAGCACGTCATCACAATCATCATCATCAGCCTATGTTAGTCCATGGACATAGGCCTCTCCTAATGAGCGGCATAGTACCCTCTCTTTAGCCTGCAGTGTTTCGCAGTTCGTCATCCCACCTGGCCGGAGGGCGTCCTACACTACGTTTACCGAGTCGTGGTATCCACTCAAGAATACGTTTACCCATTTTAGTCGTCGGTTTTTGCGAGATATGGCCGGCCCACTGCCACTTACGATCCAAAAGAAAGTCTTGAACGAAAGTCTTGAACTTCCTGTAACTTAATTTCCTAAAGCGTCAGATTTCTGACCCCCAATAATCAAACGTATCTCAGGTTTAAGCACGTCTCAAGTGACGATTTTTTGACACATTTTTATTAGTAATATTTTAAAAATCTCTGCCTAAACTAAATAGAATAACACTATTCATCATCATCATCATCAGCATATACCAGTCGTGCTGGACCTCCCCTAATGAGCGCCATAGCGCCCTGTCTTCAGCTTGCCGCATCCAGCATCTGCCAGCAGTCTTTCGCAAATCGTCATCCCACCTGGTAGGAGGGCGTCCTACACTACGTTTTCCGAGTCGCGGTCTCCACTCAAGAACACGTTTACCCCAGCGGTTGTCGGTTCTTCTCGAAATATGGCCAGCTCACTGCCATTTCAGCTTCAGATTTCAGATTTTATTAATTCACCATCTTATAACAATGAGTGTTATACTAGGTAAGTCTAAATAAATTTACATGACATTGCTATTATAAATAGATACATTAAATTAATTCCATCAATATACAAAACAAAATACAAAACCATCAATATAAAAAAAATTGCATATCTACACTAAGTTTGACACAATATTAAATTACTAAATAATAATGTTTCATCTAAATAATTCATTCCTTCGTCCAGTTCCTAGTCCAGTTTTTCTCGTCTAGCCTTATCCGAAAATGAGGATTCTTGTATGGTGCTATTTAGAAAATCCTTGAGGCTATAGAATGCATTTCTTTCAAAATAAAATTTTATTTTTTGTTTAAAGATGTTGAAGTTGTCTATGTTGGTAATATTTTGTAGGAAGCTTGTTATACATTTGTAGTTTTAGGCAGTCTCCTTGTTTTTTAACTTTTTGTAACCTTACTTGTGGTACGTATAGTTTGTCAATGTTCCTTTAATTATAATTGTGCATGTCCTTTCTTTTAATATAATTAAATTTTTGGGGAAGAAGGTGGTATTTCCCCCAAATGGGAGCAGAGGGAGATCTCCTCTGACCGGGCCGACCCAACTGGTCCACTTGCCCGGTGGTCTTTCGACTGACAGTTGATTTTGAATAGTTGCTTATAGGTCGGTTGCAACTGAATCAAGCGTTTGCGCGATCTAGAAATTGTGCTCTTTTTGCACTCCAATATTTTTCCAATTTGTCTTAACGACATCTAGCGATTATCGGTTGAAGCGCTTAGGTAGGTAGCTAGCTTCTATGTTCTTCCACATTCTTTCGTATTGAAGTCAGCTTTGTAGTTCCTTTATATTCGCTAGAGGTCGCTACAAAATCTATTTTTGTATATTTCTACTAAGCTTTTATAAATAAATACTGATATAACTGTTATAATTTTGAGTTTTACGAAAAAAGGTTTCGCTGAGGTTCTTTTACTTATGCCACAAATTAATCTAATGGCTCTTTTTTGACACACCAAGACTCTTTTTACGTCAACACTATTTCACCATGTTGTAACGGCATAACTAATTATTGAGTGTATATATGCGTAGTAAACTGACAGAAGTGACTTTTGATCTATAAGGGGCTTCAATTTCAATAGGACATAATTTGCACTCGCTAGTCTTTTGCATAGTTTAGCGATGTGAGGCACGTGATTGATTGTATAATCAATTGTATACCCTAGAAAAACATGTTCTGTTGGTCCTTAATTTCATTTTAGTTGTTTGGTCTCAAATTTCATTCCAGTACTTTTATCAGCGTTCAGAATAATTCCATTAGCTTCAAACCAATCTTTTAGTAATGTAAGTGTGCACTCGATTTTGTCTTCTAAAATCTCTTTCGATCGTTCTTTTAAGCCTACATATGTGTCATCCGCGAACAAATTAATGAAAGACCAATCTGGTAAACAGCTGGGAAGGTCGTTAACATAAATAAGAAAGAGCACAGGACCAAGTATAGACCCCTGTGGTACGCCTATATTCCCTAAACCTGAATTTTTACCGTTGACTGAAACAATTTGTTTTCTATTTGTAAGATAAGTTTTCATCATTATTATGTTCTTTACCGCAGAATCCATAAAATTCAAGTTTTGCTAAAAGAATGTCATGCCTTAGGCAATCAAAGGCCTTGAACAAGTCACAGAAAAAACTTGCGCATTTCTGCGCTTATCCAAGGCCTGTAGTATAAAGTAAGCTACATTCTGAATTGCCATATCTGTGGATATTTGTTTACGAAAGCCCAATTGAGCCGGAGTGAATAGTAAGTTAGCTTCAAAATATTCAACAATTTTATTTTTTAATATTGTTTGCAGAATCTTGGAAATAGTCGGGAGTATGCAAACTGGTCTATAATTATTCATTTGGCAACATTCCCCTTTTTTGTAAAGAGGCAATACTCTTCCTGTTTTTAAGACGTCAGGAAAAACGCCGTCCGCTATACAAGCATTTAATTGCAACTAAATTTATGAATATTATCATTTTGCAGGATTAACTTCCTAATAATTTTGCAATTCATGTCATAAACATCAGAGATTGTTTTATCTTTCATATTTCTTACAACCTGTCTAAATTCTGTATGTGAGATTATGTCAAATTTTATCTGGGTTTGGGGCTTTATAACTTTATTTGTATGTACCATGCATTGGTTTTTGTCAAAGCTTGTATGTTAAGTTAGGTTTCCTGCTATGTTACAAGAGATATTAAACATATTTTGCAAGTTTTTCAAGGTCTGTTATTTTATCGCTCTGTTTATTTTTTAATGCTTTTATTGTTTTGTTTTGCTTATTTTTATATTGTACTTGTTCGTTAACAATTTTCCAAGCTTCTTTTATTTTATTTTGTGATTGTCGGATTCTGTTCGCAAACCTTAGTTTTTTTACATTTTTCATCACCTTTCTAAGCACTTTTTTATATATTTTTATTTTGTTCCTTAGAGTTTTATTTGGCTGAATTTCTTTCAGTAAACGAGCTTGCTAATCCATTACACAACACAACAACAAGATACATTTTACAGTGACAAAAATCGCTTAAAGCAAGGCAAGTAATGTTGTCATAAAATATAATAAAAAGTATCTAGACATTTAGAGTTCAAGCCCGCAAACCTGTAGTAATTTTAAGGCACTTTTTTCTGTTGTGCAGTCGGTCAAGCCTCAGAGTGTGTCCGTTATACGTAACCAGGGTCAGTTGTTGGTAGCAGCCTGATGTAGCCCGGTGATTCCTAGCACCCCCTGCCAAGCCGTTACCGTGGCCGCTGCCATGGCCAGGAATAGCGAGGCGGCTGGGAACTGGGCCATTTTTTGGTTCCTTGTATCATTGGGGGTAATGCCCATAATCCCTGCGCTACGCTGGGCATGCGGGTTGGGGATCGCAGTTTCGTGTTGGAATCGTTCTGCAGGGGACGCTGCTGCCCGCGCCCCGGTTTATGTCCGTTAGTCGCCTCCTACGACACCCACGGGAAGAGATGGGTTGGTACTGTTCTAGGCCGGCACCACACAGCCATTTTTTTGTTATTTGATAATAATTTATAGTAAACAATTTATAAAGTGTAACGCCTAAAGAAATAAACTTAATTGTACCTTGTGACTTCTAAGTATAAAATTTATACAAAATAACATTTTTTAACGGTAAAGATAAAGGTAACAAAATTTAGAGTATCTTGTTAGTGATGATTTAGTAGTAAATCTCTCAATTACCAAAATGCTCCACCAAAACTATAAAAAGTAAAATAAATTTGACTCTTACGGTAAGTATCCTTTTTACACATGTACCTACTTCTTACACATAGGATATCAATATGTGCTTAAATCTCATGGAAAACGGCCGCGTCCACCCCAGTCTCTCGGTGAAGACGAATGAAAATCATTCATAAATTTTCTTATCTCCCATTCAGTAGTAAAGTTGCGGGGGGGCCCCGCGGGCGGCGGGGGCGGGGTGCGCAAGGGGCCCAGAGGTCCCTGGTGGCCCGGCCATATGATGGGGCTCACGTACATCACAGGACCCACATACATCCGAGCCGGATGCGTAGGCGGGAACGCCCGTAGTGGAGGCAACATAAGCGGTCTCGGCATCGCGTGCATCGGGTGCATCTGCGGCATGCTGTGCGCCGCTGCGTACGCTGGGGTCATGGTAATGGTAGACGGCGAGGTCGTTGCCGACGAAGGTAGCATGCGCTCGTCTGGCAACATTGACATCGGTGGTGGCCAAGCCGCCGTCGCCAGTGACAGAGTGAGTTCCTCCTCGGGTGGCGGAGTCACGGGCGGAGTGACGTTCGGAGAGACGATCGGAGAGACGGTCAGAGTGACGGTTTGAGTGTCGGCCTGAGTGTCGGTCGGAGTGTCGGTCGGAATGACGGGACGCGGGGTAGCCTGCAGGTGCTGGTATGGAGAGCGCATGTACGGTCCGTACTTTAACAGATCCTTAAAACTGATCTTGTTGGCCTGGGCTGGCTCCAATGCCTCAGAATTCGGAACACTGTCAGTGCCTTCATCTGGCAGTTTTGTCCACTTTGGTTTCTCAAGCGACTGTGAAGGCGCAGCTTGTTTGACCTTTGGCGGAGCCTGAGCCGGCTGCTCAGCGTTTGAACGGCGCTCGCCTTGGCGCTCCTCGTTCTGCTCCATTTCCCGCTGGCGGCGCATAGGCGGTGGCTGGTAGGGCACACTCAGGCCGACACTCAAACCGTCACTTTAACCGTCTCTCCGATCGTCTCTCCGAACGTCACTTCTAATTTAATATATATAATAAAATTTAAGGCGCATAACCCACCCAAACCATAACGTGGCGCCGCCACGTACTTTATGTTATTATTCCGTTTAACAAAGCAATTTTCAAAAATCCATCTTCCAGTTTGTAATACCTATCATAAGCTTTTTTTATGCCTCTGTAATAGTTTTATTCTATTATATTGTTCCGCGGTACTATCGGGAGCCCTACCAGCCACCGCCTATGCGCCGCCAGCGGGAAATGGAGCAGAACGAGGAGCGCCAAGGCGAGCGCCGTTCAAACGCTGAGCAGCCGGCTCAGGCTCCGCCAAAGGTCAAACAAGCTGCGCCTTCACAGTCGCTTGAGAAACCAAAGTGGACAAAACTGCCAGATGAAGGCACTGACAGTGTTCCGAATTCTGAGGCATTGGAGCCAGCCCAGGCCAACAAGATCAGTTTTAAGGATCTGTTAAAGTACGGACCGTACATGCGCTCTCCATACCAGCACCTGCAGGCTACCCCGCGTCCCGTCATTCCGACCGACACTCCGACCGACACTCAGGCCGACACTCAAACCGTCACTCTGACCGTCTCTCCGATCGTCTCTCCGAACGTCACTCCGCCCGTGACTCCGCCACCCGAGGAGGAACTCACTCTGTCACTGGCGACGGCGGCTTGGCCACCACCGATGTCAATGTTGCCAGACGAGCGCATGCTACCTTCGTCGGCAACGACCTCGCCGTCTACCATTACCATGACCCCAGCGTACGCAGCGGCGCACAGCATGCCGCAGATGCACCCGATGCACGCGATGCCGAGACCGCTTATGTTGCCTCCACTACGGGCGTTCCCGCCTACGCATCCGGCTCGGATGTATGTGGGTCCTGTGATGTACGTGAGCCCCATCATATGGCCGGGCCACCAGGGACCTCTGGGCCCCTTGCGCACCCCGCCCCCGCCGCCCGCGGGGCCCCCCCGCAACTTTACTACTGAATGGGAGATAAGAAAATTTATGAATGATTTTCATTCGTCTTCACCGAGAGACTGGGGTGGACGCGGCCGTTTTCCATGAGATTTAAGCACATATTGATATCCTATGTGTAAGAAGTAGGTACATGTGTAAAAAGGATACTTACCGTAAGAGTCAAATTTATTTTACTTTTTATAGTTTTGGTGGAGCATTTTGGTAATTGAGAGATTTACTACTAAATCATCACTAACAAGATACTCTAAATTTTGTTACCTTTATCTTTACCGTTAAAAAATGTTATTTTGTATAAATTTTATACTTAGAAGTCACAAGGTACAATTAAGTTTATTTCTTTAGGCGTTACACTTTATAAATTGTTTACTATAAATTATTATCAAATAACAAAAAAATGGCTGTGTGGTGCCGGCCTAGAACAGTACCAACCCATCTCTTCCCGTGGGTGTCGTAGGAGGCGACTAACGGACATAAACCGGGGCGCGGGCAGCAGCGTCCCCTGCAGAACGATTCCAACACGAAACTGCGATCCCCAACCCGCATGCCCAGCGTAGCGCAGGGATTATGGGCATTACCCCCAATGATACAAGGAACCAAAAAATGGCCCAGTTCCCAGCCGCCTCGCTATTCCTGGCCATGGCAGCGGCCACGGTAACGGCTTGGCAGGGGGTGCTAGGAATCACCGGGCTACATCAGGCTGCTACCAACAACTGACCCTGGTTACGTATAACGGACACACTCTGAGGCTTGACCGACTGCACAACAGAAAAAAGTGCCTTAAAATTACTACAGGTTTGCGGGCTTGAACTCTAAATGTCTAGATACTTTTTATTATATTTTATGACAACATTACTTGCCTTGCTTTAAGCGATTTTTGTCACTGTAAAATGTATCTTGTTGTTGTGTTGTGTAATGGATTAGCAAGCTCGTTTACTGAAAGAAATTCAGCCAAATAAAACTCTAAGGAACAAAATAAAAATATATAAAAAAGTGCTTAGAAAGGTGATGAAAAATGTAAAAAAACTAAGGTTTGCGAACAGAATCCGACAATCACAAAATAAAATAAAAGAAGCTTGGAAAATTGTTAACGAACAAGTACAATATAAAAATAAGCAAAACAAAACAATAAAAGCATTAAAAAATAAACAGAGCGATAAAATAACAGACCTTGAAAAACTTGCAAAATATGTTTAATATCTCTTGTAACATAGCAGGAAACCTAACTTAACATACAAGCTTTGACAAAAACCAATGCATGGTACATACAAATAAAGTTATAAAGCCCCAAACCCAGATAAAATTTGACATAATCTCACATACAGAATTTAGACAGGTTGTAAGAAATATGAAAGATAAAACAATCTCTGATGTTTATGACATGAATTGCAAAATTATTAGGAAGTTAATCCTGCAAAATGATAATATTCATAAATTTAGTTGCAAGGTATTAAATGCTTGTATAGCGGACGGCGTTTTTCCTGACGTCTTAAAAACAGGAAGAGTATTGCCTCTTTACAAAAAAGGGGAATGTTGCCAAATGAATAATTATAGACCAGTTTGCATACTCCCGACTATTTCCAAGATTCTGCAAACAATATTAAAAAATAAAATTGTTGAATATTTTGAAGCTAACTTACTATTCACTCCGGCTCAATTGGGCTTTCGTAAACAAATATCCACAGATATGGCAATTCAGAATGTAGCTTACTTTATACTACAGGCCTTGGATAAGCGCAGAAATGCGCAAGTTTTTTCTGTGACTTGTTCAAGGCCTTTGATTGCCTAAGGCATGACATTCTTTTAGCAAAACTTGAATTTTATGGATTCTGCGGTAAAGAACATAATAATGATGAAAACTTATCTTACAAATAGAAAACAAATTGTTTCAGTCAACGGTAAAAATTCAGGTTTAGGGAATATAGGCGTACCACAGGGGTCTATACTTGGTCCTGTGCTCTTTCTTATTTATGTTAACGACCTTCCCAGCTGTTTACCAGATTGGTCTTTCATTAATTTGTTCGCGGATGACACATATGTAGGCTTAAAAGAACGATCGAAAGAGATTTTAGAAGACAAAATCGAGTGCACACTTACATTACTAAAAGATTGGTTTGAAGCTAATGGAATTATTCTGAACGCTGATAAAAGTACTGGAATGAAATTTGAGACCAAACAACTAAAATGAAATTTAGGACCAACAGAACATGTTTTTCTAGGGTATACAATTGATTATACAATCAATCACGTGCCTCACATCGCTAAACTATGCAAAAGACTAGTGAGTGCAAATTATGTCCTATTGAAATTGAATTATTGAAGCCCCTCATAGATCAAAAGTCACTTTTGTCAGTTTACTACGCATATAACACTATACACATGGGGAAATAGTGTTGACGTAAAAAAAGTCTTGTTGTGTCAAAAAAGAGCCATTAGATTAATTTGTGGCATAAGTAAAAAAACCTCAGCAAAACCTTTTTTTGTAAAACTCAAAATTATGACAGTTATATCAGTATTTATTTATAAAAGCTTAATAGAAATATACAAAAATAGATTTAATTATATTAAAAGAAAGGACATGCACAATTATAATTTAAGGAACATTGACAAACTATACGTACCACAAGTAAGGTTACAAAAAGTTAAAAAACAAGGAGACTGCCTAAAACTACAAAATGTATAACAAGCTTCCTACAAATATTACCAACATAGACAACTTCAACATCTTTAAACAAAAAATAAAATTTTATTTTGAAAGAAATGCATTCTATAGCTTAAATATTTAGTTCCTATGAATCCCAGAGCACCATTGTTATATGGTTTACCGAAAATACATAAGCCTAATATTCCAATTCGTCCCGTTGTCTCTTACATAGGTGCACCAGCATATAGTTTGTCAAAATATTTAAATTACGAATTTATTAAAGTCTAGATCTCGTTTTAATCCCAAGTATAGTTTAAAGAATAGTATGGATTTAATTGATAAAGTAAAAGATGTCATCTTGCCTCATAATGCGAATTTATTGTCGTTGGATGTTGAATATTTATTTACAAACGTACCATATGAGGAGAGTTTGAGAATATTGGAAGGACATCTTGAACGACAACGAGTAATTCCGGCAGAAAAGGAGGAGCTAATATCTTTGACTAGAACATGTATGCAACAAAATAATTTTCAATTTGGTAATCAGTATTACAAACAGAAAAAAGGGTTAGCTATGGGTTCACCACTAAGTCCAGATATATGGCAGATATTTTCATGGACAGTTTTGAGAGAAAAAACATTATAGGGGGAGTCAAAAATTTTATATTATTATCGTTACGTGGATGACATAATCATATGCTGGACTGGAAGTTTACGTCAAATAGAACTATTCGTTAATAGGCTTAATACAATTAAATTCAAACTTGAATTGGAAAGCAGTGGCTCTTTAAACTTTTAAGACTTGACAATAACTAGGTTAAACAATAGGCATGATTTCCAAATTTACAGAAAACCGACTTATACAGACATCACCATACCGAATTCTTCTTGTCATCCATTACAACATAATTTAGCAGCTTACCGTAGTTTTGTCCACAGAATGATGTCAGAACCTTTATCACGGGAGAACTTTAATAAGGAGTTATCTATTATTTATCACATGGCAGAGAGAAACGGTTATAGTAGGAATATGGTTGATGGTCTAGTTAGGAGTAAACAACGTAGCATTGTCCGTTCCTTATTGTATTCTGTTATTCCAGATAGGATAGATAAATATGTAGGAAGTTTAACTTATTAAGGTCCATTAAGTGAGCGAGTTTCAAGGGTTATGTCCAAAAATAAAGTAAGTGTAGCGTTCAAAACCAACAATTCATTAAAACAGATTTGTAACGGAAAAGACAGATTAGATAACAATAAAAAATCGAGGGTTTACAAGTTGGTTTGTGATGAATGTAATGGTATTTATGTAGGTCAAACATATAGGTATAAAGAACATTTAGCTGCCTATAGAAACAACCATCCAGAAAAGTCAAATTTTGCAAAACATTTATTAGAATCTGGTCATTCATTAAATGATAATCACTCATTTTCTATTTTACATACTTGTGATAAGGGATTTAGGTTGTCGGTCTTAGAAAATTTAGAAATTACAAAATACAGTAATAATACATTGTTGAATGAATTAAGTACGGGTTTACCTAGGTCGCCGTTATTACGAATTTTTTCGAATGGTGACGCGCGCGGTACCGGCACGAGCGCGGACAGTGGTGACTTTTTATACTGTCACCAGTGACAGTATAAAAAGGGGAGTTTTGCGGGCAATGCTTCACTTGGCGCGCGGAGCTCGGAGTGGTAACATCTCTGGTGGAACCCTGCCGGAGTTTGCTTAGTGCTCTCAATGTCAAGATCGAGTATTGTGGTGTCCTGATGATGTCTCGTGGAGAGACGAAACTAGTTGACGTCTTGCTTTGATAGATTTCTTTCATTTTGTAGTTGGTGTGTTTTTTCTTCTACGACGCTGACATTTTGTTAGAACTTATCGGAGAAGGTCTTGCGCGGAATTGTTACTAAATATTTTCATCTTTATATTTTGCATTCTATAGCCTCAAGGATTTTCTAAATAGCACCATACAAGAATCCTCATTTTCGGATAAGGCTAGACGAGAAAAACTGGACTAAAATGAATTATTTAAATGAAACATTATTATTTAGTAATTTAATATTGTGTCAAACTTAGTGTAGATATGCAATTTTTTTTATATTGATGGTTTTGTATTTTGTTTTGCATATTGATGTAATTAATTTAATGTATCTATTTATAATAGCAATGTCATGTAAATTTATTTAGACTTACCTAGTATGACACTCATTGTTATAAGATGGTGAATTAATAAAATCTGAAATCTGAAGCTGAAATGGCAGTGGGCTGGCCATATTTCGAGAAGAACCGACAACCGCTGGGGTAAACGTGTTTTTAAGTGGAGACCGCGACCCGGAAAACGTAGTGTAGGACGCCCTTCTACCAGGTGGGATGACGATTTGCGAAAGACTGCTGGCAGATGCTGGATGCGGCAAGCTGAAGACAGGGCGCTATGGCGCTCATTAGGGGAGGCCTATGTCCAGCAGTGGACTGGTATAGGCTGATGATGATGATGAAAATGTATCTTATCTCATGTAGTGCGGTAGCGGTGTTGGATGTGTGAGCGCTAACCTTTCAGCCTACTGGTTACTGAAAGTTATTAAGTGTAAACTATGCTTTATTAAAACTAATACGATTAGATCGACGCTGTTCCGTTCACAGCTACCTGCGTAGACCTTAACAACACACTAGTCAGTGCAGAGGGAAATTGTTATTTCTGATTAAATTCCCAGCGGACATGTTGAACGGTCCAGTTCAGCGATTTATGTGGACAATCACACCATCTACTGTTTATATTAATAAAACAGATTTATTCGTCAATTGAAGTAGATTTAAATGGTAATTTGGTTAGTAGATACTATATTTTTAATACATAAAAGCTATAATCAAACAAATATTGTAAACGAATGTTTCGATGTTTAGATAGATAGATGGATGGATGTTTGTTACTTCTTCGCGCCAAAACTACTGAATTTATTGGGTTGACATTTTGCATAGAAAATTACATAGATGTAGCACTGGGAAGAAACGTATTCTATTTTTTATCCCATAGAACAATTCCCATGGGTTAGCAATAACTTTTACACGTTTCTATAGAAACAGCAAACTTTTGCGAACATCAAAGGTTTTCTACAGTTTTTTTAAAGTCAAATAATGAATAGACCTTCCTCAACCTCAACAGCCTATAATCGTCCACTGCTGGACGCAGGCCTCCCATGATTTCTTTATCTCATGAGAGGTAATGCCCATAATAACCACGCTGGGCATGCGGGTTGCACCGGTTGCTGCGGCACCTGGTGGAAAGTGACGCTGTGACTGACGATGTATGTTCTCCTGAAGATTAAGACCTCGGAAAACCCTTTCACGTTAGCTGCTTCCATATTGCAAATAGCTCCGCTTGGTATTCGTAGAATCAAAAATAAGCAGCAAATGTCTGATAGTAGCTAAAAGCTACTATCAGACATTTGCTGATTAATTATTCATTAACGTTGATTGTTCCTGTTTTCCAGTCCGATAAAATGTAGCGCTGGATTGTTACTTGAACATTGTAAACGCGCCTTAGAATGCACTGGACCTTGTAGGAGAAATAGTCTTGTAATTGGATAGACAGTCTTTTTAGGGTTCCGTACCCAAAGGATAAAACAGGACCCTATTATTAAAACTCCGCTGTCCGTCCATCTGTTCGTCTGTCACCAGGCTGTATCTCATGAACCGTGACAGTTAGACAGTTGAAATTTTAACAGATGATGTATTTCTGTTGACGTTATAACAAACAATAATAAAAATCGGAATAAAATAATAATTTAAGGGGGCTTCCATACAACTAACAAGCGAAACTGTTTTTGTTTGTTTGTCCTTCTTTCACGCCGCCCTAACTAAGCAACAAATCGATTTGATTTTTAGCATAAAGTTTGTTGAAAGAATGGAGAGTAACAATATTAGGGTACATTCTATCAAATAAATCAGTTCCCATTGGATAGAAATAACCTTAAACAACGCGTGCAAAACCGCAGGCGCTTGTTCTAAATCAAGCCAAATAAAAGCCATTTACACAGAACTCAGCTTGGCAATTCTGCCGTGAGCGAAACATGCAAAGTAGGCACATGTGACCAACACTCGCGTAACCTTATTAAAGTTTTATTGTTGTTGTTGGCAGCACCTAGTATTGTACCTATATTTTATTCACATTTTTTTATCTACAAGTACTTATCTTGTTAATGAACTTGTCTGTTAGAATTCTGTATAAAAACTGTAGTTTTTAAGTTTCATCCACGTCTCAGTGCCACTAATTGTTTATTATTATTTTTTATCCCATATCTTTTTATCGGTGGAAATACGAATTGGTTTGTATATTAATTTTAATTCTAAAATTATATTTTTTATTAAAACTGTTTGTTTCCTAAATAAAAACAAAACAAAAATGCTTGTGAGCTGACTTTATTTAATCTTTATTACCTTCTTCATAAAAACACTTCAACCGCTTTGAGTGAATTATTACAAGTAATAGGTATATAAAATACTAAATAAATAAATATATTGTCATTCCAGTCCAGTGTTAGACAAAACCACTGGGTTCAGTCGATGCTACTGGCATAGTGTGAATCGATCATAAAAGATAACAAAGGAATTCTCAGAATGTTACATTTTGATGTGGAGCTGTTTGGATTTTTTGACGTTTTGTTTACGCTTTGTTTTCCGCTTGTTTTGCTTTTAAACTGTTATTAGGTTGTTCCATTTTATACATGCGATACTTTTTACAGTTTTTCAGTGGAAATGAAGGAATGTTTTTGACTCAATTTAAAAGAGTGCATCGTTGGCTTGGGATACTTTGTTTAAAAGAGTCAGAGAAGACGGAATGCTTTTAATTTTTACTATTTTAAATGTTGAAAGCATTCAATATTCCTGAATTTTAAAGAATTTAACATGACGACTTCAGTGGCGCAGCGGGCGAGAGTCTGCCTGCGACGCAAGAGGTTGCGGGTTCGATCCCCGCCTCGGAACAAATTTGTGTACGATCTGCAGAAATTTGTTCCGTTGGTCTGGGTGTTTTCTATGTATAATAAAAAATATCTATCTATTTAATGTATAATATTACGTATATCAGTTATCTAGTACCCATAACACAAGCTCTGCTTACCTTGGGGCTAGATAATGCTGTGTGAATTGTCCAGCATTATTTATTATTTATTTATTTATTTATTAATTTTAGATGTGTAAGAAACTGAGATACCTACATGTAAGTATACAATTTTCCTTCCTATTTATTATGTTTACAGCTCTGACATTCAAACATTTATTAGTTTACTTTATTTTTCTAAACTAGAAAAGAAAAAGTTTTTTTCAGCAGATATTCATTTAAGGTTACACAAGTCCCTCATCTTTCCATACAAACGTGGAAAGTTAACTTCTTATTTTATTGCAAAAAATTTACTTATTAAAAAAACATTGCAGTCTTGTAAGTAGGTAATTATGTACCGTGCGGCAAAATATGTAAACCTAGGACTCAAAAGCTATAAACTTTATTTAATTTTTATATTAGGTACTTCATTTTATTTATTTTTTGTGTTAGTACAGAAATACATTTCCGCTAACGACAGTCATAGGTAAAAGAATTATAATAAAATTGATACAATTGATATTTTACTTACAAAAATTAAAATTAATGTCAACCGCTGCCTGGGTTAAATTTGTTCTTGAGTGGAGACCGCGACTCGCTAAACGTAGTGTAGGACGCCCTCCGACCAGGTGGGATGGCAATTTGCGAAGGACTGCTGACCTTAGACAATTTAACCCGCTGCTGCTGGCAGATGCTGGATGCGGCAAACTGAAGACAGGGCGCTATGGTGCTCATAAGGGGGCCTCCCCTAATGGGCGCTATGGTGCTCATTAGGGGGCTCCCCTAATGAGCATTATATGTCCAGCAGTGGACAAATATAGACTGATGATGATCCAATTATAATCAGAATAGGCAAGTAGTACCTAATAGGAATTTGTACCTACTTCGTATCAATATCTCGAGGGACCGACAATTTCAAAACGACATAGACCCCATAATCTTAATAAGGTCATCTCATTTCAAAGATAATGTATATTGGACTCGGTCGTATTTTCTCCAACTATCGAGACCAATTTAAAGTTTACAACAGAACTAACAAGAATCCAGTTCTTATTGTAGATTGCAGAAACTTGGTATTGTTAGCAACTTGCGCTGGGCGGACTTGAATTTTATAAGCTTTTGTTGAGAGGTACGTTACAATTTACGTTTTTTTTACAGTCTTCAAAAAAGGGGGATGTTTTTATGTTCGTCTGAATGTATGTCTTTATGTATGTTCGTCGATTTCTCTGTACATTATACACCGATTTGAAAAACTATTTCACTATTATATGGAGAGTAGTTCCGTAAACTGTATTCCCGAGGGGTTAGTATTCGGTTTGAAAAACTTTAAGAAAATGGAAATGCTATTTTTTTTGCCTTTTTTGTCTTATTTTAACTATCAAATTATTAGCCTACCTAATGCTTACTACCTAACGCCCTTTTGTTATAGTTGAGAGAAACACGTAGGTTTAAAAGATAAGGGCATCAACATTAAAGGCGATTACATCTCACACCTGCGATTCGTTGATGACATATTCCTAATGGCGGAATCGCTAGAGGAGCTGTACCGGATGCTGGCCAAAATTGTTCTGGTCAACTTTTTTACTAAAACCATAATTATTCAATAAATACAGCAGAGAAAGGCTGTAAGATCTTAGGAACAAGCATGGTAATAGAACTAAGTATATAAAACATTATAGGTATGTTTCTTTTTTTTTTGTTCAAATAATGTCCAAACAATATGGATAGTGCTATGCTCGGAGTTTCTCTGAAGGATTGGAATCGCAACGAATACATCCGACAGAGAACCAAGGTTATCGACATAGCTTAAAGGATTACCAAGCTAAAGTGGCAGAGGGCTGGCCATATCTCGAGAAAAACCGACAACCGCTCGGGTAAACGTGTTCTTGAGTGTAGATCGCGACTCGGCAAACGTAGTGATTTGCGAAAGACTGCTGGCAGATGCTGGATGCGGCAAGCTGAAGACACGGCGCTCATTAGGGGAGGCCTATGTTCAGCAGTGGACTAATATAGACTAATGATGAATGTCCAAATTTATAGATAGTAAGCTTAAACTTTATTTTTAGGCGTGCCACAGGGCAATCCCGCTCCTGTGAATCCAAAATCCTATCCTTTTCACAAAAAAATGAGGTTGTATAGTTAACAATGCATGGGCAGGCTCTGTCCAGCTGTGGACAGTATTGGCCGATGATGGTATCAATTTAGGGGAATTACAAATACTATTACATCTCAAAGGCTATCCAATATTCTATCAAGCACTTTAATGTTGTTATCACATTGAAACATCGATTGTGGCGGCCGGCCCTAGGCTATAGCAATATGTAGAATCGGTATCAAAGCAGATTATCTCGTTCAAATCTGCCTTTGTTGCTTCTGATAGGAAATATCTGTGGGCTGATGTTATGCAGTACACTAGCGTTTACATTGTGCAGGGTGTAACAATCATGTACACTAAGCCTATAGAAGGTGATTCTGGACCTCGAGATGATATCTTTTTTACACGATTTTTTGATTGCGGTGATTTTTAGGGCTCCGTACCTCAAGAGGAAAAACACTTTGTTGTCCGTCTGGTATTCAACCGTTATTCCTCACGCGTGGAGGTATCGAGTTGACATTAACATCATATACTCAGGTTTGTTATCTCGCAGAGCCGCGATAAATCAAACTTCTTAGTCGACGCAATCAAAAGTGACAGCCCATTTTTTTAATTTTAGAATCAGATGTACACAAAACATATTAAAAGGTACCTGCTTTCCGTTGACCTAGCATCATGAAATTTAGCAATAAGCAAGGTCCTTACAGCACAAGTAAAAGAGCAAGATCTAGAAACCGTTTTTTAAATATCCATTATAAAACGTAGGTAATTGTGACCAAATCAGATTTTTTTGTGAACTGTGCATCTGGGTCGATTCCTTTGCTAACGAGTACAAGTTTTTACGAACCCTTGATGCGAGAGTCCAACTCGCACTTGACATATTATTTTACATGTTTTAGAAAAAAAAATATGTGTTTCTTCATATTCGAGTTCGTTTAACACGATCACTGCTAGCATCGGCGGTGCGACTCGCAAGGGCGCGCCGCCGTCGTCGCGACACTGATCCGCAGATCGCACTCTGTATTTGCAGCCATGAAAGTGTTAAGTGTATTCTTACATTATTGTTAGGTACTGTTTTTAAATTTCAATATTACATATTTTTTGTAATAATTTCATGACAATCACGGGTTTTGCTAACAAAACCAGGTAAAAAAGGTTTTTAAAATATTTTTAAATTAAATTTTGCAAGAGTAGGTACGTGTAAAAAAGACGAACAAAATGAAAAACAAGATCCGTCAAGTGCGAGTGTAACTCGCGCACCGAAGGTTTCAAACATTTGCCAATTATTTGGACAATCAATTTTCCGTCTTTTTTCGTATGGCAATATTTTGAAAAGTATGAATCCTACAGCAATTTCGAAAACTGTTTTAAAATTTACAAAACAATGCCTTTCATTTGATACCCCAATAGGTAGGTTTCCCCTTTCGATAAAAAATATCCCCCTTTTCGACCATTCTCAGTATAATTTTTTTAAATTTATGCTTTATGGGTATAACGCAAGCTCTCCTTAGCTTGGGGCTAGTTAATGCTGTGTGAATTGTCCGGCATTACTTATTTATAAATACATTTTTATCAACATAGAAATAAAACAAACAATTCTGCTCCCGCTCTTCAATAAAAACTCACCCTTACCTTTCTACCAATGTAACAATATACAAAAACATTAAATAAAAGTTGAGCCCGATAACAAAATGTTCAAAGTTCAACCAATCAATTTCAGGGGTCAATTCAGAGTAGCGGAGCGAAATGAAATTGAACTCAAAATTTAATTAAATCAAAGATTGGGTCGGACATTTTAAATTGGTTGGATAATCGACGGGCTACGATTTCGTTTAACGAATTGATTTACTAAATACATCCAATTATTTTTCATTTCACCTGAAATTTAGTTTCTTTCTTTTTCCATTATTTGCTGCAAACAACAAAAATTAATCAAATTACAGAAATTAAATACATGTAGGGCTTTATGAATGTTTTTCAGTAAAAATAAATTTCAAGAATAGGGTATATGCATGAGTCTTCCGAAAAGCTGTTTATTTTTATTTGATTTTTTTATGATAATATAGAAATATATCCACATATTTATGGATTTATTGAAATTTAATCATTGAAATGTAGATATTTTAAGACACAATCGCAAACTAAACGTGACGTCACCGTTCACTATAAATTGACATGAAGCTATAGCCGTATGTATACCTTATTGAACGAAATAATATTTTTTATTAGACACACACAAAAATTAACATGATGGTTTTTAACACTTATTGCTTTCTTATTTTATTTTGATTGAAGGAATTGAAGCACTTTGTGAACGGACAAAGTGAACGGTGACGTCACAGAAAAAGGACAACGTTTTCATCACCCGAAACTGAATGTAGTTTTACTTATCGTAATTTTCCTGATAGTTAAAGAATTTGTGGTTGTTTTAATATTTTTTGGTAACAAAATAACCGGTTAAAAAAACAATTTGTTAATACATTGCTTATTGTTTGCTTTGGTTAATTCTGTGTACTGAAATTCTGCGTCGGTACATAATATTTTCTCTATTATCTTGATACTCCATGACTAGATGATCTCAAAAAGTAAATTTTCCTCAGGCGCAAATAATATAACAAACACAGGTTTTATGGACACTGGGGTTGGATCCTTGATAGAACAGTATGTTCGATTCAGAAAATTATATATAAGAAACAAATTACAACAAGAAATTGACATCTAAAACAGTTAAGCCATCCGCAGACTGGTGCAAACAATCTAAGTAAAGCTCAACTGATCCATAACAAAACCAATCGGAAGTGTTCCCAAGACGCTGGCTGCATTACCCCGCTGTATGGCAATGCTGATGCGCTGTGCCAGATACTCACCAGCTCTCGAGCTTCGATCATAATTATAATAAAATGTATCTGTTTCTCTTCATTGATGAACGCAAAGTCGGTAAAACCTATAAATTATTACGCCCTAGAAAGTTCATTGTTCAAATAAATATTTTATTGGTTTTTTTTCATTATCCAGGTATTTCCACGAAGACGACGGATTTGCTTGTTTGTTCATGTAATGATATGATTATATTGATATTATCCGTTTATACGCTTGAATTGTTGTCAAGTATTTTTGTTTCATTACAGATTGCTTACAAATTCTTCATCATCAGCCTTTATTTGCCCACTGCTGCACATAGGCTTCCCCTAATGAGTGCAATAGCGCCTTGTCTTCAGCTTGCCGCATCCAGCATCTGCCAGCAGTCTTTCAAAATCGTCATCCCACCTGGTCGGAGGGCGTCCACTACGTTTGCCGAGTCGCGGTCTGCACTCAAGAACAAGAACCCCAGCGGTTGTCGGTTCTTCTCGAAATATGTCGAAATACTTGCTAATCCTTTGAGCTATGTCGATAACCCTAACCCTAAGGATTGCTGGATCAAAATTGGTTACATGAAATTGTTTGTTTCAGTGGCTCTCTGGGTATAGATCAACAACCAGACCCGTTAGGTGCTAGGCTCAAGATTTCTTACACAGAAATTCTGTCAACACTCGTTCAGAAACTTAAGACTTCTTCACTTCTCACGACTTTTCAGCTTGCCGCATCCAGCATCTGCCAGCAGTCTTTCGCAAATCGTCATCCCACCTGGTCGGAGGGCGTCCTACACTACGTTTTCCGAGTCGCGGTCTCCACTCAAGAACACGTTTACCCCAGCGGTTGTCGGTTCTTTTTGAAATATGGCCAGCCCACTGCCACTTCAGCTTGCTAATCCTATGAGCTATGTCGATAACCTTGGTTCTCTGTCGGATGTATTCGTTGCGAATCCTATCCTTCAGAGAAACTCCGAGCATAGCTCTCTCCATAGCTTGCTGGGCGACTTTAAACTGGTGGACCAGCCCTACCGTGAGTGACCACGTCTCAGCTCCGTAGGTCATGACGGGTAGGACGCACTGATTGAAAACTTTCGTTTTCAAGCATTGCGGTATGGATGACGAGAAGACTTGACGTAGTTTGCCAAACGCGGCCCAACCTAGCTGGATCCTCCTCTTGGCCTCCTTCTCGAAATTGTTTTTACCCAACTGCAGAATCTGCCCAAGGTAAGTGTATTCGGAAACAATTTCAAGAAGATGGCCATGTACGACGACCGGTCCCGGATCAATGTGGCCATTGATCATGACCTTGGTTTTATCCAAGTTTTTTTTTATTTTGCTGCATAACGGAAGCATAATTCTGCTAATGGAATAATTATTGAATTTACACAATAAAAATGATTACATGATTTTGTCGAAATATTAGTCATCGAATAATACAGCCAAGTTTTATCAATATTCGATTATTTAAAAGGAAATTATCAAGGTTACAAATATTAGATTTTATACAAAAAGAAGTATCTATACGCCTTAACAATTTTTGCTATCATTTCATTTGCAAAAACAAAATTCATAAAACTTTAGCAACCATCATAGGTATTCAATGCTTATCAATAAGCCACGCCAAATTTGATTAAACTTTTTCAATTCTAGCAAAAGGAATCATAAGGATTCCAATTATTTATGTGAATGTAAAAGTTTGGCACATCTTTGGGTTTTAAGGAGACTTGTTTGTGGTTATATGAAGGTACCAAGATATAACCTCAAATTGTCTCAATATTATATTATGTAAACTGTTATTATTTAAGGGAAATAAATTCTTTAACCCGATATTGAGCACAATGCATATGCGAATAGAGATTAAAGATTGAACGATATGTAAATTTATTTTTTCGGAAAGAGACGTTGTTACCACCAATAAAAACAAGGTTCATTGCTAACCCGCACACATTTACAATGTATCTGTAAATTGTTTGGTAGGTACAAGCTTGTACGTACAGTCTTTCTTTCACCTATCTTGTAGGTTTCACCAGTTTCAGATTCCCTAAGTAATTAAATCTTTAAGAAATATATCCAGCATTTTTTATTGACTTTTAATATCTCGCCGATAATTCCGGAAGGCTCAAACAATTTCGTTTTGATCAAGAAAGTCCACAAAGCGCAAAAGACAATGCACATAACGTTCTGGCCTTAGCCCGATAAGCTTATCTCACCCGGGGACACTTCAGCTAATTTCATTTCTATTTCTAGAGCCGGAAATTCTATTTTCCAACGCTCTGAAAATAATTTTCCAAATCCTTTGTACGCTATCTAAAGAATTTTATCTCCTGCCCTTTGGCTTTGTATAACATTTTGCGGGATAACTTAGAATCTGATTTTTGATCGGCGAAAATTGGTTTAGGAATAAGTACTTAATCGAGTTTTGTTGAACGTCCATAACCGGCAGCACAACATAATTCCAGGAAAATTTAATATTTTTCATGGATCCTTAAAAAAAACTTGTACGAGACATCACATTGTATGGAAAAAGATGAGAGAAGTAATAATATACATAATATATTAATATTACAACGATCATTGACCAAAATACTAAACTCTCGCTTATGGAGGGAGCACTGTATTAGGAGCATGAATATTTTGGAATATTCAATTCTAAATATTCATGCTCCTAATTCTGATTTTCCTCGAAGGAGCTTGAGAAAAAACTCAAATTATGTCCTGAAATAACTAAAGAAAACGTGCCATTCCTCACGGCAGTGAATAATTTTAATAAGAAAACCCGAGCGTGCCCTATAAAGGCTCTGAAATAGGAGGTTTACTCTTGATCTCTACATCCAGATTCACAGGTTTTAAAACCTATCATTGGCACCAGTATCTCACAGCATATATCTGTATTTTTACTCTACACTATAACAATAAACTTTAAGTAAGTTAAATCGACATCAAATTGACAAAGACTCTTCTGATAGTTAAAAAGCAGTTCAATAGCTACCATACATCTACGAAGTTTAACGATCAAAACGAAGAACGAAATTTAGTACATTGCTGTATATTATGATCTTAAACGTATTTCAAAGTTCCCTCGACCTCAAATTCACAGTTATGTTCATTCACAGACATTTTGCAACATCGTAATACTGTTTTCCACGAACAAATCTCCGAACAAGTCTTGGTTGAAGAACATCATAGGAAACAAGGGTTAGAGCAGACCTCCAGGGCCTTTTCGACTCGGGACAAATATGACCGCTTTAATCCCAAAACATTAATTTAAGGCTAGGTCTTTCAAAGGTTTGCTGTGAACGCCTTTGAGGGTGTTTTTGAAAACTTGGGTTGAACGGAGATTGTTTGATCTTAGTAGGTACCTAGACTTGGATTCTGTTTTGAGAACTCATGAGTTATTACATTGACAACCTCTGTGGCGCGTTCAATTCCCATCCATCGATCTGCAAATATAATGTTCCGGCCGAAGATCTCAAAGAGGAACAAATAAGCAGGTCTCGATAGAGCATACGCATTTGCTTCCTTTGGAGCCGAGACCCTAGGTTCCGAGTAGGTACCCAGGCTCTCCGGGTTTGTAAAAAAATATCTAAGCATCTGGTGGAAGCTACTCGTGACCCGAGAGCTAGTGAGTATTTGGCACAGTGCATCAGCATTGCCATACAGCGAGTTATAGCAGCCAGCGTCATGGGCACGCGCGCGACTGGTATTGATATGGATCAGTTGAGCTAGATTGATTGCAACAGTCTGCAGTTAACTCAATTGTTTCAATAGCAAATACTAGTTTTAATTCAATAACATTATTTGATAGTAATTTTCTTAGATAATAAAGGTATTATTATTGTTCTGGGAGTCCGAAGTATTTTCTTAAAAATACGTATCTATGTAATATATTGGGCTAGATGATGCTGTGTGGTTGTCTAACATAACTTATCCCTTCAGTACTTTTTTTGCCTGACTTGACCCTCAAGACTCCTTCACGAATCTCAAGGATTTGCGCGCAACGCCGCGCTCCCGTTTTTTTTTTTGTATATATCTATAAAACTACTGCGGTAAATTAAATTTCTTCCTTTAATCTGCACTAGTTAGTCATTGTAATTGTAATAGCTTTAGGGCTCCTCGGGACTTCAGATAGTAATATAAAAACTGAGTTTTACATTCGTTCACATGTTTATTCATTTGGGCGGGAATCACAACTGACAATCAATATGACAACCATTTTAGGTTAGGAACTTATATCTATTTATCAATCATTAGCATCATACATTACACCTCCCCTTTAACTTATTGAACCCCATAACAATAAACAATTCCTAATCAACATAAATGTAACGTTAATCTTTAATTAACAACCAATTATATCATCCCACTCTTCTGGTGGCGGTATTACCACATCGTCATTCTCCTGATCATTTGTCATTTGTTCCTGTGTTTCATTATTATTTTCAGAGCTTGCCCGACTATGCGGGGGTCTGGTTCTCAGCAGCTGGTCCACATGGCGTCGGTGTCTACCTCCATCTTCAGCTTCCACCTCGTACACCGCTGGCTCCTTCCTGCTTACTATTGTCCCCCTCAACCACTTCTTATCTGTATTGTAAAGCCGCATTAAAACATAATCACCTTCATTAAATGTTTTTTGTTTCCTTTGTGCACATTCTTTCTTCCTTTCCTCTCTCTCAATCTCTGCACTATTATCTGCATCAGGGTGAATCTGTGTCAGAGCAGTTCTTAGCTTACGGCCATTTAACATATCTGCTGGTGTTCTCCCTGTAGCTGTACTTGGAGCAGTTCGCATTTGAAATAGCATTTTATCTATTCGCTCTGCCCAAGGCATGTTAGAAGGTTGTTTTTTAAGCTTTGCTTTGATTGTCTGAATGGTTCTCTCAGCTTGACCATTGGTGGCTGGGTGGTAGGGTGCACCTGTTATATGCTTGATTGAATTTCTTTTGACAAATTCTTGAAATTCATTAGATGTAAATGCCAGTCCATTGTCTGACACAATTATGTCTGGTAAGCCATTTTCTGAAAAAGCTCTCCTCATTATTCCAATTACGGACTTTGTTGACATTGATGAAACCATCTCTACTATGGGCCATTTGCTATATGAATCCACAACAATTAAAAATGTCTTTCCCATAAAGGGTCCCATAAAATCAATATGTACTCTAGACCATGGCTTTGATGATTTTGGCCAATCATGCTCAGTGGTGGGTGGGTTATTGCGATTAACTTGGCAGATTTCACAACTGCTTACCATTTGTTCTATGTCTTCATTTAATGTGGGAAACCATAAGTATCCTCTAGCTAACATCTTAGTTTGTACTATTCCACTATGTCCTTCATGCAATCGGTTTAGTACTTGAGCCTGTAATCTAGATGGAATCACCACTCTGTTGGACCACATCACACAATCTTTATTTAAAGACAAGGAATCCTTTCTTCTGTGGTACGGCAGCAAGTCTTGTTCTTCTACTTTCTTTGGCCAGCCATGTAGTAGATAAAATTTTATCTTTTTTAACACTTCATCTTCTTCTGTCGCCTTCGCAACCATCTTGGAGTTTAACTTGCTCACATCCTGTAGTTCTTCCATGAGCAACACATCTTCACATGTCTGCACATGACTTATCGTTGGCATCCTGCTCAAATTGTCTGCATCACCCATCTCCTTCCCAGGTCGATATTTCAGGTCATATTTGTATGAGTTCATGATTATTGCCCATCTTAACATTCTAGGCGACACTAGTTCAGGTATTGGCTTATTTCTCCCAAATATGCCCAGCAGAGGTTTGTGATCAGTATATATAACAAACCTTCGACCCAGTAAGTACTGTCTAAACTTCTTCAAACCAAACATTATTGCCAACGCCTCTTTGTCAATCTGTGCATACCGACGTTCATGTTCTTGTAAAGTTCTCGATCCCATTATTACAGGTTTTTCAGATCCATCCTCCATCTTATGAGTCAAAACTGCACCCACTCCATAATCGCTGGCATCACAAATCATATGTAATTCTTTGTCCAAGCTATAGTGTGTCAGAGTCAAATCAGATGTTAATAACAATTTTGCCTTATCGAAAGCTTTTTGTTGTTCCTCTTGCCATATCCACTTTGCATCCTTCTTTAAAAGCCGATGTAAAGGTTCTAGTACAGCAGCCTTATCTTTTAAAAATCTTTCATAGAAATTATACAATCCCAAGAATGCCTTTAGAGTTGTCTTGTTCTTTGGTGGTGGTTTCTGACCAATTTCCTCAACTTTTTCTTTTGATGGGTGTACTCCATCACCATCAATTTCATATCCTAAAAATGTGACCTTATTTTCAGCAAACACACATTTGTTCTTGTTTAATGTCAATCCCACTTCATTCAATCTTTTCAAAACCTGTTCTACTCGACTGTTGTGTTCTTCTAATGTAAAGCCACTAACTGCTATATCATCAAGCAAGCAAGCTACTCCTTCCATACCTGCCAATAAAGACATCATTGTTCGCTGAAATATAGCTGGAGACGCATTTACTCCAAAGGCCAATCTATTCATTTTCATCAATCCCAACGGTGTATTTAGGGTCAAAAGTACAGCTGTTTCCTCATCAACTTTCACCTGGTTATATGCTTGCTTGAGATCTATTTTTGAAAAGAACTTTCCTCCAGTTAAATCAAAGAATGCTTCATTTGATGTAGGCAATGGGTAATTATCCACTAAGCATCCAGCATTTACAGTGCTTCTGTAATCACCACAAAGTCTTAATGATCCATCGGGTTTAGGCACAATTCTCAATGGTGTGGCCCATGAGGAATGCTTCACGGGTGTTAAAACACCATTCACAATCATTCTCTTTAATTCTTCTTTCACTTTTTCTCTCAAGGGAAAAGGCACAGGGCGTGCAGGCAGGAACACAGGTTTAGCACCCTCTTTGATGTCAATATGTACTATTTGTCCTTGGTATCTATCCAGGTTATCCCCAAACAACTCAGGATATTTGCTTTCAAAGTCGCTAGCAGCTGTTTGTTCCATATGAGCCTCATGCACACCCTGTAATGATATACCCAGTGCATCAAACCATGAACGACCCAACAATGGAGGTCCTTTGCCATAGCTCACCACCATTGGTAACATCTGGATCTTGTTACCATGTTGCACTTCAACCAGCTTCGTTCCAGCCACTTTGAGTTCTGTGTTCGTCCATGTTACTAGTTTCTTTTCATAAGGTAACAATGGGCCTGGAAAGGCATGTGCATGTAACTTGTATATTCTATATGGTATGATGGAGCACGCAGAGCCAGAGTCAACTTCCATTTGCATCTGTACTCCATTCACCATCATTTCCACCATACATGGATCTGCAGTAGTCGCAGCACCATCACTGGACACTCCGTGCACTCTTATGCCGAAGCTATCTTCATTTTCCTCTTCACAGGATTGTACTTTGTTGGTTCTGGTCTTACATACAGCCTTCAAGTGCCCCTTTTTATGACACTTGTGGCATATTGCTGCTTCAAATCTGCATTTTTCAGCTCCATGGTGCTTCCCACAATGTTTACATTTTGAGTTGATTTTATCCACGCTCATTTCTACTGATCCACTCTCAGTTTTCTCTGGTACCAATGTTATGCATCCTTTTTGGATAGCCTCGTAGTTTAGTGCGTGATGCACTACCAGTTCATATGACACATTTGGCAACTTTAGAAGTTCTCTTCTTAACTGATGATCTCTCACTCCTAACATGATTTGTTCACTCATACGACGCGTTAGGTCTTTGAAGTCGCATCCCACAGAGATGTCATGTAGCGCAGCGATAAAAGTTGTTATCGGCTCTCCCTCTTTTTGCTTGCGTAAGTAGAATTTTTCCACTTCAAGTATGGGATGCTTCCTTGGTACAAAGAACTTGTTCACAACCTCTATCAGTTCCCCAAACACAACTTCACTTGGCTTCCTAGGTGCCAGCAACGATACTATGATTCCGTACGCCTCCTTCCCACACTGCGAGAGGAAGAGCGCTCGCTTTTGCACGTCGTCAATGGGTCCCGCTGCGTCCAAAGCAAAAAACAACTGCTCCCTGTAGTTTTCCCAGTTATCTTTGTAAGGCTCAAATTTTCCAGGCAGAACTAAACTTGCTATGTGTGCAGCGGCAAATCCAGTATTCGTCGTCGCCATTGTAATAGCTTTAGGGCTCCTCGGGACTTCAGATAGTAATATAAACACTGAGTTTTACATTCGTTCACATGTTTATTCATTTGGGCGGGAATCACAACTGACAATCAATATGACAACCATTTTAGGTTAGGAACTTATAATCTATTTATCAATCATTAGCATCATACATTACAGTAATCATCTAGTTTTTATTGACAATAAGTTGCATATAGATGGTGAATTTTTAGCAACATTGGCTTACACGATGATGAAATTCTTGAACTTTATTTATCTCACATAATTTAAATATTAACTCTTTATAGGTTTACCTTGTAAACTAAACAGTTTGGCTATCGTACTAGGAGTACTACCATCACGCTTTTTCTTTCCATAAGTAGCAACAACGGTGTGTTCCACTTAGAAGAAAATGGCCGTCAATATAGGAACTACGAGTAAGTAGGCGTTCTCTTGCGAACTTTGAATTAGAAGAACAATAAAATTAGTAATTGCCATTAAAATAATTGTCAACTAAGAGAGTCTCGTTTGCGCCACTCCAGCGAACTTAGTCAATATTAAGCAGTGTTCAAAAAGTCAATTATATGTCGTGGTGGCTTAACTTTTCTAATGAAATTCTTGTTCCAATTTCTTTCGTTTGCAATTTTAATATTGGTAGATGTACTAGTAACAGAGATGTATTATTCAAGGATACCTTATTAAATATTTTGGCCCTGGTGGCAGAGATAAAGCCGTTATACTATTTTCTTCACTCGACTCATGGTTTTATGTAGGTGTTGATTTACATTATTAACAAAGGATTTATAATTTGATTGCTTTGAAAAGCTAAATGACGACTTCGAATCCCTTAATATTACACTGTTTTTATTTTTGCGGTTTAAATACGTATCTCTTGGTGATAGCTTGTTTATGGGATGACTTCGGGATCGATCTTTATAAATAGCGAAAAAAATTCAAAGTCCATAATTGCTGGAAAAATTGACGAATATACATAAAAAATATATGTTTATACAGTCACACATAGAACCTCCTCATATTTTCGAAGTCGGTTCTAAGGACGAATAAAACTTTGTATTTTAACCACTGAAAAATTCGACAATGTTACTTTACTTTAAACTGACAAATTTAAAATGAAAAATCTAGTTAACAGATCCAAACCACAAACAAGTAATTTACAATTCAGTTAACTGCAGACTGTTTCGCAAATCTGGAGGTAACCAAACGGATACAAATCAATAATAAATCGGAAGTAGCCCCAAGAAGCAGGCTGCATTGCCCCGCTGTACGGCGTGTCAATGCTGATGCGCTTTGTCAGATACCCACCAGCTGTCGGCAATCAATAAATAATTTGATTTCATTTGAATCGTAAAATCAAGCCCTACATTTCGCTCTCCATCACTCTCTCCAAATACTTTTTATTAGGTCAATCTCCGGGAACTTTCGGTAAAGCTCCTTTTGTTAATTAACTTTGTTAATGACATAAGTTTCTGCGTTCGACTGTACCTAGATACTTTGTTTCGTGTTTCTCCCTCTTTTGATTGAAATTGATCGATCTTTTGTTTCGTTAAGTACTTTATGTTCGGGCGTTTACTTTTTAGGGTACCTTGTTTGAGTCTTCCTTGTTTATTAGTTTCGTATTTTTGCTCTGTTTTGTATGGTTTTGTATTTTGTCTATTAAATCTAAAAATCTTTGTTTTCTTTTTTTTATCGATGAAAGAACCTGCCGGGGACGCCACAAAGAACCAGATCCATGTCCTGGTGATTTCTGGTGCAGGCGAGAGCAGATTAAGACCTGAAAAGCCTCATAAATCGTCACCGACGTCACCTAGGAGCTTGTTTATAGTCTTTTGAATGACCTTTCGTTTTTTTTAATATGAGTCTTATTTTTGTTTTCGGTGACGAAATAACATAAACAGTCGATTGAAGAGATTACAAAAATACTATGCTTATAAACTACTATGCCTATTCCCGAAACGTGTTCTTCCAGCACAAACGAGGTTCGTAATTAACCCGCTTAGCAAAAAAAAAAAAACAAAAGAGGGTGATGTTCTATGTTTCGCTGTAGGTAATTTTAGGGTTCTGTACCTAACGGGCAAAACGGGACCCTATTATTAAGACTCCACTGTCTGTCCGTCTGTCAACATGAACCGTGATATTTAGACAGTTGCCACTTTCACAGATTACGTATTCGTTTTTTAGTTGCCGCTATAACCACAAATACTAAAAATCAGAATGAAATAAATATTTAAGGGGTCAAATGCAACTTATACAACCAACGTGTTTTTTGCATTTTTATAGATATTGGTACGGAACCCACCGTGCGCGAGTCCGACTTGCAACTGGCCATTTTTATTTACGTATGCTCGTCGATTTCTCCGACAATTATGGAGGGACTAGGAAAATAGTTGTATTTTGATCCTGAAAACATAGATAGGTAATTTAAGGTATCCAAGTCTAATGACAAAATTATCTCCTTATTTCTGAAGAACCTTAAAGCTATCACTCTTTCTATTCTATTCTATTCACTCGTTCTTCTAACAATCTCAATATCCTAGCCAAAATTTGGAAACGAACCACGACACAAATAACTATATTTCACTTGTTTGACGTCGTGTTTCATATATAGCTGTTAGAAATGTTTATTGAATGAAGGATCTCAAAACGATAAGTAATGTAAAATACGTAAACAAGACGCGGCAACAGGGTTAATTTTAAGTTAGCTGCGGTTTGCTTACAAAAATTCTACATCGGCTTGGCTAAGTAAGAGTATTTTATTATCTACCATTGTCTATGCTCGGAGTTTCTCTGAAGGATAGGATTCGCAACGAATACATCCGACAGAGAACTAAGGTTATCGACATAGCTCAAACGGTTAGCAAGCTGAAGTGGGCTGGCCATTTCTCGAGATGAACCGACAACCGTAGTGTAGGACGCCCTCCGACCAGGTGGGATGACGTTTTGCCAAAGACTGCTGGCAGGTATTGGATGCGGTAAGCTGAAGACAGGGCGCTATAGCGCTCATTAGGGTAGGTAGGTCTATGTATAGCAGTGGACACATATAGGGTGATGATGATGATGATAGCAGCTTATGGTAAATACTACCATAAGCAGCTATACGTAAGGACTTGGCACTTATGTCCGATTTGCCGCGGATTTGCCTCGTCTGCAGAACCTACGGCTTCCCTGTCACGCACTTGACCCTTCTTAGCACGATTAACCTGGCTTGGCATATAATAATATAAGTTACTGCTGCTTAGCTTAAGCAGTTAGCTCTTTTATGGACCGGTTAAATGGTGGACTTGGTTAAGTAATGGTATTAATCATTAATTCATGTCAAACTGCGCGGTCAAAGCTGATTTTTTTTTTTAAAGTAAACTTGCAGCACAACACAAATATTATTTCAGTGGTTATTGACTTTGGCTAAATATCTTAAACCTACAAACTTTCGCCTTTGGTTAGTTTGAAACCTATTATAAATGTAAGCGGGTGAAGAACGAACCTCGTTTGTGCTGGAAGAACAAGTTTCGGGAATAAGGGTACCTATACATATTATGGGTATGCATAGTATTTTTTAAATCGATTAATTCGGTGTTATGTAATTTTTTTTAAAGAATGAAATTTACAATCACATAATATTATTTAATTAAAACTAGTATTTACAATTGAAACAATTGAGCTAACTGCACACTGGCAAACAAATAACAGAGTAAACATAAATAAAAAGGAAAAAACAAAAAATAAACTGCTCTCAGTTTCCGGGGATAAAAACGTCGTCGATTGACTCCATCCCTCCAGATAGTTGTATATATTTTTCGTACTTACATATTGGCAACTGAAATCATTTATGACTATTCTCCCCGGATGGCCCATTCAATCGGACTGAGATATTTAACCGTAATCGCACTGCTGGGGCTAGGCAATGAAGCACTGAGATCATAAAGAAACCAGCTACACGTTCACGCAACGCTCTGCTACCATAAACACAGTATAATTATAAAGCTCTCTACAAAAGCTTTGTTCTAAGAATACTTACGTCTCACTGCGTTATGAATACGTAAGATCTTGTGCAGTTTGCACGGAAATGGGACAGTTTTATGATGTTTGTTACTTCACGCTCGCACCTGTTTGTAGAGAAAGCTAAGTTTAGGACTGCGTAAATACATTGGATTAGTTCTAGGGACGATTGTCTTGCGAGTGAATGGAAAATATGTTCATATTCATATCATTTAATGTGATTTTATGCATACATTTATTTTTCTTAGGTAGTGTTACACAATGCATAAAAACCCTGTCAGGGCGCAACAATTACATAGGTAGTTTGAGTTCGATTTTGTTAGCTTAATATGTAATGTTACTTTGGTACATTTATAGAATTAATTAATTTTAGCAATGTCATGTTTCATATAAACGTAATTGTAGTAAAGTATTAGTTAAATAATAATTGAATTTAATAAGATTACTATAATACAACGAATCGAAAATTAATGTCAGATCAATATAGTTACTAAGTAGGTTACACATACATAATGTTAAAGCTTTGTCTTATAGCAGTAGGTATTCTTAGGGTCAAAATGTTAAAGATTATTTATCGGGTATTTATCGCGTAGGTACCTTTTGCTTGATCTATGTTTTTCTTCAATTTCAAATCGCGATTGTTTAAAAAATGGAAAATATGTATTTCTTTCTTTCTTTTTTTTTTTTTTTTTCTTTCTTATATTTAGTTTTTGACTTTTTTTTTACATTTAGTTCTCCAAAATAAGAACTTAGAGATAATTACTAGATGTGCCCAAAGTACTAGGACAGCAGAAGTTGATAACAGGTTCTTTTTTCAAATCGTCCTAGTTCCTTCACATTCGTGTTAATGCTTACCTGGTAGATAGTAAATTTAGTGCTGTAAAATTTGTACTAGGACAGCACTATTTCGTTGATGGGGTTTCATCCCTTCCTTTTTTCAAAACAATCAAATATATACTAATAATTTAAATTCGAAAGCAACTCTCTCTGTCTGTTACCTTTTCAAACCTGAACGGCTGAACGGAGGTAAATGGTATTCCGGGGACGAACATAGGCTACTTGAAAAGCGCGAGCGAAGCCATAGTTAGCAGCTAGTTATATATAAAGTATAGATTACACATTATCATCATCAGCCATTTAGTCCACTGCTATACATATGATAGGTCTCCCCTAATGAGCGCCATAGCACCCTGTCTTCAGCACGTTGCCAGGGTCAGTTGTTGGTGGCAGTCTGATGTAGCCCGGTGATTCCTACCACCCCCTGCCCCGCCGTTACCATGGCCGCTGCCTTGGACAGGAATAGCGAGGCGGCCGAGAACTGGAGGCCATTTAGGTAATGCCCATGATCCCCACGCTGGGCATGCGAGTTGGGGATCGCAGTTTAATGTTGGAATTGTTCTGCAGGGGGCGCTGCTGCCTGCCAATCGGTTTGTATCCCTTAGTCGTCTCCTACGACACCCACGGGAAGAGTTGTGTTGGTACTATTCTAGGCCGGCACCACACAGCAGATATTTCTATCAAGATCTTTCTATAACTTGAAACCCCATGCGAGTTCTCCAAAACTCCCAATAAACACAATTTTAACACCAAACATACCACTGGAGACAACAAATTAAATATCCCACTCTGCAAACTCGAACTAAGTATGTGCAAACTAATTTGTTAGAGATTTGACTTTGAGCGCCTCCAATTTGTATAATAACCGGGAACTGCTTTGTCTCCGGAGAATTTCACGTACCTACTTTAATCCTGATTATATCAAACTTTAAACTCGATCAACGCTTTCAAACTCAAGCATTGTGTGCGGGTGAAGTTAGTTTCAAAGTTAAAAGTTTCACATTCATTTATTCACAAACCGCAATGAATAGTAATACATAAAAAACTTACGTGTATTTACTATGGCTGCTTGTCCACCGCAGACACGTCACCTGAGCGCAGTCAACCGAACCTCGAAATAAGAAGTTGTTTGCGCGACCGCTTAATTTGGTCTGAGATTGAGACGGACTGGTTTTTTTGTTTTAAGCCTCCTTCACTATCAGCGAAAAACACTCCTGTGATATATCCTTCACTTACAAGCGGATGAATCAATTTTTTTACATATTCTTCGTCCTCGAACTTACAGTAGGTAGCAGTAGAAGAAGTTGTCGACGGTTCAAACTTGCCATTCTTCAAACGGAACTACCATGAACGAGAGCTGCAACAAACTGAACCACCGAGATCGTCGAAGTCGACGCAATCGATATCCGTCACGGCATCCTGAACTCGGCCTTAAAAATTACGTTATCGGTGACGTCCCGTGACGGTGGACAATCGTCCAACATCTCGTCATCTCAACAACGTCAACGTTAACGAAGAGAAGACGGGATGTCACCGTTGACGTGACGGTAGACAAGCGACGTAATAGTTGTTAGTATTTTTCTGCTCAATGTGAGAAAATACACGGCTTTGCAATTAATTTAAGTTGACAGACTTTTTACAGTTCAGTATAAAGTCAAGCGATTAATTTATTTCCACGCACGATCCAAGCCTCCTTTTGTATCCGCTGAACTCATATAGACATTCCATTCTACGAAATCATGAAACTAATGAAACCCTTTACTTTAACAAACAATGTTAGGTCGGATAATTGCATTGTTTTCCGAGAAGCGTATAGCTTGAGGTTCCTGACGTTTCTTTTTACAGGGCTTTATTTCAATTAAAAGATTCCAAAGGAGTTGTGACGTCAAGAAATGTTGGGTCGGCTACATTAAACGTTATAATAACGCTGGACTATTCCCATATCATCATTTAGCACCAAAGACCATGTGATATAAACTACTGATTGATGATAATATTTTCATTGTGTCTAAACACAATGAAAACAAACACCAGAAAGAAATACTTACAGTACAGACAGATTGAAGAAATATTTAGCGCACCATGGGAATAAGCTTTTGTCTATTTGAACTGAGCGATTTAGTACTAACTTAAATTTGTCTATTCCATTCCAATAGTAAATAGTATCATAGTTATTAAGCACTAAACAATTTCATGGACTCGTTAACATTGCTGCTTCCAATATAATTTTACTGAATATTTTTCAAAAAGCGTGGTCTGGGCACAGAACAAGCTGGAGCTTACCAAGATTGTTGGTGTACTTGACGGACGACACATTACCAAAAATCTTTCTGGCCTTGCTAAAGCTTGTCGCACGCCTAAAAAGCATCGCTACACAGCTCAAAAATATGCATTCAACTATTCTTAAGGCGCATACCCCACTCAAACTAGCGCCGCCACCTACTTTATGATATTATTCTGTTTAACAAAGGAATTTTAAAAAATCCATCGTCCAGTTTGTGATATCTATCATAAGCTTTTTTTAATGCCTCTGTAATAGTTTTATTCTATTTAGTTTAGGCAGAGATACGAAGTTGCCCTTGGCGGCCACCAAAATCTACTTTCGTTCTGAAAATTCCTTTGTTAAATGGGATAATAAGATAAATTAGGTGGCGCATGGCGGCGCCACTTTGGGTGGGGTATGCGCCTTAACAATAATTCGTCACATTTAGATGTATTTTATACTGATAGACAGCTAACGGACTACTCGTTTGAAGCTTGTGGGAAGCTATTTTGTCACTGTTAAATGCATCTAAAGATAACGTGTTTAAGACCATAATTAAATGCAAATTTTTATTCTGGGTGGTAGCGGTATGAGATTAATGTGCGTAGAGCTTAACGCTTCTGTACACAGCTTTTGTATCAGCGTGGTATACCATGATTTTTGAATGATAATGGATCTTACAAATTTCACATGACCCCGCAATCTAACTGGCCGAGTTTCTGTTCACGAACGGGCGTTGTAACGAAACGCTTAGCATGCCGCAGCGTGAAATTCCAAATTCCTTCCCAGAAAAAGGTAAACTCTTATTAATTCCTCCACCCAAATCCATTGTTAGAGAAAAGGTGGCGAAACCTTATAAATTAGACGTAAGATTAGCGAGAAGCCCGCCAGAAGGGAGCGGGCTGGCGTCCCGGTAGCACGTGCCTACGTCCGGCGACCGAACGAGCGACTAGTCGCGCGACTAGTGAATCGTGATGGATTGCGTACTATTGGGGTACCTACCTAAGTTGGACGAGTTTTTTATGTGTTGTGACTTTTATGGACTAAGATTTTGAGGAAGTGGAGGTTAGCCGAATGGTTTTTTAGGTAAGTAAAGCAGAGATTTTCAGTTGTTTTATTGTGGAGAAGAAAAACAAAAATATATAGTGCTTATTTTTAAAAATAAAAGCAATTTGTAGTTGTTTTATTAAACATCTGTTAACAAGAGCACAAGCTGTTTGAATTTGAAGCTAGATGCTTAGTTTGGGGCTAGATGCTGTAAAAAAATTACGATTATTAAAGAACTTTTGATAAATAAATTATTGCTTTAAAAATGAATTAACCTAATTATTATTTCAAGCACTTGTTTAATAAATTATACACCATAATAATTATTCATTTATTTTAAAAGCATGATATGAAGCGGATGTCTAAGCAGCCATTATGAATATAAGCTCATCATTTTATCGTAATTTTTATCATTTTTCTGTCAATTTTCATAGTTAAATCTAACGCCTTGTTACTACTATTTCGGATTTAAAGGTCTTATTATTTCCACGCAAACAGAATGGGATTTCTTCGGTATTGAACTTAGTTTAAGCATCCATTTCTTTTTCAGTCCTAAATTATTGTATGGAATAGTAATTCTAATGGTGCGTTGAGTTTTTGTACCAATTGTTAACAGCAATTATTGGTCATGCTCTTCTTTTGCGTTTGTATCTTTCTTTGTTTCATATCAGTCTTATTTAAATGGCGTTTCTAAAAAAGGCAATCTTATCAGAAGTTTTTTTTTTTTGAAACGCCATACTATGCTGTTGCCAGGTGGCAAGCAAGCACTTTTCAAGTAGCTTATGTCCTTCTCCGGGAAACTATTTACCTCTACCACATTTCTTTAAGATCCGTTCAGCTGTTTATGTTTGAAAAGGTAACAGACAGACAGACAGTTATTTTCTAATTTATACTACTAGTATGGATAACCTTAGACTAGTTTATATAACGATAACAGTTCTGGTTAATAGCCTAACCGATATTATGCCCAGAACCTAAATAAACATCGAATAACTCTATCAATTTGTACCAAATTATTTTAGAGTCAAAAAAACACTGTCTCGTATGACAAAGAAAAACACAAAGAAAAACTTATATGATATAGGTAAGTACAGCAAAATATATATTAGATTAATATAATTATAGGTATCAAAAAATCCGTTTATAATGTTTTCAATTAAAGTGGGTTCGATTACCGGGTAAGGCATTAATGTTTTCAAGTGTGAGAATGCTGCTTTACTTATTTAAAAACTAGTGATCCGCCCCGGCTTTGCACGGGTTCATTCTATAGCCCACGTTCGTCATGGATAGTGTAGGAATCTAATATAATAATAAATATAAATAATGCTGGACAATTCACACAGCATTATCTAGCCCCAAGGTAAGCAGAGCTTGTGTTATGGGTACTAGATAACTGATATACGTAATATTATACATTACTTAGATAGATATTTTTTATTATACATAGAAAACACCCAGACCAACGGAACAAATTTCTGCAGATCGTACACAAATTTGTTCCGAGGCGGGGATCGAACCCGCAACCTCTTGCGTCGCAGGCAGACTCTCGCCCGCTGCGCCAGTGAGGTCGTCAATATATGATAATGATGAAAGAAATTTTTCAAATCGGTCAAGTAGTTTCGGAGCCTATTCTATTGAAACAAATTTTTACTCGTTACAATATTAGTATAGAAAAAGGAATGTTTACTTTCAGTAAATGTCATTAAAAAAGTTTTATTTAAAGCTGCTTTCACTCAGCATGGCCGTAGTAGGTACACACTGTAGATAATAGAAGTTTTTTATTTATTTACCATTCCGTTACATAACATATCAGGCATTTTGCCCCCATGACCCTGCGCCGAAATGAGTGTTGAGTCAGCATCATCATATCCGCCCACATACGTCCACAGCTGGACATAGGCCTTCCCCATACAAGCCCAAAAAAAGTGGTCAAATAAATAAATTCAAACAAATAGGTTGTAAATCATATTTTTTGTAAATAGCCTTTCAATAAAATGTTAGATTATCTAGAGGATAAAAAGTTTGGGACGAGTTTTGATCCAACTCAAAAACTAACATTCTAACAAGGTAAAGGTTTCTTGTTGGCTTCTCTTAGCAAGATTGAAGTGGACAAAAAAATCAAAGTGATCACTTAATTTCATAGTTTTACTTATGTAATCTGAGTTTTGTGACGTGTTCAAGAGTCCTGTAAGGTCTAAAGGAAATAAAGCACTTTGAATTTTGGACCATCAAGTGGATGGTCTCCCAACACTCCGACTCATGGCAAGTGGTCAATTGACTTTAGGGCGCGGTATACACCGACCACACGAGTGGACGCCACTTAAGTGGCTGGTCTATTCCAAGTCCGTTTAGAATTCTAAAACCTTATCTACTTCACGCCTGAAGAAACATTTAGGTAAAAGTCATAGATTTAAAATGAGTGGAAATGGGAGTTTTTTGACCGACTTCGTTAAAAAGGAAGACTGTTTTATAAACATAAAACCTTTTCCTTTTTATCGTACAGTTGTTTGTTCTTTTTATGTATCTATGATTGATTTTTCCGACATTTATTTGCCGATTTGGATAATTGTTTTGCAGTTGTACAGAAAATAAATCCCAGAGATTTAATTCACCAGGGATTAGAAAACAAAACTTTAATAAATGTGACATGAAGAGGTAGGGAGAACCAGCGTAAGATGTTTATCTGGAGTGGTAGGTAGGTACTTATTTGAAGACAACCGTTTTATTTTATTCTTGAACTGGGATATGACGTCGCAGGATAAATCGGACCTACCTAAATCTTACAAAAGTATACTGGCATGATCATAGTTCTGTTTGTTTATTTGTCTAGTAAACAAGCTGGTTACCACGAGGAACGAAACGCCCAGAGGTACCGCACCGATTTAAAATACAAAGCACTTGGCACTCGAACACTGCGCAAAAGTTCTAAAAATAATGGCTTAATATCTCAAAACTCTAAGCACTCAATCATCCCTTAGATCCTCAATTATTATAATATAATGAAACAGCCGGCTAAACTGTCCTGTCTGTTTAATTAAAATGAACAGCGCAGACCTTCCACTTTATGGAGTCTGCAACTAAGTCGGGGCGGCGCGGGCCGATGATAAGTGGAACGTGTGCGCTCCAATAAAGAAAGCAACTATATTAGTCGCTTTCTTAACCGTATTATAGCAAACAAAACACGTCTTGTACGGTTAGTTTTTGTCACGGGAAAAATACTAGGTGTTATCATTGACATCCGCCTGTTATTGTCGTATCTATATATTAGAACCTGCCTAAATAAGTTTACCTATCTAAAAGCATGTTCTATACATACGCTGGTGGCGTTCCTTTCTTAATAAATAAATAAATTAAGCAGTCTTAATACGGTAGTGATTCCGTTTGCACCAAATATACACCAACTTGTCTATGGCTGGTTTAGCTAGACTAGTGACCCGTTTGCGCCCGCCCTTAATTAAACTGCCCTGAGTTAATGCTACATTAAGGACAGATGCGCCCTTTGCAAATTGAAATTATATCGAAACAAACCCTTGCGATGTTCTGATAGTAGTTTCATTATGGCTCAGGGTTTAGTACCTGATTGTAATTAGGGATGATGCCGTGAAGGGTTGAAATCTATCTATGGTTAACTTAAACTGTAATAGTTTCTTTAATCGTCTCATAAACTTGTTTCAAATGGGATTTGAGGGAATATTAATTACTTGTTAACTGATTAATGAGGTTTTCATAATTTAAATAAATAAATAGTGATAGACAATCTACACAGCATCATCTAGCCCCAAGCTAAACAGAGCTTGTGTTATGGGTACTAGAAGACTGATAGAATACATTTTTTTTTATATACACACAGAAAACACCCAGAACAACCATACTTAATTTGTCACAAGGCGGGAATCGAATCTGCAACCTTCTGCGACCCAGGCGAAACTTTGCCCTAATTCGCTATTTTAACACTTTAAAAGCCAAAGAATCAGATGTCGATTTCCGGTCCCGTGTAGCGGCGGCGGCGTCGCACGTAACTTCCGGTTGAACCGCCCGCGCCGCCGCCGCCGCCGCGCTACGATTGGGCAGTGAATGTGTTAAAATAAAACACGTATTGTACACAACGTACATGATTAAGTACATAAATTTTTATAATAATTTCAAGTATATTCGAAGTCTTACTTAGTGACGCCTAGATTGCTTAGAAAGTGGTTGCCACTATAAGTGTCCCGTTTGGCCTTTCCCGTCACCACACATTCGTCCACAGGCGAACATGCAACCCCCCCCCAATATCCCTCCTCTCCCAACAAGAGTTATCACTGTGATCGTTTGACTTTGCCAACATTAAATTTTGGTAACCTATTGTATATCAACTGAGGCTCTTCATTTGTTAATTTTGTAGGTTCCCACGATATAGGCCCTGCCTAGTGTGGGAATCGTTGTCATTTGAGTCCGTAAATTCTATCTAGTTACTCAGTAATAATTTGTATTAGGTACCTACTAAAAACCCTTGTGCTAATTTTAATTTTATTGTGTAAGTGGTAAATAAACTTTTTAATTTTTTTCATTCATTTTCATTTGACAGGATGAACTCAGTTTTCCATCGCGAAAGGGGTAGTCCCTTTCGCGATGGAAAACTGAGTTCCCCTTTCTCCCCTTCCTCTTTGAGCGGGAAATGAGAGATGATTGAGTGGAGTTCATTTCACAGCTCAGTCCTTTCCGGTCAATTATTAGTGTATGGAAATACAAAATACACTAGTGCTAGTCCTTAATGGGTATGCTTCGCTCGGAAACCGGGCTTTACTTTCCAATTTGGAACAAATAAAAACGTTACGCGACAGAAGTCTGCAGGAACTAAGTAAAAACTATAATTTATTTACCTTTTAAAATAAGCTTAGTCAATGAAAAACGTTGTACCGACAGCAAGTTATTTCGGTTAAAGATATTTTTGTAAAAATAAATTTTCCTCACGCTATTTTCAAAGGATGTCGTTTGAATACAGCGAGGTAGATCCTTACTTATTTACCAAGTAACTTAGAAGGTATTTTATGACACAACTTTTATTATTACGAAGTTATTCTTGGCTTGGAATTTATGAGAAACATTTTGCAATAAGTATATTTAAGTCTTGTCTTTTTTCAGTCCGATATTAATATTGCATTAAGATTAGAATATTTGCAAAAAATTCAGTGTTCAGGTGGATGTATATGTTACTTCTTCACGCCAAGGCTACTGAACGGATCTGGATGAAATTTCGCATGCAGGTAGTCCTAGGGCTGAAATAAAATATAGGCTTTTTTGTCATATAATCAGTTCAAATGAAGTAAAAATAACCTACGTAACGTTTAAACAAAAATAACGCATACGGATTATGTCAATATTAAATCACCGAAATTATCTATCAAACTAATAACCAATAAATTACTAAGCACGTATTATATTTTTTTTGACCGAGATTAATTATTTTTTTTGATCGAAATCATGGTTTTATATCGGTCAACGAATTAGCTTTGCCATTCAACGTGGCAATGCTGCCAGCATTCTGGGCACCTTCGGGTGACGGTTTAGATTTTTAGAAAATAAATGTACTAAGTGTATAATTATAATTATTTTATTCTGTATTTTCCTTAATAATAAATATTAATAAATGCGGTGGGCGAAGGTCCGCCTGCGACGCAGGAGGTTGCGAGTTCGATTCCCGCCTCGGGACAAATATGTGTACGATCTGCAGACATTTCTCAAAATCAGACATGCCTTATTGTTTTATTTTTTACCAGTTTCTAGTAAAAAAAAACAATTGTTTTTTTAGAGTTGAAATTAAAGTAGCTCCTTAGAATAGCGAGTTTGACGAAAAGCTTATTGGACGAAATGCGTTTAAAGGCGCATACCCCACCCAAACTAGCGCCGCCACCTACTTTATCTTATTGTTCCATTTAACAAAGGGAAATTCAAAAATCCATCGCGCAGTTTGTTATACCTCTTACCTATAAGCTTTTTTTTCATGCCTATGCAATAGTTTTATTCTAATTATTTTAGGCAGTGAATCGAAAATAGATTATAGTGGCCACCAAGGGCAACTTCGATTTACTGCCTAAACAAAATATAATAAATAAACAAAATAGAAGCGCTAGTTTGAGTGGGGTATGCGCCTTAAATTGTAATTGGACGAATCAAGTTTTGAATGAACTGCTTATAAACCATCCCGCCCCGGGCTGTTTCGTCGAGTTCGGCGTGTAGACTCCATCATGAACAAATCTTGCCTCCATATGACGAGTCTACTCAGAGTCTGCTCAACAAGGACTAAATAGACCTTTTATCCCCAAAATTCAATTAAAAAACAAATAATATTAAATTATTGCTTTACGATAGAAATAAAAAACTTGTGATGTAAAACGGCGCGTTCATTGAAAACTTTTTATTACTATACTAGTTTTAAGTACCTCTTCAAAGCTTCTAGGGACTAGGTACTAACTTCTTAACTACTGAAAAGAAAATAATAATAAATGAAAAAGTAAATAATATATAGGTTTTTATCTTTAGTCTACCCACCCGGGGTAATTTTTTAATATTTTTTGATAAATAAAATTGGTTTATTATAGGCATATGCTAAAACTGGATGCGTGAATATTTCAGCTGCCGCAGCCAGGCTGCCTAGTGCGCGGTTATATTGTGTTGTATTGTATAAATAAACAATAATTACAGAACACAAAAATAAATACAGATAATCTAAAATGCTCGGAGTTTTACTGAAGGATAGGATTCGCAACGAATACACCCGACAGAGAACCAAGATTATCGACATTGCTCAAAGGATTAGCAAGCTGAAGTGGCAGTGGGCTGGCCATATATCGAGAAGAATAGACAATCGCTGGGGTATACGTGTTCTTGAGTGGAGACCGCGACTCGGCATACTTAGTGTAGGACGCCCTCCGACCAATTGGGATGACGATTTGCGAAAGACTGCTGGATGCGGCAAGCTGAAGACAGGGCACTAATGGCGCTCATTAGGGAAGGCCTATATCCAGCAGTGGACTAATAAAGGCTGATGATTATGATGATGATGATTAATGTACAATGTTTTATCGTACATTCGTTTTTACCTTTACTACTATGGTAAATCCTCAGGTCTTAGGTATGCGAATACCGTAGTCAAAAAAACAGAGCGAAAATTAAGCTTTAAACGATTGTAGGAGCTAAGAACGATATCTTCCAGACAACCTTTGGATAGACAAGTCCGCCACCGTCTACAAAATTTATATATCCAGAATAATGTTTAGCTGGTATATAAAGAAATAGAAAATAACCCCTGGAGACTTAACGTAACTTTGCAGCTGTTTTCAGAGTTCCCTATAAATTGGCCGAATGGAATATTCGTATCCAATAGTTTTCTCATTTTCTCGATAGCTACGAACTTTACTTTAAAGCGCGATCTAACATTTACGGCGAATTCAATGCATAAATAATTGAAAACAAATACATGCCTAAATAATGCTGGACCATTCACACAGCATTATCTAGCTCCAAGCTAAGCAGAGAGCTTGTGTTATGGGTACTAGAAAACTGATATACATATTATAAAACAATACATAGATAGATATTTTTTATTATCAGACAACGACCAGAACACCCAGAACAAATGTCTGCAGATCCTACAAACATTTGTCCCGAGGCGGGAATCGAACCCGCAACCTCCTGCATCGCAGGCAGAATTTCGCCCACCGCGCCACAGAGGTCTTCAAATGTGATGATTTCCGGCAATGTTTGCCTGCAGCGCCGATAGGTGTGCGCTCAGCTTAACAGTTTTTTTTTCTATTTCAAACGTGTAATACATATGTATGTTATTTTCTGGACATAACAATTTTCTATTCCACTAGACACGTCTGAAGTCGTGCCACGCTATGAAGCCCCGGAGGTCATGTGAATTTGTCTTACATTGACGCGGAGTTCAAGTTTGGCAAACTGCCGAACGCCTTGCAGATAAAAGTATTGCTTTAGCACCAATTTGAGAAACGTGGGCACTACCCAAACTTGCAAACTCTGCTTTAACATGTCTTATTGCTTAATTTAATACCGTGGTAGAAACCTACTATTAGGACCGTAAAAATCTACGGTTAATTCGCGTAGGCAGGGTCGCCAATATTGCATGAATCACAATGGAAGCTTGTTACACACTGGTTTTTTGCTGAAAAAATCTACGACTAACTCGTTGTGTGTACACACGGCGCCGGAAGCTTTCACTGTGATCAGATCATACAACACTGGCGATGGGTCTAAACACACGGCGAAGTGAGGTGTTCCGCATTGGTTCCACTCGCTGCGGCAGGTCCGAACGTGGAAATGAAATTTCACGCTGTAATAGTTCCCCGCTGTTTAAAGATAGGCTGTCCGTGGGTTTTTACAGCTAAAAAACGTTTGTGTACTAAAGAGCACTATGGCCTAAGGTAGTGGAAGCGAGGGCGGAAACGGATTAAGACAGTTTCACCGGACCGTTTTTAGCGCCCTGTTTCCAGCTTGCCCCATCCAGCAGTCTTTCGCAAATCGTCATCCCACCTGGTCGGAGGGCGTCCTACGCTACGTTTGCCGAGTCGCGGTCTCCACTCAAGAACACGTTTACCCCAGCGGTTGTCGCTTCTTCTCGAGATATGGCCAGCCCACTGCCACTTCAACTTACTAATCCTTTGAACTATGTCGTTAACCTTGGTTCTCTGTCGGATGTATTCGTTGCGAATCCCATCTTTCAGAGAAATTCCGAGCATAGCTCTCTCCATAGCTCGCTGTGCGACCTTAAACTTTAAACTTATATAGTTAATTCTTCGTAATTTCTTCTCTTATCTTCCTTGTATGACGTGTCTTATGAAGCTGTCATATCGTATAAGACGCTCCAACATCCTCCCTCTTCTTTTTTCAATATGCATTGAGATATACGTGGACTTCTCAAAATAAATCGGAATTGAGACGACCTAATATCTTTTCATTTCAGGGTCTCCGCGCCGTCCATCAAACCTTATATGGCGATCCCGCCAGACGCGATCGGGATATACATAGTGCAACTTTCTTCAACATGCGAAAACAAAGACTCTCTTTTTAGAACCTCATCGTATTAAAAGTTACTAAAAATATTCATTATAGGTATAATAAAGTAAATCGCCGAAAAGCTTGAACAAGTTTGTAAACAGACAATGCTCGAGTGGCTTTGGAGCCGTTTGGTAAAAACAGCTTTGTAAGTCGCCACTTCTCTTCAACTTTATGAAACTCTACGTAATTCTATGAAACTCTGGATAAAAGCGCACTGGAAAAACCCCGAAGTTCGCTGCATGAGGTGTCGAAAGCTGTTTGTGATGGAGTTGGGGATTTTTGTTGAAACATCAGCGCTGAGCGTTTATAAGTTTCACGTTAAACTCTTCCGTGCTCGGAATGTCCTGTTGGTTTATGAATCTAACTAGGTAAAGTTATTGGCTGTGACGGCCGTGACGTTAGAATCGACCTCTCCAACAAATTCCTCGGATGTCGTGCGCCGACTAAAATAATTTGTAAGAGGAATGATAGCAGATTCCTTGTACACTTTTTTTCATCTCTACTGCAATCAATTATCACCCTGACAAACGTGGTGTATGGAAAAAAAGTCATTGTTGGAGAAGGCACGTTCTATGTTCAGCAGTGGACGTGTTAGCGCTGCAATAAAAGCAAAGGTACAATTATTTAGAATCCAAAATAAATGTAGTTGGATTGGATTGGAATGCTAAAAATTGACTTACAGAACCAAAAAGCATTGGAAAAAAATATGGCAATATGAAGCAAATTAGAAGTTCGAAAAATGTTAATTATGGTAGCTTTCAAACATCATAATTCGTTGTTTATCTAATTTTTACATACCTACACTCTTTCGTTCAGAATTAAGGATATGTTTTCTAGTACTACTATCGGTTATTTGCATTTTTTGAGTTTTCAAACATTTATATTATTAGACTTTCCATGCAACAAACTATGTATAAGCGAAAGCAATAACTCTTCAGTAGTTCAAATTAACCAACGCGATTTAGTCTAAAACAGCTCGGCAAATTTGGCAGAAATTAAATCACGTCTACCGAACCGATGCAGCTACAGTCTGGCTTTTTGCCAGAAGTTACTCACAGGGTAGGAGAAATACCTGGTACATGCTTACTTTAGCTTTAGCTACAGCCACTGCTGGAAATGGTATTCCTTGAAAAGCGCTTTATTGGCTGATAGTCTTAAGAGAATAACAGGCTAGTTGACTCTTTTTAGGGTTTTGAGATTGGTTTCGAAACCCTTATGGTCTCTCTCTGTCCGTCTTCCTTCTTTATTGAATATCACAGTAACTACCACAAATATTAACTTAAAATTTGAAATTATAATAAATCTTGTGGGCCGTTACTGATTAAATAAAATGAGAATGCAAATTTTCAGTACAATTTGTGATGTCCAAATATAAAATTAAAAAAAATTTAATTAAAAAAAAAAAAAACAATTTCCCGCCTAGGTCTCAGGCGGGAAATTGTTGTTTCAAATGAAGGATATCAGTTCGAACGTTTCAAAATAGTTTAGTAAGTTTCATGCTTTTTGAAATATTTCTAAGCTTTGAAGCTGTATAATAGAGTTTCGACCAGCTAATTTAAATCGTCCAAGAACTCCAACAAAAAGACAATAACAGATGAAAATTACAACTAGTATTTACATGTTTTTTTTGTATTTTTTTTTTGTATTTTCTAATAATCTAAACCATCACCAGAAGGCAAAGTGCCCAGAATGCTGGCAGCATTGCCACATTGAATGGCAATTGAATGGCGTTGACCGAAATTAAAGCCAGTATTCTGATCACCTGTGGACTTTATGAGAACTCATCCTGTTTTCAGCGGTTTGAAACCCACTGTGTAATTTTCACATTAATATTGTTTTAGACACACAATGCACGGGTCGCAGCGACCGTGATAAGAATGTTGTAGTGGTGGTACAGGTCAGCTTTACGGTTTTCTATAAGTGACTGTTTGGTTTGGGCTTGATTAGCCGCAAGTACTCATAACGTAAGATATTCTTAGGAACAAATAACATAAACGTACAACAAGGTATTGTCGGAATACCCATGGTACAATAATGCCATACCCATCGCGGAATTTGTGGGGTGTTAGTAAACTCTGCAAAAATCTAGCCTTAATCACATTTTCGCACTTCACACTATCACATCACCCTTCACACTATCACATCACATTTCACACAATCACCTAACCCTTCACACTATCACATAACATTTCACACAATCACTTAACCCTTCACACTATCACATCACACTTCAAACTATCACATAACCCTTGACACTATCATGACATCACACTAATTATATTATAAATGCGGATGTTTGGATATTTGGATCTTTTGATGCATTATTTTGGTACCTATGAAACTTTTATTAACCTATATGATACGGCGAAAATACGCTAGTCTTGACAGAGGTTACCTATTTGAGCCGTTTGGGGTGGAAACCCTAGGTCCTTGGGGTCCTGGGGCACACGTTATCTATAAAGATCTTACAAAACTACTAATAGAGTCCACAGGTGATCGGAATGCTGGTTTTTATTTCGGTCAACGAATTAGCATTGCCATTCAACGTGGCAATGCTGCCAGCATTCTGGGCACTCTGCCTTCTGGTGACGGCTTAGATTTTTAGTAAATAGATGTAAGTGTAAATATTAGTTGTAATTATTTTTTGCTGTTAAATAAATAAATAAATGACCTATATGATAAATATAACTACACTGGTATTATAAATGCGAAGGTTTAGATGGAGGGATGGATGGATAGAAGGATGTCTAAACGGCTAAACATTGGCATAGAGATATATTTTATCCCGGAATTTCCACGGGAACGGGAAGTACGCTTGTGAAACCAAGAGGCGCTGCTAGTAATCTATAAATAGTTATTACTAGGTACCACAAGCATTATGTACATCTTACTCATGAGGTAACCAAGCATCGTACATTATCCACGTACATACAAAATGTACGTACCACCTATAAATGCACTTTCGGTAACCAACGATGCCGGCTTTAAGGGTATCGGTTGCACTTATGTATATTTGGGGACGTTGGAGACACACTGCTTGTTAGTATTAAGAACTTATCTTATACTCAGTGTTGGGTATATTATAATAAACGGTGTGCTACGGTTGCTTAGAATTGAAACCACCCAAACTCTTCCCGCGGGTGTCGTAAGAGGCGACTAAGGGACAACACCGGGGGGCGGGCAGCAGCGCCTCTAGCAGAATAGTTCTACCACCGAACTGCGATCCCCAACCCGCATGCCCAGATTATTGACATTACTCCTCATGAGAAAAAAAAATAAAAAAGTGGACTATTATAGGCTGTTAAGGTGAGGCAAAGTGAGTTTTTAACCCGGGGTTCCCATGAGAAGTAAGATCTAGGAATAGTTTAACAACCATGCCCGTTAGGTTCGCTCATGCCTCCCCAAACGAGGCAAGTTTAGTTATAATCATCATGGTTGGTAGAGATTGGTGAATGCAGTTAAGGTGTTATAAATAGTATTTATTTTATTCTAATGTATATTTAATACACATTAGAAAGTAGCTAATTTTTCTCTGGTAGGTTCCCATAGTCGACGATCATGACATCCGCGAATTGAGTTCGAGGGGTCGATTTTAACTCCGCGATTGTCACGACAACACAGTTGGTACCTCTAATGGTATAGATACATTTTTAAATACGACGTCACAAATCTAGGTCTTTAGTACTTAGGAAAAACATAAGAAGATCACGCGAGCTTTAAAAATATCGATACCAGCGGGTTAGATTGTCTAAGATCGATACAAAACTAATAAAATTACTTAAATAAATTTTATACCTTATTTAAGACTTCATAGGTCTATTATTAGTTTACATAAATTTGGTATGTACAAAATAATTCAATAGTGATAAAAATAATCGTAATTCAATTGAGCACAATAACAAAATAATCAAAACAAAGAAAAAAAATACAATAATTATTAAGCGCTGTTGTACCTACCTTACATTATTACTATCAAACTACTACCGCCTCGCGGTTTCACCCGCTGAGTTCCCGTCCCCGTGTGAATTCTGGGACAAAACATAGCCTATGTCACTAACTGAATAGTAAGCTTTTTAATGGTGAAAGAATTTATGAAATCGGTCCAGTAGTTTATTCGTTACATACAAAAATACAAAACCTTCCTCTTTACAATATTAGTATAGATTAATAGTATGCGCGTGCATCCTCGAAGAATAAAATAAAGATACAGTACATAAAGAGTTCATAAAGATACAGTCAAACCTATTGGTGAACACGCCAAATATGCTGTAGGAGCTGGCCGGGACCCTGCGCACCAGAGCTGTTCCCAGCTTGCGCATGGTGCTGTAGAAACAGTCCATGCGCGCCTCGGCGCACTTCCCTGACGCGCTGCAGAACCGGGGCAGCCCCATCAGCACCCTGAATGCGTTATTGTACTGCACAAGGCACACGTAGGGTGCTGTACTGTTTTTGCGTATGGTTCACCCATTAACTGTTAAAGGTTTATAAAATCTTTCTTCGTCTTAACCCGTGTGTAGTCTAATAGGAGCCTCATCTGCGTCTCGTCGTTGTCGCGTTAAATAATTTGTCCTCGTTTAACGCAGCTTCGCTTAGAGCAGGTAATAACATTTTAAAAGGGTTAAAGTTTGATATTTAGACCGAATCTAATCGTTGTTTAAATCGTACTTGAACTTAACCTTATTTTATCGAAAAAGGTGCACTGCAAGAAGTTTATGGCGATTTTACGTTATTATCGGTAAAAGTGAGAAGAGAACTTTCGCAGGAGAATAAAGGCAGTGATAAAAAAATGATTCAAAAAACACATAAATAGACAAAACATAAGTTCACTATGATATATGTCGGCAAGCTGAAGACAGGGCGCTTTGGCACTCATTAGGGGAGGCCTATGTCCGGCAGTGGACTGGTAAAGGCTGATGATGATGATGATGAAGTTCACCAAAACAATTGATATGGAAAACTATAATTTAGCCTGAACTTGGTAATCCTGTGTTTGAGGCGACAATATGATAATTATTATCATATACATTATCATATATATAAAAAAACTTTGACGTTATTCTTCGTATTCGTGTGCTTTTACGTGTTTATCGTACATTATTTTAATAATTTTAAAATTTCAAAGTATTTACATCATTTTTGTAATAATGTCATGACGCACTCAAGCAAAAAACCTTTGTAAAATATTAATAAAGTAATATGTAAAATAACACAACCAGGAACAAAAAATCTTTTTTCTAATATATGTATAAAAAAAAAACAATTTCAATGACCTGTTATTCACCAGTTGATGTCACCGTCGGGGCCAGAATCACTTCCTTTCGGCGTAGTTAACATGTGACATGGCACCCTATACATCGCAAACCTACTTTAGGCCGCTAGTTTAAATAGACTCTTGTAGACTTCAAAGAAATTCATAGCCCCTTCTGTTTCGGTTCACTCCACGTCAACTTACTTCAACCCTTTGCTAATAAACTATAAAGTATTCTGAGAATGCAGAGCCCCGATTCTGGAAACTGATTTTGAAATTTGAAGGGATAATTTATCTCAGCGGGGGAGGCAAGGGGTACGTTGTGCGCAAGGAGGAAGCGGAAGTGGACACCGCCCGCGACGCCCGCGCCGCCGCCCCTTCGCGCTACGAGCTTTTTGAATATCATCTACAGATATACAAATATCTGTAGATCGTACAAATATTTGTCCCAAGGCGGGAATTAAAAGTCAATCGAACCCGCAACCTCCTACGTCGCAGGCGGACCTTCGCTCACCTCCCCACAGAGATCGTAGAAGTAAACAGCAAAATTTTTCGTTGTGGAATTATCTCGTACGATTTCATAAAATTTAGCTTTTAAAAATGCGATTTTTTTGCCTATTGAATAACTGAAAAAAATACTATCCAGTAATAATTTTTTTTAACTAGATTTAACAATATTGTCAAGAAACAAAGAAAGCCATTGATAAAACAAAAGTCTGGCTTTACCATAATTAATCGTTTGGTTATTCTGTTTTTACATTAGGTCAAACATACTTTTTTATAAATACTTTATATGTAATAATATATACAGGACTATTAGACCCGTCACAAACATCAACATCAAATTACATTAGTAAAACAAAGAAATAAAGTTGTTGAACAAAACCGGTATTAATTATTAAATTTTCGAAGCGTTTTTGATAAAGACAACGTTGAAAAAAGATTTTAAAGTAAGCCATTCACGTCGTTTGTTTAAAAACCAATGGATATCTTGATTTATGTTTTTACTGTTTGTGGTAGGCAACTATTTGTTTAACATCTCCAAAGTCGGGACCCTTATCCACCGATGCATAGAATTATTCGCGCTAGCGCCGTGACCACTGGACCTATTTCAAATAATTTGCTATCAGAAATCCTAAAACATTTTGGCATGAATTTATTTTCCTTTGGTAGCTGTACTAGCGGAAATTTAACTTCACTATGGCGACCAGAGTTTTGAATTAATAAAAGAAAAATATTATTTGGCGGATTTGATAAAAAAAACTAATTTAATTTCCTTACCATAAAAAAGTTTTTAAAGTTTTTCGTCCATTAATACTTTTCCCTTGGGTATAAAAAATTAAGAGACCTCTTTTTCTCTTCGTGGATTATCTCCATACTTAAATACATTAATAGTTGTGATCATGAAGGTCCTCATTGATGGAGAAATCGATAAACATCTTTGACAAAATAACCAATAAATTGTCTAAGATAAACATGCTTCAAAAAAACATATAGCCTTTTGTATTTAAATGAGTAACAAAACTTTTTGTAGAATATACCTAAGTGACAGTTACCTACTTGTCTGCGTACAATTATGTATCTGTCATTTAGGTATATCATCACCAGCTTAATAATAGCTGGACGTATTATGTATCTTTCGAAAACTGAATTAAAACTAGTTTCACGTTTTTTCAAAGGAACTTGTTTCAAAGTGTCCATATCATTGCTAAAAAAACATCGTTTGAGAAACAAGTCTGTGTTGAATTATGTTTTTACTTATTATTAATTGTATACACAGGCGACTCTTATGTTCATGGAAGTATCTTGGTCCTTGTCAGTTCTCTTTTTCTATTCTGTTCATTAACAAAAGCGAAACTTCACAATAGTATTTTTTGCTTATCTAAAAATAAATAAAACCTTTAATTTGACACGTTATCATCTAGCCCCAAAATAAGTATAGCATAATGATAAGGGTATAAACACATAAATCTATAAAATTCTATGACAGGTATCAGGTATATGCAGGAGACATCAGAATGTTCCCCAAAAAGGGTAAAATAAAACTCCCTATCCACCCAGTTTTAATCAACTGAACGTATAACGTCACATAAGACTTTGACGTTACGTTCGACGTAACATGCACTTTGTCGTAACATTTCGACCTAATTTACGTTAACATACTTTAACGTACTGTCGCGTGCCAAATAGAATTTTCTATGCAGAGAAACGAGCTTTACGTTGACGCTTTAGAAATTTAGGAGGATAAATTTTTACCTGTGATATTAATATTTTAAAATGGCTTCTGTGAAGATGTGTTGCACGAGGTAATTTTTTTTTTTGTATATTAAAATTTAAAATATGGTATGACATTTTGTTTACCACTGTGGACAATTATATGATGCAGCTTTTTGTAATCTTGTTTCTTTCCTCGGGTTTGCTACGGATCTTCCTCTGTGCAACATAGCACATTTTAATATTAATTATTACATGTAACCTGAAGGTTACAGCTTTACAAAAGTGATAAGACAAATAAAAAAAATGTTCTAAAATAAATTAGGGCAGGTAACCTCATAACTCATGATGTAATTTAATATTTAATGCAATCTGATTTAACTGTAAATTTCTATTAGATTTTCTATTATTAAGACATGCGATTTACAGATTCTCAATCTGAAACAAACGAAATTATTATTTAATAATACTTACTTAAAATGCTTAGGCCTTTTTGCTAAGCATTACCTACCGGTATAAAATTTAAGTTTCATCTTTCAAAATAAAAGATAAAGAAGCAGTGTGGCAAGCACGGCGATTGCTTTATAAGGAAGAATAGAAAAAAAAATTACGTCACTTTGTCATCTAATACGTAAATTATTTGAAATTCATTCCTTCAACATCACTGATGTACGCAATGTATGACAATGCGATGTCATTATTCTGTATTCTACTACCCTAGAGATCAATCCTTTCTTGCTTCATGGCATTACTAGTTTCTACCTGCGGCTTCGCACGCGTTGTTTATGGTTATTTCTATTCAATGGGCACTGTCCACCATTTAATATGGTGATGAAAAAATCTGGTAATTGATAGTTTAGGAGAAAATTGTATGTAAAAACTAAGAAAACAGATGGTAATTTATATCCTTAATTTTGTATTCTACCCTATGTGTGTAATTGTGTATGTCTGTCTGTGCTGTTCTTGTTGTGCCAAATAAATGTATCTTTATCTTTAATTTGCACAATTAATTCTGATATTAATTTTTTTTTAATTATCGAGCCAAAGAGGATCTTCCTTGTATCCCATAGATTAATGTGTTTTTTTTTAAGTTTTTTCGATAAAGATGACGTAGAAAAATTGTTTTTATGTAACCAAAATTGAGCGAGTTTTGAACTGTCGTGCTAACCCACCGGGCTTTATATGTGTTGCCCACTTTGGTACCTATTTACACTCCAGTGCTTGTGGGTACTAGGTGCATTGTAATTTTTTATTACACTTTTTTCACCTAAAATATCAATGGATCATTAGAAATTTACCATGTTGATATAACTTCGACAATGGATGAGTTTTTTTGGCACAAGGATTTACTATTTATATGTAACTAATAAATAAATAATAGGTATGCAATCATGTGCACCACAAAGTAATAAAATTATTAGCTGCTTCGTCTTGGATTAACTTTGCCGTTAAATGTATGAAGACTTGTGTGGAATACGTCAATTATATAGTGATTGCGTTTTTCGATTAAGGTGAGTAGCTGCTGCAAGCGGCTTTGCACGCTTTTTTCAAGTAGCCTCAGTCCTTCCCCGGGAAAACATCTACAACTCGGGCGAATTTCATTAAGATCTCTTTAGCCGTTTAGTCGTTAAAAGTTACCAAACAGACAGACATAAATAGTACTTTCGAATTATTATTTTCTTTATTTTAGTCTCCTATATACTTTCCATTAAAATATAAAGATGAAAATGTTTAGTAACAATACCGCGCAAAACTTCCTCCGATAAGCTCTAACAAAATGTTGTTAGCATTGTAGAAGAAAAAGCCACACCAATTACAAAATGAAAAGAAATCTATCAAAGCAAGACGTCAACCAGTACAAAACATCTTTATATTTTGCAATGGATTTCCGCAAAGTAACGCCTGAATCTATTTTACTTTCCAGTACGTACCTCAATCAACAATATAGGTAGACATAATAAACAAAGTATCTTATTTTTAAAAGTTATTTATCAAAACTTAACCCTCAGAAGCTGCATTTTCAGCTTAATAGGTACCCACAGGGCATTGTTATATAATGCACTCTAAAACTTTGCACTAAGGTTGTTTTAAAGTCTGCTATAATTTCACGTTGAAGAGGTCAAAACTTTCATCCCAATAGTTCATTAACCTTGCTATAAAACGAGAATGTGAAGTTCACTGACCTCTTTAGATAGAACAGGGTATTCACCAAAAATAATATCGTTGAAATCTTAAACGAGTGTCAGTTTACTTTCTTGTGATTTAATCAAAATGATATTATCTTCAAAACGATTTTATTGTAATCCTAGCCAGAATATCAAATGAAAATATATTTTTCTTCATTCCATCACTTACACTATAATTGGATGTTTGGATGTATGTTAGCTCTTCACGAAGAAATAATAAATAAATAAATAATAAATCCTGAAATAAAACATAGGCTACTTTTTATCCAATAAATCAGTGCCCATGGACTCCAAGGACAACTTCGATTCACTACCTTAACCAAATAGAATAAAATAACAGGGGCATTGAAAAAAAGCTTATAATTAGGTATCACAAACTGTGCGATGGATTATTGAATTTACTTTTGTTAAACGGAATAATAAGATAAAGTAGTTGGCGGTACTAGTTTGGGTGGGGTATACGCCTTAAATATAAATAATAATAATAATAGTTTAATAATAGTTTTTCTATTCAATGCTTATGTTTTGAATAATTAATAGAAAATAAGCAGACTTGATTTTTGCACTGACGACGTTGCTTTACTCTGCCCCGCTCCTATGTACGCGAAATCGTATGCCTATCCTTATTACCAATTTTTGCATTAGGCCCGTTCTTAAGCCGTAAATCCACATGCCAGTAAAACGGAACGTGCATTATGTATGGATCTTATGTTTCTACCTGGATAATTACCGATTAATGATCTAGGATACCTGAAATAGAATAGGCAATGATGCCTCGCGTCTCAAACCGCTCAAAGCTACCCATACCTAGATACCTTGCATACCTAAATACCTAACATTAATGTGAATCACAAACGTGTGGCCCAGAACCTACAACTATCTTAGTGGGCTAGGCACACTGAGGTTGTCAATGTATGTAGGAAATTACTCGAACGCAACTAGATTTGCTAATGAATTTAATGCATGAGAACAGGCTTTACTAGGAAAGCGTTAAGTTTCTAGCTTAGTGCCTTAAATCTTATGTCCTTGTTAGGTCTTTCTCCGGAAAAAGATCAGTGTTACAATTGTCTAATAAAACTATACTAACACATTATTAAGTACTGTGTGGGCACTGTGGGTTAACACCCTGAATGCCTGAAACTAACAGATACAATGAATTATACAGTAGCAAACACCTACACCGCCGCACCGTAGAAAAATGGCCTTTTAGCGTTCGTTTTGTAAGCGACCTAGCCATTCTACAACAACGGGCTTATTAGAAATGAAATAAGTTCCCAAAAATATAAAAATATAATGAAATAAGATGCCCAGAGTGCGGGTAAGCACTATAGCAATAAAAACGGACTTATTCTACGATTCAGATGCGATCTATATAACTTAGGTAAAATAATCTCCTACGCTGCTAACTAGTCACCTACGCTGTAGCTTTATAACAATTACCTACGTCGTAGCTTCGTAGCAATTACCTACGTCGTAGCTTCGTAGCAATTACCTACGTCGTAGCTTCGTAGCAATTACCTACGTCGTAGCTTCGTAGCAATTACCTATGCCGTATTTTACTAGCTATCACCTACACAGCGGAGCGTCGTAATAATCATCTACGTCGTAGATTCGTAGCAATCGCCTACGTCGTAGCATCTTAACTAAAATGCCTGTGACACACACACATGCCTCATATGCCTTAGCTTCGATCAAAACAGTTAGGTAGGTTCAGTATCAAAGGCAATTTTAAGCTATATTTAACAATACGAAATTATCCAATGTCATAAGCTCAGTTTGTGGTAAGTGAACGTTTGCCTGCGAGGCAGGAGGTTGCGAGTTCGATTCCCACTTCAGAACAATTACGTGTACGATCTGCAGACACATCAGTACATAAGGGTGTTCTGAGCGTTTTCTTGTCGTGCATTCTGCCGACGGGTATGCCCGTATTTTATTATTAGTAGATAAATTGTGCCCACCTTCAGAGTTCTATCAGTGCAAAAAGTCAGCCGGCCTGGTAGTTTTTGTGTTCTCTCCGCGTGCATATTTTGCAACGGCACAAAATTTTGCCTTTTTAATAAAATATTTAATGAAAGAATCACATTACAAACCAGTCAACAATTTGCTATTTCACGGTGACGCGAGCCTTACGTCTCAGTGACTCCCTGCCTCGGGCCTGTGGGGGCGCAGTGAAGCAATCAATTGCAGGTCAGCTGTATGAATGGATCTATATGTGAATAAACACTTTACAAAAAATACAACAATTATTATTTTCGAAAATAACTGTAACAAAAAGGGTTTTGGAGCCTTGTCTCCTATAGAAGCTACATTGTCTATGTAAAGAAAACATATTAAACTTATAATATTCTATACGAGAAATAAATTTAAGTTCTTCTGGAGGAAACGACTTAAATTAGAAAAATGAATTTGAGAAAAGGATAGGATAGCTACCCACACTCGGTGTTTAGTTTAGGTATTCATTTTGAACAAAAAGGTTACAAAACTAAAGAATATAGGAAAAGACGTAGGTGTTTATCAAGAAATAGCCAAGTCAAAGCCTTGCGCCTCGGGCAAAAACTTCTTTACTAAGATAATAGAAAAAAAAGCATTTGATAAACTACTGACGGTTTTGTCTGATAGTTAAGGTTATCAATATTGGTAAATAATGTTACTGAGTTTATCAATCTAGGTTATCGAAACTTAATTTAAAAATATCAACAGCCAATCATCAATTATTGTCAAACTTGAGCTTTGAATTCGGATGGTTGTGCCATAAAACAAAAATATCAAAGTAATGTTAACGACGCTTACAAAAACCAATCAAATTATTTAATTTATCCCCAAAAAATTGTATAGGATCGTTGCTCAACTAGATCACAACATTGTGTGTAACTCACCTTCTTAATCAATTAATCATTCCATGTCTTGTTCCAGGTATAGAAAAACACCTATTATGAAATGGGCATTCGATCATGGAGCTGCGCATTCACCCTTCTCCTGGTCATCACTCAAAGTGGAAGTCACTGGCTGAACTGCGGCCAGATACCTGAATGTAGCTGCAAATGGACTTCCGGGAAGAAAACCGCATCATGCACCCAAGCTGGCTTGACCCAGCTACCTTCACTCGAAACAGAGATTCAGGTCCTTAACCTACATGGAAACCCCCTGAAGACCATAGGACGTTGGGCCTTTCGGGCAGCTGGTCTACTTAACCTTCAAAGAGTAAATCTTAGCTCGACAGGACTGACCTCCCTGCATCCAGAAGCTTTTACGTTGCTCAGCATCTTGATAGAACTTGATCTATCTCAGAACGAGCTGAGTCAGATATCGCCAGACCTCTTTAAAAGCACAGACCGTTTAAGACATTTAGTACTGAATGATAACCCCTTGAATACGCTGCCAGCTGACCTATTCCCGCCACTTAATTTTTTAAAAAACATAGAAATATCCCGGTGCAAGCTTAGAAGTATACATCAACACGCATTCAGAAACTTACAGAGTTTAGAAGTGGTGAACATTCATCAGAACGAATTATCATTTCTCCATCCAGATACTTTCAACCTACCAAAAATAAAAGCTCTGACACTGTCTGACAATCCGTGGTACTGTGACTGTAGATTGAGAGAGTTCCATCAATGGTTCCTACGCAGCAATCTGGGTAATGAAGAAGTAGTTTGCACTGGACCGGAAAACGAAGCTGACATGTCATGGAGAGTTTTGAAAAGAGAAGACTTGTTTTGTCCTCCTTCCGCCTACTCCAGTCCAACAGTGATCAGGACCGAAGCTGGCGCTGACATAACCTTTGGATGCTTAGTGAGAGGGGACCCAAAGCCAACTGTCAACTGGCTCTTCCAGTACACAGAACAGCAGAATGGAACCAGTGACGTCGTGATCAACGAGTATCCTATTGAAAATAGCGATGTGTATAGTGACGATTTGAACCGTAGTGCGCAGTGGGTCAACGTGACCATAAGCAATGTGACTAATGACTATGCTGGCGAGTGGAAGTGCAGTGCCAAGAGTAGAGTTGGTGAAGCATCTGCTTACGTGACCATCTTTCTTCCCAAAGCCAGAACAGCAAGAACAGCTACGGCTGTTGTTCCAGATTATTCAACCTTCATTTTAGTAGCCGGGTCTATGCTAGCAATGACCTGTTCTGGTTTTGTTGCTTCATTCGTCTGTTGGAAGACGAGAAGGAGAGTACCACCGAGCAGAAGTTTTACAGATCAAGAAAAGAAGCTTCTAGATACTTCTTTAGCTGTGAGTTGTGACAGGACCAGTGGGGACCGATCTTCGTACGGCTTTGAGATGTTAGATAGATCTATGAGTTTGGAAAGTGAGGATAATCATAGGTTGGAACCCGTTCAGATTACGATAGAAGGTCCTCCAGGAACCTTTCCACCGCCTCCAGCTGAGTTCGCACTACCAGCTCCTTATGGTAGCATTTTCATATCAGTCCAGGTGGCTCCAAACGAGGAGTTGTACCCTGATCTTTTAGGAGGCGGATCAACCTTACCCAGGCGTAGTAGAACCTGCTTCTTGAAGTCAGCGTATGACAACATGGGTCCTAGAATAACGGCAGCTGGAAGCTCGACCTGGTCCCTCCCCGGGGCCAATGTAGATAAGACAGTAGATAAAGAATCAATGACCATGCCTCTGTCGACTTTTTCTACAGAATTTACAGCGTTGTAAGTAGTTAAGTACCAACCCTGGCTTTAACGGTTTAAGTGTTTTTTTCTTAAGTCTATCATACCATTTTGTTATCGACACGGGGATTGAGTGATCTGTGCTGATCTATATCCTGTGTCTATGGTGATAATATGGATCATAAAGCATTTAAATCAAGGTTATCGTTTAAAATTCGTGCCGATAGCAATGCTAAAATTAGCAGTTAAACAAGGTGCTTGAAATAGGGATTCTATAGGGCTATTCTCATGTTTTTTCTCCTTAGTCTTTAGACTACGTCAGTTCCAAGCAAGCTTTACTCATACGAAACTTATGAATGAACAAAAACTAAAACAATGAGATTTTTCGTATTATTTTTTAATTAAACCATGTTGGTTCTAATTTGAATAAATATGAAATTGTGAGCAAAATTAACAGAAAGAGCTTCTCATACCTGTAGAAATTTTCAGCAAACTTTCTTTGAAATTGACAGCAAAATCTAATTTCTAAAGCAATTAACCGCCCGCCGAGAGCAGGATAAAAGCTTCGTGTAAAGGTGGTCATGGATTGAGAACTGTAAATAGCTTCCTATGGGTGATGTACCTATTTAAGTAGGTAGGAACCCAAAGATTTTAAAATGTAAACGTTCCTCTACATGTTTTGCTTGTAATATTAATATTATTTTCTGAATGTACATAGGTTGTGTTGAGTTTACGATTTTTTTATAGTTATAATATAATATTTTCGTTGGTTAATTATGTTTTGAATACCTGTCGTCTTTATCTTTATAATCAATATATAAAATAATTGTATCAACTACACGAAAGCAGTGACGAACTTAATTTTAACTATAGTTTAATATTTTTGAAATTAACTGCTTACTTAGGCCCTACTAAAACTTTGAAACCAGATATCGAAAATTTTAATACAAATTCGAAAGCTTCTATTTTTACATTAAAATCACAGTGTGTATTCACCTTTACAAAGCATAAAGATTTATTCAAACGTTTTAAAAGTTTGCTCAATGCCCCGGTAACTTCGAAAGTAATTTGAACTCTGTTAACTTCTCATAAATCATAGTATTTTACGCTGATAAATGCATGATTTTGTCTCTGATATTCCGTTAGCTATATGGACATATCAAATGTAGTTTAAAACTGAATTTTATATTGATTTTGTTATTGTACAGTTTAAATAAATTTATGAACTGCTGGGAAAAGTTTTTTATTGTTTCCATTATCTTTATTCATATAAGTGGGTATATGATAATGTTACGCCCAGAACTCTCCTATCACTTAAATATGCGTTATCCTAGCGATACGTATGTATATAATTCGCTGGCACAATAGGTAAATAATGCTGGACAATTCACACAGCATTATCCAGCCCCAAGTTAAGCAGAGCTTGTGTTATGGGTACTTGATAACTGATAAACATAATATAATACAATACATAGATAGATAATTTTTTTATTATACATAGAAAACGACCAGAACACCCTGAACAAATTTCTCCAGATCGTACACACATTTGTCCCGAGGCGGGAATCGAACCCGCAACCTTCTGCGTCGCAGGCAGACCTTCGCCCACCGCGCCACATCGGTCGTCATTACAGTCGTGGTCAACTAATTAGGGACTTTCAAGATAGTGAAGAGCAATAACCGGTTATGTACATATAAATATAAAACCATATTGATTTCTCAGCACCTATTATTTGCATAATTTGGTCCGATTATTATGCTATAAATGGCTGTAAATAAAAGAATAAATAAATAGAAAAAAGTATTTAATATCAAAGGTTGAACATGTATTCAATTTTAATTTTTCCAGTTTGGTTTCAGACCTCACGTAGGAACTGACATGGCAATATTTTCCTTAAAGCAAGTGGTAGATTATTATAAAGCAGGAGACACTAGCGTTTATGCGTGTTTTCTTGACTTGAGTCGAGCCTTTGATTCTATAAATCATGATCTGTTGTGGGACAAGCTAAAGCGCACAAATGCCCCAAGGGATGCTGTTGGGTTGCTTACATATTGGTATCGTAACCAGACTAACTGTATCAAGTGGGGTCAAAAATTCTTTTAGACCATTATATCAAGGATAATGTAGAATACATTATCCTTGATATACATAGGCTATAGAATATAACCGTGCAAAGCTGGGGACCACTGGTTCGAAATATTTTTAGTCTATAAACGAGTCCTTACCTTCCAAAACACATAAAAACCTTGACTTGACAGCTAAGGAAACGAATTCTCGCAATTGATTATCGAGTGACGCAACAAACACCATAGTTGCTTGGAATGTTCAGGTGGTATGGTGTTACCAGCACTAACCACCTATTTCTACACTGAATAGGTTTCAAGGCGTAGGTTATTGTTAATTAACAACAGGTAGGTACCGTTACGAGAATTTAGAAAAGTACAGACATAGATTCATCGTCAGCTTATTTTTTTTTATTTCTTTTATTTAAAACATTTACATCTATCATTACGGGCACAACTTATATTTAGTCCATTGCTGGACATAGGCCTCCCCTAATCAGCTCTGAAAAACAGCTCCTACAAAGATTTTTTCATTAAAATAAATAAATATTGCTGGACAATTCACACAGCATTATCTAGCTTCAAGCTAAACAGAGCTTGTGTTGTGGGTAATACAATACATAGATATAATTTTTCTTATCCATTAAAAACGACCAGAACACCAGGAACAAAATATCTGCAGATCGTACAAACATTAGCCGTGAGGCCGGAATCGAACCCGCAACCTCCTGCGTAGCAGTCGGACCTTCACCGTTTTTTTATTTTTCATAGCAGTCTTAATTTTTGAATTTACATTACAAATCGTTTGCCACAAATCACACCATATCACAATCTATAGTAGGTAATATTATAAATGCGAAAGTGTGTTTGATTGTTTGTTTATTTGTCCTTCCACGCCTCTACTAAGCAACCAATCGACTTGATTCTGGAGTTGGCAAGAAGTTAGTTGAAAGGTTGGAAAGTAACATAAGTATACTTTTATACAATAAGTCAGTTCCCATGGGATAGAAATAACCTTAAACAACGCATCCGAAGCCGCGAGCAGCAGCTAGTCGTTCTATAAATGCAAAAATTTGATGTTACCTCAACACGCCTTAACGCAAGTATGTCAATATTATTATACTGCTAAAGCAATTAATTTACATTAAATTATATTAATTATTTATTCTACTTTCTGCTCGCGGTTTTACGCGATGTTTAAGGTTATTTCTTTAACATGGAAACTGATTTATGTGATAAAAAGTAGTCCATTTTTATTCCAGATCTCGAACAACCTGTCTGCAAAATTCAAACTGATACGTTCAGTAGTTTTGGCGTGAAGAGGTAACAAACAATCGAACATCAAAACTTTTGCATTTATAATATAACAAGCGACCCGCCCGGCTTCGCACGGGTACTAAACCTTCCTCTTGAATCACTCTATCTATTAAAAAATTCGCATCGAAATCCGTTGCGTAGTTTTAAAGATCTAAGCATACATAGGGACAGACGGGACAGACAGACAGCGGGAAGCGACTGTTTTATACTATGTAGTGAAGTGGAATGATATTATATACGATGATAATAATTAAAGGTATATCTATAATTATATTAACATCTTATATCTCATCCATACTTTACAATTAGCCTTTCAAAATAATTTAGACTTTCAAAGTGACGAAACGCCGTAAAGCTTGCGTTAGTTAAGACTGGAAGACCTCTACATTGAGCCAGCCCTAAACCCGAAAACCATAACAGGGTACGTTTACGACGTGGGTACACGTGTGCACTCACGCAGAACTAACTCACACGGACGCATAAATGCTTCAGCTGGCACAGTGTGAGTTATCAACAGTAAACACAGTACCATAAAGCTGTTCGACTGCCGGATCGGAGCGAACGCATCGCACGCGGCTTCGAGATCACACTAATATTATAATTGAAATAGTTAAGATGGATGGATATTTCGTAAAGAACCGACAACCGTTGGGTAAACGTGTTCTTGAGTGGAGACCACGACTCGGTAAACGTAGTGTAAAACGCCCTCCAGCCAGGTCGGATGATGACTTTTGAACACTTAACACAAGCAGACGGTCCTCCTCGCAAACGAGGAGAGGAAGGTGTTTTGCCATAATCCATCCATAATCGCTTGGCAAGCGGATTGGTCATCGCAGTTGTCATCACCTAAATACCGGCAAAAGACAAAACTGAGTCTACTGTCTACAAAAATACTGTGCTAACTGCATCCTGTAGGGTTGACGCGCTCATTCCTTTCCATAACACAGCATTTAGTCAACTTGACAACCCTATTTGTGAGCGCAGGTTGCTGCGGAATTCATGGCGTATTTTTTGACACCTCCCGTGTCATAATATTCATGCAGGCGGCGTTTGCAGCGTTTAAAAATGTATTCGGGAACGGATAGGAGTTACTATCATATCTGTGACGTATAACAAGGTTGTTTTGTTAGTTCGTGTGTTGAGTTTGCAATTTTTTCAGTTGATACTTATTCTAAAGCGTATCAACATGTTCGGCGGGTCATGGGTCATTGTGTTCTCTGAAAGATAAATCGCACGATCAAGACCTTCGTCTGTAAACATTGACGTAAAACAGTGTGTTTAAGTAGTATATAAAAAACCCGCTCAAAAATTTAAGTGTTATAATGATAGTGTGGGGGCCGTCAATGCAGGTTAGCACAGGACCGTGTGGATGGCACAATTGGGAGGCCTTTAGGATTTACCCTGCAGTAAACACCGCTAAGCCATTACATTTTTAAGATTTTTCTCTCACATAAAAAAGAAAAAAACTTTGAAATATAAATATATATTTGCTTAGGAAAAAAGCAGTCGGAAAAGGTTCGTTTTAATTACTAAAATTAAAAAATCATTCTTAAATTTCGTTTCAAAGTTAGCAGTTTTTTATCAATATTAAACACCGTGAAATAGTAGACGCAATGTTGTTTTGTCATATTATTATGGCTTGTAGGCAAACTAATAAGTATATGCTGTCATCAGCAACATCAACGCATTTGTTCTGGTCTCACATACAACTGACGTCATCACCATAAAAAAGTAAAACTCTAAATTTCTGTAAAATTAAATTAGAAATTTACTATTTTTTTACCCGAGAGCAGCTGGTGAGTGTCTGGCGCAGAGCATCAACATTGCCATACAGCGGGGCAATTCAGCCATCGTCTTGGGCACGCTTCTGACTGGTATTGATATGGATACCTGTAGATTATTGCAACAGTCTGTAGTTAGCTCAATTGTTTCAATTATAAATGCTAGTTTTAATTTAATTCTATTATTTGATTATAATTTTCTTTGTTAATAAAATAAAATAAAATTCTTTTATTTCAGATAACGGGATCCATAATTTGTTAGTAACAAAAATCACTTATAATAAACTTATAATTAATAAAAATAGAATTTTACTAATTTATAATCCGAATTAATTTGCAAAGATTATAAAAGAAAAATTTATAAAGATATCGCATGATCGCGGTAGAGGATTGGGGTTGAAAAAAGCTTAATTTCAAAACGCGTTTACTCCATGTACCTTTAAACCTAACTCTGTCACTACTTACTCTGTCACTGTGTTCTGATTCACCGACTCACTTTCAATCTAACATCGATACAGTCAAATAGCGTATAAGATAATTTGTAATTTCATTTAATTTTCTTATCAAATTTTTGCACGAGAACTCGGTCTTTGTGTACCCTCCCTAGCAGCCGTACATAATTCATGCACAAATAGAAAAATGCTTGTTAACAACTAATAAATTCACTAAAAGTATTGTAAATATTTGTTGAATAATTAATGAAACAACTGTGACAGAACTAACAGCTTTGACAAATTATAAGAGAAATAAATGAGAGTATCTACAGAGCAATTTGTTTTATTGCGCTATTTGTTTACTAAATGCAGTTTCGTGCTGAAAAAACATGAAACATTTTCGAGTTTTTGGTGTTTTTATTTAGGAATTTCATCAAAGTGTTAAATTTTAGGGTAGGATTTTAGGGTGTGATTTGGCCAGAAAATGGTTTGGGAACAGCCAGTGGATCAAGAAATTGTAATGATTGGAAAGTACTAAAATTTACTCGGTTAGCTTGTTGTCGGGTAGATTTTTTTATTCGAAAAGTAGAGCAGGTACTACAATCTTTTGAGGGCTTTGAAATGAATTATCTCTCTCGATTGACCAACGGTCTATTGAGTCAAAAGTATGCTTCCGCTTTCTTTCCCTGACTAAGAGCCAACGCCTATTTTTATTTATTATATTAATTTTTAACATTATGTGGCCATGTTAAGTCGACTCAAAGACTTATACTTTCTGTACGGGTTTAGGAGGAAATTCTATTTTCTGCTGTATGTAGTTTTTATGTTTTTTGTTTAGACGACCTCTGTAGCTCGACGGGCGAAAGTCCGCCTGCGACGCAGGAGGTTGCGGCTTCGATTCCCGCCTCGGGACAAATAATAATAATAATAATAAATTCTTTATTTTCAGACACGAGATCCATAAGATTTAAATATAATTCTACTTAAAAATAATTAATACTAAGACATACACGAAGCAAAAAATATACATAAAGAGGTACATACGTAGGGTACTGTAACAGTCCAGAAAGTGGCTACACTGTTTTATGCAAATATTTTACATTAGCGTTTCTTTTAAATAATATTTAACCCTAAAAATAAATCAATTATAAAACTGCTTTGGTGAACTACATAAAAACCTTTTTAAAAACTTCTCTGAATAGAGAATAGAAAATATTTTGAATTCGTGGGCGGACATAAGGAGAATACAGAAAACAAAAGGAGAGAGGGTTGGAAAATTGCTTTCAGACGGGACGAATGTAATTTTGTAAAAAAATAATTTATATTTTACCTAGAGAAACGGATAATGCATATCGAAAGGACAGAACGCTCATCGGTTATAATACGTTAAATACAAGAGAAAGGATTCCAACGTTTGGTAAAGGTTTTACCGGAATCAGGTCAGAAATCTATTTTATTTTCAATACAGGGCTATTTCGGATTAGTGCGTATATCACGAGTAGGTACCTATATCATTCCTATTTCATCATCTAGGTCATCTTCGATTCAACGATATTGTAATTTGTATATTTTACCTAAAGAGTGTGGACTCCAAGTTTGCTCTAACTATCTTTAAATTGAATATTGTATTTATGGGTCTTTAGTATGTGAAAATCAACCATACTACTGACTTTAAATTCGGCAAGCGGGTAGGGGGCGGTAGTCTCCCATTATCCGTGAGACAAAGTTCTCGGCTGAAGGAGTATCCTAGATGATCATTTCGTCGGATATTTCAGGGTTATTATATATATTCTTTCGGTCTAAGAGTTATAGTGAAGCTTGGAATTCAGATTTTAAGGTTTTAGAGTAGCTTAGACCGGAGGAATAGAGGGGAGGCACACCTGAATTTACAGGAATCAGAGGTTCCTAGTTTTGGGAGAGATTAATATGAATCTCAGTAAATGTAAATGTTGGAACATTTGATTCTTTTGGGTTCAAGTGTTGGGGATGGGCGGAGGCCTTTCCAGGATATTTAAAAAATATCCTAGTTTGAGTATCTAGCAATTCAATAGTTAGTTCATGTTTTGTATTAATAATATTCTCTAATCTTCTAGCTATTTTACTCGACTGTGTAAACGGAGGTTCATGTTTGTCAGGTTTAGGTAGGTTCTCTTCAGAATTAGAGTATTTTGTAGCTAGTTCGTTTGTCTTAGCTTCTAAAAGGATCTGAGTTACTACAACATAACGGGTGTCCTACCACTAGACGACACTAGACGATCACATTGGCCATTATAAATCACTCTTCTATATATTCGTTTATTTTCAATAACTATCTCTTTGGAGGACGTTTCTTTGGTATAGGAAGATTTGCAGCTTCTCTCTGAATTTTAAGATAATCATAAATTATCTAATGATCTATGTTTAATAAGTTCTGTAATAAATGTCTTGAATCTTTAATTTTGAAGTTATATTTATTTTATTTATAATAGATAGGTAGGGGTGTTACAGTACCTACCTACATAGGTCAAGTCAAAAAATAAATAAATAAAAATATTCTAGGTGGCAATAGCCACCCACCGTTTATACATATCTGACAGGATCAAACGATCTGCCATACTCCTAATAATTGCGTTTCTACACATGTCAACTCTGGACATAAACGAGGCTATCCTCTTTCTCTGGATGGCATTGAAAGAGTCAACACGGGATGTTGTGTACATTTCTGAAGCGCTACAATAGCGCTTCAGTCCCATGAGATGCAAATGTTTGTACGATCTGCAGATATTTGTTTAGGGTGTTCTGGTCGTTTTCTATGTATAATTAAAATATCTATGTATTGTATAATATTATGTATATCAGTTATCTAGTACCCATAACACAAGCTCTGCTTAGCTTGGGGCTAGATAATGCTGTGTGAATTGTCCAGCATTATTTGTTATTATTTTTGTGTATGTTCGTCGATTTCCTCGTCAGTTATGGACAGGTTTTAAAATTATTCCATATTATATTATTTCAAAATGGTATCGCAAAAAAATTTATTCCCGAGCGATAACTAACATTTAAAATTTTAAACTATACAAAAGACCTTACAAGAGAAGGCTTATAATTATTCTACTAAAGATTTCCTCTCAGATAAAAGTTTGGAATATTACTCCGACTTTTTCTTACATGACATTACATTGTTATTTTATTTTTGACTATTATAATTGCACTTTACAAGCCCCATTGAATAAATGAATTTGAAATTGTAAATTAAAAGTGAAACGTGCCCAAACCGTCACATAGATCCAGTCAAGTATAATAAGTAATCGGCTAGTATCTTGGAATTTTTTATAAGAAACTAACTGACCCGACCATCGACAATGATGATGATGATAATTCTTAGTTAATGGCAATATAAGTCTGGTTGGACTCTTTTCTGCCAGTGTCAAGTAATGGAAAATAATAGTAAAATATGAGTTAGCAAGTTATGAAGAATGTTGATATTTTCACCAGAGCCTAGTTCGTTATCTAGCAGGGTACACCACGTGCAGGTTAGGTTGGCTTGGGAGACAAGATCTTGGAGTCTCCCTTGGTACCCCTACCATAGACAATTTAACCCGGACTCGACAGACGTTGTCCTGTCATTCAATTCAAACTGACAACTGACAGTTATTTCAAACGTGCTTAGCAAAGAGTATAATAATAACGCTGGGGCCAAGGTTACATTAAAAAAGTTTATAATTAAGATATTCGTAAAGTTTTCCTAAATTTTCTAATTTACCGCGCAATTTTCTTATTGTTTTCTTTCGTAAGAAGCTTCTCCTGACTATAACAAACGAAACAAAAAAAGAATTATTGAAATCGGTCCAGCCGTTCACGCGTGATGGCGTGACCAAAGGAAATAGGGATTCATTTTTATTTACTTAAAGATATATCTGACGAAAATTGTTTGATTCTCTTTGCACATTCTAGTTGAGTGTATTTTGAGATAACATCTATAAGTCCTGTCAGAGTTTTCGAGACCTCCATCTCGCTACGGGACGGGTAAGAGACGGGAAAATTAATTATTATTATCTAGGCCAATAGTAAAAATAGGCAAATATCATATCCGTCTAGGGAAACGATCAGAGGCAGTAGGTAATTTGTATATATTTGAATGAAAGCTAATATCGAGGAAAAGAAAACCAGTGCGTGACAACGGTTTTCTTTTTGTGGTTTTCGTGGAAGGAAGACATCAAAAAGATAGCGAGCAGTAACTGAACCATATTATGTCCCCTCTGTACAACAATACTTAATACAGAGTCATTTATTGCATTCTATATATATACAATAAATGATAGAGTCATTTATTGCATTCTATAGATGTACAGAGGTGCTTAAAATCTAGTGTCACTATAGACCCTGCTGGGCACATAATATATTAAGGAGAGAGAGAGGAGGACGTCATAGTTTGCTTTTGTGATTAATAAAAGCTTTAATTGTTTTATAAAGATTTTATCATTATTCTCATTCTTCAACACATCATGTAGTTTTAAATATAATTTAATTGACATTACATAGGGGCTCGATGAGTGAAGTTTAAGTTTTGAATCTGGACCTATAAGTTTGTGTTTATATCGTAAAGAACGAGAGGGGTATGTTTCTTCTCATGTTTTATAGAATTCTTTATGGTTTCTTACAAATTTACACATTTCAAGTATATAATACATTGCAAATATTAATGCGCTGCCCCAGATATTCAGCAGCTCTCAAATCAAAGAGTCGTTGCGATCAGACAATCTCGAGGTCTCGAGGGTCCGTGTCCAGGGTCTCGACTGCTTAGAATGCTTATGTTCTGCTGTCTTTGTCGAAACCTGCATACATATTTGAGCCTCTTGAGATCCCCAGCTAAATCTGCCAACGTACCAGCAGCCCTTGCAGATGTCCTCACATTCAGGAAGGCGCGAGTGATAATATATCGTAGTAAGTATTGGATTATTTTAAGATTTATCCCATTTCCCGGCGAAGTCTAAATTCTAGGCTCTAAAGCAATGTTAGAACTACATCGCAAGTTTGGACGTTATTCGACTTGCAATCTGTAAAATGGACGGGCCGGAAGTAGCCCCCGGCGGAAATGGCGGATGATTTGCTCGAGTTATTCCAGAACGATTTGTGGATGTGTGGATAACGTAGAATAATCCTCAAAGCTTGTACAGGTTATCATATAACCCATTACTAATAATATCAATTTAAAAGTAACTCTGTCTGTCTGTTACCTGTTCGCCTCGGGACAAATGTGTGTACGATCGATAAAAAAAATATCTCTCTATATATTGTATTATATTTATCAGTTATCTAGTACCCATAATACAAGCTCTGCTTAGCTTGGGGCTAGATAATGCTGTGTGAACTGTCCAGCATTATTTATTTATTTCAACCCTAAACGGCTGAACGGATCTTAATGAAATTTGGCAGGGAGGTAAATGGCATCCCGAGGACAGACATATAGCTACTTGAAAAAAACGTGCAAAACCACAAGCAGCAACTGGTTGTTATTAAATCGGGTTGTTATTAAATCCACGGTTCTAGACCTAGATCAATATAAAAGTCTCATTATCCGTTATAAGCCTGCAAACTTGCGGTTAGAAGCTAGTATTTTTATACAAGTGAGAAATTGACAATGAGCATGCAATAAAGAGACGTAACACTCACGGTAGGGCTGGTCCACCAGTTTAAACTCGTCCAGCGAGCTATGGAGACAGCTATGCTCGGTGTTTCTCTGAAGGATAGGATTCGCAACGAATACATCCGACAGAGAACCAAGGTTATCGACATAGCTCAAAGGATTAGCAAGCTGAAGTGGCAGGGGCTGGCCATATTTCAAGAAGAACCGACAACCGCTGGGTTAAACGCGTTCTTGAGTGGAGACCGCGACTCGGAAAACGTAGTGTAGGACGCCCTCCGACCTGCCGAGTAATTGCGGTAAAATATCCCATTCCCATTGAATGGGCCATCCGGGGAGAATTAATGTCATAAACGATTTCGGTTTCCAATATGGTACTGAAGAAGAAGAAGAAAAATATTTATTAAACACAACACACAAATTAAACTTTAGTACATAGATATAAACATAAGACTACTTATTTAGTACCTACTAGATATGAAGTACTTATACTAAGAAAACAAGGATGGATTATTTAAATACTAACACATGACCAATAGGTTGGTACTGGTACTAAGAAAATGCATACAATTTTTTGGCGGGATGGGGGTCGTTCGACGACGGAATTTGTAACGTCAACGTCCAGATTTAACCTAAGGAAAAGTCAATTGTTACTTACTCACACTTGCCCTTTTTTTGCTCGATTTCAAACAGTTCAATACTTTGCAGTGCGCAACGAAGTCGAGCAAAACAAAGTCAAGTGAGAGTAACATTAGTACGAGGTGTAATGTAAAAAGAAAAACATTATAATTGATTTGACATTTGTGATATTTTGACGTTTACAGCGTCGTCGACAATTCGTCGAAAATTCTATGTATTTATTTTTGTTACATAAATGATAGGAACCGAAATAGCTTACACCCTGTCTCCCCGGATGGCGATCAATTGAATGGGATATTTTACCGAAATCACTCGGCAGGTGGGATGACGATTTGCGAAAGACTGTTGGCAGACGTTGGATGCGGCAAGCTGAAGACAGAGCGCTATGGCGCTCATTAGGGGAGACCTATGTTCAGCAGTGGACTGGTATAGGCTGATGATGATGATGCAATAAATGTTTATAAACTTACGCGATCTGAACACATAAAGACATAAGTCGGGAAAAAAATAGGTAAATAAACGTGATAAATACGTTCAATAGTATTTGTAAATCAAGCAATATTTGTCGTTGACTGTACATAGTAAATCCCCTCAGTCCCACAAATTACGCAATCGCCTAAACAGTTCCAAGGAACCCCAAAGTTTAACCTCGAAGCCTTTTTACCTAAACTTAAGTACCATTAAGTACCGCTAAGTAGTTAAGTAACTTATAGTGGGATATGGACCCCTTTTGTTAATAGACTTGTGGCTTAGGACAAAAAAATGCGTGTTCGAATCTTTTCCAATAGATGTTTTTTTATATTGAGGCTTGTAGGAAACACGATCACAATCATGCTCAGTAGGAAAAACGACTAAAATACCTAATCTTAATTATAATTTCGGTGCTTCAGAGAAACTAAAACAAAACAAAATACCTATTATGTGCTGGTTAGTTTTTATATGAACGTAATTATAAATACTATTTAACGGGTATTTATCGCGTTTATTTACCTATTTTTCCCGACGTTTCGACAAGTTTACACACTGCCGTGGTCACGGGATGACTGTGATAAATACCCGTTAAATAGTATTTATAATTATGTGTTCAGATCGCGTAAGTTTAAAAACATTTATTTTATATGAACGTGTTTGAGTAACGTCAGGTCACAGAATGAATGTATAAGTATGAAAAACTAGTTTCTGCGTTGTTTCTATAGAAACTTATTAGGGTTATTTCTATCCCATGGAAACTGATGAAATTAAAAGTAAGTCTATGTTTTATCCCAAATCCAGAACTACCTGTATGAATAATTTCAAAACGACCACGAAGTTGTATAAAACATCCATCCAAACTTTTACTATAGTGTGATGTGTTGTGATATGATATTATGTGGTGTTTGTGTGTATTATGTTAGTAATTTTCATTTCATTTCATTTATTGATTGCTTATATGTACTTACATAGGGTTAGTAGCTTAATATCTAATTTTAGCCTAAGTTAGTACATACACCCTGTTGGGCACTGCAATTTTCATATTTGGTCATGTTTAGGTTAAAATACAAAAATCAAAAAAAAGTAATGTCTCAATTTCAAATGTCCGATTATTAGTATTGTTCTAAATTTATTTATCTGTCAAGAATTCGTTCACACTATAATAACATTTATTTATTAATAATTTTTTTAGTTTATAAGTAAAAAGGTGGTATTTTGTGGTGTCTTTTATTTCTTGGGGCAGTTTATTATATATTGTAATTGACATTTTATAAGGTGCTTTACCTGTGGATACATAAATTAGATTGAGGTTGCACCAATTTATTTCTACCGGCTCTGAGGCTATATGGTCTAGGTAGGTCGTCTAAGTTTTGGTATAGATGTGGATATTTTCTTACGAATTTACATAGTTCCAGAATGTAAATCGACGGTAAGGTTAAAATCTTTAGTTTTTTAAAGTGCGGCTTACACATAAACAAAAAAAATTAATTACACATAAACAACACATAATTACCTATACACCTACACACAAATCACACTAATTAATTTATTAGTATAAATGCGAAAGTTTAGATGGCGCGATTGAGCAACAAACATGATAACGAATCTGGATGAAATTTGACACAGAGATAGATTATAGGCTGGAATAGGTATTATATTTTTAGACAATATTATATTTTATACCGGAATTCTCACGGGAACGGGAACTACGAGGGTGAAACCGCGGGGCGCTGCTACTACATAACATACAGAAACATTGCGAATAGAAGAAAATCCAATAAAAAAAAATGCTGGACAATTCACACAGCATCATCTAACCCAAGCTAAGCAGGGCTTGCTGTGAGTTGTGCGTACTAGATAACTGATTACACAATGTAAGTACTAATACAATACATTATTTAGATATATATTTTGTATCAAATATAGAAAGTCGGGAATCGAACCCGAAACTTCCTGCGTCGCAGGCTGATCTTTGCCGACCGCGCCACCGAGGTCGTGATAACAAATGACACGAATTCAAATATGGATAACCGGAAAGTGCGATTATTGCAATAGGGTTCCGTAGCAGATCATTATAAATGACAGACGGACAGCTTGTCATAGGGGTCTCGTTTTCACCTTTGAAGACGGAACTGAAATTTAGTTCGATAAAATCAGTGTTGAAAACTGTCTTGTTAAATTTAACTTTATCTATCAGTTATCTAGTAGCCTTAAAACAGGTCTGCTTAGTTTGGGTTTAAAATATTATTCTGTGTCACGCATTATCTAGCCCCAAGCTAAGCAGAGCTTGTGTTATGGGTACTAGATAACTGATAAAATAATACAATACATTACATACTATGTAATGTATTGTATTATTTATATCTATCTATTAGATACATATTGTTTATTATACATAGAAAACGACCAGAATTCCCGGAACAAATACCTGCAGATCGTACAAATATAATTTGTCCCAGGCGGGAATCGAACCAGCAACCTCCCGCATCGTAAGAAGACCTTCGTCCACCGCGCCACAGAGGTCGTCTAAAATGCCATGGTGTTATTTTACAGTCCCGTGTTCTCACATTATCACCCAAACCCCGTTGTTAATTGTTCTAAACGAGGATAATATATATTCCAAGCTTATAACGGTCTGATTTCCCAGGACGCTGCGAAAGCTTCATTAGCCCGAATATCGCTCGCTCACCAGCGATGGGCATAGCATAAGGTTGGAACCGCTAACGTCAGGACATACTCGAGACACTGAAGAAACAATGTTGGTATAGGTGTTAATCTTAGAGGAATACAACTTCAAAAGGAAATAAAACACTTTAAAATAATTATAATGTGCTTTTATAAAATACTAAAACTTTAAACATTAATGTCGATTCATACATGTCTGTACTGTGTCGTCACTGATACTGATAAGTAAGGATTGATAACTTCCTTAACAACCACACCAGCCCAGTAAACTGCTGGACTCATGCATCCCCTAATAAACGCCATAGATATTGGCTCTAATATCTAATTTCTAAAAACCTTACACCCATTTTTTTTATATTTTCTCTTTTGTTCTTTGTTGAATATTTTCGCCGCCAGAAAAAATTTAAGAAAGTTGTCAGTCTAATTTTTTAATAGGTTACTTCAAGCTAAGAAAATCTTATGCTTCCTCCGCAGTACACCCTGTACGTGGGTGTCCGTGGTAGTATAATTTAGTTTCAATTTCAGCTGAATTTCACGGGTCGAAGCTACAAACACGCAGGCGTCCTGACCAGCGCATCTTTAATGAAGCAGGACTAGTTATAGGGGCTGGAAACTCTGCTATGAGTTCTGAGGCAGGCATGTTAGTAGGAGTTACTTACTGCTGACACTGGTGTTAATTAAGAGGCCTGCGGATGATGATTTGCCCATACAAACGTACTACCAAAATGATTTGTAATTCAAGCATATTTCCACCATATCATGTTGTTTTTCGTATAAGAATAGTATTTATCTATAGGTCCCTGGATGTTTTTTTTGTCATAATAAACAGCTATAATGAAATTTAAGCTAAATTATGCATATGCGATTTTGCATAACTTTACGTCGAAAACGACATGTTTTCTTCCTATTTGTTTTGTATCAAAAACAAAAATATCTTAAGTTTAGTTTGAGAAGGAACATAGCTTACATTTTCTAGTTACAGAATAACAACACATTGTCGAAAATACAAAAAGTTTTCAGTGATCATTTTTGGTATTACGGAACACAATAATTCACGAATTGAAGTTGCGTGCAGCTGTCGCCGAAGCCTTAAGCTATCATGTTAGCTTGATCCAGCTTCAAACCCTGGCATGGAATAGTGGTATTTTCAAATGCCGGCTTGACTGACCTTGACGCCGTGTGGTGCAGGTTTAGTATTTGCACCACCCAAACTCTTCCCGTGGGAGTCGTAAGAGGACTAAGGAACATAAACCGGGGGTGTAAAACACCTCTTGTAGAACAACAAAATACCATCGAACTGCGATCCCCAACCTGCATGCCCAGCGTTATGGGCGTTTCTCTCCAGGAAATAAAATACAATGAGACGTTTTTCAGGGGGACGCTTGCGTCCAGCAGTGGACCAATAAAGGCCGTTGAGGTGAGGTGACATCTTTGGTATCGGTATAAATTATACCGGTATTTAAAATATTTACAGATATACATGTTGCACGTGAAATATTAACAAGCAAGAGAGAAAACTTTAGAAAATTTTGTGTTTGTTGTTAATAACTTCAGTAAGCACGCGCTTATCCAATTAAATACCGGTATTTTAGAGCAAAGTATCGAAACTTCAAAGTATCGATACTCGAATTAATCGGAAAGAAAATACCTTTATTACCGCTATTGTACCGGTATTATTGGAAACGGTATCAAGCCCTGTTCAAGATTGAACCAAAACGAATATTTTAAGGTTTCTGTTATTATAGTGTGTAAGCCCCCACACTCAGGGTAATTTACTGTCTCTAGGTAGGGCTGGGGTCCGAAGGAAGTCTTTCGACTCTTACGTCACTTGACCTTGTCGCGCAATTGGCAGCGCATCCTGTACTGAATGACGATTGCGGGTACAAATCCCATCGAAATTAAAATCTTTTGGGCGTTATATTTTTATATTTATTTGTTTGGGAACAGATATTTATTTTTTATTATACATAGAAAATGACTACACCCGGAACAAATACCTGCAGATCGCACAAATATTTGTCCCAAGTCGGGAATCGAACCCGCAACCTCCTGCGTCGAAAGCGGACCTTCGCCCACCGTGCCACAGAGGTCGTCGAGACATGAAGCATGTTACAGGCAGACAGATAGGCAGGTCAGCGATGGTTACTCAGTACTAAGCTAGACGGCTAATTTTATCCCTTGGTACAGCACCGTTTTATTTTATGACACGACTTGAAGAAAATGTAGAAAAAAAGGCATCCTTTATCAACGTTCCGCCGAGATAAATTTTAGTGAATATTTTTTTGTAAAGACCCTCAGTGACTAAGTTCGAAGCTACTTATTTTAGGTTTATTATCTTTAAAAGAAAAGATTAAGTCTAGTGATTCATCATTAATATCCAATGAAACTGTGTTGAAACCAGACCATCAATCTTAGTACTGAAAAAACGATACAAAGCTTTCTTCCATTTTTCAAGTATCAAGAGGATTTTCGTGATCAACAATGTTATCTCAAGGATCAAAATTTCATTTAGGTTTTGTATAGAATTATACAAGTCATGAGGGAATCTGATTTTGTTTTGGTACAGATTTTTTGAACGAAACTTTGAAATTAGTTTCTATTTTGCTATTTACGATAAAAATGTATCTTTTCCACCTATTAATTCGTTAAAAAAATCTTATTTGCTATAGTAATAACTTGGGACTATTATTTTTTTATTAAAACAATGCGCTGTTTTAGTAAATTGGTAGCTAATTCCCAAAGGATTACTAACTAAGTTACCATTAAAAGGTAAAAGGTGGTTAAAAGGTAGGTTTTTATGGTAATTTTCTTATTGAATATAGGTTTGTTCTTGCCGCGATGTCCCGTTCGTCCCACCAGCTTCGACCCACTACCGTGACAAATGGGATTTTGCTCGGTCGGCTAAGCGATCGCTCCAATAAGAACGAGTTGTACTGAATCGTTCATTTTAGTTCACTCGTGGAAACTATTTCATTTTAATACATCGTTAGTGAACTGCGGTCGCTCCAGCTTTGAACGGTTATTTTCTATAGCATATATATTACTTAGTGATAATGTAGCTTTCTATAATGGCAAAAGAATTTTTGAAATAGGTATGTGATTTTCAGTATTGGTTATTTAATAAATATAATGCTGGACAAGTCACACAGCATTATCTAGCCCGAAGCTAAGCAGAGCTTGTGTTATGGGTACTAGATAACTGATATACACAATAGAACACAATACATAGATAGATGGATATTTTTATTATACACATAAAACGACCAGAACATCCTGAACAAATGTCTGCAGATCGTACACACTTTTGTTCTGAGGCGGGAATCGAACCCGCAACCTCCTGCGTCGCAGGCAGACCTTCGCCCACCGCGCCACAGAGTTTGAACATTAGTTTTTAAGTTTATTGGTTACATAACACCTACATATTGTACGAAAATACAAATATTTCCTCTTAAAAATATTAGTATAACACCATCCTCTCCCTCATCTTATATTCCTTTAAATACAGGAATTTTTTTTAGAATTAAGATCTCGTGTCTTCGCAAAATGTGTTCGTGATGATGGGCAGAACTGGAAGTTTGCGTAGTGTTATTAATTTACCAATAACCCTGTACACAAAATAAATAATTATCATAGTCTTATTTTAAGGATGCTATAAAATAGTTCTATAAGATTCCTGGCAGGACACAGCCCTGTTACTGTTTAGTGTCTTTAAATTAGTATATACGAATATATATAAAACGTCTTTATAAAACGTATATATAAAACGTCACGTCTACTGCGTCGAGACCTTTATAACAATAATAATTGCAGTATTATAGCAAACATAATTTTCATTTTTTTTATTTTAAGCTGAAACAATGTTATTTTCTGTACCAGCACTTTTTACAACAGATGTTCATTACATATGCTTTTAAATGCTTATTAAACTTCTCTGCTTTCAGCAAATATTTGTAAGTGCCCATTTATTTTTCCTTATATCCAAAAATACAACCTTCTTCTATTATGCATACGGATATGTTCATAAAGTTATTCAGGTAGAGGTGAAAGGGAATCATTATGAACCTTGCGTATATTTACAGAACGGGAAAATAATGACTCTCGGTGAATGTAATACGACAGAAATGTACGGGCTTTTCGAGGATTATCTCCGAAAAATATTTGAAAATGTATCATTATTGATATTTTAACATTTCTTCTTAAACTTTTGGAAATAAATCTTGCTTAGATAGGTTCGGCGAGCAAAGCAAGGGTAAGTTTCCTTAGAATTTAGCAACGGCAACACCTCTCGTCAAACGAACTAAATGTAACTTTAGTCTTTGAACAGTGGAAACTTTAATGTTTTCTCTGTAGGTGGAGTCACTGGCGCTACAGGCCGTAAGAGGTCCCAAAGATTTTCGACGAAAACCGACAGAGACTTCGTGGCTTAGTTGGTTAGAGCACACCCGTACTAAGGGTGGGGCGCGGGTTCGAGTCCCGCCGAAGTCGAAAATTTTTGGGAACTTAGTTCATTTCTTCAAGGGTAAGTTGTTTATAATTTCCATTGTTTTTGCTTTAATCGGGACCGAAGCCTTTAACAATAATTTCTAAAAATTACGTTGATCAATTCAGTTGGTTTAACGTTTTATTTTGAAAAACATATTTTATTCACAAACAATATTGCTTTTTATTTCACTTGGCTACAATATTTATTTCACAAACAAAAGGTAACTGAATCAATTGCTTTTTTGCTTCACACCTACAGGATTGAATCAATCGGTGTTTGATAGAAACATTCCTTCAGCAAATGTATCTTGGAAGTTTCTCTGGGCAAAGACAAAGCGAACAGAGGGGCCAATCCATTAATCCAATTTACTCTGTCAGCGGTATCGCCCTTTATTGGATTCCATGTAGTGGTGGGATGGCAAAATAGTTAGCCGGATGGTTTGATTTTTAGAAAGAAAGAAGAATGAAAATGTTTTTCAAGACGAAAGGGATCACATCACTTAATCCCCTTTACTGGTCCACTGTACTCAGGCTTTTCCCTGATAAGCGCCTAACTAGCTTGTATCATGTGGGGGTAAAGCCTCACACTGGGTATGAGGGTCGTGGAAATGCTGTTTGGTGCTAATACCTCTAGATCTGATCCCAGGTGGATATCCCTTAAACGCTTGTTACAAAACCTGACTGGAAGAGTTGGGGTGGCGCAATTTCAAAGTCTGCACCACACAAACAACCGGTATATAGTATCATGATGGAAAAACTTTGCTGTTGCGGTGGTACGTACCTAACAGCCAAAACTCCTGTCTTCGAAAAATTACAACCATGTGTTTATTGGTTTAAAAGTAAGCTTATTTTATAGGCTTTAAACTGAGCCTATCAAAACTACATACTGATGTTCGCAAGTTGGGTTTATTGAACTAAAAGTATAATTTGCGATTTATGTTGAATAAAATTAGTGACAAATTCTTTAGTATAGTATTATCATAAGATTTCAATATTAGGCGAACAATATTTCACCACATCTGCGATCACCAATCACCTGCCAAGCTGGAGATTATTACAAAACATCCCGTTCAGAGGAGCTATGTGTGTTGATAGGTGAAAACTGTATCCATTTCGAGGCATACCTCAATCTCAAAAGCCTATATAATAATGGTCCACTGCTGGACGCAGGCCTACCCTTAATTTTTAATCTCTTGGAGGGTAATGCCTTTAATCCCCACGCTGGGCATGCGGATTGCGGATCGCAGTTTGGTGGTAGATCTATTCTGCAAGAGGCTCTGCTGCCTGCCCCGTTGTAAGTCCCTTAGTCGTCTCTTACGACACCCACGGGACGAGTTGGCTTGGTGCAAGTTCTAAGCCGGCACCACAAGGCTAGAGACCACCGGCTTCGAGGCATAATAAAACCCTTTCTACCGGATAGTTTCTACTTTATCCAGCGAAATTATCCAACACTGGCAACACTATCCCAGCGATTCTCTCGCAACTTGTCTGCACCAAAACTTCAGGTCTCTGACACTAGCGTGAATTTAAAGTGATAGTTGAATCCTTTTGCGTAGATTGGTTTTTAGATCGGTTTTATCTGGATATTGCTTTCTATGATATGTTGGAATATGCATTGAATATTGAAAGTTTGTGAAAGTGAAAACTCCGCTTTGAATATATTTTCAAGGATACATTTTCGCTTAGGTTTACTTGGCGTAGGATCAAATTGAAACTAACTTGGATTATCTATTAATTTTACTCAGGTTGTCGAATGGTTTCCCTATCAAGGCTTTTCCCACGGAGTACTATATAGGGTCTTTTAAACAGGGCATTCTAAAGCATTTTCGGGGTTTGCAGCATGTGTGGAACGTCTCTGATGTTACAGATGTCTGTAGGTTGCGGTAACCGCAACTCTGCTTGCTGGTCTGCCACCACTGAACTCTAAGTTACACTAAATGTTTAATTGTTCACCTTTTGCTGGAACGCACGTAATGATTTAGATGTAAGCTTCCTTTCCTTCCTTCCTTTCTTTTGCACCATTCTGTCGTTCATTCAGAACCACCCTTATCCACTCATTTTCGGATAAATGCATAAATTTATTTCCTATCTTCCAACCTATCTTAATCTATTATGTAGTTCTTAACACTAAATTAAATAGTTAAAAGATCTAGCATACATGTATTGAATATTCATTTAAAAAAATTACAATTTATAACCCACCTCTGACCATTCCCGGCGTAAAGGTGCCCATAATGCTTTCAGCATTTACTTGCTGAATAGCGATAGCGATCCTTTGCACCAAGAACGATCCGAAGCGGGAGTCTCCTGTCACTTCGATAAGTTTACAGCCTTGTACTTACTAAACTTGTAAATAAAATATTGCAAAAATATTGCTTCCTTCCACTATTTCTAAGTCATACGCAAATCTTCTGAAATAATTCGCGGATGCACATTTGTTCTCACAAACATAACCGTAAATTCAGGTAATTGTTCTGGTCGGTTCGGGATTCCTATTCCAATAGAAATATAACTCCTTGCGGAATACCAGGGACTTATTCGAAGAACGACGTGATTTGGGGTGGACTAGTTGCAAAAAATGGTCCCCTCGATTTTATTACAAACGTAATTACACTTTTTAACATTATTTTTTAACTATCAATCAAACTCTTGGGTTGTATTTGATACATTCCCCCACCGGTTAGCTACGCTGTTTAGCTCTGGGAGAAAACACACCAACACTTTAATAGAGTTTTAAAGATTATAGAACAATCTAAACTCATCAGCCCGTTCAACTCTTTCTCTCAACATCAGTGGGATGATGTTGAGAGAAAGAGTAGAATACTAGAAAATTAAGCCGATCAAACACCACAAAATTTAACAAGCTATCAATACATACCTCTAACAACCAACTTTCTTAGAAAAGGGCCCCGAAGTCAAATAAGTACCTGCGAGGTACCGCCAAGCGTTTTATCATACTTATGAAATGTTCCGCGCTGATGTATGGGGGCGCTTACCACGGCCCGCCGGAATCTACCGGTGGCAATCTCTTGCAAACTTAGGCCTTCGCGTTTAATAGGGATGATTTAGGAGGCCAACTTTTTACCCTTCCTGACGAACGACCTATTTGTTGAATATATATAATTATTTGAATCAAAATCATCCACACAGCATTATCAGCCCCAAGCTAAGCAGAGCTTGTGTTATGGGTTCTAGATAACTGATATAGGTACATAATATAACACAATACATGGATATATATTGTTATTAAACATAGAAATGACCAGAACACCCGGAACAAATACCTGCAGATCGTACAAATATTTGTCCCAAGGCGGGAATCGAACCCGCAACCACCTGCGTCGCAGGCGAATCTTCACCCACCGCGCCACAGAGGTCGCCGAATTGAGTAGTTTATAGCATTTTTGTCGCAGGATTTGCTGCATTAGGCGTCGTCGTAGCCAATTTCTGCGAATTTGACACTAGGTGCTAGCGAGAAACAGCTCAGATTTAAGTTGCCTGTGTAAGGCTGTGTCTTGTGTTGGAGGAAAGATCCATTTTGGATCGATGATCCGCAGGAGTACAGTAGTATAGTTACAGTAGTATATTTACAGTAGTATAGTTACAATATTATAGTTACAGTAATAGATATAGTTACAATAGTATAGTTACAGTAGTATAGTTACAACATTATAGTTACAGTAGTTGATATAGTTACAGTAGTATAGTTACATTTGTATAGCTACAGTCGTATAGTTACCTAGCTAAGTACGTAATTACACCTCGTTGGTCTAGCAGTCAGCTTGTTCAACGGCTGATAATGAGGTCCTGGGTTCAAATTCCGGGTTGAGCCAAAAAGTTGTTGTTGGGGTTTTATCTGGCAATGTTACTTTACAGTAGAAGTCCGGAATCAGGAAGATGGCGGTATCACACCCCTGAGCCTCGGAAAGCACGTTAAGTCCTGCACCTGACCTCTCCCCGAGAGTCCCCGAGGGTACAGAGAGTGCAACAAGTCCTGCGCACTTGGCTAGTCTCCGCCGCCGTGGTCGAAATTCGGCTAGAAGAACATCATCAGTACTGCTACCAAAATAGCAGTTCCTTTCTTGGTACACATAAAATGTCAGCTATTTTATCAGTGAAACCAAAAATAAGTGAATAGAAGTTTTCAGTGAATGAGATATATTTTTGAAAAGACCGTTTCATTGAATATTTTTTATCACTTTGCACCTTGCTGGCTTTCAATGTGGTTGATTATGAATGAATATGAAAAGGTTGGAGTTTTGTGTATAAAATTAAACACCCAGGTCACCTTCAACGAAACCCACGTTGAGATGAGGGGTTAACCATCGTTAGACATAGATAACATTTACAACACCTCATCAATTTTAGCGCCTACTTACACTTAGCCGTGTGGTGCTGGCTTAGAATTTGCACCACTTTCTTTTCTTCCTATTTGTTTCAAAATTTTTGACGACCTCTGTGGCGCAGTGGGTGAACGTCTGTCTGCGAAGCAGGAGGTCGCGGGTTCGATTCCCGCCTCGGGAAAAAAGTGTGTACGATCTGCAGACATTTTGTTCAGGCTAGAATTTAATATAAATAATAAGTTATCTAGTACCTACAATACAAGCTCTGCTTAGCTTGGGGCTAGATAATGCTGTGTGAATTGTCCAGCATTATTTATTTATAACATTTATCTAGAACCCATAACACAAGCTGTACTTAGCTTGGGGCTAGATAATGTTGTGTGACTAGTCCAGTATGTTTTTTTTTAAATCATGGCTCTCCGGTACGGCTTTCTGCGGAATCAGGCCCTTAGGAAATAACCCAAGAAAACAGTCAGTCAGTTCTTTTTTTGTTCTAAGAACTTTCAAACTTGTCTCACTTTCCGTAACTTCATTAACTTAGCTAGATGCAAAGCAGTATTGTGCAGTTGTAACGCGATCAATCAAAGTCACTTAAGGGGATTAAGTTGCGAAAGTCGTCGGCTACAATCTTTGTTGCTTCTTGTATTCCGGGGAGAGTGCACCAACGGGTTAAAGGGAGGAACGGTTTTGGAACGGTATTTACAACGTGATACAATTTCAAAGGACGTGACGGTCACGGCGTAAGAATCGACCCCTAATTCATTGTGTGGATGTCGAAAGAGCCGGCTAAGGTAACTTACCAGAGGAGCAGAGATGTTTAAAAAACTTAGAGAAGTAGCTGATATTGCCTAATAAGATGATGAGTAGGTATATTTTTAAAAATAGTACATACAAAACCCAGAACTCCGGACCAATATCTTAACAACCTCTGTGGCGCGGTGGGCGATGATCTGCCGGCGACGCAGGAGGCAACCTCCTGCGTTTCAGGGTTCGATTCCCGTCTCGAGGCAACTGTTTATACGATCTGTAGATATTGGTCAAGGTGTTCTGCTCGTTTTCTATGTATAAACAAAGCTATTTATGTATTGTATTGTATTATGTATATCAGTTATCAAGTACCCATAACACAAGGTCTGCTTAGTTTGAATGCTGTATGAATTATCCAGCATTATTTATTTTATATCTGCAGATCGTACAAACATTTGTATCTAGGCGGGAATAAAACCCACAACCTCCTACATCATAGAGGTTATCCACTTTCAGCCCAAACAATGCATTTTCCCGTTCCTCAAAATTTCCCCTCTGGTGACCTGACCCTGCCGCAGAAACTATTACGGCTGAAGTTAAACCACTCTCGTACCCTGCACCCGTTTTATTCGGATTGGACGCAAACGTACGTTATTGCAATGAGGTTCTTGAGAAACAAACAAGTAAATAGATTTATAGGCGGAGTGGAATAAATAAATAATACTGGACAATTCACACAGCATTATCTAGCCCCAAGCTTAAGCAGAGCTTGTGTTATGTTAATAAGTTTGTCTTTCAAAAAAAATTGAAAAATTCTAAGACATCATATGCAATAAAAGAAGTTATAGTCTGGGTTGCCTGGGAGAAATCGCTCTCAGCGGAAATGCCGACTATTGTACTGATCATGTTTTATATTTAGATATACCTAAGGTTTATTTTTGTTAGGTTTTAAGTGGAATAAAGTATACCTAAATTCATTCATTTTCTGACTGGATGTACGGACTAGATTGGGGATCCGTACTTCGACTTCATACCAAAAAAAATTAAATCTCGCGCCAACCCAGGACCAACCACCTTAAAGTTAAAGAATAGAAAGCTCCGAGTTCAGTAACTCGATAGTATGCTGTTGCGATGTCTGTGTGGCACCTTCTTCATCAAGTATTGTGCTGTAATGTGAAATAAAACAACGAGTTTTCGTCGAGACGTTAGATGAATCTTGAACGACGAGCTTTGGACTGAAATCTGCCTCCTCTGTCAGCCCGTAGGCACAGTAGTCTGATATTATATTCACACAGAATACCAGAACGGCATCAGAACTGAATACGTTATTTATTTACATAACTACACAGGATAAAAGCAAAGCAGATCCCTTTGCCCGTATTTAATCCCTATGACGAAGGCTGACGTAGGATTTCAGGGAAATACGAGCTCTAAAGCCGTTGGTGTTAGGCCGTTTTTACGGCGATTGTGATCAAAGGCGGTTTTGATCAAAAGTGACTCAAGGCTGTTTTTGCTCGAATGGTATTATATAAAAGAGTTAGTTTATGAAACAAACCGTAACCGTCTTTTGTTTTAAGGCGCATACCCCACCCAAACAAGCGTCGCCGCCTACTTTATATGGATAAGTCGGATAACTGTAAAAATGCTCAATATTATTTAGTTAGGTACAAATAATTTAGCTCGTGGTCGTAATTATGCTTTAATTTGAACGTTTTGGCTTAGATCGTATGTTGAGCTACGCTACAGTCATAGAGTATTTTTATGCGATGTTTATATATGACTATGTTTATATTTTTCGAGGGAAAAAGAGACAGCGCGGGAGACAATACAAAAGATGGGAGAAAGAAATAAGAGACTGCAGGACATACTTGGTCTAGAACTGCACGAGATTTTCGGAAATAAGGAGTTGGTTACCTAACCGGTTAGTAACTCAAAATCACATTTTGCAATGGATCCATAGGGAAAGTAAAATTGAGGAAAATATCTACAGAGGCCGTGCCAAGGAACAGACGCGAGGATCCTGCTGACAAACTTCGGCAACAGGATCCTAGAAATTAAAATTTCTCGACGAAAAATAACTTCTCTGTAAAGTTTATTCGATAAAACTGGTGTCGCCAAGTCCGCTTAATCAAATTATTTGCCCTCCAATTTCACTGCTTTCGAATCAAATATAAAAAGGTTTTATTCTTGTTGACATTTAATTTTGCCGAGATCGAGAAAACTGACAACGACGTGACTGTCTTATTTAAATTTGGAACGTTCTATATTTTTAATGGAAGCATGGTAGTAATCTTAAGATGGTAGCCATTTTGGAAAACCTTTCCTGCATTTTAAAAAGCGACCTCATTGAATGGACCTACTTATTTCAATGGAAAAATATTCAATCTGATTGCCCTGAATTTTATCATCCTTTATTATTTACGTAGGTAGATACTTCCTTAACTTATCATCATCATCAGCCTATATAAGTCCACGGCTGGACATAGGCCTCGCCTAATGAGCGCTATAGCGCCTTGTCTTCAGCTTGGCGCATCCAGCACCTGCCAACAGTCTTTCGCAAATCGTCATCCCACCTGGTCGAAGGGCGTCCTACGCTACGTTTGCCGAGTCGCGGTCGCGGACTTCTTAGATAGGTACTTCCTTAACTAATTATTTGGAATAGAATAATGTTTTATGATTAATTAATTTTAAACGTATTATAACCCAAATCTTATCTTTGTTTTTTTACTGTATTTTCCTGTAAGTATATTATACTATCCTACCTAGGAGTATATTAATTTATAATGTAGATAATTTACACTATTATGTAATCGTACTAAAAAAAGGCAATTAAATTTGGTTACTTATCACCTAGACTTATCATCACTAACTGGTGTTACGTAGCATAATTTAAAATTCGCAGCGAGCTTCATGAATGCCAAATTCAAGCAAAATGTGTATTTTTATGCACTAAGTTTTATGGTAGCGTACGTAATAGTTCAGATTAAAAATATACGATAGGTAGGGAAAAACCTGTGCAAGTCGAGTAATCGAATAAAACTATGAAAATAAAACTGGTTTCTTTAATTAAAAAAATACCAACGTCGCATTGAAATGGTTTTAATTGAAATGGTCTTAAATTTTCAGCGATAACGCCAAATTATTTTACAAAAAACATAGCCAGACTAAAGTTTTATTTTGAGTTATAATTAAGTTTTTATATTTCATGCGTTTATTTTGACTCAATAGGTAAATAAAATACCAACAAAAATTATAGCTCAGACAGATTTCAAAGTCATCATGTTCTTCTACGGCTAGTCCAGCCTGTGTCCATCAGCCAACTGTAGCCGATTGGAATACCTAACTGGTGAAACAAGCATCTAAAGTGCTCTTTCTCGTCCCAATTTTTTTGCGGATATCATGGTGTTCCTTTAATGCAAAAGAATGAGAGAGCAAGCAATAAAAATTTGACAGATTTGTTGACTATAAATATACCTATTGGTTTTCAATTTAGTTTTAAATTATCACCAACATGACCAGCCTAAATTAGTCCACAACTGGACCTAAGCCTCCCCAAGTGAGCGCCATAGCACCCTGTTTGACGCATCCAGCTTCTGCCTGCAGTCTTTCGCAGTTCGTCATGGTCTCCACTCAAGCACACTTCAGCTTACTAATACTAAGAGCTATGACGATGACTTTGGTTCTCTGTCGGATGTATTCGTTGAGAACTCTATCCTTCAGAGAAACTCCGAGCAAAGCTCTTTCCAATTTCCATTGCTTTATCAGCAACTTTAAACTACATAAATATGTTATTATTGTGAATAATAAATAAACTGGTGGACCAGCCCCATCGTGAGTATCCATATGTCTCAGCTCCGTAGGTCATGATGGGTATTACGCACAGACTGAAAACATTCGTTTTCAAGCATTGCGGTATGGATGACGAGAAGACTCGACGTAGTTTCCCAAACGCTGCCCTGGTTAAACTATACTTTATAATAAATGAAATTTTGGTGAGGGTAATTAACTAATTACGTAACCTCAGCATGACGACCGCTGCGACGCAGGTTGCGGGTTCGACTCCCGCCTCGGGACAAATGTGTGTACGATCTGCAGACATTTGTTCAGGGTGTTATATATGTTGTTGTATATTAAAAAATATCTATCTATGTATTGTATTGTATTATGTATATCAGTTATCTAGTACCCATAACACAAGCTATGCTTACCTTGGGGCTAGATAATGCTGTGTGAATTGTCCAGCGTTATTTATTTATTATTATTATATGAACAAAACCACAGATGATATCAATATTCATTTTATTATTATACCTACAAAACTCATTTAAAGCTATTTATTGTCAAAGATTTAAATCGATAAATCTTTGACAAAAATAGCTTTCACAGCCTTAAAATACAAGAGGTACCCACATTGGAAAACCGTAGGCACATAACGTAGGTTCAATTTAAAATTCAATTATTCAACTTCAATCAAATAAATGTTTTCCTTAAAATTAAAAATTCCCTGCTTGTTATAAAAATTGAATGTTTTTCTTATAAATAATTACTGAAATCACAATTGATCACGCTCGATAACATAACATATGATAACATCGGTATTTAGTCTATTTGTTATTAGAACAACAAACAGTACAAAAATACCCTTATTCTTTACATAAAACTGCATTTCAAAGAAAATTTAGCACAGCCATACTTTCCTAAAGTGTTTAATATACACTTTATATCATTCAAGTCGCACTGTACCTATAAGTTGATGAACATGCAGAAGTTATTGCGTTGCGAACGAATGAGTGAATGAAATGATTGAAGTCATTCATTCAAGTTGGATTATTGGTGAGCTCTAAAATGATAATTGGTCATTACGAGTAAACAGCTTCGTCTGATATCTTTGACGTTTTAAGTACGAAAACTTCCATCAAAAACATTAAATATGTACAGTGAAATCTTTCAATTATCTTGTAGAAATTGCTTCCATATAAACTAACAGTATCTAGGTGAACTAAAGGTTATACTAACAGCCTAAAAGTTTCTTCAACGCTTCTTAACTTTAGTCTGCCTACTTTATCGAAGCGACAGATTTCAAAGATATCTCGTAATTTCAATAACTATTTAGTTTTAAGGATTTTACTTTTTCTGCTGTATCTATATTATAAATTGTATTTACGGAAATAGACAATTTACGTATATCCATTTTTGATTTAGAACCGAGTACACTAAATTCTTGATGCTAAATATTTAGAACCTTAGTAGAATGAACTATTGAGTGAATGAATGTAAATCAAACATTTCATTCAAAAATATAAGTTGAATCATAGATCTTAAAGTACAAGATGCTCCTTATCGATCTTCGTGGGGTAGATGAAGGAAACATCATGGATCTGAACCTGGGGCAGTTGTGGCATAGCGGCGGTCGCAGCTGCCTCCTTCTCCAGCCTGACTGCATACATGTAGTAAACGAAGATGAAGTACGCGGTGAGAGCTGTAAAAAAGGTTAACGTTAAAAAACTATTGTAAGCACAGTTTATTAGGGGAATAGCTGGAAATAATTATGGGAAGACCCTAGTTCTTGTCTGTGCAATGATGCAATTTCCTCTTTCTCTTTCCAACGTAGTCTCTTTTACTTCTTTATATGACATGGCGACGGTTTTTTCCTTTAATTAACTCATTTAGTTAATTCTTGGTTTTTTGTTCTCGGTTCTTGCCTAGACAATAACTACCTTTTCTAAACTTAGCTCTTGATGAGAACTAATCAAGTAAAAGAGTTAAATTGGTACTTATAGTAATTTACAATTGAGCTAACTGCAGACTTTTGCAAACAATCTATAGGTAGCTAAACTGATCCATATCAATACCAGTCAGAAGCGTACCCAAGACACTGGCTGCATTGCCCCGCTGTATAGCAATGCTGGTGCGCTGTGCCAGATACTCACCAGCTCTCGGGTCACGCGTCGCTTCGACCAGACGCTCAGAATTTATTAAAAACCCGGACAGCCTCGGTTTCCCACGGACCTAGCGTCTTGACTATATTATAGATATATATCTATATGTAGGTATATAAAACAGTCGTTTTAGTTACACCATTTATAACTCAAAAAAGATTTTCATGGTTTTTGATTTGTTGGATTTTCTTGGTCCGGAATAGGATAAGAAGTATTTAAAACATTGGAAAATTGACGAAAATATTACTACCCGTGCGAAGGCGGGGCGGACCGCTAGTATAGTGTAATAGCCAGCACTGCAGCTGGATCTCCAGCTGCAGTGCTGCAGGCCTGTTTTTCCAAGCCATGCTTAACATGGTCTTTTCTAAGGTAGGTAGGTACTTTGTTCGGTGTATTTTATTTAAACACCTATGTTAGTATGTTAATTTGTATTTTACCTAACTATTTTAATGAAACCTTGACATGTAAATTGATTTTACTAATAAATTGTATTTCTGTATTTAGCCTTAGCTTGGGGCTAGGTAATGCTGTATGAATTGTCCAGCATTATTTATTATTATTATTACAATGTATTTGGACTATACCTTAAGTTAACTGGCAGAGACAGATTACATTATGGTAGTTTAACCTCCAGGAAGTCCCTCTTGTCTACTTGATTACTATAGTTACCGTAGTTAATCAAACGTATTCTTGCAATTTGCATAATTCAATGCGCACAAAATTAGCATAATTGGTTAAATGAACATCTCAACTAAATGTTAATACATGTCTGCGCACGTGACTTCTCTCGCATGAACTAAGTTCAAGTCATCACGTGATCACGACTGGATGTAAACCTGACGAATCGTCGAGAAAAATGTATTATACAAAATTAGGTTCGAATAATCGCGATAAATTTCCTTTAAATAGTGACGTAATGACTTTATAAATAAAAACAAAATACAATATCGATAAGTTCTGCGTTAGGAAGATAACATTTGGTCATTTTGTTTTGTGACTCTTTTGTTTGTTGTACCTATTAAAAAATCGAACAAAATAGCTCCCAATGAAGTATTAATGCCAGATATACGTGTACCCTATTATTTATGTCATATTCATGTTTGAGAAAGTGTAAACAAACACCTATTTAGTCTGATTTTGTGCTAATAATGCACAAAATCTAGCACTGACATTAGTCATTTCTAAAAGCTGATTCGACTTTAAAAAAAATTAGGACGATCTCAATCCAATTTCGGTTTATTATTTTCATTTATTACGGTAACACCAATTACGTTAATTAAAGTAAAAATAGTGAAATAGATATTAAACAGACACATTCATACATTAAGCTCTCAAAAACGCAAATACCTAATCGGAGGTCGCAGTCTGGGCTGATATTGAGGAGTGTTAAGGCGAAATAATCCCAAAGCCTACGTTTTGACTGTACAGAAAATCAATTTTAAGGCAAGAAAACACCAATATTTTTTTTTAATTCCATCAAAATTTACGATTTTACCTAAGTAAGTTATGGGAGTCGAAGTACGATTGATTTATACAACTTGCCTCGATACAAAAAAAATCGTAGATTCCTCTAAGTCTTCATTTTTACGAAAATACCTACTTGTTCTTTTTCCTAATTATTATTATCAATGATAATATTAAAAAGAGTTAAAGTTTGTTAATTGTGAGTTTGTGAGGCTGTAGGGGGTAATCTTTACTGAACAGATTTTGAATGTTTTTTTAGCAATAGAAAGCATGGTATTTTTGAGTGTGTCATAACCATAAGCTATGAATAATATTACCCGTACGAAGTCGGGGCTAACCACTAGTTTAAAATATTGTAATGAAATCTCGTCTATGTACGTTTCCCTTAATAAATTCTTTAATAAATCAATGAAATATGAATTTGAACACCTCCTCATAAGATGAGAAGACTTTTGAAGACCATATTTTATTTGTTTTAAAGAATTAACTAAAAATCTAATAATCCTAGGATTTTTGACATAATTATCATCAACTGTCATGAAATGTGATTGGCATAGCGGATATTATGCAATCTAGTACACTGTTTACTAGATCCGACTATCGATTAGGCACGCGGCGGTTGAGTAACTCTGACACATCTGTTACATACGTACGTAACGTACTAGCTGTCTGTAGGTACAATAACAATGTAGATAGAGCACATCTTAGTGTCCTGCCTCGTGCCTTCCCCCTCACCTCACCTCAACAGCCTTTAATGGTCCACTGCTCGATGCAAGCCTCCCCCTGATTTTCTACCTCATGGGTGTAATGTCCATAATCTCCGCTGGGCATGCGGGTTGGGGATTGCAGTTCGGTGGTAGATCTATTCTGCAAGAGGTGCTGCTGAACCGTGTATGTCGAGGATCCTAATGTCGTCAAATATCATCAATATTCCTTGGGTTTTGGAAGCCCTTTGTATACAAAAAATACAAAATGAGAATTTTGAATCGAAGTTTAGGTAATAAATTGAAACTCTGTGTCTTTTACCCGGCTGCAAAAAAAGAGGAGAGGGTGTATTTTTTTTACTTGAAGTAGTTCAGTGAGTTTCACTTGCTATGTAAGTACTGATTTTTATTAAATTTAAAAAGTTTCTTAAAACTACTGTAAAAAAAGCGCTGCTCTGTATATTTTTAGAGCGATCGTTATCGTTTCATATATACATAAAAAGTTCCTTCATATTTTTTTATTCAATCAGAGTAGATATATTATGTACATAGAAGTCTACATCTATCGAAAATTCTCAGCCAGGTCCCCTCAAAAACATTGGTGAGAAGCAGATTATAAAAAACATATCTTTGCCTGACAATACATTCCTTATGAATAAAAATGTAGTTTGTTTCGAATTCCGACACGAAACAATATACTGCCTAACAATTGATACCTATATCTAGAACGTCTCATACAAATTCTCTGCTTACGAACACAATGATATGAATGGATGGAGTGCTGTTGACCATTCAAGGTCAGCTAACAATAGCGTGACAGACAATTTCATGCCATCAGCTCATACCAGTAGTTACATGATCGACAAAACAACGTTTATACAAACATGCTATATAATTATGGTCTCTGAATTCATCCATATATACTCTAGGTATACTAACTAAGTAGGTAAGTATTCAAATATTAAATAAAACGTCAAGTGCGAGTCGGACTCGCGCACCGAGGGTTCCGTAAATTAGAGGTTGTTGTGTGTGTGCTTGTTTCTTGCCAAATAGCATGATTTAAAATCGACGGAAAGTAGTGCCTTATTAGAATTTGGTCACTAGCAAGATAAAATTAAATCTTTAATTATATCTTCAAATTTACGGTTTACTTAATTTTTCCCTTGACTTGTGCTATAAGACCTTGCTTCTTGCCAAATTTCATGACTCTATGTCAAAAGGATATAAGGTTAGGCCCTATAGGTTTTGTGTGCATGTGATTCTAGGAAATTTCAAAATATTTGGGCATAAACGACTGTAACTTTTGATGGCGTTGACTTGAGAAGTTTGATTTATATCGAGGCTTCAAGAGGTAACGAACTTGAGAGAAAGGAGGGTTGATACAGACGGACAGACGGACAAAAAAGTGATCCTATAAGTGTTTATTTTTTCCTTTTGAGGTTCGGAACCCTACAAAGCGAAAAAACCGTTGTCTACCTCTGTATCCTGTTTTCTTGCGGATCATAATGAATTTTGTCATGGTGAAGATCCATCGAGAATCACCACATTTATGTAACGTATTTTATTATGAATATCAGTTATCTAGTACCCATTACACAATCTCTGTTTAGCTTGGGGCTAGATAATACTGTGTGAATTGTCCAGCATTATTTATTTTATCTATACCGGTGAATGGCATATTACAAGGGTAAAGTCTAACTAAAATTATAATGGAAGGTAGTGCCACGTGAATGGAGTCGCGGCCAGATGCTAGTGCTATACAATTAGGTTTCTCTGAATATGCAGATAAGTGGGTATAGAATACTGTCTGCGCTCTTCTATTTTTATCTTTCGGCGCATATAAAGCTGTATTATGTACCTATTCTGTTTGTTTGACTATCTGTGACATCGCGTTGCTCCACCTTGAGCAAAACGAGAGAGCTGTATATGTATTACATTATTATTGTATATACTAATTCTTATGATGGTTTAAATAATAGCTCATCTCGGCACTGGAATTTTTCAGATTAAAATTTCCCTCAGGATAATAAAACAAGGCTGTTGTCGATATGATGGTTTTTGTCTGTTTGTTTAGTACTATTTCTTATTTTTTTCTGTTTCGCGTAGGAAGTTATTCCTTTCCCAAATAAATATGTATCTATAACGCGCTAATAATCTTTAACAATAACCTCAGGTGGGTTATTAAGTCCGTCAATTGGCACTCGGCCGTGACGGATATAAAAGCTAATATTTCAGAACAAACAAAACAAAATTTGGGGCCAGCAATAGGTGCCGAGTTGTGATGATGATTTGCACTAACCAATGTCAAAGTTACAGACCACAGTTAACTATTGAAGTCAAATTATCTTAAACTTCCCATAACAATAATCAGAGCTTGTTATGGGAATCAGATGAATGACAGCTCAGACTCGTGGCAAATCTTGTTTCGATATGAGATTGTTTTTTGACGTCACAAGCTGCCGCGTAGATTAATTCTACCGGTGGTGGTCCGATTTGGATAATTTAGAAAGATGTATCATTGATAGGTCTTAAAGATTAACGTGGATACTAAATTTATTGAATTTGCTAAAAGCTTTACTGATCCTCATTGTGTACAATAAAAAATTAAAAGATGACTCGGTCAACATGTCATGTTGTTTGATTCTTATTTATTTGTTCTCAATAAAAACATAGGTACTAAAGAAGTAGAAAACTGCTACCAGCAACGCATCAGTCCAACTTCACCAACAGTATGAGATTAACTCAATTTAGCGCTAACACGAGTTCAGCGCATTTTACCAACATAACATTAATCCGGTTCAAGCGCTACACCGAGTTCAATAGTTGTCACCATGATCAATCTGTACTCAGTTTTGTTGATCTTAGTTTGGACAGCAAATGGTGAAATTGGACCTTAGTCAAAGCAGCCCTTTCAAAAGTCTGTTTTTATTAAAGTCGGTAATGTATGTAAACAATTAATAAAAAAATGCTGGATAATTCACACAGTACCAAGCTAAGCAGAGCTTGTGTACTAGACAACTGATATTTATGTACATAATACAACAGAGATAGGTATTTAATATTTACATAGAAAACGACCAGAACACCCGGAACAAATATCTGCAGATCGTACAAACATTTGTCCCGAGGCGGGAATCGAACCCGGACTATCGCCCACCGCGCCACAGAGGTCGTCATCGTTAGAAAAAGCAACATGATCAAATTTAAGCCCCACTTGCACAACAATATTTAAGTCTAATTTTGATTAACTTTGACGTATTTGTATGGTTTGACAACTCACTAATCAAAATTAAGCCAGTCAATTTTCGTTGTGCAATCGATCCTAAATTTACAAAATTGAAGTTTGTATTTTGTCAGTGAGGTACCGAGTAAAACGGGGTGAGTAAAATCGCAGGTGTGAATGAATACAAAGCCAAAAATGTTTCGTCAGCCTACTTTAGTCCACTGCTCGACATAGGCCTCCCCTAATGAGCACCATAGCGCCCTGTCTTCAGCTTGCCGCATTCAGCATCTGCCAGCAGTCTTTCGCAAATCGTCATCCGACCTGGTCGGAGGGCGTCCTTCACCTCGTTTGCCGAGTCGCGGTCTCCACTCAAGAACACGTTTACCACAGCGGTTGTCGGTTCTTCTCGAGATATGGCCAGCCCACTGCCACTTCAGCTTACTATTCCTTTGAGCTATGTCGACAACCTTGGTTCTCTGTCGGATTTATTCGTTGCGAATCCTATCCTTCAGAGAAACTCCGAGCATAGCTCTCTCCATAGCTCGCTGGGCGACTTTAAACTGGTGGACCAGCCCTACCGTGAGTGTCCACGTCTCAGCTCTGTAGGTCATGACGGGTAGGACGCACTGATTGAAAACTTTCGTTTTCAAGCATTGCGGTATGGATGACTAGAAAAATGTTTTTATACAGACTAAGCCAAACATTTTTTTACGGTACTTACTTAGGTCGAAGCAATGGGCCACGACGTTGTGTGGGTTTACGCCTTGCATGGAGCTCCAAGCGTACATGTATCCAGTCATGGTAAGTAGAAGGCGGACGGTGGCAACACCAACAAACACTCTGATGGGGCCAGGGCGTTTCTGAGAAATGAAAAAAATAATAAAGAAAAAACAGACCTGCAACTGATTCATACAAGTGGGTATTAACAAAAAGGAAAAATACATTAACAAAACAAAACAATTACAAATAGGTACATACACTCATTTACAAAAAAATCAAAGCCGTCACCAGAAGGCAGAGTGCCTAGAATGCTGTCAGCATTGCCACGTTGAACGGAAATACTAATAGTCGTTGACTGAAATAAAAGCCAGCATTCCAATCATCGCTGGACTGACATATGAGAACAATATAATATTTATAATACCTACACATGGAACTGTAAATAATAATTGTAGCCTGGGTGCTGACTATTTAGAGATGGCTTAGCTGATCCAAATTCTAAGAAGAGTTGAGTAAGCAAGGCAAGTTGGGTGAGTGAGACTTGTGCAGAATTTAAAGGGCAGTCGGTGAAGGCAGATGATGATGATAATGATGAAGCTAAGTTAGACCGCCAGGTTGCAAGATTGGTTGCTGATGTACACGTCGTCAATGGATACTAGCACAAGAACATGGATGACACAAAATTCACGAAGCATTAATAAGACTTGCAAGGTTCTTGCTTATTATTAGTGCCTGTATAACTATTATACAAAAAGTGAAATTAAAAATATTAAATTTATAAAAATATGAACAAAAATAGTGTTTTTTTTAATAAAAAACATAATTTAAAACACAAAACTAGTAAATTTTTGGTATATTATTAAATTTCTTAGAATGAAGACTTAAGCCGGTATGTAAGAATATAAGATTAGCTTAAACCACAGTCAATGAAAATACAGTGTAATCAACAATCTAGAATAATACAGGTAATATGCAAATTTTCTAGATGTTTATGTTTTTCCGGACACCTACAAACTGGGCCTCAGGACTAGAGAAAGGCTGTCTTGTTAGACCTTCGTGACGCATCGTCACTATCAGGTTAGACTTAACACAAAATTATGTATAATATTATAGATATTATTTAAAAATAGGTATATTGTAAATACTAGTTTTAATTGTAATTTTTTTTAGTATTAGTACACTTTAAAAAAATAGTAAAAAATAGGGTTATAAAAGCGATAAATACCCGGATAATAATATTTATGAGTAGGTTAGACTATGGTCAAACGAAGATCTTATTTTATTCACGATCAAAAATAAAAACTCTACAGCACAGGATGCCGTGCATGATCAATTCTCATCTCGGCTTGATAGTCCATCAACCCACACAATGCAATAGGAAATGTCAATTGCGATGACTTTTATGACCCCCTACGTATCAAATTTACTGCAGTCTGACCACGACACATTCAATTTATGCATATCGAGACCCACAGCCACAAACCTTGCACTCACTTAAGGCGCATACCACACCCAAAGTGAAGGATACAAAAAATAGAACAAAACTATTACAGAGGCATTAAAAAAAGCTTATGATAGGTATCACAAACTGGAAGAAGGATTTTTGAAAATTCCTTTGTTAAACAGAATAATAACATGAAGTAGGTGGCGGCGCTAGTTTGGGTGGGGTATGCGCTTTAACACTATTTTTCTATTGTGTAGGTATCTACTACCTACCTACAATGTAGGTTATGAAAACAGCAGTATAAATACTGAACAATAATATCTACCTACTTTCTCGATTCAGATGTAGGTAATAGTGAGTGATTCACTCATAGGTAAATTTCGCGTCGCTCGTTTGGTTTTGTTAAGGTTTTGCGGATTCGTCCCACTCGCATCGGCCTAAAATGGTCGGTACAGGGAAGATGAAATTATATCTAAACCAATAATATAAATTCGAAACGAACTCTGTTTGTCTGTCTGTGTTTTACCTTTTCACGTTTGGCCGGCTGAACAGATCTTAATGAATTTTGGTAAGGAGGTAAATGATATCCTGGGGACGCATAAAGGCTACGAAGGAAGCCGCGGGTAGCAGCTAGTTATGAATAAAACAAAAAAAAAACAATGAGCGGTAAATAGTACGAGGACTCTTTCCCTGTGCGCGTGCGTGTGTCCCGCGTGATAGGAAAAATATAATAGATATGAAATTATAGGTTTCGGGTAACCCGCATGCAGACAAGATACGCACGCGGGTGGAAATCCGCATGACAGAAAAAGAGCCTGAACCCAGATTAACCGCTACGTACATAAATACGTTTAAATTGATCATAATTATCAGCAGGATGTTGTCATTTGCATTCGAAAGTGTTAATTTTTGCGTTAGGAAGGTTATGTGATGTTAGTTTATCCATATAAAATTCTCATGCAGTATTTAATGAAACGTTTAAGCAAAAACTTCCACAATCATTTGAAAAATGAGAACTAACAAATCCGAAGAGAGGGCAACCCAGGATATGCACAACAATATACATATTATAGAGATACAGAGTGTAGAGTGTATTTATTGAGCTATTATTTATTTACCGAAGCGGAAGTCGATCTGGTATTTGTTACAAAAAACCTTAATGTTAACAATCATCAAATAAGCTGTCACATAATCTCTTGCCGTGTAATAATAATGAGAATGAAACTCAAGATGGGAATCAAGAAAGTGTTTCCAACGTCTCAAAAGAATCCGAAAATAAGCGACCGCATGAGGAAAACCTTCAAAAAAATCCCATTATAAATTTTTGCATTAAAATTCTCGTAGAATCACGAACGACACGACAAAGACCCATAAATAAACAAGGGAATGGTATTCTTTTTTATGTTTTCTTCGATTATAAATCACAGTTGTAAATGTCATACTTTTTGACCTTTTCAAATCTGTTTATGGAGTTTGCCCACTTCTCGCGATATAGGGCTATCCCGTTGTTACAATATAAATATTGTACAGCAGCCACATTAGAGCTAAAAAAATTGTACACAAACAAAAAAGGTGGGGAAAATTATTGTGTTTACTAAAAATATACCTATAAAGGCTTGGATTGAAGGGTGATCACGGGCCAGATTGACGATGATGGTGATACTGATAGTGTTTGACCCATAGCGATTTATTTATAACAGGATTCTTTATAAAATAGGTACTAACGGCCAGCCCCGGCTTCGCACGGGTATAGGTATTTCACAAAAAAAAACATCCATTTGATAGCTATGATGCCGCAATAACCCACAGACACGTTGTAAATTTTTTTTGTCACGGAGTTGAATAAACCCAAATAACAGTAAAATATACTTCGATATTAATATCACTTTGTTTTGTTTTAATATCAAGGATTCTAATGGTGACAGAATTTTTAAATAGGTCTAGTAGTTTTGGAGCCTATTCAATTCAAACAAACAAAATTTTTATGCGGATCCCTAACTTTTTTGATCATATTCTATAGCCTTTGTTCATCATCGCTAATGTAGGATTCTAAAGGTGAATGAATTTTTCGGTCCAATAGTTTTGGAGCCTATTCGATTCAAACAAACAAACTTTTGCTTTTCATTATATTAGTATAGTATAGACCAACAGGCGATCAAAGATGGTGCGACCGCTCTTCAACAAACCACAACAGTAAAAAACAGGAAAAAGTGAACACCGGTAGGTACTTTTATTTATTTATTTTTTGTTCTTGGTATTTATTTATTCCGTATATATTAATCTATATTTTATAAAAATCTACTTCCTAAAGTATAATTGTTAATTATGATTATATATTATTATGTATATGTATGGTACATCCCTGCCTTTCTTAAATTTTTCAAATTTATCTCCATCCAAAGGTTGCCTGGAAGAAATCGCTTCTAAGCGATAAGGACGCCCATTGTACTTTTATGTTTTAGGTCTATGTCTGTTTGTTGTTTTTTTTTGTGGTGTACAAAAAAGAGTTTTGTATTGTATTGTAACAGTACAGTGCGATCAGTGCAACATGCGACCAAAAAGCTCATTGCACTGCCCAGTCGTTTTGTCTCTATTCTCATCGAACTAGCCGTACACATACAAATATACACATTGACAATAACACAAAACATATTTGTTCTTGTTGACAATAATAACATTATTCGACGCACCGTTCGCCACACGATCGAATAGTCCGGAGCGAACCAAGGTCGCGATGCGGAGCGCACAATCTTCGACCGTCTGTTAGTACTTTTACTTTAGCTTCGTTGTCATTTTAAAGACCTATTCAGACTCACAAACTATATAAAAAAACCGTCTTACATCCACCAATCTACATACACACTATTACCCATTCACAACCACATTTCGTTTATTGCTACAGAGTCTAGACAACCGTTATTTTTATACCCCTGTAAACAAGAGCAGGAAGTATTTTTGTAAAAATTATTCGGTGGTGAAAATAAGTCTCAAGTTGTACGATGGTAGGTACTGTGTTTTATAGAGGCGACAAAAGGTGTATGTTTCTACCGTTACATCAGTTTAGTTGTTACTTCTCTTTTTATGAGGAACGTTTGAGTTTCTAGTACAATAGCATAGACATTAAACCCAATTATTTTGCATTGCGATATAATTACACATTTTTTATTAGATCAGAGCAGCATATCAGAATTTCAGCGTAGTCGAGCAAAGGTCAATTTAGTCACATTCATACACACAACTACAGCCTGTATTATTTCAATTCATTTATTAATTGCTAATATGTACTTGGTTGGTAGCTTAAGATCCAGCTTATTAAGTCCACTGTTGGAACCAGGATTAAAGCCAAGTAGGCGATTTCACGGGAGGCTCCTGATAAGCGCCTTATTAGCTTTTATTATTATGAAGGGTAATGCCCATAATCCCCTGGCTAGCCTTGCGGGTCGGGGATTGCAGTTCGTAGGTAGAATTGGTTCTGCAAGAGACGATGCTGCCCACCCTGCGGTGGATATCCCTGGGTCGACTCTTACGACACCCACGGGAGAGTTGTAGTGGTGCAAGTTCCAAGCCGGGGCGGTAAAACACGGTATGAATTTCATAAAATTAAACCAAATGCCAATGCTGGTAGAGATTAGTTCATGCTAATTATATTATCTCGACAACTTAGACCGTAACTCTTAATTAATCGTACAGTTTCAGTTTCAATATTACGCACCAGACTAAAAATTAGTCCGCGCGTGGCCTATGATCTGATTAGTCGATAATTATCTAATAACGAGAATATTACTTACATTATGCACTCCAACCAAACAAGCAATGTTGATCGCCAGCCAGATCAGATCAAAAATGGTGACGATGACCAACGTCCACCCCAGGATCTGGATCGTCTCCTCGTCCATGATCTGCTGCTTGACACTTGGCTCGTTACGAAGGGTGTCGTCATCTACAGTCGTGTAACCGTGGGTCTCCAATCCACATAATAGAGTCACTCCCACGAAGAAGATGGTGCGGATTGTGTTTACGAACTGGAAAATAAATGTTTAATTTTTACATTATCCAACCCAACGTGAGTTCACAAAAGGTTTTTTTTTGTTCAAATGTTTAATGTGTCTCTCTATTGTATGACATCTCTGCATAAGAATGTTTATGAAACAATATTTTGAGACGTTGGAGTCACGATCATGAGTCGTAAGTCATTTGTTATAGGACATGAATTGGGACGAATCAGGAACGTTTTTAGCATAAAATTTGAGTTTCTCGACTCGTCCCTCTGGATTCGGACCAAAGTGGAACGAGTCAGGAATAACTTGTAAATTTTTGTAATGATGACTGCTTAGCCGATTTATCTGCCACGGGCTGCTGCGGCGCGGCGGCCAGATTCAAGATTCTGTTTTTTTTTTCATTTTTATTAATATTTATTAAAATAAATTTTATAAATAATATTATTAAAGCTAGTTCAGTCCCAACTGAAACTAGCCAAGTGCGCAGGACATAATATTCTAGTGAACAAATGGGGGAGGGGGGTGAATGTGTATCTATAGAGAGTGCACCGTAGTGAGGGAATAGTCGCTCAATCCCAATTTATTTGATGATTTATCATCAAATTGAGAATCATTTATGATTCTTAGCGTAACTTGTATATGATTAATTGACGTGGAGTTATAAAAGTAAAGAAACATGGGGATAACAATTATGTTGATTTACGCAATATTAAATTCAATGATTTTCGATCGCGATGACAAAAGACTGGGAAATCCAGTTATTTTTTACAATACAATAGAATATCTTTAATGATAACACCAAGTTATAGGTCAAGTATCGAGGTAGGTTCGTATTTTATAAATAACAATGATTTATAGTCATAACAAATTCTGATTGATACTTTCCCAGTGAAATTCCCTGTCTCTTATCGCAGAAAAAAGAGAAAAAATGCTGTATAAATCATCATTATTGGTAGCTTATTCGTTTCCAGATTCTACAGTCATCTACCTTTTGTTGGTTATGCCCGAACGGGATTTAAATAGAAAAAACCACTGTTTACTTGAACTCTAAACTACCTACGTAGTCTATCGATATTTTTATTTATTTGCGTCTCATTTCTTGCTATTTTTCTATTATGGGTATCATAAAAGATAGTTCAATACATGGTAGGTATATATAAAATATAATTGAATTGTTGAAATTGATGGTGTATAAGGTATGATTCTAATTCAGATGTAAAAAAAGAACTTAAATATTGTGTAGAGCCAAGAATTAGGTATTTTAGACTCGCAACTTAAATATTGAACATCGTCGTGATCATACGAATAAATGAGAAGCTGCTTATGTTGACTGTACTAAAACCTTTTGTGGATGTGAGTGGAACAAATTTTTAAATGTAATTTATGACTCTGGATGTGTTAGGGAATCTTTTTTGGATGTGATGGGAATGAGCTCTGGAAATTACGGCTTGAATCACATAATTTGATAATGTTAATAAATAAATAAATAATGCTGGACAATTCACACAGCATTATCTAACCCCAAGCTAAGCAGAGTTTGTGTTATGGGTACTAGATAACTTATAAAAAAAAAAAAAAAAAAAAAAATGCTGGACAATTCACACAGCATTATCTAGCCCCAAGCTAAGCAGAGTTTGTGTTATGGGTACTAGATAACTGATATACATAATGTAATACAATACATAAATAGATATTTTTTATTATACATAGAAAACGACCAGAACACCCTGAACAAATATCTGCAGATCGTACACACATTTGTTCAGAGGCGGGAATCGAACCCGCAACCTCCTGCGTCGCCGGCAGATCTTCGCCCACCGCGCCACAGAGGTTGTCAAAATGACAATGAGTGTAAATGACAGCTGTCTTTTACATCTTTACGCCACAAATACCTACTGTACGTATCGGGCTGAAATTTTGCACAGATGTACTAGGTACATCATGTGTGTCACGTGTCTTGAACTAAGGTTCAAGACCTAGCATAATAAATTCTAGTTTTTTCATATATTGTACTTTTTATCCCAATAATCAGTAACCATAGTATAGAAATAATCTTTATGAAGGCGCAATAGGGTCATTTTGTGAAAAGGATAGTTATAGAATTTAACGTTCATAGGAGCGAGACAGAGCATGCGTTTTTTGGATCAGCAAGTGCAAAAATGGAGTTTTTGCTTATTTACAAGAAAACGACAACTTATGAAAAAACAATTTGAAGGAACCAAGTAATTAGTATTAATAATATTATATTATTAGTATTATTAATTAATATTACCTACAAATCAAAACTAAAGTCATTTTAATAGACAGTACAATTACCTACATGATTTTTTCTATCGTAAATTTTTATCTTAATCGTGTTTTCACGTTGAAGGAAACAAAGAAAAAATGAAGTATTTTATGTAATTAGAGTTTTTAACCACGAGAATCTCACATGAGTACTGAAATCTTGTCCGAGTTTGACAAGCAAACGCCCTAGGTTCGTCTCTTAAAAAACCGCGTTCTGCTACACATCCCGCATCCATTCATTATGGATGTTTGCAAATTTATGTAAATATTCTAAAAAAAGAGATATCACTCACCAAGCTGATGTATCCGAGAATAAAGCACCCGGTCCTCAAAGGGATGCAGCAGCAGCATTTCTCGAGCAATGACCCCGAGTTGCTGGTCGTGGAGGTCGTTGACATGCTGCCAACAAACATATAAAAATATTAAAACCTCAGTTTTGCCTGCGACTTTGCATGCGTTTTCCTCGGATATAAAGTAGCATTTATGATATTGCAGGTTTTTATTTATGGCTGCAAAAGTTCAGGTCAGTCAATTCAGTCTTTATGTCCTGGTTTTTTATGTGTGCAAAATTTTAAGCCATTGAGTGTCCATTGAGTAGTTTTGGCGTTGTCGTTGGCCAAAGTCCAAAGAACTTCACAACGTAACGGGACGAATTTTCATCTTATTAGTACGATGTTAGTAAGCCCTTCAAAGTCCTCAGGAATCAAAGATAATGTAAACGAACAACCTATAATAAAAATAATTTATTTCAAACCATAGAAAAGTTATAGATACCTTAAAAAAGTTATAGACCTTAAATCTACATACATACAATATTAAAAACTTTATTTTTCTATGATTACGACATGGTGCCGCATGATGGCGACAACGTAAATCATCACGTTTTTCTATATAATGCGCCTATGCCTGAGTTAAAATACTCCTGACCTAAAGTAATGTAAGGTAGCATCTAGTTGAAACCAGTTTCAAGCCGATTATTTCATAAAAAATACCTACTTCGTTTCTGCAAAATAACAGGAAAACGTAACTATCCTGCTTATTCGTAGGTTCTGCATTGATGTTTTTAAATACATATTAAACAATTGAATGGGAAATCTTCTAAACCTAAATAGGTGATTTGATAATATTGAGGAAGTTAACGGCTTATAACCCCTAATACGTCATTCATTCATTCATTACGTACGTAGGTATACACAAGACTTGCTTAGCTTGATTGAGGCTAAATGATGTCTGAGGATTGTTTATTTCAGCATTATTTATTTATTTAATGCCCACCGCCAGGCAAAATGCCACAAGTCAAAGATCCATATAATTCCAATTATATACATAATTATTGTTAATTCATAAATAAAAAATAATAATAAATAAATAATGCTGGACAATTCACACAGTATTATCTAGCCGCAAGCTAAACAGAGTTTGTGTTATGGGTACTAGATAACTGATATACATAATACAATACATAGATAGATATTTTTTATTATACATAGTAAACGACCAGAACACCCGGAACAAATAGGTACCTAATTGCAAGAAAAATTTAAAGAATATCGTCAAAAACATTTATTTATTTTTGTAACTTATACTTATAAGGTATGCAAGGTCTCAACAAAAATTATCTGGGCGTCTGGTCGAAGCGACGCGTGACCCGAGAGCTGGTGAGTATCTGGCACAGCGCATCAGCATTGCCATACAGCGCGGCAAAGCAGCCAGCGTCTTGGGGACGCTTCCGACTGGTATTGTTAAGGATCAGTTGAGTTACCTGTAGATTGTTTGCAACAGTCTGCAGTTAGCTCAATTGTTTCAATTGTAAATAGGTACTAGTTTTAATTTAACAGGTTCCCTGTCGCCATACAAAGGTCTCATTGAAAGGTTCTACGCTCACTTATTCGTTTCAAGATTCTCTTTTGTGTCAAAACATAAGTTGTAATATGTTGTAATTATGTATGTTATAATAGATTTGCATGTAATTTTTTAGGGTTTCAAAGATCGGTTTTGAAACCCTTATGGTCTCGCTCTGTCCGTCCCCGCTCTTTCTTGAATATAATATAAATTTGAAATAATGATACATTTCGTGCGCCATTACTGATTTTAAGAAAAAAATATATAAATAAATGAAAAATGAATATTTTCAGTACAAATTTTGATGTTGAAATTTCAAAAGAGACCTAGGAAGGCAAATGGGGTATCAAATGAAAGGTATCGTTTTGAACATTTCAAAACACTTTTTGAAATTTCTGTAAATTTCATACTTTTTGAAATATTTCAAAAAAAAATCGAAAAATTGACCATACCCCCCCCCCCCCCCCTATCTCCGAAGATTGCAGACCGATCCACGTACAATGTATTAGGCGTTTGTAGATATAGATCTATATTTTACAGGAAAAATATAGAGAAGTCTGTAATAATAATAGTTTTTGAAAAATGGTCAAAAAAAGGGATTTTTTTTCAAAAGGGGGTACCTACCCATGTGGGGTATCAAATGAAAGGTATCGTTTCGGCCTTTTTAAAACACTTTTTGAAATTTCTGTAAAATTCATACTTTTTAAAATATTTCAGAAAATTGATTGTCCAAATAATTGGCAAATGTTTGAAACCCTCGGCGCGCGAGTTCCACTCGCACTTGGCGGATCTTGTTTTAAATTGATTGTAATTTTCTTTCTTATTGAAGTATGATTAATAGAGATCCTCACCAAATTCAAACCGACCCGCAACCGCTTCAACTATTGATAGATGACAATTACACAATGTGTTTTAAAAACAAATATCTGGATGTTTTTTCAACACGTTAGTAAGTACACATTACATCGTGTACAAAACTTTGAATTGATGTTTACGTTCTGGACTAGTAATTGGTCAAATATTTTGACAAGCCAGTACTGCTTCCATTATGCTTCTACTGTACTTCTAGGCTCCTTCCCATTTCGTAACTTTCCCATCTCGTAACCATTTTTACAATGAGTGATACAGTCAGCTCGATAAGTGATACTTCAAACATACTAGGGGGGGTGGGGGGGATTTTGGGCATTACAACTCATGAGATAAAAAAACAGGGGGAGGCCTGCGTCCAGCAGTGGACCATTAATAGGCTGTTAAGGTAAGGTAAGGTACTTCTACAGCTGTATTTTAAGATGTTATCTTTCCATTATTATATCAGCTTTTATCAAACTTGAACGTATATATGTGTGAATAAATTTTAGACCAGTTATTCTCATACGATTGAGCTGAAATTTTGCATACTTAATGTAAGTTCAGTGACAATGGAATATTATGGTAACATCGATTTGGTCTGATGATGGAGACAGTTGGTTGCTTCCTACAACGACCTTCTATCTCCTAAACGAACCGACGACGAATACCGTCGAATTCGGTTTCGTTAGATTTCTGTTTCAAAGAATTTTTAATTAATAAGCTTATATCTAAAAAAACATGATAAAAACTGTGATTTTTTTAAGACACGAGCCAAACTAACGCCGCCACCTATTTTATCTTATAATTTCGTTGAACAAAGGTAACTTAAAAATTTTCAATGGCCAGTTTGTGATACCTATTATAAGCTTTTTTTTAATGCCTCTAGTAGTTTTATTTATAATAGTTAAGGAAGCGTCTTAAATCGCTTCTTAAATCTAGGTAAGTACGTTTAGCAAGGTTTATGAGACTGAAAGTTTCCGTTGAAAATGGTAAAAAACAAACTAACGCAACTACTGAATGGAAAAAAGCAGAACATTCACTCGGTGCACTTTGTAGCCCCCTAGAAACCCATTGATGATGATGAATGTTGTAACTATATGAAATCTAATCAGCCCCCTCTGCACCCCAAAGCTGGACAAAGAGCGGCCTCGATTTTTTTCTAGATGACTGACGCCCCGTCGAGCTACTTACTAAATATAAATTTAAAATACAAGCGTCATGGACTGTTTATCAATTCTGTGAGCTTTATCAGAACACGGTCGCTGGAAAACACATTTTAGATTATAAAAATATAATTATTTTTTATCGTGCATTTCTTCGAAAACGCTGTTTTTTGCCTATGTGCATGCTGAGCGAAGATCTTTCCTAATTTTATTTTCATATTCGAAACAAAGAGGATCTGCCTTGTATTGTATCCCAGAGATTATCAGGTATTTTTTTCAAAGCTTTATCGATAAAGATGACGGATTTAAATTGTTCTAAATTAACCCAAATTTGATCATTTCACATATATCGCTGTGAAAATTACCAGAAATTAACAAACGAGTTGTGAACATATCTATATTATTGCAAAATGATTTATACATTGCATTACGTACCTACACTTTATTGAAATTACGGAATTTATGTACATATGCTGTTAATTAATTAAATTCGTGAAATCGCACCTACATACTAATTAGTTAAATAAATTTCGTAGATAACCAAAACGGTACAAGTACCTATCTAGTAGGTACCTAAATAGGTAACCGTGCAAAATTTTTATTCTATATTCATGTGCCTACCTTACCCACTTGAATCTAGAATTAAAGTTTTGTACCTACCTTTCTTTAAGGTACTGGTCGAAATCTTTCATGATATCAAATTCTTAATTGTTTAGGAACCACGGTTAGGCTAGGTAGGTATAATAATACAACCTAAATACCTATTCGTTAATAGTTTTATGTACAAATTACAAATATTATTTTTGAAGCAACTGATATTTTAATGATGTGCATCTGTGGTATTTTGTTAATGTTAATATACCAACCTAAGTAGTTCCTACATATAAATACTCCAGAGATAAAAACAGCACGAATTTAAAAATTTCATGTTTAAAAACTGCCAAAGAAAATTATCAAACATCGACCATGAACATAAACACCGCCATTTTGCGAATTAAAAACAAAGACCTATCACGGTAAGTACCAAAAAAAATTAATCAACTTTTACCAAAAACTTACGTGTCATATGGGATTTGAGATTTTTCCATCATCTTGCTGGCGAGAAAGGATCACAAAATGCCCAAAAAGAAGAAAAAACAAGTTTGGAAATTTAAATTTAGATTCGACGTGTGCGCACGAATCTCTCGACTCAACTGATGCTAGCGCTGGCTGGCTGCGCTTGCGCTGAGCCAATGGAACAAGGGAGTGAAGTGAGTGAACCAAGTTATGTTTTTTATATTATTCTAGAACAGGTTCGAGTGACGTAGTAGGTCTCTCACAATACGTGTAGGTCTTCGTATCGTATCTTCGTTTCGGTCGTATCTTGTTAGAGTATTTTTTGTTTACAATATTATTTATAACAGGCATTTTAAACTTCTACATGAATATTATCATTATAGGTCATCATGAACTCAATAGATATGACGATTTTTTTGATTTTTTCCTCCTTATTATTAGTAACTAACGACCCGCCCTGGCTTCGCACGGGTACTATATTATGCATGTAATTATACATATAAATCTTCCTCTTGAATCACTCTATCTATTAAAAAAAACCGCATCAAAATCCGTTGCGTAGTTTTAAAGATTTAAGCATACATAGGGATATAGGGACAGAGAAAGCGACTTTGTTTTATACTATGTAGTGATTACAAATTCAAAAGTAATCTGTCTGGCTATCTGTTAACTTTTCACGCCTAAACGAGAAAATTTGGTAAGAATTATTTCGTACATACCGTACGAGTATACATAATACCGGGCATAGGCAAATTTTATCCTGGAAAACGCCTACTTAGCCGAAAGCGCAAACGTGGAAGCTGGTTAAAAATATTTAAAAATGCATCTGCCCAGCCAGCCAGATCAAACCACCAATGTTTAAATTGAAAGTAAGTGAACTCCCCACTCAACCAAAAGCTTTGTAGGCCATCAGAAAGTACACAACTAAAGCTATTGAGGAAAACGACAGCGAGTCCATTCAAGAAACCCGAACGAGGAAAAACAATAAGAAAAAGCATCTTGATAAAAGGAATTATGAGATAAATAGCTTAAGCCAGTCGACGCAGTTCTTATTGGGCAGATGATGCCGGGAGGCCGACGGCATCTGTTTTGAGCTTAGTAAGGCTATTTAACATCTGGGGCACAATGGGACAACAAGGTTGTCCTCAGGCGCAAAAAGGGGTTCCAACCCACAAGACCGCTTGAATGTTTTCTGTTTATAATTTTATACGCTACAAAAACTCTCCTTATTTGAAACTAGATAATGCTGCGTCATCATCATCATCAGCCTATTATTATCCACCGATCTGGACGCAGGTTTCCCTAATGAGCGACATAGCACCATGTCTTCAGCTTGCCGCATCCATCCACGCAATAGAATTAGTTATATTATTACAATTAAGGCAATCAATTTATTAAAAACAATTTATAAATCTCCAATTTCGTTAAAATAATTTTTTGTACGCTCGAAAGAGTAGATTGTGTAGACCGAAAACTATATTAAAGACCTGATGTATTTTAACCACAATCACAAATAATAAATGGTTTTAATTGTTTCCAGCATCATCCTGCAGTCTTTCGCAGATCCCACCAGGCTGAAGGGCGTCTTACACTACGTTTGCGCAGTCTCCACTGAAGAACCAAAGCGGATGTCTGTTCTTCGCGAGATATGGCCAGCGCACTGCCACTTTAGCTTGCAATTTCTTTAAACTATGTCGATAACTTTGGATGTTTGTCGGATGTATTCGTTGCGAATCCTATCCTCCAGAAATACTCTGAGCAAAGTTCTCTCCATAGTTTGCTGAGCAACTTTAAACTGGTGGACCAGCCCTACCCGTAAGTGTCCACGTCTCAACTCTGTAGATCAAGAAGGCTAGGACGTACTGATTGAAAGCGAAAGTTTTCAATGATTACGTCCTACGGATAAGCTAGTACCTAGGTAATAAATAATTTGAACTCAATATTGAATTATAGAAGATAATCAAAATTGCAAATGAAATCATGCTAGGTATTACATAATATGATAATGCCTACAAAGTCATAAGACTAAAGTTTTGCGCAATGTTTGCGCACATTAATCATAAACCGCTACCATCCAGCACAAAAATGTGCTGGATGGTGTTGTTTCATTTTATTTATGTTTTTGGAAACTAGAATTCATGATTTATTCAAATACCTACTAGCTTTGTACGAGTTGTTTAAGGTTATTTATACCCATGAGAACTAATTTATGGGATAAAAAGTATGCCTATGTCACTCTCCATCCTTTCGACTAACTCTATGCCAAAAATTAAGCCAATTTGTTGCTTAGGGCGGAAAAGATAGACAAACAAACACACTTTCGCATTTATAATAATAGCATTGAACTATAGATTTTTTCCGTGTTCTGAGATCGAAACTGAACCCCCCCTGAATGTTTGGTCCTTCATTTTTGTTACACCCTGTAAATTTAACTTCATCATAATCAGCCTATATTATCCACAGCTGGACATAGGCCTCCCCTAATGAGCGCCATAGCGCCCTGTCTTCAGCTTGCCGCATCCAGCATCTGCCAGCAGTCTTTCGCAAATCGTCATCCCACCTGGTCGGAGGGCGTCCTACACTACGTTTGCCGAGTCGCGGTCTCCACTCAAGAACACGTTTACCCCAGGCGGTTGTCGATTCTTTTCGAGATATGACCAGCCCACTGACACTTCAGCTTGCTAATCCTTTGAGCTATGATAACCTTAGTTCTCTGTCGGATGTATTCGTTACGAATCCTATCCTTCAGAGAAACTCCGAGCATAGCTCTCTCCATAGCTCGCTGAAATTTAACTTACCTATTGTGAAAATGATCTCTTAACATTGTTAGAAGGTAAACAATGAAACTGTGAAGTCATATAACCGATGACAATGCCTGCAAAGTCTTAAGAGTAGCAGATGACAGGATCGCGATAATCCTGGATTCCTTCCCCCGCAATAACAATAACACTTCAACCTCACAGAAACTCACGTCGTTCGCCCAAACTATTTAATTTGACCCACAAATAACGAAACAATATCAAAGAACCATTATCAGTGGCATAGTAAATTGTGGTTTCCAGTATTAAAACTTATACCTACGTACCTATCTACACATAACACAAGCTCTGCTTAACGTGGTTCGAAGCGGGTTGGTGCGCGATTTTTTTTGTGTGGTTTTATTTTTTATTATAATATTTATAAGTGATAAATTTCGCGAAAAAGTCATTTGCCGCAAATCGTAAACAATTTTCTAAGAACTTATGATAAAAGAGAACTTTGATTCTTTCGTGTTTAGAAGCATTTGGGAAAATGTTGTTTTTATAAGAATTAGAATAAGTAAATCTTTATTCATAGCATTTTCATAATTGATAAGTATTCTCAGTTTCTTAAATTACCCAACACCAATATTAGCGATTGCGACTCTGCAAACGTAGTGTAGGACGCCCTCCGACCAGGTGGGATGACGATTTGCGAAAGACTGCTGGCAGATGCTGGATGCGGCCAGCTGCAGACAGGGCGCTATGGCGCTCATTAGGGGAGGCCTATGTCCAGCTGTGGACAAATATAGACTGATGATGATGATGACTTATCTACTTATTAACAACTTACTTAGTTACAAACTTAAATGCTATAAAATGGCGTCCGACTCAGCATTATGTTGAGATAGCCATTGCGCAATGCGCATAGCTTTTTAGCACGAAAGGTCTTATTAAAGGCTGTTGAGGTTGAGGGGAGACTTTTTCAACGGTCTTCTAGTGTTATATCTTGTGTCTCTATATCGGTATACTATGTCCAAGGCTCTTCCGATGACCAATACAGGGTGATCACAAACGAGCAAAGTTGGAACGAGAGAACTTGCGTCACCTGTATGGGATCCAACTTTAGATTGTGCTTTAATCTTAAGAATTTAAACTTTGTCGGCTTAGCGGAAGTTCCTCGTTAGTACGAACTTACCTACAGTTTCCTGGGTGTAAGCGGATAGAACCATGTCGGATTAACAAACGATAATTAACAAACTATGTGTGACATCAGATTGGTTGGTTGGAAATTGAAGTGAATAAAATCTAAAACGCCTTATTTATTATTCAATACAAAATACTATTTTATATTATAAAATTTTACTTGCTTATTTTGTAAGCCGAAAGAAAAAAGTTTAAGAAAGACATGGATCGAATAGACAATTTTATTGAAAATTCTTTCTATGACTAGAATGGAGAGATTAGTGTGGAATGGAACCATTTTGAACAGAAACAAAAGCGCTCGGACATTTACTGTGATAAGGTTCTATGCCGTTGTGACAACTCGCAAATTATGTTAAAATGTGTCCTTAAAATTGAAGGTTTAGGTGATATTTCTATTTTATATTATCTGATTTAAGTATTTCAACTGAGTCGATGTGATATAGGTAGGTACTAAAATTTATAACATTAATTCATATTGAATTCGTTCATCATCATCATCAGCCTATCTTAATTTTACACTGCTGGACATAGGCCTCCCCTAATGAGCTCCATAGCGCCCTATCTTCAGCTTGCCGCATCCAGCATCTGCCTGCAGTCTTTCGAAGGTCATCATCCTACCTGGCCGGAGCTCGTCCTACACTACGTTTACCGAGTCGTGTTCTCCATTCTAGAACTCGTTTACCCCAACGGTTCGTCGGTTCTATGCGAGATATGGCCGGCCCACTGCCACTTCATCTTAATTCTCAAATGTTGCATATAATATGTATAAAGATGTAAAGCTGGAATAACACATAAGTTTGAATTTGTCTGTCTATCTCATACAGTTGCCGTGGGATAGAAATAACTTTCGAACGTTTCCATAGAAACAACGCGAGTAAAGCCGCGGGCAAAAACCAGTAATGTAAAAACTTTAGCAAATTAACAAGACCGATATGCCTTCGAAAACTTGGAAATATTTATAGCGTCAATAAATCTTGACCTACCCACAACTTAGAATTCTTTTGTTTTAAACTGGTTTTTTTTAGGTTTTACGGGATCTACTCCCTCGGGAATAATTTTTTGTGGTATTTATTTATTTGGAATCACCTGTATATAATTGCAAAAGAAACATCTTAGTCGGCCCAGAATTGATGAATAATACATAATCAAACCGGTCAAGTGCGAGTCGGACTCGCGCACAAAGGGTTCCGTGCCATTATCTACAAAAGTGGCAATAAAATCATGTATAGCTCCCATACAACAGCGATGATTTTTTGCCCCTTAAATATTTGTTTTATTTTGATTTCATTACATATTTTTAGGGTTCCGTACCTCAAAAGGAAAAAAGGAACCCTTATAGGATCACTTTGTTGTCCGTCTGTCAGTACTGTCTCAGGTCTCAGGTCACAATATCAGGCCAATAGTTCGAGGGACTAAATAAGTTACGTCATAATCGTTATCAAATCAGAAGACTATTGTGCACTTCGTCTGAGTTGATTTCTTTGCTGAAGAGTAGAAGTTTGTACTGAACCCTTGATGCGCGAGTCTAACTCGCACTTGACGTTTTATCATAGTGGCATCAGAAATACATCATCTATGAACGTCTGAGTTGATTTCTTTGCTGAAGAGTAGAAGTTTGTACTGAACCCTTGATGCGCGAGTCTAACTCGCACTTGACGTTTTATCATAGTGGCATCAGAAATACATCATCTATGAAAATTTCAACTATCTAACTATCACGGTTCATGAGATACAGCCTGGTGACAGACGGATGTACAGCGAAGTCTTAGTAATAGGATCCCGTTTTACTCTTTGGGTACGGAACCCTAAAAATACTTACAGCCGAACATAGAACCTCCTATTTTTCAAAGTCGTTAAATTGACGGTAACTAGCCTCGACACTGCGAAGTTTTAAGTATAAATGACATTTCCTTTGCAGACGGCGGCCTTGCCAACTACCTGTCATCTAATTACAGAAGCTCTGGCAGCTGCAACCTCATTCTCGCTGCTCTAGTGTAAGAGATAGGTAACGGAAAAAGAGCCGCCACCACCTACTTTATGTTATTATTCCGTTTAACAAAGGAATTTTCAAAAATCCATCTTCCAGTCTGTAATACCTATCAAAAGCTTTTTTTTATTGCCTCTGTAATAGTTTTATTCTATTTAGTTTAGGCAGAGATACGAAGTTGACCTTGGTGGCCACCAAAATCTATTTTGAAACTATAGTAAACTATAAATGTTAGTAAATATAATCCAGATTTTTGAATAAATAAAACCTTTGTCTTTAAAAAATAGATTATTCTGAACAAGATTCTGAAAAACGTCTTCATCATGACCACTATCGACTTTTAAAAGCGTGACATAGTTTTAAGGCTCTACTCCACCAGTGCACTTTCCGTCGGACGATAAATGATGTCTATTACGTTTTCTCGCTCTGACCCCTTTCGAGGGCTATTTGAACCTTCTGCAGGCACAGTATGAGAATAGCAATCAGAAGGTGTACTACAAAATTCATCTGTGGCATAGGTAATTAATTAATTTCAATCAGAACAAATATACCACTGAACTGCGATCCCCAACCCGCATGCCCAACGTTGGGATTCTGGGAACTACCCCCCAATGGTATTAGGGGAGGCTTATGTCCAGCAGTGGCCTAATGTAGGCTGATGATGATGATAATGTAATTAATTAGCGTCACCCTACCTACATCCTTAGGCTCAATTCAAACCGAGATTACATCGGAGCAATTTCATTGTCAAATAATTTCCGCTGCGATGTCGTTGTGAATTGAGCCTTAGACATTATTTATTAAAACTGAAACCAAAACAATCCAAAAAAATATTTCTTGTACTTACTTTATCTCTGAAAATAAAAAAAAACTAATGGTTTCCTTTGTCGCAGCTTTTTTTGATGTTATGTATAAAACTTATTTTCATTAAAATAAATCTTTATCATTATTAAAATTTAACACACACTCATAACACTTTAGAATAACTCTCACGCTTCAGAATCCTACTAAACAGCACTTGAAAAGAAATCTAATGTTTGTTAATGTTTTTTAATTTCTAGTTTTTATTATGTATTATTCAATTTGTTTAGAATTTAAGTTCCTTGATACAACAACGCGTTTTCTTTAAAAAAAAGTTCGACCAAACTAAAAAGCGCTTTGTACATACTCTGGCCCTCAAATTAATGTAGCATATACCCTTCATAAACCATGCTTATTTCGTTTCAACATGAAATGCTATTAACATCTTCCACTGACCCTGAAAGATTCTCCGCCATCTTGAGGTTTCAAGTTAATAAGGGTTTTTTTTACAGCGAGATTCATTCGTTGGCGTTCGTTTGACCAGTGCGTACGCAGCAATAGAAGTGCCTTATTATTATCGATATTTCTGTCTTACCTTGTATTCTGACTGTCCGTCAAATAATTCCGTGTCAACATTGAGGCTCCCAGTTCGTCTCCAGGGATCGAAGGCTCAGAGAAAGTTTCAAGCTTTTATTTGTATTAAGTGAGCGCAAGGTATAGCCGTTGTCAATAAATTGAAAAAGTTTCTGTTTTTATTTACCCCTTTCCCAGCCGTGGGATTAATTTTACAGCGGCAAGAGTTTAATACTTTGAAAACTAGAAGCACTTTTTCACGACTTTCTTATTGGGTCCGTTAATATGGGATTCTTAATGTGATCTGACACAGATCGCTATTCAGTCATGTCAATGAGCACTTATTTTACGTTAAGTTTCGAATCTAAACAAGAATGATGGTTTAAAATCTCGATATAAAATTAAATTTAAGGAAAATCTGCTAAGGATTATACTGTAAGGATCTCCTTACAGAATCCGATTAGCAACATTATTGCTAATCAGATTCTGTAAGGAGATCCTAATCGAATCGTTTGAACCTATTTAACTAACCTATACGTAGGAATATACGAATAAATGAAAGGGTAAGTCGTTTATCTACCTTCACTAAAGGCCTGAAATATTCTTCCAACATTCTATTCATATAGAAGTAGTAGGAATTATTATATATTCCTAAGAACAGTAATTCCGTGATCATGGTGCATCAAATTGTGTTGAAATATTGGTAAAACTCATGACAGTTTCAAAAATTATATTCATACTTACTCTAATTCTTTCAGTTTCAGAAATTAAGTTGTACGAGCAGGTTTTCGCGCAATTTTCTTATCTAAACATCGTTAATGTTTTGTGTGTGCCGTAAAATTTTACGATGTTTTCCTTAGTGATAAATATGGACATTAAGTCATCAATTTTCAAAACGAGTCAATATATCGACAAAATGCAGGAGAGCAAAGAATCGTTTAACTTTTTGAGCAGTCTCTGGTGTAGTCGTTGCTATACAAATAAGCTAAGCTTTGCAGAAGGTTGTATAATAATCAACCATCAGTTTATCCTACAATAGTAGGTATACGGTTTTATGGAGTTTGTATGTAAGTCGTGAAATTGAAAAACGCATCAAACAAGATTGCTCGAAAGTTTACCAAAGATACTGCAACGCGGCTCGGCAAACAATTTAAAAAAAAAGGTACAATGAACCCAACACTGGTGGTTAACTTAAGCGCGATCAAAAAAAATCTTTAAAAAAATGTTAGAGAAACTTTTAATAAAATTGTGAGAAATAATTTTGAAAATTGTCAGAGTATCGATTTAACCTTTTGTCTCGAACATTGGATTTTTAAGACGCATTTAGTTTAATCTTTGCGAGTGTCTTGTGAAAAGACACTCAAAATAAACATTTAACAAAAAGATACGTTAGAAAGTTATTAGAAAAAGCCCCAAATTGGCGCTAGAAACAAAGAAAAATCAAATGAATTACATTGACAACGAACACAGTGCAGAGTTACGAGGGCAGTATATCTTCTTTATATCGGCACTATAAAGTTAGTGACCATTACCTTCGTTCAGTCAATACTGATTGAAATGGGTCCCTGAATGTTGCTGTTGTAAAACTGTATGGCTTTAAACTGGACAACTAGTTTACTATTTTATAACTGTGCTAGGGAAAGAGGAATGGGTGTCTTCTAGACCTTCAGCCACAGCGATACCAACACTTACCACCAGGTGAGATTGTGGTCAAACGTAGATGTAATTATTCACATTAAAAATATATGAGTTTAGCCCCAAATAGTCAAACACAAGATAGATTTGCACACATGTTAATTTACGACTTTTGGACTACTGAATGGACTATTTTTTAAACCAAAAGTAATTGCGTCTCCCCTTACGAAATAGACATTAAGTAACAATTTTGTTATGAATCGTGTCAAATCTCAAATTAAGAACTGCATGCACTGAGCAAAATTTCAGCACGTCGTCTCCTAAAATACATCAGCGTTGCACACAAACACATTTCTCCTTTTCCCTATAAAAATCCATCAGGATAAACTCAAGAACTCTTGTTTCCCCGTTTATTTATTTATTTGAATTCAACCAAATACAATGGTATTGTGATATGGATCAGTTGAGCTACCTGTAGATTGTTTGCAAATGTCTGCAATTGTTTTAATTGTAAATACTAGTTTTAATTTTATTCTATTATTTGATTGTAAGTTTCTTTGTAAATAAAGATTTTATTAATACCCAATACAATGTAATATTCTACATAACCTCAGTATGTAAAGTAAAAGCTGCATAAGGTTAAGTAGAAGCTACATAATAAGATCGCTACCTCAAATGCAGCTACGGCATAATCTAAAGCCCTGCGTCCACTAAACACATTAGCCTCGTTTCAAACTTTAGCAACGTAGTGCTATCGAAAACTGCTGTAAAAGCACGTTCCAGAGGCGCGGTGGCGAGCCAACTTGTAACTTACATAGGCAAGGAGATGGAGCTTGCAGGATATTATCTACTTCTTGATCCTTCTATCAATCCATCATCAGCCTACATTAGTCCACTGGACATAGGCCTCTAATGAGCGCCATAGCACCCTGTCTTCAGCTTGCCGCATCCAGCATCTGCCAGCAGTCTTTCGCTAATCGTCATCCCACCTGGTCGGAGGGCGTTCTACTATATGCTTACCGCGTCGCGGTCTCCACTCAAGAACACGGTTACCCAACGGTTGTTGGTTCTTCTCGAGATATGGCCAGCCTACTGTCACATCAGCTAACTAATCCTTTGAGCTATATCGATAACCTTAGTTCTCTGTCGGATGTATTCGTTGCGAATCCTATCCTTTAGAGAAACTCATTGATCCTTCATTCTTCTATGGATGTTCAAAGAGGAATTTCAGGCTTGTTTTGTTTGATTGTTATACTTACCCAATCTCCTCTAAAGGACAATTTTAGGTTGACTTGTGAAACATCAGTAATTATGTAAGAATTATGCCACCAGCTCTTAAACCGTAGTCCTTGAATCTCAAGCGTCAAGTCACGGAGCGAATCGCTGACTCCCGGCAAACTGAAGTACCTGTTAACGGGATTTTAACCCTAAAGACGACAGAATACAGGTCATTATTATATTCTGTAGTCTAAGGGTTGAAGGATGACTGGGATAGAAATGGGATAAGTCTATAAAATGTAAATAGGGATTGAAGGTGCTTTTCATTGAAGCTTAAGTTAGGTGAGTTTTCCATTGAATTTTGTGTTGGATAGTTGTTCGGTCTTTGCTCGAAATAAATATAGGGTAGTAACCTAGTGCGACTATCAGCCGATTTCGACATACCCTCAATGGGAAATCGGCGAATGAGCTAATATAAGCCGCCGAAAACAGTACTTATTTTTGATGATTTCAGCGTAATAGGTACATTTTCATGATACGTAGGTACCTATTGTATGTACGACAAGGAAATAATCTCTTTTTTCTATTTTCTAATGAAATTAAGGTGAGTAGGAAGTAGCATAACTGGTTCTCTTAACACAGGCTCTGTCTACTTTAGGAATGAAAGGAATATCCAACGTTGTTTATTGTTTTAAAGAACATTTTTATCTTTGAATAGAAACAAACTAGAAATAGTATTGAAACAATCGACCTAGCTGTAGACTGTTGCAAACAATCTATAGCTGAACTGATCCATTTGATCAGCATTGCCATACAGCGGGGCAATGCACCCAGCAGCGTCTTGGGCACGTTTCCGACTAGTATTGATATGGATCAGTTGAGCTACCTGTAGATTGCTTGCAACAGTCTGCAGTTAGCTCAATTGTTTCAATTGTAAATACTACTTTTAATTTGATCCATGTTAATATTATTTTTGCTTATTCCTGGCCCACTTTATTGTTTTAAAGAACATTTTTATCTTTGAATAGAAACAAACTAGAAATAGTATTGAAACAATCGACCTAGCTGTAGACTGTTGCAAACAATCTATAGCTGAACTGATCCATTTGATCAGCATTGCCATACAGCGGGGCAATGCACCCAGCAGCGTCTTGGGCACGTTTCCGACTAGTATTGATATGGATCAGTTGAGCTACCTGTAGATTGCTTGCAACAGTCTGCAGTTAGCTCAATTGTTTCAATTGTAAATACTACTTTTAATTTGATCCATGTTAATATTATTTTTGCTTATTCCTGGCCCACTTTATTCCATCTTAACAAATGATGAATGTTCGTAATAGAATAATTAATGGTAAAGTACAAAAGTCGACGTAAGTAGGTACAAGAATACGTTCATTAGTAAAACAGAAAAGTCCAAATAAGGAGGCCATATATCTTCTCGCAAATTGCCTATAAATTTTTATTATGGCCACTCTTATTTGAGGTACGTTTTTTGGGATAAATAGAGCCTTTTGCTAAGGAGTGACCATGATTTGTGGTGTATACGGTATTGTTTTTATTAGAAAAAGAATAATGCTTGTTACTTTTTTGAAGGAACCATCGCTATGTGAAGGCTACTCTTCTATGAAACAGTCTTCCCATCGAATATCACGAGGCATCCTCAATAAATGTTTCAAATCTTGAGTCCTTATAGGTACTTACATAAAAAAATACTTTCTTTTTTCCTTAACTTTGTAAGATTCAAAAAAATGTTTAACATATCTAATATATTATAAATGTGAATAATTACAACTAATATTTACACTTACATCTTTTTTGTCTAATACTTATATACGAAGAAAATTACAACCAAATATTAGAATAAAATTAATACTAGTATTTACAGTTGAAACAATTGAGCTACCTTGACGTCGAGTTTCAGAGTTCTTAAGTGAGTTCTTGAGTGGAACCACTACTCGGCAAACGTAGAGTAGGACGCCCTCCGAACAGGTGGGACGATGATTTGCGAAAGACTGCAGGCAGATGCTGGATGCGGCAAGCTGAAGACAGGGCGCTATGACGCGCATTAGGGGAGGCCTATGTCCAACTGTGGACTGATAAAGGCCGATGATGATGATGTTTGTTTGTTTGTCCTTTCTTTACGATCACCTTGATTTTCGATTTCGGATAGAGTGTAACATAGGCTCCTTTTTGTCCCATCCCCAGCAACGCGTGAAAAACATGCACTTTCGTGATTTTCTCTAGCGTATTTTTTTTCTCAACACTGTGGGAACCAACGACCTCTGTGGCACGGTGGGCGAAGGTCCGCCTGCGACTCAAGATATTGCGGGTTAGATTCCCGCCTTGGGACAAATATTTGTACGATCTGCAGGTGTTCCGGGTGTTCTAGTCGTTTTCTATATAATATAAATATCTATCTATGTAATATTGTGTTATGTAAATCAGTTATCTAGTACCCATAACACAAGCTCTGCTTAGCTTGGGGCTAGATAATGTTTATTGAATTGTCCAGCATTATTTATATGTGATTCGAGTTTTCTACTAGTACTGAGATCAAGGCCTAGTTTGACACCGAAACCCGTAAGGTTTGCCAGACATTATTATCATACAAAAATAAATATATTTATAAAAACACTGACACACGGAAGTCCAACAGGAAAAACCCCTGCTTTAGTTCGCACTTACTGTTTAAACAAAGACAGGTGTAGTAAACCTTTTCTTAAATTGGTTTAGAGGAAAGCGGGTAAAAATGAGAAATGAGAAAATCCAGAACAGCTATACATGCCAGTAGGTACGTTAGTAAAGAAATACAAAAAGTACTTATACTACTCGAAGAAGAACATTATTTGTTAGACACACACACAAAAATTTGGTACAGTAATCTAAGACTACTTAATACTAGATAACAAGGAGTTAAGGTTCGTAGTTAACCCGCCTACAATCGTAATTAATTAATCAAAGTAGGATAGCTTTTATTGTCATGAGCTGTTGTGAAGAACAGCACCCCCAATCCCCCGTTTTAGAAGCAAGTAACCTATTAAGCTATCCCGCGCGTCGAGTGGTTTCATACAATTTTTTATTAACTATCATAACCTAAACGTATTAGTTTGTATTCACTCTAAAATATATATAATTTGGTAGGCAAATAAAATGCAATGAAATGGTTTTGAAAAAGCTACACGGTTTTATTTTATGGCTTGAAAACTGTATGAATGCTACCCGCTCTCCCGTAAACGCAAAATTCAGCTTCGAATTACTTTATCTCTTCTAAACCAATAGGTTATTCAAAGTTCACTCTTGACATCGTTTTTTTCTTACTAGGCAGTACGAAACGAGCCTGTTTTCTAAACATTCACCTTGTTCGCTTTCCTACACATTACTCTGTAGGTAATTGGAGTCCCGAGACTACACAGTAAGTTTGCTGCAAACATTTTTGTCCCAACTCTTTCTTTACGGGCCGCAGTTGAACACCCCTGTGTAAGGTAGTGAGAGAACTCATTTTCGGCTCCCATTGTTGGCTGGCAGATTGTTGTCCATTGTGCCAGCGAAATAAATGAGCTGAGCTAACTACCACCTGTACTGAATTTAAAAGTAAATATTTACATTACTCTGCTTTATGCAGGGATGGAACATTGTATAAAATTTTATACTACAAATAGACTAACTAATCTACCACGATTTCGATTTCAACGTTATGATAAGGGGTTTAAATGTAACCATTGAACCATAGTTTAAATAAATGAAATAAGTTCTAAAAAAATTTTGACTCCGGCGGGACTCGAACCCGCGCCCGACCCTTAGTACGGGTGTGCTCTAACCAACTAAGCCACGAAGTCTCTGTCGGTTTTCGTTGAAAATGGGAACTTATTTCATTTCTTAGAAATGCCCAGAGTGCGGGTAAGCACTATAGCAAAAATCATTGTTTCAATGTAATTACGCAATAAATTTTGACATTAGAAACCTCAATCTCAACAGCCTATGGTCCACTGCTGGACGCAGGCCTCCCCATGTTTTTTATCACATGGGGTAATGCCCATAATTCCCTGAGCTGAGCATGCGGGTTAGGGATCGCAGTACGGTAGTAGATCTATTCTGCAAGAGGCGCAGCCGTCCGCTTCCCGGCGTATGTCCTTAAGTCGCTTCTTACGACACCCACGGGAAGAGTTGGGGTGGTGCAAATTCTAAGCCAGCACCATACAGTATTAGAAACATCTCGAGCCAAATGTTTTTTTTGGTAATTTTGAGATCTCCGTTCTGGAATCCAAGATATTTAATGTCAACAAAGGTATTTGTGAATAAAAACTTCACAGAAGAATGACTACTTACAAAATTTTCACAACTAGCATTTAAAATAGTGATACTCTATTTTAAAACCATCATTTTTAGGGTTCCGTATCCAATGGATAAAACTGGATCCTATTACTAAGAATCCGCTGTCCGTCCGTCTGTCTGTCTGTCCGTCTGTCACCAGGCTGTATCTCATTAACCGTGATAGTTACACATTTGAAATTTTCACAGATGTATTTCTGTTACCGCTATAACAACAAATACAAAAAACAGAATAAAATAAACATTTAAGGGGGCTCCCATACAACAAAAGTGATTTTGTACGGAACCCTTCGTGCGCGAGTCCAACTGCACTTGGCCGGTCTTATTAACCTATATTTAAGTAAATAAACACTTTCATGACATAATGTAACAGCGATGTAATTAAAAACAAAAACATCAGCGATAAACAGATGTTGATTTGACCAGAATCTCACCTGATGAAAAGTGACACCTATTCTCACTAATCTTCTGTATTTCTTTATTCACAAAAATTAATACATTAAAAGAACTTAGCTAATAGGTTATGTACAAAGGGAGCTTTACCCGAATAAGAGTTTTCTTCCAGCAAACCTTAGAGTTATAGGAGAGGCGCTGGAACAGAAAAAGGAATCTTCAAGAGAGCCATGTTACAGTAGACTGGAAAAATAGAACCAGGCCGCGAGATCAAAACCTTAGCAATAATGATAAAGATAGTTATAGTCTAAACCCAATACTCAACTAAAGTCAGCTTTAAGGCGCATACAGCACCTAAACTAGCGCCACCACCTACTTTATGTTATTATTCTGTTTAACAAAGGAATTTTCAAAAATCCTTCTTCCAGTTTGTGATACCTATCATAAGCTTTTTTTTAATGCCTCTGTAATAGTTTTATTCTATTTAGTTTAGGAAGAGATACGAAAATAGATTTTGGTGGCCACCAAGTGCAACTTCGTATCTCTTCCTAAACTAAATAGAATAAAACTATTACAGAGGCATTAAAAAAAAGCTTATGATAGGTATCACAAACTGGAAGAAGGATTTTTGAAAATTCTTTTGTTAAACGGAATAATAACATAAATTAGGTGGCGGCGCCACTTTGGGTCCGGTATGGGCCTTAATACGCATGACATGGTAAGTACGTATGCTGAAAGTATCAATTCAAAGGTTGCCTGCAAGAGATAGGGCCGCCGATCGTGCCACACTATAGAAGAACATTTTGTAGGTTGTGTGTTTTTTTTTAATAATGTCCTATTTAATAGATGCTAAGCAAAAACTTGATGATTGGGGTCGAGTTGTTTTGCCCTGTCATGCTCTTATATCATCAGCCTATAGTAGTCCACTGCTGGACATAGGCCTACTCTAATGAGCGCTATAGCGCCCTGTCTTCAGCCGGATAATGTACACATTGATAATCCGCACGGAACAGAAAAAACAAGATAATCCGTGTCAAAACCTATTGAAATTGGAAGCCATGACACGGATTATCAAGGTTTACATTACCATTCTGACCCCAGTGACCCCAAATTCTACGCCAATAATTCAAATAATTTATATTAAAAACAATTTTTTTTTACAGATAATACACATTTTGTCCCAAATAAATCACTATTAAATTATTATTAATAAAATAATTATTTAAATAGTAATAAGTAATTTGCTAAATAATAATGTTTCAAAAATCCATTAAAGTTTTAACAAATCTGTCAAAATTCACACACACACATTTTGCCACACACAAAATGTCACGTCAGTCACATCGTCAAGTCAGGCCGTAAGCAAAAAAAACAGACAAAAAACCACCCAAAAAGTTAACCACTATCCCTTTCCACATTTTTAAAGAAGTCATCCTTCAAGATAGTCGATGTATCAGCCTCGGCCTACCCCTGGCTAATGGCGCGTGAACAATCAATCCAGGTTCGAATCCCGGCTGGGCACAGAATACGATCACTTCAGGATGGAAAGGTTCACTGGAATGACCTTGAATCTGTGATGTTACCTCGGCAAAATAAAGTCATGTTAAACTAAAAAACTTAAAATAGTGCCTAATTTTAAATTTTGTATATAAATGTGTAGTGTTCAAATCTTTTTGAAGTTATTATCCTAAAAAGCCTTATATAGTCCGACCATACGCTCCGTCTTGCTTGCGCAGTTCAGTTTGTGCAAAATGACGGAACACTGCGTGGCCACGCGTGCAAGTAAGCTTGTTCAAATTGGACTGCACAAAACTGTTAAGCAAGTCTGTAATTCAGTACGGAGATCGTAGAGGTTTAAATATATATTATTTTTTCTATTTTCGGTGTCACGTGTTGGCAACAGAAGACATTATTTTATTATAAGCTTACTTTTATTCATCATCATCAGCCTATATCAGTCCACAGCTGGACATAGGCCTCCCCTAATGTGCGCCACAGCGCCCTGTCTTCAGCTTGCCGCATCCAGCATCTGCCAGCAGTCTTTCGCAGGTCGTCATCCCACCTGGTCGGAGGGCATCCTACACTACGTTTGCCGAGTCGCGGTCTCCACTCAAGAACACGTTTACCCCAGCGGTGGTCGGTTCTTCTCGAGATATGGCCAGCCCACTGCCACTTCAGCGTGCTAATCCTTTAAGCTATGTCGATAACCTTAGTTCTCTGTCGGATGCATTCGTTGCGAATCCTTATCCTTCAGAGAAGCTCCGAGCATAGCTCTCTCCATAGCTCGCTGGGTGAGTTTAAACTGGTGGATCAGCCCTACCGTGAGTGTCCACGTCTCAGCTTCGTAGGTCATGACTGGTAGGACGCAATGCACTTTTATTGCTTGTTGATTGAAAAAGCAATATTGAAACAAGCGACGCGTAATAAACTTTTTGCTGGACTGAAGCGCGGCTTGAATGCGGTCATTCAAGCAACGCGCTGAAGTAAACAAATGCAAACCAAATTTGCGCATGCCAATCTACTGCATATCAACGATTGCCACATTGCAAGAAGAACCGACAACTATAAAGCGTTAGGGCTACGTCCAACAGTTGACTACCTTCCTCACACTCTTCCTCCTCTCTGACACTTCCATTCCAATTCTAAGTGGGGGAACCAGGGATCTGCACTGACATCTCGCATAGGAGTGTAATGTGCATGATGATGATGATGACAAGCCATGCTTCCGGGCTAGCGCGAGCTACCGTCTTGCCGTCAGCAAGCATGCACAAACCAGTTTGCACAAGTAAGACGGAGTGTGTCCTAAGTAGTTACATATTGTACGATGAAGAAAACAGAGTTTCCACCATTCTTTCTTTCATAAACAAAACTATATAGCTAGTTTTTACCCGTAAGTTTGGTTGCCGTTTTCCGGGATAACGAGTGTACTCAACATCGCAATACGCAAAATTTAAGGAAAAAATTCAGCACAATCAATCTCCAAAGTGGTTGATAAGTGAGGAAGTAACGTCCATCCATAGAACCACCCTATAATTTTTTTAATATTAGTTTTATGGAAATTGTTATCAGAGGAAGGCCTGCGTTCAGCAGTGTATCATTATGGCTGTTGAGTAGGAGAAGGAAGAATGTAACTTTCGCATGTTTTTTCGAGACTCTACTGAGACTCTCCGGGTTTCTCAAAAATGATCTGAGCTTCTGGTGAGAGCTGAGTGTCTGACACAACTCAACAGCATTGCCATACTACGGGGCAATGCAGCCAGCGTCTTGGGCACGCTTCCAACTGGTATTGATATGGATCAGTTGAACTACATGTAGATTGTTTACAACAGTCTGCATTTAGCTCAATTGTAAAATTTTAAATGATATTTCTTATTTGATTGTAATTTACTTTGTTAATAAAATAACTTTTTTGACTCCATTTCATTTGGGCTTCCTTCAGTGAAACAGACTGCCGTTTGTAAGGGTCGGCCATTTGGCAAGTGACTGCTTTATTTATAGTGGAGCTATTAGTGCATGGACTCTATGTAATGGAGTGCTTAAGAAAAGACACATCGGGGGTTCGTTTCCGGTTTTTGATATAAAATTGGAGGATTCTATTGTGTAATGCATATTTTAAAATTTGATTGTTTTGAAACAACTAAATATAAATAGGTTTACTACAAATTACTTAATATTTAAACAGTTTCTCTCCTTAGTTAGTTTTACCTAAGTTATCTCTCGCGAAATATTTTTTTTTGGGGACCACCTCAGGATATCTTTTATACAACTGCAAAATATACTTCCAGATAATTGAATTAATGACGAAGGAATCGATGGGAATACATAAAAATATATACACACATCTGAACATAGTACATCCTCCGTTTTTCAAAGTCAGTAAAAAAGAGGTTGACCCGAGTGACTCTAAGCAATTATAGGTAGGTAACTAAGGATAGGATGGGACAATTATAGAATGTCGTATCAAGTGACCCCTATTTTCAGTGGTCTAGTCAACGGGTCCAGCTAAGAGGGACCACGGGCAAGGAGTGCCCAATTTCGATACTCATTCCGTACACAAACCGTATTGCGGCACGCTATAAGAATAGAATAGAATATTTTATTGGCCACACTCGTATTGAACTAATATTTAGATTACATTGCATTTGGATTTATAAGATAATTATTGTCAACACAAATAAAATACAACTGAAAGTTTCTATAGTACATAATATAGTTAGTAAGTATAAAATGACACATACTTTCTTACCAGAATACTAGTGTAGCATTATTTTATATTTTATACCTAAAATAATGCTTATATTATTAAAGTGTACCCACTTTAATAATATAAGCTGCGACTTCGGTGGATAAGCCAATCCCGAAAGGATGTTTGAAATTTGCCAAAAAAAATAGCGCTTCGCTTGAACTGTTCCATTGAAAACTGTCAAATTATTATCATAGGGTTATTACTTATTCAAAATAAAAAAATGAGCTCCCATACAAAAAACGTGATTTTTTGCCGTTTTTATAGATATTCGTGCGAAAGCCTTCGTGCGCGAGTCCGACTCACACTTGACCGGGTTTTTTAGGGTATTTCGTTATTGGTATATATCAGTCTACTACGAGTATATCAGTCGTGTATCATAACAAACACGCAACTAAATTACATCTAAAACAAACCTTAATAATTTTACTGCAGCATAACTCAGTGCTGCATCTAAAAAAATTTGAATGACTCCAGTATTCATAAGGTTAACATTGTACAAATCACGTTTTCATTAAATATTTAAAATTATAAGAGGAAAACTTAAATATTAGGTAGTTTAAAATTAAGGGAGTTGAATCCAGTTTTTAGTTTTTTTTATTTTCAAATCAACCCAATTACATTCTATCTCATTTCACAATTACCATTACGAAACCAGGTACAACTTATTAAGTACCAGTAGTTATTTCTAAAACCATCAAAATAAATAAATAAATAATGCTGGACAATTCACACAGCGTTATCTAGCCCCAACCTAAGCAGAGCTTGTGTTATGGGTAAGTACTAGATAACTGATATAAATATTACAATAATGAATAAGTTATATAGATAGATATTTTTTATCATACATAGAAAACGACCAGAACACCCGGAACAAATACCTGCAGATCTTACAAATATTTGTCCCAAGGCGGGAATCGAACCCGCAACCTCCTGCGTCGCAGGCGGACTTTTGCCCACCGCGCCACAAGTCCGTCAAAAGATACTATTATAGAGCAAATATTCAATTCATTCAAATAGTTGAAAGATGCAAAATTCAGCTTTTAATTAAGTTTTATCGCGAGCGTAACGATCTGACTGTAGAGTTCATAAAAGCTATATTTTCTAAGCATCGCACTGCATGGGTCACAGACCTTAAGTGCTTGTCTACGTACCTATATGAACAGAATAATACTGTATGTTTGACGATCCATACTTTCATCCATAACATAGAAGCTAATAATTCATAAAAAACTCCTGATGACAATAAGGAATATTATGGTTTTATTCAAAACTGATATATATTTTCATTTAGGATCTTTGCTATTATAATGCGTACTACATTCAATTCAATTCGTTTATTTCAGACAACATTATTTAACAATAGGCACAAAAATAAATTATAGTGTCTATATTCGAGTTATTTAGGTAAAACATTTAAATTAATATTAAATACATAAAATTATAGTACGTAACTCACACTGGGGAATTTTTCTACGAATATTTACTAATATCTCAAACAAAATCTACTTCGACGGGAATTGAACCCACAAAACCTAAATTGACATTATTCATTCAACTATAAATTTCACTATTTACAACATTTACAAAATTGTCGCTGCCAACATGAGAATGACAATTTTGCTTATTTTACTTTCTATTCTAGCTGCACCCCCCGGGTAATCTTGCATTGTAACTGAAAAACTAAAACGCGAGTGAAGTGTGGAAACACAACTAGCACAGAAGCTGTAAAAGCTCTACATGGCTGTTTGAGTGTAAATGTAGAAATAGCAAATTAGTTAGATTCGTTCTATACTTTTATCTGCTTAGGTACTTTTATAGTTGTGTTTTATTTTTGCCATTTGTATAGTTTTACTTTACGAGCTTCAATAGAAAAAGCTACTGTTTTAGAGCTATTGTTTTTTTTATAATAAGTTATATAGTAATAAGTTACCTATTTTATTTTTGGGGTAAAAGTTCAAATAAGTTATACTTAAGTATAAATAAATATTTACCTTTTCACAATAAGTTTCCGTTATTTTTATCACGAAGTTATTTATTTATGTTTTTAGTTAGCACACTTATTTTGTAGCATATAATATGATTTTGAATTTCAATCGAAATTCGTCTAAATAAAAGAATTAAGGAATTAGTAATTCAATAAAACCTTCTATCCAAATTCAAAAGTAAAATATCAGAAGAGCGTTACCAAAATATAAGCTCCGAAAATTTACCTTCTACGATGTCTGAAAATAAAATTGACTTAAAAATTGGAAATGGCATACCCAAATTTATTTTGCGGTTCGTATCCTAAGTGATAACGTCGGCTTTGAGTAAAAATGTGAGCCCATACCTCGTGTGGAGGATGGCTTTTAGATACCAAAGTGATGCCATCATGGATATCACTCACATAGATTTACATTTACATGAAGGTTAGTTCATATATATTTCATTTATTGCATTCATATAGAAACTAATAGAATAAAAATTTATTTGTTAAAAGACTTACACATACTTAACTTAGACTAAAATACATAATAAACTTAGATTAAAATACAAAGTGTAAGCCCAGTAACAAAATGGCTCTGCCCTGAAGCAGAGCAGACATTGCACATGCTGACATGTGTTGGTTGATTAGCAAGCTGCAACCAACGCTGGTCTTCCGTCAGAGCCACATGTTGGCTTATAATATAGATAGGTATATGAATATTTTACAATCAAACTCTCTACATAACTGTCATTATCATCATTATCAGCCCTTACACGTCACACAGATCTCCTGGTACTAGCCAATGGTCTGATCCATCCAATATTGCTGGTGGAGATCGCTCTTTAGCGATAAGAACGCTACTTGTCTTTGTATTGTATTTATCAATTTAAGTGTCCGTCAACATTTTCTTTTTGTTTATTTTGGGCCTGTCTGGATTTACCAGTATTATTAAATTTATTTAATTTATCTATGTTATCTAAATTACTAATTTACTAATACATAATTATATACTAATTATAAAAATGCGAAAGTGTTTTTGTACTTCCTTCACGCCTTAAATAAGCAACCAATCGACTTGATTTTTGGCATAGAGTTAGTTGAAAGGAGTCAGAGTAGCATAGGCATATCTCATTATGTCATAACATACCATGTGCCTATAACATAGTTTTTATCCCATAAATCAGTTCCTATGGGATGGAAATAAACTTAAACAAGGCGTGCGAAGCCGTGGGCAGCCGCTAGTAGTGTAATAAATAAATTATGTAATCTAACTGAATTTCGTTTCTCGACGCGGGACCAATCTTTGTATTAGCTGCAGATTTTTTGTTATGTGTATTATGTAGATGTCATCTGGTACCTATGCAACAAGCTCAGCCCCCCTAGCACGGGAATGGTTGTCTAGGGTAGAATAGACAATAATGACATCGCATCGCCATACATTGCGTACTTTATTGAAGTGGAAGGAGTGCGTTTCATATATCTTACGCATTCTATGACAAAGTGACGTAATTTTTCTCTATTCTACCCACAGATTTCTGATATCTGTGATTCTACCATAGACAACAATCCTCGTGCTAGATAGCGAAGATTCTGTAGGAGTCTTCCAGCATTTCTTTTTATTTACCTACTAAGCTTGCAATTGTTTTGAGTACAAGCTGAGAACCAAATTCTCAAATTATGCATTAAGGTGGCTCTTAGTTCATTGTGCCACAGAGGTTGTGATTTGTTAAATCATTTTAGACGCCTTACCTTTTTACCTACGCAAGTAGCCAAAATTGCTCGAAACTTTTACAGCGTTCGTCAAGGTCAGACAGAAAGCAATAGTTTTGTGAGTCGCAAAATAAAATCCAAATACTTTTTAGAGATATAAAACACATTACTTAGTATTTTATCTCGATTTAAGGCTGAATGTGGTGATTATGGAGATCGCGCGAGACCGTTCCAAAAATATACACTAAAAAGTCTGAATTGTTATATCATGCAGGTTTTTAACGTGACATTCTGCTTTACATAAAATATTTCGACGATAAAATAAAACACTGGGACAGCATAAAATGGCGATTGTTGAAACACGATACTCTGTCTCTTTAAAATTTACTTACTCGGCTACGAAATCATTATCATTAACTTATGTTAGTCCACAGCTGGACATAGGCATCCCCCAATGAGCGCCATAGCGCCCTGTCTTTAGCTTGATGCATCAAGCATCTGCCTGCATCTTTCGCAGGTCGTCATCCCACCTGGACGGAGGGCGTCCTATACTACGTTTAACGAGTTGTGGTCTCACTCAAGAACACATTTACCCCAACAGTTGTCCCCCATAGCTCGCTCTCAACTCTCAACTACAAACCCTAACGTGAGTGACCACGTCTCTAGTTTTATTTTAAGTACTAAGTTTTTTTTCTTTGTGTGTGCCTGGGTTACAGAGGAAGTTACTATTTCATATGTTAGGATTGATTATCAGAGAAAATCAACGCGGCACAGACCAGTCGACCATCCTTGCTATTTCTAGACTGACGAAGTGGAAGATCGAACTCTACGCACTGAAAGACAGCTCAGAACTGAGATATCTATGATGAGATTGACGACCTTCGCGACGCAGGAGGTTGCGGGTTCAATTCCCGCCTCGGAACAAAATATGTATTTACTATCTGCAGACATTTGTTTAGGGTGTTCTGGTCGTTTTCTATGTATAATAAAAATTATTTATATATGTATAGTGTTATATTATGTAAATCAGTTATCTAGTACCCATTACACAAGCTCTGCTTAGCTTGGGGCTAGGTAATGCTGTGTGAATTGTCCAGTATTATTTATTTATTATATGTTGTGTCTGGAGAAGTCTTGTGTCGTGTTGGAGTCCAAGATTCTTTTTTACTCGGGATATTCAAGGATGTCGTTTGTTTTTTTTATCTTTGTGTTGAACAGGAAGATGGATGAAAACTCCATTACATTCATAAATCCCAGCAAACCCGTGGGAGATTGATCGTCGGTTATTTATCATGAATAAGTCACCGTAGCCACTTCCTTCATACCTATTACAGCTTTGGCTAATGACGCGATAAACTTGTAAACTTTATCAAAAGGGGTGTGGTGTAAGTTGCTAGCAAGTATAATGGTTATCTGAGTGCTATGGGCGCTTTGTCTATTTATTATTAAAAACAGTTTGAATGAGAGTGGATAGGTTTTTAGGACTTCTAGATACATAGCTTTATGCTTAATAATGCGTTACTCGCACTGGGAAAATTTTCCACGGACATTTAATAATGTTCCAAGATTTTCGGTTGAACCGACTAGGGTTTCGTGGCTTAGTTGGTTACCAGCAAACCCGTACTGAGAGTGGGGCGCGGGTTCAATTCCTGCCGAAATCGAAAATTATTGGGACTTAAATTCTAGATACTGCTTTAAGAAGAAAAAAGCACAAAGGTTTACATCAGCCTTTGCTAGTTTTCTCTTGCACTGAGGCCTCCCCTGATATAAGCCTCGACACATATTACGCAACCTCAGCCTCATCACTCCCACACCAACATACATACCCACATACACCCAGATTGCATAACACAGTCTCACATAAATTTATCTTAAAGTTTTAAAACACGTTCATACCTTCTGATGCCCTCAAAAACCAAACATTCTGACTATAGTCCCTGGTGCCTATGTCACTTGCCATGAGCAGAGCATAGTGAGGGGCCTTAGCTTGTCTTAGACTTAGATACCTGTTAATTATTTAATTTGCTTAAAGATTCCTTTTTTTAAGATAAGCACTTTATAGCGAGTGTTGCCTCTTCCGAAACTCGCGGGAAGAGGTTGGGGTGGTGTAAATGCTAAGCCGGCAACCACGAGCTACGTACCTTCCACGCAATTATTTTCTGTGACTGAATGAAACAATGAAATATTTCATAGACTGATGCCAAATTATACTCGCGCGTATATATCAGCTCGATAAACGACAAGCTCGACAACTAAGTCTATTTTGTTAGAAAACTCACAGCCAGGGGAGGGATATACTATAAAGAGCTTCGATATTTATCGAACTGGTAGATTATGTGTGTATGAAAAATAAAATAAATTGTGTTCGAACATTATGTCAAAGAAAATAAATGCTTGGACGGAGTATAGACTGTTGATATTATGCAATCTGACGGAAGTTGTTGTAAAAACCGCTTATATCTTGAACCAAAAATCCTTTCTTCCATTATTCTAATAATCTTCACAAGAGTTCTGAGCTGTAACTGTAAACTTGAGACTTGAAGCTCGACTTTGAGCTCTCGCTACTTGACTTAGCGTTTCATTTTGCAAATTAATATAATTAACAACAGGTTTAACGGCTGTTTTTATGGAAGAGGAAGTTTGATTGAAAGTTGGGAGAACTAAAACTAACTTCGCTATGAACAGGTATGACTAAGGTTAGGCGTACACGATTACTTAATATTACTCGACGAAAATATCTTCTATCACACAAATAAGCAGAGCATGTGCTTATTATGTACTTAAACATCCGAAAGAAATTTCAAAACGTACGATTGTTTTTTATAGAATAGGATAGAATATGGTACCTATATTCAAAATCAGCATACTGTTTTTTTTTGTTTTTTTTTGGACTCTCTTTTAACGAGTGTCAATATATAATATTTATATCATAAATAAAAATTACTATAATAATAATAACATAGTATGTAGATTGGACCTTACGCCATAGATACAACATTTTTGGCGCGAGATCCAAAATTCCAAAGATCGAAGAAGAAAGAAGACCGGGTGAAAACTAGATGACCCCGTAAACTTACAATCACTAACAACGTCTTTTGCCTATTTATTTTCTTACTTTTGTAAATACCAATAATTAACAATTATAATAAAATTTCTTTGTGAATGTTAGTTCCAAAGAGATGATCTTAAGCTTTATCTTTCTAGTTAAGTATGTATGTCCTTTGGGTCATCTAGATATTACCCGGTCACACTATCTTTGGACCTCACGCCAAAGACGTTGTATGGCGTAAGGTCCACTCTACATACAGTTACTGTTGTTATCGTTAATATAATTTATGTACGTTTAACGTTATACATCCGTATAACTTCTAAATTTTTAGCAGTCATTCATGCCATTAACCGTAGACTGAAATTAGCACTCGAAATTTTCTAGACTGATCGTATAAACCAGACTTTATGGTTATAAGTTCTGATTATTAAGTTTTGTAAGATAACGTCTTGTTCATAACATCTACAACGTCTTTGCAAAACAAACGAAGTTAAACTTGTATGAAAACCATAGACGAGAACTTAACGAAAGTTATAAAAGAAATCCACCAAATTGCCACGACAAACGGTTATTGATCATTTGCCGTGACATAATAACCTAGTACGGGAATAGAAGCCGCAAGCTGACAGTCGATGTTATTGAACAAATATCGGTGAAATTCTGCACATATCCGCAATACTGTTTACCGTTATTTCGGAAACTGTCGGTCCGCATATCAATCGGTCAAAATATTTGTACTGTTAAAACATTTAGTTCTGAATGCATACCGGTCAGAGATGCAATTCTGTTTAATTTTTAGTTTTAAATTATATAAAAGCTTTCCGACCTTGGTGACGCTTATGGATCAGTTTAGCTATCTGTAGATTGTTTGCAACAGTCTGCACAACCTTTGTTGTAGGTCGTTGTAAATACGACTAAAATGCAATCAAAACATTCAAAAAATTTATTTTTCGTTTTTGAATCACTTTATTACCTAATTTTACACACATTAAGCGTAAGAAAAATATCTGTGTCGGTTGTTTTTTTTTAGGGTGTCGTACCCGAAGGGTGAAAGCGGGACCCTATTTACTCCTAAGCCTCCGCTCTGTCTGTCCGTCTGTCTGTCTGCGGGCTGTATCTCATGAACCGTAAAAGATGGATTTTTTTTTTTTACAGAATATGCATTAGAATATACATTTCCCTTGTCGCTATAACAGCAAAAATAAAAATAACTTAAATACGAAAATTAAAGGGGCTGCCATACATAAAAGTTATTATTTTTTAGCTAGGTATTCAAAAAATTTCGACTTTAACTTCACTCCTTGTTAGACATTTGCGCTCACATTTAACGGGAACACATTAAATAAGTTACCTTCTAGTAATCTATTTCTATGTGTGTTTAATGAATTTAACTCTGTTACCTTTTCCGATATCGAAATTATTTAACAAAGTATGCACAGGAATTGAAACATGTAAAATGCTTGTCGATAACTAAACAATTTCAACTGTTTGGAACAAAATGTTCGATTACTAATAAAATAAAAAAATAATCTACTAAATTGTGCAGTGCTGGCATAATGAGGTTAGTTTCTTCGTCTCATGTAACTGTGTTCACTTATTTCCTCGTGCCTACGTACTCTCTGCTTGTACTCTTTTTGTGTAAGTGTATGATAATGTACTTACCTACTTATACCTATTTATTATAATATTGCTGTAAATCTGTGTATACCTACTTGTACCTGTTTGCCAAATAAATGTATCTCTATTACCTCCTGCTAATAAAAATTAATTAGCATTTTTAGATTTCGTACTTACCTATAAAAAGTTATATGTTATTTTAAACATAAAGTATAGATTATTTCCGTTACTAACGCAAACATCTTTTTAACTCTCAAGAGATGTCAAAAAGCGTCACTTTTCTAGGGATTTCTAAATCTTTTTACGTTGGTAACTTTTAAAGCGATCAAGAGCGTAGTTCCCCCTCGCACGATAGAGGCGCTGCAGCGCTGTGCTAAATTGTATAGAAAAGGAGACGCCACTATCACGTATAATACGTGATAGTGGCGTCTCCTTTTCTATGAAAGAGTCCATTACATGACAGTAACAATAATTGTTACTGTCATGTAATGGACTCTTTCTACAGCAACCAAATTTCATTTCAGAAGCTTAGGTGTCGTCACGCTGACGTCACAAATGTGGGCCTTCATCATCATCAGCCTATAGTAGTCCACTGCTGGACATAGGCATCCCCTAATACTTTCAAAATTCCTTTCCTTTCTTTTTCCGTCTTTTTTCCTGATCCTTTGTATGCAGGTGAATGGAAAAAAAATGGGCATAAGCTGCTGTAACTTTTGATTGCGTTGAATTAGAAGTTCGATTTATATTGTGGCTTGAAGATGGTTATAAACCTGAATATTGAACTTAATATTTCCATGCGTTTCTGAAAAGAGGGTTGACAGGCGGACAACAAACTGATCCTATAAGGGTTCCTTTTTTCCTTTTGTGGTACGGAACCCTAAAAACGATGAATCAACAGAAACCATTACAAAACATTAATACCCCTTATACCTCTAGAAACTTTGTAAAAACTTCAATGACAATGACAGAATGATTTTTTTGTTTTTGTAATACTTATGGAAAATAAAATCGCGTGGCATATTAAACGAAAACTCGCTTTTTGCTCGCTCTGTGACAAATATCTACGAAAATTTATGAACATCCCAAAAAAAAAATATTTTGGCGGGACTTGATCGAGGCGCAGGTTCGGGTCATCGAATTTTTTTGGGAAATATTCAATTTTCGAAATTTTATTAATTTATTATTTTGATGTACGAAACCTGGCTCATAATAATTTGACTGTATTAGGAAAACTAAACTATTTAGTTTAGGCAGAGATACGAAGTTGCCCTTGGTGGCCACCAAAATCTATTTTCGTATCTCTTCCTAAACTAAATAGAATAAAACTATTACAGAGGCAATAAAAAAAAGCTTATGATAGGTCACAAACTGGAAGATGGATTTTTGAAAATTCCTTTGTTAAACGGAATAATAAGATAAATTAGTTGGCGGCGCTAGTTTGGGTGGGGTATGCGCATTAAATAATTTAGTAGTTTGGAAAGTATGGAGATCTGACGGGGTTGATTTATACACTATCTGTAAAGGCCCTTAAGAGGAACTATTGATTTCTTTAACAGAATCTTCAGCTGATCCGCTTTGTTGTTTGACACAAACTAGAAGTAAACAATAACCGGTTAATAATCAAAGAGGGTAGGTATCTAATCCGCGCCGCGTCTCAAAGATCACGTCTGATACGTGTTGGCCTGCGTTTACACTACAAACAGGCCTGATTGATTCCTGAGGGTGCAGTTCTCTAAAGAACGGTGGGGAGATAGCGGCGGCCGCTAGATTTTTAGCGTAGTATTTTTCCGTTCTTTGTCAAGTAGCGATAAACAAGCCGTTGCATAAAGTAAAAATCTTGCTAGTACAATTAATGCTCACGCAATTCAGTTCAGTTCTTTATTTATAAGAAAAAAATCTTACAAGTCAAGTAGGTACATACATTATTTATAAATATAGCTTATTCGTACATAATTAGCAGTGAATTATTAATGACTTATTTAATCCACAAACCTATCAAAATCAGCTCGAGAATGTAGGTAAAAATATTTTTCCGGTAAATTACAATAATTAATTGTTCAACAAGTGGTGTTTCTATAAATGTATTCTATTATTATTTGCTTTTACTAGTGTACTGTATAATTGTTGTATTTTGTATTGTGTTTGTCTGAAGTTTCAAATAAAGTCATTATCTATCTATCTATTATCTATCTAAGTGGGCAAAACGATTTTTTGGGAACGTGACGATATTAAATCACGAGTCACGAGCATAGCGAGTAACTCTAAAGTAGACAGCTGAGCTAGTGAGGGATTTAGAACGCACGAAACAAAAAATATTTTGCTCTCGAGTTAAACATAACTTTTCACCTCGACTAGCGAGACAATATTTTTATTTACAAAAGAGGTCGAAACTCATTTTGGTCAATAACCATGGCGTGTTGGAATGCTATAATAACTGAGACGTCGACGTCTCGATCGCCTTGCCAGACTCACCCCTCAGGTCGTGTGTGGGCAACTTAAAAGACATTAGCAGTCAATGCGAGCTTTAGATTCTGGCGGGTTAGCTTTAATTTAAGTTGGTGTTCGTACGAAAACAGATTCCGCTGTTGGTTCGCGTTTCGAGCGCACGGTGCAAGTGATAAGCGGAAGCGAGATTTAAATACCGAGGTGGAAGTCGAACTAACTGCTGTGCTTAGGCGCATCATCGCTGACTTCACGCCGAAGTAACATTTCCTAATCTCTGAGATAGCCGTAAGTCGTCAACCTAATAAAACTGTAAACTTTTTAGAGTCCACAGATTCGTATTTACATTTGTCAAAGGTGACTGTGTCTATGAAATACCTAATTCTGTCTTCATTCACTCACCTGTGAACAATATGGGAACTTCATAGACGTGCATATGCAAAAAAAATGTGGACGGGATATAATATAATAAGCTTTGACAATGATGTTTATGCCTGTGATTGTAAGAATCTTGTCATAAACCAAATTTGTAGATAAAATTCAAAAATACAAAATTCAAAAAATTCTTTATTTTCCTATTATACAAATATGTACACATAGATTAATTCAGATTCTTAATATTTAACACTGACACGGAAACAGTACCTACAAATCGTAGCACGAATTTGCTGGACTGGCGATGCATGGCTTAGTTATGACCGTGCATTCGTAAGCGGTGGCATGGTTTAACCACCGCTTATGATTTGCACCATCGAGGACGGTGGCGCCCTCGCCAACTTAAAACTCACTTATTTTAACTTAACGCGAACTTTGGAACCAGGATTCTTGACTTGCTAGCAAGTTCAGCCTTTAATGAAGAACTGAGACACCAAAGCCTAGTAATTATATTAATAGGAAAAGCTGGAGTCACTTTCTTGTAAAAGTTAATTACTTGGTGGTTTCAATGTACCTACCCTCTTCCAACTTTATGCAAAGATGTCTGAAGGTCATTGACATGCGTTGGAAAATGTTCCATCCTAGCCAAATGACAACGAAGACTATCCAGGTACGCAGGACATACATATTTTAGTGCACAAGACGTGTGCGTACAAACACAGGTGCACTCTTTAATCAATCTCATAATCCTTTGAGACGGCAAACGGCTTATAGGGGATGACTCGCTCGCGTAGACACCCTGATTGCGTCATCTACACGTCGTCGCCGTAATCACAGAAAATCGGGTCATTTTTTAAGTTTTTAATATTAATGTAATGTTAGTTTTAAGGTGTATATTACTATGGGCTGTAGCATAACTTAAATTAGATCTGTAACTTTTCTATGGTCTGGAATAAATGATTAATAATTATCATAGACTAACCTGCAAAGCCTCGAACACAGACGGCACGTTGTCAGACTATCAGTGTTCCACAAGTACCACTTTGAAGGTTGTGCGCAAGAATGTCATGACCTTATTCCATCTTCTTCCGTTCAGCATAGGACCAGCAGACGCACAGAAAAATACGCTTATGGTCGATTTACCACAGTGTTGAACCAAAAAGTTCTGCTTTACCTTCATATTAAGCACGGCCAAATAGTGGAATGATAGATAGATAGAAATTTATTTGGTTCACAAACACAGACATCACATAACAATAAATAAATCAAACATAGACATTAGGTATAATAAGTAGGTAGGGGTACAATAGCATTTTAAACTTAGGTAGATACTTACACAGACAAACGATAAAAATTAAACAGGAACTTAACTTATAACAAAAAAGAAACAAATATTACTAAAGGGTAAAATTAAGTTTTGACCTAGGAGTATAATGTAAGTATTTACAAATTTAGTTAGGTAGGTACTAATCTAAGTTAGTGTAGATACTTACAGAGATAGATCGATCTGGGTAAGTAACAGGTATAATGAGCGTCCATCATCTGTTTTCCCACCGAAGTAAATCTTTCTTTGGAGTCTACAAATCCAAGGAGAAGGTGCTTCTATGGTGGAAGGGAGAAGTTCTTACCCGGAGGCCTTGCTCCATCTTAGCTCATCATCACTTAAAAAATGACTGACATGACCGTGGAGAGCGACCCATGAACCAATTGTTAAGTTAAATTAATTTTATAAAATGGCGTCCGACACAATACTTAAATCTGTATTTATTAGTCGAAATATTTAACAATAATCTGATTGAGCCAATGGAATCATCAAATTCATCAATAAACTTTATTAATAAAGAAAATAACGATCAAATAATAGAATTAAATTAAAACTAGTATTTACAATTGAAACAATTGAGCTTACGTAACTGAAGACTGTTGCAAACAAACTACACGTAGCTCAACTGATCCATATCAATACCAGTCGGTAGCTTGTTCAGACAATGGCTGCATTGCCCGGCTGTATGGCAATGCTGATGCGCTGTGCGAGATAGCGACTAGCTCTCGGGTCACGCGTCGCTTCGACCAGACGCGCAGATAATTTTTTGAAAACCCGGCGTTCCTCGGTACCCCACGGAACTAGGGTCTCCACTCACTAGGGACTACTATTACAAAAAACTGGTGGGAGGTTACTTTCCTTTGACCGGGAGAGTTAGTATTTATCAAGCAAAGGGACGAGATACGCTCATAAAAAGGCATGTCTATAAAATTTAAAGTTCTCATTTAAAAACAAATAATATTAACAAAACGTCGACTAACGAGAATAAAAAAGTCTTTACGACTTCTATATGATTTCATCACGATGAAAACTTCATTTTCTGCATGTTTTCGCTCATCGTAAATCTTTAATATGACGATGAAATGAAGTTTTATTCAGACGAACAGAAATCTCAGAAAATCGCGCGTAAAGATTTCCGGTAGTTCTCTTTTCCCGCCATTTTATTGCACCAGGTAGCCATAAACTCTGAAATATATGTAGTCATAAAAATACTCGTAAACTCGAAAATTTCATAAAACAAATAGGCTTGACTCAGACGGGAGACTTTCTGGGGGGAATATACAGGGCGTCCCACGGATATGCCACATTGAGGGAAAGTACCTTGAATATTGTAGATGGAACATTTTACTGAAAGAAGACATTATTTGAATTTAAAAAACAATTTGAACTGTATTCATAGATATTTAAATAATTACATGGTTGAACCAAGAATCGAACCCGTTACATGAGAACAATAATCACCCTGTAGCTTTATCATACCGATCATAATAATTATTTTTTGCTAAATAACATAGTGTCATAAATAAAAGGAATACCATGAATTTTACAGAGCTACAAGCAGAACTTAGACGTATTACCATTTACAATATTCAGGGAACTTTCCCTCCATGTGGCATATCCGTGGGACGCCCTGTAGAGTAAAAAGTGAAGGAAAACGCGACACAGCGCAATACTGATTAGGTCGTCTTCTTATATTTTCACATTAAAGCACAATGTGAAAGTAAGTTTCACAAGTCTTCGTCTTGTCTAGTGCCAAGCCTAATAGATACTAAAAATTGTGTTTTAGAGTTCCCTGTAAGGCCGCCAACCTTGAAACGAAAATTATTTAATTGTTTTGAAAAAACAAAAACCGATTTTAAATCCTTCAATTTTACACTATTTTAAGTTTTGTGGGATAAATATTATAGGTGTAGTATGAAGCACTGTGTATAATCGGAAGAAAATGCGATTCCTAACTCGTGTGTATTGAGGCCCTCAGCTGCGGTTCTTTCGGGCCTCAAACTACACCCTCGTCGGGAGTCGGTCATTTTCATCCCTCGATAAATAATCTTTTTTTCTACTCGTATATTTATAAATGCTGCCATTATCAATATTTTGATAAGGATACAGCAACTTTTTGTTTCCCATTTGTTGCTCGTGTGAGTTTGCTCATAGGCGCAACCTTCTGGCCTCTGACAATACGAAGTTATGTGAAAGAATTTATGGCAAATTGTTCGAATTATTGCCTTTTTTGGTGATTAAAAATTGTTCTGTTTTTCAGTCGTTTATTTTATGTTGGTTACATCCTTAAAAGTGGCATAAATAACCGAAAAAAAGTGTTTTTATAGAAATAAATTTTCGGACCGCAGCAAATAATCGCAGTCGTGGTTCATTTTTTAAACGTTTACCATCTTACTTTTTAGTTTCTATGATTTAAGTAATTTATGGTTAGAAAGAAAGCATAAGAACCTATATCAATTTTTTTTCTTTTTTTATTTCATACTAAGCTCTCTTTCTTTGGAGAAGAAGTAGAAAAAACCGGCTTTCGAAACCGCTCTCACTTACTTATTGTAAAAACTTCTTTTAAAAATCGCGAGTTACAAAATTGGTCCGCCAATTTCTATTTACGATTTTACCACGCCATGACACTTCGTAGAACAAAGGTTTAAAAACAGAGAGTTTAAAAATTCCATCAAATATTGTAACCAGAAACCAATCGAATATTCGATAGCACTCTCGACAGGTTCTGAAAGTTTCAACAAATCAAAATATTAAAAAGAAAAACCAATCAAAATGTTTTGTTCTGGTTGGGTTCGATTTCCCTCAACTCGATCAACCACTTTTAAGGGTTATTAAGTTGGGGCATAAGAATTTATAGAAAACTGAGTCTGTTTAAGAGAGCTCACTATAATTACATACATATATTAGTAAGTAATAACTTTATTAACAAAGTAAATAACAATCACATAATAGAATTAAATTAAAACTAGTTTTTACAATTGAAACAATTAAGGTAACTGCAGACGGTTGTAAACAATCTACAGGTAGCTTAACTGATCCATAACAATACCGGTCGGAAGCGTGCCCAAGACGCTAGCTGCATTGCCCTGCTGTAGCGCAATGCTAATGCACTGTGCCAGACACTCACCATCTCTCGGGTCACGCGTCGCTTCGACCAGACGCTCAGATATTTTTTTGAAAACCCAGAGATCGTCGGTACCTCACAGACCTAAAGTCTCGACTCCAAGAGGAGCAAATTCGTAGGCTCTGTCGAGACCTGTCTATGTGCGCCTCTTGAGATCTTCGGCCATTTCTGCCGCCGCACCAGCCCTCACGGAAGTCCTAGGTAGATGGAAAAGCGCGAGTGTGTCGACGCATGTAGCGTCCCACACAAAAGGACTCTCCAACTCCCATGGGACTAGAGTGATGCCGTCGGGCCTCTTACCATCGTCACGCAACAGACCATGCGGTTTGAGAATAGCTGGTGCATTAGCGGTGATAAAGGCCCGCCGGATGATGTCGTTAAGGCTAGTATGGCGAGATATCTGACCGGCAGGCGGCCCTAGTAAGTAAGTACCATTATTTTTCAAGAATGAAGATAATGAAAAGAAACTGATTACCTATTATATTCAAACTCCAATGACGTACAAGTATAATTATAATGTAGATAGTTTTGATATGTCCTGTTACTGCTTCAGGATGAGTTTCCTATCCCAGCAGTGGGGAAACCTAAATAATTTCCATTGATATGCAAATCACAAAATAAACAGAAAAGCAAAAACAACTGTATATTAGTATTCTTTCGGCGTACACCTCGGCCTAAATATCAAAATTTACATACGCCGCACGTTCAATTATTAGGTAGGTGCTGGTACCTTGAAATGTTACAATATTGCTTATTATTTGGCCCTTGAGGTTTCTCAGAAGCTTTACTAAAAATAATAGAGTTCTAGCAGTCTAAAATTGCGCGTCTTGCGACAAAATTTACTAGAAAATTATTTAAAATCGATGTTTGCTAAGAAGTCCCTCCTTATACTACTCCTTATTTACTACCAGCCAAATTATATTCTTCTAGTCTAGTACAAAGTACCGTAGAAGCCATGGTGTAAGAATCTACCCCAACTCAGCCCGTGGATATCGTAAAAGGCGATTACCTATAAGAACGGGAAAGGCAGCATTTTTTTAGTGTGAGTAACATTTCTACGTTGATCAAAATATCTATCTGCACAGCATGTTGGTTATGGTAATAAAACCTAATTGTATTCATAGAATATATTTTAAGCAAAACTGTATGAAGCTTTCATGCTTCATACAGTTTTCCTTCCCTGTGCCGAATGCCGTTGAGCTGGAAGACCTCAAACGGCATATATTTTCCTTTTAACGGCTGGGCTACGTACACATTTTTTTTTTTTCATGTCGTACTGTCTAGAGGAAAAACGAACCTTTTCCACCGCTCATGATAATTATATCCTTTGGAAGCTGTTAAATGTCAGGGGTTCTAGTTGTGCCAAACTAATCGCTTACTATGACAAAGTATTGTATATGTCATGTATATATCAGTTTTGCATTCTACCGAAAATACCTACAGATGGTTATCGTTGTCCCCATAACGGGAAACCATCAATGGGGACAACGGTAAGGAAATTTATGACTTCCCGCTGTCCCCATGACGAGAAAACGTCCAAGGGGACAACGGGAAGGAAATTTTATGACTTTCCGTTGTCCCCATTGTCCTCATAATGGGACAACGGGAATACATCAGATGGAGGAAGGCACCTCAAAATTATCAAGTTTGAGAACGTGTCTTTACTCTAAGGTATCATTTGATGATTTAAAGTTAACATTGTCATAGTGAATCGAATGGTTGTCAGAATTAGGACCCAGGGTCGTTTACGCTACTGCCTCACCTCACCTTAAATGCCTATAATGGTCCACTGCTGGACGCAGGCCTCACCCTGTTTTTTTTATCTAATGGGTGGAGTAAATGCCCATAATTTCCACGCTGGGTATGCGGGTTGGGGATCGCAGTTCGGTGGTAGATCTATTTTGCAAGAGGCGCTGCTGCCCACCCCCCGGTGTATGTCCCTTAGTTGCCTCCTACGACACCCACGGGAAGGGTCACTATAAATGAATGAATGAATGAATGAATGAACACTTTATTGCACTTAAAATAAAAAAATAACAAAAATAAACCTTATATCTAAATTTAAAAACTATCAGTATAATGTTTTATGTTTTTATTTAGTAACAATAGGCGGCCTTATTGCTGAGAGCGATTTCTCCCAGGCAACCCAGGGATGGAGAAAAGGATATAAGAAAAATAAGAGTTGGTAGTGCACAAACAGTTCAAAAATTAATTAAACAATAGCATAAAAAAATAAAAATTAACATACCTACTACATATATCATATTTTACATACTATAATGCACGACAATTTATTGTACGGTCGAATAATGTACACGATAAAACTTTTAAAACTCATGTTAGTTTTAAAAGTTTTATTAACATTAAAGTCATATAAAAGGGGTATTTACCATGATTCGATTTTTAGTTTTCCAATATTTCGGCACAGTCGAATCATGGTAAATATCCCGTTATAAATAACGGGATATTTACCATGATTCGACTGTGCCGAAATATTGGAAATATTGTAACTTTAAGAATAATGTACACGGTCGACTTTAAGAATAATGTACACGGTCTTGATAATCCGTGTCAAAACCTATTAAAATTGGAATCCATGACACGGATTATCAGGGTGTAGGTACATTATTCGGCCGTACAATAAATTGTCGTGCATTATAGTGACCGTGTAGTGACCCCACGGGAAGAGTTGGGGTGGTGTAAATTCTGAACAGGCACCACACGGCTTACGCTCCTATTTTACTTCCAAATTCAAATTGCACCCTACATCCTCCATGCTCTGAACTTTTTACTTAACGCCTATCGAATAGTACAACGAAAACCAAAGAACAGAGAGCACGTTCGACCTCAAAACAAATAGGCACGAACTAGTGTGGACAGCAAGCTTTTTTTCAATTATTTTTGTGACGGCCTTACAAACGTGGAGATTGGGATTGGTTCGGGTGCTACATAGATTTATTTTAACTACACGTTCAAACACTGTCACGATTGAGTACACGAAGCTGTAAAGAAATATTTTATTTACATCAAAAAGTTTTGTAATCAATTCAATTTACTAAGAATTATGAAAATTATCTAGATAATTATGTTTATTAAAATAACAAACGCTAGACATAAGACATATTTAAATAAGACAGGGCGCTATGGCGCTCATTAGGGGAGGCCTATGTCCAGCAGTGGACTGGTGTAGGTTGATGATGATGATGAAATAACAAACTATGTTCAACCATCCACACAGCATCATCTAGCCCCAAGCTAAGCAGAGCTTGTGTTATGGGTACTAGATAACTGTTATACGTATATTACAATAGATATTTTTATTACATAAAAAATACTCAGAACACCCGGAACAAATATCTACAAAGCGTACAAATTTTGAAAAATTTGTAAAAAATTGTTCCAAGGCGGGAATCGAACCCGCAACCTGTTGCAGTCGCACCTTTGCCTGCATTTTAATGATAAATGAGAATGAAGCTCAATTATAGTAAAACTATTATGTAAGTACTTAATTTCAATTTCATTTATTTGTTCAGATAACACGATCCAATTATAGTAAATAAATACACAGTTATAGTAGTTATATGAACACTCAATTATTACTTGTTACTTCTTCACGCCAAAAGTATCGAATGGATCGAGCTCAAATTTATATCAAACATAGGCTTCTTTTATTCTTCTTTTGCCATAAATCAGTTCACTTGGGATAGAAATAACCTTTGAACTTTGAGCATTTCTATAGAAATAACGCGTGTAAAGCTGCGGGCAGCAACTAGTATAAATAAATAAATAATAAATAATGCTGGACAATTCACACAGCATTATCTAGCCCCAAGGTAAGCAGAGCTTGTGTTTTGGGTACTAGATAACTGATATACGTAATATTATACATTACATAGATAGATATTTTTTATTATACATAGACCCAGACCAACGGAACAAATTTCTGCAGATCGTACACAAATTTGTTCCGAGGCGGGGATCGAACCCGCAACCTCTTGCGTCGCAGGCAGACTCTCGCCCGCTGCGCCACTGAGGTCGTCTAGAGTATCTTATAAGGTTTTTTCCTGATAAAATTTCTTACATTATTACATTATTCTTATCTGAACTCTTGTCAATTGAGGAATAACTTCAACTTCTTTTTTTATGGACAATTGTGGAAAAACTAAGCAAAACAATGCAAGCGTGTTTTCATCTTTGAGACTATAACCACAGATTATGTAATGTTACTTCACAAAATGTTGCCAGCTCTACATAGATAAATGAGTGAATAAACTAACTGACTGAATAGAAGTTACCATTAATCTCTTGTCACAGGCAGAACCAGGTAGACTTCTTTGTGAGGGAACTTTTCGCCATTCTAAATCACAGTTTTGATGTAGCACGGGCGGCGGCATCTAAAAGCCTTCTGGATTGAAGTCATTGTACGTACCTCAACCTCAACAGCCTATTACGGTCCACTGCTGGACGCAGGCCTTCCCCTGATAATCGCCCTTTTTAGATTGTACGTACCTATCAGCCTTCAAATTTCTATTTCATCAACTTCATCAAGTTTAAGTAAAATTAAAAATTTAATAAGTAAATTAATTCGAGTATTAATTTACTTATTAAAAAAAATTAATTTTAATTTTACTTTTTTTTTTTTTTTGTTTAACGAGGGTTTTGTGTTAACAAGGATTTATTAAGATCTAGAATGCTAAAACATAGGTCCTAGGAAATATTTCTAGATATTTTGAGCATATTAACATGAATCAACAAAACTGAACCTATTTACAAAGAATGCAATTAAAATGATTCTTCGAAATGATTTACAATTGCTTGACCAGAAGCGAGCTTTTTAAATAGGATATTATTGTCTTTAAAAAATCTTCTGTGTACACGATTCTTTTTTATTTTTTTATAGCTAACTAGCAAGAAATTTCTGTGAGGGAAACAAAACGCAAAAGCGCCTCCACGAGCACTTACCACATATAAATCTGTGTCAGAAATGTCTGATTTATATTTTGCTTCGGGTTTTTTTTCGTATTTATATTTCGCGTGATATGAATAACGTTATTGATGGCTTAGTTCATTCAGTTATTCGTAAATCATGTGCGTTAGATTTGTTTTGAAGGTGTGCGGGAAAGATATCATCATCAGGCGGTTAGACAAGTACTCGTAAGTAGGTGAAACGCTGTCGAGACTAATATTAGAGGGCGCAATATTAGAGGTGCGTAAATGCGCGCCATTTTGCGATTAGGATTGGTATAGGATTCCGCGTTCAAAGGAGCGTGACAGAGTTTATGGAGTTTTTGGAAGATCGCGTCGAGAGAAACGATGTAGGGGAGACCTCCGCCAAGCAGTTGCACTGGCCCGAATCAAAATAAAAAAAATTGACGGTCCTACGCTAAAATCACGCTAGACCATTTTGTGTGTCAAAATAACCTATTTTTACTAGCTCTTAGACAATTTAACCCGAAGTACTAGCTTCATCCCCGCAGCTTCGCACGGTTTTCTGGAATAAAAAGTAACCTATTACATTATTTCAAGTTTAGAGCTACATCTGTATTGAATTTAGGCACGAACCGTTTTGTAGTTTTGGCGTGAAGGAGTTTCAAACATTCTAATTTTTTTCATTTATATTATTAGTGTGTATGTGTAAATCTCAGTCGACTATCACGATTTACTCCCAAATATTGGTAGATAAAACGTTATGTGCCCTAGAGATTGTGTTTTTAGTCATTAGACCTTCTTTTAATCACAATCTCACCTGATGGAAAGTGAAGATGCAGCCAACGATGTATCACGAAAGTATAGAAGATACCTATTCACTCTTGTCTTGAAGAGAGTTGTAATTCACAGGAAAAATAGCAGCAGGGAGCGTGTTACAAACCCCGGCGGAACGAATGATGAAGGTGGAGGAAAACTGCTTAGTGCGAGTGGACGGTATATCCACCAAGTAAGGGTGCTAATGTGCTGTGTGTCTACTTGTCGTGGTATATATGCAGGGTTGGTGAGTCTAGTAGACCAGTAAAGACGAACATGGAACATGGTTTTAATAGACTCAAACCATGTTCCATGTTCGTCTTTACTCTTTATTTAATTCACAAACTGAAAACTCAAAACCATGAAATCTCAAAAAAATAAATTAACCCAAGAATCCCTCACCCCACCTCAACAGCCTATAATAGTCCTGCTGGCCGCAAGCCTCCCCTGATTTTTTATCTCATGAGGAGTAGTGCCTTTAATCCCTACGCTGCAGCGCTGGTCATGCAGGTTGGGGATCGCAGTTCGGTGGTAGTTCAATTTTGCAAGAGGCGCTGCTGCCCGCCCCCAGTGTATATCCCTCAGTCGCCTCTACGGGAAGTGTTGGGGTAGTGCAAAGACTCCAGTTATTCCTTAGGTATGCAACTGTGCCAAGATATAAGAAAACTCAAAACACCATAAATGCGTAAGTATTGATTAGTTACAATTATAGTATATTATGTATATCAGTTATCTAGTACACCAGCTATGCTTAGCTTGGGGCTAGGTAATGCTTTGTGAATCGTCCAGCATTATTTATTTATTTATTAATATAGTTTCAAAGTTAAACTTTAGTTTCGACTAAAACCTTTCGATATCAACGGATTTATCCGCCAAATATTTATTCAGCCTCGGGCTAACAACTCTAGCAAGTTTAACATTTATTTCAACATTAATTATTAGAGATTACGTTAATAACAGATAAACATTAAATTTATAATGCAATCTCTCTTACATTTTATATTATTTTGCGTAATTGGACTGTATAATCAGCTATCTGATTGAATAATGAAATTTTGATGTAAATGTTAAAACTTTAATAATTATACAATTGCGGGCTATATATATATATAGCTATGCTTAGGATTTTCTCTACATGATAAAATCTGAAATACGGAAATCCGTAGAAGAACTAAAGTCACCGACATAGTTCTCAGAATTAGCAAGCTGAAGTGGCAGTGGGCAGGTCATATAGCTCGCAGAACTGATAACCGCTGGGGAGTAAAGGTTCTCGAGTGGCAGCCGCGATGTAACGCGAAACGGAGTGTAGGAAAACCACTCGATGGACGTTGAATGATGTCGATGATGATGAATAATACAATCCGAATCACAGGCATATTTGTTATAAATAAATAATGCAGGAAAATTCACACAGCATTATCTAGCCTCAAGCTAAGCAGAGCTTGTGTTATGGATACTAGATTACTGATATACAATACAATACGTTACATAGATAGATATTTTTTATTATAGATACATAGAAAACGACCAGAACACCCGGAACAAATACCTGCAGATCGTACAAATATTTGTCACAAGGCGGGAATCGAACCCGCAACCTCTTGCGTCACAAGCGGGCCTTTTTTTTTTTTTTTTTTGTCCTGAGGGAAATGCGCACGCATATCGCACTGCCACGGGAGACAGTACGATTATGTGGGACTCCAACCCACTAAAACCCTCAGGGTGTTTCCGTCTCTGCCGCTTGTGGTGGGAACATGGGAACGTTTTCTCTTCCACGAACCCACCACGGCTGCCCGATATCGGGCCCCTCAATGGGGAGTGTGAAGCACCCTCCTTCGCGACACGCCAGAAACACGTGACGCGCCGCGACCACCTCGGGGACCTTACCTGCCAAATGGGCGCCGAACGACCCCGTGTCCAGACGCCCTAGGTCCCCCTGCGACGGGTCAGTCAAGTGGCCCCGCCGCCTGCCACACGGTCGCAGAGGATAGGGAGAGCGGCCCTCGCAATACCGACACTCCTCCTCCCCTGCGACCCCACCGCGTCCGCCATCAAACGGTGGCGACCCCGCCAAGGCCGCGGAAGGCAGGGAGAGCGGCGCACCGCAATACCGGCACTCCTCTCCCGCCGCGGCCTCCATCTTCCTGCGGCCATGCTGCCCATACAGCACAGCCGCCCGCCTCAGTCACGGTACCGCCTATACGACACCGCAACCTACTACCACTCCAACTCGGCTTAGAGCGCAAAACCCAGAGGAGCAGTCCGTCTCGGGGCCGGCCGTGTCGCCCTCTGTATTGGCACGGCCCCATGGGTTCCTCTTAGCTTCACCGCGGGTGACCAGTCCGCGATTACTAAGCCCCCCGCCTCGGCAAGGCGGGAACCCCTCGGGGGGGGTCACAGGCGGGCCTTCGCCCTCGATATGTTTATTATTTTACATATTTAAAACTTACCTATCGGTATACCTAACATTACATCTTTATGTGGCATCAGAGCTTCCAAGAATAACAAGAATTCGATTTATATTAAATATTGTATATTAATATATTATATTGATAGTGATTTGATGGTTTATTCCCATTTGTCACCCTGATCTGTCCCCTTAGGGGGACAAATAGGAAAAAAAGGTTCTATCTGTCCCCCTGTTAGTCACAAGGGGACAGATAGAACTTTTTAAATAAAAAATAGTTTTATCTGTCCCCCTGTTAGTCACAAGGGGACAGAAAGAACTTCTTATCGAAGTTCGTAACTATAAAATGAGCAGTTTATAAAAATCTGCACAGACGTTCTAATGAGAAAAAATTATTTGTAATTTATTAAAAACCAATGAAAATTGAAGATTGTTTATTGAATTCTATGTAGATACAATATTTTTTGTGTAAACAACTTGGAACTAATTAATAATTAGAAACTTTACTCGGGTGGATAATTGGGTTTTGAGCACTGGACTATATTATCGAGATCAACTCATTGTGTTGAGTTTTACAAAGAATACAGACGTTACCAGAAATTATTAAAAAAAAACATCTATTTTATTAATTATTTATTTATTTATTTGACTAAAAGGTTTTATTAAAAATTTAGAGGTTTTATTAGAAATTTAGACTTTGTGTTTTTTTTTTCTATAAAGAAATATTGAATCGTGTTTACGAAATAGACGATAAAGTAAGTGCTGAACTTTACCATATATACATCTAAAAGTTAAATACTCATTAATTTGGAAGATATGGACATCCGGTGGAATTGATTTCAGGTAGGCCCTTAACTTATTAACTGGCCCAGATTAGACGAAGCAATCCACAAGGGCACGAACTCGCCCAGCTATGATACCGAGGGATATGTGTGTTGTACGCCATGGTAGAATAAGTTCTATTTTTCCAAAAAATTAAACCAACGTTGAACTAGTTCACAATATCCATTACTTTGCTCTGTTTATAATAACCAAGTAACAGAGTCAATATTGACGATGCCGTTGGATCCAATAAAGTTGCCCGTCTTTGAGGCTAGTGCATTTACATAAGCCCTCGGCGAGACCAAACAAATGTAATGAAACGGTTACGCGTCTTGTAACCGTTTGTTTACGTGTAGGTAGAAATTACATCATCGTCTTATCAAATAATAAATAAATATATAATTATTATTCACACAGCATTATCTAGCCCCAAGGATGTGTTTTTGTTTTGTCGAGTCCCGTTACGTAGCGAATTTTATTCCATAAAAATTTATATTATTATGCGAATCGTAGCGATCTGCTGAGGTACAATTGTGTTTTGGGTACCTACTTGATAACTGATATACATAACACAATACATTACATAGAAAACGAACAAATACCTGCAGGTCGTACAGTATTTGTCCCAAGGCGGGAATCGGTTTTGAAACCCTTATGGTCTCGCTCTGTCCGTCCCCGCTCTTCCTTGAATATCTCAGTAACTACTGCAGCTATTAACTTGAAATTTGAAATAATGATACATTTCGTGCGCCATTACTGATTTCAAGAAAAATATATAAATAAATGAAAATGAAAATTTTCAGTACAAATTTTGATGTTGAAATTTCAAAAGAGACCTAGGAAGGCAAATGGGGTATCAAATGAAAGGTATCGTTTTGTACATTTCAAAAAAGTTTTTGAAATTTTTGTAGGTTTTATACTTTTTGAAATATTTCAAAAAAAGTCCAAAAATTGACCATTCCCCCCCCCCCCCCTTTCTCCGAAAAGTTGTCTTCTATGAAGGCCAGCAGCTCGCTGACGCCGGTGCATGCCTCCCCAGGCGTCCTCGGTGTACCAAGGTGTTGCAATCTTGGAGAAGCTACGCTATTGCACTCTCCAAGCACATGCGCGGTCGTCTCCTCAGCATTCATGCACCCCCTGGCTGACCCCGGCTGTCCGTGATACCGAATTTAAATAGGTGTTTGTTTAGCATGCAGTGTCCTGTGACAATACCGACGATTTGTTGGAGTTTGTCACGTTTCAGATTGAGAAGTTATCGGGAGTATCTCGGGTTTAAAACCGGGAAGGTCTCCTTCGACTGCCTGCAATGCTTGAACTTACTAAGCCTATTCTTGTTCTTTTTAAGACTTTTTTGTTTTGTCTGTCAACAAACCAAAACAATTTAACATCTCCCAGATCGCTATCAAACGAATATTATTAACAGTGTTTTTCTTTATAGAATCACTCGAGCAAAATTGTTCCAAAGCCTCTCATTATTTCTCGCGGGCTAATTAAAAGGGCGAGCCAGAAAATGGTCGAAAATGCCTGAAAATGGGTCGGTTACGGTTTCATCGGAATATTATTACTTCGCCTTAACAGCTTCGTCGGAATGGCCAGTTATATTTTAGTGCTGTGCGAGTGTTTTCGTTGAGTTAGATACGTATAAATGTAACGTTAAAAGTTTTTACTATAAGTTCCTATGAATCTTTAATAATTGAAGGGTACAAGGGAAGAACGATCTTTTACAGTTTTTTTGCGATATTATGATAACAATACCATCTAGCAGAAAATTAAAAAAAGCCATTTAGCCCTATTAATTCAGTCAAATTAAGGGTTTCATCTCGGCATGAGAGATAATAAGCTGTTAACTCGTGTAGACTTTCATTTTGGTACCCTAAAAGTTCTCTCAAAAGTCTGATAATACTCGTGTCTGCGCCGTAAGTTATTCAAGGTCAAAGTCACAAAAATCAATTCAAGTTCAAGTTTTTCGCAAATATCTCGGTGTCTATAGCTCTAATGATGTTAACTTCTTAAATATTATAAATTTGTAGATCATAAAATTTGCTACAAATTTTGTGCCAAAAATTTTTTTATACGTTTTTTTGAGATACTGTAAAGCAAGGTCAACCGTGGATCTCAGTGAATAATACTTGTATAAAGTTATTGAATTATCATTCATCGTCATTGCCGTCATTATCAGCCCGTACACGTCCACTGCTGGACATAGGCCTTACCATATGACGCCACAAAGAGCGGTCCTGAGCCGAACACATCCCATTTGTTGAGTTAGCGCTGTGAAAACGTACCGTATCTCCCTTTTTACTTTAATCTAAGGCTTTATTAAATAAATTCCACTTTACCCCCCAGTCCACCGTTCAATACGTGAGTGCAGAACGATCAATGATCATACATCACAAGATGCGACGACGTTACCAATAATATTTCTTTTAGTTTTATCTTCCGTCGGTGAGTAAAAATTTTGTACACTTACTGTGGCGTTAACACAGTCAATAATACCACTGTACAGTATCGCTAGTATTGCAATTGGGCTATTACAGACCGTTCACCGTTAGTTCCCCCCCCCCCCTGCCTTGCAAATTGCCAACATCACGGCAGCGACATCTTACGGTGAAGAGTCTGTAACCATGCAGGACCGTAAAGAGTGGCAAAAGAGTTTTGAGGCTAACAGAGAGCAAAATCTGATGATAATGACAATTTGGACTCCATTTGGTCCATTATACGTTGTTTACACTAGCGGAGTTAGGCTAACTATCAGCCTAACTCCGTTCAGAAGCGCAGAATCTTCCTGGGGTCTTCACAGGCTTCGCGGAGTGACCTCGGCAAGTTGGGGATTTCTGTTCGTTGTGCTGTTATTCCCTCGCATTCCACTATTACGTGGGCAGCTGATTCGTCATCACTGAGGCAACCTCTGCAGAAAATGCTGTTCGTCCCTCTGATGGTGAGTGAATAAGTGTTTTTAGTGGGCAGTGTCCCACCAGGATACGCAGGTCCGATCTGTTCAGATTCATTCATTAAAATCCATTCAAAAACTAAGGTATAGAAGTATTGGATTGCTGTGAAAAAATTACATAATGTGATATGAAAAGGAGTAGACGTATCGGGAAGTAGTGCATAAAATTTATGGAAGTAAATGATAAAACAATGCACAATTTCATCTTAAGGCCTCAGAAAGTCAAAGTTAAGAGTTGCCTACCATTTTGAAGCTAAGCCATTTCACCATAGCCAGATAAAATACTTCTCCGGTGCAACATTCCTTTTAGTTTCATATCCATTTTGAAGATATTTATTGGACGTCAGTAAGATATTGGATCAGTTCAACGGTGGCGATGTGGATGGATGCATTACTGAGTTCCTTCGTTATTGAAGAATAACTTCTTACACTAACTAGATTAGATACACATTTATCGACGACCTCTGTGGCGCGGTGGGCGAAGGTCTGCCTGCGAGGAGGTTGCGGGTCCGATTCCCGCCTCGGGAAAAATGTGTGTACGATCTGCAGACATTTGTTCAGGGTATTCTGGTTGTTTTCTATGTATATTAAAATATAACTATCTATGTATTGTATAATATTATGTATATCAGTTATCTAGTACCCATAACACAAGCTTTGCTTAGCTTGGGGCTAGGTGTAATGCTGTGTGAATTGTCCTGCATTATTTATTATTTATTTATTATTATTATTTTGCATTATTTCCTATCCTGTTTTGCTTGAATAAAATATTGCAATAAAGAATTCTCCATTTATTTTCATTATGTACCTACCTAGGTCCTCCTATCTCCAGCCAAATTCGCTGTGGAATGTTTGTTAAGGGGGCAATATGTGACGCCATTTTGTGAAAAGTATAGGCCTCGGATTTCGCGTTTAAAGGAGCGGGACAGAGAAGAGCGGCTTGAGCTCAAAAATCAATTTGTTTTTGCTGATTATATATTAGTTACTACATTGTTGAAACTAATATTATAATTGTATTAAGTTGTCGTGGACACTCACGGTAGGGCTGGTCCACCAGTTTAAAGTCGCCCAGCGAGCTATGGAGAGAGCTATGCTCGGAGTTTCTCTGAAGGATAGGATTCGCAACGAATACATCCGACAGAGAACCAAGGTTATCGACATAGCTCAAAGGATTAGCTAGCTGAAGTGGCAGTGGGCTGGCCATATATCAAGAAGAACCGACAACGGCTGGGATAAACGTGTTCTTGAGTGGAGACCGCGACTCGGCAAACGTAGTGTAGGACGCCCTTCGACCAGGTGGGATGACGATTTGCGAAAGACTGCTGGCAGATTCTGGATGCGGCAAGCTGAAGACAGGGCGCTATGGCGCTCATTAGGGGAGGCCTATGTCCAGCTGTGGACTGGTATAGGCTGATGACGATGATGAAATTTTGTTAGCGAAAATAAGTCAAAGGTGGGTCTATTCTTCTATTTAATATGGTGATGAAAATAAAAAAAATCTTGTGATTTAGTTTAGGAGAAAAAATTTTAAAACTTAAAAAACAGATGGTACCTACTTATTTCTGGTATTTAAAATATCAAAACCCTTTTTTTCATTTTCGGGAAAAGGGGATTTGCCTTGTATCCCTAGATTGTCAGGTATTTTTTTCAAATTTGTTTCGATAAAGATGACGGAGAAAAATTGTTTTAATGTAACCCAAATTTACCCATTTCACATCTGTCGTCACCTTAACAAACCACTGAGTTTCAGACCGATTGAGTTAAAGATCTAAAATTATCAAACAAAGTAAGTAACGTATTAAATACACGTCAACTAAGTAAATTTTAATTTGGTATAGGCATTTTTAACAAACATTTTACATCAAATTTGACTTGAGTACGTTTTATGGTATATGCTTGTTTTTAGCTTGGTTATTATTACAGTTCTAGCAGAGTTGCTTGGCATAACCTTTGTCATAGAGTTTTCAGGTTTGAAAAATGTGTTGATTAAAGTTTTTAGGAAGCTACATTACCCGGGTCACCGAGGCACTCACGGATGATGCAGACATGGAGAGGGAACGGAGGGCGTTAACGGTCCGAGCTAACATGTTGGCCCGTAGGTTTGCGCGTTGCAGTGCTCAGGTTAAGACGACACTGTTTAGAGCGTACTGCCAGTCATTCTACACGTGCAGCCTATGGATCAAGCATACGCAGAAGACCTGGAACGCCCTTCGCGTCCAATATAACAATGCCTTCAGGTGGCTGATGGGGCTGCCTCGCTTCTGTAGCGCATCAGGCATGTTCGCGGAAGCGCGGGTCGACGGGTTCGCTGCGATCCTGCGCAAACGAACGGCATCACTGATGCGCAGGGTGCGCGGCAGCGCCAACAGCTACCTGCAGGTCATTGCAGGAAGGCTGGACACAGCCTCTCCCTTCATGCAGCACTGGACGAAGGTGCATGTTTTCTGTTAGTTTTTTGATAATTAATATAATGTGATGTCTTTTTCATTTTAACTATATTGTATTTTTTCTTTTTTTTCTTTTTGTAATCTAATAGTAATTTATCCTTAATGTATTGTAATTATTAGTGTAATTGTTAGTTTAATGTTTTCTGTGTATGTCTGATTTTTATTATTGTTTTATGGACTATGTATGTGTAACTACTGTGTCTGAAATAAATGTGATTTTATTTATTTTATTTATTTATTACCATTAAAAGCTATTTGTGTCTCCTAGTTCCTTTGTTTACAGCACTTTTAACTTCACCGCATCATTTCCGGCAAGAAACATAACTTTTCCCTCGTAAAATCTGCCAAAAAATCTTTTATGAATAAAAATTTACCCATGCGTTTAAGTGTTGGGTACCTCAGGAAGGGTATAAAAAGTAACAGGGCCATTAAGGCCCCTATCGACGTCTGTCCTATGGTCATAAAGGCCCCCGACCGATTTATATAGGGACTGTGTACAAGAAAAGGCTAGCGGTTACAGATAGGTTAAGAACGTTCCTTGAGAGGTATAAAATTATATTCTTGAATAGCTTTGTCCCAAGCTGCGTGTTTTTGTGCCAGAAAGGTTTTGCATGAAAGGCTTTTGGGGTATTTTTAGCATGTTCGGACAAAATATCATTATTGGGACAGTCAGCATCGATGAAAGTTGGTGGAGTGTGATATTGTACTTGCGATTTTGAACTTTCCGTCCATAATACACGCATGCTAAAGTTATTTGTTATTTTAAAATGCCATTTTCTATAGGTCTTTTGCTTTTGAATTGGTCACGCTCAATAACGTTTATCTTATTTACAAGTTCACTAGTTCAGCTCTAAGTTAAAGCCCTCAACAGACAGAGATATAAGGTAAACAATAAATTATAAAATATTGACCGAGAACGAGACGGGAATAGAGGCGAAGCTATAATATATATTAACATCAATCATAGCAAGGTATAACGTATATGAGCATCAATACAAACCAGTTTTAGATTAATGGTGCAACATTGATAAACACTGTATAACCTTCTTGATAAATAAATATTCAACATTCAACAGAGTGCCTAGAATGCTGGCAGCATTGCCACGTTGAAAGGCAATGCTAAGTCGTTGACCGAAATAAAAGCCAGCATTCCGATCTCCTGTGGATTATAATAAGAGTTTTGTAAAAAAAAATGTTAATTACGTCACCAAATTATGTCGAATGATATATCACAATAAATTTCGGTATAGTCAGACTTATTAACGTGCGAAAAGCAACGATGTACGCAGAGCTCAAGTGTGTTGTCGGCTTAAAAAAACTAATAAACTATATCATTTAACTGAAATTTACATAATATGTTACATAAAACACACATAAAGGACTAACATACCGACTACACACACACGACACAGCTGAAGACAGGGAGCTATATGTATACTATGCTAGGCGCTCATTAGGGGAGGTATTTGTCCAGCAGTGGACTAATATAGGCTGGTGATGATGATACCGACAACAATTATCCATATTGTGAGGTATCTACCTCACAATATAGGTTACATTTATTATAGGCTGTTGAGGTGAGGAGGGGAGAAGGTAGGTTACAAAAATACCTAGATTTATTTAGGTATATCCTAGACTCATAACCTTAACTACCAATCTCTGATAGCCTGTCCATCAACCCGCTGTCAATAAATCCTTTACTTATTTATTATCTGAGGCAGCTATCAACCGTCAATTGCTGAGTGACGACGCCCGTTATGTACGCTGTATGTCGACCATTATCGTAAATCGAAATTACTATTGGAAGGTTCCAGCTAAGTTATGAGCAGGTTACGTAGGCTCGCTTTGTTGTGGAGACGTGTGAGATCTAAATTATGTTATGCGGAAGGTATTTTTTAGCCAGTGAGATAAAGACAGGGAATCTTTTGTCTTTTGACTTCTTATACCATAATTTTGGTAATGAAAGAAGATATGGTTAGATAATAAAACGGTCTGCACTCTTCAATCTATGAAAGATTTAATGTATGATCCCAACCTGTTGGGACATATGCATACTATGCCCAGATCATCGTCTGGCACACTAGGGGGCAATGAACTTAGGTAAAAATGTATTCGAATTGTCACTGCAACAATCATTGAGTTATATTCTATTTAATAATTGACATACCTCTGGATAGATACGATATGACCGAGTAGAATCTCTTGGACTGGTCTCCTGGCAAACGGCTTCCATCCAGTAGAACAGTGACGAGGTTGGTCAGCACAAGTTACAGTTCAAAACGTCTGTCTTTTAAATATGAGCTCGAACTTGTAATCTTTACAGAACGTTCACCGTAAGATGTCCCTTGCCGTAATGTTGAAAATTCCCTAGATATTCATAACACAAGCACTGCTTAGCTCGGGCGTAGATGACGCTGTGCGGATTGTCCAGCATAATTTATTTAGACCTATTTAGCGAATACCCCGTATATTCGCTACCCTGAGCAGTAGCGAAAGTCGATTGGGTACATCCATAGGACGACTTCCGGTGCCTAAATCGAGCAGACGTGTTATTTCGTGTGTCCCGCAAAACATTGTCAACTAAACAATATACCTGAAGAAACCAAACTTCGAGGGAAATCCACGGGCCGGCCATTGCTGGTAAATCACTTTCATATATTAAAACAGCATCACCATACCACATAGTTGGAGTTTTGGCACTATTTACATCGTGAAACCATCAAGGCCCCAGCGGACATTTTCGGTTTTTGGAAGATTTTCGACCCGCAATTTTGCAACAAACGCAGAAAAACAAGAAACTTCCGGCAAACTCCATTATCACATTTATCACCAGCTGTTGGAGTTTTGTTTTGTTTTGACGTCTTGTTGTTGACATCTAATTGACGTAAGTCAACTGTCAAGTTTGAATGCTGAGACATAAGACATTGACATAAGCACTAGGAGACAACACTAGCCCATCTGCGGAGACAATACACCTTGGCTGAACTATACTACGTGATTAAATCAAATAGTTTAGTTCGTTACACAGCGTCGGCTATAACTATGAACAGCACTTGATAGTAGCCCTATACCTATTTAAACGGGTAATATTTATTGGCGTTGCGCAAACAACCACGGAAGTCAATAACTCAATAACTAAATTAATAACTAAATAAGTACCTACCTGACATGGCGTCCATAGTATGTGCAGGATGCCTGAATGAAATTCCTGATGGGAAACAAATGACGTGCTGCAAATGTATGAGCTGTTATGACCCAATATGCGCCAATATCGGCGAACAAAATTTTGAGACTCTACAGGCTGACTTCTTAGCTTCCTGGATATGTGTTGAATGCCACTGCAACCTCCCGAAGACCGATAACCGAAACACACCTGTACGGGTACAACGGGGAGGCATAAGTACTTTTTCCACACCGCCACCACTCGCTACATACAGTTTCCAGCCGGGGGCATATGAAAATGTTACCCTACGCCCTAGGAATAAGAAAACCCAAAGTCTTGAGCTGCAATCTCTATTGGATCATCAGTCGACACAGAAACATACAGTTGGTAAAGATGCCACTCAACCTGATACCGATACTGCTTCCTTTTTCGAGCACCTCCAGCCCCTATCAGAAGGTCACCCTTCCGCAGACCCAGACATTCCAATAACCTCTGTTCCAGACAGCCCACAGATCCCTATGGATACCGTGGTTACCGCATCACTCCTGGCTGACCACTTGTCTTCGGCTGTCGAAATTATAGTGAAGAAGCAGCTCCAGAAAACTATGGAGGCCCTAGAAGCGCGTTTGTACAGCGGTCTAGGGGAGCTGATAGCCGAGCGTATTAATGCTGTGATGTCGGAAAATCTCCGGATCCTATTCGACGACCTGGTTAAGCTCAATGCGGGTGTTGGACAAGGTGGAGCTTCGTTGGAAGTTTCATCTGCTGCAGGGGTTTCCGCCGAGCCGACAGGATTACCGTCCGACAGCACTAAGAACCACTTATCAGGTCATCTAACTGCTCCTGGTGCTGTGTCGGCTGTTGAAGAAGAGCTAAGCCCACAGATACTAACTGCAGCTTCAAAAAAGCCCACCAGCGTCTGCTCAGGCAAGAAGAGCCCATGTCATGTGAACCTGGGAGTCACACATACCAAACCTCAAAAAGACTCTGCTGCATCTGGAGATCAACATGCTGATGACTGGACTCTGGTTGCTGGCAAAGGGGCGAAACTACGTAGGGAGTCTGGAGTTCAGTTGGCTCCCATAAACACCACGAAGGGCTTAGGTGACAGACGCTCTGAAGTCAAACAGGTGCAACCTCGTGTGTCTCTTTCCAATGTGCAACGTGGAACTGCTACGCCGGGCTCCACCATCCTGGAGGCATCCGAGAGGATTAAATATCTTCACCTCTTCTACGTGAAGCTGGGAACAAGCCCCGACAAAGTAAAAGAGCATCTGAAGAGCATAATATGTAAGGAAGATGTCTGCACGGTGGAAGTGTTGAAGTCTCGTGGGTTGTATGCTTCATTCAAAGTAGGAGTACCCTCCAAACTGTCGGAACTTGTCCTTTCCCCGGAGTGTTGGGCGGAGGACATATGTATTAAGCCCTGGAAACAGCTTTTTCGAGGCAAAAATGGGAAACAGCAAGCGGACTAAGAACATTGGTATCTACTACCAAAACGTCAGAGGCCTAAGGAGCAAAACATTAGTTTTTTATAAAAATATATTGTCAAGTTCTAGCGATATCCTTGCCCTTACAGAGACCTTCTTGACGGGCTCAGTCCTTGAAGCAGAGTTGTTTCCCCCGGGGTATGTAGTGCTGCGTAAGGATCGTGCGGGAGACACCGGTTGGGGTGGAGTCCTTCTAGCAGTGCGAGACCATTATTCCGTCCGTCAAATCACGGATGTTGACGAGCTTACAGAAGATAAGGAGATACTGTTTGCTAAGATAACTTGGAAAAATATTACCTTTGTCATCAGTGTTGTTTATATACCACCTAGCTACACTGATAGGAAATACCTTGATGTTTTGGGCTGTCTGGAAAACTTTGTTTGTAAATATTCATCAAACTTTGATATTGTAATAGTAGGAGATTTTAATTTAAATTCATGTAGTGCCAATGTAAAAATGCAGTTTGACTTTTTTACACAGTTCTGTAATCTTGAGCAGCATTGTAATGTTTTAAATTCATTTGGCGGCATGCTGGATCTTGTACTAACTAATCTCGAAATCGGTAGTATATCGGTTTCAGATAGTGACATTGAACCATTGGTTCCTGCTGATGCGTACCATCCTCCGTTCGAGGTAACTTTGTCGCTCCCCCGGAGTGCAATTGCACTACCATGCCCTCGCAGAGATAATAATAATCAACTTACTTACGCGCCTATTTGGGACTTTCGCAAAGCTGACTTCTGTGAGCTTTACCTTAACATTTCTGCCATCAATTGGGATGATGTCTTAGGTAACGAAGATATTGACTCTGCAACGGACTTGTTTTATTCGAAGCTAAACGAAACAATAACAAACCATGTTCCAACAAAGAAGGCAGGTCCCTCCAAATCGCGCCGTCAGTATCCACCATGGTACACGGCAGAAATAATTGACAAACTTAAAATTAAGCACTTTCATCTATGTAAATATAAAGAAAAAGGCCTACAATTTAACCGAGAAGTATTTAGATACCACCGAACTCTCACTAAATATCTCATAGATGATGCGTACCAACTCTATATCAGGTCGATAGGATCCAATATCCGTCGTGATCCCAAGCAATTTTGGAAACATGTGAGAGATAGACGAAAGCAGAGAACTCAGTTAAGTGAATACGTACATAATGGAAAGACGGTGGCGGGTCAAGGCGCAGCTAATGCGTTTGGTGAGTACTTCAGCTCCGTTTTCCTCAGCGGTGCCCCTGTGCTGGATGCTGCGAAAGCACAATGTGCTGATACCGGAGATACACGAACCATTGCTGTGGAATACGTCTCTTTAGCTGATGTCCGCCGCGCTGTGCGTCGGCTAAAACCATCAGCAGCTGCTGGTCCAGATGCGATCCCGCCTTTTCTAGTTAAGGACTGTATATCAAACTTGGAAAGTCCTTTACACCATCTCTTTAATCTTTCTTTATGCTCCTGTCGTTATCCAAAGAGATGGAAAGTTTCAAGAGTAACTCCTGTGCCCAAAATTAGCTCGTCGGTTGACGTAGTAAACTTTAGGCCAATAGCTGTCTTGAATGTGTTTGGTAAAGTCTTCGAAACAATCCTAAATTACTACCTAAGCCGCCAGCTGGAAGTCAGCCTTAGTGACAAACAGCATGGCTTCCGTACTGCTCGCTCGACGACCACTAACCATATCACTTTTGTGGACTATGTGGCGACACAAATGGATGCGGGAAGACAGGTTGACGCTGTATTTCTTGACTTTAGGCGCGCATTCGATGTTGTTGATAACGACATACTACTACAGAAACTGTCGTTGCTCGGTTGCACGCTCCACCTGATAAAGTTCTTCGCTGATTACCTTAAAGATCGAAGGCAATATGTGCAGCTGAGTATCTACCGGTCGGATGAGTTCTACACAAGGTCTGGGGTGAGTCAGGGAAGCACACTTGGTCCAACTCTCTTCTTAGCCATGATAAACGACTTGCCCCGGGTACTTAACACATGTGACTGTCTTATGTTTGCCGATGATCTGAAGATCTACCTCTCGATTGGTGAGGCCTCTGAGTGTATGGCGATGCAGAAGGACATAGACTCGGTCGTAAGGTGGAGCCAGTCGAACAGGCTGGATTTCAATGTCTCCAAGTGTAAGGTCATTACCTTTTCTAGACTGCAACAACCTTTAGCACCGCCTTATACGTTAGACGGTGACATCATGGAAAGAGTCAGTGAGATTCGTGATCTAGGGCTCATTATGGACTCACGACTTGACTTTCGCAAGCATGTAATTTCCCTGTGTAAGAATGCGAATAAAATCTTGGGGTTCATAATGAGAACCTCTAATCAATTCCTGGACTCTAGGGTGCCCATCATGTTATATAATGCTTTTGTCCGCAGTAAGCTAGAGTATAGCGCCATAGTGTGGGACCCGCGTGAAGCGAAATATACATTGATGTTGGAAAGAATACAGCGGAAATTTTGTAGGTACCTATATAAAAGGCAGCATGGATACTATCCATATCTGTATCCATCTTTGTTTGTATCTGGGATGGTAGGTGTGGATACGTTGGAGCTGAGACGTAAGCTTCAACTCGGAATCCACTACTATCTTATATTACACAATAGAGTAAATAATCCAGACGTATTAAGCAGAATCAATATCTTCGTACCAAATAACTACGTACGTGCGGGTACTCGTCGACGGCACCGCTTGTTCGGTGGCGCTGGCGGCGGCGTCGCCCTCCGAACAAAGCACGGAAACAATGCACCAACTGTTCGTGCACTCCAACTACTGAACGAGTTCGTACACGAGTTCCAGCATGTCGACATATTTCACGACAAGCTATGTGTTATAGTTAAATGTCTTCTAATATACTTAAGTTTTAACATAGATGTAATATAGATAATAGCATAGGATAGTAAGTGTTTTGGTTTTTACTGTAAACTTCTATCTTTAAATAAATAAATAAATAAATAAATAAATAAATAAATAGACTTTGAGCTTTTTCTCTACGTCTAAGCCTATAGGTACATTTACGGTGAATGCGTTTGTAGATTCGTTTAACGTGACGGCAGCTGATAACGAGTTTTTCGCAATTTACCCACCCGTTGTTTGACGCATTGCTTCAAGCGTGTTGACAGCTCAATTGAAGCAAGCTGTACAATCAAAGGTATCTTTGCCGATCGTGCATGAAGCGAGAGCGAGCTTGCAGCTTGATGAGTAGCCGAGGCAGCGTGTGGTCATCACGATTGGAGCTGTGCGTGAGCTGAGCGGTAGCGGTGCTTTACACATGTGCCTTTATTCCATGTGTCCTTTATTCTATCAATCGGCTCTAAAACCTGCTTTACCCACCTTCTAGGCCTCGTTTACCATTTTAACTGCTCTGACCAATAATGGTCAAACAAAATATCCCTAACCTTAACAGCAGTCGGCGTTTAAATTTTTCGTAACAATACATTGTTCATTTGGTAAACCGGGGGACAGTATCGGGAGTACAATCGCGGACAAATAGTGCAATTTGTCTTGTTTTTTCTGTGCTGCTGCGATTGGACACACGGGTATTAGGGTTTTGCAACATTTTTGATGAGTACAGTCGTGTGAAACGATGACAGGTAGGTACTCATAGGTTTAGGTTACTATACAGGGTTCCCACCTGGTCAGAGGTCGTCCTACACTACGTTTGCCGAGGTCTCCACTCAAGAAATGAACGTGTTCTTGAGTGGAACCGATCGGTTCCTTGTGAGATGAGATATGGCCGGCCACTGCCACTTTAGCTTGCTAATTCTTAGAGCTATGTCGATGACTTTGGTTCTCTGTCGGATGTATTCGTTACGAATCCTAGCCTTCAGATAAACTCCGAGACTATAAATAGGTTGATTGTGACGATGATACAGGGTTACAGGTTCAGTCGACCAAGATCCAAGAGGGGGTTGTAGTTTCCATAATTCCTGACCGTTTTGACTATGACCCCAAACTTGACCGTTTACAAGATATTGGACTATGAAGTTTTTTTAAATACTGTTTTTTTTTCTTATTAGACAATTTTTATTTTGCATCTAATTTAAATATGTTTGCAATTTTTGTGTAGTAGGCGATTTGCTGCGCATTTAAAAACTTAACAGTAAGTCTGGTACTAATCTGGAAGGCCGCTAGAAGTGAGTGTTGATTTTGGACAGTTTTTAATACCAGAATGGTCGCTTATTCCCAGTAATTCTGAAGTTCTGTGCACAAAGAATGGTAGGCTAACCACGCTTCCGGCTATCCACATAAAGCTCCATTTTTTTACCAGATTCGAAAAAATATCTATTTTCGCTTACACTAAAAAACAGTCTTAGATTTTTTTGCTTGGTTTTTCCATCATTTTTTTTTTTTCATTTTAATCTACTTTATAATATCGTGCCAGGAGGCGGGCGACGAGACTACGCCGCAGTTTTTATCTTTTGTGGTCTCTTCGTTCAACTTGTTACTTAAACCTATTTGTACAAATAAACGATTTTGTATTTTTGTATTTTTTGTATCATCGTCTCAGCCAAAATTCACCTAACCCCGAAGATAGTCTCAATGACCGTATCATTATAATATCGTAAAGCTTGTGTATTTGCTGTCCTCTACGTCAGTAAGTATAAACCATTGAACCATTAAAAAAGAAAAACCTCTCGTGATTGTCTTTCCCATGAATATGCATGGAAATGTATTGGAACTGGCAGCTAAGCCTAAACTTGCTTTATGGGTGCTGCTTTTTAATAGTGGAAGGTGAAAAGCCTCATTTTTATGCATGAGGACCAGACGCAAAGGACCTGCTGTGCTGTTTTACCATCGAAGAAAACAGAATGGAAGGTTGACTGAAAAAAAGTGGAAGATGCAAAAAATCCTACATATTTCACACAGCATAAAACCCAATCAAAAGAGCATTTAGTGTGGTCATTATTAAATAAATAATATATATAAACAATGCTGGACAGTTCAAATAGCATAACCAAGCCCCAAGCTAAGCAAAGCTTGTGATATCCTCAACCACCCGAAGTCATTCCGTGAAGCCTGTGAAGACCCCAGGAAGATTCTGCGCTTCTGGCCGGAATTAGGCTGGCTACGCTAGCAGAACCACGCAAAATGGACCCATCCGAGTCTTAGTTGTATATGCACATAATAATATAGATAGATATTTTTACTATACATAGAAAACGACCAGAACACCCTGAACAAATGTCTGCAGATCGTACACATTGTCCCGAAGCGGGAATCGAACCCACAACCTCTTGCGTCGCAGACAGGCCTTCGCCCACCACGCCACAGAGGTCGTCAAATTAGGTCAAATTATTATAAAGGGTGTCACGTTACATGTGTACTAAGCCGAAAGGGCTTTATTTTCATTTCGAATATGTTTTTTTTCTTTTTCGTGTTCTTTTGACGACCGTTGTGGAGCGGCAAGCGAAGGTCTACCTGCGACACAGGAGGGTTCGATTCCTGCCTTGGGATAAATGTTTGTACGATCTGAAAATATTTGTTCCGGATGTTCTGGGTATTTCTATGTATAATAAAAAATACTATCTATGTATCGCATAATGAGTTATGTATATTAGCCATCTAGTACCCTTAACCTAAGCTCTGCTTAGCTTGAGGCTAGGTGATGCTGTGTGGATTGTCATGAATTATTTTATTTTAAATAATGTACGAACACACGCTTAAACACGCATACGCATAAAAAGTTCTAACATTAAAAAAATCCTAGAACAAAAGTCTTTCGTCTCGGAGTCCAGAGTCACCCCCTTTTGGTTTAGTACCCTTGTTTCGTGACACCCTATATATTATTTCTGGTGTGGGTATCGGATGAATATTGTATAACTTCACTACCTACTATAACGTCTAACGAGTTCGAATCCTAAATGTACAAACAAAAGTGAGAGTCATTTAGTGAAAATCAGAGAATGAAAGAAGATTATAGATATAAGATTAGCAAGATTATCAGGCTGTCAAGAGGCGTATGAGGGAAAATCTTTGGGGCGTAGACCAGTCGACCGCCCTGGGTATTGCTGGATCGACGAACCCGAAGACGATTTCTGCGGACTCGACGCCCATAGCTGGTGAAAGACAGCTCAGATGCCTGGAGATGTCTTGTGTTGAAGGCCACTTTGGGTAGCTCAGCCGCAGCAGTAAATAAGTAAAATAATAGTTTCGCGCGTCTTCGTACACTCTGCTTTTATAGAAACGCTTAAACGTTATTTTATTACTGTCTTATATTTAATTCTAGGCTTAGGGCTATCATAATCATCATTATCAGGCCATGTCGACCCACTGCCGAGTATAGGCCTCTTCATAGGCAATATATATTTTTGTAGGGCTATGATAAAATTAATGATATTAATGAAAATAGCATCATTATTTGGAATAGCATTTAAAAAATTATGCTATTTTTGGAAAGCTGCGAAAGCTGTACCTACTTATTTTTTTCACCTTTCTTCTTACCGCAACGTAAACACACCAAGATGTCCAGCCTTTTTTTGTATGGAACACATAAACTTAAAAACTAATGGACCGATTTTAAAATTTCTTTTGCCGTTAATAAGTAATATTATCACTGAGTAACATAGGCTAAAGAATATACCCGTGAGAAGCTGGGGCAGACCGTTAGTTAATAATAAACCCAGCACCCCTACAAAAAGCTACGATTTTACCTACAAAACTTCTACGAAATTCGCTACACAAATACTACGAAACCGCTACAAAACTACAAAGCTGGGGCGGACGCTAGTAATATTATAAAGAGGTTTGTGAGGTTGTAAGGGGTAATCTCTGGATCTTCTAAACCGATTTTGAACAATCTTTTACCAATAGAAAGCCACGTTATTTGTGAGTGACATAGGCTAATAGGTATATTAACTTTTATTAGATAAAATCTTTATTCAGAAAGAAAATAGCAATCAAATAACAAATTTAAATTAAAACTAGTATTTACAATAGAAACAATTAAGCTATCTGCAAACTGTTGCAAACAATCTATATTAACTGGAATAATGGCATACATGAAAAAAGCGAGCGAAGCCGAGGGTAGCAGCTAATAAAAATAAGGTAATAATATCTCATATTATCCATAACTAGATTAAATTGTAACCAAACCCTGACATGGTTCAAATTGATGGGTGAATCCAAACACCTTGCGAGTGATAAATGATAATTATTGCGGCGCAGCTTGGGATAAACTAACCTATAATTTAATTGCTACATGATCACGCTGTGTCTCTGAATCAGATATCTAACTCCATTTTTACTGAAACAAAACTAGAATCAGAATTATCTTTATTTTCATAGGACTGTCCAACAGACCAAAAGAAACACAAACAGTAAGTTTATATATACATTCTTTATTCAGAAAGAAAATAACAATCAAATAACAAATTTAAATTAAAACTAGTATTTACAATAGAAACAATTAAGCTATCTGCAAACTGTTGCAAACAATCTACAGGTAGCTCAACTGATCCATATCAATACCAGTTGGAAGCGTGAGTTTATTAATAAATAAATAAATAAATAATGATGGATTCACACAGCATTATCTAGCCCCAAGGTAAGCAGAGCTTGTGTTATGGGTACTAGATAACTGATATACGTAATATTATACATTACATAGATATTTTTTATTATACATAGAAAACACCCAGACCAACGGAACAAATTTCTGCAGATCGTACACAAATTTGTTCCGAGGCGGGGATCGAACCCGCAACCTCTTGCGTCATAATTATTGTTTTTACTGGTCTATCGAAAAAAATCAACATTTTCATGTTCTTTGAGATTCTACTGCTGTGAAATATGAATCTCTTTCTCCTACACCTAATATTCCATTTTATTCTGTACAAAAACGCTAAGATAGCTTTTTGATTAGTTGTATTAAGTTTGATGAAAAAAAATATCATATCTAAAAAAATATCTAAATATCTATCTAAGAATTTATTTTTGAAAATGGAACTGAAAGCTTTTATAATCATTATTCGATGTTTTGTATGGTGATTCTTCCTCCATGGTAGAATGCGTTGGTAGGTAGTAACTTTGCGTTGGGCGTAACAAAGAAATAAAAAAGGTTAGCGCGAAATCTCTGGAAAATTTGTATACAATTTGTCAAGAAGTGAAGATGAACTTGGTTTGTTTAATTGAAAATGCCATCAAGCGAATACTTTAATGATATGCAAATGGGACAGAATGGCAAGAAATAATAAATTTTTTCCATCTCTTGCGGTTGAAACCAATTTAAATATGGTATTTGAAGACCTCTGTGGCACGGTGGGTGAAGGTCTGCCTGCGACGCAAGAGGTTGCGGGTTCGATTCCCGCCTCGGAACAAATTGTGTACGATCTGCAGACATTTTTTCAGGGTGTTCTGGTCGTTTTCTATTTATAATAAAACATATCTATCTTTGTATTGTATTATATTATGTATATCAGTTATCTAGTACCCAAATTGGCACAGAGACAGATGATAGTCTGGAAATATCATATAAGCTATACCTATTTTATCCCGGAATTCTCAAAGAAACGGGAATTACGCCGGTGAATCCGCGGGGCGCTGATAGTTAATAATAAAAGAATAAAAACTGAGAGAAGAAATGTATTATAAAAGAGTATTCGGGCGTTAATCTTTTGGATGATGCAAAAAGTAACAGCAACCTCCGCAAAGTAACAATAAACAGGGAGTCCAACCAAAATTAAAAAAAGTTTTGTTTTCATAACCCTAACTCTTGTGTCACCTACGTAAAATAACATTTATGAAAAACGTATCAGAAACGTGCGTCCTACCCGTCATGACTTACGGAGCTGAGGCGTGGACACTCACGGTAGGGCTGGTCCACCAGTTTAAAGTCGCCCAGCGAGCTATGCGAGAGCTATGCTCGGAGTTCCTCTGAAGGATAGGATTCGCAATGCAAACATCCGATAGAGAACTAAGGTTATCGACATAGCTCAAAGCAAAGTATTAGCAACCTGAAGTGGCAATGGGCTGGCCGTATCCGACAACCGCTGGGGTAAACGTATTCTTGAGTGAAGACCGCGACTCGGTAAACTTGTGTAGGACGCCCTCGAACCAGGTGGTATGACGATTTGCGAAAGACTGCTGGCAGATGCTGGATGCGGCAAGCTGAAGAGAGGGCGCTATGGCGCTCATTAGGGAAGGCCTATGTCCAGCAGTAGACTGATAATATAGGCTGATGATGTGTGATGTGATGTATCAGAAACTAAGATTTTTGTTTTAACGGGTTCGAGCACAAGTTGTGCTGCTGTGTTTTAATAATACGCTATGCCATTAGTAATTACGAAGATGTCGTCAAATGGGTACATGATACGCGACTATTAGACTTACTATTCCAACAGAAATTAATAATTACTTACTATTCCAACAGATATTAATAATTACTTACTATTTAAACAGAAATTAATAATGAATCAGCGGTGGGACAGCTGCTGAGTGGAGAAATCTTGTTTTATAACTCAATTTACGAGACTGTGGAGGCAAATTGTGGTTTTGTTCATTGTCGTAGGTTTTCATTCCATTGGTAATAAATTAGCTTTATTCCTTAAAAAAATCAATTAAACAGTTACATGTAAATATGAAATATATATAACAAATTTGTTAATGTTTAATTTATCGTAAAATTTCAAGTTTAGCCCGTACCTCTCTATGTCGCAACTTGTCTTCGGTTGGGTGCAAGGTGTTGCGCGCCTCATCAATGCCAGTGCGGTACAGCTGCTGTCGAACAGCTTGGTCATCACGGATTATCGTGTACTAGGGCTGCCGGTCGGATATCTCGCCAGAATGGTCTGTTGCGTGACGATGGTAAGAGGCCCCACGACATCACTCAAGTCCCATGGGAGTTCCATCCTTTCAACTAACTTTATGTCAAAAATCAAGTCGAAGACTATGGCCATATTTATAAGCTTAGAGCGGTTTCGTTAAGACGAATTACTTCTCACTTAAGCCTTGGCCGTGAAGAACTATGACTGTCAGATTGCACGTCAATTTTACCAAAAGTAGTCGACAGAGGGCACTTATTTTTTACGTAGACTTATGCAAAGTTTATCATTTGAAGAAGATTTAAACTTCTTTTGTTTTGGTTGCTGGCACAATCACATGGTACTAATTTTATTACTAACTAACATTTGCCTGCGGCTTTGCTATTTCGTAGGTACATAAATAAATCTGTATCTTGGCCACGCATAACGGCGGAAGTACATACTGAATGAACTCAAATAAAACTTGCAGGGGCGCACCGTGAGTTTGTGGGGCCCTGGTTTATATTACTTAAGGGCCTAGCAGGTCACAGCCAAAGGCTTTGCGGAGATCATTCTTCGGTTTTTAGTGACCAGTTGGGTTATAATTTAAGATTATTCGTGGGGTTTCAAGAAGTCGATAGTCAAGAATAAGACAACTAGCCAGGAGTGTTAACGGCGGAGCGAACGGCGATTTTTTTTTTGGACTCAGAAGAAAAAACTAAATAAGCTTGAGCGCCTCCAGAATTTCAGCATCAGGTTCATATTTGGCCTTCGCAAATATGACCACGTATCCGAGTATCGCGTTAAACTCAAGTGGTTGCCCATCCGACTTCGCAGGAATACTCACATACTATCCCTCTTGTACAGTATCTTGTTCTATCCTCACAGCCCATCTTATCTCAAGGAGAGCTTTGAATTCCTGTCTGACTCTCATTCTCTCTCGTTGCGTTCATCAGCAACTCTCGTCTTAAAAGTTCCTGCTCACTCTACTACTTTTTATGAAAAATCTTTCACTGTACAAGCTATCCGTCTATGGAATGCTCTTCCCCTGGACATCAGACGTGCAAAATCACTTCCTATATTTAAAGAACGGCTTCATCAGTATTATTTATCCGCTTAACAAAAATACTAGTTTTTTATGTGTATGTAAGTTTATCATTAGTAAGTAGTATATGTATGTTAGGTATTATGGTAAGTAGTGTATGTTTAATGTTATTATTTTATTTTCATATCACTCAAATGCCACCGTCTATTTTGTTCTTCATGTCCAGTCCATCCCAAGGTTGCCTGGAAGAGATCGCTTAAAGCGATAAGGCCGCCCTTTGTACTTCCTATATTTCTTGTAATTCCTTTTGTATTGTATTTTGTGTTTGTGTGGTACAATAAAGTGTTTTCTATCTATCTATCTATCTAAGAAATAAAAATTCAAGGTCCATCTCGTCCAATAGTTAAAGCTTTTTACTGAAAATCAGAAAATCGCTCCCCGGCGGCGCCAAACTTTTCAAACTGAAAAAAAAGTCCAACGCGATAGGATACATATCGCAGTTATCCTTGATTTCAAAAAAGTATATTTAGTAGGTAATACGTTTTACCTTCACAAATTATCATCATCATCATCAGCCTATACCAGTCCACTCTTGCATAGATCTCCCCTAATGAGCGCCATAGCTCCCTGTCTTCAGCTTGCCGCATCCAGCATCTGCTAGCAGTCTTTCGCAAATCGTCATCCCACCTGGTAGGAGGGCGTCCTTTACTACGTTTTCCGAGTCGCGGTCTCCACTCAAGAACACGTTTACCCCAGCAGTTGTCGGTTCTTCTTGAAATATGGCCAGCCCACTGCTACTTTAACTTAAATTAAATAGCTTTAGCTTAAATTATCATAATTTTTAAAACGTGATAATATATTTTATTTTGAGTTTCGAGAGTCAAAATAATGCCAAATTCTAGAAAAAGGTGTATTTTTAAACACTTAGTTTAACTGTAACGAACGTAAATGATCAGAATAAAAAAATACGATAAGTAACGAAAAAGCCAGTAGGAGCCGAGTAATGGAATAGAATTTATCTATATATTATATAATATAATCTATATAAATATTTATTCAGAAAGAAAATAACAATCAAATAACAAATTTAAATTAAAACTAGTATTTACAATAGAAACAATTAAGCTATCTGCAAATTGTTGCAAACCATCTACAGGTAGCTCAACTGATCCATATCAATACCAGTTGGAAGCGTGCCTAAGCCACTGGCTGCATTGCCCCGCTGTATAGCAATGCTGATCTATATAAATAAAATAGAACAGTAAACTGGGTGAAATATCAAGAGATCTCTGAAACTGCAAGAGATATGAAGCTGAATTTTACACGGAGTTTCCTTTTAGTACGTAGGCTAAGAACGGATTTTTGGAAATTTACTTGAAGGAATGTTTTCTAAAAAAGTTTTAAAATCGTAAAGGATTGGTTGTAAAACTTTGGCGTTGATAGTTTACATGGAAACCAACACAATAAGGTATTATTAAAGTCCACGCGAACGAAATTGCTGGCTGGTCAGTGGTCAGCTAGTAATATATAAAGCGGAAAAATTTGTTTGTTTGTTTGTTTGAACAGGATAGGCTCCAAAATTACTGGGCCGATTTAAAAAGATCTTTCACTATTAAAATGCTACATTATCCCTGACGAACATAGGCAAAAGAATATACCCGTGCGAAACCGGGGCGGACGCCTAGTATGAAAATTAACTGATTTGTAAAAATAAAAAACCCACACCCAACTTTCTGTCCACCTTCAGCGCAGGCTTCCGATATTGAACCATCTGATTTGGAGCTGAACATTCACGATATTAGCAGTATTGAGATTGATGAACTCACTGTTGCAAGACTAATTACTCAGTTAGACACCTCCAAGTCAGCTGGACCTGATAACATTAGCCCAATATTTTTGATCGGTTGCGCGGAATCGGTGTGTACACCTATTGCCTTACTATTTCGGAAGTCTTTGGCAAACTGTAAATTTCCGAATATTTGGAAATCCGCTTTTGTATCACCTGTCCACAAAAAAGGACCTAAATCAGACATATCTAATTATAGACCTATATCAAAATTATGCATAATAGCTAAAATCTTTGAAAGAATCGTCTACAATCAAGTGTACGCTACCCTCCAAAACTCGTTTAATATATCGCAGCATGGATTCCTCAAAGGTCGCTCGACGGTATCGAACCTTGTTCTTTTTAATGATTTCTTGACCGATTCTATGGATAATGGCCATCAAATCGACGTGGTTTATACGGACTACAGCAAAGCCTTTGACAGAATTGATCATAAACTGTTATTGAACAAACTTAACCTCATCGGTATCCGAGGTGACTTGCTCAGATGGTTCGCCTCCTATATCAATAACCGCTCTCAGGCTGTTGTAATCAGCAACTATATTTCTAGTTGGGTCTTGATTCCCAGCGGTGTACCACAGGGTTCATTGCTGGGCCGCTCCTGTTTCTTATCTTTGTAAACGATATTTTTAGTTGCTTTTTGAATAGTCATGTGCTGAGTTTTGCAGACGACATGAAAATTTTTAAAATTATTAATTCTCAGAATGATGCTCTTGACCTTCAATCTGACCTTTCTAGGCTAGATAACTATTGCCGTATTAATAAACTCGAACTTAATCCTTCTAAGTGTTCCATTATGACTTTCTCTCGTAAGAAAACATTAATTACGTTCAACTATTCACTGAAGTCAGAGTCTCTGCAGAACTGTCGCGTTGTTAGGGATCTGGGTGTCATCCACGACTCTAAATTGATCTTCGATGATCACATCCATTCAATAGTTTCTAAGGCCTCTAAGGCACTTGGATTTGTCATGAGGAGTGCGTCTAGCTTTCACCACGCGAAAACATTCAAGATTCTCTACTGTACATTTGTAAGAAGCATTTTGGAATATGCATCACAGATATGGAACCCTCGTTATGATGTCTATATTAAAAGAATCGAGCGCATTCAAATTAAGTTTATAAAGTACCTTTGTTTCCGTCTAAAAATTCCATACTCTTCCGATAATTACCTCAATTTGTGTAAACAATTTCACATTCTCCCTCTTTCTAAGCGGCGTGAGATTGCCGACTTATCCTTCTTACTTAAAATCACATCGAATAAAATTAATTGTCCTAACTTACTTCATAAAATTAATATTAACATTCCCTATAAGCCTATTAGATTCAATCTCCCTATCTACGTTCCTCTTGCTGGTACTAACTACCGGCAAAATTCCTTCTTGTGGCGAGCGAGTAACAATTTTAACCACTTAAGTAAACAATTTGACCTTGACCTATTCTGTACTAGCGTCAGCTCGGCCAGGCGGCGGGTCAGCAGAGAATTTTTTGGCACCAATGATGATAATGATGTTTAGAATTGTATATTTTAAAAATATTGTAACTCTAAAATACATTATGTGATACGTGTAGGTAGGTTACTTAAGTTCATAGTCTTAATTTTACTATTCTGATAGCTACCCGTGAAAACCTTCGATAAGCTTACTGGTATCTATCAATTTTTAACTCTGTGTATAAAAGCTTCTGGTTTTCCATCAAATAAATAAATAAATAAACGTAGTGTAGGACGTCTTCCGATCAGGTGGTATGACGACCCATGAGACTGCAGGCGGATGCTGGATGCGTCATGCTGAAGACATAGCGCTAATGGTGCTCATTACTGGCCTATGACTAGTAGTGGTCTAACATAGGCTGATGATGATGTATTGTAATAACTAAATCAGTCACCTAGTAAGTACCCAACATCTTGAGTAATACAGATATGATAATACCTACTAGTCTACATCTGGACCGTGTTTAATTATTCAGTAATATTTATTTATGTTCATTTAACTACTACCATTCCATTCTACCAAATTGATAACTCTGTCAATGAATAAAAATACTGCAAAATCCTTGTAACGTAGGTGCAATCCATTATATATTCTATTACAATGACAAATGAACTATTGAACCCGCAAAACAAAAGTTGTCGAAAATCGTAATTCGTAAGGCGTATCCAGCTGTCATCGCGAAAAAAGTAACATGACCTCGCGTCCGTCCATGGAGGCGGCTAGCCCCCGACTGACGTTAGTGGAAACGATTTTCAGTTATATACAAAGGGATATTTGATCAATAGGGTTGAATTTATCGTGGCAAAATATTACCTAGGTTCCAATTACTTCGCAAAACGCCTTACAAAAATGAGTTTTTTGGGATTTATTATTATTGTATTGAATTCTACAAAAATTACGAATGTTTATTAGAAAGATTTGATGTAGAAGTAGCGATACCTGTATTTTCTTTTTCATCTGGAGTTATATATTTTATGTAAAGGCTCAAACGCCCTGCTATTTTTAAGCGTTTTTCTCCAGTGATTTATTATAAAACTACACAAAATAATGAAAAAAAGAGGTAGTAAAGATAGTTATTAGTTATTTGTTTATATAATGTGGTATTTTTCATCACTTAAATCGTATGCACTTTAGAGCAAAACAAAAAAAGGTAAAAGCTGTTCGTCCAAGTAAGGCATCACTGAGGCCTCTTAATAATTTTTTGAGAAAAAATCATCTGATACATGTACCTGATGGGCATTAAGTTATCAATAACAATACGAAACTGTTCAATAATCAACGTAATCTATGTCCAAAATTTAAAAGCTATATTCAAAACAGATCACAGAACTTATAAACCCACAATATAATAATACATTAAAATATATTTATTTGCAGCAAAAACACATTACAGTAGGTATATAAGGCACTTAAATAACATAACATTAATAACATAAATATAATAATAATAATAATGCTGGACAATTCACACATTATCTAGCCCCAAGCTAAGCAGAGCTTGTGCTATGGGTACTAGATAACTGATATACATAATACTAAATACATGGATATATATTTTTATTTTACATAGAAAACGACCAGAACACCCGGAACAAATACCCGCAGATCGTAAATATATTTGTCCCAATGCGAGAATCGAACCAGCAACCTCCTGTATCGCAGGCAGACCTTCGCCCACCGCGCGCAGAGGTCGTCGAATTTCGATATGCTTATATGTACAAACACAAAACATGTCTATAGTTCTATACACATCAATGATACATCTAAGTGTACTTAGTGGGGTAATGCCAGAATCTAGTGGCAGCCACAAATCAGGCGAAATTTCCTATGAATGTGGCATTACTGACGCATAGCGTGGATATTACACCGAATGAAGTGGTAAAATGAACTGGGATTTCTTGGAATAGAAACATAATGGAATACTTAGCTTTTTGGTTTATAGTGCCTTACTCGCACTGGGCAAATTTTCTACGATAATGTCCCAATTTTTTTTAAAGTGTTTTCGTGGCTTAGTTGGCCGTACTGAGGGTGGGGCGCGCGGGTTCGAATCCTGCCGAAATAGAAAATTTTTGGGACATTATTAAATTTTCGTGAATAATGGAATAATTCTGACAGTTTTTTTGTGTTGAATACAATACACAATTATGTATTATAACAACAAATAAAATACAGCATAAACAAAGAGCAAAGATTTGTATTTATGTACCTCTTTGTAACGAATAAACTCAAAAACTACTGGGGCCGATTTCAAAAAATCTTTTGCCGTTACATAGAAAGTTACACTGCCACTGAGGCTAGGCTAAGGCTAACATAGGCTAAGTTTATAATAAAGCAAGCACCCCTACAAACAGCTACGATTTTTTCTACAAAACCGCTACGAAATTTGCTACAAAACTGCTACGAAACCGCTACGAATAGCTACAAAAACCTACGTATTATGGTGGGACGGAACCTCTAAGCTCCCATACAAACGTCTTGTTGTTTGTAACTTTCGCTCTCATTTAATTATGATTATGTAATTAGAAAAACCGAAAAGATACAAACATAGCTATTTCTTTTCCGATTATGTATGCAAAATTTCATTTAAATCATGGACGTAGTTTCCTAATGAATCGAAAAGTACGTTTGTATGGGATCTTAGAGGTTCCGTCCCACATTAAGAGGCGAACCTATCATGTTTGCTTGTCAAACTAGGACTACATCTCGGTATTTACGGGATTCCCGTGATTAGAAACTCGAATTACATAAAATTCTACATTTTTTTTCTTTGGTTCCTTCTGCGTGAAAAAACGATTAAGAAAAAAAATACTATTATAAAAAATCATGAAATTGCAATTAATTTGGCGAAATTTCAGGAACCCTGCAGTCTAATGAAATGACTTATGTTTTGATTCGTAGGATATTACAAATTACTTGTTGCTTCAGACAAGTTTTTCATAAGTTGTGTAGTTTTGATGTAAATAAGCAAAAACTTTTGAACTTTTTCTACAATTTTGCACTTAACAACAAAACGCATGCTCCGTCCCGCTCCTATGAACGCGAATTCCTACATCTATCTTTTTCACAAAAAGGCGGACCCTTTTAATACGTAAAACTTCTACAAAAGATCTTTACTAACTCTACAAGTGCTACGAAGACCCTACAGCGAACTCGCAACTAAAGCCTAAAAGCTACAATATCACTGCTTATTCCTACAAAATATCTCCCCCTATTTACCATTTTCAATTCGCAGCATTTGTGACGTCACAGTTAAATACGTCACATTTGTCATGTCGTCACGCGGCGCCAGTTTCGGCGGCCGCAGGTGCCAGACCTAAATACTGTGAATCTAATATTAGCAGAATTTACAATTACATGTTTGTTTATTATAAAACAACGGGTTTTCATTATAATAATATAACTGAGTCAGTATGGTAAATTAGATGGTAGTATATGTCATCATCATTTATCATTATCATCGGCCTATATTAGCCCACTGCTAGACATAGGCCTCCCCTAATGAGCACCATATCGCGTAGTATATATAATCTAGTCATTTTTAGAGTTCCGCACAATGGGTAAAACGGGACCCTATTACTGTATACAATATTAAAAGCATTTTTAAAATCTCTACATAATTGAAGGAAATAGCGACGAATGAACATAGAAAATTCACAATAATAATAATAATGCTTAACGATTCACCATCATGATCTACGGAGCTGAGACGTGGACACTCACGGTAGGGCTGGTCCACCAGTTTAAAGTCGCCCAGCGAACTATGGAGAGAGCTATGCTCGAAGTTTCTCTGAAGGATAGGATTCGTAACGAATACATCCGACAGAGAACTAAGGTTATCGACATAGCTCAAAGGATTAGCAAGCTGAAGTGGCAGTGGGCTGGCCATATCTCGAGAAGAACCGACAACCGCTGGGGTAAACGTGTTCTTGAGTGGAGACCGCGACTCGGCAAACGTAGTGTAGGACGCCCTCCGACCAGGTGGGATGACGATTTGCGAAAGACTGCTGGCAGATGCTGGATGCGGCAAGCTGAAGACAGGGCGCTATGGCGCTCATTAGGGGAGGCCTATGTCCAGCAGTGGACAAATATAGGCTGATGATGATGATGATGATGATTCACACAGCATTATCTAGCCTCAAGCTAAGCAGAGCTTGTGTTATGAGTACTAGATAGATATCTAGTACCCGTTAGCTGTTACCGTAGTATCAGTTAGATAACTGATATAGGTACATAATATAATACAATACATAGATAGATATTTCTTATTATGCATAGACCATTATGCAGAGGATGAGGAACTACATGATCTGATTCCACCATCCCCGTTCTACTCCAGGACAAGCAGACGCACAGCGCATTACCACACCTACTTGGTGGATATACCGTCCACTCGCACTAAGCGGTTTTCTTCCACCATCATTCTGGAGTTTGGAACACGCTCCCTGCTGCTGTTTTTCCAGTCGTTTACAACCTGGGTCTATTCTAGATCTTCGTCATACATCGTCGGCCACATCTTTACTTTCCATCAGTTAAAATTCAGGTCAAACGAAAGCCTTTAGACTACATAAAATTAAACGAGCAAAACACACTGAACAAATTATCTGCAGATCGTACACAACATCCTTCATAACATTTGTCACAAGGCGGGAATCGAACCCGCAACCTTCCCGCAAAATACATAGAAGGTAGCAGCTGCACGTCTTCTGCCTTCCGTTATCCCTGAGGTGACTGTAACGATATTCTAGGGTTGGTTTGGAGGGGTCGATTCTTACGTCCCGACCGACACAGCGACCTAGCGTTACGTTACGTTGGCAAACGTTATTGAAACTCTCAACTGCAGTTCCTACCTTATACCGTCAATCATCAATAACTATTTGAGGTTATTGAAACTTTGATAAATTGCTCCGCAACGCTATTGCTGAACTATCTATCATGAAACTCAATATTTTGATGCATTTTGACAGATAATCAACTGAAATGGTGAATAATGTGATAAACGAGATCAATTTAACCGCAGATTTGAATTGTTTCACAGATAATGGGGAGGATAGAAAGGCTTTTCTGTAACTTAAATAAGTACAGCTATTTATAAGACTTATTTTTTTGTATAGATTTTGTAACACATTCTACATAACATAACATTCTTGTTTATTCTCCACAGAAAGTATGCGCGGTGCAACGAAATTCGTTGTCTATTGTTGGTGTTATAAAACTAAATGAAATCGCCTTTTTGCTGCAATTCAATAAAAAACACAATAACATAAAAGCAAATACACACACTACACAACAATAGGAATTTACAGTCTGTAAATAAAAATGGGGAGAGATGAACTTTCTGTGGAGCAACATTAAGCTGAGGCAAGACCTTATTGGTTCACTATTTAAGTAGTATTAATTATTTTTTATGTTTTTTTCTGTATCTTTCTGTGTACTATGTATGTGTGTGTGATCCAATAAAAAGTATTCTATTCTATTCAGACTGCTTAATCTTGTAAACTTTTCTTATCTTGATCACTTAGCTCGATTCCCGTCTCTGGTCAAGTTTTATGCTATCTGCATATATTTATGTTTTTAAAATAACGCGATCTGAAAACATTATTTATAAATACTATTTAAAATAGGTAAAGAAACTAAATAAACAATCGTTAAATGGTATTTATAATTCTGAATATATTTGTTTTGGGTATTTAAGATTATTTATCGGGTATTTATCGCGTACCTTTTGCTTTCTTTTCCCCAACGAAATATAAATATGTTATCAAATCGTGAAAGTTTAAAAAGTTTTGTTTTGGGTGTTCTGGTCGTTTTCTATATATATAAAATAAAACTATTTCCTTACTGTACTATTTCCCGACTATAATCTATCTCTGTGCCATTTAATTCAGATCCATTCTGCCGTTCTCGCGTGATTGAGTAACAAACATCCATCGATCTTTACTTTCGCATTTATAATATTATTGTATTTTTTTATTCTTTGCTTTTGGAAGCAGAATTCGGCTCCTGAAATCTGCATTCTACTAATTTCCATTGCCACGGCAGCGTCGTGCCTCAAATGTTAACAGTAGTGCTTCGTATTGTCCCAAATGATAATGTTCCCGCGACATGGCGGGAATGTAATTGACGCATTATGGCGGGTTGGCGCTGCATTGTTTTGAACGTGACGCTTTTAGGGTTAATATATAATTTTAATATAGTTTACTCAAACTTTCAGCACCTAGCTTTACATGCGTTTTTCAGGATAAAACTCAATATTGTTCTAGACTTTTTGCACAAGGCTTCGCTTTGTTTCTATGAAGCCGTTCAAAAGGTTACCTATTTATAAAATAAAAAATTGCCTATGCAATATCATTGTCTAGAACTTTATCTAGGCAATATTTTTGACTCTTAATCCGTTCACTAGTTTTGGCTTGAAGAAGTTACAAAAATTGATTCATACATCCATCCACCCAAATTGTCGCATTAATAAATTACTATAGGTGACTTTTACATATTCTGAGTCATGACAGCTGCAAATCAAGTAAATCTCTTTAAAGTCCCGCAGAAGGAATCGAACCCGCAACGTTTTCCTTTAAAATCCAAAACTATCATAACTATTGTAAAAGCAAAGTTTGAGTGATTAGTTTGAACTCTTTACGCCCAAACTTCTGAACGGATTAGACTGAAACAGTGAGTTTACAGTGAGGTAGTTTTACTGTTATTCTGAAATAACGCGTTTGAAACCATAGGCAGAAGCTGGTCATAGATAAGAAAAAATAATAAGTGGAATGTAAACAAATCAATCTCAATGAAACACTGAAAAGGAAAAGGAAAATTCTATTTTGCAGAATGCATAAAGTCTTCCACCGTAATAATTTTCCCGCGAAAATATTTCGAACTTCGAAAGCATCCAGTAGACTGCAACTGTCTTAAACATACCTACCAGAGAGTTTCACTTCAATATGCCCCTTACACAACTTGCTGTAAGGGCGAGTATCGTTTGCGCCGAGGAAATACGTTTATGTGTGTTAACAAAATACCGAAAACATTCAATCTCACGCTGGTACAGTCGCTAGCAAAAGACTTAGTTATTTCTATAATTTTATGAAGACTCAAAAGTGTTTTGGTTGACAACTTTGATTCTGAAAAATAGTTATGGCTTATTCTTATTTAATAGATATATATGTATGTATATTGTAATACATTTCTTTCAAATTTCATATTACAGTTCTTTCTATCCAAAGAGTGCCGATATCGCTTCTTAGCGATAAAGCCGACCATTGTAATGTCCCTTTGTTATATTTTTCTATTGTACAAAAAAGCATTTTGTATCATATTGTATCAGAAAGAGACGATTTGATTTTATCATAGTCAATTAAAATAAAGGATCAAAACTGGCAGCTGATCGCAAGATGAGGAAGGATATCATCATCAGCCTATATTAGTCTACTGCTGTATATAATGGGAGACAATTGTCTAACAGTTAGGATACAGTTTATAAAGTACAAAAAAGGATCACAAAGTTTAGCAAAATACACGAGTACAAGTTAATTACCCTATTCCGCCTATGTCTGTTTCAAAGGTATTATTGTGAAATAGTTGAGCCTAAATTATGTCAGCTATAACAATCTGTTAGCGTGTGACGGATGACATTTCTGCCAAGTGAATAAAATACCATATTATCCTTTTTTAGACATTAAAAAATTAACTTAATTATTATTATTAATGTAACCGTACATAACTCGAAAAATAAAATAAAAAAAAAAGTCTAAAAAAAACCACTCTACGATTTCTTGTTCCAAGCATGAAATCGTGACGACGCGCAAGACGACGCACCGCACCGCACACTGTTTTTTATTTTATCTACCTACGCCTATCCACTTTATTTTAATCCTAATTAGGTACCTACATTTTGTTATATCACTTATTTGTTACCTACCTGTTTGTGACCTTTGTTTGTTATTTAGATTATTAGAAACCGTAGACCTACCGTAACTTTACTTAAGTAATACTTATTTTTTAGATACCAATGTATACTCATTTAAGTGAACTTGTCTGTTCTTTTTTGAGTATAAAAAATAAAGTTCTTTAAACCGAACTTTTACCCATAATATTTCTTGCGCAAGTCTTTTGTCGACGATTGTAAAAGTGCGTTATTCGCGGAAGTATAAATAATTCCGCACGAGAATCGTGATTTCACCTGCCTTGGGAAATAGCAGGGCTTCTGATGAATATGTTGATATTGTATCACTAGATCACTTCTCCGCATTCGCTGTATTAAATCTGAATACTTTGTGACTGACAGACAACACGTTCTGAAATTCTAAGAAATAATTTTGAGTATGAACATAAATATGGAGAGAAGAGATTTTGTTTTATAGGGTTTTAGTTAGTAAATTTGTGATGATTAAACCTGCTCAAACCTACTTACTGTGATTTTTAGAAATTAAACACTTCATTAAACTGACAGCCTCTGTGACGCGGTGGGCGAAGATCTGCCTGCGACGCAGGAGGTTGTGGGTTCGATTCCCGAATCGGGACAAATGTGTGTACGATCTGCAGACATTTGTTCAGGGTGTTCTGGTCGTTTTCTATGTATAATAAAAAATATTTATCTATGTATTGTGTTGTATTATGTATAACAGTTATCAAGCTCAAAACTTAAACTTTACGACACAGGAATTATCCTAGTGTAAAGTTTATAGAACTAACCCTATATTGCAACGTAAAAATTAAGTACGTGTAGGTACTTATCCACGTGGGTGCCATTTCATACTCACTTACTGACATAATTGTTCTCCTTGATGGTGGATGGGGAGGTATGTTTTTTTTTTGCGGAAATGTGTAGAGGGGGTCTGAAGGACCTCGGGAAAATTCCGACTTTTTTGGATTCCCCTCCCCCCCCCCGTAATAGTAAAATACCTACAACTAAAATTTACGCCGTTATGTCAAATACAGACGGAAGGATATTTTATATAAATTATTAATTTACCTACTTAACCTACACCTAGATATATGTACATATACATAAATAAGTACCTAACTTTTTAATTAAACTACTTTTTAAGTTTACAGATATTATAAAATTTGTAGAAATAAAACTTTTTAAATAAAAACTTTACAACACAGGAATTACCCTAGTGTAAAGTTTGTTTGTGTTTGGTTGTCTGAAGGATAGGATTCGCAACGAATACATCCGACAGAGAACCAAGGTTACCGACATAGCTCAAAGGATTAGCAAGCTGAAGTGGCAGGGGCTGGCCATATTTCGAGAAGAACCGACAACCGCTGGGGTAAACGTGTTCTTGAGTGGACACCGCGACTCGGAAAACGTAGTGTAGGACGCCCTCCTACCAGGTGGGATGACGATTTGCGAAAGACTGCTGGCAGATGCTGGATGCGGCAAGCTGAAGACAGGGCGCTATGGCGCTCATTAGGGGAGCCCTATGTCCAGCAGTGGACTGGTATAGGCTGATGATGATGATGAAAGTTTGTCGACCTACATATATTATTATATTAAAATAGGGCCAAAATAGGCAGACCGCCTTAGTGTCTTTAATTTGTTACCTATGTGATGTGTTTTACCTACGTACTCTCATCCTTTTATGTACATATACGTATGTCTAACATGTCTGTGACTTAAATAAATGAATTATTATCATTAAAACAAAACGGTCTCTTTGGATAGAAAAGGCCAGATACCACATTTCACCTTTTCCACCAGAAATCGGTTAGCATGATCGGCAAGCCAATAAGTACTCAACAAACCCGTTTCACGTGTAAGTTTGACACCATTACAAATTGTTTCCCGACAACATCATTTCCTCAACCCAATTCGAGCCCAGCCAGTGGCAAATTCGTAGACTGGTCGAGAAGCCAAGTTTAAATTCATGGTCGAAAAGACTTCGTGTTCGAGGAAGTAAAACTACTTCCTAATACCAGGGGCGGATCTAGGTCACGATTGGGGTCATAAGTTTCCTACGATTGTAAGTGTAACATGTACTTTTCTTCTGGCGTCAAAGCACATGATGTAGTGAGAAAATTTATAGAAAACGTCATGGTGTTTAGAAAGCTTTTAAAACGACTTCCTTATAGCAGTGGCGGATTTAGGTCAGGTAAGGGTCAAGTATATCTTGAGTAGATCCTATTTGATGCGAATGATCAGAGAAAATTTCTTAGCAAGCATTTGTTTTTCGATGGAGCTTGACATGTACTTTCTATAAGCAGGGGAATAGCTAGGTCACGTTATGGAGGTTATCTCGTCGACACAGAAAGTACAATTTTTTTTTCTTCAAAATGGATGATTCCCGTTAGTTCCATTGACTAGATCTATAATGGATCTATCGAGAACTTAATTTTTCAGTAGTTCCATTTCTATTATTAATTCATAGTATGAATCTAATAGGTATTTTTCACCAATTATCTGGCCGTTTATGAATATAAAAAGTGATCTTTAACACGTATGGGTGTGAAAGATTTCTTATTTTACTTATTTATTTATTTAATCTTTTATTGTTAAAAATTACATTTATTTGTTTTATTTCACTTAATTTTATCTTAACATTTATATTTTTAGCGTGTCCTGTGACACATTAGCCTATTCCAGCCCTTTCCAGTGTTCTCTGCTGCGTGCGGATCTTTAACACCTGTATGTGTCTGAAAGATTTCTTATTTTGCTTATATACAATCAATTACTGTCAAAATTTTGCTACGGACCTTGACTTGGAGTAGGGGGAGGAGATGAAGGTTTAAAAATAAATTTAACCACTCTGATTTCTGTGAGTCTATTAGAAGTATTACGAATCGATATATTTTTACCAAACATAGAAAATACCTTGAAATAATATAGGTAAGCAGAAGACAGGGCGATATGGCGCTCATTGCGGGAGGCCTAGGTATATCCAGCAGTGGAATAAAATAGGCTTATGATGATGCTAGAAAATACCCTAAACACCAAGACCAATTATTTGCAGATCGTACAAACATTTGTCCCAAGGCGAGAATCGAACCCACAACCTTCTAAGTCACATTCGGACCTTTGCCCTCCGCACCACATCGGTCCTCATACAAAATCATTTCAAGAATGGTCCTTGTATAATATCGACAAATTTAGATGGCACTGATCCTGTATAACAAAATATATTTCAATAAGTAGGTAGATAACAAATACTTGTAAATATCAAAAAGCTGCAGCCAGTGAGGCAAACCTCTAAGTTTTATACAAAGAGACAATCACACCAAAAGACAAAAACCAATGGGACAACCATACGGTTGGTGTCTGTAAACATTTAGGCTTCCAGCCAATTTAGTTTAGGACTGCAGCTTGTTTAGTCCGATCCGCTGCCCATTTGTTTAACCACAGAGGTGCGCCGCCGCGGCGCTACACGCAACTGATGGTAGGCCATGAAAGTGTTAGTTAACAGTTTTGGCGTGAAGAAGTAAACAACATAAATATGCAGGTACCTATGCGACGCAATGCGACGCTGCGCGCTCTTTGATTAAAGTACAACTTTATTGAGTACGCAAAAAGTTTCAAATTTTATTAACATTATACGAAAACTCCGAGCCGCGCTTGCGCCAATTTTTATCTTGTTACGTAGTAAATAAAGTTAGGTTTGAACTGACTCTAATAAACCAAATTATTCTTTTTTAAACTAATATTAGAAAGAGGAAAGATTTGTTTATTTATTTGTTTAACACGAACATGTTCCTAAACAACTGGACCGTTTGAAAATTATTTCACCATTACAAACCTACCTAATCCATGACAAACAAGGCGATAGAATCTATCCGTGCGAAGCCGGGGCCCGCCGTTAGTATTATACATTTTCATGATCTCAATGCAGCACTTATGAACTTCTGCCAATCCACCATTACAAACCATTTGGTAGTTATTTAATCTTAATTCCAAATAGACCTGCAGCAGTGGCCATCGGCCATTTACCATCATTTCTCACTGTCAATCCACAAGCCTTCGCGCTTTCAAACAAGTCCGTAAGTAGATTGAGTCTGAGCAGTCGGTCGGCTCAAGACAGGCAAACTTCGAACCGAGTTGCTATTCTTTGTTTGAAACTGTTGTTTTCGGGGACTGTTTCACAAAATGGCCGCTAGCCGAATTTGGAATGAACTAAGCCGGAAAGAATAAGTAGGATGATGATGATGTAATAAAAATAGTAATAAATAATGCTGGACAATTCACACATCATTATCTAGCCCCAAGCTAAGCAAAGCTTGTTTTATGGGTACTAGATAAATAACTGATATATATATGTATATAATGCAATATAATATATAGATATATATTGTTTTAAATCGAACCCGCAACCTCCTCCGTAGCAGGCAGACCTTCGCCCACCGCGCCACAGAGGCCTTCAAATAAAAAATGTGTTCTTCTCAGAAGCGTAACACTTTATCATTTACTTACATAAGTACCTAACTACATATAAAGGTGCCCAATGAGCTGGAATATCCTAAAGTAGGATAAAAAAGGCAGATTTTCAGTGTAATGATATCATCATTATTCGCAGCTGGATTTTGCCCGTTCGATTCCCGCCTCGTTACAAATTTTTGTACGATCTGCAAATATTTGTTCCGGGTGTTCTGGTCATTTTCTATGTATTATAAAAAAACTCTCTCTATGCATTGTATTATGTACATATCAGTTATCTGCTTAGTTTGGGGCTAGATAATGCTGTGTGAATAGTCCAACATTATTTAGTACTCAATAAGCTAGAATATCTTAAAATAGGATAAAAAAGGCAGATTTTCACTGTAATGTCATAATTATGATTCGCAGCTGGATTTTGCAAACAATGGATATAATTAAGCATGGATATAGGATATATTAATTTTCGACGAAAACCGACAGAGACTTTGTGGCTTAGTTGGTTAGAGCACACCCGTACTAAGGGTGGGGCGAGTGTTCGATTCCCGCCGAAGTAGAAAATTTTTGGGAACTTATTTCATTTCTTAGAGATGCCCAGAGTGCGGTAAAGCACTATAACAAAAATGGATACATTCCTCACCAAGTTTCTGCCATCTACCACGGTCCTGTCTTATAAAACATTTTATAATATATATCCATACTTGGCATTTGTGGATAAATACTACTGAACTTGAAGATATGACATAGTTCGTTTATTAATTTTACAGCAAATATTTTAAAATATAATGCAAAGTTTTGCACCGATGATTTTATGCCTTCATATGACAAATTTTATGCACCAGCGTTATTATGAAAATTGTCTGCGAATATCATAAAAATAATGGTCGAGAGACCAACAAAATAGCACTTTAAAACAAGTAAGCAAAGGTTGTATTTTCTGTAGTAAAAGTTTAGATAATGTCATAAACGTGGATGTTCAACTTTTGCGTTTAAAATAAGCAAATAAGTTCAAAATAGAGTTTAAAATTGCCTGAAGTTTTTAATAGTTGACCGGGTGAAGTGTGATCTTACTTTTAGTTTGAATGAAATAAATTGATGTTGTTGAGTTTTTGAAAAACTTAAAATGATAATAAAGGCCACACTAGTCAGTAGTCAACATCAACTTGACGACCTCTGTGGCGTAGGTCCGCCTGCGACGCAAGAGGTTGCGGGTTCGATTCCTACCTCGGGACAATTTTTTGTTGGATCTGTTGATATTTGTTCCGGGTGTTCTGGTCATTTTCTAAGTACAAAAAAAATATCCATCTAATATTGTATTGTATTAAATCAGTTATCTAGAACCCATAACACAAGCTCTGCTTAGCTTGGAGCTAGATACTGCTGCGTGAATTGTCCATCACTATTTCTTTATTTACATTACTAGCTTTGATAAAAAAAAAAATATAATGCACACAAATCCCCGTTTAATCTAAAAACCCTATCTCTCCACGGTTGTCTGGTAAAAATCGCTCTTGAAAGATAAGACCGCCAATTGTCACATTTTTTGTATTTTTAACATTCTTTATTATCTATCTATTTTATTTATTTACAATAATTGTAGACATTTGTTTTAATTTAAAAATGTGTAAATAATGTCATTTGACGACCTCAGTGGCGCAGCGGGCGAGAGTCTGCCTGCGACGCAAGAGGTTGCGGGTTCGATCCCCGCCTCGGAACAAATTTGTGTACGATCTGCAGAAATTTGTTCCGTTGGTCTGGGTGTTTTTCTATGTATAATAAAAAATATCTATCTATGTAATGTATAATATTACGTTTATCAGTTATCTAGTACCTACCCATAACACAAGCTCTGCTTACCTTGGGGCTAGATAATGCTGTGTGAATTGTCCAGCATTATTTATATTTATTTATTATTTATATTTGCATTTTATGTGTCGTATAGTGATTTCGTCACGCTTTAAAAGCGTACACACCAAAATCTACCTTCTGCAGTAATTTTGTTACTTCCAAAAGTTGAGTTACCTTACCCTTGGAACTTATTGTATGTAACTTACGCGATCCGGCCCTCGAAATCTGTTCGCGTATTGTAATGGCCCGGGTTCTGCGTGAAAAATGCCCTTAGGGACACCGAGGTGCCGTCCCTAATAGGGGACATCGCGTAGGGCAGTTTTTATTAGGTAAGAAGTCATGGTAACTTTTGGCGGATGTTTCAATCGAAACTTTGCCCCACATATTTTTATCTACTTTTGTGACAGTTCGGGTTCAGATATCTGTTGGTTCGAGATATGAGGGTCTTTCATTGAATAACTCGAAGTTTTTGTCTGAGGAAAGGTATTTTATTATCCAGCGTTTTGGCAATTTTGTTTTTATAGCTATCGAACCTTACATCTTGTTCTTACGTACGTTATGTGCAAAGCGTCAAAGAAAAAAGTAGGATTATGGCGGTAGAACTTTTGCCTGATGCATGCCACTTTTAAATCATTATCATGATTTTCGTAATCCTACTTTACACTCAAGATTTTAGTTACCTGCAAATAATGTCTACAAACGCCCACAAAAAGAACACGTGATTGGAGTCGAGGTTAAGATAATGCTTGTCAATCTTTATTGAAGAAAGGATATCAAATGGATAAGAACTGTAAATTCTGCATCAGAACTATGTAAATTAATATAGTATTAGTAGGCGGGCTTGTTTACCATTTTTGCAGTGTTTATAAACTTCAGTACCTATAGGCCCATAATCGGCAGAAATATATTTTACTTCCAATTTCCCCTTGCAACTTATTTCCAAACAGTCTCAAAAAGTCGCTCCCTCACAACCCAGCCTCTTATTTGCATTTTTGACTGCATTTTCGGTGAAAACCTTTGATAAGCTTAAGCTTAGTTAAAGTTCAATTGTGATAAATTTAACCACGCTATGACCGGATTAACTTCGTTAAAGACAAAGGGGTCTCGAATTGAATTCCTGAAACGAAGCTTGATTGGCCAAATTAATTAGATAAGTGAACGGGATGCTATTTTACAAAGATTGGACTGTAAGCACTTCTGAAATATTGAAGAAACCCTTGTATTGTAACATAATTTAGTTTCCTGTAGATTGTTTACAACAGTTTGCGATAGCTCAATTATTTCTATTGTAAATACTAGTTTTAATTTAATTATATTATTTGATTGTATATTTCTTTCTTAATCAATTTTCCTTTTTCCATTTATTTGGACTTTGACAGTAAAAATAAATAAATAAATGAGCTAAAAAAATATAGAGCGATTCAATTTTCCATCGGAGAGAAACCTAGAGCCAATTATAGAGAAAATGAAATGTAATTGTATTGTAAGCATTTACAAAAATTGGTTAAAATTAGCAAATGTTTTTTTTTAAATATTTTACCGCACTAACAGAGAGGAATTTGAACTTAAAAATACGCTCAGAATAAACAAAACACTGTGACAACCATAAATCAGGGCATACAGATTGACAGCACAAGTCATCGACCTCTGAATTAAAAGTCATAAATCTTCACCCAAAAACCAATTTCAACCACAACCCAAATCTTGGCTAACGATGCACGGGCACGATACAAAATTTGTCTTTCTTTACTTCGATTCCATTTGTTACTATCACGTCACACTGTAGACCACACATCCAGTGGTTCAGCTAAATTCGACTGTGTTTAGTTGGGGACAGCGTTGTTTATGCTTTGATATTGAACTTCGCTATGATTGATATGCACTATCAAGTTATGTTGCTTGATCAAGTGACTTGAACGGTAACGGACACCAATGTTATGAAACCTAAAATTATTTTTCTACCAAAAACTAAGCTATGCTAAACGATTTAACTGGCGGAGAAGCGCAAGAAGTCTCTCAATTTTGACTCTACAAGATTTACCCTTGATAAGGAAAATTCAGTGACTATAATCTGATACAACAAAAAAATTATATGGGGAAAATTACAGCTGTAAAATTCCAATATTTTAATGCCAAGTCTCCACAAAATCAAGACAAAGTAGTCGCCTTAGTAAGGCGTGGTATTAGTCACACAATCAAGTGTAAACTCTCATGCAAATCAAGCATAAAACTTGATCATGTGTGTGAACCATTAGACATCGTCGGTTCGGTATGCAGAAAAACTTGAAGTTAGAAGTAGGCCATACGTTCAGCGAGGCGTGAAGCGGTATAAAGGAGTAATTCGTTGGGGGGAATCGTTTTGTTATGAAAGTCCGCGGTCGCGCGTTACTCTTTTCTGCCAAATAGTTTGTTGTGTGTTATTTATGGCAGGAATTTTATATGCCGCCTTGCTTTTTAAGATAGAGTGTATAGGATTTTACCAAGACTCGGCCGGTACCTATGGTGCTGGATGAGGCATGCCGCAGACAGGATGCTACAGCAGTTCATTATGCCTACGCCCAGCAGTGGACAGTCTATTCTGGCAGGGCCTGAGCCTGACCTACCAAAAAAAAATTTGCATTGCTCATACTTATCTATTTGTTTTCGTTTTTGAATAAAATCTTTTAAGAATCTTCTTCTTGATTGGACATTGAGGCACTCAAATACGATGGATTTTCAGACCTCTTAACATTAAAAGGCAGGATGAATATGCTAGGTACTGACAAAGTGAACTCAGCAGTAGGTAAATCGGGCTATGGGTGATGTAATGAAGCTATTTTTCTGATTCAATGACTTAGAAATGAAGTCATCCATTCCTTTTCTTCTTATATTTGCAGCCCATTTCCCTCTCACGCCTACACACACATGCTTACTTTTACCAAAACAATCTCACATCTAACATCATAAAAAACAAATGCCCAACTTCCCCACTCTCAGGATATTACCCCATAAGTAGGGAGTAAAACAGGACAAATATTATCCGAAAGTGGGGAGTAAAACAAGACAAATAGTCCTCATAACAAGCATCATTCGTACGAGCGATTCGTCAGTGAATTGACATCCATTTTTACATTTTCCCCTCGGCAATAAAATAGAGTAGGTATGCGACTATCGGCCCGAGCCTTATCTAAATTTTGTGAGGAAACACACAGTGCAGAAATGTTTCAGCTAGGTAAGAGTTAGATATTACAAGTATCTTGCTCAGAAATATTTATAATTTCTTTCTAGATACCTATTTGCCTTTCAGAATATGAATAATTGTATTATTAGAACTTAGGTTTAAAAACTTATATTTCTCATACAAACTATAAAGTTCATTTACAATTAAATAAATTATGTATATTATACTTAGGAATAATGTAGGTATATAATATGTGCTCTGTAGTTATAAATATACAGTTTTTAACTAGTTCAGGAGCCTATGGACTTAATATTGTGTGTCAAATTTTATTATGTCAATAAAGCAATTTTTACTTTTTACTTTTTTACTTTTATACAAAAAAAACCTTAGGATCCACGATAATGGAAAGGTTTTACTATCTATAATAAAGGCTTTATTAGGTACTTCTATCTAAATCAACGAAAAGACGCTGAAATAGCAAGAAACACACCAAAATAACTTTTCTCTTCATGATTAACTTATACGTTTCGACAGTCGTAAAAGGAACGAAAAAACCCTTAGCCTGTTAGTTTTTATTTATCGAGATGGAGCAAAACTCGTCCCAAGCTTTTTTATGCTGTTGTGTCACTCCACATAGTCTTGCACCAAAATCATTCACGTTCGCCCCGCATCGTTAGTGTAAAAGAATAGACAAAATAAAATTTTATGCTCCAACGTTTCAACCATCGCTACGCCATGTCAGACACTCTCACAAAGGAGAAAGGGCCGGAAAAGGAACCTATCTATCAAGACATAGTCGCTACCTGTGGATTTTTCCAGTTTTCTCTGCCCGTCCAACCGAATTCTGTAGGCGTTAGAGTAAATTCGCTTTTCCTCTGTTAAAATTACATTCTGCTTCTCGGTTTGTCGATTAATTCTTCGTGTTATTTTTTTGTTTTTGGTGAATGAAGTGTAAATTCTGGATATAGGTTTAAAAACGAGCTTTATTTTTGTAAAATGTTGACGCAAAAGAGAATATTAAGTATCACAAAGCAACTCCATTTACACTTCATATGTGTTATACATAGCTGCTTGTGCGTAAAACTTGAAAATTAAAAAAAGCTAAACATATTTTTTTTGTAACTAATGTACCTACTTGCAATTCTTTAACTCATAGAAACTAGCAGTAAAGATGCATAGTTGCTTCCATTTGGCTTCCGAATGCTTGAAAGACATAAAATATGAAAAAACTACTGGATCATTGCTACCATAATTCCGATAAACACGAACGATGTGTGGCGTGCAATGGTCCGGCTACGACGAAGGAAGTTGGGTTCGATTCCCGCCTTGGGTTTAATTTTTGTACTTCTGGATATTTTCCATGTGTTGTAAAATATTATGTGTGTGTGTAATGTATAGTATTGAGTATATCAGTCTCTAATACCTATTACACAAACTCTGCTTAGCTTGGGGCTAGATGATGCTGTGTGGATTGTCTAGCATTATGTATTTATTTCAATACAACCATGCATATCGCCTACAGCTGACGATGCAACTTGCTACGAATCCCCTGACAGCTACAAACAGCTACTGACAGCAACTTTGTAAGCTCCAAAACAAACTAAAACGCAGACTGTTGTAAGCTGTTGTAACTTGGAGTTGCAAATGTTTTTCAGTGTTAGTGTTGAATGTTACTGACACACTAATTGACTGACTCGTAATTTAGTCTGTTGAGCTTTTCTTTGGGTATTGCATTCTTTATCCTTAAATAACCTATCGTATATAATCGACTTCCGACTAAGAAGATAAAGGGCGTTGTTTTAATAACTCTGTCAATAGTTTGAATAACCCATTAACCCCAAATAGACTTTATCTCAGCCTTATTCGATTATATTTTTAAAATCTAATAAATTTAGTAATTCCAGTCCAATTTTAATATAGATCTTTGAGCCTTTTAACCTTTGAGCTACCTTTCGATTGTTTACTACAGTCTGCTGTTCGCTCAATTGTTTTAATCGTAAATACCTAGTTCTTAAGTTGTTAACAAAATGTAGTAAATGATTCTAAATATTATTTACCTAAACTATAATAAGATTATTAATAACAGTCAAAAGAAGTAGATGATCTAGGATTGTGCGGCATGTAAGGAAAATGAGGCGTTGATTTTAAATCTACTCCCGCCGGCTAGGTGGTCTGGTCACCGAGGGAAGTAAGTTCCTCTAAATAAAAATCTATTTCAAACGTACAATCAAAAACTCCGTCTACCAACAGGGAGCATGCGCTTGCTTTCCTTGTGTTCGTTTACTTCTATGTTCATACATTTCTCATGAGATGTTGCTCAATTTTCGTAATTTTCTTGGTTAGTCAATAATAAGATACCTTAACATAGATGGGTTATTTATGTACAAAGAAATACCAATTTTAATTTTCTTTATTTTATGTTTTATTTTATCAATTAATCTTAGGGAAACAAAAAGCTTTAGAACTAGAAAATTAAACACTTAACATTAGAAAAAATAAGCTAAGCCGTTTCCAAACATAGAAAGAGAATAAATTATACGAAAATATTATACTAAACAAAACACATTACAAATATTCAAGATTAAAGAGTTTAATGAATCACATCAATCGTTCAAGTGAGAGAAGGATAAGTTAAGTATTTTAATAGTTTATTTATACCAATTCAAAATCACAATAAATTAATTTGTACCTAGTTACTATAGTTAGTAGAAAAATAAGTTTTTAATAAACAATATAAAAAAATTATACGCTGAATAAAAAAATAAATTAATAAATCAGTGTCCAGCAGTGAATATGGTAGCTTTAAGAAGGTGGTCGTGTTGTGTCGAGGAAACTGATGTTGATTAACTAAAATTCCATAATCGTAAAAGTCCATTATTGGTCTATTTGACACTTTTTAATACTAAATTTATGGCAGAACAAAACAAAGATGAACCCTGTTGATTCATTATGTACTTATACAAACTCATTCTGGAATGACAACGCTGTGAGGATATAAGGAAGATCAAACAAACCGTCAGCTAGCAATCTTTAATTAATAATCTTGACGCACAAACACAAGGATGGCAACATTTGGTATATTGTGGGCTTATTAAAAATCTTTGAAGTGTTTGCTATGCGGGCCGTCAGATGGCGCCATCCATCAAATGAGATGATTAATTGTGAGATTATCGGCAGCCAAGAGTTTTTGTACAGTGCAGCCGGTGTTAAAGGATCTTTAGCTGTGTTTTTAAAATAAACATCATTATTATTATTGGCAGGAGCAATACTTTGTCCACCTAGGCTATAGATTGCAGTGGAACAAAATGTTGGATCTAATCCATCAAAGGTGGAAAACGGCATTTTAACAGCCTTGGAAGGAAAGTAAAACATTTTACTTAAACTATAAAATCCGCTTTTGAGTCCACTCCCGATGTTGACCGAGAAAGCCTTACGAACGAGACAAAGATGACGTGTAAAGCGAGACGTTTTTGTTAAGAACATAGGATCCTATAGGATCTTTGGTTATCGTGTTTTCTTACATAAATGCTTAAAGCTGGTCCTTTTATAACATTAAGCTCAAAGTAACTTTCGACTGATATTTTCCGGTCCGTCGTTAAAGTGAACCCCTTGTAAGAGTTGACTCCATATTAATGTACATGTATTTGAAACGAGTTAATTTAATAAAGCTTGTAACATCTATTGCTCGAAATAATAACTCTAAATTGTGTTGCATTGGATAAAACTCCATTAGAAGTAGTTTAAAAATACTATGAACAATGACGTACGTACCTACGTATTTTGTTGTCCTCGTTAATTTTAATGAGTGTTCTTGAAACTCGAGAACTTTATCTACACGTAAATACACGTTCATTAATGAGAGAATATTCAAAAAGTTTTAAAAATATCCAATAGCTCCTCGCCAAATTTAAAGGTATATCGTTAAAATATTTACTTTAACATGATTCCGTCTCATTCTAGTCGCACGGCGCGAGTTCCAACCCAATAGAATTAGTTCGCTATATTTCCCATCACACTAATAATATAAAGGCGAAAGTTATGGTCTCTGGAAGTTTGTTACGCCTTCACGTCAAAACTACAAAACGAATCGGACAGAAACTTTCATACAAATACTTCTGGATCTGAAATAGGATATTTCCATCCCGGATAGTCTAAGATCCGATTGAGAAACGACCTTAGAAACTCACCTGGTAAAGGTTATTTTCTTGGTTATTTGCTTAAAAAAGGTGTAAGTTCATCCCCTTGCATCTTGAAGGTCGTGGGGTCGAAGGACAAATAAAGGTTTTACAAACAAATGTTTTTCGACGGGAATCGAACTCACCTTCTGCGTCTCAGGCGGACTTTTACCCGCTAAAGTCTTCAAATCTTGACGACTACTGCAAGCAATGCAGTATTGAAATAAACACTACATATAATTCCCAAAAACAAATTAAACAACGAACCTCGCACTCTTTTCCCCATAAAAATTAAAATAATACTCATTTTCATCTAATATAGGCGATGTCGATCCCTCCCATAAACTTGACACCATATTTATTACAAGAGATGGCGCTGTAAGAACGGCTGGATCACAAGAGATGAGCTAAACTAAGTATATACTACTCTATATACTAGTATACTACCTCAACCTCAACAACTAATAATAGTCCACCCAGAGGCATGTCCACCAGTGGACGTGTGAGATGAGCATGTCTCACGGTGATTATTATTAATGCTGGACAATTCACACAGCATTATCAAGCCACTACATGTAGGAGCCATACCTTGAATTCTCTTTGATTTGGGATAAATATTTAGATTATTAATATTAGTTTAAAGTGAGGTACGAACTTAGGAAGCCCTACAGCTTTTTGTCCAGAAATCGAATTTAAGGATGATGATGGCGCCCAATATTGTACCCAATAATTATTTAGTTACAAAGAAAATAACAACTATATTCAAGAAACATATTAGAATTAGTCTTAGCAATTTATATGTAACTCAACTGGTCAAATTTAATACCAATCGAAGCATCCATACGACACGCTGGTTGCATTGCCCCGCTGTATGGCAATGCTGATGCGCTGCGCCAGATACTCACCAGCTCTCGGGTCACGAGTCGCTTTAACCAGACGCTCAGATAAACAAATCTAAATTGTCGAGCGTTGGTCGTTTGTGAACCTTAGTCTGGGACAGTCCGTCGTTCTCGACTCCAAGGAAAACAAATGCGTTGATCTATCGACAAATATTATTACTTTATATACAATAAAAGTCATCATCATCAGCCTTTATTAGTCCACTGCTGGACATAGGCTTCCCCTAATGAGCGCCAGAGCGCCCTGTCTTCAGCTTGCCACATCCAGCTAGCAGTCTTTCGCAAATCGTCGTCCCACCTGATCGGATGGCGTCCTACACTACGTTTGCCGAGTCGCGGTCTCCGCTCAAAAACACGTTTTACCCAGCGGTTGTAGGTTCTTCTCGAGATGTACCTACACAATAAAAATATTTTGTAAGTATTTGCCTATACTCATAACTAACCTTTTGCTTCCTATACCCTTTTTAGCTTAGCTTAAGCTTTTGTCTTCATAGCTTTCAAATGATTAAACGAGGATTTACCATTTATATTAGGTGTTCCAGCCATCCTGGGCCTTTATGGGCCACATGACGAAGTATGAAGGACCCTTGACCAATACTCAACACCGAGCACTTTCAGTTATGCTATGAGATTTATTAGATATCCGTGAAGGATGTTATTGGTGTCATATCGATGATTTAGGCAATGATTTCGTTTTAGGAACATATTTTGCCCTTTTACGATGTTTTGATTAATAATATAATTGACAGAACATGCATAGAGACCTATGTAAGAATATAAAGTGTTAAAACTATAAGACAAAATCGAAATGTAGGTCATAATTAAGAACTCAGGCACACGAATAAAGGGTATCCCCCAAATAACTCAAATCCCAAAAACATTTGAATCAAGATCAAAATGTTGTTTGAACTTGTTGAACTTGGCATCCACATTGATTTCACTGTTCGTTTTTAATAATCGATAGATCATATTTCCCAGAGTAAAAAACAAGTATTTTTTGTTTCATTGAAACGAATACTTTTAGGGAATGACGGGTTAAGCTTACCCACCCGTGGAAAGCAAAATTGCAAATGACTTCCATTCAGTAACGAAGGTGTTCTGGACACATTTTCAAAGCTTTTCTAATTTTGGTGCAGAATACGGGGGACCTTTTTAATAAAAAATGCGAGAATTTGTCAGTTTACATGTTTTTTAAACTACAGAAGAACTACAAAACTACAGAACGGATTGGAATCAATTTTGAATAGGTATAGTGCTAGATTTAGAATATCACAAAAACTACTTATACAATACAGTAACGTGAAATAAATTTCAAAAATTAACATTTTGAAATCTTTTATTATCGAGGTATTTACCTTTTATGTAAGTAACCGGTGGTATTTTCTTTTATACTGTTATATAAGTATTGTAGATTATCTTTCTTACACCCCCTGCCTTTTCTTAAATTCACAATTCATTCCGTCCAAAGGTTGCCTGGAAGAGATCGCTTCTAAGCAATAAGGCCGCCTTTTGTACTTATCTTATGTTATATCTCTATGCAATGTTATTTTTTGGTGTACAATAATGAGTTTTTGTATTGTATATAACTATAAGTTTGTTCGTAAGAAATTATTGTTCTGGTGAGACAATACTTTCGACATGTTAGAGCAAAGTCCTTTAAACTCACTAGCTACTGCCTATGGGTTCGCCCGTTCTTATCAATTAGCCTATATCCATCCGGAATACCATTTACCTATCTACAAAATTTCACATCTGTTTAGCCACGCAAAGATAACAGATAAACAGACAGAGTCACTTTTGAATATTAATTAGCCAGTGTCTTAGGCACGCTTCCAACTGGTATTGATATGGATCAGTTGAGCTACCTGTAGATTGTTTGCAACAGTTTGCAGATAGCTTAATTGTTTCTATTGTAAATACTAGTTTTAATTTAAATTTGTTATTTGATTGTTATTTTCTTTCTGAATAAAGATGTTTCTTTCATTAATACTTTTGAATTCATAATATTTTTATGGATTTGGATAAATGGGCTGAAGGTATTTAAAAGGGATAAAAAGAAAGCCTTAATCAATTCCTCAGATTAAAAAGAAGGATTACAAACAGCAATTAATTAAAGCCTTATAAAAAGCTAAATATTTCCTTATTCCCCGAAGCAATTATCTTAACACGGACCTTTCATCCCTAGAGTCAACAATTGTTTAATTCTTTTAAAATCTTTCGAGATAAAAAACTTAAAAGGGTAAACAAAAAACTTTAGGGTTTTTTTTATGATTTTTGATAAACTTTTTCTTTATTAGTATATTGATTTAGGCTATTAAATACTAACACATTTTAATAAGACCATAATAACATCATACTGTTTTCTCATAATTTGGATTTTAGTAGCTTGGCTCGCATCGCAGTAAAAAAAATATTAATCCCGAATGATTTCAAATAATTAGCAACACTTGTCTCTGCCCATCGCAACGTTCACGTAAAAACACGTCCTATGCTACTTGGGGATAATGTAACCAATTACTACACAATGATAGTGTTTTTAAAATCGAGGCGTTTGTTCTGAACTACCTACTACATACAAACTCTTCTCATAACAATAATAATTTATGTACATTCGCTTCGCATCATAAGACAGAAAATACCATCCACTGAGGTCAAACAGCAACGATCCAGCTCAAAGAACAATAAAGTAAACAACACAAACAATTTCATCAAAACATTACAAACAAAAACTTACAATGTAGTGCTACGAAGCTCGTAGCAGGTCTACGCCGTTCGTAGCGACCTACGATGCTACGGCGTAGAGGCGTGGGCAAACTTTTGTCAGTTCGTTGGGATAAGTTTTTAGGTCATTTTGTGATCATGGGCGAAGCGTCGGATAACTCGAACGTCGATTTTTTATAGATTGAATCACGTCGAAAACATGCGATCGCTACATATACAAATTATTACAACAAATTTTACAAAAAAATTATGCTGGAATCTGGGCGATAAATAATGCTGAAATCCAGAGCAGTTTTTGCATAGTTTTTGTTATTGGTGCTAGATAACTGATCTATTTAGTTGATACAAACAAGACATAACAAAGAAAATATATGATAAAAAATATGATGGACATGGATCACTTGAACCATCTCTAGATTGTTTGCTGTTGCAGTTATCTAATCTGTTTTAATTGTAAATTTCTAAATTCAACAAGTTCTAAATTTTGTCTTTTATTTTAAGTTAAATAAAAGACAAAATTTAGAACTAAATTTTTTCTAAATTTTGTCTTTTATTTTAAGTTAAATAAAAGACAAAATTTAGAACTTGTTAAAATTTTGTTCTTGGTTAATGAATTATTTCATATATTTATTTATTTAATATAATTTTGTTTTTCAGTAGGTATTCTGTAATATTCATGTTTATTTTATCTTTTGTACACCCCCTGCTTTTCTTAAATTCATATAGTTCTTTCCATCCAAAGGTTGCCTGGAAGAGATCGCTTCTAAGCGATAAGGCCGCCCATTGTACTTGTCTCATGTTATATGTCTTTTTGTAATGTTCTTTTTCTGGTGTACAATAAAGTGTTTTGTATTGTATTGTATTTCAACGTATAAAAAAATTAAATCTAACAAGCAAAATATAAAATATTACGCTGAGCCAAGGCCTTTTTGACATAAATACTGCAGCAGACAGATTTTAATTATTTTAGTATTTGTTTTATTAGTCAACTGTATTTTATTATTGTTCTTTTTACTAGTGTACTGCATAATTAATGTATTTTGTATGTGTATGTCTGAAGTTGCAAATAAAGTCATCATCTATCTATCTATCATATAAAATAACTTTCTAGTTCAGGGTTACTTGACCCAAGGGATATAATGTTTAGTTACACTATAAGTAAACGAATCGCTCTGCTTATGAATGTGAAGATCCTTAAGCAGTCAGAGCCTAAACTTGGAGTTAGATATTTGAATTGTAAAATAACTTGAGCTCATTTAGAATTTTTGTTCTCTATTCAGAGTCATTTTGGATAACAACTAAAGTAAGTCTAGAATTTCTTATACTTTTCTAAGCTGAATGATAAATTATGTGGTTTTTGTGTCGTAGCACGTGAGCTTTAGAAAAAACGTTTTCTTCTCCATTACTTTCTTTTAAATGAAGCAAATTTATACATAAGATGAAAGATGTTTACCCTCACATACAGAACAAAAATGAATGGACTATCGAAGCCATCTTGCTATTATCACTTTAGGCTTTGCAGTCATTACGGATGTAAATGGGAACGAACCTTATTTGTGCTGGTAGAATATAAACACAAAAAAGTAATTCGTCAAACTGCGATAGTTTATATAATAAAAAAGCTCCGGAGATTATTAATTTCATTTGCAACCGTTATGATAACGCAGCGAAATGGTTTGATTATCTGAAAATTTAAAATCTAGACCTAGCGACTGGGCCGGCGCGGCGTACATCATAGATCGTGTTACGTTGCATCCACTGTCTGAATGTCTAATAAAAAGTTGAAGGACACATAAATATGTATGTCTAATTTTAAAATCAAATAAAATTCATTTATCTTGCGGAACATGGGTTACAGGGATGTTAAATTAAAATTGAATGAGCAGAACATGATCAGTATTACAGCAAGTAAATTCATGATGAATATAAATAAATACAATGTCAATACCTAAATAAAAATAATGAATGAATTCTAGAATTGATCCATCAGATATTCATTGACATTGTAAAAGTTATCAATTAACAATTATTCTTATTTATGTTCAAAGAAAGGTAATACAGGTAAGTGATTATAAATACGAGGTGCCATACAAAATATGCTAATAATAAAAAGTGAGACAATTTTTTTTAAATTTTGCTAAGCTATCTTTGATGTAAATGAGGCCTCCAAAGTTATTCGAAGGCCTTGGGAGACACACTCTACTGCTGAACATTCCTCCCCCAAACAAGGAAGGCGTATCCTTAATCACCACGCTTGGCAGTCAGATTAGTAATCGCAGCTGAGGTGTTTAAAAACAGAAAGAAGCTGTTGTGCTTCCTCTGATTCCCATACTTGAGTTCAAGGGTCGATTCTAACGCTGCAATTACCACTGTATAGGTCTATACAATGATAAAGAGTCACTTTTCTTTTACTAAAATTGCCTGCGAGTCTGCTGATAGACGCTAGTAACTTTGTATTACGTATAACGAACGATACAGCGCAAGTCATGTTTGAACTAGTCCAAATATTCGCTAGGGAGCGCTCCTCGACCTTATTCAAACTATATTTGCTGAACAAACTATAATAAACTACATTTTAACCGTGTCTTTGCTTGCATGAAACTGTATTGGAATTGTCGCATTTCAGAGTTTGAGATTCTGTAGATTTATGGTTTATAAATCTAGAAATTTAAATGGTAATACAAGATTTAACTACATTACATTGAACACATGCAATCGCTATACAAATTATTACAACAAATTTTACTATTTATTTTTCAAATAAATAATGATGGCTTCGTGTCCATCCCAAGGTTGTCTGGAAGAGATCGCTTTTAGCGATAAGGCCGCCCATTGTGCAACACTGTTTTTATATCCTTTTTTGTATTATTTTCTATGTTTTTCTTGGTGTGCAATAAAGTGTATTGTATTGTATTGTATGGTAAAAGGATGACGAAATAATTATCTTCAAAATCCTTTTAAAGGTACAAGATTCACTAAGTGTAACGACGCAAGGTGCAGCAAGTGGTACTTAAGACGATACCCCGAGCCAAACTAGCGCCGTTACCTATTTTATCTTATTATTTCGTTGAACAACGGTATTTATAAAAGTTTCAATGGACAGTTTGTGATACCTATTATAAGCTTTCTTTACGCCTCTATAATAGATTCATTTTGTATAGTTTAGGTAGAGATACGATGTTGCACTTTGTGGCCACCAAACTCAATTATTGCATCTCTGCCTAAACTATACAAAATAAAACTATTATAGAGGCATTAAAAAAATAGCTTAATATGATAGGGAAACTGTCCATTGAAAATTTTGTAAATACCGTTGTTCATAAGATAAAATAGGTGGCGGCGCTAGTTTGGCTCGGGGTATCCGTCGTATTCTAAAATAAAATATATCTACCTAGTTCTTGTACCTACTACTGGTTGGTTCGATCATGTAGTCGATACGCGTAGTGCACGTCACTTCGCCAGTTGGTGCGGGACTCAGAACTTGGTCCGCCGGGACGTAGAGAGTTAAATCATGGACTGGAGCGGTAAACCGACCTTCGATATTTGCGAATAAGGAATAAGGTAAGAAGAGAATAAGGTTGGAAAGGGTTTAGTTTAATTGTGAAAAGGAGTACCTAACCGTTTATTTCAGTTTGAATTTAGTATAGTATTGGTCATCATCACCATCAGCCTACCTAGCCAGTAGTCCACTGCTTGACATAGGCCTCCCATAGCGCCATAGCGCCCTATCTTCAGCTTGCTACATCCAGCATCTGCCAGCAGTCTTTCGCAAATCGTCATCCCACTTGGACGGAGGGCGTCCTACACTACGTTTGCCATCGCGGTCGCGGTCTCGATTCAAGAACACGTTTACCCCAGCGTTTGTCGTTTCCCCAGATATGGCCAGCCCACTGCCACTTCAGCTTGCTAATCCTTTGAGCTATGTCGATAACTTTGGTTCGCTGTCTGATGTAAGATTCGTTGTCAATTTTATCTTTCAAGAAAACTCCGAGCATCTCTCTCTATAGCTCCAGATTGAAAACTTTCGTTTTCAAGCATTGCGTTGCGGTATGGATAAAGGCCTTTGGCCTCTTTCTCGAAATTGTTTTACGCAACTGCAGAATCTGCCAAAGTTATGCACCATATCACATGAAGAACAGATAGCCGCTGGGGTAAGCGACTTAATGACCGCGACTAGGTTAAGAGTACGGCGGCTTCCGGCCAGGGTGATCACGACTTGCGAAAGACTGCAGGCAGAAGGATGATATGGCCCACTTATGGGAAGGCCTATGTGCAGAGATGGACCAGTATAGGTTGATGATAATGATACTTCGACTTACACATGAAACAACTGATTGTGTGACTACAATGATGTGTGTATATTTACACAAATAATTATAAAGAGGAAAGATTTGTATGTAACGAGTAAACCATTAGACTGGCTTTAGTAATTCGTAAAAAATTGTGTGGTGTTGTCGCTGATAATTTAGAGCATATCAATTAAAACAGATTTTTATGCGAATTTCGATTTTTTTATATAAAGAATCCAATTCATTTTCAACTAATTTTATTCAATAACTCGACTTCTACTGGTCTTTTCCCTACCGTATGTTTTAATTTGATCATTTACGTTCGTTACCATAAATGGCAGTGTTTAAAAATACACATTTTGCTTTATTTTTGCATAAGGCGCCTTTAGCAAAGATTTAATATAATGATAACAACATAATCGTTTTATGACTGCAAAGAAAATCAGTTTGTGATCGGAAAACTCTAAACAATTGCATGTTTATACTCAATTGCGTAAAAATAAAGGATACCTATACCTCAATAGTGCAAGGAAAATGCTGAATTAATAAAATATGCTTCGGACATAATTGAACATTCATGTCCTCTAGACACAGCCGACTAAGCTAGGAGAGTGGAATATTTTGTATTCCTTGTTAATTGAATATTCTCTAACTCATGCCCTTACCACACTCTCCAGTGGTGACTCTCCACGGATGCACGTCCCCACTTCATTTAAGTTTTTCTCCCAGTCTACGACTTAAAACTTACCAAAAAGAGCACTATTTTTAAACTTATAAGACTCAATTTACATTTCTCCCGGCTGCTAGTGTAATATTAAAGAGATTGTCGCTAAGTTTTGTTTAAAGCGCCTTTATAATTGCTGGACAATTTCTCGGAAATAAAGGTGGGGTCACTCACCGCGAGCATTCACGATACGAGAATTCATATCTGTGAGGGAGGAAATCGATTAAGTATCTACGGTGCATGTCCATGACTACCGGTAGAATGCTCAGAACCCAATCTTGTTGGATTAAATAAATAAATAAAGCTGGACAATTCACACAGCATTATCTAGCCCCAAGCTAAGCAGAGCTCGTGTTATGGGTACAGATAACTGATATACATTAATACAATACAATACATAGATATTTTTTATTATATATAGAAAACGACCAGAACATCCGGAACAAATATCTGCAGATCGTACAAACATTTGTCCCAAAGCGGGAATTGAACCCGCAACCTCCTGCGTCGCAGGCGGACCTTCGCCTACCGCGCCACCGAGGTCGTCAATTTTAACATTGCAGTCGAATGCTCGTAAATCAGAAAGGGCAGTGCCTATTGTAACGTGTTAGTGTACGTCCCACGTTACAATAAATATTGCCTGCTGTTACCCCCACATAATATCCAACACCGCTACCGCTCAAACTGTACAAATCCATATCATAATTATGGCATAAAAGCGCAGACGGCGTAACGCGGTATCCGAGCTTGCCGCACATAGTCAGTAGTCGGTTAACAGCCTGCTTCAAGCTACTGTCACGCATGCTACATATATAGCTGCCTGGACCGGTCGCTTGAAATAAGAAGCACAATCACAAACCGTGAGTTGACAGCAAGATTGTTGCTAGCTGTAGCCGCTTGGTCAGCGTGTGGTACGCACGGTTTGATACGTAGACGGACCTTCGCCGCAGATATCATTGAGGCAGTATTGTAACGTAATGCTCACAAACGAGTCTTTCCGTGTTACATTACAGACAAATGATCGCGAGCATTGGAGTCAGCGCCTGGCAAATTAGTACTTGAATTGGAATGCTTTGTTAGACTAATTTTATAGCTGCAGCTGTTTCACGCTTCAGACGCTCGGTTGGATAATCTATTTGTTCTTGCGAATTGCTGCTTGTTAGATTACTTCAAACTGCATTTGAATGATGTCTTTGATTTAAAGCTGTAATAATAGAAAATACAGTTGTAAGCTAACGAAATATTTAAAAAAAAAGTAAGTAAGCCCAAGGGGTGTTTATTTGTTTAGTGATTTTTAATGTCTTATATTTTCTTTATCGGAAGATTCTTTTTGATTAATTTCGTCTAGGAAGAAGAATCTTTTTTCCGCCTTTTTATAAGTATATTAGTTATTTTTTCATAATGATCCATAAGGGATCAAAATACTATTGTTAGGTACCTTTGCGAGATAGTTAAAAAATCCTTCGGAACAAACAATGGTAATCAAGATTACTTGCACGAGAAGTGAGCAGCGACAGTACTTTTGCTACTTTTCTATTACAAATCTTAAAATAGGACGAATCAGGAACGTTTTCAGCATAAAATTTGAGTTTCTTGACTCGTCCCACTGGATTCGGACCAAAGTCGGACGAGTCAGGAATAACGCAAATTTCAAGATCAATCTGGTAAAAGCAAGCATGACGTAACATCTAATTCTTGACATTTGAATTAAATAAAAAAATCTACATACTTCATTGAAGTGTGTAATTATATTTTCTTCGTATCTTTCAACTTCTGTCTCTGCTTTCTCAGTCAAGCCCAACTTATAACAAACATGGTGTGAACTTACCCGACACAAACTGAAGCAAACAATCCGCAGACAACTATGACGCAACTATGAAATCTCATAACTTAACTAAAGTTGCAAGTTAGCTGTATCTAGAGGTGAATGCTTCTGTAAGTATTGGGAACTGTAAATACCTTTACGAACTAGGTTCTACAGCGATTTTATCGATATGCAACCCCTGTTAAGTTTTAAGTTATTTCCGTCGACAAAGACACAGTCCACGACATCAGTCCACTGCTGGACATAGGCCTCCCCTAATGAGCGCCATAGCGCCCTGTCTGCAGCTTGCCGCATCCAGAATCGGCCAGCAGTCTTTCGCAAATCGTCATCCCACCTGGTCGGAGTGCTTCCTACACTATGTTTGCCGAGTCGCGGCTCATTTTAATTTTTCAAAATAATAATATGCAATCGATTGTTTGGTTTCATATTTTTTTGTGCAAAAAAATCTACTCTAATTCACTGTACGCTACAATTCGTCGAATCGAAACGAAATACAAAGTTTCGTGTTAGGGTATTAAAATAGACTCACTGTGCCTTATAGCCTCATGCATTGACGCTCAGCAACGTGTGTTTTCGTCTATCCACGTCATACCCGTAAAAATACTAGCGCAAAATCTTTTCAGCTATTTGAATACCCCGAATCCGCATTCCGAATAAAAAACGGCGAAGTTCCACAGGGGCCGACACGGCGCGGCGTAAAAATCGGCAGATCGCTGGAATAAACGCCCGTTACGGCGATTGCCGTAATCGATTCCATTGCCGATTATTCCCGACGTTTAGGAGTAGGCAGGTGAAATACCGATTTTAGTGTTACGATGCATTTTTGCTGGATAACGGGAGAACAATTCAAACGGGATTTTTATAGGAAGCTGCTAATAAAACGTTTCATTGATAGCTGACAAAAATCCACCTAAAAAAAATACTGACAAATATAAGCTGATGATGATGAAAACAACTAATCGGTTAATGTAATAATCGTGTGTGTAATAATCGGACTAATTGTATTACTTTTATGTGAAATATAAATTTACTATTGGTTTTTTTCACTTCTTCCTCTAGTTCTATTCATAAAGCTGTTTATAGTATAAAATTTGCCTTGTCTAGTGGTGACGCCATCTCTTAAGTCCCAGTGAGAACCCATAACCCAAATTATGTGCGCACGATCATAAGTCACTGTCAAATGACGGCGCTGCTTATTTTGTAAGCCCAAAGATATAAAGTTATGGATATTTAATTTTGAAAAGTCATGAAGTTGGCTGTGTCACAACCCCAAGCCAATAACGTCAGCTTGCTAATCCTTTGAGCTATGTCGATAGCATTAGTTAAACCATAATAAAGGATAAAACCGCGAATTAACCGTGAATTTTAACAATGTAATAAATATCAGCTCCGCCTATTAACTCCAATATCATAACATAATTTTCAACTTCTTCATAAATAAAACCTTTCCAAGAGAGAACATGAAAAATCTAAGAATCTACTAAAATGTAAAAAGTTTTTAGATACACATATTCCATTCCAACACATTCTTAAAACCACTAAAGTACATTATAACATAATTCTGAACACATAAAAACAATAAATCTTGCAAAATCTAAAACGTTAGCGATGCAATTTTAAAAGCTTCTAGTACGCTTCGTAAGTGCGAAATAACAGAGATAAAACAGCGTTTCAACTAAAGTGTTATGCCATTAAATTTTACAGTTATTGCGCGGATCGGTGGACGGTACCCGCTCTTGGATGACGGTAAACAGAACTTCATTCTTGGGGTTGTTTACCACTAGAAAACGGGGCAGTTAATATCCAGATATTAACTGTCCCGTATTCTAGTGAAAAACAAGTTGGCCCTCTAGTGACCCCCTTTACGATGCCAAAAGAAAAAATATATGTTATATGTACATAAAAAAAACATCTTTCGAAATTTTTCTAAGTCTTTTTTGCCTTGAAACTGAACGACACACTTTGACCTCTAGCGCCGTAATCACTGAACTTTGGGGTCAATGACCTGAACAAAAGTTGCACCTCTCTCTAGTGACCCCTTCACGAAGCCATAAGAAAAAATATATGTTTTATGTACATAAAAAAATCGTCGAAAATTTTCTAAGTCCTGCGTCCCGTAAACTCCATCCCAACCTTGGGGTTGTTTTTACAACTCCAAGGATGAAGTCCTGTTTACCAGAGATTGTGATTTTTAAATATATTAATTTTCCCGTATTCTAGTGATAAACTCCTCAAAGATGAAGTTTTATTCTGTACCACTGTGGAGGCAAAAGTTCGCCGCTGACGCAAAATGATTCAGGGGATAGATTTGTCTGGAATTGTTTTTGGTGTAGGGATTTCTTTCTTATCTTTTACCCACGATCATGCGCGAGATAGTTCAGACACAAATCAAATACTACGTTGGCATTGCTGTCGTTTCGTTTTGTACATATAAGCCTAGTATCAAGTCAGTTAAAAAATAAAAAACGCTAGAAATAAAGCGACAAATAATAGAAAAATCATTACAGTATTTGGGCACTGGATCAGACTCTACAAAAAATGACAACATGTCATTGAAATCAAGGACTTGGTGAGTATTGCTGTTGTCGATTGTGTCTGAAATAAATGTGATTTAATTTAATTTAAGTTTCTCAAGGACATTTAAATTGATACTTGGCTAGCATGGTTTCTATGTATTTATATCTTCGAAAACCTCTTATATCATAGCTTGCATTACACCTCCATCCTTGATTCGAGTTCAATTTGCGGCGAGTAGTAGTTTTCTGCGAACAAACGTTTCAATGGGGTTCTTCCCGTGAAAGTGCTGCTACTTTACAAATACTTATATGATATTTATATGGGGCTGCAGCCCACTGGTGTCTCAAAGTCTCGTTTCTCATTAACTGTTATCTTCCGAGCTTCGTCATTACATGGTTGCATTGCATCTCTACTGAAGTGCCGTCAAACTAACACTATCTACACAGCATCCATTATGAGTTTTGGATTCAATCGTACATGAAGACTCTCATTCATTAGGTTTAACGCGAGCCCGTGGTGCTATTACCAATGGTGATTATGATGACACAGTGGCGAAGATGAAGGTCCGAAAAAGAATGTATGTTTATACAAATAAGGCTGCCCTTTTTTAAAAAAAGATTTTTTTTATTATAAACCGGCCTCCCGCGATACAGGTTCTGAACCTGTTTCGCGGGTTATCGCGTTATGTTTTTATAGAATAATTTTATTTTGTATTTTGTTTCTTTGTTTAGTAAAGGAAAAGTGGCACCACTTTAGTACAGTCAGTTCCTTAACGGCTGACTTGGTCCGGCCATCGGCCATGTTTATGACATTTCTCTTGATTGTTTCTCCACCGCTAAGGAAATGATAAAATACGACCGACCCTTAATGAAACTCTGGAATTATGCGCACTGGATTGTTCGCTGGAGTTCTGAAGGGTTATAATGATGATTTCATCATTTTCTGGAGGAATATCTGAGGTATAGTATAAATTAATTTAATAATATGCAATTGGGACAAAATGACAAAAAACAATATTCTATAATGTTGCGTTCGAACTGACGTGAAATATGGTATTTACTAACAACAAATTCGTGAAGTAGAGAATATTAAAGGTGTGCAATGCTTACTGAAGGTAAGTTTTGATTGTTCCATTTTCTCACACTCGAAGCGAAAAGTATTATTTTTAACTCGGACACAAACCATCCATTATAACTCAGCCTTGTCATCCTCCCTCGCTATGCTCGGGAGTATAAACAACCTCGTGGGTTATTAGGGTGGTTAGTACCTAGTTAAAAAATATACTATATCATGCATCATTGACTAGGGCTGCAAAGAAAGGAACTTCCTGACGATACGCGCCGAATCCAGGAGTACCGCCTTTTGGATCTGACCCTTGATCCATCTTCCTAGCGAGAGTCGCTTCAGATGTTAATCAAGGCTCTGCGCTATCACGCCGTTAATCGAAACAACTATTAGAACTATGGTTACTGAATCTACATCCCAGATGCTGACAACCTCGTTAGCCAAGTCTTAATTGTTAAATTGTATACCTAAACTGAGAAGATTTTCATAAATAGCTTCCAAAAGTACCAGGGGAACAGAAGTTCATTGGAGATACAGAGAGTTGATTAGAGATTCGCTGGTAAAATCGTAGTTCCTTCATGCTTATGCTACCCTAGTAGTAAGCACATTTGCTTACAAACGTTAAACGCTACCACCACAATAATCTGTCCTTGTAAAAGCAGCACTATTTTCGTGGTAGGGTTTCGGTCCGGCCTATCCAGACCGGGCACATAGCGTTTCCATCCTGCTGGGTTTATGCTGCATATCCAGCTGGAACCAGAGCGTATCCAACATTTATCGATTTAAAAAAAATGCGATATCTTTTACCTATTGAACTTTTTATCGACAAGGTACTTAAGTCGGTATCGGTGAATATCTTCTTCAGTTCACTTCATTCACTCACTTGATAAACCCTCATATAAGTATTCTTTTAAAGCCTTAAAGACAGTTCAGCACTTCTGGCAAATAAAAACGTAGTGCAGCTTTAGCTAAGTACTAGCAAAGAGCATTCGCGCAAAATAACAGTTTTCTAAGTACAGTTCTAGTCGGGGAATAGTATTTTCCAGTTACTTACTCTGTAATTTCTAGTTAGTAGATTGCTGGATCGAGTAGGTCGATAAGAGGTTTAGTGAATCTTATTCTAGCTTTTGCTCTCAAAGAAAGAATGAAAATAAATAAATAGTGTTCGAATAAATAAGCAAAGAATCTCACATACTGTTTAAAACTAGAAATCAATTAGAATTATTAACTAGCTGACATACCATCACCTACAGATTAAGTTCGGTATCGGTACCTACCTTATCACGATGACTATTTTTTTTTGTTTCTTCTTGTATAGCTGACCCTAAGAATACCTACTGCTATGAGACAAAGCTTTAACATTATGTATGTGTAACCTACCTAGTAATTATATTGAGCTGACATTAGTTTTCGACTCGTTGTTATAGTAATCTTATTAAATTCATTTATTATTTAACCAATACTTTACTACAATTACTTTTATATTAAACATGACATTGCTAAAATTAATTATATCTATTAATTTAAGTACCTACCATAGTAAAATTACTTATTAAGCTAACAAAATCGAACTCAAACTACCTATGTAATTGTTGCGTCCTGACAGGGTTTTTATGCATTGTGTACCCACTAACACTACCTACACCTAAGAAAAATAAATGTATGCATAAAACCACAATAAATGATATATATATGACTTAGTACTATTAATAATTGAAACATTTGAACTAACTGCAGACTATTGCAAACAATGTAGAAGTAGCTCTGTCCCATATCAATACCAAGAAGAAGCGTTCCCAAGATGGCTGCACGACCCTGCTCACATAGCTAGTCTCTGTTGAAGCTGGCCATCGTAGCTAAAATTCAGCTATGAAGACATCATCATACCTTTGTTTATCTCAAATATCCAAATTTATTGTTGACTAGCAGCCTGATCCGGCTTTGCACGGGTAGATTCTATCGCCTATGTTCATCAGGGATAATCTAGAATTCTAACGGTGAAATAATTATTCAAATCGGTCCAGTAGTTTCGAAACCTATTCAAATCAAACAAACAAACAAAATTAGTGTAGATATCTTTAAATAGTACTCAACGGTAGTAACTTAACGCCGATAACTTAGCTCGAAAATCAAAGAGCCATTTTTCTTCAACTCGACAAAAGTCTGTAGAACTAACAATTAAAAATGGGAAGTGAAGTCAGCAGCTTGCGATAAAGTCAACATAACTTGGCTCATAATCGTCTTGGCTTAGTTCCCTGAAGGAAAAACACACAGTTTCCCACTGAAGCCCGATAGAGGGCGTGTACAACACTCGTGGCGCGACTCAGGGTTTATAGACTAAGCACATTCTCAACCGAAAAGGGCGCAAAAAGCGCGTTCTTACAAAATATGATATATTAAGATTCTTTTATAAATTTAACTTAAAAAAACAATCTTTCAACAACACAATTTAATAAACTCAAAATGATTTTACAAAGAACCATTATAATTCAATTAAGTACAAATCAAGAATAGTCTGAGCAGAGTACCAGCGTGTTTTACCAAGGTGTTGACCGTACGAAGGCTCGAGCAAAAGTGCACCAGATACAGCGAACGAGCTGCTTTTATAAAAATGCGACCGTCATAAATATCAAAATAATGTTTCCAGCTGATTCGGCTTCTCCTGACAGTGGTTGCCCTCAACCACATCATAGTTGTGGCATAGATAATTCTTTCTTCTTCACGAGTTTGGATCTCTCGAGGCTCGGCAAGTACTCAGGTGGAGCTCCGGCATGTCCAGTGGTGCAGTGGTAGTATCTCTGTCGAGTGGATCCTGGAACCGGTCTTCTGGTGTGCCCGGAGCAGGCTGAGATGAACCCGCTGGGACCTCTGCTTCGCTTGGGAAAAGCTCGAAACCGCAGAGACGTCTCCTTCATGTGCGCTCAGGGTAGGCTCGGACGCCAAAGCATCATCATCAACTGGAAATAATGCGAAACGAACCACACATTAGTGGGTAGTATTTTATCACTCGCCGTAGATTTACAGCAACTCTGTATATCCAAAAGTATCAAACTTAATAGTGGCACCCATGTAGTAGCATATCTTGAGTAGATGTACATATATCACACACCACCCCAATCTCAGAGGTTTCAGAGAGGGGCTCCATGCTACATGTACATGTACTACTTACATACTACCACACTCAGAGGACTCTGTTATCTCTGTCGGGAGAGCCGGAACTCAATGCCACACGTGTGTATATCACATACCAACCACAGAGAACTCTGTTATCTCTGTCGGCAGAGCCGGAGCTCGATGCCACATCCCAACCACAGAGGACTCAGTTATCTCTGTCGGCAGAGCCGGAGCTCGATGCCACATGTGTTTATAACACATACCTATCACAGAGGACTCGGTTATCTCTGTCGGCAGAGCCGGAGCTCGATGCCACATGTGTTTATAACACATACCTATTACAGAGGACTCGGTTATCTCTGTCGGCAGAGCCGGAGCTCGATGCCACATGTGTTTATAACACATACCTATTAATTACAGAGGACTCGGTTATCTCTGTCGGCAGAGCCGGAGCTCGATGCCACATGTGTTTATAACACATACCTATTACAGGGGACTCAGTTATCTCTGTAATACTTCTCAGTTCGTGTACCTACGACAAATGCACCTAGTTAGCGTCCCATGACGGTGTCTGCGTAAACTGTGCGCACGTCATAAATAGACGCACGAGTAAAAAGTAAAATACATGAACTGACTGTAGTTTTATTTCAACCACAAAACGAGAGCGTGCCATTTCGTAAACATTTGGTAGGACAACGGGACTCGAACCTGTGACAGTTTCTCTAGGCAAGGCCGTGACACAAGTAGGTACAATGTACTTACAATCAAAAACGTGGCACAGACGTGGGTTCATCTCTCCTCGCCAAGCCACCATGTGCTGCTCGGCAGCGCTAGTCGCCTTACCATACGAACCATTAACCAACTGCGGCTCTTAAATGCCATGAAGCGGAACGCGATAGGACCCTCGTATCCTTGCATCGCTCATCAGCAGGCAGCACCGCATCGTTCAGCTTGCCTGTAATCTTGAAAAAAATATTACAATAGCCATTACGACATGGGGAACATTCTGGCTACCTTTCTATTTCTGTTCTTAAACAAACTCCGTTAACTTTAATCTACGAGCTCAAGCAGTCGCCTAGTGCGTTCACGAAACGCCAATAGCGGAACTGGCGAGCTAACAACATAAAAAATCTTGTTTGAAATAAGTTTGTCAGCAGGAACCATTTTAGAAAGAGCTAAAAGCGACAAAAACATCCAATTCGTCATGAACAAACTCGTGTCGTACCGGTGTCACCGCCTTGACGGCGATAATGCAGTTGACGACTACCTGCATTCTCCACAGAGACTCTGACCAGGTGTTACCTGCCTTGCGTTGCCTCAATTCGCAGCATGTCTATTCAAGTGCTGCAAGATACTAGACCTGCTCGTTACGAATGTAACTCTTCTGTGAAAGAGCGTGTACTAGGCTACCTAAATCTCCAGTTCGACTTCGACAACTCGCGTTCTCAAATATGCGACCACGGTAGCACAATAAGCCGACGGGCCTGACGGGATTCCAAATAAGTACACACAACACAGTGTTACTAAACAACGCTTAAGTTCATAAGAGTCTCGCTTTTTCATCACACAAAACGGACCGTTATCAGTATCCAAGTACTACTTGAAGTAGGCATCTGCAATTGAGCAGAACTTATCAACCTATGTTCGAAAGGAAAAAAGGAGCTAATGGACATAGCAAGTCCATTACGCGAGAAACTATCAAAGAAACTTCCACAAAAACTTTGCATTTACAAAACTACCTACGTAAATGAAGTGGCAAAAACTAATTTTAATTATCAGTGGATTTACTGAAAGATTCAGTGTGGTACCATACAACTTGTGGTACGTACAACTACAACTACCAGACCATAGAGCTATGGATTCACTAACAAGGGTATCTAGACCAAAGAACCAAACAAAATATTTCAAAATAAATTCAATTGATTTGCCAGCACTGATATGCGCTTGTTGATCATTAAAAATCCCCAGTAAGAACAGACGGTGCCCTTTTGGGATCAAAACTAAATGTCTCAGCATCATACCTGTAGTACTTCTTTATACAGGGTCGCACATTTAAAGCGGTCAGTACGGGAAAGTCTGAAACTATAAGACATACGAAGATCTCCTTCCATGACATGGTTCCTAAACCATGTCTTAGGAACCAGTGCACAAATGGAACTCCACATTACAGCGCGTTAGGCTGCCTATAAGTGCGTGCGTACCTACGAAAATATCCTGAAAGAGATAACAGTAGCCAGACCTGTTTGGACATTCGTGGGCACAGCAGGGTTATAGTAAAACTTGTTTTACTCTCGCTCGGTCTGACCTGACCTCACGACAAAGTGCTACGCATTGCGACCTTCTTCGATTGTTACTTCTGTGGCCACGAAGGTGCTATTCGGAAGGTGGTTTATCGAAACTGGACTCTCGGACCATTGTCCGGCACTGTCATACACATTTTTGAAGCACAACAAGACGAAACAACCTTTGTGAATCCCTTCATTACGAATGCAAGCGGGTTAACTACGAAACGAACCCCTTTTGTGTTGGAAGAACACCAACGTATCATCCCTTATAGTAAAACCTTTATGGGGATATCACTAAACTCGATCACTAACTCGAGCTGTGTGGTGCCGGCTTAGAATTTTCACAACACAAACTCTTCCCGTGGGTGCCGTAGGAGGCGACTAAGGGACATACACCGGGGGGCAGGCAGCAGCGCCTCTTGCAGAATAGATCTACCACGGAACTGCGATCCCCAACCCGCATGCTCAGCGTGGGGATTATGGGCCTTACCCCTTTATGACAAAAAAATCAAGGGGAGGCCGGCATCCAGCAGTGTACCATTAGGTACATGCTGTTGTTAGGTGAGGATCACCAACGTGATGTACCTACTTAGTCCTATACACAAACACGCACAATCACCGTGGTGGGCTGGCTGTTGATAACGTGTGAAATAGGCTTTCTAATCTTTGAGCAAAGGTTTAGAAATAAAAGATTTGCGTGACCCGCAGTCCAGTAACACAACCTCCGTGAACACATCAGTAACTACACACCTTGTACACTTGTATTATTATTACCGCAGAAATATAACATAGCTCCGTATAGGCAGAAATGCCTTTCAATACTCTACAAAAGTTTACATCAAAATAAACAAAAATTACATCAAATAACGGCCTGTATACAATGATCTTTTTCCGGCTTGGAAAATACATTCAACATTTCACCTGCAAAGATGCTAGTAAATTCAGCTTGTAGGTACTTCTCCGTCAGAACTACTAGCACTATTTTTCTGTGTTAAAATTGAGAACTCTTTTTACATTATGCAAACTGAGCGAAACTTGGACTCTTTAGTACAAGAACGTAACGCTTAACTGTAACGCGCACTACTGGTGTAAAATCATTCTAACACACACGAATGTTTTAAATATTTGTTACGCGAACAGTCACTACTCAATAGCATCAACAATAAGGAGAACGATTTATTTTTCTCGCTACCCGCATCTTAACTATTAAAATTACTACTAGTACCAGACCAGTACCTGCTGAATCGATCGTTCGTTCGCCAAAGATTTAGATGACAGGGCCTACAAGAGTGGCTTTTTAAATCGATATGTCATTGCTTAGGGGTCTTTTCCTATCGGGTTTACCCTGGATTGTGGCTTCACACACGATTGAGATTTTACCTTAGGTAGGTATAGATCGACAGAAACTTGACAAGGTTTTTGGTCTACTAGTGCTATACGTGGCAGGAGCACGTATTTATGCGTCAGTTATTCCGCGCATCACAATAGCAGGGGATGGCTCATCGCTTAACTCTTGCACGATAGTAAAGGCGCAAAACGCCTACTACAGAGTATCTAGGCGTTTTCCACGTATAGACGTTGGAATATGTGTCTACCTACACGTAACCTTAAACAAAATTTTGCGACATGGATTCTTTGCGAGCACAAAGCTTTGGAAAAGTGTTTTCTAATAAGACCACTTGCCGTCTTTGGTAACCCAATCATGGAGCCAACTGCGAGCATTACCCTTCAAGCAGCTAGCTATTCGGGATAAACACTCATTTGTCGTCCCATTTCATTATTAACGCTACGCGCTCACTTTACTTCCTCGCACCAAGAATCGATATCACGCAAACTAGGATCGAACTAACAATGGTTGGATCTAACCTGAGTGAACGCGCTCAACGCTCCGATGAGGCGTTCATTGGCATCAAGTAACGAGACGATCGCCGTGCATTCGCCAGTGGTGCTGGCATTGGATGCCGGCACAGGGACCCAGGGAGCGCAGCATGTCACGCGCCACCGCGGACTGCGATTGCGGCGAGCATAAGTCGCGACGGAGGCGGGACAGTGCAGTGCCATGGCGCGGTCGTCCGGTGCCATTGGCAGCGATGACGTGGCGCTCGTAGAGGGTAGACCAGCATGTTTTTAGCGCGTCAAAGCGCGCCAGAACTTGACCTAGAAACTCACGAAGTTTATTAGTTTCGGTGTCAGTTTGTTGCCCCGTTCTACCTCTTCCACGAGATGTAGAACGTTCGGCCACGATTTTTACTATGCAAAACTATTTGCTCTAGGCCAGAGCTATGATAGGACAATGGTGTCCTATCCCACTTCTGAATTAAGATTCTTTTATAAATTTAACTTAAAAAAACAATCTTTCAACAACACAATTTAATAAACTCAAAATGATTTTACAAAGAACCATTATAATTCAATTAAGTACAAATCAAGAATAGTCTGAGCAGAGTACCAGCGTGTTTTACCAAGGTGTTGACCGTACGAAGGCTCGAGCAAAAGTGCACCAGATACAGCGAACGAGCTGCTTTTATAAAAATGCGACCGTCATAAATATCAAAATAATGTTTCCAGCTGATTATATATTATAACTTTGCAAAAGTTACGTAGGAAAAGATAGATAGATTAACATTTATTTGCTTCTGCAACACATAATTCATAGTTAGTTAATGTAGGTAAAAAAATATAACAAAATGAGTCGACACTTTTGCGCCTCCCATCTTCAAAGGACATCCGTGAGGGCTAATGCGGCGGCAGATTTGGCCGAAGATCTCAAGAGGCACAATATGCAGGTCTCAACAGAGCCTACGCATGTGCTCACCTTGGATTCGATAACCTAAATCCATGGCGAAAAGAGGCTATCCTCGTGTAAAAAAAACACAGCGTCTGGTCGAAGCGACGCGTGACCCGAGAGCTGGTGAGTATCTGGCACAGCGCATCAGCATTGCTATACAGCAGGGCCATTCAGCCAGCGTTTTGGGCACGCGCGCGACTGGTATATGGATTATTTTAGCTATCTGTAGATTTTATGCAACAGTTTGCAGTTAGATCAATTGTTTCAATTGTAAATAAATACTAGTTCTCATTTGTACAAAAAATAATTTCAAAACAAATTAACCTAGAAATAAATAGATCATGTAACACGTGGAATATTAATATTATTAAAACATAAAGCTCATATACAAATTAAACCAAATACAGTGCACTTTGGAATAGTTTTCAGTGAATCGTTGCATCTTGGCAATACAATTTTGGCAGGTCAGCGGTAGTAAACGAAACATTTTTCGTTTTAGTATTGTGCAAACCAATTCCAAACAGAGCTGTAATAGAAACTACTAAAAATAACCTCTTTAGTCTAGATTTCTGTATCAATTTTCCAGCCGGACAAACAAGACTTCATTTTATCTAACAGAGTTTATCAGTGACTTGCCACGAGTCTGTAAGCGCTGGAAACTTCTTATCTCATCGCGATGGTTTTATTTTGAGGAGATAGTTTATTTTTTGAGAGCGTTGGAAAGTGTTGGTTCCATTTAAAGACCCTTTCGCATTAGCCTGAGCTATTATCTTTTAAGGCGTGGATGTATGTGAATTGACGCGAATTGGGTTACGTGAAAACCTTTTTTCTCAGTAAGCTTTATCAAACAAGATTCGCCAAGTGCGAGTGTAACTCGCGCGCCGAGGGTTTCAAACATTTGCCAATTATTTGGACAATCAATTTTCTGAAATATTTTAATAAGTATGAAACTTACAGAAATTTCAAAAAGTGTTTTGAAATGGTCAAAACGATACCTTTCATTTGATACCCCACATGGGTAGGTACCCCTTTTTGAAAAAAATCCCCTTTTTTGACCATTTTTCAAATACTATTATTATTACAGACTTCTCTATATTTTTCCTGTAAAATATAGATCGATATCTACAAACGCCTAAAACATTGGACGTGGATCGGTCTGCAATCTTCGGAGATAGGGGGGGGGGAAAGGTCAATTTTTCGACTATTTTTGAAATATTTCAAAAAGTATGAAACTTACAGAAATTTCAAAAAGTGTTTTGAAATGGTCAAAACGATACCTTTCATTTGATACCCCACATAGGCAGGTACCCCTCCTTTTGAAAAAAAATTCCTCTCCTTTTTGACCATTTTTCAAAAACTATTATTATTACAGACTTCTCTATATTTTTCCTGTAAAATATAGATTGATATCTACAAAGGCCTAATACATTGTACATGGATCGGTCTGCAATCTTCGGAGCTAGGGGGGGGGGAATGGTCAATTTTTCGTCTTTTTTTGAAATATTTCAAAAAGTATGAAACTTACAGAAATTTCAAAAAGTGTTTTGAAATGGTCAAAACGATACCTTTCATTTGATACCCCACATAGGTAGGTACCCCCCCTTTTGAAAAAAAAATCCCCCCCTTTTTGACCATTTTTCAAAAACTATTATTATTACAGACTTCTCCATATTTTTCCTGTAAAATATAGATCGATATCTACAAACGCCTAAAACATTGTACGTGGATCGGTCTGCAATCTTCGGAGATAGGGGGGGGGGAAAGGTAAATTTTTCGACTATTTTTGAAATATTTCAAAAAGTATGAAACTTAAAGAAATTTCAAAAAGTGTTTTGAAATGGTCAAAACGATACCTTTCATTTGATACCCCACATAGGCAGGTACCCCTCCTTTTGAAAAAAAATTCCCCCCCTTTTTGACCATTTTTCAAAAACTATTATTATTACAGACTTCTCTATATTTTTCCTGTAAAATATAGATTGATATCTACAAACGCCTAATACATTGTACATGGATCGGTCTGCAATCTTCGGAGCTAGGGGGGGGGGAATGGTCAATTTTTCGTCTTTTTTTGAAATATTTCAAAAAGTATTAAACTCACAGAAATTTCAAAAAGTGTTTTGAAATGGTCAAAACGATACCTTTCATTTGATACCCCACATAGGTAGGTACCCCCCCTTTTGAAAAAAAAATCCCCCCTTTTTTGACCATTTTTCAAAAACTATTATTATTACAGACTTCTCTATATTTTTCCTGTAAAATATAGATCGATATCTACAAACGCCTAACACATTGTACGTGGATCGGTCTGCAATCTTCGGAGATAGGGGGGGGGGGAAAGGTCAATTTTTCGACTATTTTTGAAATATTTCAAAAAGTATGAAACTTACAAAAATTTTAAAAAGTGTTTTGAAATGGTCAAAACAATACCTTTCATTTGATACCCCACATAGGCAGGTGCCCCTCCTTTTGAAAAAAAATTCCCCTCCTTTTTGACCATTTTTCAAAAACTATTATTATTACAGACTTCTCTATATTTTTCCTGTAAAATATAGATTGATGTCTACAAACGCCTTGTACATTGTACATGGATCGGTCTGCAATCTTCGGAGCTAGGGGGGGGGAATGGTCAATTTTTCGTCTTTTTTTGAAATATTTCAAAAAGTATGAAACTTACAGAAATTTCAAAAAGTGTTTTGAAATGGTCAAAACGATACCTTTCATTTGATACCCCACATAGGTAGGTACCCCCCCTTTTGAAAAAAAATTCTCCCCCTTTTTGACCATTTTTCAAAAAGTATTATTATTACAGACTTCTCTATATTTTTCCTGTAAAATATAGATCGATATCTACAAACGCTTATACATTGTACGTGGATCGGTGTGCAATCTTCGGAGATAGGGGGGGGGGTATGGTCAATTTTTCGACTTTTTTTGAAATATTTCAAAAAGTATGAAATTTACAGAAATTTCAAAAAGTGTTTTGAAATGTACAAAACGATACCTTTCATTCGATACCCCATTTGCCTTCCTAGGTCTCTTTTGAAATTTCAACATCAAAATTTGTACTGAAAATATTCATTTTCATTTTTCATTTATTTATATATTTTTTTCTTAAAATCAGTAATGGCGCACGAAATGTATCATTATTTCAAATTTCAAGTTAATAGCTGCAGTAGTTACTGAGATATTCAAGAAAGAGCGGGGACGGACAGAGCGAGACCATAAGGGTTTCAAAACCGATCTTTGAAACCCTAAAAAGCTTAGAAAAATAAACATAATAATCTATGATATACAAGGCATCCCATCTGTTTCAAAAATAAAAACTATTTTATATATCTGAAATAGCTCTGCAAATTACCATCTTTTTTCTTAGTTACTACCGTTTTTCTCATAAACTATCAATCACAAGATTTTTTTATTAACCTCGCCGTATTAAATACTGGAATACCAAGGGAATATTGACTTAGTTTTGCGAGTACTGACCTAAATAATAATTATTTAGCGCTTCCGCTGCTCTACTATGTCCTGTCCCGCTGCTATGAACGCGAAATCGTATGCCTATCCTTTTCTCAAAATGGCGTCATAATGTTTTTTATGTTTTTTTTTTTACTGTGAGAACAAAACAAAGAAGACAGTAATGACAGAAATCAGTTGTATGTGTGTGTGTATGTCTGTGTTGTCTACCTCAGGCGCAGAATGTTGCTGATATCTGATATGATTCCGACAGAATAATATTTGTATATCTGATGACCTCTGTGGCGCGGTGGGCGAATGTCCGCCTGCGACGAACGGGGTGCGGCTTCGATTCCCGCCTTGACACAAATGTTTGTACGATTGGCAGATATTTGTGTCTGGTGTTCTGGTCATTTTCTATGTATAATAAAAATATATGTCTATTTAATATATTGTATTATGTATATCAGTTATCTAGTACCCATAATAACACAAGCTCTGCTAAGTTTGAGGCTAGATAATGGATTGTGAATTGTCCGACATTTTTTACTATTTAATATCTGCAAGGTTGTTTGTTTTGTGACTGTCTATTTTATGTGTATGTATTGTCTACCTTAAAAAATACCATTTCCTTAGTTACTTTGTGGTGAGATATTTATTTCATAATAAAATAGAACAGCTCATTCCCCAATCACACTAATTTATTCAATTCAATTATGCTATGTTAAAGACATACCCATTCATTTTATTTGTTCTGCTTTTTATAACCGAAAAAAGTATCAATACGCCCTTTAGTAATTTTTCAGGAAATCTGGCATGAAAAAGTACCTTAATAGATATAAAATAGAAGTAAAAGTAGAACAGGTTTCTTGTGAGTTTCCAAGGACATCAGCGAACTAGTGTTCCAAGGATTGTTTTTATTCTGGTCGAAGGATAAAGTAGATAGTAGAGAACTAGAAAAATACATTTACTTAGTCGTTAATGTGCTTACAGAGGTCTTTAGTTTTTATATTATTGTGTATAAACTTTATTTATACTACAATAGTGACTGGGAATTGTGTTAGTTTTTTCCTATTTTATTTGACTACGAAGAAGGAAGGTAATGTTTTAGAAACTATATACTATACTATATTTTACAGGAAAACGTTTTTGACTTTAACACGATTACGCTATCGTTTCAATTTTCAACCGATGAAACATAATCCAGCGGTATGTTTTTTTTTTGAATAATATGATTATTTATTTCATTTATTAAATCGGTTAATACCTAAAACCAATTACATTAATAAAAAGCTATTTTTAACTATGTAAGACAAATATTGTCTTTTTCTTGATAACGTTTTTGTCTTTAACACGATTACGCTATCGTTTCAATTTTCAACCGACGAAACATAATCCAGCGGTATGTTTTTTTTTTGAATAATATGATTATTTATTTCATTTATTAAATCGGTTAATACCTAAAACCAATTACATTAATAAAAAGCAATTTTTAACTATGTAAGACAAATATTGTCCGATTTTGATAATTCTGTCACTTATGTAATATGGAGCATCATTTCGAGCTCCGATAAAAACTGATTTTGATTACAATTTTTTTTTTTTTACGTTATCCATACTAATATTACATATTCGAAAGTAGCTCTGTCAGTCTGTACACATTTTCATATACACACACATATCCTATACGGCTGAACAGACCTTCATGAAATTTGGTCTTTTTCGCTACTTGAAAAGCGCGTGCAAAGCCGCGAACAGCAGCTAGTTAGCTATAATTAAGTACTTTAAAATTTAAATGAAAACGGAACCTAAGCTTTGTTTACCATTCGGAGAAATTATCAAAGTAAAACAAAAACAACTGTTCCGGCGCTTAAGATTCTTAATTAACTACTTCAGAAAAGTGTTTCGTTCAAAAAATAAATAAAGAACTTTAAGTGATAAAGTTTTTCGAAAATTAATATCAGCAATCGATGGAGAAGTTCCGCGGCATTTGCATTTCAAGACTCGTTGGGGCAAGGGAAAAGAATCTGCGGAAAGGTTTCTAGATTCGTTTCTAGAAGGTTCAGTTCAGAGTGGCTTTTGAGACACAAATTGAGCACGTAGTAAATGTCCGTATCAAATGAGAACACATTTGATATTTTGGGTTTCTATATCAACTAGTGTCATTTCAACGCTTAGGCATGAAGCAAGCCTAGCAAAATCACACGTCCGAGATGCAAGAAAACGGATGGGATTTCCTATTTAATATGCATTTTTTACCACTGTAATGTGCTTAATAAATAATGCTGGAATTCACACAGCATTATCAGGCCTCAAGCTAAGCAGAGCTTATGTTATGGGTACTAGATACCTTACTGATATACATAATACAATATAATACATAGATACATGGTACAATAATATACTCCGCCAGGTATGCCATTCCGAGATACGCATGTGTGCGTGTTTAAGCAGTTATTGTATTCTCTTTAGAGTGGGTGTATAATTTGACCTGCATAGATAGATATTTTTTTATTATATGAAAACGACCAGAACACCCTGAACAAATGTCTGCAGATCGTACACACATTTGTTCCGAGGCGGGATTCGAACCCGCAATCGAAGACCTTCGCCCACCGCGCCACAGAAGTGCAGAAAATATAATCATCATCATCATTAGCCTATACTAGTCCACTGCTGGACATAGGCCTCCCCTAATGAGCGCTATAGCGCCCTGTCTTCAGCTTGCCGCATCCAGCATCTGCCTGCAGTCATTCGCAAATCGTCATCCCACCTGGTCGGAGGGCGTCCTACACTACGTTTGCCGAGTCGCGGTCTCCACTCAAGAACACGTTTACCCCAGCGGTTGTCGGTTATTCTCGAGATATGGCTGGATATGGCTATTTATATCATCTTTCAGGTTGATTTTCGAGTGAAAAAATATTTATGTTACTTAACTATAAGAGTTAAACATATTTACTTCAACAAAAATTTAATAATCGATTTCGGCAGGATTCGAACCCGCGCCCCACCCTCACGATGTGCTCTAACCACATAACCCACGTAATCCTAGTCCTCACAAACCTCACAATTCACAAACTTTACCTCTTAATAATATGAGGAAGTATAAGTATAGATAATTATATCTGAAACTTGACTTGACATTGTGTTTTAGTTACTTATGTAGTGGTTTGTTTACAAAAAATCTACAGGGCTAAGGTAGGCTAAGGATAACCCTGTAGATTTTTTGTAAACAAAGCAATTCAATATAGATTTAGTCATAACGCGGTCTAGACTATCAGAATAAAAAAATATGTATAAAAGTAGTCCAAAAGATCCAGTCCGACCCGTTAACCCGTTGGTATGTGAGAAAACACAGCTTTCTTCATTTTGTGATGGCTTATTCCCCTTTGGCTTTGGTAGCGTGATAATGAAATGGATCTCTTTCATCTTGGGCACGTTCATAACTTCCAAAGTTCCACTACTGTGTAGGCCATAGACTAGTGTAGCACTTCGGTTTTCATTATCCAGACACATGGGAAGCATGTTTTTATTTTGTACTCAGAAAATTGCGATTGCAATTGAAATCGTCATCCCACCTGGTCGGAGGGCGTCCTACACTACATTTTCCGAGTCGCGGTCTACACTCAAGATCACAAAAAAAAAATGTCTATACTAATATTGTAAATGCGAAAGTGTGTTTACTTGTCCCTTCCTTCACGCCCTAACTAAGCAACCAATTGACTTGATTTTTGGTATAAAGTTAGTTGAAAGGATGGAGAGTTACTTATTATCCCATTAATCAGTTCCCATGGGCTAGACATAAAGAACGCGAGCGAAGCCGCGGACAACAGCAAGTTCAAAATAACGGTGGAATTGCAGGGTTCCATAATATAAAATAATTCGCATTAAATTTAATCTTCTTGCCGATCTCTCATCTCAAAAACGGGACGAAAGAGGTTTGCTACCAGAATTGAAAACGATTTTCCGTGTTCGGGTTACTTTGGGCCAAAGCCAGTGAGAGAACGCAGAAAAACTTAAATTCTCGGATATTGGAATTAATTTACTGATTTTAATTGGAGAAATGAACGCAATGGATGCATAAATAAAATTGCAGGTCTGTTAAATAATGTAGTACCTACTGTGTCATACGATTTTACCCATTTCTTGGTCAGATACATTCGAAACAAAAGTCTGTGATGTAATAACCTCACTCGTGCGGGGTAGGTTGAAGGAATACATATAAATAGAAATCGAAATAGAAATACATTTATTTAGACACAGATACACAAAAGTATCAAATAAAATAAACAGACAGAAAACAATAACAATTTAACATGGAGGTACGTTATACAAAAAAAAAGGGGTGGTAAGTGACCTCCATGACCCTGCGCCGAAATAGGGGTGGGCTCAGCGTGTGCTGAACAAAAAAAATTGTTTTTGCTCAGCGCTGTTTTTCAGCCAAAGACCTTAAATCTGACTGACGAAACGGACAGCAATTCGGTGACGAAATAAAAAAAAACAAAAACATAAAATACGGGTTAAATTTAACAGCAGGTAAATATGTCATAATATGTTGTAGTATGTACTGTGAAGTTATTATACATAATAAAATTTTGAATGATGCTGGAGTAAGCTTATCAATTTATGCATCAAAAGCTTGGTAAAAAAGTATAGCAGTGATGTGTCTCCATTGTGATGTGTATTTTTTTTAAATACTTTATTCAGATAGAAAATAACAACCAAATAACAAATTTAAATTAAAACTAGTATTTACAATAGAAAAAATTAAGCTTGTTGTGTAATTGCAGTTACTACCTATAATATTTATGGTAGTAACTGCAATTACATATGAAATTATAATGTTAACTCGCTAAGACCCACTTATTGATCTGCGTAGCGTTTCTTACCGTTGGTTGCGCAATGCATAATGAATAGGTTTTACACTGATCACTAATTAAAATATACCTTATAAATATTATTCTCCTTACATAACTCACTATAAAGTACAAAACACTCTGAATATTGTTTACAAAAGTCCTTTTATAAAAACTTGTTCTCACTCGGCAAAATATCACCTTTATGGTAATGACACAAGGTATTACCACGTCATCATAAACAACCCTTGAACCGGGGTTATAATCCCCCGCTCTCCCCTGGGCGATATGAGTACCAGAATTAATACGTTACAATCGTGTCTCAGAGATATTATGTATGTACATGGACTAGAAAACTTTAGATATAGCAGACCTTACTTACGTTTACTTACACGTAAATGTATATACCCTGTGGTGATCATATCTCGAGAAGAACCGACAACTGAGGTAAACGTGTTCTTGAGTGGAGACTACGACTCGGCAAACGTAATTTAGGACGCCCTCCGACCAGTTTTGATAACGATTTGCGAAAGACTGCTGTCAGATTCTGGAAGCGGCAAGATGAAGACAGGGCGCTATGGCGCTCATTAGTGGAGGCCTAGGCCAGCAGTGGACTAATATAGGCTGATGATGATGATAAAAGCAGATCACTTCGCTTTCGCAACTCATAGCACGACTTTTGTAAGTCATTGGTCCTTTTAGGCGCGAATTAAAAATGCAGTCAAAAAGCGCCGAAAATAGTATGAACGAATCTTAAACTGCATTTGATAAAAAGCAGAATGTAGTCCTGAGATAAAGCCCTATCGTATTAGGGTAGATGTCACTTGGTACTACTAGGTACTTTAGAACCAGTTTAGTTTTACACATTCATAAATTAAATTAATCTAAAGTGAACTGATAAAACGCCACTCCAGTTCTGCCACCTCCACGCGCTGGTGGCGAAGCCGTGTCGTGTCTCTGCTTATTAGCCCGCCTTGTAAGCCCGACTTATTGTCGCAGCTAAGCAAAACAAGCGAAAAATACTCGTATTTTTTTTTCTGTGTTCATTTTGTGTCTGTAAATGTCTGTAAATTGTGTAATTTGTGCTAACTAGTTATTATTGTAGGTAGACATGTGAACTTTACTATGACTTATTGAACTTTACTATGACTTATTGACTTTTATATCTTATTTGTATTATTATTGATTTGTGTTTCGTTTACGTGACGCGTTAGTTCCGACGGAAGATCAGCGTTGTGTGTGATAGCTATGCGCAATGGCTTGCAATTGCAACATAATGCTGAGTCGGACGCCTTTTCGTAGCATTCATCATCATCAGCCTACATTAGTCCACTGCTGGACATAGGCCTACCCTAATGAGCGCCATAGCGCCCTGCCTTCAGCTTGCCGCATCCAGCATGTGCCAGCAGTTTTTCGCAAATCGTCACCCCGTCGTAGCATTAAGTTTTCTTATTTTGTACCTTAGTTGTTTTTATGTCCCTAGTTAATGTGTAATTTCTGAAACTTAATTTTTTTATGTTTATGCTATGAATGATAGGTTTATATTACTTTAGGCTATTTCATCTATTACAGGGTTATGGTGATTTTCTGACACTGTGAACAGCAGGTTCTGCCAAAATCACGAACACGTTTGTGAAGATGCCACGTTTTATAAGGAACCTACACGTTCGTTTTGTAGGGTTCCGAGATCGGTTTCGAAACCCTTACGGCGTTTTCCCATGAGCCACTGTACCACTCGATGAAGGACGTTTTTCACGAGCGACTATTTCAACAGCAACTCAGTAATCGAAATAAACGCATATGACTTTTCAATTTAATGCGCATACCCCACCCAAACTAGCGCCGTGACCTACTTTATTAATCCATTATTATTTAAAAATCCATCGCATAGATTGTGATACCTGTTCTAAGCTATTTTTTAATGACTCTGTAATAGTTTTATTCTATTTGGTCTAGGCAGTGAATCGAAGTTGCCCTTGGTGGCCACCAAAATCTATTTTCGATTAACTGCCTTAACTAAATATAAGCTTAATTAATAAAAAGCTTATGATAGGTATCAAAAACTCCCTGTTGAAAAATTTGATATTACCGTTGTTCAACGAAATAATAAGATAAAATAAATAGCGGCGCTAGTTTGGCTCGGCATATAATTACATTTTTGATCTTGTAAAACTAATCTTTAAGATGTTTATATAAAAAGTGCTTTAATCCTGTGAAATAACATCTCCCTAAATGTTAAGCCTATTACATGTAAATAGTGAAACACAATCAGCTTATGGCACATTTGTTCTGTAATTTCCCCGGAGAGAACATCCAATCAGAGTGATGCTAGGAGTTGCATGACTGATGCTGAGTTACAATGTAGAATTGAATTAGCTCATGTTGATTAGAACAGCGTCTCTCAAGAGGTGTTGCAGCTTGAATTCATTAAATTAATCAAGACAATACAGCCTCTTCATCATCATCGTCTCATCAGAAAGGGTTACTGTCCTTAATACGACCTAACCGACCTAACGTCAGATGAAATTCTGCTACAGTGGTCAGTCTAAACAATGACTGTAGAAAGGTGCACAGGATATTTTAGTGAACAAGTGTGTGCGCAAACTCAAATGCACTCCCATGATTTTGTATTGTATTGTATTTCTTCATTAATCAAAAACTTATACTATTCTTATATAAAAACAACTATAAACCATAAATAAATAATAAATAATGCTGGACAATTCACACAGCATTATCCAGTCCAAGCTAAGCAGAGCTTGTGTTATGGGTAACTGATAAACATAATACATACTAATAATAATAATAATCATTTATTTCAGACTATGACTATTACAGATCTTATTTCGATTCTATTTCGCTTATGCTACGGTTTATAGTTATATTTACCTTCATACTAACACACATCCAATATTACTTAATACACGTTATTTTACAGCGAGATGTATGACGCAATCAGGGAGTCAGTCAGCTGACGACGTTGCATGGTGTCCCCTTGCAGGCTGGCCAGTGAACCGTCGGAACTTGACACCTTTCGGCATTATATAGGTACTCTGCGCTTATAAAGTAGGAGTATGTCGAGAGATGTTCTGTTGGGACTCTGACCATAAAACTAAGCTGTCTGCGACATAAATAAATTGTTAGCATGACGCCACCATCTATAGTTCCTTTCATCAAAGATAATGACAAAATGTGATGATGAAGGGAATCATTTTGAAGAGTTATGGCCCTGGTAAAAGTCGATGACGTCAGTAGGGTGCGGGTAGCGCAGCAGCGGTCATCGAAACGATTTTATTGACAGTTTTAAGTGGATATTGGAATTTTTAAACGATAAATTGACAGGAAAAGCCCGAAGTCAGGAAGTTGGCGGGTATACCGGGTATACCGTTTTGCACAATCACAAGATCTTTTTATACTTATCACATCACCCTATCAACTAAATAGGGAACTTTTGTCTTATTTTTGCAAATAATTGTCCATATTAATGAGAAGTAGGCAAAAACTTGATTTTTAGGCGCTCTGCTCTGTCGCGTGTGTATGAACGCGAAATCCTATCAAATCAAATCAAAAAAGGGTGTCATAGGTCGCTCCCTATACGGAGAGAAACATTATGCTCTACGCCTAGTTCAACTAAATAAAAAAAAAACTAGGTTCATTCGTGATGTACAAAATTATCAAAAAAATTATTCCAAAAATGCTCGAGTTCGTGTAAAATATTATCTTATCTACAACAATTAAATAGGTAAATTGTGAGTAGCGTGCTCTGCGCCCTCTAGTGCCGTATACAAGTCGGTATCAAGGTTTGTTTTTATCAGGGGCATTATTGTGAAGATTTAGGTGTTTCGGCCCTTAGAGCGATGCCAAATTCCTTGAGGTTGTAATTTTTACCAGACACGGCGTGTTTTCCTTACCTCCAAAACAAGAATTTCAGCTTTCTAATTAACTGTCAACTGAAATGATTGTAAGTATTTATTTTGTTAATAATATTATTAACAAAAACAAACTATTTTCTGCCCACGGCTTTGCATGCTTTGTATCTGGAATTGAAAGCAGCCTTCTCATCGTGTACGTACATGTCCATAGCTAAATTAGCATTTTTATACTCAATAGAATAGAACTTCTTAATAATCTTTCTCCTGTCTCTCTGACTCAAAGTGGAGATGTGGCTGACGGTATATTACGAAGGCCAGTGGTCTAGAAGAGACCTATTCACTCTTATCTTAAAAGATCCAGCTTGTAATTGGTCGTTCATAAAACCGAAGCAAGCAACTAGGTCCATTTTTTTTCCATTGCACAACGAGCACGCCGCCGCACGGGAACCATTCGCCGCGACATCGTATCGCAGCGACGACGTAGCCCCGTGGCTACGTCGTCGCTGCGATACGATGTCGCGTTTATGTTATCTATATAACATTACCGTGAATTAACGGGTGAGCGATCCGAGATCGAACACACATTAACAAAATCGAGTTCGACGAGGAAACGCTACTGTTAGCTTTGTTTCTTCGGCGCAGAAAACGAAAACGAAAGCAGATACAACGACACTGAGATCACGAAATCGCCTGCGAGCGACTATGTCTATTCAAGAACCGATATAGTATTTAAACATAATCCAAAGATAATAAAGATAGAAATATAAACATATTAAGTAACAATTCCGCGCAAAAACCTTCTCCAATAAGCGCTAACAAAATGTAGTCCGCGTCGTAGAAAAAAAAACAGCAAAAATGGTGTGGTTTTTTTCTACAACGCGGACTACATTCCATTTGCATTAGATTTCCGCAAAGTAACGCCTGAATCTATTGTATAAAATCCAAAAACTATACGTTCTTACGACTTACGAATGACAAGACCTATATTTTAAGAGTTGGCACTGCATCGGATACAAAAAAAGATAAGGTGTCCTTATGGACAGGAAAACCGCAAGCAAATTGCCAGTATGATATAATAAAGCTCATAGTTCCCTTTATACAAAGATTTACGCCCTAACAATCAAACGCAACTCAGATTTAAGGTGTTATTCCTGACTCGTCCCACTTTGATCCGAATCCAGTGGGATGAGTCAGGAATAACTCGATTTAAGGCGCATACCCAACCCAAAGTGGCGCCGCCACCTAATTTATCTTATTATTCCGTATAACAAAGAAATTTTCAAAAATCCATCTTCCAGTTTGTGATACCTATCATAAGCCTTTTTTAATGCCTCTGTAATAGTTTTATTCTATTTAGTTTAGGCAGAGATACGAAAATACATTTTGGTGGCCACCAAGGGCAACTTCGTATCACTGCCTTATGAAAATTCCTTTGTTAAACGGAATAATAACAAAAAGTAGTTGGCGGCGCTAGTTTGGGTGGGGTATGCGCCTTAAGCACGTTTCAAATTACGGATTTTTGACAGTATTGCATTGAAAACAAGATCAACAATCAATCAACAAGATCGCGTCTGGAGACGTGTTTAGTTCTGCTTAGCTCATAATTACGTTACCAAAATAATAATCGTAAACCAAATTATTAACACATCGAAAATCACGGCCTACGATTCAACAAATTAAGCTCTTTGTGTGTTAACCAGTAATTTTCCGGTTGGCAATTCCGTTGTGATTGGCGGCCTCCGATTGCCTGAATTTAATATGCGTGATTGTTCCTCTTAATCCGCGATAAAGTCTTGGTACTTGGTGTAGCCCGCGACGTTTCTTGAATTATTGCTTGACATTTTGGTTTGAGTTTTATGTATTGTATATATGTATATAGCGGGTATGCCGGCGGCAATGTCACATGGCTCCGATAATATTGGTATTGAATTACCTCTTGGCACGACACGCGGATATGAAGGTGCTTTCCAGCAGACACTACTCGCTAAAACTAAACCGGGTCGCTCCACTATCGCGTAATTTTTGTAAGCTATTCAAAAGCACCCTTCCTATATGAAATCCAATCCTCATCCTCATCAGCCTATAATGGTCCGCTGGACACAGCATGAGTTGTTATCTCATGGGGGTTAATGTCCACGCTAAGTATGCGGGTTGGGGATCGCAGTTCGGTAGTAGATCTATAAATCGAAAACTTATATGCAAAACTGTTTTCAAAAGTTGCAGGGCGTTTGACAATTTTAAAAACTTACCACGTATTAAATTCTGACATCTTACTTTTTATACTGCTCTACTTAGCTTGGGTCTAGATGATTCTGTGTGAGTTGTTCAGCATCATTTATTTATTGTCCTGCAAACAAAATCATAGAAATAATGCTGGTAAAATGGTGTGAGAACGTCTAGGCGAATTTATTTTTTAACTTAAGTTACAAGGTATTCGAATAAAATACAGCCCTAGCAACCTGTTACGTCCCAAAAAACAACAACATTACACTCCCTGAGGGACGATTTATCAAATGTCCTGCCAAAATATCATCGCACGAGAGGCACAGATTTATTTTAGAACTACGCCGTGGGACATTATTAGGTTCAAATATTTATTGGATTTTTCTGCTGTCTTACTTTTTCTTCCATGGTATCTATACCACCTTAGGGATTATTTTAAATGGTGGATTATTGAACGATAGGATCGGGCAACGCGATTTTCTTGAAAGAAACCAAAAAGCGATCAAAAAATTTAAAAACGTTCTGGAAAATTCGCAATATCTGCTCATCACAGATACCGCAGAGCCTCAAGACGAAAGACTTTAATCAATGTGCGTTACCAGTGATGACCTTTAGATCCGAGACGTGGTCGCTAACTATAGGCATCGCTCATAAGCTAAGAGTCGCTCAGCGGGCTATGGACAGAGCTATGCTCGGGGTGTCTCTTAGAATCCGGAATACGGAAATCCGTAGAAGAGGTAAACTCACTGACTTTGTTGGTGAACGTCTCAGAATCAGTAAGCTGATGTAACGGTGGGTAGGTCATATAACTCGCTCGCAGAAGTGATAACCGCTGGGGAGTAAAGGTTCTCGAGTGGCGGCCGCGATGCAACGCGAAACGGAGTGTTGGGAGACCATCAACTAGATGGACCGACGACGACATTGTAGCGGTCGCAGGGAGTCGATGGATGGCTCGCGACCGCTCTTTGTGGCGTCGTATGGGGGACGCTTTTGTCCAGCTGTGGACGTGTATGGGCAATATGATGAAATAGGTATACAAAAATGACAAAAATACCGCTAGATATATGTCGTGATGATAAGTGCATATCGCATGGTGCAACTTACTATCTTTGCTTTCTGAATGTCATGTTTCGGTGAGTTAACTTATTAAATACTTGTTATTAAATGTGAAAAAGTAGCCATTTATAACGGTTTTTAGCTGCATTTTTGTTATAGGAGGGGTGGGTTTTACAGTCATCGAAAAAAACCTTTCGTTTTAATAATAAACCGTTCACATTGCCTACCTACTGTAAACGCACTCATACTTTTAGGTTGGTGTAGTCATAGATTTATTAAATATACCTATACTCGATTTATCCACAAAAAGATAAACAATCCCGCGGTACTTATCATTGATTTTTAAACAGAATATTTGTTGATCTAAAAACCTCTCTCAATCAATCAATCAATCTTCATTTAATAAGGAGCTCCCGAACAAAAACCGATATTTCAGGCTTCTTATTTATACAGGAAACACATAAGAATTGTTTACGTGGAAATTTTACCTATGTTGTTTACCAAAGTAATATAACGTCAATTCGGCTTGTAGAAAGAGCTTTCAAGTAGGTAAAATTATAATTTTAATGTTGATATTTTCCCCTCAATTTTAAATTGAAATATGGAATAAAAAAAGCTTTTAAAACAATTTTGAATATTGTATTAATTATTTAGTTGTTACTTTAATATGAAAGACAATTAAAATCAAATAATAGAATTAAATTAATATTATAATAGAAATTATTAAATAATAATAAATATTAAATAATATAAATAATAAATATTAAATAATAGAATTAAATTAAAACTAGGTATAACTCAAACCAATACACCCTCTTTCTTTTTACCGACTTCACGGAGGAGGTCAAAATCGCGATACCTACATTTTTTTTTTTTCGTTGCTGTCTGATTTTGAGGTGGTCCCATAAAAGTTAGATTCTCGAGAAATTTATATGTGTGCCGTAAAAGTATCTTAAATTATATTCACATGATAATTTTCTAATGGTTTCCATGGCAACTGTATTTTATAATATTCTGAAATCAAGTCAAATCACGCCAAATTATATTTCTTAGATTTTCGTAATTAGGTAGTTATAAGTACATACCGACACGTCCTAAATGAGTGACATGTTTGAAAATACTCAAACGTGTTGTCGGTGTTGCCATATGTAAATTATTCACAAAGCCAGCCTATTCGTTGTTTTCAGCTGATGGAATCGTGTACATTAATTTATTAGCGACGGCTGGTTAGAAGCTTTGTTGTTTTCGGGATTTCTGTTTTTAAATTATAGTAGGTTTGGTATTTATAATAGGTACGTACAGAATAGAAATATGTTTAGTTTAAATTTAAAATTAATTTTCTTGAAATTAATCAGGAAATTACAATTTAATACCGAAGTACACATTTGACCCTCGAAAAGTTTACTTTTTTGTTTCTTTGAGCACAATCGGTAGAGTATCTATGATAGGCGATTAAAATCAGGCGTTTTTTCGAGAAGTAACGCTTAGTTGGCAATACCATAGTTTCAATAACCTTCTTCGAAATAAGGTATTAAATATTTTACACGTCTTTGCTTTAGTGATAACCGGTCATAAATCAGTTAACTCCAAGTCCATTTTCTCGAAACTACCATGCTACAATATCCATTCTATTTTTGAAATATTTAAGACTCGTATCACGTTCAGACTATGCCTTACCATTGACATCTCTGCTCCTTCTCACACATAGCAGTAATGTCGTCTATCTGTCCTGCTCACCCAATAACCGAAGACAAAGCTTTGGTTTTTGTACGGGGGAGTTGAAATCGAACTGAGGCAAGGAAGAATTATTAGCAGTAGACAATGAAGTATTTCACTTATGCCAGCCTTATGTAAGCCATACACGCTACGGTCCACGGAAGAAGGGAGCGTGTGTGGGAATAAAATTGTGCAGGTTTTTGAACCTAGGGATCAAAATGGCTTTTCTAAATAAAAATAGTCCAAACTAAGTCTCTATTTAGGTTTCTATTTCAATATTTATTGTTTGCCCGAAAAATCTTTAGCTTTGTCGCTCGTCAAATTAAAAAAATAAAAATTAGTGGACGTATTGTAGGGTGAGGTAATTAAGTTTAAGGTCGAGATCCCTACTCAGATAATCAAAAGCCCTTAGGCGATGATCAAAGAAAGACATGATAAAAGTGAATACATCAGTACATTACCTAGTGAAATTTAACCAGTTAATTTAACCGTGGGCACCCAAGGAGTTAAGCGAGTTAAATAGCTCACTACGAGCACACGAAACACTTTCAAAATTGTTCCAAAAACAAATTGTCAATTCTTAAAAATTAATAAAAAACGATTTAGGAATTAGAATTTAGCTAGGCGCGCGAATGCTGTTTTGAATTTCGCACCTAGATGTCCCCGGGCGGGCATACTCGCATATCGAGCACGTTTTATAAAAAGTTTAAATAGAACGTCCGCTTTGAAGACATTGTCAGAGATCATTGTTTTAATTTATAAAAATAATTTCTCAGAATGCGTAATAGGTTTATAGGATCGGGACTCATCGAGTTGAACTTAGCTTTTTATTTTTACGTCTTGCAATGTAAGCGCTTTCTAATTGGTCAAAAACAGTTCGACCAGGATGAAAAGAACTCAAAGCTTATGTGCTTTATTTCATTTAGACCTTACAGAACTTTTGGACACGTTACAAAACTCAGGTTATATAACTAAAACTAGGAAATAAAGTGATCGTTTTGATTTTTGTCCGCTTCAATCTTTTTAAGGGAAAGTAAAGAAGACGCTAAGAGTGCGCTTTGAGTTTGGGACTGTCAAATTAAAACTGCAGAAGACTTTCATAGATCCTGCAAAGGTCATGACACCTCTATTCTTCCGCGAAAGATCCACAAAACCTAGTAAGCAGCATTATAAGGGGTTTTTTCTTTTTCAGAAAACGCATCATTGCAGCTATCGCCTCAAGGCATTTTTAAGAAAAAAAAACGAAAATCCCAAGAGAAATATCTGTCTCTTGAGGTTTTCTCTTACTTTACTAAACGCAAGTGAGCCAGCCTCGTGGGCAGCGAAGCGGTAAATCCGCTAAGCGAGTTAAATCGCCCGCTGCGATCCACTTCACACGAAATAATGGCTGCCTTTGTTAACCCCCGCCTGACCTTGAGCTCATTCTAATGGGAATCGAACTCGCTCTCAATGAATTTAGGATATATGATAGATTTAGGGTAAACTTTTGCGGACGGAGATGACATACGCTTAGGCGGGACCTAAACGAATAGAATGGCATCCTCACCAAACCTCACCTCAACATTGTATAATAGTCCACAGCTGGACGCGGGTCTCCTCCTGATTTTTATCTCATGGGGTATTGCCCATAATCCCCACGCTGGGCAATCGGGTTCGGGATCGCAGTTCGGTGTTAGATCTATTCTGCAAGAGGCGCTGCTGCCCGCCCCCCGGTGTATGTCCCTCTGAAAAATGTCTGAATGTCTGTCTGTGTCTGAATGGCATCCGTTTAGGTAGAAATCTCATCTTTCGTAGACATATAGATGAATAGAGAATCTCTTTTCTTGAAGTCGGTTATAATAAACTAATGATAATGTTGATCAAATTATAAATATCTTACTTCCTCTAAGTAATATGACCGATTCTTGAAAGGTCTACGAGATTTACCCAGCAGTAGGCTTTGAACGGTTAATAATAAATAAACAATAAAAACTGTATTAGGAATTCTAATTGGTCAAAATAGTTCCCCCTGGATTAAAAGAACCAAAACTCAGAGATTTCACAAAAATTTTAGTAGCTTAGTCGTGATTATAAAAAGAATTATGGTATTTCATAAGCTTGACGGGATAAATATTTTTGATATCAACCATACAAATCTCCTGTATAGCATTAATTGAAAATGAATTTGCGTAATTTAAAGGCTCCGTCGTTGAACCTGATGTGTTCCTCTTCCTACGTTCAACTTGCTGGCTTTCTAGAGAGTATCGATCATATAGTTTGCTCTTTCTTTTAACCTTTAATACCCGTGAATTAAATCTGTAGAATAATAAAATCTATCTACTTGTATGTTTTTGAAGGAAATAATGCAAAAGAAGCTAATTTAAACATGATTATTTTTTTACATTGTTTTTGTATTTAATTTTGTGCTTAAGGTGTGTGTATGGGTGTTCTTTTTCTTTCGTTGCTTTTTAAAGCACCAGTATATTATGAATTCTTAGAGGATATTTTAATATCCTCTAAGAATCATAATATACTGCCTAAACAATGATATTGTTTCAATAAAAGCAAACGACTTTCTTACAAAGACAATATTCTACAGAACAGTGAAACAAATAGATGCCCAACAACGTTGAGTCAAGTAATGTTTATTCATACCTATTTTCCGTTTTCATCCCAATAATAAACAGGACAGTATATAAAGTGAACACATAAAAGGGGCTCTATTCTGCTAAATCGGCAAGAAGTCGCCCAGTTCCGCGCCGGCAATAGTAGGTATTAGGTATGTACGAAAACTAACGTTCAGCTTTGTTTTAGGGTTCCGTACCTCAAGAGGGTCCATATATAGAATCACTTTGTTGTCCGTCTGTCAACCCTCTTTTCTCAGAAATGCATGGAGGTGTCGAGTTGAAATTCACACCATATACTCAGGTTCATAACCTCTTGGAGCCGCGATATAAATCAAACTTCCAAGTCAACGCAATCAAAAGTTACAGACGTTTATGCCAAAGTATTTTGAAATTTCCTTGAGAATGACATGCAGAAAAATCTATAGGGTACTTCCTACTGACCTAGAATCATGAAATTTGGCAAGAAGCAAGGTCTTTTAGGAGAAGTAAAGGTAAAAATACAAAAACCGGAAGTTTATGGTTTATTTAAAAAAAAGTGACCAAAATTTGTAAGGCACTACTTTCAGTTGAACTAGAATCATGCTGTTTGGCAAGAAACAAGAATACACACAACAAACTCTTGTTAAAAAAACCTGAGTTGGCCAGAGCAGGAGCCCTCGCTTCTTAACACAAGTTTCGACTTAGCAAGAGCGAGGAACTCATTAGTGAAGCCTTAAAACGGGTCTTTTTAACACGTGTCCAAATTATTATAAAACAACTATCTGTTCTTATGTCTAGAAACATTGACAACATGTTTTACACAAGACGAAATAAATATTTTTGTCTTATCTTTTATCTTTATCTTCATTTTACGGAACCCTCGGTGCGCGAGTCCGACTCGCACTTGACGTTTTATTTGCATTTTGGAGTTAAATTGATGGTTCAACACTCTCATTGAATAAAAACCTTCTTATTGCAATGTGCCTCGCCAAAGTCTGCTGTTTGACGTTAGACCAATTTTACAGAATGACAGGACAGAAGAAAATAGAGGATTCAGCTAAGCGGAACTCTAGTTCTTGGCGGAGTTGTGACAGCAAAGCACAGCGAACCAAAAAATAAGAAGAAGAAGAACTCTAGTTCAGTTACCGGAGCAAATTTTGCTAGTGAGTCATATAAGTAACTATGTAGGAACTGTCTCGTGATTTGTGTAGTTATAAGCCCGAGTCTTAGGGTTTTCAGAGCTTATTTCCAGCTGGCATTACCTAAATACGCTCATAAGTGGACATATTATAAAGGACCATCTCCGTTATATAAATATTGGCATGTAGGTACATCACATTATATTAAGACTTAAAAAGGCAAAATAATAAGTAAAGTAATAATAATACTGGACAATTCACACAACATCATCTAGCCCCAAGCTAAGCAGAGCTTGTGTTATAGGTACTAGATGACTGATATACATAATACAATACATTACATAGATATTTTTTATTATACATAGAAAACGACCAGAACACCCTGTACAAATGTCTGCAGATCGTACAAGCATTTGTCCCGAGGCAGGAATCGAAGCCGCAACCTCCTGCGTCGCAGGCAAACCTTCGCCCACCGCGCCACAGAGGTCGTCAAAATAAAGATGCATTAGTGTTTAAAAACATTCATGACTGTTATATAAACTTACTAGTGAAGAAATGAAGAATAAACTCTTCATTTCTTTCACTAGTGGACACAGAATCACTAAATAGGTGTTATACTAAGATGAACAATACAACGTGAAGATTCTGCAATGATACGATCGTAACATAGGCATAGTAAAGCGGCTGGTTAGCAGGATTGGGCCCCAGGCATCTTGTTTATATGCAAATACAGGATGTTACAATATAGCACTGTTGCAGTTTGCATCAGCATGTATACCTACGGGAGGTAATGCTATGCAGGAATATGCTTAACATGTAGCTTAGTTATGCTTAATTAATGTTATAAAAATGTCTCGTTACCTTTAGTAATTTGGGTATTTCACTTGGTTTGCTCTACAAAAGTCAAATCAATAACTTTATTTCTTTAGGTTTACAAAATAAGCACTAAGAACATAGATCTATAAAGCTCGTACCGGAAATTGTAAAGCTTCTGTAAGAATGTGGCGCATAAAGCCCTTAACAATCATTTGGCGTAGATACCTTTATGAAGTACAAATGACTTATATTTTAATAGGCATAGAGTTGAAAGAAGGTCGTAGGTATTGTAATTTTTCTCTATGGGGCCTGCAGTCTGCACCTAAGTTAACTTTAATATGCCTTTTGTTGGCTTATTCGAGGGCGAAGCCCTAAATCCTATAGCCTATGTGTAGGGCTGGTAAATTTTCTACATACATTACAAAATTCAACTTGATCCATTCAGTAGTTTTGTCGTTTACCCCGGACAACGTTACAACGGCACACACTTTCACCTTTAGAATATTAGTAGGAAGTAAGATATTGGCGTATTGAGGCAAAATAACGGTTTATTCCCGCTTTGGGACAAATGTTTGCACGATCTGCAGGTATTTGTTGTGCGTCGTTTTCTATGTATAATAAACAATATCTATCTATGTAATTGTATTATGTATATCAGTTATCTAGTACCCATACATAACACAAGCTCTGCTTGGGGCTAGATAATGCTGTGTGAATTGTCCAGCATTATTTATTTATTCCCATTTGTCACCCAGATCTATCCCCCTTAGGGGGACAAATGCGGAAAAAAGTAACCCCCTATTTGCAACGGTGGGACAGATAGAACCTTTTTTTTCTATTTGTCCCCCTAGGGGGACAGATAAAGGTGACAAATGGGAATAAACCAAAATAACAACCAAAATTGTCCACGTCCTTTTAGCCGATGAGTCTATTTCCATGTCTACACTACGTTAAGGGATGAAACGTTGGTATTCTTCCAACACAATTAAGGTTCGTAGTTAACCCGTTTACATCCGTAATGAATGTCTACACTTCTCTGGACACATCGAACAAAGTGTCGCACGTAAGTAATTCTCCAGTAAGCCACAATGCCTGCACGCAGCACATTAATTTGCTTTTCATGAGGACAGTCTCTAGCTCCGAAACAGCCTTGTATTTACCTCGTTGTATTTATGACCTGGGACGCGGTTTTGCGAAACGCTGTTGGGTGCACTGTCGTACATTGATAGCTTACCCCCCGTATGTTTTAATTCTCGTTATTATATCAGTATTGGTTTTATTTTATTAAATTTGTTCGTTTTATATAAAGAATTGTTTCTTCAATAAACAGTAAGATTCTAGTTTTAGAATAGTTATGAAAGAAATTTGAATTGTCTTTAAAGGAAACAGGGGGTAAGCTAACAATGAAAGACTGTACGATACTGTACCTACGACTGCACGACCACGGCTGTATCGTCTCGCAATAGTACCTAAGCTACGTTTTTGAAATTAGCTATATTTGAAATTAATTGTTTTGAAAAAACTAAGGACCTACCTCAAATTCCATTTACTTTTTTTAAGTTTTAAGAGACTTACTCTAATCCCTCGGTAGTCATTTTGGTTGCGCTAATAGCGCGCTTTCTTTGATTAACTTATAACTGTCTGACATTGGATAGTTATTACCTATCTAGGTACTTAAAGGGTAGGCTTACGCTTTTGGGAAGTCACGCAGTCGCCCTTGAGGTTTGCTCTGCATATCCATCCAGGCGCTCGCGACCAGTATGAACCACGTGCAAATGGTCGATTTGCGGAGCTACATTCATGTCGCTAAAAAACTAATGAGAGTGTTTTTCGCCACCACGCCGGTCGGTTGAACATTTTTCAATAAGTGATTGTCACGCTGACTTTCGCTTGTCTAACGCATCTCCAACTAAGATATTGTTGTCGAGAGGATTCATTGAGTGTTATACATCACCCCGCGGGTCGTGACCTCGTGATCTATTCGCAAGGAATAAACATTTGGACCCATAAGCTTCTATGCATGAACTTTGAACTGGATTTGGAGTGCAGTGAACGATTGGAGCTGATCGCAGACGCCCAGACAGGTAAGCCTTCCCAAAGTCCTTATCGGGTGTTTACTGTCCAACGTCAGACCATCGCATTTTTAGGTTTCGATGAACAAGCGACCCTCAACGCAGAGGAATCCCGCGCGTATGATTTTGGCAAACTATATTTACATCTAAATCGCTACGCATGCTGAAAGTACGCACCATTTGGCCTTCGAGACGGATTTAATTGTCCTTTATCTATAGAAATCTAAAAATTATTCACGTAAAATTGCATATCGTTATAGGAAACGCCCTTAATGCGGTATATGTAAGGTCTAATATCATCTGCATTCTTTATCGAAGTCTAGTAAAGTTATCGTTTGTAACTTCTCATTTATATTACTACATCATACATAACGTAAGGTAATAATATGTCATACATCATTACAGTGATTCGTGTCGTAAAATAAAGTGTTTTCCAAGAACTACGCATAAAACTCCATTATATTTTGCGTTCGCGGGTAGCGCGTGCATTGCAGCGCTCGTCAATAGCAGCGTGGTTGGGGTTCTCACATCGGGTATGTTGGATGACCTACCGTCGTACCATCATATTATTCTTGATTCCAGGAATCACAATAAAATTATTGTTAACGGTCATTGAGCTTTGTCATATTGATTTCGATTTAGAACTGAAGTCTTATGGGTAAATGTTATTCTATTTAATCGCAATACAGTCCACTTCGCATTTGATTATATGATTTAAATATAGTTAAATTAATCGCATTCAAATTTATTTTTGAATTTATTTTCGCTTTGTAGACAAATTATAAAATTGATTTTCTACACCGCACCTACTTCACGGCTGTAAAATCGGATAAGGTATTTCTGTATTACATCTACGGGAAGTAGGTTTCCGCATGGTTGGATATTATTTCCATACCTAAACAAGAAAAACCTAAGTTGTTCTTTGAACTTTTGTTTTTTTTGTTATCTCGCATCGCATCTATAAGTTACTTAGGATTAATACGGTCTATGTTATTTCATGAGCCTACCGTATTGAGTTTCGCATCTAGGTACGCAGAATATTTATTCAGGTACTTAGATATACTTTCGCATCGCCTTTGTTATTTTTCTACATTTGATTCTAATTGTAATATTTACCTGGCAGTTTAATAAGGTACATATACCTATCTACTTAACTAAAGGGTTTTATGTGCAAGTTTGTTATCGTAGTTTGTTTGTTTTAGCCTTCACTAAGTTATTGTGATAGGTCATCGCACGGCCGGAATTGGTTCCGTTGATTATTGTTTAGAACTGAATTATTATTATTTTGTTTCTACCGCACCTTGCTCCCAGTTGGGACTAGGGTTCCGCAGGTAAAGGAAAGTGGTTCCGTACCTACCTTTTTATTGTTTTACTTGATCAAACATCTGTTTCGGTTGTTTTGATTCGCAGTTTTCGAACTAGCTTGTTAGGGATCCGTAATCTGATAAATACGTGGTTTCGAAGTGATATTTTTTGTTTAGTGGATCTTTCGTTATTAAGTTATTATAAATGGAAGACTTGCAGAATAAATTAAAATTGTATGAAGGCAAACGCGCCGCATATTTTTCTCGTGCGCAAAAAATATTTGATTCTATAGCCTATCTCGAGAATGAGAAGTCGCGGAATACATTTATTGCGCAGGCTAAAACAATCGATTTAATGCGTAATGAAATTGTAACTACAATTGATAATATTAATATTATTTCCATGAAGATTGATCCCAAATATGAAGTTAATTATAACTCATTGTCGGCTTTTGACGATCTTTCGTGTGAAATAAAAAATGTTTTGAGTTCTCTCACCGCAAGTAAAGAACCCTTTAGCGGGAATAAATCAGGATCTTCGCATATCAAAATACCTCGAATCGAACTACCTACTTTTGATGGGGATATTCAGAGCTTTCCGTTTTTTTATGAGACATTCAAACGGGTCATTCATACAAATCCTGATCTATCGGATTCGGATCGCATCCATTATTTGTTGGGTCACCTAAAAGGCAAAGCCAAAGGCGTAGCAGCTGGCATTGTGCCTGCCGCAGAAAACTATCGTGTAATCTGGGACGCGCTTATCGCTAAATACCAGGACACTCACGCATTGGCTGTTAACTACTTAAATCAGCTGTTTTCGTTAAAGTCAGCTGGTTCGTCGCCCGCTAATGTAGAAAAAGTCTTTGATAGATACACCGCTACTGTGGCCGGACTCAAACAATTAAAAATAGCCAACATGTCTGATTTTATCTTTATGTACGTGGGTCTTAAGTTAGTAGACTCAGACATCGCGAAGCAGTACGAAATGTCACTTCGCACTGTAAAAGATCCTCAAAGTGTTGACTACGATTATTTTGTGAAGTTCGTTCGGGAACAAGTTAAAATTCTTTATCGCACTGCGCCGCAACGGCCTGATCGCTCGGCTGCTGGCACCCGCGCTAGTTCGCCCCCCGCGCCCTCCAGTAGGGTCTCGCAGGTGTATGTAGCGACATCACCTAAATGTACGCTTTGTCAATCGGTACACACAAACTTATACAAGTGCCGTGCCTTTTTAAAATTAAATACGAATGATAAATTTCAACACATAAAAGATAATCGTATTTGCGGTAACTGCCTAAGTAGTCAACATACCGTATCTAAATGTCAATCCACATCAACATGTAAGAAATGCAACGGTAAACACCATTCTCTGTTACATTTTGATCAACCACCTCCTCCACAACAGAAAACCGCGCCTGCAGCCAGCGCCGCGCCGCCGTCTGCCAGTGCCGTAGACCAGACACCGGATCAAGAACCTTTTTCTTTATGTACGCATTCGGCTTCTGCTCATACTAGTACTCGCACCACGGAGGTTTTAGCTACTGCGAAAGTTTTAGTGGTAGGAAGGAAAGGGAAGGATGTTGTCGTTCGCTGTCTACTGGACCCGGGTTCTCAGAGGAACTATATTACCACCCGATGTTGCCGTATGCTTGGGCTACCTATTCGTGACGATTCTGTAGTCACGGTGAAAGGTATCGGTGGTACCTCGCAGTCTGTTCGCGGTTCAGTCGAATTCACATTTAGCTCGCGTCTTCGCTCGCAACCCAAGTACTCAATTGATGCACTAGTGCTCGATGAGATAACCGGACAGCTTCCATTGTGTTCGATAGATGTCGCTCATATCGCGCACATCGGGTCGCACTTATTCGCTGATGATACTTGGGGAATGCCTGGGAATATTGATATCCTGCTTGGAGTAAAGTTGTTTGCTAAGTTATTAAAACCAAGCAAGGTAATTTCTACTGCTGGATATCCAGATGTTTTGGAGACTGTGTTAGGCTACATATTTATGGGAGAAGCGCCTATTTTAGACTCTCCTACCGCAACGATGTCTTTTTGCGCGACGTCTTCTTTGGAAAGCTGCGACTTGCGTAAATTCTGGGAAATCGAGGAAGTTCAGGCTTCTTCTATAACAAGTGTGAATGATAAACACTGCGAGCAGTTTTATTGTTCTACCACTACTCGCACCCCCGCTGGCAAATATGTCACTGCTTTACCACTTAAGACAGACGCCTCTGCGCTAGGAAATTCTTTCGATATCGCACGTCGTAGGTTTCTTAGCCTCGAACGTAAATTTAAATCGCATCCTAACGTCAAACTTCTTTATGATGACGTCATTAAAGATTATCTAAAAAATAACTACATATCCTTTGTGGAAGGAGTGCTTCCCGGTGAAGTCTCGTTCTATATCCCGCACCATGCTGTCATTCGCGAGGACAAGACAACCACCAAGTTACGAGTGGTTCTTGACGCAAGCTCGAAGTCAGACAATGGTATCTCGCTAAACGATATCCTTCATGCAGGTCCCGTTCTTCAAGCGGACTTGCTAAACATCTTATTGAACCTGAGACTTTTCGCTGTGGCAATAACTTCTGACGTTAAGGCTATGTATCTCAAAATAGCCATTCGTCCTGAAGATCGCCCTCTTCAGCGTATACTCTATCGCTTCCACGAAGATGAAGAGTTGAAAATTCTCCAGTTTTCAGTGCTTCCGTTTGGACTTAAGTGCTCGCCCTTTGTCGCAATCCGCACAGTCCAACAGCTGTGTAAAGACGAAGGACATCAGTTTCCTCTCGCCAGTGAGATACTGAGCCGAGATATTTATATGGACGATATAGCAAGCTCTACATGTAATGTCGAGCAAGCAATAGAATCTTCTCACCAATTGATTAAACTATTTTCACTAGGTGACTTTGAATTGACCAAATGGTCAAGTAATAGCGCTGAAGTTCTTCAAGCTATTCCTGAGTCATTGCGACTCTCGCACAGTGTCGATCTAAATAAGGATCCGACTCTGAAAATTCTTGGGTTACGCTGGTTTCCCGATCAAGATTATTTCGCCTTTCAGGTCAACCCTGATGATCGCCCCTGCACAAAAAGGAATATGCTGTCGTCTATCGCTCGCCTTTTTGATGTGTTGGGTTTAGTCGCGCCCATAATATTATATGCCAAGTTATTGATCAAGGATCTGTGGCTTGCCAAAATAGGATGGGATGATGTCCCACCTAATCGCATTGTTCGCCTGTGGGATCAATTTCAAGCAGAGTTACCTAAAATATCTCAACTCCAATTCGCACGTCATATTGGCGTTGTTGAACGTTGTAAGGTTTCAATAGTTGGGTTTGCTGATGCCAGTGAGAAAGCCTACGGTGGCGCTGTCTATGCCCACGTAGTCAAGCCAAACGGTGATATTGTCGTTTCACTGGTGTGTGCAAAGTCCAAAGTCGCACCTCTTAAGGTAATATCGCTCGCTCGCTTAGAGCTTAATGCCGCACTCCTGTTGTCAATTTTGATTAAACGAGTTTACGATCTCTATTCCCCTCGATACGCGATTGAGGCTGTGATAGCTTTCTCGGACTCTACGATTACTTTGACTTGGATTCATTCCTCCCCGCATCGCTGGCACACTTATGTGGCCAACCGCGTCTCCAAAATTCAAGAAAATCTGTCGGCAGATCACTTTTTTCATGTCAAAGGGACTGAGAATCCGAGTGACTGTCTTTCGCGAGGCTTAACTCCAGCCCAATTGGTTCAACATCCACTGTGGATGAGTGGACCTCCATGGCTTGGAACACCCCGACACGAGTGGCCTGTGACGCCATTTTCGTGTGGGGACACGCAAGGACTGCCCGAGCTGAAGCCGGTGGCTCTACCTGCAGTAGCGACGGCAGGCACGGCAAATTGTTTATCTGAAGATATCCTGTATAGTCGGGCGAATAGGTTTTCTTCCTGGATTAAATATCTGAAAACCATTTGTTTCGTTTATAAATTCCTTAAACGTCTCCCTAAAGGGCCCGTTACCGCATCAGACTTAGAGTTCGCTGAATTAGTAGTGTGGCGCTCTGTACAGCGAATCCATTTTGAATCGGATCTTGATCGCTTAAATCGCAAACAATTATGTTCTAAGCCACTACAGAAGCTTAGTCCGTTTCTGTACAATGGACTTATTCGCGTTGGCGGACGTTTAGCCAACTCTGAGTTAGATTTTGACTCTCGTCATCAAATCTTACTTCCCCGACAGGACTACGTAGTGGAACTTTTAGTTTCCCACTATCATGTCAAAAACTTTCACACAGGTCCAAACTTACTTTTGTCCCTCTTGAGGCAACGGTATTGGATTCTGTCCGCACGACGTATTGTTCGTCATATAACTTTCAACTGCAACATTTGCTTTCGCGCTAAGCCACGACCGGTTTTTCCAATCATGGCTGACCTGCCTCAGTCACGGGTGGAAGTCGCCCCTAAAGCATTCGCACACACTGGGTGTGATTACGCGGGACCGTTCATGATTACATCTGTGCGTGGCAGAGGCCAAAAGAGTCGTAAGGCTTATATTTGTCTTTTTACGTGCTTGACAACGCGTGCTCTACATCTGGAAGTTGCCTCGGATCTCAGCACTGCGAGTTTCCTGTCAGCACTAAAACGCTTTATTTCGCGCCGTGGTCCCATTGAATGTTTGTATACGGACAACGGCACCAATTTTATTGGTGCTAGATCTTATCTTCGCGATCTCTACCAATTCCTGTCACAGGAATACCGCCCCTATTGGGAAAGCGCACTGGCGGAGCATAAAATCACTCTTAAAACCATCCCTTGTAGAGCTCCACACTTCGGTGGATGCTGGGAAAGCGAAGTAAAGAGTGTCAAAACGCATCTTCTAAAAGTCATAGGTCAACAAATACTCACTTTTGATGAGCTCAACACTATGTTAGCTCAAGTCGAGGCTTTGTTAAACTCCCGACCTCTCTATGCACTTAGCTCAGATCCGTCAGAACCTACCGCTCTAACACCGGCACATTTTCTTCATACAAAGCCGCTTGTATTTTTACCCGCTCGCGAAGTAACTGAAACGCGTTTACACCTTATTTCGCGATACGAATTCACTGATCAACTCGTCCAATCTTTTTGGAAGCGGTGGCGTAATGAGTATCTGCACACCCTCCAATCAAGACAAAAATGGAATACTCCTTCTAACCCAGTACGTGTTGGGATGGTTGTTGTTTCTATTCAGGATAATGTCATGCCCTTGCATTGGCCGTTAGGTTTAATCACGGAAATCTTTCCGGACAAGAATGGGATATGTAGAGTAGCGTCCGTGAAGATACAAGGTGGAATGCTTCAAAGCAGACCTGTTGTTAAATTGTGCCCGCTCCCAACTCAGTAAACTTTATTCAGATTATTGTAGTTTAGGTTAGGGTTAGGTTACCTTTATAATATACTTAAATTTGTTACGTACACCGCTTAGGTAGAGTTTTCGCAACGATATGCAATTATAATATAATTTCGCTTTCTCTGTGTTTTGAAAGTAGGATCTTTCAAGCCGGGGAATATGGTTGCGCTAATAGCGCGCTTTCTTTGATTAACTTATAACTGTCTGACATTGGATAGTTATTACCTATCTAGGTACTTAAAGGGTAGGCTTACGCTTTTGGGAAGTCACGCAGTCGCCCTTGAGGTTTGCTCTGCATATCCATCCAGGCGCTCGCGACCAGTATGAACCACGTGCAAATGGTCGATTTGCGGAGCTACATTCATGTCGCTAAAAAACTAATGAGAGTGTTTTTCGCCACCACGCCGGTCGGTTGAACATTTTTCAATAAGTGATTGTCACGCTGACTTTCGCTTGTCTAACGCATCTCCAACTAAGATATTGTTGTCGAGAGGATTCATTGAGTGTTATACATCACCCCGCGGGTCGTGACCTCGTGATCTATTCGCAAGGAATAAACATTTGGACCCATAAGCTTCTATGCATGAACTTTGAACTGGATTTGGAGTGCAGTGAACGATTGGAGCTGATCGCAGACGCCCAGACAGGTAAGCCTTCCCAAAGTCCTTATCGGGTGTTTACTGTCCAACGTCAGACCATCGCATTTTTAGGTTTCGATGAACAAGCGACCCTCAACGCAGAGGAATCCCGCGCGTATGATTTTATTGTTGTCGAGAGGATTCATTGAGTGTTATACATCACCCCGCGGGTCGTGACCTCGTGATCTATTCGCAAGGAATAAACATTTGGACCCATAAGCTTCTATGCATGAACTTTGAACTGGATTTGGAGTGCAGTGAACGATTGGAGCTGATCGCAGACGCCCAGACAGGTAAGCCTTCCCAAAGTCCTTATCGGGTGTTTACTGTCCAACGTCAGACCATCGCATTTTTAGGTTTCGATGAACAAGCGACCCTCAACGCAGAGGAATCCCGCGCGTATGATTTTGGCAAACTATATTTACATCTAAATCGCTACGCATGCTGAAAGTACGCACCATTTGTCCTTCGAGCCGGATTTAATTGTCCTTTATCTATAGAAATCTAAAAATTATTCACGTAAAATTGCATATCGTTATAGGAAACGCCCTTAATGCGGTATATGTAAGGTCTAATATCATCTGCATTCTTTATCGAAGTCTAGTAAAGTTATCGTTTGTAACTTCTCATTTATATTACTACATCATACATAACGTAAGGTAATAATATGTCATACATCATTACAGTGATTCGTGTCGTAAAATAAAGTGTTTTCCAAGAACTACGCATAAAACTCCATTATATTTTGCGTTCGCGGGTAGCGCGTGCATTGCAGCGCTCGTCAATAGCAGCGTGGTTGGGGTTCTCACATCGGGTATGTTGGATGACCTACCGTCGTACCATCATATTATTCTTGATTCCAGGAATCACAATAAAATTATTGTTAACGGTCATTGAGCTTTGTCATATTGATTTCGATTTAGAACTGAAGTCTTATGGGTAAATGTTATTCTATTTAATCGCAATACAGTCCACTTCGCATTTGATTATATGATTTAAATATAGTTAAATTAATCGCATTCAAATTTATTTTTGAATTTATTTTCGCTTTGTAGACAAATTATAAAATTGATTTTCTACACCGCACCTACTTCACGGCTGTAAAATCGGATAAGGTATTTCTGTATTACATCTACGGGAAGTAGGTTTCCGCATGGTTGGATATTATTTCCATACCTAAACAAGAAAAACCTAAGTTGTTCTTTGAACTTTTGTTTTTTTTGTTATCTCGCATCGCATCTATAAGTTACTTAGGATTAATACGGTCTATGTTATTTCATGAGCCTACCGTATTGAGTTTCGCATCTAGGTACGCAGAATATTTATTCAGGTACTTAGATATACTTTCGCATCGCCTTTGTTATTTTTCTACATTTGATTCTAATTGTAATATTTACCTGGCAGTTTAATAAGGTACATATACCTATCTACTTAACTAAAGGGTTTTATGTGCAAGTTTGTTATCGTAGTTTGTTTGTTTTAGCCTTCACTAAGTTATTGTGATAGGTCATCGCACGGCCGGAATTGGTTCCGTTGATTATTGTTTAGAACTGAATTATTATTATTTTGTTTCTACCGCACCTTGCTCCCAGTTGGGACTAGGGTTCCGCAGGTAAAGGAAAGTGGTTCCGTACCTACCTTTTTATTGTTTTACTTGATCAAACATCTGTTTCGGTTGTTTTGATTCGCAGTTTTCGAACTAGCTTGTTAGGGATCCGTAATCTGATAAATACGTGGTTTCGAAGTGATATTTTTTGTTTAGTGGATCTTTCGTTATTAAGTTATTATAAATGGAAGACTTGCAGAATAAATTAAAATTGTATGAAGGCAAACGCGCCGCATATTTTTCTCGTGCGCAAAAAATATTTGATTCTATAGCCTATCTCGAGAATGAGAAGTCGCGGAATACATTTATTGCGCAGGCTAAAACAATCGATTTAATGCGTAATGAAATTGTAACTACAATTGATAATATTAATATTATTTCCATGAAGATTGATCCCAAATATGAAGTTAATTATAACTCATTGTCGGCTTTTGACGATCTTTCGTGTGAAATAAAAAATGTTTTGAGTTCTCTCACCGCAAGTAAAGAACCCTTTAGCGGGAATAAATCAGGATCTTCGCATATCAAAATACCTCGAATCGAACTACCTACTTTTGATGGGGATATTCAGAGCTTTCCGTTTTTTTATGAGACATTCAAACGGGTCATTCATACAAATCCTGATCTATCGGATTCGGATCGCATCCATTATTTGTTGGGTCACCTAAAAGGCAAAGCCAAAGGCGTAGCAGCTGGCATTGTGCCTGCCGCAGAAAACTATCGTGTAATCTGGGACGCGCTTATCGCTAAATACCAGGACACTCACGCATTGGCTGTTAACTACTTAAATCAGCTGTTTTCGTTAAAGTCAGCTGGTTCGTCGCCCGCTAATGTAGAAAAAGTCTTTGATAGATACACCGCTACTGTGGCCGGACTCAAACAATTAAAAATAGCCAACATGTCTGATTTTATCTTTATGTACGTGGGTCTTAAGTTAGTAGACTCAGACATCGCGAAGCAGTACGAAATGTCACTTCGCACTGTAAAAGATCCTCAAAGTGTTGACTACGATTATTTTGTGAAGTTCGTTCGGGAACAAGTTAAAATTCTTTATCGCACTGCGCCGCAACGGCCTGATCGCTCGGCTGCTGGCACCCGCGCTAGTTCGCCCCCCGCGCCCTCCAGTAGGGTCTCGCAGGTGTATGTAGCGACATCACCTAAATGTACGCTTTGTCAATCGGTACACACAAACTTATACAAGTGTCGTGCCTTTTTAAAATTAAATACGAATGATAAATTTCAACACATAAAAGATAATCGTATTTGCGGTAACTGCCTAAGTAGTCAACATACCGTATCTAAATATCAATCCACATCAACATGTAAGAAATGCAACGGTAAACACCATTCTCTGTTACATTTTGATCAACCACCTCCTCCACAACAGAAAACCGCGCCTGCAGCCAGCGCCGCGCCGCCGTCTGCCAGTGCCGTAGACCAGACACCGGATCAAGAACCTTTTTCTTTATGTACGCATTCGGCTTCTGCTCATACTAGTACTCGCACCACGGAGGTTTTAGCTACTGCGAAAGTTTTAGTGGTAGGAAGGAAAGGGAAGGATGTTGTCGTTCGCTGTCTACTGGACCCGGGTTCTCAGAGGAACTATATTACCACCCGATGTTGCCGTATGCTTGGGCTACCTATTCGTGACGATTCTGTAGTCACGGTGAAAGGTATCGGTGGTACCTCGCAGTCTGTTCGCGGTTCAGTCGAATTCACATTTAGCTCGCGTCTTCGCTCGCAACCCAAGTACTCAATTGATGCACTAGTGCTCGATGAGATAACCGGACAGCTTCCATTGTGTTCGATAGATGTCGCTCATATCGCGCACATCGGGTCGCACTTATTCGCTGATGATACTTGGGGAATGCCTGGGAATATTGATATCCTGCTTGGAGTAAAGTTGTTTGCTAAGTTATTAAAACCAAGCAAGGTAATTTCTACTGCTGGATATCCAGATGTTTTGGAGACTGTGTTAGGCTACATATTTATGGGAGAAGCGCCTATTTTAGACTCTCCTACCGCAACGATGTCTTTTTGCGCGACGTCTTCTTTGGAAAGCTGCGACTTGCGTAAATTCTGGGAAATCGAGGAAGTTCAGGCTTCTTCTATAACAAGTGTGAATGATAAACACTGCGAGCAGTTTTATTGTTCTACCACTACTCGCACCCCCGCTGGCAAATATGTCACTGCTTTACCACTTAAGACAGACGCCTCTGCGCTAGGAAATTCTTTCGATATCGCACGTCGTAGGTTTCTTAGCCTCGAACGTAAATTTAAATCGCATCCTAACGTCAAACTTCTTTATGATGACGTCATTAAAGATTATCTAAAAAATAACTACATATCCTTTGTGGAAGGAGTGCTTCCCGGTGAAGTCTCGTTCTATATCCCGCACCATGCTGTCATTCGCGAGGACAAGACAACCACCAAGTTACGAGTGGTTCTTGACGCAAGCTCGAAGTCAGACAATGGTATCTCGCTAAACGATATCCTTCATGCAGGTCCCGTTCTTCAAGCGGACTTGCTAAACATCTTATTGAACCTGAGACTTTTCGCTGTGGCAATAACTTCTGACGTTAAGGCTATGTATCTCAAAATAGCCATTCGTCCTGAAGATCGCCCTCTTCAGCGTATACTCTATCGCTTCCACGAAGATGAAGAGTTGAAAATTCTCCAGTTTTCAGTGCTTCCGTTTGGACTTAAGTGCTCGCCCTTTGTCGCAATCCGCACAGTCCAACAGCTGTGTAAAGACGAAGGACATCAGTTTCCTCTCGCCAGTGAGATACTGAGCCGAGATATTTATATGGACGATATAGCAAGCTCTACATGTAATGTCGAGCAAGCAATAGAATCTTCTCACCAATTGATTAAACTATTTTCACTAGGTGACTTTGAATTGACCAAATGGTCAAGTAATAGCGCTGAAGTTCTTCAAGCTATTCCTGAGTCATTGCGACTCTCGCACAGTGTCGATCTAAATAAGGATCCGACTCTGAAAATTCTTGGGTTACGCTGGTTTCCCGATCAAGATTATTTCGCCTTTCAGGTCAACCCTGATGATCGCCCCTGCACAAAAAGGAATATGCTGTCGTCTATCGCTCGCCTTTTTGATGTGTTGGGTTTAGTCGCGCCCATAATATTATATGCCAAGTTATTGATCAAGGATCTGTGGCTTGCCAAAATAGGATGGGATGATGTCCCACCTAATCGCATTGTTCGCCTGTGGGATCAATTTCAAGCAGAGTTACCTAAAATATCTCAACTCCAATTCGCACGTCATATTGGCGTTGTTGAACGTTGTAAGGTTTCAATAGTTGGGTTTGCTGATGCCAGTGAGAAAGCCTACGGTGGCGCTGTCTATGCCCACGTAGTCAAGCCAAACGGTGATATTGTCGTTTCACTGGTGTGTGCAAAGTCCAAAGTCGCACCTCTTAAGGTAATATCGCTCGCTCGCTTAGAGCTTAATGCCGCACTCCTGTTGTCAATTTTGATTAAACGAGTTTACGATCTCTATTCCCCTCGATACGCGATTGAGGCTGTGATAGCTTTCTCGGACTCTACGATTACTTTGACTTGGATTCATTCCTCCCCGCATCGCTGGCACACTTATGTGGCCAACCGCGTCTCCAAAATTCAAGAAAATCTGTCGGCAGATCACTTTTTTCATGTCAAAGGGACTGAGAATCCGAGTGACTGTCTTTCGCGAGGCTTAACTCCAGCCCAATTGGTTCAACATCCACTGTGGATGAGTGGACCTCCATGGCTTGGAACACCCCGACACGAGTGGCCTGTGACGCCATTTTCGTGTGGGGACACGCAAGGACTGCCCGAGCTGAAGCCGGTGGCTCTACCTGCAGTAGCGACGGCAGGCACGGCAAATTGTTTATCTGAAGATATCCTGTATAGTCGGGCGAATAGGTTTTCTTCCTGGATTAAATATCTGAAAACCATTTGTTTCGTTTATAAATTCCTTAAACGTCTCCCTAAAGGGCCCGTTACCGCATCAGACTTAGAGTTCGCTGAATTAGTAGTGTGGCGCTCTGTACAGCGAATCCATTTTGAATCGGATCTTGATCGCTTAAATCGCAAACAATTATGTTCTAAGCCACTACAGAAGCTTAGTCCGTTTCTGTACAATGGACTTATTCGCGTTGGCGGACGTTTAGCCAACTCTGAGTTAGATTTTGACTCTCGTCATCAAATCTTACTTCCCCGACAGGACTACGTAGTGGAACTTTTAGTTTCCCACTATCATGTCAAAAACTTTCACACAGGTCCAAACTTACTTTTGTCCCTCTTGAGGCAACGGTATTGGATTCTGTCCGCACGACGTATTGTTCGTCATATAACTTTCAACTGCAACATTTGCTTTCGCGCTAAGCCACGACCGGTTTTTCCAATCATGGCTGACCTGCCTCAGTCACGGGTGGAAGTCGCCCCTAAAGCATTCGCACACACTGGGTGTGATTACGCGGGACCGTTCATGATTACATCTGTGCGTGGCAGAGGCCAAAAGAGTCGTAAGGCTTATATTTGTCTTTTTACGTGCTTGACAACGCGTGCTCTACATCTGGAAGTTGCCTCGGATCTCAGCACTGCGAGTTTCCTGTCAGCACTAAAACGCTTTATTTCGCGCCGTGGTCCCATTGAATGTTTGTATACGGACAACGGCACCAATTTTATTGGTGCTAGATCTTATCTTCGCGATCTCTACCAATTCCTGTCACAGGAATACCGCCCCTATTGGGAAAGCGCACTGGCGGAGCATAAAATCACTCTTAAAACCATCCCTTGTAGAGCTCCACACTTCGGTGGATGCTGGGAAAGCGAAGTAAAGAGTGTCAAAACGCATCTTCTAAAAGTCATAGGTCAACAAATACTCACTTTTGATGAGCTCAACACTATGTTAGCTCAAGTCGAGGCTTTGTTAAACTCCCGACCTCTCTATGCACTTAGCTCAGATCCGTCAGAACCTACCGCTCTAACACCGGCACATTTTCTTCATACAAAGCCGCTTGTATTTTTACCCGCTCGCGAAGTAACTGAAACGCGTTTACACCTTATTTCGCGATACGAATTCACTGATCAACTCGTCCAATCTTTTTGGAAGCGGTGGCGTAATGAGTATCTGCACACCCTCCAATCAAGACAAAAATGGAATACTCCTTCTAACCCAGTACGTGTTGGGATGGTTGTTGTTTCTATTCAGGATAATGTCATGCCCTTGCATTGGCCGTTAGGTTTAATCACGGAAATCTTTCCGGACAAGAATGGGATATGTAGAGTAGCGTCCGTGAAGATACAAGGTGGAATGCTTCAAAGCAGACCTGTTGTTAAATTGTGCCCGCTCCCAACTCAGTAAACTTTATTCAGATTATTGTAGTTTAGGTTAGGGTTAGGTTACCTTTATAATATACTTAAATTTGTTACGTACACCGCTTAGGTAGAGTTTTCGCAACGATATGCAATTATAATATAATTTCGCTTTCTCTGTGTTTTGAAAGTAGGATCTTTCAAGCCGGGGAATATGGTTGCGCTAATAGCGCGCTTTCTTTGATTAACTTATAACTGTCTGACATTGGATAGTTATTACCTATCTAGGTACTTAAAGGGTAGGCTTACGCTTTTGGGAAGTCACGCAGTCGCCCTTGAGGTTTGCTCTGCATATCCATCCAGGCGCTCGCGACCAGTATGAACCACGTGCAAATGGTCGATTTGCGGAGCTACATTCATGTCGCTAAAAAACTAATGAGAGTGTTTTTCGCCACCACGCCGGTCGGTTGAACATTTTTCAATAAGTGATTGTCACGCTGACTTTCGCTTGTCTAACGCATCTCCAACTAAGATATTGTTGTCGAGAGGATTCATTGAGTGTTATACATCACCCCGCGGGTCGTGACCTCGTGATCTATTCGCAAGGAATAAACATTTGGACCCATAAGCTTCTATGCATGAACTTTGAACTGGATTTGGAGTGCAGTGAACGATTGGAGCTGATCGCAGACGCCCAGACAGGTAAGCCTTCCCAAAGTCCTTATCGGGTGTTTACTGTCCAACGTCAGACCATCGCATTTTTAGGTTTCGATGAACAAGCGACCCTCAACGCAGAGGAATCCCGCGCGTATGATTTTGGCAAACTATATTTACATCTAAATCGCTACGCATGCTGAAAGTACGCACCACATTTTTTTATGAGATCATGGTATGATCGATTTATAAACAATAACATAAGAGTTTGTAAAAAAAATGTTGTCCTGGGATAATAACCAACACGAATACTTTTAAACAAATATTTAGATAATTGATAGAATAGTAATGTGAAGACTTTGCACTGGAACCTTTGATATTTTCATTGTGGATTTATTTATCTAAGCAACCGGAATCCTTAATTAAGATCAATAACTGGAACAGATATCGTTAGCGTGCATTGTAGGTTTTCTTATCAATCTTTTTTATATTAAACTAGGTAATTCAGCCAAGTTACTAAAAAAGATGATGTGTTGTCTTTTCAAAAGTATACGCATAACATCCGCCTGAACATCGCAAATGCAAATGCGAGTTTTGAAAATCTTGATTATACGTTACCATCATTACTTTCTACGTGACTGAACTTAAAGATACATTAATTTTTTAGATTAATTATATTGAAAAGGTTTCCAAATGCAATGAAATTGAATATCTTTGTTTACAAAAAAATTACAATCAAATAACAGACTTAAATTAAACCTAGTATTTACAATTACAATAATTGAGCTTACTGCAGACTGTTGCAAACAATGAAATTACTGATAAGTAACACTTATTTGAAGTTGTTTGAAAAGGATTTCGAGATGAAAAGGTTGACAAATGGGAAGCAGAACTCTACACGGTTTTGTAAATACGCACCCAGAGACAAGTATACAAAATAGCAATGTAGGTAACATTACTATTTTGTAGACTTGTCTGTACTACAATGCATGATTTGGTTTTAGGTTGCTAGTTTATTCCTGTGTTTTCGTTTGGTGTTATGAATGAGACTGTATGTATCAAGGTAGTAACAATAACGAAGAGCTAAACTGCAAGTGATCAGATTCGATCACAGAACACGAGAAAAAAACAAGACTTCCTTTTTGCAAAAATAAAAAAAAACTACTAAACTCATGCATGTGGTTATTGACACTGTCAAAAAAAGGCTGTTTACATCCCCTTCAAAACACAAAACACATTCGTCACGGGTCGTGATAATGAGACTATGGTGGTTAACACTTTCACGGTCCAAGACGCAGTAGTCGGTCTCCGTGTCGCGGCGGCGCAGCTGGGCAGTGAATGCGTTACTGACTCGCGACATCATTGAAATGGGCGACAGGTGTTATCAAGTCTAGTGAACATTTTGCTTTTAATTTATTTTTTAGATCGCATTTTTTTTAATTATTCTAGTCCATTTCTCCTTCTTTTCTCTCAACATATGCCCTGTCCAACGCCATAAATAAAGTGGTAATAAAGTGGTGGAGATTATTATGTGTGGATTTTCCAGAAATATTTATTTATTAAAGCCCAGTTCTTGTCAAGATAATACAGTTTACTCCACTTAACTTATGTTACTTAGGTAAGTAACATCATCGAAGGAAAAGTAGAAGAAAAGCGAGGAAGGGAAAGACCAGAAATGAGCTAGGTATATGAGTCAGATTAAGAAAGTCGCTGTTTTGTCGAAAATATATTCAATTTGACGACCTCTGTGACACGGTGGGCGAAGGTCTGCCTGCGATGCAGGAGGTTGCGGTCGATTCCAGCCTTGGAACAAATGTTTGTACGATCTGCAGATATTTGTTACGGGTGTTTTGGTCGTTTTTATGTATATTAAAAAATATCTATCTGTGTTTTGTATTATATTATGTATATCAGTTATCTAGTACCCATAACACAAGCTCTGCTTAGCTTGGGGCTAAGTAGTGGTGTGTGAATTGTCCAGCATTATTTATTTATCTATGTCCAGAACTGTCACATTAGGTGGTGACTAGGGTGTTTTTTTTAAGTTTTCTGGATAAATACTAATAGAATAAAATTTACATGGGACCACCTAGGGATCATTCTGAAAGAATGGACTACTCTAAAATTGGACTACTCTAAAAAAGTTATGCGTGGTCTATCATAAAAAAATATAATATTATGATCTTTTTACGTAGATACATAATGTTTTAGCCGTGTGGTGCCTTAGAATTTGCACCACCCCAACTCTTCCCGTGGGTGTCGTAAGAGGCGATTATGGGACACCGGGGGGCGAGCAGCGCCTCTTGCAGAATAGATCTACCACCGAACTGCGATCCCCAACCCGCACAATGTGATTATGGGCATTACCCCCCTGAGATAAAAAAAATCAGGGGTAGGCCTGCGTCCAGCAGTGGACTATCATAGGCTGTTGAGGTGAGGTGAGGGAAATAATGTTTTATGATGGAACACCAATATTTTTGCTAATGGAGGGGGGCGATGACTCCGCTACACAGTTTTATAATATGTTTTGAGGTAGTCAGCTTTTAATTATACAAAAGTAAACCTATGTTCTCCCAGTAAATAAATGTATTTTGTATTGTAGTGTCAGATATTCCATTTAATAAAGCTATCAAGTAACTAAATTCTCCGCTATCAAAACATTTCGCTCCACAATGGCAGGCGCCGCCATTTTGCCGGAAGTTCGGCCACGCGGGTCACTTCCGTTCCTTTGTCGCGACCTCCGGACTCCGGCTTAAGACGTTGCTGGAAAGATGAGAAGTTCTTGAGGAAGCGGTCACTTACAGTATTGACCATTAAGTCGAGTTATTCCTGACTCGTCAAGGAAAGAAGAACAGAAGTTAAGAATCTAAAATTTTATGCTGAAAACGTTCCTGATTAGTCCCACTTTCTATTCCGCTCTTACAGTCGCTGTAACTCAAAATTTGGACCAAAAATTGATGTTTTTCGTGACATTTTTTAAGTGGAATCAGAGTGCTAATATTGAAAACAATTATAATATCCTCTGGAGTATAATAAAAATCATTTTATAAGGTACTAGCTGCTGCCCATGGCTTCGCACGCGCTTTTTAAGTAGCTTATGTCCACCCTATAGGATACAATTTACCTCTCTGCCAAATTTCATTGCGATCCGTTCAGCCGTTTAAGTGTAAAAATTTAACAGAGAGAGTTATTTTCGAATTTATAATATTAGAATGTATTGTTTTTTGAGGAATAGTTTGGTAAATAATCTTAGAGTACTTGGTGACACTCTCTCTCTCTCTCTTTATCTCTTTCTAAGTACCTAAGTGATCATAAAAAATACGTTTGTACAAAATATACCTAACATCGCTCTGATATAACTTTTTGGTATCATCATCACGCTTGCCAAGAAAATGGGTAAAAATTGTGTGAGAATTTAATAGAAAATAAAATAAGCAATATATCTGGAATATTTAAGGACCTATCTTTTAAATCTTTTCTTTTCTTTTATCTATTATCTTATGAGAAAATTGTCTACCTAATCCTACCTACCTGTCCTCAGATCAACCTTCAGAAACAATTTTCTTATGAAGAAAATCTTTTACTGTAGAGAATGCTATTGACGCCAACGGGGAGAATTTTATGAGAACTGCGACTTATGGCATTAGAAGATTTGGCTATTGTCTGTAAGGCTATCATTGTGCCATAAAGCTACTATTATGAATCGTCACAAAATTAATCATTATACCAACAGAAACAAGCCTACCTTTAAGGAGATTTCAGTGACCAGAATCGGATCTGGTCTCACAAGACTAGAGTGAATAGGAATCTTCTAAAACTCCATCACAGTTGTAACGCTATAATAATGCATTGCTAGAAGATCTAGTGTTTTACCCGAGTATTTCTAGTTTTACCCAAGCAAGATTAAGCTCCAAATTTCAGTTGAATTAATATTAATTCGTGGTTTACCCACTCTCACCCAGGTTTACTCAACACCTTCATAAATTTACTGCTGTAACAAAACGAATATGGGAAGTAGGAACTCCGTGTAGCAGCCGGTGGCACGTCCGCGCCGCTCTGGGGGTCACGCCGCCGAGGCTGGGCAGCGAATGCGTTATTATTCCTGAATGTATGTATTATATTACGTTTCTATTGTATTATACAGAGAACCAAGGTTATCGACATAGCCCAAAGGATCAGCAAGCTTAAGTGGCAGTGGGCTATATGTCGAGAAGAACCGACAACCGCTGGGGTAAACGTGTTCTTGAGTGGAGACCGCGACTTGGTAAAGTAGTGTAGGACGCCCTCCAACCAGGTGGGATGACGATTTGCGAAAGACTGCTGGTAGATGTTGAATGCGGCAAGCTGAAGACAGATCGCTATTTCGCTCATTAGGGGAGGCCTTTGGGCAATAGTGGACTAATGTAGGGTGATGATGATGATTGTATTATATTAGTATTGTATATTATTAGCTTTAATTTACTTTTTGTTAATTAATGTGTTAATTTTATTAATCTTAAGTTGATAGGTATCAACTTAAGATTAATAAAATTAACACATTAAGGGTTAAGGGTAATTTAACACAGGTGTGTTAAATTACCCTTTACGTTAAGTGCCTTTATTTGCTACTACTTTAAATGCATAATGCCTCCCGCGGAATGAGTACACTGGTGACCTGTGTTGCAGGTTTTTCATAAACCTGTAACAGGCACCAGTCTCTCATAACACAGGAAGAATAACTATTCCTATGTAAGTACCTAAAGCATGTATTACTAGTCCACCAGTAATGTAATCTAAGCTCTTACATAATCCATAGATAGATAGATAGAAAATTCTTTATTGTACCAAAAAAACACAGAAAACAGTTTAGAAATAAATGCTACGAGTACTATAACTACAAAGGCAGCCTTATCGCTATGAACGATCTCTTCCAGGCAACCCTGGGATGGACTGGACATGTAAGAACAATAAAAGACGGTGGCACTCGAAAAAAATAAAATAAAAAACTTTTATAATAGAAAACAATAATACTTACACTACAAACCTACCTACATAACATACAAACATTTTAATAAACTTACATATGCATAAAAATAAGATTGTCTAATATTTACAACGATAAATAATACTGATGAAGATTTTTTTAAACATAGGGAGTGATTTGGGACTCCCATGTAATGTCGTACATTTTTTGTGAGGGGAAATAAATGTTCAATTTATTATTATTTATGAATGCTACAGCTGCATTGTGTCTGCTAAGCCCAACCGCCGGCAAAAGCAAGTCTCACATAAATCATCGCCTGCCATGTCCGACAGGCTTGTTCAATATTCATCGCCGGCTGTCGACCACTGCATTGTACTCACTCCGCACATAAGCGTCAATGCACGACCAATACACGCTGGATTTGATTTAGCATGCGAATTGTCAAGCCACAATAGGTGCGGTATACTTGGCTCTGGATCTCAATGACTTGGTCAGTTCACCTATGAATTGGTTTCTCGGAAGTCAATTGAGGATGACAATGCCCATTTATGGATAGCGGATTTTGGCCGAAGGGTGTCGTGTTCAGGAAGTTCTGTGGAAGGCTGACACGCGACACCGCGCGCACGTCGTTGACCTAGTGCCAGTGACACGAGTCTTTGTTTTTATTATTATGTAGATATGTTGGTCTCTAAAGTATTAGTTAACAATTTCGAGAAGGAAGCCAAGAGGAGGATCCAGCTAGGTTGGGCAGCGTTTGGAAAACTACGGCGAGTCTTCTCGTCATCCATACCGCAATGCTTGAAAACGAAAGTTTTCAATCACTGCGTCCTACCCGTCATGACCTACGGAGCTGAGACGTGGACACTCACGGTAGGGGTGGTCCACCAGTTTAAAGTCGCCCAGCGAGCTATAGAGAGAGCTATGCTCGGAGTTTCTCTGAAGGATAGGATTCGCAACGAATACATCGGACAGAGAACCAAGGTTATCGACAAAGCTCAAAGGATTAGCAAGCTGAAGTGGCAGTGGGTTGGCCATATCTCGAGAAGAACCGACAACCGCTGGGGTAAACATGTTCTTGAGTGGAGACCGCGTCTCGGCAAACGTAGTGTAGGACGCCCTCCGACCAGGTGGGATGACGATTTGCGAAAGACTGCTGGCAGATGCTGGATGCGGCAAGCTGAAGACAGGGCGCTATGGCGCTCATTAGGGGAGGCCTATGTCCAGCAGTGGACTGATGTAGGCTGATGATGATGGTGAAAGTATTAGTTAAGTTACTTTGTAAGTACTTGTCTTGTGTTGCCTGAAATAAACGATTATTATTATTATTTATCCGTTGTGGCCTCGGTTATAGAAGTGCACTAGCTTCTACACACGACTACCGCTCGCGCTTTCTCTGATAAAAGAATTATGTCCTCAGAGTTCGGGATGCCATCTATTTCCTTCCCAAATTTTATAAGGAACTGGTGAGCGTGACAGACAAATTGACAGTCATTTTCTTCATTGGTTCGTACGGACCTTCGTTTGGGCCTTAGTTTAAATATGTTTTGTTTTTCACCGTAAAAATCTACGGCTGATTCGACGTATGTACATATGCACGGCGCCGTCAAAAAGCTTCCATAGTGGTTCATAAGACACTGACGAACGGTCGTCAGTGTGTACAAGAATCCTTACGGCCTACGGGGCGTAATAAGACATGAACTCGCCTTGTTTTTTCTGCACTTGTTAGGAGCAAGTTGGAGAGCAGCGCGTGTGTGTGGAACCCACACGAGGCTACTTATTCATGCTTGAGAAGGTGCAGAAAAAATTCTTGCGGTTCCTCTGCATGCGATGTTTTGGTTACTACCCTTAGGTACCTTTATCCCACCAAGTTCTTGTTGGGATGCTTGGGCTATAACTCGCTAGAGGTGCGGCGTGCTTAATATAATCATCTTGCAATACCAGCAGAATTCTGGGGTATTCGTATTACCTACCTGACTGATCGAACCAGCACTGTATGTAATAGGTATTATATACCTTACACACACAGGACACTGTCCACAGAACAAAGACTTCTTTACCATCGGAGCAACAGACAGCCCTCTCTGCAGGGGGGTGTCTTACGAAGAATCAGCCGCAATCATCCTGGAATGCAAGGGAGTAACGAAGCACAAAATCCTCAACCACCCGAGGTCTCTTCGCGAAGCTTGTAAAGATCCCAGGAAGATTCTGCCTTTCTGGAGGGAGTTAAGCTGGCTACGCTAGCAGAACAAAACCACGCACAATAGACCAACCGAGTCTCAGTGCCGATACAAGAGTAAACACACAAAAACAACAATTATCCTATCCCTTGGGTATATAAAGGTATTATATAAAGATGTGTACATCTTTTTAAAAAGTCCTATCCCATATCCAAGAAAGATCAGAGCACTAGAAAGTACCTTTCAAACATAATGTCTGTCGCGGCTGGCCTCAACAAGTGTTACCATATTCAAATCGGGGCACTTACCGTTTCAGCGGCTTGTAGTGATAACTGGCGGTGCTTGTTGGAAACACACGGGGTAATTATGTTATTATGACCAAAGCTGTGGCGTTGATACGCATGGAATTGCGAGTTGAAAGTTTCTAAGATAATATTTGAACATTGCTGAACATTCCACAGAGCATCTTAAAGTCATTTCTGTGAGATCAAATCACTGATGTTGAAAATCAATACACTCAACTTATAACCTAAATGTTATCAAAACATATAGTAAATAATGTTGGACAATGCACGCAGATTATCTAGCCCCAAGCTAAGCAGAACTTGTGTTGTGGGTACTACATAACTAATATGCATAAGAGAACACTATCATACATGGATATTTTTTATTATGAATAGAAAACCAGAACTCCCGGAACAAATATTTGCAGATCGTACAAACATTTGACTCAAGACGGGAATCGAACCCGCAACCTATTGCATCGCAGGCGGACCATCGCACGCAGCGCCACAGAGGTCGTAAATATTTTTAAACTTACGCAATCTGAAGAGATAATTACGCAAACATTTGTACTACTCAGGGAATGACACGACCACGACCGAAAAACTTCAGGCGGATACATGTCAATTCCATAGTACCTTAACTACCTTGTCCGCCAAGCGGTACACGACCCTACCGCCAAACATTTAGGCCCGTGTATCCCACAGGAAGGCCATGTTGTAATAAAAACTAACCGCCTCCGTGATAAGAACCGTCTGCACAATGTAGCCTTTTGGACCTTCGCCGGGTATTGAGGATGTCCTGGATTGATAAGGGGTGGGGAACAACCTTGTCAAGGGTTTTTGACAACTGAGGGGGAAAAGCTGGAGGTAGGCTGCGAGAAACGGCAACAATCTAGTAAGTGATAACTCAAATCGGCATTATTTAGAAAGATTTTTATAAAAAATAATAATAAGAGAATAATAATAGCATTTACAATTAATTTTTAATGTTTATATTTTGATTTATTAGTAGATAATCATAAATAATCTGTTTTGATCTAGCGTAATTGGTTTTTTTAATCGTGTTAGTAACTGAAATAAATAAACATTCCACTTTTGCATATATAATAGTAGTTAGTTAATACTTTTGCAGTAGTAAGCCCACAATTATATTCTGTTTAATAATAAAATTTTGCATTTTCATATCTACTCAGAAAGATATCAGTCTGTAGGAACTTCGGCCCACATGAAGAAATCTGCTTTCGGCCCACATTGTATTCGGCACATAGGTAATATATTTTATTTCAAAAAATCTTATTTCGTTTCACTTTTCCGCTCCACATTCGGCCTGAGGTTTTTTAATAGCAAATAAATATTACTTTAGTACAGTTGAATATTGCTCACGTAGGTATTTAAAGCCCCTGTTATCCAAAAGCTGAAATGCATTTCTTACACAGACATTAAACTAGCTGCGCCTTAAAACCTTTTAAAGATAGAAATAGACAAGCTATTAGATTATTTACACTCGTAGGTACTCGCCAAGTGTGAGCCAAGAACTGGATCACAGCGACTTCACATGAGTTACTACTCGCACTCGTCGCTAAGTGTAATCATTCACACAAATTGGCGGAGGCTTTTTTCTTCTGTGCGACCCGCATACTTAGTGGGAAATCGGGACACACACGGATCTGTGGTGGATGGAAGAGGCATTTCATTTGCAGTTTGGATCTCGCTAATTGGATTTACTTAATGGATTTGGTTAAGCTGCCATAATAACATTTTCAATGCCACTGGCGCATATGGTCGAATTTCTGCAGCGGCAGTAAATACGTTGATTGAATAGGTTATTGGAGTCTCACCTCACCTCAACAGCAACATAATATGGTCCACTGCTGGACGCAGGCCTACGTAAGGCTGGGATATTTCTCTACTAATAAATCTCAACCTCTAACCAAATGATAACCCGACTTCAGCCATTACTTGGTATACAATCTTCCATAATCTTTCAATGGTTTTGTGCTAGTGTTGTGCCCCCATCTTTTTCAAAATCCCAGCAAAACCTATACCCACGCTCTACCAGATAATCCAATTTTGCTGGAAAGATGTGCTGGAAGCGGACCTGCGTGAGCTACAAGCGAAAGACTGACGGGAAACTGCGCAGAAAGTGAAAATTGGCGGCCTCTCTGAGGCGCTGCGTAAAAGTAGACACTTTAAGTTTTCAGTTACCGACACTTTGAGTATGTGTTAAGTGGGAGCAACTGAACACAAACAATGTTTGCGTATGCGCAGGGAGTGGATGATTTACTACTTCTCTATTTCTAGGTTCTATAGAAATTAATAATTTATTCAGAAAGAAAATAACAATCAAATAACAAATTTAAATTAAAACTAGTATTTACAATAGAAACAATTAAGCTATCTGCAAACTGTTGCAAACAATCTACAGGTAGCTCAACTGATCCATATCAATACCAGTTGGAAGCGTGCCTAAGACACTGGCTGCATTGCCCCGCTGTATAGCAATGCTGATGCGCTGTGCCAGATACTCACCAGCTCTCGGGTCACGCGTCGCTTCGACCAGACGCTCAGATAATTTTTTGAAAACCCGGAGAGCCTCGGTACCCCACGAACCTAGGGTCTCGACTCCAAGGGGAGCAAATATGTAGGCTCTGTCGAGACCTGCATATTTGCGCCTCTTGAGATCTTCGGCTAAATCTGCCGCCGCACCAGCCCTCACGGAAGTCCTAGGAAGATGGGAAGGCGCGAGTGTGTCGACACATGTAGCGTCCCACACAATAGGCCTCCCCAACTCCCATGGGACTAGAGTCATGCCGTCAGGCCTCTTACCATCGTCACGCAACAGACCATTCGGTTCGAGAATAGCTGGTACGTTAGCGGTGGTAAAGGCCCGCCGGAAATATAGAAATTAAATATTCATCGCTAGCTTGTATCTGACAGTGTCCACGTTTGCTCCCTGCCTTGAAGGCCAAGAGACACTTCTGGTCGCAGACCCATAGTCGTAAATGAGAAAGTAAGTACCTACCACATCCAGTCCCGGAAACGTACTCGTCATCAGTATCCGTGTAAAATCCGAACGAGTTGGTGAAGGCAAAAATCTATTTATCAAGTATCGACGCTGCCTGCATCGGCCATTTCTCAAACAGATTAATTACCACGACAAACTGAAGTATAGGTATGCAATGTAGGTATATACCAGCAGAGGTTTTTCGTTTTAGTATACGAGTATTAAGTTATTAAGTATTACTCGTATTTAAGATGAAACCAAATTCTTCAAGTTGTCTTGTGTGACAAGACAAAAACCTCTTGCTCAATGCTAAAAAAATGCATAAAATTCATGTTATCCATGTCAGAAAACTCTCAAGTAAGATAATGCTAAAGACTGAGATCGTTGACCTTGTCGACTCAACTGTTTTCCTAGGGTTACATATTGATTCCTCTCTTCAATGGAGACCGCAAATCGATGCTTTCGCAGGCAGACTTACCTCAGCAGCATATGCGGTTCGAACAATTAGAAATATTACCGATGAAGATACAACTAGGTTAGTTTATTTCAGTTACTTCCATAGTATCATGTCTTATGGTATTTTGCTTTGGGGACGGGCAGCCGACATTCAGACTATATTTGTTCTCCAAAAAAGTGCTGTACGCGCAATTTATAAATTAAAGCCATGCCACTCTATGAGGAAATTATTTTAAGCGAAGATAAGATTTTATGATAAGAATTGCCACACAGGGGGGCAATGTAGCCAGTGTCTTGGGCACGCTTCCGACCGGTATTGATATGGATCAGTTGACCTGTAGATTATTATACCTACCTCCAGCTGGCCGCATCCAGCATATGTCTGCAGTCTTTCGCAAATCGTCATCCCGCCTGGCCGGAGCGCGTCTACACTACGTTTTCCGAGTCGCGGTCTCCACTCACGAACACGTTTACCCCAGTGGTTGTATGTAAATTGTACAGTCACAAAGAAATTACTGGACATACTCAGGGACTGAATTTATTCAGTCAGTAAGCTTTATTACGCTACAAGGCGCTAAATGGAATATAGGAAGGATTCGAAAACGATGTAAGTATTCGTAAAATATGCAAATAGCCCATAATAAGCACTCTTCCGTGAAAGTGTGGCCTATTACTTAGTACCTACCTACCTATGATAGACGTAGATCAATAATACTAGTCTTATTACTGGTTTATTTTAGAAATCAAATTCGTAGATAACATTCATTTTTTCATTTTGTTATTTTTATTAGGTTTTAATATTCACTTCTACAGATCGATAATAAGATAATATTTTATGGCGGGGTTTTCCGGATTAATTTCCAATTGGTATTATACCTCTTATTTACAAACTTTCACTGCAATTTTTCCTTTCGTTGATTTTACTATTATTTATTTTTATTTATATATTTTCTTTCACAATAGAAGCTTAGTTTCTAGAATAAATGGCAAGTGTAAGTAATGCTAATACTATACCTAATATTGTGAGAGGCTGGTGCCTGTTTTAGGTTCACTAGGAACCTGTATTACGGTCACCAGTAATGACTATTTATATGTAACAGAAACTATTTTCAATGAGCAAATCAGATTATCTGTGGGTAGGGTAGGTTCTCCAATGAACGCTACTGGTAATCGTTTAAAGCACTATAGGGATTAACTCTCTGTCAGGTAGCCGTAAATCCTTCCATCTACAATTAAAAACGTTTCTAGAAATTGGAATTGATTTTGTTGGACCACTTTAGAAAGCTCAGTTGTTATTTCAAGTACGTTTAAGTAAAGCTAGAACCACACTATTGTGGTGTGGTGTGTTGTGGGGCGTTAGAAGTAGAATATTGGTTTCATACAGTAATTTAATATAGTTGAAAACACACTACTTACCGCTATGTTTTGTGTCACAGTAATTGTGTTTCTGTGAAAATTATCTGAGCGTCTGGTCGAAGCGACGCGTGACCCGAGAGCTGGTGTTTAATTCTATTGTTTGATTTTAATTTCCTTTGTTAATAAAAAACACTGTCTGTAAACATACTAAATCTGACGAACACACACCACATCACATCATACTAAAACACATAGTGTGGTTATCGCGAACTTATGGATTAATTATGCGGCGAAAAGGGATAAAAAAAATCGACAACTTACGAAAAAGGAATGAACACGAAGACGTAAGTACTAGCGATATTTTGTACAAGAATGCAAATACACTGCAAGATAATGAAATCTAGTAACATTAATATTATTTTTTAATTCAAACACATTTTTTTTCACACACTCCGCAATAGGTATAATTTATATATATAATTTTAGCTTGTCGTAACATTTTTGGTGCACAGAACTACTGGAAATAAGCGAACATAGCTTGCTTACGCCTTAGCAACACAATTTGCTACGGCGTGAGCGTAGCAACACAATTTGCTACGGCGTAGCTACACAATTTGCTACGGCGTAGCTACACAATTTGCTACGGCGTAGCTACACAATTTGCTACGGCGTAGCTACACAATTTGCTACGGTGTAGCGACACATCTTGCTACGGCGTGGCAACACATATATTGTATTGTAACACAAGGTATTTTGTTTCGGAAATCAAACCCGCCACCTCCTACGTCTCAGATCGAAATTCCACTACGCCACCGAGGTAAAGTTCAGGCTGATGATGATGTTGATGTCTGTTCTAAATTAAAACCCTAGCGGGTAGCATTAAACGTCCACCACTTAACCACCTCTTGACTGAACACATCTCGTAAAATTCTGCATAAACATAATTAATTTTTAGCGTCGGGGCGTGTCCTCATTTGGAAACTGCAGTGGTTTTCGTAACTAGATGGTTAGGGTCGGTGCAGACTAGCGACCTCTCTTGTTTTGATATTTTTAAATGACCTCAAAAAAGGAGGAGGTTCTATTGTTGGTGATGCCCTTACTTTTCCAGTTCTGCATCTTAAACACATCTTCCAACGCGCTTATGAACAGTTTCGGGGACATAACATCCCCCTGTCTTACTCATTGTAGGGGCTCGTCGAAGATGTATACTTCAAGTAGGGCTTGTTTGTGTGTATGTATGTTTTTTATTTATTTTTTATGTTTGTCGAATTCTCGGTCACTAAAAGACAGATTTTGATGATGATTGTTTAGCTATTGTATGAGAATGATTCCGATGAAGGGGAATTCTTGATTCAATAGCGAAATTCTTTATTCCTGAGAGATATTATTATGTATATATGGTCGATATTATGGAAAAACTTAAAAAACAGTAAAAGTAATTATAAAGAAATTTGAAGTCAGTTGAATTTGAAGAGTCTTTTCAAAACAGTACTGATTTTATAGCCTGAAATAAATTATTTTATACAAAATGAATTATGTTTACAAACTTTTCAATTTCGGCGAAATTCGAACCCGCGCCCCACCCTCAGTACCCGATTCTCAGTATTCTATTTTAGCGGGTTCGAGTCCCGCCGAAATCGTAAATTTTTGGGACAATATTTCATTTTCTTATAGTTACCCAGAGTGCGAAGCACTATATTAAAAAACCTTATTTTTATAGCTTTCATCATTATGGTTACTACTACATATTGGTAAACTAGGTATTAATGAGTTGCTAAGCAGGTTTCTTATGCCATAACCAGGTTGTCAATATTTAGATATGATGGTTGACCACGACTAATATTTTTTCCCGTTGTCCACTACAGTGCACTACACGAGGCCAGGGGAATGAACGAGTAGGTATAGGTTTCTAAACTATATTCACACAATGAAACGAACATATTTCGATGGTGATTTGCTTATAAAATACGCCTAACGAAATCACTAAATCCCAAAAACATTAAGCATTTAACTCAAACATGTCCAAGGCCTTGTAAACAAAATCCCTAAAAAACATGTGACATTATGCACGAGCCTTTAGTCCAGACACACAACGTCAAAATGACGAGGGTACGACGCGGCCCCGCGCAAACAATGTACGGGATTTTCCCTAAAACTCGGGAGTATTCCCGAATATTTGAATTCATAATCACGGGAGTTATGAAAGAAGAGGCTTTGGTCTAGGGCTTGAAGACGTTGACCCGGGTTGAATATTCAAAATTTCGCAGATTTACTGACCTGTCAGGTAGGTGTTAAATGCCGAGACGGCGGCGTAACGAACGAAACGGCGTAAGAATTGACCCATAACTCAGCCCGAGGCTGTCGGAAGAGTCGACAGAACTTACCAAAGGAAGGGCAGTAGGTTCTATGTGTGTCTACTCTGTGGACACCAATCCACCTGCTAAGCATATGAGTAGATACATAGATAGATAGATAATGCTTTATCTCATAGCCCAAAAAGAAAAACATAAATTACATTAAACAAACTACTATGAGTACTGATGGCCGCATATATTACATGTATATGTATTATGGTATATCAGTCATTTAGAAGTGCTAGATGATTGCTTTTAGAACCCATAATAGCTCTGCTAAGCTTGGGGCTAGATAATTCTATGTGAATTGTCCAGCATTATTTATTTATTTATTGCATGTTTTCGAGTCGAACTAACCGAGGGAGACGAACGAAATGATTCGAAACTTTCAGCACATTCCAAGTTATTATAAAAATAATGTACCGTAAGAAATTAAATAAGTCCCAAAAAATTTCGATTTCCGCAGAATTTTTTTGGGACTTATTTAATTTCTTAGTGGTTACCCAGCGTGCGAGGGCTTACTCACTATAATATAAAAACCTGGTATACATTTTTTTTTATTATCATAAAATATAATATTTTTCTTCGTTTATTTTCTTCTTCTCTTCTACCGGTCCTTTTCCCACGCTAGGTGGGTCGGCACAATATCTATTTTTCTCCCACTCTCCTCTATCAGCCGTCATATTCTGTGCTTACACCTTTCATAACCAGAAACGAATCGAATGAATTAAAATAGCCCTGCTGCAGGGCTATTTTAATTCATTCGATTCGTTTCCGAAGCGGAAACGTCCGATTTGAATTCGATTCCTCGAACGCTATTTTGTTTCGTTGCGGATTGATGATCGAAAGTATGAAACTCTCCTAACAAGGATCCGAATTCGAATGTCAAAAGTTTTCGAATCCGCTGGTTTAAAATAGCGTTCTTCGACAAAGTTTCCGATATCGAATCCGAAGGCCTTTCCGACGAATTAAAATACCCCTGCAGGTGCTCTACTAAATCAAGAGATAAGAACATCAAAAATAACAATCATTTTGATACCTCCTACAAACGAATTCTGTTCGCTCGGCGTGGACAAAAGTTTCATAAGATTTTATAACAAATTCTTAAATTCTTTTCCAATAAATTTGGTCGAAGTCATCACCAAAACAATCAATTATTAAATAATAACTTCATCATTCAATTTAATTCAACCGACCTCTGTGGCGCAGTGGGCGAGGTCCGCCTGTGACGCAGGAGGTTGCGGGTTCGATTCCCGCCTCGGTACAAATGTTTGTACAATCTGCAGGTATTTGTTCCGGGTGTTCTGGTCGTTTTCTATGTATAATAAAAAATATCTATGTAATGTATTGTATTATGTATGTATATCAGTTATCTAGTACCCATAACACAAGCTCTGCTTAGCTTGGAGCTAGATAATGCAATGTTTATTTATTTAATTCCCATTGGAACGTTTCGACAAGCCTTTTGCCCAGAGAACGATAGTTTACAATCGAGCTAAGAGTACATTAAGTCCTAAAGGTCAACTTCAGTGACCAATGTCCTTTAGGCGCGGACATCCTCATTTGCAGTGAATTTAATATTTATTTACGAGTGTTGCCAACAACATTCAAGAGCGATTTATTATAAACTTTTGAATTTGCTTGCGTCCGGTCGAACGGAAAGTTTCGCGTTAAATTGTGCTGCTTTGACGGCATGGGATGTTTGTTATGTGATTTGAATGGGAAATTTTACAATGTCTCAATGTGTCTGCAAAGTTGGTCAAAAGTACGTTTCTGATGTGGTAACATTGATTATTTATTTGACACCAAATATCATTACATATCATACATACATAGTTAAAAAATATACTTCTATATAATTTCTACTCATCTAAAGATATCTTAGAGGTATTTAGAAAGGATTAGCAAGCTGAAGTGGCATGGGGCTGGCCATATCTCGAGAAGAACCGACAACCGCTGGAATAAACTTCTTTTTGAGTGGAGACCGCGACCCGGCAAACGTAGTTGCCACTACCCACCGACTAGGTAGTATGACGATTTGCGAAAGACTGCTGGCTGATGCTGGATGCGGCAAGCTGAAGACAGGGCGCTTTGGCGCGCATTGGGGGAGACATAGGCCTCCGCCTATGTCCAGCTGTGGACTAATATAGGCTGATGATGATTTAGAAACGTGAGGTATTGGTTTATTATCTGAATGAATGACATGAATATGTTCTTCATTTAGTTTTGTTACCTTTATTCCCGACGCCACCACTATTGTTCGGAATTTGTCTAAAACACAATGAATAAAAAATATTCCACGTATCAATAGGTGTCGTGATTGAAATTTTAAAATTTTTCATTATACTATTTTTATACATGAAACGATTATAATAAGAGAAAATTAAAATAATGTTTTTTTATCTGTTATAAAATCTTTTTTAGCGTAAAAATTTAAGAGAGAAATTAGGGGATAAAACTAAATGAACCAAATATTCAGAGATATTATACGTGTATTGTATTGTATTAGTCGCGTTTCTAAATCGAAACCTATTAGATATATGTAGAAAAGATATGTTTTATGTAGTTTGGCATTATGAACACCGAAATCGGCATCCGCCTACAAGACAACGTAAATAAATCCGTAACAATAAAGCGATTCCCAGCAATATATACAGCTCGTTACAAAAGTTATCATAAGGAACACGAAACCAAGAACCGATTTTTCATCAGCTGGCAAGCAACTACCAATAAAACCTTTTGCTCGGACCCTTATACAAAATTTATTGAAAGGTAGATTCCAAGGGCCTGCTATAAATAAAAAAAAATCGACACTGTACCCCATTTTGCATGCATAAACATATTATCTGGGTTATTTTGTGCCCCAGAGGTGATCGATTTTTTACTTTTATTGGTACTAGCGGTTGGGGAAAATCACACTTCACTACCTTATAAACGAAAGATTGGATGTTTGTCACTTCTTTGAGGGGAAATTAGGCTGTTTGACGTAGATGTCGTTCTAGTCCTGAAATCCATACTTTAGATATGAAAGTCTGTCTGATTATCTGTCTCTTTTTTTCTTTTTCCTTTGTGTGATTGTGACCAAAATTAAACCTTTTTTTTTACTTTTCTTTACTTACTACAAATTTAATGAATCAATAGGTAGAGTGATACCTAGATTATATCATTATTGCACAATCAGTAAATTTACAGAAAATAATTAATGAACATAATACTAACTATATCTAACGGCACAATTGGCGGCCTTATGGCTAACAGCGATTTGTTCCAGACAACCTTTGGATGGACTGGATCGGTACGTAAAGGCACCACGTGAGTAAGCTGTAGGCGGGACAACAGTATCAGAGCCCTGAGTTTAGTTACACAACAGCATCGAATCGATCCATTTCTGTATGGAATTTGGGACAACCTTCTAGCGTGCGGACATGGAGCTGCGGAAATCCCATACATAAATAAAACGTCTCGAGAAACAAAACTAAGCTCTATTTTATGGCTATAATAGCTCATAAGAGCCATCGCACAGCCTCGCCTCCTGCCGACGCCGCAACATCCACGGGTGGACGTCGCGTGGTCAAGCAATAAAACTCGTTTTCGTGAACGTTGGCAATGCGCGGTCAACGCAAAGCAATGCATGCGAGCAACGAGTTATCACCGAAGGTCTATTCAGTCCCCGTGATGGCAGTGCTGATGGTTATCCCACAGTCCACACGTGGAAAGCTTGTGAGCGAGGTGATTCGGAGTTGATGTAGTGAAGTCATATCCACATAATTCCATTAACAATAATGCTAACCGCACGAGGCGAAGCCGTGTGGGTCGGGTGAGCTTTGACCTTTATCCAGGATAAGCCGTGGGCAGAAGCGAATAGTAAAAACTTTTGATTCTGAATACCAGTGTCATACTGATCCTAGATCTGCCTTTCTATAAATAGTTGGGATAGCATTAATAATACAAGATAGCTTGGATACGGTAAATTTGATAGAGATAATTCAATTTCGTCGGTTTCGATAAAGAACTGATTCGTAAGAAATGGTATTTCTTTAGGAACTGAATTATAGTTACATTATTAGTTCATCCGCTCGCTTGTTGAGAAGGGGAATGAAGGGGAATTTTACAGTAAACATCCTTTACATAAAAGTAAACTAATCCATGCATGATGCGAACTTGTCTGCTAATGGTAGCGATTCTGTTGGCATAAAACCTAAACTAAACTAGCCTAAAATTGTTGACGTCTCTTTTTTTTCGATCGAACAAAAAAGGACAGCTACATTTTTACGCTAGTTTAGTTTAGGTTTTGTGCCAACAGAATCGCAACCAATATCTCACATAAGATAATTATGGTTAAGGTACGCACTCTAGGATGAAATGCAAAATGAAACATTTCTTAAAATACCGCGTCAAAAAAAATTAATAGACTTTTACCACAAAGGACATTAAGATGAAATAATATTCAGGTATCAGTGTAGTAGTTACTCTTCCACGTTTGTAGGGAAAAATTAACGACTCGTGTACCCTTAAGAGCCTGATGCAAAAAAAATGTGAAAAGGATAGGAACAGGACTTCGCGTTCATAGAAGCGGGACGGAGGAAAGCAACGTCAGTGTCAAAATCAAGTTTTTGCTTCAATTTCAATTTCAAAACGCCTTTATTAACAACCTTAAAAATAATTACATACTAAATTTTGTACAGTATAACGGCGAAAATACGCTAGTCTTGACAGAGGTTACCTATTTGAGCCGTTTGGGGTGGAAACCCTAGGTCCTTGGGGTCCTGGGGCACACGTTATCTATAAAGATCTTACAAAACTACTAATAGAGTCCACAGGTGATCGGAATGCTGGTTTTTATTTCGGTCAACGAATTAGCATTGCCATTCAACGTGGCAATGCTGCCAGCATTCTGGGCACTCTGCCTTCTGGTGACGGCTTAGATTTTTAGTAAATAGATGTAAGTGTAAATATTAGTTGTAATTATTTTTTGTTATTTGATTGTTATTTTCCATCTAAATAAATGCGTACAGTATATATATTTTTTTACGTACAAGACATCGGTGTAGAAAATTTAATTATTCGGTGTCAGATTGTTGTGCCTTTAGATCTAGATTTACACCTAGTTGTACTACTAACTAATCATCTCAACATGTTATCCAGTGCCTTTTTTATGAATAAACTTTACTTTACTTTCGGCAAAGGCCTCCCCCAGATTCATCGAAGTTTTTGCTTATTATCTATTAATTATTCAAAATGTAAGCATTAAATAGAAAAACTAAAGGATTACTTAAATATAACATTAGACTACCTATATAATTCGTAAATAATAATTTAGTGGTGTCGCTGATAATTAGGAGCATTTCAATTAGAACAGTTTTATTTGCGACGCAGAAGGTTGCGGGTTCGATTCCCGCCTCGGGACAAATGTGTGTACGATCTGCAGACATTTGTTCAGGGTGTTCTGGTCGTTTTCTATATATAATAAAAAATATCTATCTATGTATTGTATTATTTATATCAGTTATCTAGTACCCATAGCACAAGCTCTGCTTAGCTTGGGGCTAGATAATGCTGTGTGAATTGTCCAGCATTATTATTATTCGAAAATTCTGTTATAATTATTATAAGCTTACATCACAAAGCACTTTATCTTCGCATCTCTCTGTTCCTTTACTTACATTGAGATAAATGTCGTTGGTAAAGCTAGGGGCGTATGGAATGAACAATATTGAAATACTTGATTCAAAATAAACATTTACGCTTGGATGTGAACCTATGCCTAACCAAATGGTTATAATATATTACACTTTAGACCTATTGTTACAGATTTTTCTCACAAAAAGGGGTTTTGGAGTTTTAATAAAATACACTAGCATACTAAGCATGAGCTCGGTGGCAGCCATTTTGAATTCATGACAGGTTAGGATGCAGCTAATCTGAGCGGGCGCATATTATCATCATCAGCCTATATTTGTTCACTGCTGGACATAGGCCTCCCCTAATGAGCGCCATAGCGCCCTGTCTTCATCCAGCATCTGCCAGCAGTCTTTCGCATATTATGTACCAAAACTATTATTAGTTTTTGGGACATTATCAAAAGCCTATAATTTGTTAAAAATATGCCCCAGTGCGAGGTTTTTGCACTATAATATCAAAAAACTAAGCTAACTAAAAACTACCAGAAGTACATAAAATAATGGTAGATAATTCTGTTTTTTTGGCCTTGAAATGCCCACAACCAACACTGAGGGTATTATTATTGTGTGTAATATATTTGAATGAAGGGTCAAGGTCCTTAATTCTAAGATACGTATCTACCAAGCCAGCACAGACAATCTGCAGGTTCAACAGATTACGTGGTAAATCACAAAGTACCTTGCGAGCTTTGCCCTGTGCCCTGTGGCTACACCATATTAGACGAGGTAACATGAACCTTGTAACTACATTGTCAGTAATTGCTATATTATTTACTAGCAGCATCTCGCGGTTTCACCCGCGTAGTTACCGTTCCCGTGTGAATTCCGGGATAAAGCATAGTCTATTTACCTCCCTGAAAATTAAGCTTTCTAACGGTGAAAGAATTTTTGAAATCGGATCGGTAGACCCCCTAGAACGTCACAATAAAAAATATATATAAAAAGAGGTAATGTTTGTTTGGTTGGGGAAAAACTCCTTTCGCATTATAGTATGTCATCATCATCATCATCATCATCAGCCTTTTTCAGTCCACTGCTGGACATAGGCCTCCCCTAATGAGCGCCATAGTATGTATGAACTTGTAATAAAATCTCTTTGGCTATAGGTACGGACGGTGCCCCGGTCACTGATGGTCCCTCGTGCACGCATATTTGTCTGTGTGGATGTCCTTAATCTTATTTTATTTTATTGTTTTGATGTTATGTGTTATTTGAATTGATTTATATTATTTTCATTATTATTGTGTATACTTTAAATGAAATTTTTATGAGTACCTCATGTGCTTGAAATAAAGAATTTTTATTTTATTTTTTTATTAATACTGTGTATCTGGCTGGTTTTGGCATCATTAAAAGTGTAAATTTTAAAAAACAATTCGAAATTCAAATTAGGAAAATGTGTGATTTTTATTTGTTTTTCGTACTATCAAGATGAATCTAATGAAGAAATTCGATAAAGTTTTGAATTTTCGTAAAAATGCGAAGAAACTTTTTCAACCTAACCCAACCTATTATTATATTGTTATTGTTTCTTGGAAGGATAGGATTCGTAATGAATACATCCGACAGAGAACTAAGGTTATCGACATAGCTCAAAGGTTAGCAAGCTGAAGTGGCAGTGGGCTGGCCATATCTCGAGAAGAACCAACAACCGCTGGGGTAAACGTGTTCTTGAGTGGAGATCGCGACTCGGCAAAAGTAGTGTAGGACGCCCTTCAACCAGGTGAAGACTGCTGGCAGATGCTGGATGCGTCAAGCTGAAGACAGGGTGCTATCATGGCGCTCATTAGGGGAGGCCTATGTCCAGCTGTGGACTAATATAGGATGATGATGATGATATTATTACTAGTATAGATTTATATTATTTGTTTATTTGGTACACAACATAGAATACAACCAAATATTATAACAAATGAAAAACACAATAATAAAAAAATACTTTCAAAAGTTGCCTGTAGGTATTATTTTTTATACCTGATTTTTATAAATCGTAGAGTATTTGGTACTGTGCTTACTCTAACATTCCAATACATCAATTCCGAATTCCAGCTTAATTTACCATTATATTTTCAATAGGTTTAATCAAAGATTATCACGTCGATATGTCTTCAGTGCCGTCTTACTTATGGCTTTGACTCCCCTTCTTCACAATACCTACCTACCCCTACCTACCCTAATACACGCAAGGACCCCTAACTTCCGAGAGCTATCGAACGTCAAATGTGGAGGTTATTGTTCGCATTGTAACAAACGGTTATTTTTTATACCAGATTTTTATAAATCGTAGAGTATTTGGTACTGTGCTTACTCTAATATTCCAATACATCAATTCCGAATTCCAGCCTAATTTACCATTATATTTTCAATAGGTTTAATCAAAGATTATCACGTCGATATGTCTTCAGTGCCGTCTTATGGCTTTGACTCCCCTTCTTCACAATACCTACCTACCCCTACCTACCCTAATACACGCAAGGACCCCTAACTTCCGAGAGCTATCGAACGTCAAATGTGGAGGTTATTGTTCGCATTGTGACAAACGGTTGAGCACCCCTGAATAGTCGAGTCGACAATTGATCTGTCAATGAATGTGTCTTTCAAGAATCTCGCTACTAATGTATTCAAAATGGCTGTGTAAACTGGAATTTACGCTTTCAACCTACGCGATAAAACCAAATCGGTTTTTAGTCAAGTTAATTTTCAGTGATTTTTAAGTTTATTTGTTACATAGTCATAAATACTAGATAAATACTACTAATACTAGAAAACACTACTAATACTACTAAATACTAATACTAGAATAATATAGTAGATATCCTTTTTATAAGTAAATGTAAATAGACGTAACCAAGTGTGCCTTGTGCTCCTACGGCGAATAAAAATATATGAATGAATGATTACAAAAATACAAATCTTTCCTCTTTATAATATTAGTATAGATGAGGTTTAAAGTTTATTGTAATTTTAGAATAAGAAGTTATTTCTACCCTATTTTTTTGCCCTTTGCCTGCACTATGTTATTGAATTGACATTGATATTGAATTGACGACCGGTGTGGCGCGGTGGGCGAAGGTCTGCCTACGACGCAGAAGGTTGCGGGTTCGATTCCCGCCTCGGAACAAATGTATGTACGATCTGCGGACATTTGTTCAGGGTGTTCTGGTCATTTTCTATAATTATATAATAAAAATATCTATCTATGTATTGTGTGTCAATTGTCCAGCATTATTTATTTATTTATTTATATATATAATCAGTATACAGACCAGTATAATAGGCTGCAGATGTCTAAAGCCTATACTGGTCCACTGCTGGACGCAGGCTTCCCAACTAAAAGCTCCTTATTATCTTTTATTATTTGTGGGGTAGGTAATAATGCGAGTAATCCCCACACTGGGCATGCACATTGGGGATCGCAGTTCGGTGGTTAAATTGTCGCATTTTTAATCTTATTTTTGTAATGATATCCCTTAGTCGCCTCTTACGACATCCACGGGAAGAGATGGGCTGGTGCGAATTTGAAGGCGTAACCAAGCTGCCAATACCTAACAGTGGTTAAATTCCGATTTCGAATGGTGGCAACGATGAAAACAAGGAAGATAAAATAAAATATCACCCTGCCCTACATTTTCACATTTCCAGTGTCACGTCACAATGAATATCTCCTTTACAAAGATTTTCGAAAGTGCTATCGAAAGCCAATGATGTGTATTTATTACTTCCATTGTGAAACGGTTGAGCACCCCTGAATACTTGGCGACTATTGATCTCTCAATGAAGGATTCGGCTTTGTTATCGCTTTTTTGAAGTTTCATCATCATCATCATCGTCATCCTATATTAGAAACCACTCTGATTTGAGAGCTGGTGACTTTTCGAGTCGCCGGTAAAATTAGGGACGCAGGGCCACCACTTAGGTGTGAACCTCGGCTTGGGCTGTTGCCAGATGCTACAAGAGGACATTGAGGTTTCGCCTAGGCTTGGTTATGCAAAACGTATTAAGCCTTGACCGTGAAGAACTATGACTGTCAAATTGCACGTCAATTTTACCAAAAGTAGTCGACAGAGGGCACTTATTTTTTACGTAGACTTATGCAAAGTTTATCGTTTATAGAACAGATAAACTTCTTTTGTTTTGGTTGCTGGCACAATCATCATCATCATCAGCCTATACCAGTCCACTGCTGGACATAGGCCTCCCCTAATGAGCGCCATAGCGCCCCGTCTTCAGCTTGCCGCATCCAGCATCTGCCAGCAGTCTTTCGCAAATCGTCATCCCACCTGGTAGGAGGGCGTCCTACACTACGTTTTCCGAGTCGCGGTCTCCACTCAGGAACACGTTTACCCACGTTTACCCCAGCGGTTGTCGGTTCTTCTTGAATTATGGCCAACCCACTGCCACTTCAGCTTAAATTAAATAGCTTTAGCTTAAATTATAATAATTTTGTTTAAAAACGTGATAATATATATTAGTTTGAGTGGCGAGTGTCAAAATAATGCCAAAATCTAGAAAAAGGTGTATTTTTAAACACTTAGTTTAACTGTAACGAACGTAAATGATCAGAATAAAAAAATACGATAAGTAGGGAAAAAGCCTGTAGGAGCCGAGTAATGGAATAGAATTTATCTATATATATATATAATATAATCTATATAAATGAAATAGAACAGAAAACTGAAATATCAAGAGATCTCTGAAACTGCAAGAGCTATGATGCTGAATTTTACACGGAGTTTTCTTTTAGGACGTAGGCTAAGAACGGATTTTCGGAAATTTATTTGAAGGAATGTTTTCTCAAAAGTTTTAAAATCGTAAAGGATTGGTTGTAAAACTTTGGAGTTGATAGTTCATATGGAAACCAACACAAGATCACGCGAATGAAATTGCTGGCTGGTCAATGGTCAGCTAGTAATATATAAAGAGGAAAGATTTGTTTGTGTGTTTGAACAGGATCCTCCAAAATGACTGGGCCGATTTAAAAAATCTTTCACTATTAAAATGCTAGGTACATTATCCCTGACGAACATAGGCAAATGAATATACCTTCCCTATACAGTGTGAGTCTGCATAAGGTGCACAAACTGAAATGAAGGAAACTACGCCCTATTTTATCGACGGAAAATGTGTTATTAAAAAAAAAAAAATTTTTTTAGCGTTTTAAAACTTTTTTTTCGCACTCGGACCCCCATGTAAACAAAACGGTGTAACTTATAAACTAAACGATCAATTACTATGAAACAAACTCAGCAGTTATTGCAAATAACAGGTGCTCCTTACTGAATAAACATTGTCAAAAACACAATCCTCAATTAAAAGCTATGATGTTTTTTTAAGTAGAATCAGCCTTTTTTTCATAGATTTTTGAAATAATTTTAAAATATCTCAATAAAATCAGTACTTTTTCACATTTTTTTATGACGTTATTTTATTCTACAATCTACATTGTATTATCTATTTTATGGTAAAAATTGCTTGTTCCTATCTCAATCACAACATTTTTTATCGACTGATTTGTATAGTGCGAAGCCGGGGCGGACGCCTAGTATGAAAATTAACTGATTTGTAAAAATAAAAAACCCACATAAGTTTTTTACGAATTACAGAGCCAGACTAATATGTTATTTGAGAAATCGTTTAGATTTTCTATTTCTTGCTTAAATTTTGAACAATTCAATAAATCCCACCAAAAATTATAGACCAGCGCAAAGATCTACTTATGAGCTTCTACTTATTTTTTCCGGCATTAGGCGGACTCTTAAGGCTGTACTCCTATTGAAACCTATTTTATTACTACGAGAATTTACAAAAAAACCATTGGCTAATTTGTGGTACCTAACGTAAGCTTCGTCTGTAATAGATTGATTTTTCATAGTTCTGGCAGAGATGCGAAGTTGTCTTGGTGGATACAAGTGCCTAAGTGCCTATTGTCTAATTGTCTATAGGTACTATACAAAATAAAAGTATAACAGATGTATTTAAAAAACCTTATGGTAGGTATCACCAACGGACCAACGATTTTTTATTAAATACCTATATAATAAAAAAAATAATTAAATAGGTGGTGGCGCTCGGGTACTACCTTAATCAAAATGATAAAAAGAAAGTATTTACATTTAAGTATTATCTTAATTAGAATTGGATGGATGACATATAATATTACACACAATGACACATACTGTATATGGCTTTTTACATTTTAGAATAAAAAAAATGGAATCCTTTTGCGAAATAGTTATGTACGGAACGCTCGTATGTATAGTAAAAAAAATATATAGTTTTTTATCAGCGCGTCCTACCTGTCATGACCTATACGGAGCTGATTGAGACTTAGACACTCACGACAGGGCTTGGCCACGAGCTATGGAAAGAGCTATGCTCGGAGTTCCTCTGAAGGATAGGATTTGTAACGAATACTTACATCCGACAGAAATCCAAAGTTATTGACATAGCTCTAAGAATTAGCAAGCTGAAGTGGCAGTGGGCCGGCCATATCTCGCGAAGAACTAACAACCGCTAGGATAAACGTGTTCTTGGATGGAGATCATGTCTCGGTTAACGTAGTGTAGGACGTCTTCCGATCAGGTGGTATGACGACCCATGAGACTGCAGGCGGATGCTGGATGCGTCATGCTGAAGACATAGCGCTAATGGTGCTCATTACTGGCCTATGACTAGTAGTGGTCTAACATAGGCTGATGATGATGTATTGTAATAACTAACTCAGTCACGTAAGTAAGTACCCAACATCCTGAGTAATACAGATATTATAATACTAGTCTACATCTGGACCGTGTTTAATTATTCAGTAATATTTATTTATGTTCATTTGACTACTACCATTCCATTCTACCAAATTGATAACTCTGTCAATGAATAAAAATACTGCAAAATCCTTGTAACGTAGGTGCAATCCATTATATATTCTATTACAATGACAAATGAACTATTGAACCCGCAAAACAAAAGTTGTCGAAAATCGTAATTCGTAAGGCGTGTCCAGCTGTCATCGCGAAAAAAGTAACATGACCTCGCGTCCGTCCATGGAGGCGGCTAGCCCCCGACTGACGTTAGTGGAAACGATTTTCAGTTATATACAAAGGGATATTTGATCAATAGGGTTGAATTTATCGTGGCAAAATATTACCTAGGTTCCAATTACTTCGCAAAACGCCTTACAAAAATGAGTTTTTTGGGATTTATTATTATTGTATTGAATTCTACAAAAATTACGAATGTTTATTAGAAAGATATGATGTAGAAGTAGCGGTACCTGTATTTTCTTTTTCATCTGGAGTTATATATTTTATGTAAAGGCTCAAACGCCCTGCTATTTTTAAGCGTTTTTCTCCAGTGATTTATTATAAAACTACACAAAATAATAAAAAAAAGCGGTAGTAAGGATAGTTATTAGTTATTTGTTTATATAATGTGGTATTTTTCATCACTTATATCGTATGCACTTTAGAGCAAAACAAAAAAAGGTAAAAGCTGTTCGTCCAAGTAAGGCATCACTGAGGCCCCGCAAAAATGGATTTTGATGGCCACCAAGGGCAACTTCGTATCTCTGCCTAAACTAAATAGAATAAAACTATTACGGAGGCATTAAAAAAAGCTTATGATAGATATCACAAACTGGAAGATTGAAAATTCCTTTGTTAAACGGAATAAAAACAAAGTATGTGGCGACGCTAGTTTGGGTGGGGTATGCGCTTTAAGTAATTAAGGCGAAATCAACCATCAAAAATAAATTGGTAAGAACTCTTCCAGCATAAAACACGAAATCCCAATTTTAATAAGAGCGTCTAACTGTAATATGATTTACGTGTAGGTACATTACACTTCCCTGTTATAAGCCGGTTTTTCCCGGAACATTCCGGAATTTGTTCCAACTACTTCCCATTCCACTTACATTATCCGACTTGTACGTACAAGACTACGAAATACGGTCGTGAGAAGAGTTATAAAAAAGCAGAAGGTTTGAAGTATGAACCTTATAAAATAGGGTACGAACGGAAACTTTGTTAACATGAAGTATTAATACAGTAAAATCCGAACACTTTCAGAATGGGATGTGACCATTTCGAACAGAAACAACACGCGCTGAAATTATATTTTGGATTGGATTGTAGAAATGTAAAGCTACAGCCTCACTGTGCATCGGTCTTGGCATGAACTTGGATAAAACCATGGTCATGATCAATGGCCACATTGATCCGGGACCGGTCATCGTACATGGCCAACTTCTCGAAATTGTTTCCGAGTACACTTACCTTGGGCAGATTCTGCAGTTGGGTAAAAACAATTTCGAGAAGGAGGCCAAGAGGAGGATCCAGCTAGGTTGGGCAGCGTTTGGGAAAGTACGTTGAGTCTTCTCGTCATCTATACCGCAATGCTTGAAAACGAAAGTGTTCAATCAGTGCGTCATACCCGTCATGACTTACGGAGCTACAGACGTAGACACTACGGTAGGGCTGGTCCACCAGTCTAAAGTCGCCCTGCGAGCTATGGAGAGAGCTATTCTCGGACTTTCTCTGAAGGATAGGATTCGCAACGAATATGTACATCCGACAGAGAACCAAGGTTATCGACATAGCTCAAAGGATTAGCAAGCTGAAGTGGCAGTGGGCTGGCCATATCTCGAGAAGAACCGTCAACCGCTGTGGTAAACGTGTTCCTGAGTGGAGACCGCGACTCGGCAAACGTAGTGCCCCTCCGACCAGGTGAGAAGAAGACTGCTGGTAGATGCTGGATTCGACGAGCTGAAGACAGGGCACCATGGCGCTCATTAGGGTAGGCCTATATCCAGCAGTGGACTGGTATAGGCTGATTATGATGTAGATTTTTTTTATATATTTACTTTGTCAAGGTTCCATCCCAATCAGATGGCGCGGAGACTAGGTATAAAGTCTGCAGTTCACACTCGTCACTCTCGTTCGCTCAACCAGAGGCACGTGTACACACTCGTCGTCATCAGTTAAATTGCGTATGTGCTATTCCAGACTACAATCTATTTCTGTGCCAAATTTCATCCAGATCCGTTCAGCCGTTCTGGTGTAATTGAGTAACAAACATACATCTACCCATTCATTCATCCATCCATCTAAACTTTTTTTTTTAATTCGGTCAAACTAAGGTCCTTAGTGTGACCACAATCTCATCTAATGGAAAGTGAATATGTGGCCGCTGATGGATCACGAAGGTCTAGAAGATACCTATTCACTCATGTCTTGAAGAGACCCAGGTTGTAATTGACGGGAAAAACAGCAGCAGGGAGCGTGTTCCAAACCCCAGCGGTACGAATGATGAAGGTGGAGGAAAACCGCTTAGTGCGAGTGGACGGTATATCCACCAAGTAAGTGTGGTAATGCGCTGTGCGCCTGCTTGTCCTGGAGTAGAAGGGGGATGGTGGAATCAGGTAATGTAATACCTGTGAGTATTCTACGAAGTGTATCCTATAAAAGACCTATAAAAACCTTTCGAATTTATAGATACTTAGATAGATAGAAAATACTTTTATTGCACACTTAAGCTAAAAACAATTTACAAATTAAACACATGTATAAACAATAAGTGACAATTGGCGGTCTTATCGCTCAAGAGCGATCTCTGTCAGACAATCTGGTATGGATAGCATCATCGGATATACATGGGGTAAGACCTGTGTGCATCTAATGGTACTACTTAAAAATATATAATATAAACACATACCTATATTATAATATACTACAATTTAAATAAAACACATACATACCTAACCTATAAATATATATACTAAATATACAATACAATACAATACAAAACACTTTATTGTAGGTACACCAGAAAAAGAACATTACAAAAAAGACATATTACATGAGACAAGTACAATGGGCGGCCTTATCGCTTAGAAGCGATCTCTTCCAGGCAACCTTTGGATGGAAAGAACTATTGAATATAAGAAAGGCAGGGGGTGTACAAAAGATAAAATAAACAGGAATATAACAGAATACTGAAAAATCTATTTACAAATTATATGGAAAAAAGGACGTATTCAGTGACAACAGGACAAATAGGGTTCCTTTACTATTTCCTTTAGTGTGATTTATAAAAGCCACAAGCCTGTCCCTACCCCTCCAAGATTTTCCCCATAAGTGCCTTCTCTTGTTCAGCTTGACAAAAAACTGTATTCAGGAACTTCGCAAAACTTTCAAAGGCTATAGAGACTCGATGACTTCGCTAATTAATATTATTTATGAATTTCTTTCATAAAGAGCTTTAAGAGCTTAACGATGAATATTCGAAAACTGGATTACGTAATTGAATGAATTGAAAAATTATAATGCGCTTTTACTGAATAGGGTTAAGGGTTTTTAACGGACCAGTTTTAACGAGGAAGGATTATGCGATGATGGTATACTGATTGAAGATTGAAGAGGTATTGAACATGCGAACAAACAAATAAAACCGGCCAAGTGCGAGTGGGACTCCTTCACGAAGGGTTTATCTATAAGTACGGCAAATAAAGCACGTTTATTGTATGGGAGCTCCCCTTAAATATTTCCACTCAGGTCACGATTTTTAGTTTTTAGGGTTCCGTACCCAAAGGTTAAAACGGGACCCTATTACTAAGACTCCGTTGTCTGTCTGTCTGTCCGTCTGTCACCAGGCTGTATCTCATGAACCGTGATAGTTAGAAAGTTCAAATTTTCACAGATGATGTATTTCTGTTGCCGCTATAACAATAAATCTAAAAACAGAATAAAACAATTATTTAAGGGCTCTCCCATACAACATGATTTTTTTACCGTTTCATAGGTAATGGTACGGAACCCTTCGTACGCGAGTCCGACTCGCACTTGGCCGGCTTTTTTGCTTACAATTTGGTAAACAATGACTTGTCACAAAACAAAAAACTTTTATATATTTACCAACACATAAAACTACACTAAATCCATCGAACTGTGAGCCATAAATACCGCAAATCATAAAGGTACCAAACTATAAGCTACTTCTGACGTTGATTTGAAAGGAACTTATGGAAGGAAGTCACTCTCTCCGGTAAACAATAGCGGATACAATAACTCCGGATGGAGCCAGTGCCGACTGTAACACGGTACAGGGTGAACCAGGACTGTATCACGACAAAGTTTTTTTTAAGTATTCATGTTCTTTGGATACAATCTACCTCCTTGTCAATTTTTATTACGATCTTTTCAGATTAAACTAATTAAATTAATTGAAAAGTTATCAGAAACTATAGAGTAACAAACTGCTACAAAAATGCATATTAAAAACTACAAATAAGATAACTTTAAATTGCATTAAGTACTGGTATGGATAGTGGTAAATACAAAAAATAAGAATTCTCTCTCTCAACTCGCTGTGCACACAAATAGGCTACACAAGATACCTATCTTTTAAAGGGAAATGTACCAAACTATACCTAACAAGCTTTTAAATAAATAAACAGCTAATAGAGCTTAAGAAACTCCATTTTCAAAGAAGCAGAATTTTCTATCTGAAGATCTAGGTTTACTCACTCCCGCCGCCGTAGGTACCGTACGCGTTGCCGCGCCTTCCGGTACATCGCATCATTTAAAGCCACAGGCTGCAGCTAGTAATAAAATAAGTGATTATTTTATTGCTAGCTGCAGTCTGTGGCTTTGCACGCATTTTTTAAGTAGCCTATGTCCGTTCCCGGGATACCATTTACCTTCCTGCCAAATATCATAAAGATTCGTCCAGCCGTTAAGGTGTAAAAAGGTAACAGTTATACAGACAGAGTTACTTTTGAATTTATAATATGAGTAAGTATGGATGAGTTAGAACGGCAATTGCCAATTACACTAATTAGTTATTTATAATTTATAAACAATTAATGAAACACGCAAATAAACTATAAAATTTTATCAAAATTTGTAAGGTTTAAATAAAAATTGCAGAGTAAAATTCTACATTGTTAAATTGGTAATAATTATTTTAATTAAGCCCTCTTCCGACTGACCGGATAGATATTAAAATACTTTCTTTTATATATATTCCATGAGAACCCATAGCTACTCTGTTCTCCATCCTTTCAACTAACTCTTTGGCAAAAATCAAGTCGATTGGTGGCTAAGTTAGGGTGTGAAGGAAAGACAAACAAACAGACAAACACAATTTCACATTTATTATATTAATATAGACTAATGTCTGTACTGTCAGTGCCCAGCTCATCGTAACCCATCCCGCCCGGCGCACCCTGTAGAAGTCAGATGGCATAGTTGTAGTGATATATCGGGCACGTACCGGCGTAATGCCGCCATTACGGACGACCCGATGGATTTCAGCCTCTCTCCATTACGTAGTTTTATACGCGATCCGTGGCGACAGCTCCATAGATTTGCGGTATATTCTTAGCGATCTATGCTGCGAGACAGAGCTCAGCGAAATTCACTCCATATTTCATTTACTTACTTTGTATTTCGTGTTTTTTTTTTAATTCAAGAATTTTACTCATCTTTTATTTAGAAGGAAATAAAGCATTACTGAAACACTATTGAAATTTTTTTCGTTGTTAGCCGATTTTATTATTAATGTACACAAACACATGTCATACTAGGTTCGTTGTTGACCCGCTTACATTATAATTAATCAAAATGTTTTTTTGTTAGATTGATAAATAAATAAAAACCACTGATAATACACAGCCCTATATAGCCGTAATGGATCATCTTGTTATGGGTACTCGATAACTGATATATTACTGAGTTGAGTAGCTTCTGCCCACGGCTTCGCACGTGTTTTTTAAGCGGCCTATGGCGTTCCCGGGATATAATTTACCTCCCTGGAAAACTTCATATAGATCTGTTCAGCCGTATAGTCGCGAAAAGGTAACAGACAGACAGAGTTACTTTCGAATTTATTATATTGGTATGGATTGCTGAATAAAATGTCATCTGGGGCTGTAACAAAATTATTATTGGTGGAAGAATTTATGGCATTAGATTTCGAGGCGAAATAATAACAAACACCCATCCAAACATTAGTGTGTAACAGTAGTGTAGGATGCCCTCCGACCAGGTGGGATGACGATTTGCGAAAGACTGCTGGCAGATGCTGGATGAGGCATGCTGAAGACAGGGCGCTATGGCGCTCATTAGGGGAGGCCTATGTCCAGCAGTGGACTGGTATAGGCGTAGGTATGATGATGATGATGATTCAAACATTCACTGATAAATAATAATAATAATAAACAATTCACACAGCATTATCTAGCCCCAAGCAAAGCAGAGCTTGCGTTATGGGTACTAGATAACTGATATACATAATACAATACAATACATAGATAGATATTTTTTTTATTATACATAGAAAATGACCAGAACACCTGCAGATCGTACAAACATTTGTCCCAAGGCGGGAATCGAACCCGCAACCTTCTAAGTAGCAGGCAGACCTTCGCCCACCGCGCCACAGAGGTCGTCAAAAAGATGGATATGAGGCTGATATTAGTTTCATTTATCTTAATTAGTGATGCAGTTGTACAGTAAACAAACAATAAGCAAAAACTTGATTTTTAAAAGACTTACACCGCTCTTCTCTGTCCCGCTCTTAATATGTACGCCAAATCATATACCTATCCTTTTCATAAAATAGCGTCATAGGGCTGCCCCTTAACTCGTATTAACTAAATCTATACTAACATTATATAAATAAATAATAAATAATAATAATGCTGGACAATTCACACAGCATTATCTAGCCCCAAGGTAAGCAGAGCTTGTGTTATGGGTACTAGATAACTGATATACGTAATATTATACATTACATAGATAGATATTTTTTATTATACATAGAAAACACCCAGACCAACGGAACAAATTTCTGCAGATCGTACACAAATTTGTTCCGAGGCGGGGATCGAACCCGCAACCTCTTGCGTCGCAGGCAGACTCTCGCCCGCTGCGCCACTGAGGTCGTCATATAAGGAAACAGTTGTTCGTTTGAATGTAATAGTCTACGAAAGTACTGGACCGATTTGAAAAATGCATTTACCGTAAAATTTATATTAATACTAGCGGCCCGCCCCGGCTTCGCACGGGTTTTGAGGATTTTCCCGGCAATTATTCGAATTTTTGTCACCTTTTAAACCTTCCCTAGACCTCCACGAATAATTCAAGACCAAGATAAGATAAATCCGTTCAGCCGTTGTCGAGTTTTAGCGAGACTAACGAACAGCAATTGATTTTTATATATATAGATTATATTTTATTTTATATATTATTTTTCATTATCCCTGATGAATAGATTATTAAGAATATAACCATGCAAAGCCGGGGCGGATCGCTAGTGCATTATTTATTAATTGTTTATTTTATTTTATACTTTTGTGTACCTGTGTCTAAATAAATGTATTTCTATTCTATTCTCTATTCTATTCATTATAAATCGACGGCATCAGATACCAGACAGCTTGCGGTAAGCCATTTTAATACTGATTAAGGACTATATTTAAAAGCATATTGTTGCGCCGTGCGGTAGCAATTCTGGATGTATGTGCTAAGACCTTTATAAAGAACAAACCTATGTATTACGTGCTTATTCAGAGAGCTAAGAACAATTTTTTTTACTATTTTTTCACTCAAATACTTTTTGAACTGTAATAATTGAGAATAATATCTGAAATGGACTGAGTTTCGAGCTAAGTGTGTATTTAATTTTTTCATCAGCTATTCACATGCTGAAGATAAGCCTCTATTGTGTTTAAAATGATCTTTTTGTGGGTGTGTTTCATTGGACAATACAAGTCTGGAGTTGATTTTACACACAGGTTTGCTAACCTTCCAGCTTGCTGTAGGTTAAATGTTAACGAAAATGAAAGCCAAAAACCATGGTTCAAGTACTTGTTTTTCCCTTTTCATTAAAAACAATTGTATTGTATTTGTTTTTCGTAAATTATATACAAAGTGAAATTACAACCAAATTATGGCATTTAATTAAAACTAGTATTTACAATTGAGACAATTGAGCTAACTGCAGACTGGTTGCAGACAAGGTCAGGATTTTCGGGATATTATTAACAAAGTGAGTTACGCATTATAAAGCAAAAACGTTTAGAGCAAAGTTTAAAGCACTGCGACACCTCTCGTCTATCGTACTACACGTAACTTTAGTCGTTCAACGGGTTTGGATAACTTCTATGTTTCCTCTGTAGGTGGAGATTTCTCTATAGTCGTAAGAGGTCCCAAGGAATATCGACGAACCACATCATCGATTTCGTTGCTTAGTTGGTTAGAGTATACGTGCTGAGGGTGAGGCGCGAGTTCGAGTCCTGCCGATTTTTTTTGGAACATTATTAAATTTTCGTAGAAAATTGCCTCAGTGCGAGGTACGCACTATAAAGCAAAAATCCTAAGAAGAAAAGGTGCTACTGTATTTATCACTAGTGATCCAAGCAATGTTGTATTTTTTAACAAACATTAAAGTACTTGTTATATTTTAACGCTGTATATAATAAATATAATATAATATATGATATAATAAATCTGTTCCCACTCATCTTAAAGGACCCTCATATTATCGCAGTTCATAAAAAATCGTGTCCATAAGCTACACATGCTGTCCTGTTAATCGCGCCACCATATCTTCACGACTCCCAAAAGGAACGAACCATAAAATGCACTGAAGTGTAATGCCACTAAGGATTTTTGTTTAGATTTTTATGCGCATTAAAATGTGATATTTTTTATCTTGGATGTGTTTTTTATGTTCTGAGAAAGGGTGATGTGATGACTAAATGTGTGGAAATAAAACAAAGCTTTTTTAACCTAACATCTAGTTTTTTATTTCTAATATTTTTGAGTTCATTGGGCTTAAACGCCTTTTACCAAGAAAAACTATTCTTGTACATATTATCTTCTTTTGTGGTTTTAAACAAAACTTATGAAACATACAATAACAATATCAACTACAAGATCAGTAAAAAAGCATAAAGCTTGCCTGGAATAGATCGCTTCTAAACGATAAGGCCGTCCATTGTACTTATCTTATGTAATGTCTCATTGTAATGTTCTTTTCTGGTGTACAATAATAATCAAAATGCGATAACATTAGAAAATAATGAATTCTTACGCACTAAGGTTACGCCCAATATTTATCAATTTATTTTTAAGCAAGATTTTAGTTAATTCAGCTCAGTAACAGCCTACAAGCACATTTACCAACCTCAATAAAATCTTGCTGTAACCCATTTTATAATACGCACAAGAAATCCGTTCCCATCTTAACGGACCCTTCATAATAACCGTATTCGGTTTATAAGCCTTATAACCATCGCAAGTTTCCTGTATTGCCGAATAAATGCATCCTATGGGCACATACGTCCTTATCACGGAGGAATAAAACACAAAATGTGCCGTTTTAATGTAAGCTGCTTCTTTCGTCCCTTCGGCTATCAGATGTAGTGATGGGATAAGACGGGAGAGTCGATGTAATGGAGATGTCGATGAAAGTTATCGACTATTGGTAATATAGTCTTTAGAAAAGTCTAATGATGTGTTGTTTGATATGCTTCTTAGGAGCGCTGTTCAATTTTACTCGTATTATTTTAGTTTCTGCCCGCGGCTTTGTTTTGGAAGATGTGTTTAAGACGCTGGACTGGAACGGTAAGGGCATCAACATAAACGGCGATTACATCTCACACCTGCGATTCGCCGATGGCATACTCTTGACGGCGGAGTCGCTGGAGGAGCTTAACCGGATGCTGGACGGCCTAGCTTCAGCCTCACGACGCTTCTGTCTTGGCATGAACTTGGATAAAACCAAGGTCATGATCAATGGCCACATTGCGGATTACAGGATTACTGGAAACTACGTCGAGTCTTCTCGTCAACCATACCGCAATGCTTGAAAACTAAAGTTTTGAATCAGTGCGTCCTACCCGTCATGACCTACGGAGCTGAGACGTGGACACTCACGGTAGGGCTGGTCCACCAGTTTAAAGTCAGAGAAGAGAAGAAAATTGGAAAACGCTTACCTTGGTGCAGGGAAATCTTACTACACCAAGATATCCTTATGTATAATCAATCACCTTTCCTCGCTTGCTATATAAGGAAGATTCTCAAGAATGCATCGAACAATTTCAGCTTTATCGCATCACCTTTCATCGACATCATCACAATATGTTAAATATCGCCAGCGTTTCAGAATTTATCGATAACTTCCTTCCATCCCTATCAAGCATGTTATGCAATTTATGTTTATGAAGATATGGTTAAATAAGAGCGACTATTGGGTGAACATACTCGTATTTCAGCTTACTCCGTGATACGAATATTCAGCATATTTTGAGGTTAAGTTTTTGGGCTGCCCCGGATAAATTCCCGGGGTTGCTACTTTTTGTGCGGAGACAACCTTTTTGGTATTATGATAAAGTTTTCATCGATTTTTACGTACTAGTCTTCGAACAAGGCATATAAATAACTCTCAAACTGTATGAGGTCTTTTTCTACTGTGGGCAGAAGAAAAAAATGATGGAGTGGTCAGATCAAAATGAACTGTTACATTTCAAACTGCCCATTTTGTCTAAAGCCTTATGTGGTATACGAGTGAAAATTAGTTTTTACCCTATCGGTTCTCCACCCTTAAAATAATGGCCTCTTGTAATAAACAAAATTTACGCAATCAATTGTTTATTTATTTTTTGTATGGACGCGAAAAAGATCGTCATTTGTGACACTTATCCGCATAGCTTTGTGTAAGGACTATTTTTAAGTAGGTAGGTATAACTAATGAAATTTTAAAGAACTCTGGTCCGATTCAGAGAAATATTTAGCTAACAGCAGAATTATCCCTTCTACTTCCCTAAGTGCTATTAAAACAGTTTTGTTTTTCTAGATACCAATTACGTAAACTAAGTTGCTTCTGTAATAAATAAAAGAAAACCATTTAGCTAGCAAAGTGTATCTTCAACTTTCTACAACAAAGTATCTAATAAATAAAAATAAGTTTTTCGCAGATCAAATTAGGGTGGTCTGAGAGAATAAACTTGGCAAATCCCGTGAAATCCTCCTGGCCGAGACAAAGTGTTACCGACTTATCTGTTCGTAAAACATTACATACATCAAGCTTCGACAAAGCATTTTAACTCGGTGTTCCTAAATGAGTGTTTTGGTTCAATGATGAACTTTTTCGACTCAAGGCAAAATGAGTCCCGAAACGCACGTTTTGACTGTACCGATAATAAATTTAAAGAAAATAAAACATAATTTTATTAGTATTTTTGATGAACATCAGAAGTTTAGGATTGTAGTTAGTAAGTAACGGGAGGGTATTTATTATATTTTAATGAAATTTCGTCTCATAATTTATATGATTATAGTTTTATTTTATTGCGACAGAGTATTATTTTAGAGCAATAATAAATTTGAAAAAAAGAGCCTATTTCGTCTTAAGTCGTATTCCATCAATTACAATAGACATTTTTTTAGTCAATATATATCTTCGTATGACCACAATCTCACCTGAAAAGAAAAACAAGATGTGGCCGAAGGTGTATCACGAAGATCTAAACCTATTCACTCTCTTGACTTAAAGAGACCCAGATTGTAATTAACCGGAAAAAACAGCAGCAGGTAGTGTGTTCTAAACCCTAGCGGTACGAATGATGAAGGTAAACGAATTTGTCGATGTTTTTTTTGTGTACGATATTATCAAGGTTTGAAAACCTATACTAAGTAAGTATAAAGTTACTCTTAGATATTAAAGAACACTTAGTTAAAATGGTTGCCTAGTCACGCTGCCACCATAGACGGAATCGACTCGGACTTCATCATTATAATCGATCTAATTGAATTCAATGTTTTCGAAGACCATGCGTTAGATATAACAAAGTAGAAAGGGAAACAAAGAAACATAGATATGTAACTTTATATCCGATGTTACCTACTTAGGCCTTACGATATGAGAGAGGTTGGACTATCAAACTTACTACCTACTAAGTAAAGAACGGAACAAACTTGTAAGATTTTTTTTTTAAATAAATAACTGAACTTAACTGAAGCCAATCTGATGTTAGGTGGTACACTCAACAAATAAAATCTCTTCTTTCATGGGTTGAACGTTTCACCTGATAAACTATGGGTTGTCGGTCTCGGAAGCAGCTCCTCCCGTATGATGACGCGCAATCAGCTTCGGTTTTCAGCGTACCTACCGCTCTTCTCATAAATATAATATAAACATGAATATAATATGTGTAAAACATTCCAAAACAGTTTAAGTTGTGGCTCCCGCGGTTCACGAAATGAGGTTCTGAGAAAGTTATGAATTAAAGTTGGTATTTCCGCTCTAATACGATTAAGGTGAAATTCTCGTTATAACGTTCACTTACCTTCCGATTCTGACTGAAGCTACACATAATTAGGCATCACTGTAACCCGCTGCAAATGTTGACTGAGGCCGTTTACTTTTTCATAACATCTTGAATAATAAACCTATCGGTGAAAATGGTGGATATTCTAAAGAGATTTTGTTTGTTTTTGTTGGAAGCCGGTATTCTCCGAATTTCTAGTAGGATTAAAGTATCTATGCAGCTGAAGGCAGTCTTCGCTGCAGTTCAGATCAAGTTGAAACGTCGCATTATCGAGCAGAATTTCTATTCGGTGAGCAAACTACTAGAACTGAATTTTAATAATTGATTGTGTGTCCATTTTATTACTTTGATTTCATTTTTATTTTCTTTTAAGTTTCGTTCTATATTTGTATCGTTTTGGTTTTTTTATAATACATAATCATCATGAAGTGAGAGCAAAGCCTCGTTTTTATCCATTTTCAAGCGATTTTATGTCTATCGCTTTCATTTAATGATAATTTCGTATCTTGAAAAACTATTACGATACAAATATAGCTATTTCTTATCCAATTATGAGTGCATAACTTCATTGCAATAAACATAGTTTCCTAATGAATCAGAGTGTACGTTTGTATGGGAGCTAAGGGGCTCATCCTCTCCGCTCTCCCTTAAAATTAGTCTTAAGGTGGGGATGAACCTAAGCTCTCATACAAACTAGCCCAAAAACTACATGCATATTTTAGAATATGCATGTAGTTTTTGGGCTTGTACATTATAATTGTGATACTATATATAAGTAGATAGAAATAAACTTTCATCGTACTGAAATCACCTATAAAAATAAGGAATACCATTGGATGATGGGTCATGGAATGGAGTCAGGGGAGCGGGGATAATTACGAATAACGGATCATAAGAGCCTCGGTAGATTTTTCTGTTAGAGATAAACGTATTCATTGTATTCATACAGTCTTAGGCCCGTATTTTAAATACATGATTAGTCATAGACCTATACTTGAGTAACGATTTTCTATGGCAGAAGCGATTCTAAAGTATTGATCTATGACTTAGCGAGGTTTCATAATACGGGCCATGGTTCATTTTCAAAGACCTCGCATCTTCTACGTCAAAATAAAGGCAATTTGGACATGGCAAGAACAAAGTTTTTAAATTCCAAACAACACTGAATGCCTTTCGCCCTAAACCCTTCACTTTACAGCCACAATTCCTAAACTCGCTAAAATATAAAATGACTTACAAAAATTTCCATCTTGCTAACACCGACTTCGTTTTAGCGACGCCATTTTCTCGGGTGGAGGGTGGGGAGGATAATTTTCGCGTAATTAGTACCGCCTGCTGTCACCTGGCTTTTTATTCGATAAAGTATAATTTTCACTAAAATAGACAATATTTTATGCTATGACGGAACTAAATTACGAAAGGTCAGAGCACTGAGTTTGTTTTGACGATGGTATTAAAACGTCATCGTTACGTCTCCTTTTTGAATCGAGTTTATCATATGGAGGCATGGCGCATAGTGGACCAAATGGAGTCCAAATGCGGATAAAGGAGTACTTCCACCATACCATATCATTGTATCGAATTTGCACCACCCCAACTCTTTCCGTGGGTGTCGTATTCAAACACATGTGATGTACTAAATCCCACAGAAAAATGGGGTGTAAAAGGGACTCCAACATCTCGTCTCCAACGCCAGCTTATTTATTTACATTCAATTGAGTGATATTGGCAGAATTGTGTCTAACCAGACCATAATTATTGCCATTAATAAAGAACACGATCACGTCAACATCACGCTATGACGTCATGTCACTTAAGAGATCGAGATATACTATTGTCAAAAGGAAATTAGGCCTTTATTCCTGGATCTATTATTTCAATCTGAGAATAAGTTTGATTTATCAGATTGACAGAGAGATTGACAGTATTTATTTTAATATTCCTGGATTTTATTCGAAACATAATTTTACGCTGCGAATCAACTGAATAACGAAATTTGAATCTACTTATAGATAATTTAATCTGGGATTTTTATTAAACCAATCCTGAATTATCTATATAAAATTCAATACGTCAACATAATCCACGGAGCATTAACAATTAATATGGATGACGTCAACCAAAAGCTTACTCGACTCCATTCTGTATAATTTATGCAGCGTCAGCAAATTTTATCCCTTACACACCTCCTCGGATATAAAGCTAAACAACGTTACAAATAAGAAGCATCGATCCAAAACAAAGGCATTACCCGAATCGTAAAACAACCCAGTTCCTTAAACAATATCCCCCTGTACTAATATAAAAAAGTCAGTAACATTCTACAGGGTGCCGTAAATTTCCGAGAAAAATATAGGTACAATGAAAATGTACTGTCAAGTAAAACAATCATCATTCGTATGAAAATTGCGAACCGTGCGCGTAGCACTTTGTAGCACTTCGTAGCGGCTCGTAGCGCCTCGTAGAGGGTCTACGAAGATAGGCTGAAAGCAAGAGGCATGCAGATTTTAGGTGGTTCTGATTTTTCTACTACCCTTTTTTGAAAAGTGACAAACAATTGTTAATAGTTTATTGTACATCTAGGCGAGAAAGTGCTCAGTTTTTATCGATTGTGTCATTTAAGCACTTTCCCACTTTCTCGAGTCATACATATACAACATGCTTCATACTTTACTGCACTTACGGTAGATCATCGTCTTAGAATCTTTAAACCTCAACAGCCTTTAACAGTCCACTGCTGGACGCAGGCTTCCCCCTGATAATCGCTATATTGGCTTTCATCTCATGGGGGGTAATGCCCATAATCCCCACACTGGGCGGGCGGGTTGGGGATCGCAGTTCGGTGGTAGATCTATTCTGCAAAGGACGCTGCTGCCCGCCTCCCGTATATCCCTTAGTTGTCTTTTACAACACCCACGGGAAGAGTTGGGGTGGTGCAAATTCTATGGCGACACCACACGACTTCTAAGCCGGCACAAGACTTATCGCGAATCCTTAAAATCAGTTGAATAAATTCAAATTGTAAACTCAAATGTGGCGATAAATACGTGCACGTGCGGCATTTAAACGACCAAAATAATCTATAAATCAGTACGAGAAGTAATCAGTCTGTAAATTTATTTTCAACGTAGAGTAACAGCAAAACTTTGCTGTTTATTAAACTTACGCGATCAGAATATATTATTATAATATCTCCACTTCCTAGTCCTAGAACTAAGTCAGAAAATGACGTAAGCAGAATAAAACTAGAACAGAATATGACAAAAAACAATCGAAAACAATCTAAACGTTTTGATTAAATTTGTTTTAAAAGCTTTCTTTGCTGTCTTCTGAAGACAGCGTGTAGTTAAATCGTTAGAAAAGGTAACGCTATATTTTCCCGTAAATTATAAAAAAATATTGCTACTTATAGTATGTATGGTAACTAGCCGTAGAATCTGAAAATTCATTCCAAATTAGAATGTTGTTCTCTTACCTTGTTGTTCTTTCTCAGGCTCAACATCTTTATATGCGGCATGGGCACTGAAAGAGCTATTTAAATGCTAAAATTGATAAAGGTCATAAGTTCGACTAGGTTGCTACTAGCAACGTAAACCGATCTTTAATATTCCTTTCGTAAGCAGTAATTAATATTTTTAATTGAATTTTATAAAACTAAATAAAATTATGTTATTGCCCCGACGGCGTTCAAGGTTGACGTAAGACCAATTTTCAATTCTAAATCCATTTGGTACAAACTCCAGTAATTTAATAATTAGTTGAATTCAGAATTTTAATTTGAATAAAATAAATAAATAACGAGATCGATATATTTTTTCACTTTGACAATGAAGTAAAATGAACCTCGGACTCCTACACTATGCGTAGTCTACAAAGAACGTACAAATAAATTAACCCATCGCGGTTCGGCAGATAAAGCTCCGACCGAGTAGATACGTACATACACATATGTACGGATATTTATGTATATGTATGAGGGGGCTGTGTGGGTGCTAGATAATTATGTGTTTAGTGTGCATCGTACGAGAACGTAATGTCGATTTACAACCCGAATACTTGTTTTGATCGAGTTTAGAAAGCCGAATAAAGTAGATTGTGAATGAACGAAAACAAAAGAGCGTATTGAACATGCTTCTTTTGTTTCAGTTTCAGGTTATCGTCTCTCGTCAGAGAAACATTTTCAAGCGATTTTATTTGTTTTCCACCCATTTAATGATGATTTTGCTTTTTGAACAACGATGCAAACATGTACAATTTTTTATCCGATTAAGCATGCAAAATCGGGACGTAGATTCCAAATAATTTGGAAAGTACGTTTGGATGAGAGATTAAACCACCTTGACATAAAAAGAGTTTGCAACCACCTTAACATTTCTGAATATATGAAATTCAGCAAACATTTTACAAAGTATTGTTTATATTACACCATCTTAAAAAATACCATTTACAAAAATTACAACTTAATAAAAGCAATAGTCTGTCTTAGAGTTATCGTGACTCCAGTCTGCGCTCAGCGTTAGTAATAGCACAGATAATATAATACTATACTAGTATTAGGGTCAGGAAGCCGGTTTTCCGTTTTTATAAAAACATGAAGTTTTGTCAGACCTACAGAAAAGCAAAAAAGACCAGATATCATATTAAATTTCCGGATACTAAGTACATTAAGTTCTGATTACCAGAGACACGGCCATCAACCGTAGTAATCAGAAATTATTCGTAATAACAAACATCTTGCGGCACATGTCCCACACGGCTGAACAATTTACGAGCAACTGTAAAACAATCATTAATGCGTTTTACTGTCGAACGCGGTGTTATTCCACTCCATAGAGCTGAACAGCCCTTGAGCTTGGATAGATGTGAAGACCAACAGATTTCAATCGTAAGAAACAGCTAGACCGGTGGACTCACTCAGGGCTTACCTAATACAGAAAAGAGAGCAGGTGAGTATCTGGCACAGCGCATCAGCATTGCTATACAGCGGGGCAATGCAGTCAGCGTCTTGGGCACGCGCGCTACTGGTATTGATATGGATCAGTTGAGTTACCTGTAGATTGTTTGCAACAGTCTGCAGTTAGCTCAATTGTTTCTATTGTAAATACTAGTTTTAGTTTAATTCTATTATTAGATTGTAATTTTCTTTCTTAAAACAGATAATTCCTACAAAACTTAGATTAAAATTCAAAGTGTAAGCCCTGTAACAAAATGGCTCTGCCTCAGCATGTGTTGGATGAGTAGCAAGCTAGCAACCAACGCTGGTCTTCCGTCAGAGCCACATGTTGGCTTTACGGACTAACTACTCAAACAGACAAGAAAAACAGACAAATATAAAAATCTATCAATATATAAATAAAACAAATGCGGGACAGCTCGTATTTGAATAAAGTGCAGTAAGTATTTAATAAATAAATAATGCTGGACAATTCACACAGCATTATCTAGCCCCAAGGTAAGCAGAGCTTGTATTATGGGTACTAGATAACTGATAAACATAATATAATACAATACATACATAGATAAATATTTTTTATTATACATAGAAAACGACCAGAACACCCTGAACAAATGTCTGCAGATCGTACACACATTTGTCCCGAGGCGGGAATCGAACCCGCAACCTCCTGCGTCGCAGGCATACATTCGCCCACCGCGCCACAGAGGTCATTAATGATTATTTTAACTAATTTACGAAATTATGGAGATGAAAGTTATATAATTAGTATTAATTAGCAATAAGATTGTCCTCTTTCCCCTCTAGTCCCGCTCTCCCCCCCCCCCCCCTTGCGCACACGAACGTTTCAAGACAGTTGTAACTGTAATTTCTAGGTCACAGATTATTGCCCCTGTAATTTTGCGCCTTGGAGTCTCTATCGCCCTTTGTCTTCAGGAATTTTAATCAGGCCTGATTAAATTTGTCTTTACGTTTAGCAAAAACTTGGCCGTTTGCAATACAAGTTGTTTTAATTTTAAATAAGAAACAAATTAAAACTACTATTCACAATTGAAATAGTTGAGCTAACCGCGTCATTGCAAATAATCTACGGGTAGCTCAACTGATCCATATCAATACCAGTCGGAAGCGTTCCCAAGACGCTGGCTGCATTGCCCCGCTGTATGGCAACGCTGATGCACTGCGCCAAATACTCACCAGCTCTCGGGTTCGTAGTTAATTTCTCCCAAGATAGTATAACATAACGTTTCATTCTGTAAGGATATTTTCATATTGAAGAAATTAGTTTACCAGAATAAGATCGAACCCTTTCGAACTGAAACGAAAGCGGTCGCACAATAACTTTCAGAACATCGCGCGGATTCGTGAGTTCCCGTTGGTCTACTTATTTTTTTTCCGATACAGTAATCTGACACGTGTTATTCAAGACTCGTCCCACTTTGGTCTAAATTCAGTGGGACGAGTCAAAAAACTCAAATTTAATGCTGAAAACGTTCCCGATTTGTCCCATTTTGAGATTTCTAACAGTAAAATAGCAAAAGTACTGTCGGCCGCACACTTCTCGTTCAAGTAATCTTGATTACCTACCTCATCGAACTTATTTTATTTTTTTCATATTGTTCAACTCGGCAAATCAACAAGTAGGTATGCAATCTATGTGCCTAAATAAAAAAGTCGTATTAGTTACACCATTTATAACTCAAGAACGACGGGACCGATGTTCATGGTTTTTGATTTGTTGGATTTCTTTTAGTCTGGAATAGGATAAGAAGAAAATTGACGAAATATAATTACCATTGCGAAGCCGGGGCGGCCCGCTAATTTAGAATAGATTGTTCTGTTCGCAATTATTAAATTTAGATAACAGATTGTATAGGTATGATAAATTTAACGACAAATATTTACTTCAAATATTTTATTACACATATTTAAAAGGTTTAGTCCTATTTTGACCGCACACGGACTATTCTGCTGATAATGATGACCTACCCGACCCTTAGCCCTTACTTACTGATGGCACATCAATCTGTGTAGAGGCTGTGAAATTTTACGAGCTTTTCCGTTTAATGCCCTCTCGGCTTAGGTTTTTATCGCCCAATTATAGACCGTATCGTTTGCTTACACGCGTCTCGCGTTTTGACCAAGTTAAAAGATTACAATTATAATTAAGTTTAAATTTTGTGAAATTAACAGAAAGCGTTTTCAGTTTATTAGCGCTTATCAGCCGGTTTTTGACGTTGTTTATCTCTGACTGACCAAATCTCATGTCAATCTATAACGTCATCAATCAATACCGATCAATAGCGTGATCTTTTAATTATTTTGTGATAGTAAACAGAAATAAACAGAAGTAAAACTGAATAACTCAGATTGCTGGAAATAGATTTTGGGGAAGTATATTTCTAAACAGTCATAGATTTCAGATTGTTTATTGTCATACATGAGTTTCTCTGAAGGATAAGATTCGCTACGAATACATCCGACAGAGAACCAAGGTTATCGACATAGCTCAAAGGATTAGCAAGCTGAAGTGGCAGTGGGCTGGCCATTATCAAGAGAAGAACCGAACACCGCTGCTGGGGTAAACGTGTTCTTGAGTGGAGACCGCGACTCGGCAAATGTAGTGTAGGACGCCCTCCGACCAGGTGTGATGACGATTTACGAAAGAGTGCTGGCAGATGCTGGATGCGGCAAGCTGAAGACATGGCGCTATAGCGTACATTAGGGGAGGCCTATGCCCAGCAGTGGACTAATATAAGCTGATGATGATGATGATTGTCATACATCATACAAATAAATTTTTTACAAAATAAATTAAAGACTCGTCAAAACAAGATAAATACTTACGATATAGCTCTAGATTTCAATTGAGGTTGACAAGAGATTTTGACCAATGACAAAAGTAGCTGTTCAGTCATCTATAGTTTAGATATAAAAAAATCTCCATTGTATTCTTCATCATCATCATCATCAGCCTATATAAGTCCACTGCTGGACATAGGCCTCCCGTAATAAGCGCCGTAGCGCATTATGTTCTTAAAGATTGAAAATTAATTAATTGGGGGCAAACAGCCACTCACCCAGCGTCTTACGAACGATTCCGACTGGTATTGATGACGTATCCGTTGTTGTGATAGGTAGGTACCTCAAGATTGCTTGCAACATTCGACAATAAATACTAATTCTAATTTGGTTTTATTCTTTTACTGAAATAAAACAAGTTTGCAAGTAAGTAAATTTGCAAGCAAATTGTTTGAAAACTTATACATTCCAATTAGTTTCAATTCGCGGAAATCTTTGCATGCAGTTTGATCCAGTTAGCGTTGTGTGTAATTCATTAATGAGCGCGCACGTACAGTTGCGATGTTTAGTTAGTGATCCCCATTCCCCACATACGAGCGGTTGTTTAGTTAGCGCGGGCTGAAGATCTAGGGCCTCGTGGGAAAAGCTGGATTTTACCGCAATGTTTAAGACGGTGATGGTTGTGAATTGGGCGATTTGGGTTACTTTACAACAATTTTTTTTCGTCATCTTTGATGTTAAAGCTTTAAAAAAATACTTATAATTTATGGGATACAAGGCAGATCTCCTTCTTTTCGAAAATGAAAAAAATAAACCCTACTCTCTATGCCATATTCGTCATTCCCAACTGCGACACGGTGCGATTCGAGCACGATTTAAACTTTCAAATAAAAGCGCTCGATTCAGGGGCATTATTCTCTATCTATATGATACCTGTCTATTGACGACCTCTGTGGCGCGGTGGGCGAAGGTCTGCCTGCGACGCAGAAGGTTGCGGGTTCGATTCCCGCCTCGGGACAAATGTGTGTACGATCTACGTACATTTGTTCAGGGTGTTCTGGTCGTTTTCTATGTATAATAAAAAAATATCTATCTGTGTATTGTATTGTATTATGTATATCAGTTATCTAGTACCCATAACACAAGCTCTGCTTAGCTTGGGGCTAGGTAATGCTGTGTGAATAAATTGTCCAGCATTGTCCAGCATACCGTTTACTAAGGTGTTATTTATGTTTACTTCATTGAATTGTTTATATAAGTGATTTAGTTATTGTCCAGTTTATTGTGTACCCAGGAGTTTTAGTTTTCCGCACACAATGTATTTGGTTTGTTGGAAATAAACCACAAGTAAAAACCGGTTTTATGTTCGACTATCTACACTTCTACAGCATGTCAATAAGACATTCACTAAGTGATAATTGCGACTATTTTGCAGCTCATTGTAATACAGCATTATAAATAAGTGCAGAAAAGAAGTCAGTGTGCGTGAAATTGTTAATTGGCTAAACGAATCACCCAAAACTTCTCAAAATTTACAAAAACACCATACTTAACTTAAAAATTCAATTCTAAAACTACGGATTTTATTATTAATGTAGGCGGGTTAACTATGAACCTATTCTGTGTTGAAAGAACACCAAACCACTGAACCTGAGAAATCACATACAGAAATACATTGCGTTGGAATCAAATCTTCCCCAAAACATCCTAGATCTAAGCTCGGGATATATGCACAAAGCTCGCTATCTCATGTCTGGAATCACTAACTACACAAGCTGGCTATCCACTATTGAAAATCAAAACGTGTTACATAGATACGACAAGACAGCGGTGGAATCGGACAAAACCGTTTTCCCTATGTCATATTTGTCAATCCCAAACGCGACACGGAATTATTTGATTTGTTTTTACGTTGTGACGTCACACTATTTAGGTATGCTAAATGGTGGCAAACATTTTTGCAAGAAACGAATACTTTTGTGGTTCAGAATTCAGGAACGTGAAAACATCTTTGTAGGTACACTTTTACGTTTAATACCATTTATCTATCTACGAATACATAAATAACAGTCAAGTACATTTGTAATAGATGATTTTCTGCTTTTTATATATAATTTATCGTGTTTAGAACATCGTTTAAATCACTGTTTACAAAGTTAGGTTATGTGCCTAAAACAATCAATTCGTAACATTTGCTTATCTTTTGGCACATGAATAAACAATTTTTCCGGTGTAGTAATTGTTGTACTTTTACACAGGGGGCACTGCACAGGTTTTGTAAAACTTTGTGTTCATTTTGATTGTTTGTATTCAAGTAAAATTAAGAAAACACATGTCCTAATCGAAAAATGAACATACAACATACAGTCATGTCATGAATCGCGACCAATGTTTTGCGGTTAGTGACGTCATTTCAGTTACGTGACAGTTGGTAGTGTTTTAGCGGAAAAGTTTAAAATTACTCTATTTTTGTACATTTTCTTATCGAAAATAGTAATATTTTTAAAGAAAATATTTTTATTTATGCTAAACACATAATCCATCTTCAAAATAAAAGCAATTCCGAAAAATTGTTAACATCCCTTTATTTTAATTATAAATACTATTTAACGGGTATTTATCGCGTTTATTTACCTATTTTTCCCGACGTTTCGACAGGTTTACACACTGCCGTGGTCACGGGATGACTGGCATACTGGAGCTACCGCCTCTGCAAAGCGGGGGCAGCATTTTTTGTAGCCACTTGGTTTTCGGGTGAAGTAGAAATGTCCATCTGCACACTCGGACGACACACAACGCTAACAGTGTCCGCGACGCACTGAGTAACCGGTCTTCGACGAGTACACCTGGCTAAAACTGGATTCCACGAGGCAGAGAGCTTGAAACCGTCTTCACGATTGAAATTAGGATATTTCTTAATTTCAATCGCTTCCCGAACTATTCTCTTGTAATAATGCCTCTCATTACAGAGGATCTGCGGTTTGTGTAATTCAATCCAGTGATTGGGTCCTGAGTCTACTACATGCTCAGCTATTGCTGACTTGTTAATTTGTCGATTTTTGACCGCTGCTATGTGTTCCTTAACTCGTTCCGCGACCGTGCGTTTAGTCTGGCCTATGTAGGAACGTCCGCAGCTGCAATCGATCTTGTAGACTCCAGGAACTTGCAAGGGCACCACATCCTTTGGTGTTCGAAGTCGCTTCGCCATTTTAGTGAGTGGAGTGTAGATCGACTTAATTGAAAACTTTCTAAGAATGTTTCCAATTTTGTCCGTCACTCCTTTCACATATGGCAAAAACGCCGGCTGTCTTGTCACTTCAACATGTTTTTCTTTGCGCCTTCCATTGGGTTGCCATCTGATACTAGTCTTGTAGCCATTTCGTTTTAGAACCTCCTGAACATGTTCCAACTCACTGTGTAGGTGTTCAGGGTCACAGAGGTCATGAGCTCTGTTTACTAGAGAAGATACTACTGACTCCAGATGTGACGGATGGTGGTGTGACGCTGCGTTGAGATATCTGTCTGTGTGTGTAGGTTTTCTGTACACAGTGTGTGCTAAGGTCCCGTCGGATTTTACCGTCACTTTTAAATCAAGGAAAGCTAACGATCTGTTTTCCTCCATTTCATGCGTAAACCTGATCTTAGGGTGTATGGAGTTCAGATACTCTGTTAGCTGATTTACTTCCTGGTTACTTCCGTTGATTATGCAAAACACATCGTCGACATATCTCTTCCACAATTTTATATCAAAAGCTGCTAGGTCTATCATGGATTCAAAATGTTCCATCCAGATATTGGCAAGTACAGGCGCTACCGGACTACCCATCGCTACACCATCTATCTGTAGGTAATGTTGCCCTTGATACAAGAAGAAATTGCCGTCGAGACAGTTCTGTAGAAGTAATACGAGCTGGTCAGGAAGTTCATCATCACTCAATCTCTGTTTCACAACATCTAGACAATCAATGAGTGGAACATTGGTAAACAAAGACTCAACATCAAAGCTCACCAATAAATCTCCAGGTTCCAAAGTTATGTCACCGATGATGCTGACAAAATGGCGCGAATCCTTCACAAAAGACGATGTCTTTCCCGTAAGCGGCTGTAGAACCCCAGCTACGTACTTCGCGAGATTGTAAGTCGGCGAGTCTATTTGACTTACTATAGGTCGTAGTGGTACATCTGCTTTATGTACTTTCGGCAGACCATAAAGCTTCGGCGACTGCACAATGGCTGGTCTGTACAGACGGTCGAATACATCCTCAGTGAAAAGGTCCTTATACTCCTGTATCAGTGCTCGTATCCGTTTCGTCACTCTTGCCGTGGGATTGTAGTTTACTGGCTTATACACCTTCTTGTCACTTAGCAATTTCCGTATTTTAGCGTCATAATCCTGTGTCTTCATAAGTACGGTGGCATTTCCTTTATCAGCTTTCAGTACCAGTATCTCCTGATTTCTGCTAAGATTTACAAGAGCTTGACGCTCACCCGCACTTATGTTAGGTTTCGGGAGTCGAGATTTTCGCAATATAATAGAAATATCTTGTCTCAGCGTTTCCGCGTCATTTATCGGTATTCTATTGCGAACAATAGTCTCTTCGACGCTGCTGACAATGTCCTCATACGGGATGCGTTTTGGTGTTAGAGCAAAATTAAGACCTTTTTCTAGAACGTTTACTGTGTCGTCATCAAATTGAGTATCAGTTAAATTAATAACCGTTTTAGGAAATTGTGTCGGCGACTGTACCTTATTATTCCGTACTTTTTTACTACGAGCTACCAATCGTTCAAACTTCTTTTCATGCCGCTCTGTACAAAAATTATAAGTCCGCTGTGCTTGATTGTACGTTATTCGATCACACAATTCAAAATCACTGATGGACAACACTACACTGCATTCCATATGTAGGTCATATAGGTTACACTGCACTTGTTGTAGGTAGCACTGGTCATTCCTAATCATTTGCTTGAGTAGGCGTTCACTCGCTTTCCACAGAATTTTATCGGAATGTTCAATGTCACTACGCGGTTTTATTCGACAACACGTAGGTATCAAGTCCCAATCGCGGCATTTTGTTAGAAATGCCAGCGATGTTTTTAGACGCGCACTTTTATTCCGTAAGAATTCTAGCTGTCTTACTTTGTTTACCATTTCCGGCCCGTAAATATGGCAGTGTGTAAACCTGTCGAAACGTCGGGAAAAATAGGTAAATAAACGCGATAAATACCCGTTAAATAGTATTTATAATTATGTATTCAGATCGCGTAAGTTTAAAAACATTTATCCCTTTATTTTTACTTTACATAATAAAGGCTTTGTTGTTTCGCTGGGCGACCACATTGCCTTGTAACTTTCTTAATACTAAAAACCTCAAATTAGTAATTCTACTCAGTAACTAGACCAATACGACAGAGTTGAGTAGATTCATCTGTTCCTATGTAGGAATCTTAAGATATACCTTGCTACGAGCGTCATCATCATCATCATCAGCTCATTAGGGGAGGCCTATGTCCAGCTGTGGACTGGTATAGGCTGATGATGATGATGATGGGTCACAAGTTGACGACCAATGTGGTGCGGTGGGCGAAGGTCTGCCTGCGACGCAGAAGGTTGCGGGTTCGATTCCCGCCTCGGGACAAATGTGTGTACGATCTGCAGACATTTATTCAGGGTGTTCTGGTCGTTTTCTATATATAATATAAAATATCTATCTATGTATTGTATTATATTATGTATATCAGTTATCTAGTACCCATAACACAAGCTCTGCTTAGCTGGGGGCTAGATAATGCTGTGTGAATTGTCCAGCATTATTTATTTTATTTTATTTAAGTTGTTATGCTTATTTTAAATATATGGGGATATCCGGGAACTAACCATTTCATTCCAGTACAAAGCTACTTTTTCGCCCCACCTTAACAATTTACTGGAAAACACGAGGAACAAAACGATCCATCATACGCAAGTTAGTTCGTTACCGCCGCGGGCTAATCCCCGAACGCTCATATAACTTTGCCCAGTGGCTTTCTGCGCCAACTGAGCTGTACGAGCGTTCTCATCAGCAACGCTGGGCAGACCTGACCAAGGCTGGGGAGTGGGCTCTGGCGAGTGTACAGCTTTTACACGACCAACTAGTGATGACGAACTCTGTGGCGTGGTTGGCGAAGGTACGCCTGCGACGCAGGAGGTTGCGGGTTCGATTCCCGCCTCGGGATTAATATTTGTACGATCTGCAGGTATTCGTTCCGGGTGTTCTGGTCGTTTTCTATGTATAATAAAAAAAATCTATCTACTTATTATGTATATCAGTTATCTAGTACCCATAACACAAGCTCTGCTTAGCTTGGGGCTAGATAATGCTGTGTGAATTGTCCAGCATTATTTATTTATTTATTTTTATTTACTAGTCTTTATTGTGCCACGAAACCACCAGTTTGTTCAACCGAAAATGTTTGGAACCTCTTACGGCTATAGCATCGTTAGAATTCTGGCAAAATCGATTTTAATGGTAAAATTGCCCAGTGCGAGGAGTATAAAGGAAAAAGCTTTATTACCTATTTATTTTTAAAAAGTCCTTCATATTTATGGTCTTGTTTACACAGCAGCGTTGATGATGAAAACCTAAGCCTAAGACCTTACCTAACGGTTTTAGGGTTAAAATTAATTCACTCGCAAAGCGTGTACCTCCCTATGCAGTTTTTTTTTAATTTGGTATTATATTACTTAGAATGTATGTTAGGTATTTATATAGACGTCCCTTAGAATTTGACAGCGTGTGAAATTGTCTAAGCTTAGAATACGCACTACTCTAACGTAGACTTATGAAAATGATTTTTATTAAAATAAAAATATTAAAAATTGTTGTGTTGCAACAATAAGAAATACGATTTCTGATTATTAAAATTTTCCCTGTCCAGGAGAACAATAAGAAATTCCATTGACTCGTACGTAGGGTACGCGGGCAACGGAGGAAAGTTAATTTTCACTTATTCCAGAAGAAGAGACTCCAGTGAAACTACTGCATCTATCATGATTGGAAGAACTCTAATGGATTCCTCATTAGTTTTCCGTAAGTATTAAAGGCATTCCGTATAATAAATCTCTAAATGTAAACTCGGAAAACTGAAGAAAAGCCTGCGTCCAGCAGTGGAACAACAAAGGCTGTTAAGGTGAGTATATAAAATGTACCTAGATCGGCTACTGACCGATATAGATTGTTTGTAACAGTCTGCAATTAGCTCAATTGTAAGTAGTTCTTATTTGTTTCTATTATTTGATTGTAATTTTCCATGTATTAGTACTTTAAATTTCACGTTATACTTACCTACCTACTACTAATATACCTACATAGTACATAGCTCTGTGTAGTCCGTAACGTAAACCATCTAACATAGTTCAAGCAAACTTTGAATAAGATAATTTTCGTTCGGTCGGCCGACCTTTGAAGTTGTGTTGCTTTGTGATTTCGCGCAGGATAATGGACGACTTGATCCAGAATAAAGGGATATGATTGTAATTACAAATAACTAGCTCCTGCCCGCCGCTCTGCATGAGTTTTCACTTAATATAAAGAAAGCTAGGTATCCAAACAAACTTCTTGAGCCACCTGTAGATTGTTTGCAACAGTCTGCAGTTAGTTCAAATGTTGTTAATAAAGTGTTATCAAACTTCCGCATTTCTAATATTTGTGTGATAACTAGAAAATAATGCGTCAAGCTGAAGAAAGGGCGCTATGGCCCAGCATTGGACTTATATATACCGATGATGATGATGATTATAAACATGAAAGTTAGGATGAGAAAAGAAAGAAAATATTTCAAACTCAATAACTTGACGACCGATGTGGCGCGGTGGGCGAAGGTCTGCCTGCGACGCAGTGTTCGATCCCGCCTCGGGACAAATGTGACACGTGTGTGAAAAGTGTGTGATCTGCAGACATTTGTTCAGGGTGTTCTGGTCGCTTTCTATATATAATTAAAAAAAAACTATCTATGTATTGTATTAGGTATGTTATGTATATCAGTTATCTAGTACCCATAACACAATCTCTGCTTAGCTTGGGGCTAGATAATGCTGTGTGAATTGTCCAGCATTATTTATTTATTTATTAATTGTTTGTTACTTCTTTACGCAAAAACTACTGAACGGATGTTGCTAATATTATTCATAGATGTAGGTCTAGACCTGAAACCTGTGAGAATTAAATGTCATTTTAATTAATCATTTGGTTCCATAGAAACAACGCGTGCAAACCCGCTGGCAGAAACAAGTTTATCATAAATAAAAGTTAACAACGCATCCCAAAAGTTTTCTCATTATTGTCACGAGGCCGGACGTGTGCTCGTGAGGATAACGAAGCTTCCGGGTCAGGGTTTACCTTGTTTTGACTGACACTGATGCGATGGCTTGACGTCAGTACGGTCAGTTTAAACATCAAGCTACTATTATCTAACCTACAAACTACTCCCAAGAGTACCTACTACGCACGTAACGGCAGCCTGCGTAGGCTTTAAGTTTTTACCAAACAGACGCGCCTAGCGGTAGCGGCTAATATTCACCTAGAATTTGCTTTGTGGTTCCTAACAAATAAGTCCTTTTCTACAACAGGGTATTTCCTTTTGTAGAAAAGGACTTATTTGTTTGCAAAGATCTAAGGTCAAGAGGTTTATCCTAGATCTTTACAACTCAAAAGGATGGTGAAGGAAGATCCTCTAGCAAGGAGAGTAGAGGTTATCGTTGGGATATCATTTTAAAATAAAAACTGTCTATGTAGGGTCTTTGTCTGGCTTCCTCCGTGGCCGTGCATTGTACCTACCACAACGTGTTCCACAGTTTCTTCTTCCTGAAAGCAGCCACGGCATAGGCCGCTAGACGGAAAACGGGATTGAAAAATCTCATTGAGATATTAAATCCAACCACACCCACAGAAAAGCTGAAACGAAGCTGTCAATCACCAAGAGTCCTGGTCCGGTACTTCAAGGGGCTGGGCTGGTTAGGGCCTGGTTGTGGTTAGGCAGGGGGATAATGCACAATACACTCCCATGACAGATATCAGAATTAGAATTAGGGTCTTTGCCACTTAAATTTGACAGCCCTAAGTAAGAAGTGCACTTGTTTCAGTCGGGTAATTTACTTACATTATTTTGCTTTTATTATACTATACTGACCTCTATGCGCAATCGCAGGTCGCCTGGCTTTGTCCTATCCTAACGGCATGGCATGCCGCGTCTTGTAGGAGTGGCAAAGGTAGAAACCGCCACCTAAAGTATTGTTGCCGCCAAACAACTTGTCCGGCGACGGGCAGCGAGAGTGCTAAGTTTGCGCAGGTACACTCACGAATATAACTCACGAACTAACGAATATATTCATATGCCGCCGACAACGTAGCAGGCGAAAGACGTAGGTTTATAGCTGTTCGCTCTTTCAATAATCGACGGAACTGTCCAGAAGGTAACCACGCACCAATTACGTCTAAAAATTCGTGATTCGCCAGAGGACAAAATGCTTGACGCTTACATGACGACCTCTGTGGCGCGGTGGGCGAAGGTCCGCCTGCGACGCAGGAGGTTGCGGTTTCGATTCCCGCCTTGGGACAAATGTTTGTATGATCTGCTTGTTCCGGGTGTTCTGGTCGTTTTCTATGTATAATAAAAAATATGTATCTATGTAATTTATTGTATTATGTATATCAGTTATCTAGTACCCATAACACAAGCTCTGCTAAGCTTGGGGCTAGTGTATGAATTGTCCAGCATTATTTTTTTTATTTATACTATACCTGTTTAACAGAAAATTTTAATGCAATGTGTGTGACACGGATTATAGAAAAGACTTCTAATCTAAGCTGAGCGATGACATGGAACTAACCGGTTCTATGCCACAGCACACCCATGACATAGAATCGCATCAGCGTTGCCATACAGCGGGGCAATGCAGCCAGTGTCTTGGGCATGCTTCCGACTGGTATTGATATGGATCAGTTGAGCTACCTGTAGATTGTTTGCAACAGTTTGCAGATAGCTCAATTGTTTCTATTGTAAATACTAGTATTAATTAAATTCTATTATTTGATTGTAATTTTCTTTCTTCAGCCCTTTCAGTTGGAAAGGGGAGTTAGACAAGGCGACACAATATCTCCAAAACTTTTCACACTTGCTTTGGAATATATATTTCGACAGATGAAATGGGAAAATAAAGGACTTGTTATAGATGGGGAAAGACTCTCAAACCTTCGATTTGCGGACGATTTAGTTCTGGTATCAGACAGCGTGGATGACATGATCTCTATGATAGAAGATCTCAGAATAGAATCGGCAAAAGCGGGTCTCAAAATGAACACTGGTAAAACTAAAATTACGACTAACATGGCAGACATAGTACACCACCAGCTACCTATGGAAACAGTAACTGAGTACATATATCTTGGTCATAAAATTACGTTGGGCTTCGAAAACCAAACAGCGGAAGTAGACCGTAGAATCGCACAAGCCTGGGCTGCGTTCGGCGCGAACAAACAGACTCTTCGCGGCAAATTCCCACTGCACCTTAAAGTCAGGGTATTTGAGCAATGTGTAATGCCAGTATTCACCTATGGCACTGAAACCTTGACTCTCACCAAAAAATCCGCAGAGAAGTTCAGGGTAGCGCAAAGGGGTATGGAGAGGGCAATGCTCGGTATCACTTTGCGTGACCGAAAACGCAACGACTGGATTCGAAGCAAGACCAAAGTGAGGGACGTGATGAAAACCATAGCAGCGAGAAAGTGGAGCTGGGCAGGACATATCGCCCGAATGGATGAGTCACGTTGGACCAGGAGAGTCCTTGAATGGAGGCCCAGAGCAGACACTCGAGGACGAGGGCGACCACCGAACCGTTGGGTGGACGATATCAGACGACACGGAGGCCAAGACTGGATGCGACGGGCCCAAGATCGCGAGGAATGGAAAATAAGGGAAGAGGCCTACATCCAAGAGTGGATCACGAAAAGGCCGTAATGATGATGATGATGATGAATTTTCTTTCTTAATAAAGATGTTTTACCTTAAGGTTAGTTCCATATACCTAAATAATAGTTATATAGAAAAATTTATCCATCATCCGACGCTGTAGGAAATTATTATAATCTGACAAATCTCCCTCCCCCGAGGATCAGCACACTCGATAAATTGCTACACTGAGCTCGTTAATTAGTTGAAACAGATTCAGCTATTATTTATACCTTATTTATAAGTAATTAACGTTAAATTTATCGACAGAAAGCCTTACATGCCTGTAAATTACCGCTCGCGCGCAAATTGAAACGATAAATTGACTATGATGAGCCGCTGGGTACGCCCGCCATAATGTAGGGCTGTGAGACGTGCGTGTCTTTTGTTTGACTGTCGAACGAACCATTTGGAGTTTTAATTTTATAATAGCATTACATACGTAGCCCGCAGGCGTAGTGAGCAGACGTGTTTCAAATTTCTCTCGTAAAAATTAAATTGCAGTTAAACTATTTTAAACCTTGCTGCGTTAGAAAAACAGTATAACTTTGAATAATCAGTGTTCGCTATCTAAATATACAAACAGACAAGGAAGGCCTACACTTCGGCGATCTTCGGATTCTTCGGCAACTATCGGCTATCCGGTGCTCGCACAAACCTTGCTGGACAAAAAAGCATTGCCACAGTGTAAGAAAACATACTCCTATACAGTAAGACCAAACAAATCCATTACGCACGTAATACAACAGATATAAACTTGTAAATATGAACCCCGTACGCTCTTCTTCTGAACAAAGTATCAAGATTACTCCAGCTACTGGCAGCAGCAGCTCCCAGCTCGACGGGTCGGATAATGATACAGACCACACAGATAAAGCTCCGAGAGGAGTTCATCTACGTAAAAGGAAATCCCCTGAAGCTGATTTTGCTCGTCAATTTAGCGAGTTCAAGCAAGAAATACTCGGAATTCTAAAAGAATGTACCAAATATCATAATGAAGAAATTAACAAAATAAGCAACAACATAACAACAATAAAGGATCAATTGCACGATATTCAAACTAAAACAGAAATTCTTGTAACAGAAAACCAAATATTTAAAACACAATTAGAGGTCTTGACTGCTACAGTCAAAGAAAACGAAGAAAAAATTACTTCTCTACAAAACGAAGTCCAGAGCTTGAAATGCAAGAAAAGCAACCCAGCCGACCAATCATCGCTATTAACTTCAACCAATTACGATGAACTGATTCTTGAGCTCCAGGATCGGTCGGTAAGAAGCAAGAACGTGGTAATCACAGGACTCCCAGAGCCTCATGCTGATAATAAAGAAGAAAGACACGAAATTGATAGACGTGAAACTGACAAAATAATTAAAACAATAGTTCCAGGCTGTCCAAAAGCTGTCAGAGTAATTAGACTTGGAAAATACAATAACCAGAAAATGCGCCCTTTAAAAATTTATTTTGATACGCAAGAAACAGCAAAAACCGTACTACGAAACAAATTATCTCTTAATGTCGATGGCATTAAAATTTATGCAGACCAAACACCAAACCAACAAAAGCATTTGCTTAATCTTCAAAAGGAGCTAAAGGAACGATTAGAAAATGGAGAGAAAGATATCACTATAAAGTACATAAAAGGAATTCCTAAAATAATCAAAGTACCTACAGTCAAAAAACTAGATAATGAAGACAAAAGAAATCTTACTAAAACAAGAAACACTATAACATAATGAAACCACAAGCATTTAACATAAACAATAAAATTTATAAAGTTCTATAGACACTAACGTAATTTTAGGTATTATCAATTGCTAACTTTATACCCACTTTTCTATTATGTTTTAGTAAAAATTAGCTTATACTTTATAAAAAAACTGATTCATAACTTACTAACAGATTTCTTATTGATCTACAGCATTTTATGCACTGTGACTCATAACATTTCTAGCGTTGGCAGCCATTGTATTTGTAAATTATTAACTAACTACCGGCATTTAAAGAGAGAAAAAATAGTCATAGATATCTTTTGTTGTGAACTTAAATGTAATGTTTTATATTACTTATAATTTTAGTTTTAAGCACACTACGCATTAGGGCACAATAACTAGACTAAATTATTTTTTAAGTTCTCAGTAAGCGAATTTTGTAAATTCTTTTGAGAATAAATATATCTTAAACCGTGAAACCATTATAGGTTTGTTTTCAAATTCTTTCATTTTAATTTTCAAATCTGACCGATTGGTTTAATATCTTGAGGCTACAAAAATATAAAAAGGCGTAAGTTGCGTGTGTGTTGTAAAGGCCTGTTATCTTTAGTATATCAGTTTAATATAATCAAGTGTAAAAATTCTGCTGTTGTTTTTAATTTTTAACCGACTTTGAAAAAAGGTGTTCTATGTTTTGCCACAGATGAAATAATATTACTTCGGTTTGGATGACTGTGTGTATGTCTATTTATGTATGTTTGTAGATTTCTCCGTCAATGATGGACGGATTTTATTTTGCAGTTGCATAGAGGATGATCCCGAGCAGTTTCGTAAAAAATACTCATGAGGAATTAGTTTTTACTCCTCAAAAGTAATAACAATAAATAATGCTGGACAATACACAGCATTATCATTATCAAGCCCCTAGTTATGGTTTACGATTATGATATACGATTATGTCTCCTGCTGGATATAGGCCTCCCCTAATGAGCTACACAGGACAAGTTAAATAAAAGCTTGTTAAAATGGAATGACAATGGAATTCGAAACGTCCCATCCCTAGTGTTTGTGTAAAGTAGTCTCTAAAATGGAAATAGGATTGGATCCGTCGGATTGCCGATAATGTTTGCGACACACTGTGATAGCCAGCCTTGTGTCCAAATGTCCATGGGTAGGTTAGGTATGTGTATTGGGTTTTGTTTATTTAACATTTATTTATGAAAAAACGAAAAAACTTTAGATGAATGCAAAACATTTATACCTATAATAATAAAACTATAAAATTATAAATAAAGCCACAGTCGCGGCGCTTTTTAGAAGACTACTTCCTTCTGCACCGGACAGAGAATTTCAGTTTATCAGTAAAAGCATATAAATCAGAAGCCATTGGAGATGGATGGTTTGGTTGTTTTACTGGATCGTCATGAACCTACCTGTTCTCCGCTTTTGGTTGACGCTGAGTTTTGGGACAACCTGAGTATTAATGATTAGTATACAGATTACTTGTACTACTGAATTTCTGTTCATCATCATCATCAGATTATACTAGCCCAGTGCCTCCCCTAATGAGTGCCATAGCACCCTGTCTTCAGCTGAATTTCTGTTCGTAAATGACCTATTATAATTTAAATGAAAATGTTTTCAAGCAGAAAATGTTCAATATTTTATTCGCACTCATAGGCGTTTAGGGTTGCCATTTAAAAACGTCATTACCATAGGCCTAGCATTCTATACACTGATTTATTCTCGCACACCCCTAACGTGATATATGATGTGGATTTTTATTGTATTAAGAGGTTTACCCCGACTTTACCTCAAAAATATTTATGTACCTACCTAAATAAGGGGAATTTTTATCGTAATCTAGTAAAGTTTTTTTCGCTACGGTTTTCGAACTTTTAAATATTTGAGTGGCAAAAATAAAGATGTTTGTTTCAGCGCGAACTACTGAACTGATTAGTATGAAATTTTGGTTCAGAACAGAGTACCAACATTGGCAAAGAAAGACAACTTTAAATGTAAAGTATAAATCAGAAAAATGTTATTAGTAAAAGTACTTACCTAACTATAATAATAATAATAATAATTTATTTCACACCATAGTAAAGTTACAGATCTTATTTAACTATCCCAAAACCCATGTTTTGACTGTACGGAAAATCAATTTTAAGACAATAAAACGCTATTTTTTTTAGTAACTTATGGGAGCCGGTACACGATTAACTTAACTCGACTCGATACAAAAATATCGTATAGTTTCCTCTAAATTTTCGTTTTTACTAAGGAAAACGAGTTTCATTTGCTAGTTATATAACATGTTTTAATAAATTGTCGTCTAAAAATACTTAACTAAACACTTTAGAAGATCATGGTTTTATTTTTAGTGACAGAGTATTATTTTAGAGCACAGTTAGAGTAATAACAAAAAAATTGTCAAAGATTAAAGATTAAATATGTTTATTTGCACGAATAAAAGTATCAGTGTTGGTCTTAAAATTAAAATAATGTCCATATATTATACCTATTCTACCTTATCTAGGAATGCAAATATTTTAACTTATGAGTTTACAATTGACAAATTAAATATTATTACAGGCATTGACTGCTTGATTACAAAATAAATGAATTAATTACAATGATTTAATTAAATTGCGTGCGGGCCAGCTCTTGCCTCCCTTTCTCGCATCACCTTGCGTTCGCTCGTCCTTGTCTCGAAAAAGCGAACCTATTTCGTGTGACAAAACTGACAATAAAGTATACTCAGGTACTTACATCAAAACAAAATAAAAAAATATTGGCGGTGACCTGATCGGTAAACAGATAAAAGTAGTAGTAGTCTGTACTATATGGAGGTCAGACAAACCAGTTATTTCTTTAAGAGTGTACTTAGCCATTGTAATATTATGTTTTGTATGATTTATGTGGCAGCCCTGTTAGATCAGCTGTCGCGTGACATGCTGTGGTACATTGCTGACTCAAATTGGTGAAAATGCAAAAAAATATTTAAAATAATGGTTTTACGTAGAGATGATTATACTATAATACAAGTTTTTGTACCTAATGATGGAAATAAAATAGTCATCATCATCAGACCATAGTGGTCCACTGTTGGACATAGGCCTCCCGTAATGAGCACCATAGCGTCCGGGACTGGATATGGATCGGTTGAGTTAACTGTTTCAACTGAGGCAATTGTTTCAATTGTAAATACTAGTTTTAATTTGATTGCAATTTCCTATGTTAATAATAGGTATTTTCTTTAAAAAAAATGATTTAAATTAAATAGAAAAGAATTAAAATAATGATGATGAATTAAATAGTATTTAATTTTTTGCTTATATTCATCAACAAATATTTAACTATGTATTGTATTATGTATATCAGTTATCTAGTACCCATAACACAAGCTCTGCTTAGTTTGGGGCTAGATAATGCTGTGTGAATTGTCCAGCATTATTTATTTACTTATTTTTAAATTAAAAAAAAAATACAACGCGAGTACCTACCTATATACGCGGTTATACGCACGTGCGTGATTCTGTCCGACTTAGCCAGTCTGTGTGACGCCGCAGACAGCCTCCCAGCTCGGCGCAGGTGTTGTAGCATCGCATGTGGTGGTCTTCGCGCGTCTTGAACTGCTCCAGGTTTTGCCTAACATCACCACCTGGAGTATGACAATGGAAGGCAGCGTTAGGATCTACTTATATCAACTTATATAGGTTAAATAGATAAACGTTTTTGGGATTCCGTACCCAAAGGGTAAAACGGATCCTATTACTAAGACCGTCTGTCTGTCTGTCCGTCTGTCAGCAGGTTGTATCTTATGAACCGTGGTTGTTAGACAGATAAAATTTTTCACAGAAAATGTATTTCTGTTGCCAATATAAACCAAGAAATACTAAAAAATTGATCAAAATAAATATTTAAGGTGGGTCCCATACATCAAACGTGTTTTTTTGGCCGTTTTTATAGATCATTCATCGGACTCGCGCATGAAGGGTTCCGCACCATTGTACGGAACCCTTCATGCGCGAGTCCGACTCATACTTGGCCGGTTTTTTGTTATTATAGTGCTTACCCCGCACTCTGGATATCTCTAAAAAAATATACAAGTTAGGTGGAGCTAACGGCGATACAGTCTGTAAGAAGTCCCAGAGATTTTCGACTAGACGAGTACTGAATTCATGGCTTAGCTGTTTAGAGCACACCCGTATTGAGGTTGGGGCGCGGGTTCAAATCCCGCCGAATTCGATTTTTTTTGCAACCTATTTCATTTCTTAAGAGACCAACGGTCCCACAAGGCGGTTATCACCACTTCCCACAAAAACGGTACACAATCAAAATAAAAGCTGAGAACAGGCCAGAGCAACATGACCGCATTGTGTCGCATTAAAACCCCATTACGAGGGTCATACGTTTGGGATACTGCACTGCACTTCATGAATACCCTCATTCTGTAATAATGTTACATTGTCACGGGACGGGTCCGGCACGGGAGAAGAGATGTTAATAAGCTAGGTACAACTTTAATTAGCCCGTGATGTCCCAGTGTTGGGAGAAGGCCTCATCCGCATCCCTGATCTTAGATAAATAAATAGCCCCAAGCTAAGCAGCAGCGGTTGTGTTATTGGTACAAGATAATTGATATAATATAATACATTACAAGATAGTCTTTTTTTATTACGCATAAAAAAACAGAAGTGCCTGGTAAAAATATCTGTAGATCGTTTAACCATTCGTCCCGGACAGGAAGCGAAAGCCCAATTTCGACAACTTCGACGGCCTCTTTGGTGAGGTGGACAGTTGCGGGTTAGATTCCTGCCTCGGGACAAATGTTTGCACGATCTGCCGATATTTGTTCAGGGTGTTCTGGTTGTTTTCTATCTATACTAATATTGTAAAGAGGAAATAATTTGTTTGTTTGTCGCACGGGTGTATTCTAAAGCCTATGTTCATCAGGGATAATGTAGGATTCTAATGATATATATGAAAATTGAAAAATTCTTTCACCATTAGAATCTTTTGCTATAGAAAATACCCGTGCGTAGCCGGGGCGGACCACTAGTGAAGTGTATAATAAAGAATATCTTTCTATCCATAGAAATCTTTATTAAGAAAGAAATTAATTACTTATATTATACTAATTCTATGTATTGTATTATATTATGTATATCACTAATCTAGAACCCATAACACAAGCTCTGCTTAGCTTGGGCCTAGGAAATCTTGCAGTGTGAATTGCCCACGCATTTTCTAAAAATCAAAAGGCGGATCTTCGTCCGCTGCGCCACAGAGGTCGTCTCCTGCACGCCTCACGTCAGTTCCACCTTCCATCCGTTGTTCATCCCGTGCTGGTATAAACAGCCTTTTATAAAGAGAAGCCATTTCCGATGCCGTTCAATTCGCTTCAAATTGTGATTCCATTTTTTCCAATTTTCATTTTGTTACGTTGGAAACGGCGCCATTTTGTATAGGAAGTGGCTTGTTAGCATAATTCAGTTCTTGTTCTACGTTACGGTAAAATAAATAGCTTTGTTGTATGAGAAATGAAATAAGTTTCCAAATTTTATCTATTTAACAGCAAAAAATAATTACTATTAATATTTACACTAACATCTATTTTCTAAAAATCTAAGCCGTCACCAGAAGGCAGAGTGCCCAGAATGCTGGTAGCATTGCCACGTTGAATGGCAATGCTAATTCGTGGACCGAAATAAAAACCAGAATTCCGATTACCTGTGGACTCTATTAGTAGTTTTGTAAGATCTTTATAGATAAAGTGTGCCCCAGGACCCCAAGGACCTAGGGTTTCCACCCTAAACAGCTCAAATAGGTAACCTCTGTCAAGATTAGCGTATTTTCGCCGTTTGAGGAACTCCGCTGATGTTGCTGCGGAGCCGGCCCTTACTGATGTCCCTGCAAGATGAGAAGGTGCTAGGGTATCTAGGTATCTACACACGTAGCATCCCAAACTAAAGGCCGACCCATCTTCCAAGGAATCAGAGTCATACCGTCAGGCCTTTTACCATCATCCAAAAATTCAAGCTTCCAAAAATTTTCGACTTCGGCGGGACTCGAACCCGCCGAAGTTTCATTTCTTAGAGATGCCCAGAGTGCGGGTAAGCACTATAACAAAAATCCTTAGCTTTGTTGTATGTTACAATGAAATGGCTGTTTTTTTCTGTATTAATGTTGTTGAAGGCTTAAAACGCTAGTTGAAACAATTGCTCCATATTTTTTTCTCATTTTGAGGTTGCGTACCTCAAACGGAAAACAGAAAGCCTTTTAGGATCACTTAGTTGTTCGTCTGTCCGCCTGTTAACCCCCTTTTCTCAGGAACGTGTAGAGGTAACGAGTTAAAATTAACACCAAATACGTATTTGGTTACGGACTTGAGTCCGTATACCCTCTTGGAGTAGTGATATAAATTTAACTTCTAAGTTAGCGCAATCAAAAGTGACAGCCGTTTATAAATCTTTGTATTTTTGAGATTTCGTAAGCAACACAAAACCTATAGGGTACTTCCCGTTGACCTAAAACCATAAAATTTGGCAGAAGTCTTGTAGAGTTAATCTTATAGTACAAGTAAAAACTCACACAAACGGGAAAAGTACAAAAACCGTAAATTTGTAGTTTAAATAAATAAATAATGCTGGACAATTCAGACAGCATTATCTAGCCCCAAGCTAAGCAGAGCTTGTGTTATGGGTACTAGATAACTGATTTTCTTAATACAATAGATTAAATTTAAATAATTGGATTTTTCTTATACATAGAAAACGACCAGAACACCCGGAACAAATACCTGCAGATAGTACAAATATTTGTCCCATTCTAGTCCCTCAGTCTCTCCCCCAGTCTAGGCATGATTCTAGAATCATGCCTAGACCTGGAACTTACCTAGACCTAGAAGCTATTTCAATAAAAATAACAGAGAAAAAAGGTTTTAACGTAACCCAATTCACGTCAAATCAGATTATATTCACGCCAGACTAAGACTTTCATGACCCACGAAGCACATGTCCCTTGGGACAGTTGGTTTATGCGATATACTAAACTAATGAATTTAATTAAAACCAATTGACTGTATTGATTGTTCATGTTCAAACTAATTACAATAAACCCAGTGTAATAAATTAGTTCGATTTTTATTAGTTTCGAGAAGAACCGACAACCGCTGGGTTAAACGTGTTCTTGAGTGGAGACCGCGATTCGGAAAACGTAGTGTAGGACATCATCCCACCTGGTAGGAGGGCACCAGGTGGGATGACGATTTGCGAAAGACTGCTGGCTGGATGCGGCAAGCTGAAGACAGGGCGCTATGGCGCTCATTAGGGGAGGCCTATGTCCAACAGTGGACTGGTATAGGCTGATGATGATGATTTAATTAGTTTGTGATTTTAACACTTGTCCTATAATTATAAATATGCATTCCACTCCAGCACCTTTAACGAAAGTGAGAGTCGAGAGTTGAAATTAATATTCGAATATAAATGAACTCTAAAAGTTCAGGAGAGAATTCCAAACGAATAAATTAATTGAATTAGATCATTTCTCCATTATTTACCGGGTTTGTCGATTAGTCCGATTAATTTATGGAATATGTAATTTTTCTGTTAGTGTCTGAGTTTACTGATTAACTTTACAATACAATTAAAACGGGTTTTGTCGAAACCCTTAGAGAATTTCAGTTCTGACAAAAATGTCAACTCTTAAAGCGATCTTTGAAATAATTAAAAATACGTAATTAGGAATCAGTGGACAAATTTCTAAGGCAACAATAAAACCCTTCTAATTTTGATTAAACATTTGTCAAAAACGCAACGCAACACAAGCTCTGCTTAGCTTGGGGCTAGATAATGCTATGTTGATTGTCCAGCATTGTACAGCAATAAAAATGGCCATGTCCGTGCTTGGGATACCGTCCACCTCCCTGTTAAATTTCATAAAGAATAATTCAGCCGTTTCGGCGTAAAAAGATATCAGACATTCAGAGTTACTTTCAAATTTTTTATGTCATATGGATAAAATATATTATCAGATACTGAGACAATCTTAAATCTAATTTACCCTAACACGTGTCACAAGAAAGCTAATGATTGGTTTACCAACTCACAATTCAAACAGATAGAAAATTATCACGAACTAGCTGTCCGTCCCGTCTTCGCACGGGTGGGTATATTCTATAGCCTATATTCATCAGGGATAATGCAGGATTCTAACATTAAAAGAATTTTTTAAATCGCTCCATTAGTTTCGGAGCCTATTCAATTCAAACAAACAAATTTTTTATCTATCTAAATTTTAATGAATATTTTGAAAAATCCTGAAACACGTTTTCAATAGTTTTGTATTTAGAGGTATAGTATTATCTGTAAGTTTCATGTAAATAATTTGTCAAATCGGTCCAATAGTTTCGCAGCAATTCAAACAAACAAATCTTTCGTCTTTTTAATTTATAACAATAAGTATAAATATCCCAGGTAACCTCGTCGAAGCGGAAATAACCCAATAAAGTCTATATCCAGCGTATTACTGTAGTACCTCTACTAATACCCGTTAATAGAGCGGGTATTAATCACCGTTAAACAAACAAATTCTCGAGATTTGCGGAACCCTGAATCCTGCGGAACCCTGCGGATTTAAGGCCCGTATCGCAGATAATAGCTGCGAATTTGCGAGCTCTAGGCTAAGCTTTGCCACTGTAAAAGCAGTTAATCAACTGTAGAGATATCTACTTTGTTTTACATTTTTTCTTTTATTGTATTATGACGTTACCCCGAGCCCAAAACTAGCGCCGCCACCAATTTTATCTTATTATTTCGTTGAACAACGATAATTACAAAATTTTCAAAGGGCAGTTGGTATACCTATATAAAAAGCTTTTTAATAGTTTTATTTTGTATAGTTTAAATTTAAAAAAGTTTAAAAGTTTAAAAAATACCTTTGTTCAACGAAATAATAAGATAAGATAGGTGGCGGCGCTAGTTTGGCTCGGCGTATCGTTAGGTGGAAGCGACGTGAGACATGAGGGCTGATAGGTACTAAATAGGTATAGTAGCGCATCAGTTTCGCCACATAGTGAATGCGACGCAGGTAGCGGGTTCGATCCCCGACTCGGGATATATGCTTGTACGTTATAATTTGTTCCGGGTGTTTTCTATCTATACTAAAAACGTAGGCATGTAATGTATTATCTTTTTATCATTTATCTAGCTCCCACATAACACAAGCTCTACTTGCTTTGGGGATAGATATTGTGGATTGTTATGCATTATTTAAAAGAAAAAAAAGCAGCGGAGCAATGTTCAATGAGCAACGTTGCAGGTAGCGTTTGGGAACACTTCCGATCGGTATTGGTTCGGTACAACTTATAAGTGTATTTTAAACATTTCGCATGTACTTGTATGAACCTCTCTCTCTCTCTCTCTCAACAGCCTATATTGGTCCTCCCCCTGATAAGAGCCGTATTGGTTTTATTTTATCTATGTTTTTTTATATGAACCTATTAATAACTAACCCTGCTGCGTACAAAATAAGCAGCAAAGTCCAGGGTTAAATTTTATGTCCTAAGATATTGTTTTGTATAGTAGATTTAGGATAAATAAGTTTATTTACTTTCTTTCTATTCCTTGTAATATTCTTGGATAACGCATTATCTGCCCAGTCTCGCAGGTGCGATCCGCAGGGGCACGCTGCTCCCTATAGGGATATGTGCGCCGTAGGCATTGAACGTGTTAGTTTATTAAATAACTTCTTTTAACTGGATGCAAATTACAGATGTATTGAATGACAGAAGTTCTGTCACTCAGTACGTGAACGTGAAACTCCTATAACGTTCAGTGACAGTACGTTAGAGGAGTGTCATGTTCATTCAACAATGTTTTTGTGACAGATTTGAAGACGCTTATTTACTGTAGGTACAGGATGAGCTTTAGTGGTAAGTAAAATAAAATGAACTGAAAAACAATATAAAAGAGTAAGAGTAGTAGAAGAATAGAAGTAGTAGTAGAATAGTTAAAGCTAGTTTAAGTTCCCAATTTCTTTTTACTTTTTTTACTAATACTAATATGTTTTCATTGATTTATTGCACATCTGCTAAATCTACACAGTGTTGCCATCTGGTCACCGTGTACGCTCGAGCTGCGGTTTGGCAGACTTGAATGCAGGTAGCAAGTACATGATCAACCGACGAGAACCGATTGGATTGAAAAGAATCAGGTAAGAGAAGCGGAATGTAGTTTAGTTCAGAAGAATTCATTACGGATGTAAGTGGGTTAACTACGAACCTTATTTTGTGTTGCAAGAACACCAACGTTCCATCCCAGCGGTGGGGTTCTAGACGCGCGCGTTCCACATCCCTCCGAGCACTCAAAAATAATCGTATCGAATTTCGTAAAGAATTTTCAAACTACGATAATTTTTATAGTAAAATAGTTCAGACGAGTTTTTGGAAAACCGATTACTGTCAATATAATGTCAAATCTGTATTAAATATCCCTCCTCGTAACAGCACTAAATAGCAAAATAGATACTCACCTCACCTCAACAGCCTATATTGATCCACTGTTGGACAGGTAAATAGGGACTACAAAACTATTAATTGTCCATTTACATCAAAATGGTATTTATAGTCGTTCAACGATTTATAGCCTCAGTATTTAATTTAAGTAGCTCCTCCTCTTCAAGAGCGTATAATTATAGTGTTAGCCAGACTACTGTTTTATTTAAGTAATCGTTTAGTTTTTCTATTTAATGCTTAAATTTTGAATCATTAATAGAAAAGAAGCAAAAACTTGATTTTTGCAATGACATTGCTTTACTCTGTCCCGCTCCTATGAACGCGAAATCCTATGCCTATCCTTTTCACATTTTTTTGCATTAGGCCCGCTCTTAATGTATTGTATTTTTCTATCTATCAGCTACATATTCGGACTATGTAAAAGGAAGCAAGCTCTTATTATTTTCATTTTCTTATTTATTTTCAACTATAATTTTTATTTTGTAGCTCCCAGTATTTTTCAAATAATACCTCGTCTTTGTAATAGGTAACCTACAGTTAATTTTAAAAGTTTTGACGCTGCATTAAAGAAAAAGTCAGGGACGGTTATTAATTTTATCTTGGAGTTGCTTTGAGGAAAAGCTAAGAAACACCTTCTTGAAGTTGGAGTAAAGTGTATCTATTTTTGTGTCCTTTGACAATATTATGAAAATGTAAAACTTTTGCGCTGTTTTTTTAAAGGGTTGCGAGATGAAAAGAACTAGGAAATTAGTTCGTTTTTATTAAACAAACTTTTGTTAGGTTAAGTTAGATTCCTACGCAAGTAAAACTTTTTAAACTTTCGCGATTTGATAACATATTTAAGATTATTTATCGGGTATTTAAAAGGTACGCGATAAATACCCGATAAATAATCTTAAATATCCTACGCAAGTGTTAAAGCTACCCTTAAAATAATATTGCAATTGACAGAATGTGTTATACGTACTTTTTTAGGGTACCGTACCCAAAGGGTGCTAAAAGACCCATTACTAACCCTTTGCTATCCGTCTGTCCGCCAGGAAACATCCCGCTGACAGACAGACGGACGAAGAGTTCATAAGATACATCTCATTAACTGTATGCCGCAACTATTAGTATAAATAAAGTTAAATTAACAATTCAAGGGGTTCCCACACAAGAATCGGTTAACTCGCATTTGGAAGTTTCATTACCTACGTGTTTCGTTAAGACTGCGGTTATTGGACAGAAAATGTTAAACTTTTGTGTTTAATGTAAAACGGAGTGTGTAGAGAATTTTATTCTGAGTGTGCAAAAATATACGATATCACAAAATAACATTCAGCAGACCATAAAGAACAAGCGGCCATTGCGAAATTGGTTGTAATGTGGGGAATGGGAAAACAAAAGCGCGAACGCATGGCAAAAAAATTGCCAAGGGAGAGTAAGGAAGTTTGAATGTAGAGTCTGTTTTGAAAGTTTGGGCACTTAAAAGTTAAAAAGCATGTGCATGGAAGTCTAAGCCCTTCAACCCGAATCTTATGGTATTGTATATAATTGAAGAAGATACTTGAAAACTCTTTGAAACTGTCTGACAGAAAAATTTCACTGTTTGGTATTATTTTGATAAGTCTTTGGGCTGGAGGGAATTTTTAAGAGCTTTCTAGAAATCGGCCAGGTTGGATTCTGGACGACCAGCGAAAAACTGTTGGCAGATGCTGGATGCAGCAAGTTGATTACAGGGTGCTATGTTGCTAATTAGAGGAGGCCTATGTCCACCAGTAGACCAACATGGGCTAATGATGTTAATAATATTGATAAAGGTAGCCACTTGGACCCTACGAAGCGCATTCATTCAGCACCTACAAAACTTTCATAGCAAACACGCCGACTTGCTAACTTATTCTCCTTATTAACGCGGCAATCACAGTTTTATCCAAGTTAAGGCGGAACTCCAGTAAAAAGAGAAACAAGAGTAAATTGCAACATAAATTACGAAGAGGAATCTGTAATTTAGGGCGAAGAGCTTTGCGGAGGAAACATTTGCTTTATCACAATTAACAGCCTGTGGTGAGAGGAAAACAAAAAACAACGTGATAATGGTTATTCTTGGAACTAGATCCAATCTATTTCAATCTTTAGTTCGTAGAATCTATAAATTTTAATTTGTGCCTATCGCTATTTTCTATGTAACATAATTCGCGTACGTTACTAAATCTGGTAATATGCGTATCTGGTACTTTGCAAAACTAAATCTGGTAATATGCGTATCTGGTACTTTGCAAAACTAAATCTGGTAATATGCGTATCAGGTCTTCTGCGTGTTTGGTAATTCGCGAAATGTGCATCTGGTCATCCGCGTATAAGATATTTTGCGTTTCTGGTACTGTGCGTCTGAACGTTTCCAACAGGTTAATCATTAATTATTTCTTATATTTTTTATGTTTACTGTATGGAAAATTAATTATTATAAAAACTGTGAAATAAATAAATAAGGCTGGATAATTCACTCAGCATTATTTTGCCCTAAGCTAAGCAGAGCTTGTGTTATGGGTACGTACTAGATAACTGATATGAATCATAATACAATTACATAGTTAGATATTTTTTTATTATACATAGAAACAAATTTAAATCTTTGCAGATTGTACAAATATTTGTCCCAAGGCGGGAATCGAACCCGCGAACCCTGCGTCGCAGGCGGACCTTCGCCCACCGTGCCACTGAGGCGTCACTCGAAAATACCTACACTTGATTTTTTTAATTAAGTAAATAAATAAATATTGCTGGACAATTCACACAGCATTATCTAGCCCCAAGCTAAGCAGAGCTTGTGGGTACTAGATAACTGATACACATAATATTATTACAATACACAGATAGATATTTTTTATTATATATAGAAAACGACCAGAACCCCCTGAACAAATGTCTGCAGATCGTACACACATTTGTCCAGAGGCGGGAATCGAACCCGCAACCTCCTGCGTCGCAGACATACCTTCGCCCACCGCGCCACAGAGGTCGTCAAATTAATGTGAGTACCTTCTTTATTTCTAGCTGTATATGGGTATTTTTGAACTGACCTATCGTTTTTTGCAAACTTTTTAGTCCTCGGCGAGACATTATCTTTTTAGGAAAATAATTATAAGTACCTATACATTTTAGTAACCACACAAAATATATCTTACTCATAAATTCTTAAAACGGTTCAATGTTCAATATTTTAGGAGGCAATAACTAAAACTGTAACATAGAACCGAACTAATTAAGTTCCAAGTTTCAGTTCCCATTCAGCGGTAAACCCTAACTCAGGTTTACCTGATTCCCAATAGACACATATCAAGTCGGCCGGAATAGAGACTTTGTATGCCAACGGACAGCTCCACTCGATTCTAAGCCTTATCCTCGTACGAACAAAAACTAGATCGACTATTGTTACGTAGCTAAACAACCGTTTGAAGAGACTTTAGGCTTTGAACTCGTTGAAATAAAGTTTAAAGTTCGTTGTTTGGGATAATTGGTCGGGGAATATGGGAAGAAATGTGTGGGAACAAACGAGTTGATTGGGCTTAATTTATTTACGTTGATTAAAAAGAGCTTTAGAAATTTAGATGGATTTCAAATAAGATAGATCCTAGTGTTTTATTGCAAAAATACTCGATTGTTTGGTCCAATTTTTGATATTGACATTTAAATGGTGGAAGAGAGTTGTCCAAAAGTCCTGTAAGGTCATAAGGAAATAAAGCATTTTGAATTTTGAAAAAAAAATAGTTCATAATCTAGTTGACAGGTCTTAGTGGATGTTGATCCTGAACCAAAAATTACGTCAAAATTATCTGAACAACATATTAATCAAATAATGAACTTGCTGATGATTACTAATCCGCTAGTTTTAAAAATAACATACTTATAATAATTTATTCTAAATTTTCGCTTCTATTGTCAATACTTATTATACAAGAATTTAGAATGCTTAAATAACAAAGAAAGCAATAATTCGCTGATACGAATCCAATAGAAGCAATACTTCAAAGAACATGTAATTTAATAAAGAAGTGAGCTCCATAAACACAATGAAACTCGATTCTCCAACAAAGGGGTTTCTTTCATCGTAAAATATTTCAAAGTAAAAATTAAAAATGTACAGCGACGGAAAACCGCACGCTATTATAAAGTTTACTAGATATTGTACAGAACTGAAACTCCTTATTTTTTTACAGACCCTAATTTGCGAGCTTGTTTTGCAAATGAGGCATATTAAAAAAAAAACAAGCTTAGTGCTTTCCTTTACATTTATGTTTTTCCTATTGTTTTTTTTTTTATAAAAGACGGGTTCACTTATCGTCTCATTTCTATATTATTACAAAACTTAAATGTGCACGTGTAAATGCTCAGTTGGTTATTACATACTATTTGACTGTCAGTCAAATGACTCGGGGCGTAAGTACACAGTACAGTTTTGGCCTAACCACATACATTCAACACCGCTACCATACAAAACAAACTATAATGAAAATCTTTACATACCTAAGTACATTTTATTACAATTAGTCACGGAACATAAAAAATAAGTAGTTTTTTCTGTTCCGTGCAATTAGTCAACTTAATTACATTAAATTCATTTATTGATTCGAATAACACGATCCATAAGAATTCAAGAAACATTAATGGTACATATAATTAATTTAAACGATAAATTTGTTTGGCAAAAGGGTTTACGAGGCTTGATACCCAGTGCATTTTCAGGTTACTGCAATGTCCATCAGCCACAGCCCTTATAAGACAGCTAGTGACATACCCGCGAGCTGTACAACAACCACGAATAAGTTACAATAATATAAAATGCGTGTTAAAATTACGAGTTGAATTAGCTTATGACTGAATGGATCAGGCTGATATTTTGCTTATACAGATGTAGGTCTACTCCGAGAATAACACAAAGGCTACTTTTTATCTTTGACGACCTTTGTGGCGCGGTGGGCGAAGGTCTGGCTGCGACGCAGGAGGTTGCGGGTTCGATTGCCGCCTCGGGACAAATGTTTGTGCGATCTGCAGACATTTGTTTAGGGTGTTCAGGTCGTTTTCTATATAATAACAAAATATCAATTTGTATTATAAAATGTATTATATCAGTTATCTAGTACCTTACCTACCCTCAACACAAGTATTGCTTAGCTAGGGGCTAGTAATGGTGTGTGAATTGTCCAGCATTATTATTATCATCTCATAAATCATTTTTTTTTAGGATATAAAATATAATTAACCTTTATAATCTTCAATAAAAAGCAACGCGTGCGAAACCGAGGGAAAATACTAAAAGAAGGTGTGTCTGAGTTTCACATCTATCCCAACTGTAAGGTTGCCAGATGGCCGGGAATTCCGGGAAAGTCCCGGAATTTCACGTGTGGTCCCGTGTCCAGTAATTACCCTTTACTGTCCCGAAATTCATGAACACTAGTTTTTTTCCACGAAGTTACGCCATTGCGTGGCGGCGCGCATAACTAGGTACCTACATGCCGCGCTCGCGCTAGCTGCGTGCGTGGGTGCGCGGGGTGAGGAGAGGGGAGGTGAGCGCCCGGCTCGGCACGTCCCGCCGCCCGCGCCAACCCGCGCGCGCCGCTCGCTCGCGCTTCGTCTTTCATTCGTGTTTTGTTTTGATTTGGAATTGACGTACGTACAATATTCATCGATATGGACGAAACGTTACCATCAACGAGCAAAAAGAGATTCACGGGATTTAATGACAAGTGGATAAATGATCCTGATTTTAAAGACTGGATAGTGAAAAAAAATGAGTTTACTGCAATTTGTAAAACATGTAATTCAGATATTGCAATTCAGTATGAAGGTCGCCGTGCGTTGACGGTAAGTAGTAGGTAATTAGGTTCCTATATTTATTATCACATCACACTAATATTATAACTAAATGCGAAAGTTTTGATAGATGTTTGGATGATTAAAAAAATATTAACTTTGTTTTAAGTTAAGTTTTGTTTTATGTTTGAGAATACCTGAAGTTGATTTTTATTTAAGAGGTGCCTAATTTTTTTTTAAATAAAAAGACTAAATGTGATTGTCTGGTGTGTATACAGTGTGTAAGTTAATATCTATAGATTTTCCAAAAAATAAATGTTTTTTAAAATAATTTGATTTTTTTTTCTTTTAACTAGTAATTTTGTAATATTTTTTCTATTGCCCGTCCAGCAGCAAACATTTGTAATTGGATTTGAACTCTAAAACTCCAACTCCATGTGTAACCCCAGAAATGTCCAGGAAATGATAAGCCCGTATCTGGCAACCCTAATCCCAAGTGCTTATTTATAAAAACCACAATCTTTAAAAGCGAGAATTCCTTTCAAGTTCCCGACGACTTTGTGAGCACTAAATGAAACAGAATCAATAGCATGTGCTGTGCTTAACAAACATAAAATAGAAACATAATATGAGATTCTTTGATTAGTTGTAAGAATCGAATTGCGTTTCGTTATTCCTAGATCTGGCTTGGACTCTGAGCAGTGAGCAATGTAGGTATTGGTCATAATGAAAGATAGAGAAAGATGCGTGTGAATTATCCATGGAAGTGAAAGAGATAGAGATAATGCGTCGTCATGTTCCTCGATCACGACAATCATTATGAAATTTTGCATAGCTAAGGTGATATTTATACTCTATTTTTGTGTATAAATTTTGTTGCTATAGTATAAGCCGTTTTTGAGAACGGTCGTGTGTACGCTAGCTTGATCGTTATGCTGGCGTACCCACAAACAATGGTCATTATTTCTTAAACCAAGGAGGCACTATTTATTTTACTTTTGCACTAATTATACTCTATTTATACGCTATTTATAAGGCATAACAACGAACGTGAATTCGGTTATGTGTACGCTACCATCAGGGACACGATTGTTGGACGACCCCTTACGCCCAATAGCAGAATGAAATTCTAGAATATTCCCTAGGCGATGGCAATCATTCTAGGTCAATGTATCTAGCTCAGTATTCTCGCAGGTGCAGAATAATAGATGAAGAGCCAGCAGTTAGCAAGGTGATAAATCAGTTAGTCCATATGTCTCGATGAATTCGGGTTGGAGAGATAAAATGCTTAGGCAGTGAGTGTAGTGCTACGTTTCAGAAAGCTTTGAATTCGGGGTTTGTAGGTATGTTTCTATTATTTTATAACTTTTGTGGTTAAACGTGGAAAAGACCGCTTCATTTTTGAAATGCATATTATTATTGAAGGTTTGATTTCGATGATATGTAAGGCGTTGTGCGGAATACGTTTCAAGCATTTTATGTTTACCTATGCTGTAGTAAGTTCGTACGTAAGTGTTGTGTTTTAACTTAAGACGATACCCCGAGCTAAACTAGCGCGGCCCCCTATTTTATCTTAATATTTCATTGAACAAAACTTATTTCAAAGTTTTCAATGGGCAATTTGTGATACCTACTATCAGCAATAATTGAGTTAGGTGGCCAGAACGTGCAACATCGTATCTCCTCCTAAAGTATACAAAATAAAACTATGATATGTATGGGGCATTAAAACAAGCTTATAATAGGTCACAAATCACAAACGGCCCATTAAAAATTTCGAAATTACCTTTGTTCAACGAAATAATAAGATAAAATAGGCGGCGGCTCTAGTTTGGCTCGGGGTACCGTCTAAATATTAAAATAATTGGTTTGGAAAATAACAGTAGAAATTTTCACCTCTACTCTATTGGTTCTCACTTCACGTGGCTTTTTCAGTTTGCCACCCGCTATCGTCACCGAGACGTCACCGAGAACAAGATGACGGCGCCAAAGTAGCAATATCTTACAAATGCATTTACTTTGGCCGCCCGTCCACTGCACGTCCGTCACCGTCACCCGAGCGCCGTCATCTGGCCGCCGAAGATATGTTCCAACGGGGATCACTTTTGAAAACTTCATTGTCAAGGATACACCCCTGACTCAAGACCTAACTTGAGTCAGGGGTGTATCCTCGACAATGAAGTTTTCAAAAGTGTCCCAAGAGCTCATTAAATCTGTGGTAGAAGAGTACCGTCCAATTGCGGTCTAATCGCCGTTGGACTGGCTGTGCGAAGAAGCGGTATTTTTTTTTAAACCGCTGCGTGTTAATGATAACTCAGATTATAGAATAATTGACTGCTTCTTCGCATAGACAGTTTTCGTGACAGTACCACAGCACCACACCAATCAGTATGATCAGAATGGAAATGATGAAATTAGATTAAAAGCGTAGTATATATCAGATCCATTTACATCTTTCAATTCCTGTCACGGTCGATCAGTCCTATATTTAGCTTTACTTCAAGACACCGTAATTTATCAAAGTTGCGAACAATATGCCCAAATACATGTAATCAGCGTGTCGACGACAACGTGCTCCGTATAACGTACCTCTATAGAACAGTGATGCTAATGATTGAATGATGCTAGCTTTCGATCGCGACTTCGTATGTTCAGAATCTTAAATGTATATCGTTTATTCTTTGATATAAACTGGTCTGTGTTTATTCTACTCATAGTATTGTTTCTGTGTTAGGTATTATTATGGGTTATTCCGAACGTCTCACGTGAGATGTGCTCATTCCCAACTTCTCATGAAATGTCTTTCCAACAAAGAAAAAGAAGAAAAAGAGAAAAATTGTAAAAACTTCTTAGTTTTTCCATTTTCTTATGGTTTTAAGAACTTTTTAAGGTGTTACTAATTTACCAATAACCCGATACATGAACGAGCCTAAGAAATCGTTCAGGGGCCAATTTTACATGAAAACATAAAACCTATTTAGGTTTTATGTTTTCATGTAAAACTGAGACTTGAGCTGTTCTCCCCAAACCCTAGAGGGATATACAGCTACTTGGTTCAAGACATATAATTTATCAAAGCTCTAACAATAGGTACCTCCGAATACGTGTAATTAGCAAGATAAGCGTGTCGAGGCCTCCTCCTATGTGATTAATGTGCGGGTACTAGCTTTAGCACGTGACTTTGCTTGACAAAACTCGGGACAGTTTTCTTAAAACACCAATAAGCGACCACAAGAATAAGGAATAACGCAATAACTTAATAACAGCTGTGTTTATTAATCGTGTTTTTGTTATGGAACACAAAATGTATAATGATCTACCAACTGACATTAGGAAATGAAATGACATCATTATTATTATGTCATTTCATCTAACCTTTTTATTTATTTCATTAATAGTCATTTTACAGCTTGCATTAATATTTTGACGCAGTTTAGTATGTTAACACAGAGTAGTGATGTGGTTGATCTTCAAATTGCTAAACGCAATTTTTTCAATACTTATAACTTTTCCTTTATAATCTTTACTATTAATAAATTTCTTTGTTCTATTGCAAAATTATGTAATATTTGTACGCCTCATGGCAGATCACAGTACTGTAATTTTTGTTAACTTCTGAAATGCCTTTGTGATACACAAGTGTATAAATTAACTTATGAAGTGAACATGACTTTCCCTCGTGTTGAAGTAGGAAGAGTAGAACCACTCTTAATGGGCTTCACGGCATTAACGCACTAAAATCACATTTAGACGAAACTAATTGAATTTCCAAGAGCGCCTTGACACTTCGCGCGTCAAAGGTTTATAAGTGGTTTCTACGCAGTTTGTAATATCACAAAATATATATGTATATAATATTATAAAAGCGAAAGCACATTCAGATATGGCAGAAGATCTTGAGAGGCCAAAATATGCAGGTCTCGATAGAGCCTACGCATTTGCTCACCTCGGAGTTGAGACCCTAGGTCCCCTGGTACCGAGGACGAGGTTCTTAAAAAATATGTAAAAGCGTCTGCTTGAAGCGACGCGTGACCCAATAGCTGGTGAATAGCTGGTCTCTGGCACAGCGCATGAGCATACAGCGCGGTGCAATGCAGCCAGCGTCTTGGGCACGCTTCCACTGGTATTGATATGGATCAGTTGGCAGATTGTTTGTTACAGTCTGCAGTTAGCTCAATTGTAAATACTTGTTTCATTTAATTCTATTATTTGATTATAACTTTCTTTGTTGATAAAATTATAATTAAAAAGCGAAAGTTTGAATGGATGAATGTTTGTTACTTCTTCATGCCAAAACTTCTGAACGGATCGGGCTGAAATTTTTCTGTTCTTAAAACAGGTAAAAGTAGGTAGTTTTTGTCATATCCCGGGATAGAAAAGACCGTAAATCATTTCCATATAACGATTCTTAGTTTACTGTTGACTTAAAAAAACAACGCGTGGGAAGCCGCGGGCAGAAACAGGTTTGAAATAAACACTTTTAAATAATTATAAAGATGAAAATATTTAGATATAATTCCGCGCAAAACCTTCTCCGATAAGCTCTTACAAAATGTAGTCAGCGTTGTAGAAGAAAAAACCAGACCAACTACAAATTGAATAGAAATGTATCAAAGCAAGATGTTAACTAGTTTCGTCTCTCCACGAGACATCATCAGGACACCACCATACTCGACCCTGACACTGAGAGCGCCAAGCAACACCGGCAGAGTCCCACCAGAGATGTTGCCACTCCGAGCTCCGCCCGCCTAGTCAAGTCTTGGAATTGTTACTAAATATTTTCATCTTAATATTTTGTAATGGAAAAAATAGATTCAGATTTCTATTTTTTATCTTAAACACTTAATTTTTAGACGGCGTGTAATCCGCTCTCTATTCTATAAGCAGCACGAATACTGTTTTACAAAATTACGAGATATTTAAGTTTGACAAATAATAACGTCCTTAAAACTTTTATAGCCTAAGTTTTTAAGACGTGAAGTGATCCATTGTTCTTTGGGGAGCCATAGGGTTTTTATATACATTTTTGTGTTTGAAAATAAGGTTTGGGGCAAAATGGAAATAAAATCGTAGGAAAGAAGAGAGGAGGGATGTGTGGACATTATGCTACATTTAATTGTTATTATGTATTGTTGTAAAAACCGACAACCGCTGGGGTAAACGTGTTCGTGAGTGGAGACCGCGACTCGGCATACGTAGTGTAGGACACCCGACAAGGTGGGATGACGATTTGCGAAAGACTGCTGGCAGATACTGGATGTGGCAAGCTGAAGACAGGGCGCTATGGCGCTCATTAGGGGAGGCCTATGTCCAGTAGTGGACTACAGTAATCCTTTTATCACTAACATTGGGGCAAAATCCAGCTGTGTGAGACCCTATCTAGATACTTAGCTCGCGCTGTCTGACCAATGCTCGTATGCATGGAATCACGCACCATGTCTTCATTTATTTTATCTTAATTATGTAACATTAGGTAGGTAGTTTTAAAAATATTTTTACTAACGATTTAAATCTATGGCCACCATCAACAAATCTACTTTTGGTAAGTTGGAACTATTCCCTTTAGTGAATCCGGATTCCATCATGTATTAATATTATGTAATTTACAGACTAATTCGTCGTAATGAGAAAATGCAGAGAAGTAAACAAACAGTGCGACAGCTTGTTTTGCGGCTAGTGACGTCATAAGCTTATAATGGCGTTTGCAGTCACTTGACAACAGATTATAAATATAGCATTTAAAATAATTTGTAATAAATTTAATAAGTTATATTATATTATAAAAATGTGATTTTCGATATTCTAATAATACAAATGATCATAAAATTAACACTAAACTTTAATTTGTGGTTATGGTTAACATCCCTATTACAGCTAGTACACCTACAATAGAAACATTTTAGCTGCAGACTGTTGCAAACACAATATTTTGCTTATTTAGTTTTTAGGGGTTCATAATTGGCTTTTAATTTCGAACATTTCTTGAATCTGGGAGTCCTAACTATGTCGGTAATAAAATTGAAATGTCTACATACCATTTGAATGATTCTCTAACATGTAGGCCTGTAAAAGTTAAACCAACCCCTAATTCTACACACAGCAAAGCGTCCGTCACCCCGCTCATATTAAACCATTGTCAGACAAGACAACAAGAGTGGGTGGTTTGCTTTTGATGTTAGACATAACACCCATATACAGGATGTTACAAGCGTGACCTGAAGAGCAGCTACGCGAAATATTCTACCAAAGCAAATTTTACTAACAGGAAACATTTCTTTTTAAAAAAAAAGCTGAACGGCATAATTTTTTTTGTTGTTTTTGTCATCGGTACACATAAAAATACAGGGTGTTATTCTAAGTTTTCAAAATTCAGTGTATGCAATTGTACATGTTTTTAAAAATAATGTTATGTTTTCTTTCAGTAATATTTGCTAACTTGAATATTTCGGGTAGCTGCTCCCAGTAACCTTTGTTTGTAACATCCTGTATAACCATACTATATAAACGTAGAACCTTACATCAACAGTCTGTAGATGAAAGTAAAGTGGCTAGACTGACCTTCACAGAATTATAGGCTCTTCAAAGTTCTACATGTAGGTAAGGTGGAGCGTTGTAGCTCTTTGTAACTCATTTTGTAGCTCAGGGTAGCTGTTTTCTTTTTTTGTAACATCAGCAAGTAAGGTATAGCATTCGTATACCTAGGCCTTAGGTCTCTTTTTCTGTCATGCGGTCACCCGAAACCTATCACATCACATTACACTAATATTGTACATACATAAATGCGATAGTTTGGATGGATGCATGTTTGTTACTTCTTCATGCCAAAACTACTGAACGGATCAAGCTGACACTTTGCATATACTTAGGTAGTTTTACACCTGAAATACGCATGGGTTTTACTTTTCCTCCATAAATCAGTTCCCATGGGATAATAATAACCTTAAACTACGCACGCGAAGCCGCGGCCAGTAACTAGTAATATTATAAATGCGAAAGTTCGGATGGACGTAGGTGGGTACCTCACCTAATCTCAACAGCCTATAATAGGCCACTGCTGGACGCAGGCCTCCCCCTGATATTTTATCTCAGGGGGGGTAATGCCATAATCTCCACGCTGGGCATGCGGGTTGGGGATCGCAGTTCGGTGGTAGATCTATTCTGTAAAAGGCGCTCCTGCCCGCCCCCCGGTGTATGTCCTTTAGTCGCCTCCTACGACACCCACTGGAAGAGGTGGGGTGGTGCAAATTGTAAGCCGGCACCACACGACGTAGGTAGGTACATTTGTAACTTATTCACGACAAAACTACGGATCGGGCAGAAATTTTGCATATGGTAACTGAAAAAAAAGGCATTTTTTATCCCATCAATCAGTTCCCATGGATAGCGATCGAGATAACCTTTCTAAAAAACGCGTGCAAAACCGCGAGCAGAAACTAGTTATTTCATTTTTTTTCCTTTTACGCGGGCCACACGCACGCGGATTGGATGGAGTAAATTATGGTTTCGGGTGGCCAGATACGCACGTGGGCGGAAATCCGCATGACAGGAAAAGAAGCCTTACAAGTAATCTACGTAGGTAAGTACCGAAAAACTAACATAATCGATCCTTCTGACGACCTCTGTGGCGCGGTGGGCGAAGGTCCGCCTGCGGCGCAGGTTGCGGGTTCGATTCCCGCCTCGGGACAATTGGGTGTTCAAGTCGTTTTCTATGTATAATAAAAAAAACTATCTATGTAATGTATTATGCGTATCCATTGCGTATCAGTTATCTAGTAGCCATAACATAAGCTCTGCTTTACTTGGGGCTAGATAATGCTGGATAATGAATTGTCCAGCATTATTTATTTATTTTTATAAATAATAACTACCTTTGTAAAAATTAAATAAATACTGGACAATCCACACAGTCTCATCAAGCCGCAAGCTAGGCAGAACTTGTTTTATGGGAACTAGATGACTGATGTATACACAGATAATTTTTTTTATACAAAGAAATGCCCTGAACACCCGGAACAAATTGTTGCATATCTTACAAACATTTGGCGGGAATCAAACCCGCAACCTGCTGCGTCGCAAACGGATTTTCGCCCGTCACGCCAAATCGGTCGTCATGTATCCATGTATTTAAACTTTACGAATTTAAGATCATTAATTATAATGCTCATTTTATGATGGGTGGGAGATGTGATGTGCCTGGGCCCTTAGAGCATTTATAACCCGAATATAGGCATCAACTTCTTAGGTTGTACGTATTACCTGCAAACAAAATGGCAGAATGTGTTGTCGCCAACTATATGGCAACCCTAAAATAAATGAAATTTCCTAAAAAAGGCTTGTTATCCCTAACTTGCTAGTCTAGGTACTTTTTTAAATAAGATAAATGACACTCTGAATGCGAAAAAATAAAGCTCCAAATTGCTTTTCCAGACGTGGAATTTTAATAGATATGAATCTTTTAAAATTGACTATTTATTTTGCTAAAGCTATTATAAATATTAAAAGGTTTTTGAGTCTCGGCGCGAAAATAATTGCATTACAAAACGGTTTTTAAATTTTACAAAGAAATGTAATTTTGAACTTGTTTTGCTTTTATTTTCAACAATGAACTGGAAAATCCTATTATAGTGTAGGTAGATACGTACTTGCACAAAATTATGCGTTACTGTCCATCAAATTATATTAATCTACTATTAGCCTTTTGTTGAAAGTACGTTTTAACTCAATTAAAAGTTAGTTTGTATCTACCCTTTTCTACAGACGGACCCTAATAATTTACGTTGACGTGAAAGTTTTTTGTTTTTCATATAAGACATAATGTCTTTAAAATGTAGGTACTCCGAGATTACTTAGACATCTACTGAGTACAAAGTAAATATAATAACAAAAAAAATTACAATCAAATAATAGAATTCAATTAAAATTGTATTTGATGAAACAATTGAAAACGCGGAGAGCCTCGGTGTCCCACGGACCTAGAGTCTCGACTCCAAGGGGAGCAAATGAGTAGGCAGTAAACACAGTTGCACAATGGGCGGCCTCGTTAAGAGCGATCTCTTCCAGACAACAAGACAATAACACGTGTTTTGTAATCTATGGCTCAGGTATAATTCGATAAATACTTAATTTTTATTCACATTTGCTCCCCTTGGAGTCGAGACCCTAGGTTCGTAGGGTACCGAGGCACTCCGGGTTTTCAAAAAATTATCTGAGCGTCTGGTCGAAGCGACGCGTGACCCGAGAGCTGGTGAGTATCTGGCACAGCGCATCAGCATTGCTATACAGCGGGGCAATGCAGCCAGTGTCTTAGGCACGCTTCCAACTGGTATTGATATGGATCAGTTGAGCTACCTGTAGATTGTTTGCAACAGTTTGCAGATAGCTTAATTGTTTCTATTGTAAATACTAGTTTTAATTTAAATTTGTTATTTGATTGTTATTTTCTTTCTTAATTTTGTTTTTTTTAGTTACTCTCATCATCATCCTTCTTATCCACGCTGACGATATACGATAAACAAAAGGAGATCGATCCAGCTTACATTATCATCATCATCGGCCTATATTAGTCCACAGCTGGACATAGGCCTCCCCTAATGAGCGCCATAGCGCCCTGTCTTCAGCTAGCCGCATCCAGCATCTGCCAGCAGTCTTTCGCAAATCGTCATCCCACCTAGTCGGAGGGCGTCCTACACTACGTTTGCCGAGTCGCGGTCTCCACTCAAGAACAGTTTACCCCAGCGGTTGTCGGTTCTTCTCGAGATATGACCAGCCTACTGCCACTTCAGCTTGCTAATCCTTTGACCTCAAAGGATTAGCACCTACCTACAATAATATACCTAATACCTACTAATGTACCTACACCTGTAGGTACATTATGTACCTATACCCCTAATAGACCCCTGACGACCTCAGTGGCGCAGCGGGCGAGAGTATGCCTGCGACGCAAGAGGTTGCGGGTTCGATCCCCGCCTCGGAACAAATTTGTGTACGATCTGCAGAAATTTGTTCCGTTGGTCTGGGTGTTTTCTATGTATAATAAAAAATATCTATCTATGTAATGTATAATATTACGTATATCAGTTATCTAGTACCCATAACACAAGCTCTGCTTACCTTGGGGCTAGATAATGCTGTGTGAATTGTCCAGCATTATTATTATTATTATTATAATAGCTGTTACAAAAATAAATTCCATGTATCATACTTTAGTCAACATAAATTCTAAACAAACATTACCACTAAATCCAGCCATCCAAAAATTCCTCAGAAAAGAAAGAAATATAGCCTGATTTAATTTAAAAGGCTAACATTTATCTAGGACCAGTCTCGTTTGTCTAAATTAAGATTTATGATCTAGTACCTAAGGTTATGCGATGTTAGCACGCACTTCGAAATTCTCTTACGAATAGAAAAATTCAGAAAGGTAGACCCTCTTAATTAGGAAGGGTGTATAGAGAACAGCTCACGGGCATAAGATATCTTTTATAGTAGCTTATTTCTGCGACTTTGCAGGCGTTTTATCCGGACAAAAATTTGCAAAGTAACCCTAAAACATTCTTTATAATATAATAAATAATATTTAATTTGCATGAGAAAGAGTCTCTTTATAAGAAAGAAAATTATAACCAAATAATATAATTAAATTAAAACTAGTACAATTGAAATAATTGAGCTAACTGCAGACTGGTGCAAACAATCTACAGGTAGTTCAACTGATCCTTATCAATACCAGTCAGAAACGTGCCCAAGACACTGGCTGCATAGGCCCGCTGTATGGCAATGCTGATGCGCTGTGCCAGATACTCACCAACTCTCGAGTCACGCGTCGCTATATTATCTATTTCTATTTGTATATAAATGCACTATAATAAAATCATTTATTTCAGATCCGATTAGAAGATCACTTTGAAAACACCTACAAATTTCCAATAAAAATAAATATGCTTATTACTGCACAATCAAATTAAATTACCTACTTAAAACTCCTCAACAAATTAAACTAACAACCTTCACGCAAACAATAATCGAAAATAATTGATCTCCTCGTTTTCCAAAATCTACCCCTTTCATCTTAGGACACATGTTTCGTGCCTCCTTGTTTATTTCTCACTTCAACACCCAGCTACCAAGTCAATCAAAACAAATATCTTCTCGACTCAAGATGGTGAGCTCGCTTGGCTACAAAATACAAATGAATTCCTTTCTCGTAACACGTGACCTGCATGGCATTGAACCTCTATTGTGAGCTAGTGAGTGAGCTACAATATACCTCTCAGTAGGGGAGCTGGATAAAAGACTGTGCTTTGATAGCTGAAGAGCTTGAAGATTGGATACTTTGGGTCGATTCGACAGTTGCTGCTTTTATACAAGAAGATTGAAATCAGCCTACAGAAAAACATTGTAGCCTGATTAGTAGGTACACTTGTATTTGTAGGTGTTACGCTTGTTATTCAAATACTTACGGGCTTTCTCACTCGGAACATTTAGATGTTATTTTGACGACCTCTGTGGCGCGGTGGGCGAAGGTCCGCCTGCGACGCAGGAGGTTGCGGGTTCGATTCCGGCCTTGGGACAAATATTTGTACGATTACAGAGATTTGTTCACAGTGTTCTGGTCGTTTTTAATATAATAAAAAAATATCTATCTATGTTTTTGTATATCAGTTATCTAGTACCCATAACACAAGCTCTGCTTAACTTGGGGCTAGATAATGCTGTGTCCAGCATTATTTATTTATTTATTATTTTATCCTGACAGTATCAGATGACAGTCAGCTCGTGAACCACTCGTTTGATCTTGTGAAAAGCTATGGGTTACTATAATACACGACAATTTATTGTACGGCGGAATAATGTACACCTTGATAATCCGTGTCAAAACCTATTTAAATTGGAAGCCATGACACGGATTATCAAGGTATATGTACATTATTCAGCCGTACAATAAACTGTCGTGCATTATGGTGACCCGAAAGCTATTTTGTCACTATAAAATGTACCTAATGATGAACGATCTACTTCCCAGAAACTCATAAATAAATAAACCTCTACAATATTAGTGTTCATGTCAGTGTTTGAATGTGCCTACCACTAATGTAAATTATATATTTATCTAAATGCTTGATACGGCAAAATATAAAACACACAAAAATATACTTACATTTTTTTATTTATTACGGATGTAGGTAAGCGGGTTAACTACGAACCTTTATTTGTGTTGTCCCTCGTTAAGAGACAAAAAGCTAGTGTTCTTCCAACACAAATAAGGTTCGCAGTTAACCCGCTTACACCGTAATGAATTATTTATTTGTCTTAAGACAGAATCGATCTCCCAACCTCCTGTGTCGTAGACCTTCAAGTCAAGTTCAGACCACAGAGATCGTCAATAGAAATAAGAAGTCTCTTAAGAACTCGTAATATTTCATAATAGGTACATAATACATAGTTCATCATAATTAGAAAGGCATGATACCTGGTCAGTCTTCCATTGCAACATCCTGAATGGGTACATACTGTGAACATTTTATTAACACTCGCATAATCACTAAGACCTGATGATGATTGTATGAATGCAATAAATAAATTACTGAAGTTACAGTGCCGTTTCATTTACTTACTTCTGAAGTCCCGCTAGCAAATTGGTGCCAATCCAAATTGGTGACGCCGACGTTGATTTATACCTTACCTTACATGCACTTTCTGGCGTCGATTTCTAGATTCTCTTTTATAGTGCTTTTACGCAGTTGGCGCAGCAAATATCTTTCTGACAGATAAAAAATAGATTTTAGCGTTACGCAATATAGTGCTTATAGCAAGTTTTACGTGACAAACGTCAATGAATGCCGACAAATTTATTATTTTACAATTTTAGGAAAACTAACAGCTAGGTAAGTATATTACAAAAATGTTGTGTAAATGACGACTAATTATAAGTTTCCACAGAAAAAAAACGAAATGAGATTGATAACAACAGTCGAAAAAAAAAACTAAAGACGGCGTTTTGTTAAATTAAATAGAAACTAAATTACATTAAATACTTAATAAAAATAAATGCTACTCAACCAGCGTTAGTCTAGTATAAGACACTTGGACTATTCTACAATATTATACCACCTCACGACGAAGCGGGTTCAGTTCCTGAGTGCAAGAGGAATTGAAACATACCCAAGACGAATAATGATTTATGCACGAGGAGAATACTCTGTTCATCAATTTATGTACATACCTAAATAATAAAATTTGCTAACGTGTTTTGCGGCATTCATTTTTATACCACCTACAGAATAGAGGTTAGTTCTAATTTCAATGCAGATTTCATTGTACGCATGACACAATAATATAATCCGCCATTGTGAGGATCGCCGTGTTAAAAAGTCACACATATTTTGAAGTTCCAAATTCAAACTTGGGAATAATGAACGCATGGAAATGTTGACCAAGGAGACTCGCACTAAGATCTCATTCTATTTGTATGAGTTTGGTATAACCTTCACCTTCTCAGCCTAAAGGGCTATAAATGCATGCTTTCAGTTCGGGTTACACCACAAATGACTAGCTTTTTTCTTTGGGTTACATGCATGACATGCTGCGAACACGTACGAAAATAGTGAAAAAATTACTTACAGAGCCAGCAATTTGGCTTTCGTCATGAAGAAGTCTTGTACAATGCTCAAGCTAGAATAAGCTTTCATTTGTAAGTAACACCTAGAATTTAAAATGTTTTTAAAGATCCAAAAAGATATTTTGCCGCTGTTGTAAGCTCAAAAAAAGAAATATCTATACTAAATCTATCGTATTATTCATCATTTATTTAATATATATTTATATGTATATATTAAATAAATGATGACAGTTCACACATTTCATACACACAATTCATTACGACCTCTGTGGCGCGGTGGGCGAAGGTCCGCCTGCGACGCAGGAGGTTGCGGGTTCGATTCCCGCCTTGGGACAAATATTTGTACGATCTGCAGGTATTTGTTCCGGGTGTTCTGGTCGTTTTCTATGTATAATAAAAAAATATCTATCTATGTATTGTATTGTATTATTATGTATATCAGTTATCTAGTACCCATAACACAAGCTCTGCTTAGCTTGGGGCTAGATAATGCTGTGTGAATTGTCCAGCATTATTTATTTATTTATTTATTATTACACAGCAAAAAAATGGACTTTTATGAAGGTAAAATGAACATAGCACTATGTTTTTTTCTTTTTCTGGCAAGATTATTAAATTTATTTTGGCAAGAAAGACAGATTAATGTTAACAGGCCGTTAGTCAGCGACTGGAAAAACCAGTTCAACTCACACAATACCAACTAACCCTTCACTCACATCACAAAAGGTCCCTCTCCATTTTAAAGGTCGTATAATCTGAAACTTACGCACGTCTACAAAGCATTGTGTTCTCGTGTACGCGATTATAGCCCTTCCCGGCTTGGAATAATGATTAGCTCTTAATAGCGAAGCGATGAATAGAAAATCGAAAATCCTGGGAAACGATTGCCCGTAAACTTTCATTTGATGGGTTCATTCTAGTGACGTAGATTAAAAACGTATTTGATAATTTTACTAAGCTGAGGGATTTTTAGATGAATCTGAGCAGTCAGGTTGTAGTTTGTAAAATAGCGCACTACCACAGATGGTCGTGACGTGACCTGCCTTCTCTGGCAAGCACTGAAAACCAGCGCTGGGTAGACACATCAGTGGCTATCCAGCACAATGCTGAGTGTAGGCCATATTTGTCCTGAACCCTGCTGCGCACAAAATAAGCAGCAAAACCTAGGTATATTGTTCTGTCTTAAGATTTTTTTTGTGTAGTAGATTTAGGATAAATCATTTTTTTTTCCTTTCATTTCAAGATTATAAGGTAGGTCCTAGATAGGGTTGGTTCCTAGCTTTACCGTGTACCAATTCACTTCCCTTTAGACTACCCTGTTGAGACTTACGATTCGTCCGTGCACCATTCTTTCTTCTGACAACCTCCGTCCAAGGCGCAGCGTGCAAAGGTCCACCAGTTACGTACGCAGGCGGTTGCAGGTTCGATTTCCTAGGGATAAAAATTTGTAATATCTGCAAATATTTGTTCTGATGTTCTGGCTGTTTTCTACTAAAAACGTTTAGGTATGTATCTAAAGCTGCCTGCTGGCTTTGCACGCTTTTTAAGAAGCATAATAATATGTCCGTCTTTGTAAAACTATTTATCCTCCCAGCCAAATTTTATTAAAATCTGTTCAGCCGTTAACGCGTAAAAAGTAACACAGAGTTACAGGACAGACAGAGTTACTTTCGAATTTATAATATATGTAATGGATAATCCTTCTCCCCTGGACCCCTGCACAGTGCAGACGTGTCAACACAAAACCCATATTATTTTTTTAGTTAGGTCGTTGTTAGTTTCTACTAGAGGCACTGTTAAAACTTTAAGAGAATCCTTTTAAAGATCCTGAAATACAGCCTAGGCTGTTTTAGTACCCTACGAATTCAATATTATACTGAAATACTGTAATTGTGTCTAATAAATGATTTTTATGTTAATGTATTAAAGTACATCAGTTAGCTATATGGATCAGTTGAGATACCTCAAGATTGTGTGTTCAATTTCTTCAATTATAAATACTAGTTCTAATTTGTTTCCTTTAATTGTTTGTTATTTTCTTTGTTATTATAGTTATGTTAGATTATTACAACACAAGCGCTGCTTAAATTCTATTATTTTTTTGTTCTATTAGTTGATTACTTTGATAAAAAAAGCATTGTTATTAATCTTTTTTCCTGTTCGAACATCTATCTAACTAAAATATTGAAGCTAAGAAATCATAGTAAAGCCCGCAATATTTCTTTCTTTCACCATAGAGAAAATTCCCATCAAGTTAAATCAATTAACCCTTAAAGCCCTACCAGCATCACGTCTCAATTCCCGTAAAATATTACATCAATTTATCCAGCAAAAGTATTACCGTCGATGAAAAGGAAAAAGCAGAGAGATCTTCATCATTTTTATCGTCATAATCATGAGGATCATCGTTTACTTAGAGCCTGTAAAGAATTCAGGATCCGAGCCCGGTATTTATGCGGACTTGAAGACTGCGCCATTCGTTGTGCAAGGGAAAAGCAAAAAGTTATCTGTAAATATTAAAGTGTAGTAAAGGTTTTGCATGTAATGAATAGAATTATAGCGCTCGATACAAGACACGTTGTTTTTGGATTAAATCTATCTACATAATAAATAAAAAAATATTGCAATACAGCATCATCATCATCAGCAACGGCCTATAATAGTCCACTGCTGGACATAGGCCTCCCCTAATGAGCGCCATAGCGACCTGTCTTCAGCTTGCCGCATCCAGCATCTGCAAGCAGTCTTTCGCAAATCCTCATCCCAACTGGTCGCAGGAGGTCCTACACTACGTTTGCCGAGTCGCGGTCTCCACTCAAGAACACGTTTACCCCAGCGGTTGTCGGTTCTTCTCGAGATATACGGCCTACTGCCACTTCAGCTTACTAATCATTTGAGCTATGTCGATAACCTTAGTTCTCTGTCGGATGTATTCGTTGCGAATCCTATCCTTCAGAGAAACTCCGAGCATAGCTCTCTCCATAGCTCGCTGGGCGACTTTAAACTGGTGGACCAGCCGTACCGTGAGTGTCCACGTCGCAGCTCCGTAGGTCATAACGGATAGGACGCACTGATTGAATACTTTCGTTTTCAAGCACATCATACAGCATCATCTAGCCCCAAAGTTATCAGAGCTGGAGTTATGGGTAATAGACTACTAATATAAAATATACTGAATACATTTCTTAAATTCAATTAAATAGAGAGATATTTTGTATTATGTTATCCGCCGGCTTCATTATTGGTTCCTTGCTTTACCTCAGTCGTGAAATCATTAAATAATAATTATAGGTCTCTTTACGTCTATTGGTTGTTAGAACCGGTACTGACCTAACGCAACAATGTCTGGAGCAATTTTCTCCGGTTCAAGGTATCTATAGTCTCAATTACGTCCATGATCGATCGGTATATAGTTATCGTATGCACAACTGTTGTATTGTATAAAATTCGGATCAGATCACTTAAAACATTTCGGGTTATAGGTAAAAAAATCTGTTTTCGTTAATGGCTCAAATTTTTACGGCTGTTTTTGTATGGTGCGGTCGCATACACCGCAATAGACATAATGTAAAAAGATTCTTGGAATGGAGATGGTACTGACTACCACCTAAATCACCAGCGCACCTAAAAATTGGCTAATTGTCATGAGTTTTTATCATCATCATCACATTAGCCCACTGCTGGACATAGGCCTCCCCTAATGAGCGCCATATCGCCCTATCTTCAGCTTGCCGCATCCAGCATCTGCCAGCAGTCCCACGTGGTCGGAGGGTGTCCTACACTACGTATGCCGAGATATGATCAGCCCACTGCCACTTCAATTTATATAGGTCTTTATAACATTAACTTTAATTTTTATGTGCATTTTGTAATACTATCTTCTACTTACATATTGACATTATGACGACCTCTGTGGCGCGGTGGGCGAAAGTACGTGTTCTGGTCGTTTTCTATGTTTAATAAAAAAAAATCTATGTATGTAATTATATTGTATTATGTATATCAGTTATCTAGTATCCATAACACAAGCTCTGCTTAGCTTGGAGCTAGATAATGCTGTGTGAAATGTCGAGCATTTTATTTTTATTTTATATTATTATGTAAGATATATTAATAGACCTGGAACTATGTTGCCATTAAAGAATCTGGATCTGGTAGAAGCAAAGACCAGTGCGACGACCACACATGATACGCAAAGACCAGTGCGACGACCACACATGATACGCAAAGACCAGTGCGACGACCACACATGATACGCAAAGACCAGTGCGACGACCACACATGATACGCAAAGACCATTGTTGAAAGATATAGATTCGGTTCTTTTAAACCTTATAATTCATCATTTGTTTTACGGAATAGACACCCAGTCTCAACAATAAACAAGACTGCCTTGAGCAGATAAATCAACCTATTAAGCCTATCAAAGAGATCTTCAATCTGCCGACTCAAACACCTCCAGTTGAGTTTATTAGCCTTGTCCTTGTTATTGTTTCTTCTAGATGCCTAGGTGTGTGTGACACACATCTGTTTATAGATCTTACTTAACGAACAAATTAGGAGTTGAGTTAATATAAATTTATACAGAGATTTAAAATAAAACCTAAAAATAGTAGAAAACTTCATTTCTGTTATGGTTGAGGTAGTCACAGAAACTGTAATGCAAATGTTATGAGCAATTTTCTTCACAATAACATACCTACCTAGCATATAATATTAATAAAATAATTATATATAGGTAAAAAGTCTTAAAAAGTCAAAAATAAAAATTCATAAAATTAAATCTTTAATCAACTCCTAAGCCATTAGTGCTACATGCATGCGGTGGTAATTCGTCTAACTTAACTAATATTACGACAGATTCTACTCAACCTTTTTTTTTAAATTTACCTACCTTAAGCGTACATGTCAATAAACTTTGAAACTTACTATTTGCACCTACATTTGCTATGTATAGCGTAAACAATAACTTCTGATCTTAAAAAAACAGGTTTCTACTTTTAAATAGTCTATTGTCACCATTTTCTAATTTAATCCACATAATTATCTTCCGGAGGTTTTTGCAAACATCCCGTTTCCGTCGGAGTCATCCTATACAGCCCTCCGTCAACGGTAAAAAGAATATTATTATCATTATCAAAAGTCACTGCTTCAACGTTCTCTAAATCAATTTGCTTCACAAGTTTCGAATAATGCAGGTTTTTATCTATAACAACTTTATAGATCCCGTCTATCCACCAAGCGTAGATATTCTCGTCTAAATCCTTAGCAACACCTCTGAAGAACGCGTTAGTTGAAAGTCGATACACTAAATCACCTTTGGCAACATGAAGCCCGTATCTGTTATAGAAAACAATCACGTCATACTTGTTTATCACAAAGTTTACAACCGGTAGTCGCTCCAGTAAAGTCAAGAAATCGTCTCCTCTCTTCGTGACGATACCCAGGTCGTCGTATTTGGAGAAATAGACGTTGCTTTTGTAAAAGAGACTTTGTACTGCATCTCCGCGACTGCTGTATGGGGACAGGTTGTTTGTTTTAGTGTGTAGAGCAAACACTCCGTCACTACCACCGAAGTATATCACCTCATTGTCTTGATCGACATCGAATGTCCCGAAATTGAGGATCAAGTCTTGAGCTTCGATGATCCCCGTGATATTATGGTTATCTAAATCAACAAAACCGACTTTGAAGTATTCCAGATCCTCTATCTTTGGTTCGAAGGAGTAGTATAAGCGATTTTTGGTTCTTTGGATGCCTATTTTGTGGATGACGATCCTGCTTCTGAAAGGTGCTTTCAAGTCTATAAAGTCGAGGACTTTGGAGACGTTGTAGCACGTTGTGTTGGCGAGGAGGCACGTGCTGCACTCTGTGGAGACCTCCACTTCCAAGGCCGATGATGAGGCGATCAGTGCGAGGGGTAGAAGGAGTAACATGGTAATGCCTGCAATAAAAGGAAAATTACGCATTTAATATTTTGCGTGTAACAGAAATCATGGCAGGTTATTATCTTCGCTAGCAATAAAGTCCTCAAACCAGAACTTTACTCATACTAAACAAGACTATAGGTATGCAAGCATTTTGTTTCATTTAAATAAAACGCTGGCTGTTTTCGCGATCATACGAATACCAGAAGAGTTTTTTTTGTATTTTTTATAGGCAGCCAGTATTTTATATCACACACCGCATCTGCCTAAATGTTCTCGAGTGGCGGATGCGATGCACAGGAACGAAATTTTAGGAGGTACTTGGTGGACCGACCACATCGTAGCGGTCGCAGGGAGTCGATGGATATCGATGGAGGATTCGTTTGTCCGGAAATCTCACCTGATGGAAAGTGACGATGTAGCCAACAATGTATCACGATAGTCTAGAAGACACCTATTCACTTTTGTTTTGAAAAGACCAGGTTGCAGATCTACTGCAAACTAACTAACTTATGACAGCAGATGGTCTTTAACTAGGCCATACCGATCGATAAAATGCTTCCACCGAGTACTGAATACTTTATGAGGAGTGTCAATTAACCTACGCTAGTAATATGACGCAGGTAGTAATTACTTTCTCTTGACCGTAAAATAACAAAATACGTAAAGTTTCTTTCAAAAAGTTTTCACTCTTTCTGACCTCATTGGCGGGGGGTTGCAAAAAAGAGCGCGAAATCTGAGAAGACTCTAGAGATTTAGAAGACAAGAACCGCAAGGTATACGAGATAAAGCGCGTAGCTCTACAAGAATTTTATTGTTACCTATTAAATACTTCAGTCTCAGAAAACATTTTTCTGTTGGGATTGATTTTTCAAATACCGTAAAAAAAATAGGTAGTGATTATGTCGAGACAAAACCTAAACTACACTAGACAAAAACAGTAGGTACCTAGCCATGTCCCTATTTTTCGTATATTAAAATACCTACCGAAGTGAAGAATTTGAAAGTGTGTCTTCTAAAGTTTAGGGGTAAGCAAGCACCTTAAAAAATAAACATCAAATATCTACCTATCAGACTAAAAACATTCAGTTTTGATTCAAAATGCATCAACTCACCTTCCAGAATGCTGCCAGCATTCTGGGCACTCTGCCTTCTGGTGACGGCTTAGATTTTTAGTAAATAGATGTAAGTGTAAATATTAGTTGTAATTATTTTTTGCTGTTAAATAAATAAAGAGTCTACTCACCTTTTAATTCACCTGAAAATCCCATATTCAAAACTTTTTATCCACACGAAAGAATGCAATCCATTACACAACGGTCTTCTTGATGAAAAATAAAACGTGGAATTTTACACCTATGAATTTTCGTAAAGAAAAGCGCGCGTAAAAATGTTTTTTTGCACAAAAGCTCTCCCGCTCAATCCTTTTTTGTTCGGAACGAGTATGTAAAACCTTTTTTCTTTATTGTAAACGAGTGCGTAAAATGCTTTTTATTTTTAAATTGTGAACAAAAGCGCGCGGATGGGATGGTATCGGCCCACTGAATGTATGGCACCCACTGGCTATTAACCGTTAAATACTGAATTACCACATTATTGTCGATGGCGTACTGGGGATTTCACGGAATGGAATGAAACATATTTTAATAGGGAATTGAGCCCCAGTTCTTATAATAGTTGGAATTTTTACACGCAATTACTTTTCGTTTGCGACCTTCATAGTAGCGTTCTTAAATCAAAATGCTTGTCTGGAATAGCATAGCATTAATTTTTTTTAATTTTTACCGTGCTTTCGAATTTTAAATTTTACATATTTGAAAATAGAACCACAACGAAATGCGTTGTTGCCGGAAGTTGAAAACGACTAATGACTATGGTTCAATAGAAACTCTGTGACCATGGCATCGGACCATGACCACAATAGGGTCAATGGTCACTCTTTGAACTATTTTAGTCATGACTTTTTTGAAGACAACACAATAAAAATTGGTAAGTAAATATAAGTAGAAACGTATCAATTTTGTTTGGCGACCGAGCTATTACACCAGCCTTTGATGTCTCGTCTTAGTAGCATCGTCTATAGCTGTAGTTGATATGCGAGCCAATTGATTTTACTTTTTTTATGCGACTTACCGACAGTTACCGGTACAGCACGTCTCACAAGTCGCAATTTTTTGTCTGTCAGTTTTTAGTGAAAATCTGTCAAAAAATCGACATTTCAGACATGGGTTATAAAAACCAAAGCCATAACCTACCTACATGTACTAGTAGATAGACATGGCTGGTTCCTTTATCAACAGATATTTTATTGAGACAGGCGCTAACCCGAAAACAACTTAATCAGTCCCATATAAAAACGATCCGTTCTCGTTTACCGCCACTAAATGCCGTGCGTAAGGCCAAAGGATTGCCATTAGCCGCCCACTGGAGCACTAACTCCATGAAGTTGATACACGGTCGGAATGTCGAACCGGTTCATGAGCTCAGTTCTGTTCTTCTTCTTCTTAGGGTGCCTCTCCAACTAGTGAAGGTTGGCAGTCAGCTCAGCATATTTTTGTTTGTCCAGTGCAAGGCGAAAGAGTTCAGCGGCAGTCATGATCCTCGTCTATTCCCGGATGTTCCTCAGCCACGATTTCCTTCTACGACCAGCTTTCCTCTTTCCGGCAACTTTTCCCATCATAATAAGCTGAAGAAGATCGTATCTTTAGTGCCTAAGCACGGCTCAGTTCTGTTAAACGAAACCAATCACTTTACGATGACACTCGTCACATTTTGGTATTTTACTGTTTTTTATGTTGTGACGTCATAGGATTTTTACAAGAGTAAAATACACTGTCAAGTCTGAGCTGCTACACTGCCTCATGAACCTTTGCTAAATATCAATTGTTTTTTTACTAGTATGACGTCACATCACAGATTTTATAGACGAATATGGCTGATAGCGTTTTCGCCTGCTTACGAAAAGTACACTTTTCAAATGAAGTTTAGCGGTTTTAATTATTAGTCCCCGGCAAAAAGAGACAACATTCATACAATCAGGGGCGTGGACGAAGCCACGCAACACGTATCAGGAATCCTTCCTGTTTATTTATATATTTATAACGTTTATTGTAGGTACAGGCTCATAATATGGGCAACGAACAAATAACTAAACGGTTCCCTGCCGTCTGAAATAAACTATTGTTAATTCATTCATTGCAGGAAGACTGGTCCCTTCATAGAGCACCCGATGTTGTCTTAAGAAGAACCGAAAACCGCTGGGGTAAACGTGTTCTTGAGTGGAGACCGCGACTAGGCAAACGTAGTGTAGGACGCCCTCCGACCAGCAGAGTGATTACGCTATTCTCAATGGATCAATGGATGGGCGACTGGGTTTGATTCCATCAATGGGACAAATAGAATTGCACTAAATTTTATGGCTGGATGGTCAATGTGAGTGAACACGGAGTGAACGAAGTGGATTCCCCATTTTACGTTTCGTTTTCGATTTTGCCTAAATATTGTCCTAAAACTGATGATTTAACAAATTTTAGAAAACGTCTCTTTTCTTCTCCAAGTACGTTAGGGGCTTCATAGTCTGTGTTGAAATAATAAATATTAAGGCTAAAACATTTAATAGTTGGGTTGCCTAAGAAAATATAAGGGTACATTAAATAAAAATATCATGAAGGTTATGTTACTGTATTTGGAGTCAGAATTGCGGCAATGAAACGTTAACAAGAACATGCATCGGAGCTGTCATTGTCATGGTAGAAGTTTTCAGTGAAATGTTGCCAGTTTAGCATATTGGGCCATTTTCTTGCCCTTTTTCTTTTTGTTGATTTATTTATCTATTTTTTACGACTACCTACCTACCTACATTAATTTTTTTATCTTAATGTGAATGTGAGCAATATCAACTTTTATAACATCATAATGAGGGGTTTTTGATTAGCATTTTAAAAAGAAAAAAATAGTTCCAAATAAATCGATAGGTGGCAGGGGGCGTCAACTGGAAATTAGGGTATGTCAATGTCAAATGAAAAGAAAACAATCTTACGTCAAAATCGTTCTATTTACTGTCAAAAGCATTCATCTCATTCATTCATGGGCTTCAATTTCGGCTGGGACTGGCAATCGTCTCAGTGACGGCTATTTTATTTACAATTGGATGGATGGGAGGCTCGAAGGCCATCCTACGGGCTTTCAAATGTCAAATTTGGATGGGGTATTTTACCGTAATCGATCTGCAGGTGGGATGACGATTTGCGAAAGACTGGCAGATGCTGGATGCGGCAAGCCGAAGACAGGGCGCTATAGCGCTCATTAGGGGAGGCCTATGTCCAGCAGTGGATTGGTATAGGCTGATGATGATGATAGAAGAGCACACCGTGTGTTCGAAGGGCCAGTAGAACTGTGCCGTAGCGAGTAGCTCTAGTTACATCATACATAGTTATATCGCAGAGATTTATCAACCAGTTTGTTGTCCTGATGACCAGCAGGAAGGTGCAGTGTGGGTAGGAAGGACTTTGCACAAATACCATCTTCGAGATTGACCCAGATATTTGAAGAGCTAGCTTTGAGTCTCATTGAACTGAGCTAGAGAGATATCCCTTACTATGGGTAAAAGCAAAACTATACCTACAATAGTACGAAAACCATAGATTTCGAATGGCTAGAGGAGAGGAAGTAACACATATTACAATTACTTCCTGTTTTCGAAGCCATACGTAGTGTTAGAGCTACCTATATTTTATATCTAAGTGTCGTGCTTAGTTTGTAAGCCTGAAGAAATAAAGTTATTGACTTTGACTTTATCCGGTTCTTTTCTACCCGCCTGGTACTTTGAGTGAGATAAACGTTGTTCAGTAGGAATCAAAATACTATTGTTAGGTATAGGTACCTTATCTCCTATGCATTTCTACTTTCCTAGTACTTTGCGTGATATAGATAGAAATCCTTCGGAAACGGAAGATTACATGATTATTTATTGCACGAGAAGTGTGGCCGACAGTACTGTTGCTACTTTCTGTTAGAAATCTCAAACTGGGATTCGTCCAGTCAGGAACGTCTTCAGCATAAAATTTGAGTTTCTTGACTCGTCCCCATGGTTTCGGACCAAAGTGGGACGAGCCAGGAATAACTCATTATAGTTATATCAATACTCATCACTATAAACTACTTCTTTGTGGGTGCTCTGAATGAGAATACTTCAAAATTAATGCGCGCTGCAAGAAATAATATTAAGTTTCTTTTTGTAGGCTGCCAGTTTTTTTATAACTTTTCTCTCAGACCTTCCGCGAATCACATATCTCTGTAGCAAGAGCAGATAAATTGTTAGCATAGGAAACAAATAGAAAAAAGAAAATAATTTTATTTTAATCCCTTAATCTACTACTTAACGCAATAACTTAAGACACAGATTACACACAATAGCTGGGATATTTAAAAAAAACATTATATTGGCTTTTGTTATGAACCATGACCAGAATTCCAACTAAAACTTGTCTGAATGCTGGTTGGGAATGCGACGATTCGACCGACTCGGCGCGAATATGTGCGAGATTGCATTTGATTGTGATACATTTTAGGCCTACATCAACGAATTCTAAAATTAGATTTTTATCGGCTCCAAAACGAGGGTATTGCACTCAGAAATTTTTAGAAACACGAATAAAATAAGAAATAATCAAAGCCATGTAAGAAGATATTCACAAAACAATACAGCGTTGTTCGTCATAAAATCATTAGATCCAAAAAACAGCAAACAAGCCAACGACAAACTTGTGGAAAGTTGATCTCTTAGCGCAATCAGTCATAACAAACAGACAGACATATTAAACGTGGATTCAGTGTCACATCTTAAGGGGAGTTGATTACATTGGTCGAGAGGTTAAATTTATGTGCGGTTTTAAAATAAAATAAAGAACGCTGAAACGTTCTACGAGGAATGAAACTATAGGATAAGTAATCTGCCGCAAAACGTAAACCATTTTCTTAGAAAACATGTTATAATTAGTAGATTGTTCTACTAGGGACCAAAACACCCCATTACAACCACGGCTAGGTTGTTTATAGTCCCGAGCGTAGCGAGGATGAATAGACCGAGTTATAATGAAGTGCAGGTTTTGTTTGGCCCGAGTGAAACACTCACTTCTATTGCAAGAAAATAAAACAATACAATATTAAACAATAAGCATTAATTTTATTAAAAATTAAATAAAATAAATTTATTCAGAAAATTAGGACTAAATAAATAAATTTATATAAATAAATTTTAAAATTTAATATGCAGTCATGAGCAATTTTATCAAATAAGTTTAATTATTATCGTTTTCCTTCAATTCAATTTGCAATAAAGAAAATTCTTTTGCCAATACCAACTTTTCTACATCACGCAAAGTCACGTAATCCTATAAACATCTACCAACAAGATATTCAAAAATAAAATCAAGTAAAATGTTGGTTCTTTGTTTATGTAACACCAAAAAGTCGAGTCTTTATTATGAAAGAGGGCGATGTCTTGTACTGGCGTATGTAGTATTTGGGATTGATATGTTGATTTTGTGTGAATATTCTAGAATTCCCAAACGTTTTCTTTTACCATTGCGTTACGGTTTTCTCGCGCTACATCGTCATCGGCTAGAGATGGGAAGCGATGAAAAATGCAAAAAACTTGGAAGTGGGTCGCACATCAAAGGGGGCTTAAATGGCTGCCGGGGAGGCGACATGCTGATGTTTATGACGAGGGGCCATAGCACTAGCGGGGAAACGAGGGGCCATAGCACTAGCGGGAAAACGAGGGGTCAAAGTCAATAACTTTATTTATTTAGGCTTACAAAATAAGCACTTAGACAAGTCAAATTTAATACTATAAACAGGTTTATAAATAGTCATTATTATCAAATAAGAAATATGATGTTATTGATTTTATTCGCTTCAATTTTTTGTCCACTAGTGGAAGAAGCGAAAAATAAACCACTAGTAAGTTTTATAAAACTTAAAATTAATACATGGTCATAGCACTAACGAGGAAAATCAGTATATCGCATTCACTGCCAAATTGGCGGTGCAACTCGCTGGGGGCGAGCCTCAGCGGTGGTGTACATTGAAAAGTACATCCGAGGCATTGAAGTGTTAAAAGGTTACAAGACTACACAAGTACCCCACTTTACACAACAATGTATCTGTATATCATTGTATTGTATTATGTATATCAAAATGTAAAGATGAAAATATTTAGTAACAAATCCGCGCAAAACCTTCTCCGATAAGCTCTAACAAAATGTAGTCCGCGTTGTAGAAGAAAAAACCAACGTTACTACTAAATATTTTCATATTTATATGAATCTATTATTTATCGTAAATATGTAAATCAGTTATCTAATACTCATAACACAAGCTCTGCTTAGCTTGGGGCTAGATAATGCTGTGTGAATTGTCCAGCATTATTTATTTTACCTATTTTATTTCTTGGAATGTTTTCACCAAAACAATATGATCTTTAGGCGCCTAAGCTATTTATATCAGTCTTGTTTCGTGGCCACACGTAGAGGCCTAAAATTCATTATCCCACGCATTTTCCCCAAACATTACAGCGATTAGTCCTTCAGCTAATTATTAAATAGAACTCGCTAATTCCCAAATATCATCGTTTCTGTTTCTCGAAAAACTAATTTATTCTCGTCTGTTTTTGGTGTGGTGTGTTCTGGTCTAATAAGGGTACGGCTGGCGAACAAAGAAACCAGAGGTTTGGTCCTTTGAGGAAATTATATTATCCTTTCGCAGACGCTCATTTGGAGACATCAACTTTAGAGGTTGTGGAGAGGACCGGCTGGAATGAAGTTCGGATCTATTGTAAACAATGTTAGAGGTTTGAAATACTGTTTAATTTGTCAAATAAAATGTTTTATTCACAATCCAGCTGCTGCCCGGGGTTGGCAGGCGTTTAGCGTGGAACGTCTTACAAAATGTTATTGAACAATTTTATTATTATTTTTGAAAATAGAAACAAATTAGAACAATTACAACTTAGGATATACACTTATATAACTAATATTTACACTTACATCTATTTTCTAAAAATCTAAACCGTCACCAGAAGGCATAGTGCCCAGAATGCTGGCAGCATTACCACGTCGAATGGCAATGCTATTTCGAATGTTATAGGTAGGTGTAGGTGTTGGTACCTGGTCCATAACTTCATATGTCAAAATTTCAGATCCTTTAAGGGTTTTGGCGTTTTTTAGGGTTCTTTACCTCAAAAGGAACCCTTATAGAATCACTTTCTTTTCCCTCTGTCCGTCTGTCAACCCTCTTTTCTCAGAAGCACGTGGAGGTATCGAGTTGAAATTCACATACTCAGGTTCGTTATCTCTTGAAACCGCGATATAAATCATATTTCTAAGTCAACGTAATCAAAAATAAGAGCCGTTTATGCCCATTTTTTTTCCTAGGGTATTACATTCACACAAAACCTATAGGGTACTTCCCGTTGATCTATATAGAATCATGAAGTTTCAGCACCTAAACTAGCGCCACCACCTACTTTATGTTATTATTCCGTTTAACAAAGGAATTTTCAAAAATCCTTCTTCCAGTTTGTGATACCTATCATAAGCTTTTTTTTAATGCCTCTGTAATAGTTTTATTCTATTTAGTTTAGGAAGAGATACGAAGTTGCACTTGGTGGCCACCAAAATCTATTTTCGTATCTCTTCCTAAACTAAATAGAATAAAACTATTACAGAGGCATTAAAAAAAAGCTTATGATAGGTATCACAAACTGGAAGAAGGATTTTTGAAAATTCCTTTGTTAAACGGAATGATAAGACAAATTAGGTGGCGGCGGCGCCACTTTCGGTGGGGTATGGGCCTTAAGTCTTTGTAATTGATCTCATAATTATTGTGTCTACGCACAAGAAAGAAAAAAAATTAAAATCCCATTTTTTATATCCTTTATTTAACGAATAATTTTTTGTGAACTGTGCATCTGGGTCGATTTCTTTGCCTACGAGTACAAGTTTGTACGGAACCCTTGTGAACAATAGATAATTAGATAAGTCATAACTACAGTGGGCGGCCTTATAGCCGAACCGCTTAGAGGCAACCTCTTCCAGGCAACTTCTAATTTACGTCAGAGTTCCACCAGAGCAACAGATCACAGATGGCTGGGAATAATCAAATAGATATTCACAATTCAGTAAATCCAAGTCGTTCCTGTTGAGTACCTCCCTGGCTCGTGAAATAGTGGAATGCGAAACGTAATCACCATAACGTAGGTGTCAGGGAACGTAGGCAGGTGGTAGCGATACATGTTTTAGAGTGAAATTACGGGGGCAGGGCCGGAGTAAGGATTAGGGTATGGGTTACGAGAGGCAATGACTATATCATATGAGAAAATTAACGTAAACAGGTGATAGCAAAAGATATGTTAGAGTGAAATTACGGGGCAGGGCCGGAGTATGGGTGCAGTATGTATATTATTGAGAATCACACAATGTACCTATGTTTAGATAGGGAAGCTGTTAATGAACGGGGACTCGGTTTACATCGAACCAGACCCGTAAATCCGGTTTAATGACAGTATCGAGATGTCATCGTTATGTCTCATTTTTAGGGTTCCGTACCCAAAGTGTCAAAACGGGACCCTATTACTAAGCTCTGAATGTCCGTTTGCGGGCTGTATCTCATGAACCGTAAAAGGCAGAAAGTTGAAATTTGAGGGATGTAGATTACTATTGCCACCATAACATCCATCACATAATAAAAACAAAATAAATTTAATAACCAAGGAATCCAACGTCCGTACCAAGTTAGGCGCGGTCAGTATTTAAAAGGGGTCAGTAAATACCTGAACGGGTAAACTCATAATGCTGGTTTTTGCTATTTTCAATAAAAATAAACTGTTTTTTGTGCGTTTCTTTGCGAAATAGTTATGTACGATGGTTTATTCAATGGGATTAAATCGGATTTCAGAGATTCCCGACTCTTACAATGGGGTTTTATATGATTTCGAGATTCGATGATTTCGATGTTTTTATTTACGCGAATGAAATCGCGAGCGGAAAACTAGTACCTAATTAATAACGCTTTGTTTTAATCCTAGGAAGATTTATCTTAGTCATATACTAAGCAGATCTTGCGTGATTTTGATAATGATAATTGACTAAATTACCTATTCAGAAGCCCTCCCCCAGCTCCCCTAACTCCATCCCTGTCCCACACATCCATTCGTCCCCATTTCCTATTCAAATGAAATACCAAATTCGTCGGTTAATTGTTTAGGTGTAACAAACAAGTCGTTGACGCCGGCTTTATCCGAAGTCACGCGCTGTGTCGGGGAACGGAGCTGAACGGGCACAGTGTATTCTACCTGTGTTAAGGTCCCATTCCACTTATCCAATAATTATCTTTGTCCAAGTTCTTTGTCCAATAATTGATCAAATTTCTTGGATGAATGCCCACTTATCCAATATCTTTGTCCAAGATTCCTATGTAATTTTCGTAGTTGGTTTCAAATGAATTTACATCCTATCACACTAATATTGAAAATGCGAAAGTTTGGATGGATAGATGGATGATTGTTCCTTCTTTACGAGAAAACTTCTCAACAGATCAGGCTAAAAAATTGCATAGGTGTAGCTCTTGACCTGAAATAAAACATAGGCTACAATTTAACCCATAAAGTTTCAGCTTCCATGGGAAAAAATTAACATATAGGTAGGTACCTAATCGTATTTAAAAAACAACGCGTGCGAGTCGCTGGCGGAAACGGCGCGGCGGCGCGGTTCTAAAATGGCAAAGATTTCAAAGCTAATATAACTTACTTCTAGATGTCGTGGCGATGAATAGCGTCAATTTGTACGAAGTGAACTTGAATGAACGTCGCTGATTGGGAATTTTTCAGCTCCCGCTCGGTAAAGTATTGTGTCACAGGCAGTGCCGGTTTTAGCACTACCAGCGCCCTGGGCGAGATTTATACGGCGCCCCCTAACTGCAATTCAAACCCATATGAAAAAAGGAAAAAGATATAATGAAATTACCATTTACATATTAAAAGAAATAACCATTTATTTAAAAAAAATAAAACGTCAAGTGCGAGTTAGAGTCGCGCATCAAGGGTTCCGTACAAACTCTTACTCTTTAGCAAAGAAATCAGTGAAATCCAGACGAATAAGGCACAATAATTTTCTGATTTGATAACGATTATGACGTAACTTATTTAGTCCCTCGAACTATTGGCGTCTCGAGACTAAATAAGTTACGTCCAACCCTAGTGTTACAATGTACTATTTTGTATGAATAAACCACAAATCTACGGTTTTCTGATTTTTCCCTTTACTTGTGCTATAAGTCATTGCTTCTTGCCAAATTTCATGGTTCTAGGTCAACGGAAAGTAACCTACAGGTTTTTGGTCCATGGCGAGATTCGAGAATTATTTTTTCTGTGAATAAACTACAAATTTACGGTTTTCAGGTTTTCCCTTTATTTTTGCTATAAGACCTTGCTTCGTGCCAAATTTCATGGTTCTAGGTGAACGGGAAGTACCCTATAGGTTTTTGGTCTATGGCGAGATTCGAAAATTATTTTTTCTGTGAATAAACTACAAATTTACGGTTTTCGGATTTTTTCCTTTACTTGTACTATAAGACCTTGCTTCTCACCAAATTTCATGGTTCTAGGTGAACGGGAAGTACCCTATAGGTTTTGTGTGCATGTGATTCCCTTGGAAAATTGAAAAAAAATAGACATAAACAGCTGTAACTTTTGATTGCGTGGACTTAGAAGTTTGATTTATATCGAGGCTTCAAGAGGTTACGAGCCTGCGTATATGATGTGAATATCAACTCGATAACTCTACGCGTTTTTGAGAAAAGTGGGTTGACAGACGGACAGACGGACAGACGGACAGACGGACAACAAAGTGATCCTATAAGGGTTCCTTTTTTCCTTTTGAGGTACGGAACCCTAAAAACTAATAAAACTTCACTTTTCTAGCCTTTCTGTCGGCGAACTCTTTTATTATTTTATCAAAATCGAGGTTTTCAGCAATTTCATTCTCGATTGACAAAGTTGCCAAGTTTGCAATGATGCAAGGAACCAAAAAATGGCCCCCAGTTCCCGGCCGCCTCGCTATTCCAGGCCATGGCAGCGGCCATGGTAACGGCGGGGCAAGGGGTGCTAGGAACCACCGGGCTACCTCAGGCTGCCAACAACAACTGACCCTGGCAACGTACAACGGACGAACTCTGAGGCTTGACCAACATCTAGCGCAGTTGGAAGTGGAGTTAGAGAACATTAAATGGCATGTTCTGGGGTTATGTGAAGTCCGCAGAGAGGGGGAGGACACCGTAACCCTAGACTCGGGCCATTTCTCTACTTTCGCGAGGGTGATAAAACATCCCAGGGTGGCGTAGGTTTCCTCGTCATTATGGCCCTCTCTAACAACGTCCAAGAAATCTCCAGTGTGTCGACCAGGGTAGCGTACCTGATCCTTCGGCAATCCAAACGGTATAGCATGAAGGTAATTCAGGTCTACGCACCGACCTCGGCACACTCGGATGATGAAGTGGAGGATATGTATGAAGACATATCCAAAGCCTTGCATAACACCACTAAGGCCCACTTCAACGTTGTTATGGGGGACTTTAACGGCAAGGTGGGAACCCAGAAAGGCAACGAATCCCGAATAGGCCCGCATGGTTATGGAGTTAGGAATCACAGGGGGCAAATGCTTGTCAACTTCCTTGAGAAAGAGGAGCTGTTCTTAATGAACTCTTTCTTTAACCCATATATGCCCAGAAGCACGAAAACGACCCAAACTTTGCTCTCTCGTTTAAATGCCTCGAAAATGAATATTACATAAAATATATTGTGTTTAATGCCATCTATGTACTCTATGGTAATATAGCTAATCACCCGATACAGTTTACATGTCAACACAGCTCAATTTTGATTAGTTAATTGCAGTGCAAGTTGTGGCTTGATTTTTATCGCTAAATTTATGCACCGTCTCCGACAAAAATGTAAGTAATAATTTATTTACAAGGATTGTAGTTTGTGTTTTTGAATTTTTAGTAAAGTAAATACATTATAAAGGTACACAAGTAATAAGTTTTGTGTCAAATATGTTTTTCTCCCCGTAATTAGAACGAATATTTTGATGGGTCACTACCGACCCGCTGGGCAGATATGATACAGAATGTTCCCCTTTTCTTAGTTCACGTCGTGTACTGAATAGTAATGAAATAGTAGATGTCCTGAAGAGTTTGGGTAATGACGAAGGTCTTCAAAACGTTGACGTCTGTTTAGACCCGCCTTGTGATGGAGCGATATCAGATGGTGATTCGGGAGATGAAAACTGTGGCGAAATCTTACAACGCACCCAAGATATTCAAGACTGCGAGCTCCCTGAAGCTGTTTCAACTGCTGTACCTCCACCAGGTCATCAACAAGGCTTTCACGAATTCAACCAGCAACTCGAAGTATCTACTGATCCAGTCATCCCATCCACATCGAGGCAACCGCGAAGTGCCCTGTCTCAACCACAACCAAGAAACTGGATCAAGCGGCAGCGGCTACTCTGTTCTGCAGAGCGTC